>BSBN01000516.1:2483739-4967478 GCA_027924645.1 Cunninghamia lanceolata
AGAGCTTTTTCTGTCATTCATCAATTTGTTGTTGTATTTGCATAATTAGGGTTTTAATGGTTAACTGGGCATAAGAGAAGAAAAATTAATAATTAAATTCCCTAAGCCAAGTCTCTCTACATCTACAAGTGACCTAGGGTATGATAGTGCTCATCACTCGACCCTAGATCCTTGAATGTACAGTGGAGAGGCAGATTTAAACATCTAAAATCTAGAACATTAACAAATCTAATTTTCCCTTAAACATTTTGGTGAACCCATTTTTTTGGACTTAAATTGCAACTTTCTGAGTGTTTGTCTTTAGATTTGGATTGATTTCATTCATTCATATAGTCCTTCATGTTATTGCATTGAGAAAAATTCAAAAAAATTGAAAATTTTGGAAAATACAAAAAAAATGCATTGTTTGGCTTACTAAATTATATCAATTCTTTCTTAATTTTCCTAATTCATGATTTTTACATAAGATCTGATATAAACTATGAAAAAATCCAAAAATTCAAAAATTTGCATTGCATCTTCATCATTTAATTGCTAGGGTTTTGTGGAAATTTTGACAATTTTATATAACCTAATAATTCCAAAATCTAGGGTTAGTAGGCAAAATATTTTTCTCAGATTTTTCTACTGATTTTAGAGGCTCATTAAAATTAACATTTTTCTGTAGTCTTTTATTTTAGTGTAAACTTGCATTTAAATTTAAAATTTTTGCATTTTTTTATAGAAAATTTCAACAAAAACTAGCAATTTTGATGCATTTTCATTAAATTTACATGGGCATTTTGCATGTTCAATCTTGAAAATCATTTTTATGTCTGAGAGTATTTAATTTACATCATAAATCATACTTCAAAACATTCACATAGCATTTTGTCCCAAGATCTCAAACCTAGGGCTTCAAAAACAACAATTTTCACTAAATCTGGCCTTATCGACTCTATAAACTTACACCATAGGTGTGTTGTGAAAATTATTTTTGCATTAATTTTATTTTATTATGGTAATCATTTTCTTCCCCTCATAAAAATCTTCACAACACCCTTTTAACTGGCTCTTGTATTGAAAATTTGGTGAAAAACTACACATTTTGACTATTTTTGCCTTAGGGTTTGACCTAGTTTGCACTCCAAGTGTGTTGTGATAAATTTTATGGATTGAGGTGACTGATATAATTGATATTATTTGATTTACCTCCTGAGATTCAGTACAACACCTCCTTTGCTAGGTCTTGGAATTGAAATATCGTGAAAAATAGCCTATTTTTTGCTATATTTTCACTAGGGTTTTACCTTAAGTGGCACTAAATGCATGTTGTGTTGGGTATTTTGGCACCAAGTGGCTGTTATTACTGATATTATTTTCTTTCCCTCATCATTTTCCTCACAACACCCTTTGTTATGCTCTTTTACATTGAGTTTTGGTAAAAAATGGTTCCTATTTTGACTTTTTTTCACTATATTTTAACTTGGCATTATCTTGGATTTCCATCAAGAGTGTGTTGAGAGTGATTTTATTGCTGTTTTAGACTGATATCAAAAATATAAATTTCTTCCCTTGACTTAAATCCTTACAATACCCTCTGTTTCATTCGTTCGCATCAGAAAAAGTACAAAAAATCAAGCATTTAACATCATTCTTACATACAATTTGCACTTACATCTGATTTTACATTTCATTATGGCATCTTCATGTTATTCATCTCTGAAATATTTGCACGAGTATATCCTAGATTTTGAAAATTTCTCTAATTTTACTAATGAGAATCCTCATATTCTAGAACATATAGCTTATATTAGTGGTATTGACGCTTCTATATGTTCTACATATGAATTACAATTACTTTGTTACACACATGATTTTAGTAGCTTCACTTTACTCATAGGAGCATATCCTTTGATATTAGAAGATTTAACCAAATTCATCTCTAGGAATACTCATGAGAAAGATGAGAGTGAAAATCCCTTTTCCACCATAGAGTATGATGATGATGATGATGATGATGATGATGTACCTTCCTCTCACCCCATTGCTCTCCCTGAACAAGATGTAGCATTAGTGGATGATAAAAGGTCTCTCACATTAAATCCTTCAGGAATGGATATTAGGTGCAATCAAGAGGGAAACAATGTTAATTCAATAATCGTTAATAAACATTGTAGCAATATTCCTAAGATGACTGTCTGAGGGGCACCTAGTGCACCCTCTTGCTTAAAACTAGTGATTACTATCCAAGGTGCTCAATGCAATGCCCCGTCATGTAACCCTAGAGTGCTAGACTATAAGTGCAAAAGTTACAGAAATAATTTTTTTTTGAAAGCAAGATAGAGCAAAGTAGTAACCAAACATATCATATTACACTGTAAAAATGAAATTACTCTTCTAACAACTCTAGGGCAACATAACTGCATTAATGACAGAAAATAAAACTATAGAAGCAATAACCATTACACTGCTAAAATAGATACAAATAACTTTTACTAAAGCAGAATAGATTAATTACAAAGTCTCAGTACAAGATTACATGATTACGAGATTATAAGACCGATCATGTCAGTTTACAAAAGAATACATAAGAAGGTACACAACACCACCGAAAGTAGGAGGCAAACTGGAACTGGAACACCTCTGCGCAGAATCTCAAACTATATCTCCAAAAAAAAGGACCAATGGATAGCTCTTACCACCCAACCATGTGGAACCCTGAGGTCCACCCCTCTGAGCTAGGAGATAACGACGAGGATTCCACTAAGCCAAAGAGACAATCAATAACAGGATGACAACAGACATGAAACCACTGACCATATCAGCAACACTGCACAAGCCAAGATATCACTCTAGAGGTACCACCAATAAACAATAGAACTGCATAAGCCAAAACATCACTCCAGAGGTAGCACCAATAAACAAGAGAACTGCATAAGGCAAAACATCACTCCAGAGGTACCACCAATAAACAAGAGAACTGCATAAGGCAAAACATCACTCCAGAGGTACCACCAATAAACAAGAGAACTGCATAAGGCAAAACATCACTCTAGAGGTACCACCAATAAACAAGAGAACTGTATAAGGCAAAACATCGCTCCAGAGGTACCACCAATAAACAAGAGAACTACATAAGGAGAGTGTCATCGCATGGTCCTAACATGGGTTACCCTGACAGCCTCTAGCTAGACGTCGGCCCCCATCCATGGGTTACCCTGATAGTCTCTTGCTAGGTGCCGGCCCCCATCTATGGTTACCCTGACAGTCTCTCACTAGACGCTGGCCCCATAGGGTGACACATGCGGAATCAACATTCCTTTCATGAGGACAAGGAAGTTGACTTTACCAACCACAGCATTCTCATCTCATCCTTAGCCTGAACGAGCACTACAGGCATGAGTGAGGTCTCTTACTTATCTTGTTAAGTGTTTTAATTTCCCCACCCCTCTTAATAAAGTTATTAAATTTTTCACATACTTACAACTTCCATGGGGTTACCCAGGTAGCCTCTCACTAGGCACTGGCCCCACCATGAAAGCCACTCCCTTAGCATTCTCAGGTCAAACATACATACCACAACATATAGGTATAAAAGTCACAAATCAGATCTGGGCCATAACATATGCCATTCACTAGGCCACATCAAGAAATCCATAATCTCTTCAAAAGGAAGAAAAACCATTAAGAACCAAGTACTATATCCAAGGGCCATTCCCCATTCATTACAGGGCGTGAAAATCCAGTGAAACCAATACAATGACTTGCCATAATTAGAACCAAGGATCAAGACACCTCACCTCTGGAGTTAGGTACAACCAAAGATAACAAGACCACAATCAGACAAGGTCAACACTTCCACATTGACAACAAGTGGCCATGACATCACATAAGATCCCAACTTCACAACAACCAACATAGATCAAACTCCACCCCATGGTAACATAATACTCCAATACAAACATAAGATATGACCAAGGAGGGGATCGAGAAAGGAGGTTCGAAGGACTCCAGATTCGATCAAGAAACAACTTACATCAAGTTATCACAAATAACAAGACTTCAAAATTCTAGGAATTAATAAGGAAGGTGAACCATAGACCGATCATCCTTACAGAACAAAAAGTCAAGGAATACACATAGGATAATTCCATTAATGAACAATCCAAAGCCAAAGGTACTTAAATTTCTCGCCATATGACCATGACACAAGTCATTTTTTTTTTCCAAAATAAAAGTATGAAGAAAACAAAAAATATATATAATGACATCCACCATTTATGAGGCACGAAATAAAATATTACAAGCCTGACTAACAAATTAATATTTAACCAGGTAATAATACTTGAATCGTTACCTCATGGAACAAGAAACATTAATACAAATACTCAACCATTTCTATTCTCCCTAATTACTTATTGCATTAACATGCCAAGGAAAAACTACCCAACACACATCATTTCTCCTAACACTGTATTTTCCCACCAACCATATTAGAAAACAACTTAACATAACCCTTAAGGGATGATATAAATGGACTATCATAGTCAGGCTTTTGTTTTCCATGAAATGAAATGATTAAACATATACTATAATGTTTGCATGGGCAACACTACAAAATCTAGTATTATAACTCGAAACACACAAAAGTCCTAACTTAAGATATATTTACTAAAAAACTATGTATCCTATGATAGTATGAACACAATTACAATTAGCAAGCATACTCAATAATTCATATAACCAACTTGCCCATTCTAAGACAACTTCAACAAATAAGGTACCACCCTGAATAATTAGATCCCTAAGAGCATTCCATAAACAAGTTTGAGACAAAAGATTAAACAATGTTTTCTATTAGTAAACTCAATAGAGTAAAGGACTCTAAACTTACTACTCAACACCCCACACCAAGTTATAATATCTTTATCACTTCTCCCATTTATCTAACCAAATTTCTACTCCTATACGTACATATCTCCTCAAGAAGCTATAATTTATCGAGTAAATATTCTAACTACACTACTCCGAAGGCATTACTCTAATGAATTCAAATAGGCCTTCTAACTAATTGCATGAGAAGATTATTCTAGTTAAACTTGAGCACCTTTTTCTTAGTATCCAAGTCTTCTACCTAGATCATTGAGATTACTAGTTGCATAGTAAATACCAAAATGTGATAAAACAATTTGATTCCTAATCTAGGTCTAATTTTTTTTTTTTTTTGTTTTAACAACATTTAAATGAAAATACTTGTAAAAGAAGATTACACTACCTATAAAACTACTTTAACATATATTGATTCTCAAATGACCAAGCTTAATAGCAGCATAATGTGTAATTATATTTTTGTCACAGAGAATAATTAAAACTTAGAGTGACTTTATTCTTACCTATGAACCAAAGACAATCATTATTATTTAAATAGAAATAAAGGTGTCACACGATGTGAAGAGTTGAAATATTGACATTCTATTTTAAATGCTAATCATATACGATTAGACATTCAAGAATTCGATGTTAAACAACCATGCAGAGGAGGCCGACTACATTGCACCTTCTCGACGGCCCAAGAAAAGGAACACTAGCAAACTAATTCCTAGCAAACTAATCGACCAATCTGCAACAAGAAGAACGACCACAAAAAGTCTCAAAAAAAACACTTAACAAGGAGATCCCCTCCTACACCACATCACGGCTACGTTGACTTAACAAGAGTGACCTCTAAAACATGCATTTACTGTTGCTCTCGACTAACTCATACGGTGCTACGACCACAGCAAACAACTAGCATGACAAACACCTTACTAAAATAAGTTTGAATAATGTTATGAGTTTAGACTAGCTCTATGACGTTGCAAGGTTCGACCAATTCTCCAATAGGCTAGAGTTTGACTATCAATAACTACCTACATCTATGACGAGAACAAACGGATAAACTGGAGGAATGTCAACATCATCTGAACCTTCTGCACCTACAGCGACTAAGGATAGAGAAATGACTAAAGGAAAAAGTGCACACCAAACCTATAAGGCATGCCACTGCTGCCAGCTTACTGGACATTTTGATAACACAGGAAAGAAAAGGTTTTAGCGCACCACCTATAGATAACCTCTACTTGCTATGGACAATGACTCACAGAAAAAAAAACTCTCAGCCACTTCAGTTTACCCAACGACCACCAGGGAAAGATATCCTTAAACTTAAACGTAAGCTAGTACTGCACATCTCACTAGACCTTCAGTCTAGATTAAGAGATAAATTCGACATACACCTCACAGAATAGAAAATTACTGATAGATTCTTAGCTACTACCAAAAGCACAGTCAGCTAAACATAAAGAAAATAGAAACTTGAACCATTAACTACCAAATTGACTCACCTACTATTCTACTAAATCAAAAATTTATTAGACTTGGCACAAATAAATTTCATATATTGCAGAAGGTTCATTCTTGACTATACAGATTCCCAAGGTAGAAGGACAATTGAAATATCAATCTTAGCATCAGGGCCCCGGTCCAGAAGCTTACACTTCCTTCTCCATACTCACCCATATAAAGTGCCGACGCCTGTGCAGCAGAAGCTCCATCATTCAACGGCTCCATCCCCCAATCTCTTGTGAAAGATTAGATCTACTAAACAGTCGTTATCATTAAATCAGTTGGGGATTAACGCTCCACCTTCCATTTCCCATGCGATCGACCTCAGATAAGAAAACGAGGCTTGCTTCTACGATATCAAAAAAAGGTTGTACACCATTGGATACCAAGTGTAATTATATTTTTGCAGACAGATACTGTTTTGTCTTTCCTGTATACTGTTGATGTGACCTCCCCCTCCCTCATCTGCAAGGCAGAACAATAATATTATGATTGTGACCCCCAAAAAAGAAACCTTGATCAGACCATACAGTCTATGCCAATGCCACGTTAGGGCAAGCATGCACTTCAAATGCCACAATATTGATAAACTGCATGCCGTCCAACTGGCATTTTCCAATATTTGGCCAACTAAACAGTCATAGAAACTGCCAACCTGACATGCAGATATTTACAAAATTGTGTCACCTCTCTTATGCTGCCACATATGAAAAGCATCATGCGATGGGAGAGATCTGAGGCAAGCTGAATATAGAGGCGTTTGGAGTTTGAGGTGATGCAGCATCCAACGTTAGCCTTCTATATGGAATGTTATCGTCATGATTTGCACAACCTGCACCCCTATCTTATAGTTGAATTGGTGCAGTACATGTAGAACACTGTGCACCCTAATAAACTTGTAATGCTATGAGTTGCCTACATCAAAGCAATTTGTGGCACAAAGAGTCCAAGTCTTGTATTGATATAGTATGAAGTTGGTATTGTTTGGTGCTAAACGCAACAAAGAAAATTGGTTAAGAGCTAAATAGAGACATTGGTATGGCAAAAACCAATTGGCACAAACCTCTATTGATTTATCCTTTTGTGCAATTAAAATTCTTTTGGGACCTTGGTGATCCCCCCTTGAGTTATCATTGTTTTGAGTTGAGTTACACCCTATGGTTTTGAAACCATAACCATTGTTACTCATCTTGGGCACTATAGACCAAGTGTTTGCTTAACTGTAAAGGATTCTCTAAGTAATGTGGCAATGGACTGTCTAGAATATCTCCATGGCTTGGACTAAGGATGGTATCACTATTGATATCCTTCCTCTAGTTTGGAACTTTGGATTGATATTGTGGTATACCTACAATTGCAGATCAATGGTGCAACCCTCTATATTAACAACAAAGAGTAGAAGTATCTCTACACCTTGTATAGGGCATACAGATTTGTTGCACTAAGTATTACCTTGCTTAATGATAGTGGTTAGTTATGTCATTGCCCTTGGTATTGTTATACGTACCTTGGCATCAGATAACACCTTGAATAAGTTGATTCAATAAACTACACCACACATTATAAAATAAATATTTAGTTGCACTCTAAATTCAAAGAAGGGCACAGCTAGTCCCATGAATTAATTTTTTAAGGAATGAGATTGCTATGCTTTGATACATTTATGTCAAATAAAGAAACCAACAAAAAACCCAACTAAATTTATTAATAGATAAGGCAAATCTAATTAATTATTTACCTCACCAACTATCTTATAACTGAGGAAGCAATTTGAGAACAACAATAGAAATGCAAGGATCCTCCCACTATGACAGTAACAACACAAAATTCATATGGAACTGACTCACAGAATGATAGAATAATCAAGCAATAACCAGACGGTGTCTGAGGTAATACGTGGCATCTGAAACTCATCTCAACATAGAGATGATGATAAGGCTAAGCTGGTATATGGCCAATGTGTCATCCAAATCTTGTAAGCTAATTCAATAATTATCTAATAACAAAATAGGAGCATCATTGATTACCACAAGACCATTAAAGAATCTCCTAACCACACAGGAGCATAATTTAAACATTATAAAACATGACTTGACTAAATGTCACAACACAAGATAATCAATCATAACAAGGCAAAGACCAAGTGTCCCAACACAACTCGAGACCACAACAGAAGACAACGACTGACCTAGTGGAACAAACCTCGTGTTATCTCCCATTACTAATATCCATTGGTGAAAGAACCTACTCAAATGTGCTATATCAGGTGGAGTCAAGGTTTGGTACCTGCAGCCTGCATCCAAACAATTGATTAAATATGATCAAGTACGTATATGTCAACACACAGGGAGTCAGAGAATCATGACACAGCAGGGTACTCAAAACAAGTAATGCTACACCGTCCCTGCTCTTGGATGAGATTATAATCATAACATTCGAAAACAGATATCTACGAATCTAATAAAGCATGTAAATAATAATCCATTACTAAACTTACTCAACACATCATAACTGAAGTACTCATAATGTCATCTAACTCATAACAGATGTCTAAATATAGCAGTCAAACATCATTCATCAGATAAACATAAATCATACCCTACAAATCAACTGTCTCAAAAATGAATCAATGAAATGAACGATTAACATCTGTCTCTGACTGACAGGGAGCAATACAGAACTACCTCCATCATAGGCTAACAATGAGGAGGCACTACACTCAACAACCATGTAGACCTCCTGATTACATTTATGATTATGCAAAACAAATTTCTCAACCAAGTCAAAGTGTTCAAAATGCGTTACAACAACCACACCACAATGTGATTGCTCATGCATACAACACCTGTAATAACAAGCAGAGTAAGAAAGCACCACATGTGCCTGTCTCTCTTCCATGTTCTCAACCTATGCTCCCTCCACCATGGTGCAAGAGCACCTACCTGACAGCTGGCCTCCATGAGGCAGTTAGTTAGTTTGAGTCTTGTTAATGTTTTCAAGAAGGTCTTGTAAGACCAATGCATGTAATAAGGTCATGTTGACCATACTTTGCTATTTTTAGCTATGTTGTTAGGACAGCTGTTATGCTGTAGGTCCGGTTGGATCTCCCAGCCGCCTGGAGAGATTTCCCAGCCGCTTGGAGTCGGGTCAGTAGTACTCGCAGGAAATCCTATTTATGTAGTAGGATCGGTTGGTTGTAGATCATCGATCGATAGTATTGTATTGCATTGAGCAGAGGAGTTAGATTGTGTTGTGTGAGAGACTGAGTATTGTAATAGCATCTTTTGAAATCAATAAAGAGATCCTGTTGTGTCAATTCTCCGTTTTGGAGTTCATTGTGTGATCGATTTGCTATTTTGGGTGGTTACATGGGTTTGCCGATCCATTCCACCGGTTGATTCGTCGAATTGGTGGAATGGCGATGTACAGTAGGTTAGGTTGTAGTTTCCCTTTTCTGTTTGTTTGCATGCAGGTGTGCAGGATCGCGGTCGAGAGATGTTGAGAACCCTAGCATGGGTATGTGCTAGGTCGAGCTGATAGTTAGAGTCTGGAAGATCACCCTGGAAGTGGATCAGGTCATCCCAGGAGGTTCAGCAGATCGAAATTCGCTAAGGTTGGGAAAACCCATCGCAACGGCATCATCAGGATATTTCGGTTTATATCCTGCAGTTAGTTCGGGCATTGTCATCCGAATAAGTGGAGATGAGCATGATGCAGTAGTTTGCATAAAGAGAAGGTGCATCGGGGTGATCATCATCAGGTATTGCCGAGGAGGAGCATATCGGCATAAGGTGGAAGATCGGGTTGATAAAAACCATCGCGGGCCGAGAAGGTTAAGTTTGGCCGAGAGTAGGATATTGAAGAAGTTGCATATGACGTCATCGTCATCAGGATATACGTCATTAGGATATCGGGGCAGTAGGATATTGAGGAGCTGCATGTGACGTCATCGTCATCAGGATAATCGTCATCAGGATATTGGGGTGACGTAAGCATCGGAGGAAAGGTGCAAAAAGTTGAGTATCATCATCAGGATATATGGGAGGAACCGGATGTTCTATATCCTGCTGATGAACATGATGTTGAACATCATGATGCTGAAGATAGTGAAGGTAGAGGTTGTCGGTAAGGTGAACAGTGAACGTCAGGAGGATGTTTGCGCTTGCCGAATGTGATGATGCTGCCGATAGTCGGATATGATGATGCTGCTGACATGCGAAAGGGCGAAGGCTTGTCTGCAGGAGGATATCGGTCGGCAGGGGAAATATGATGATGCTGACAGTGTTAAGGGAAATATGATGATGATGATGAAGGGTTGCGGACATCCATGCTATATGTCAAGGGTTTAGTGTGGGTGCCTCTGCATCACACCACCTTGTCTTACTCATAAAAGTGGTCAAGAGTATGATCTTGTCAAACAGCTTCACACTACTCTGGCTAAGATCTCTCTTTGGGATTTAATACAAACATTGCCTACATACCATGGAATGCTCCAAGAATCTTTGCAAAAGGTGATTGTCCCACCTAATACTAAGCCTAATGATTTAGTATCCCTATTGGATAGTATGCATGCGACAAAAACAAATATTCTCTTTCAACCACAGAAATTACCGTCAATTGAAGTTCAAAACCAATCTGATCCTCTTATAATCTTTGTCACAATAAATAAAACATTGGTAAAATGAGTAATGATTGATAATGGATCGGCTCTTAATGTTTGTGGCATTGACTTATTACATAAGATTAAAGTTGATATATCTACCATCAAGCTAGAATCATTAAGTATCTGTGGTTTTGACAATTTTGGATGACAATCCATAGGTACTATAATTTTACCTATACAAGTGGGACTTGTGAATGTGCCTACCCTGATTCATGTCATGCCTAGCTCTTTATCTTACAACATGATTCTTGGTAGACCCTAGATTCATGCATTGGGGGCAGTCCCTTCCACATTGCAACATTCAATCAAATTTATATTCAAAGGTAAACTTCATACTATTCATACTGATCTTGAACTAGATAACTGTTTGCATATTGAAAAGAAAAAACTAGTTCACAATCATATGGTCTTAAACAATTTGCAAGGTGATCTATCAAAGCTTCTAGCCACAAATGATGTTATGAAGGAATCTAAACCATCAAATGCACTTTTTGGTGATGATTGGGGTTTATTATATTTTAATCCTTGTAGCATAGGGGATTATAAACTTAATAAGCTTGACACATCAAAAGTAGCATCGATCTCGTCTAAGAAATCTTTTGAAGCATCTAAGAACAACAAAGTCTCCTTGGTTGAAAATAAAGACAATACTCTAACTTATACTACAAATTATGATACCTATGAGGTTTCACCTTCCTCTAAGGAACTAGATTCTCTAGATGGTCGTGGATTTCAAGTTTTGTATAAACATAACGACTATGTAGGTAAGGGATGTGGTGTAAATCAACAAGGAATTCAAGTACCTATAGAATCAGCTTCAACACATTACTCAAGTAGTATTGGATATAATCCTTTTAAAGAAAAGAAAGCCTCTTGTCATCCTAAACTTAATACAATATCAAAATAACATGAGAAATACCCTAGATATGTATATTCTTAACGATGGTGCTAAACAGGTAAGTATTTCTAACCCTTTATTTCTCTCATGATGTGCTTCCCCTATGATGTGTTATGTGTTGTTTAGGCCTCCTGGGATGACCCTTGATTCTCTTGTAAGGTCTAGGATACCAAGAGACTACCTTTGTTGTGACCTTTTTCTATTTGTATAATCATTCTTCTATATTTCTCTCTCTCTGATTTCACTATTGAGTGTTGTGTCTTACAGACATAGTGTCATGGTTGGTGACCTGGGAGCACCCTCCTATGTGACTATCCCTAAGACACTTGTTTCTCCTCTCTTATTTATTGTTTCCCTTCCTCTAGTGTTTCCATCTAGCTGGCAGATGATGACAAACGTTTACACTGATGCAGACCTAGTGTCCCTTTCGAGAGAAATCAACAAATGGACTTAGTTCCTAATATGACGATGGGGTTATATATCTTATCCAACACTTGGCTAGTGGAAGCACTTATGCTTTTTGCATAGTGAATTTTATGATGTTTCTATCACATTTACAAACCTTAACAATACTGCTGCTCTGTGCACCTTTGTTTGCCTTTGAATCTGGCCTTGGTGGTACTCGATTCAGAGAGCTTCATGATATAGCCCTACAGTTATCCTTGAACTCCAAATTCATTGTATAACCTTGGCTCTTTGTTTGGTCAATCATATGCATTGATGTTGTTGTTTATCATGATTTTGTAGACACTAACATGTTTTTTGTAGGGATGTGTTTGTGGGAACATTTGGCGATCGTAAAGTACATGTCACCTCCGGGAGGCATGGCCTTTGCAAAAATTAGTGTTCCCTTTTGTGTTTTCTTCCTACTTTAACATCCCTGATATCAATAACTGATATCAACCACCTTAAGGTGGGGGCATATAGAAGGTAAGTTGTTTGTTGTAGATGTTAGCAATGTGTTTGTCCTCACGTATAGTCTAAAGACCTACTTGATGAGTGCATCCTACATCCTGAGTTTGTTTGGAATCAATCAATCAATCATGTAAGCCCTCTACAGAGATGAGATATCACATATATCATTTTATCTTAAGCCCTCTGCGAAGGTGGGAATGGTGTATTTCTTCGAGCAGATTGTATCATCCTGTCATTTTCAAAAGTCCTTTGTGGAGGCGGGGAGCAGTTCTATGACTAACTCAACCCTTAAGCATGTTTTTGGCAATTGTTGTGGCAAAGCCCAATCATTGGTGTGTGACTGTAATGTGCTTGAGATGGTGTTGGACCTAGAAATAGGAACACTCCATTGCTTGTCTGTTGTATTTTCTCCGTGTCTTAAAGTGTGTGTATTGGTGTTCTTGTTTTGTGTTGTGTGTTTGTTGCCCCATATGTAGTCTAAAGACTTGCTCGATGAGTGCATCCTGCATTTTGGGAGCTTTTGCATGTCTTGCATGTGTGTTTCCCCATATACAGTCTAAAGACTTGCTCAATGAGTGCATCCTATATTATGGGAGGTTTGTTTACTTTCCAGTACTTGCATCTGCATTTCATATATATGAGAAAAAGAAAAGAAAAGATATCATTTCTATCTTCCATGCATTAATGTGTCTTCTATGCATTGACTATCTTCTCCATGTTCTGTGTGACTGTAACTAGCTTCTATGTGTTTTGCGTGCCTGTTACTGTCATCTATGCGATTGGCGTGTCTTCTTCATGCTTGGTGTGTTTGTTGTGTTTGTGACCTTACTTTAATGCATGTATTGGCCTCATGTTTATACATATATTAAAGTGGGGGCTAAATGTAACGTTAGAAAATGTCCCCTTAGGGGCTTTTCCCTCATGAGGTTTAGCTCCTGAGTCTTTAGTATGCATTTAGGACATCTTAGTTCATATTTTGGCATCCTGATGGAATGAGACCTAGGTTCCATGGAAAATTGGACCTAGGTGGACCCCTTGAGCTATACCCTACCCAAAATAGGGGGGAGAACTTGGGCACCCGTGCCCTAGTCCTACCCTATTTTGGGGCAGCCCTAATTTTTGGGTGTCGGTTTATGACCGTTATTTGGTCCTTTTACTGACATGGTAAGTTTTGATTTTTAAAATCTTGGTGGGAGTGCTTGTAGTTACATATATAAGTATTCTTAGGCATTCATTTAGGGACTAGAGGGCAATTGTGATGTTCAATTGTTCTCAAGGTGATTCAAGGCTTTCTATTGTGTTGCAAGAGAAGACTTGTGTGTTTTGTGTGTTGATATTTGTAGATTTGAGCATCAATTTCCTCATGGCATGAAGAGTATCTTCCTCCCATGAGAGCTTCACTACAAGGTGACATAATATTGTGTTTTAATCATTGATTCCTTTGGTTTTTGCCTCTGCCTCACAAGGGCATGTACTCTTTATTTGACAACGGTGTTTGGAGACTTAAGTGTCCTCTGGGGCTTGACTGAGGCAAGCCTCTAAACACCATAACCCCCAAACCAAGTCTTGTGGTTGCAGGCTACAGGTGTCACATTTGGGAAAAGTGGAGTTGTAGGAAGGATTAGCAGGCATCAAGGATTTGGGATCTAAAGAAAAGAAGGACATAGGAGCACTTCCAAGACTTGGGCTCTCACTCTAGTGTCCTCTGCATCTAAGTTTCAAAAAATAGAAGTTACAGGGTTGATCAGTGTCGGAAGGAGGTCTAGATCCCACGAAGAAACTGGTACCTTGGACTTGGGCACCCACTCCAGTGTCCTTGACTATTCCTCTTCAGAACCCCGAAAATAGGTATTTTGTGATTTGGTATTTTACTCCTGTCTGCAAGAGCTTTTTCAGTCATTCGTCAATTTGTTGTCATATTTACATAATTAGGGTTTTAATGGTTAATTGGGCATAAGAGAAGGAAATTAATAATTAAATTCCTTAATCCAAGTTTCCCTACATCTACAAGTGACCTAGGGTATGATAGTTCTCATCACTCAACCCTAGATCCTTGAATGTATAGTGGAGAGATGGATTTAAACATCTAAAATCTAGAACATTAACAAATCCAATTTTCCCCTAAACACATAGTAAAGTTGCATGTATGAGTTTCTAGTATAGAGTTTGTATGCTTTGTAGTATAGAGTTTATATTCTTTCTAGTATAGAGTTTATATGTTTTCTAGTATAGAAGTTATATGCTTTTTAGTATAGAGTTCAAATGCTTTCTAGGATAGAATGCAAATGCTTTGTAGTTTGATATGTTGTTTAAGTCTTTTTAAAGGAATTAGGAAATTGTTTCTAGATGAGATATCTAGACAATACTCCCTATTGTATACAACCTCAGACACTATCCCAATTGATAAACTAATATTTTTTAACTAAAGTGTTAGGACCTCACGACAGTCTGTCACCACCTCTATAATAAAGAGAGATCCGACAATAGGGAAAAGAATGGCTTAGGTAGTTGTACCTATTGTGTATAAAGTAAAAGGTAAAATAGAAGCTTACGAATTCTAAATAACCATAATGGAGCTGGGATTCACTACAACACAACAAGAAGGTCAGGAGGCCAAGGATATCATGGATACCTTATTGGCCAGGATATAAAAGGAGAAAGCTAAGAATAAAGAGCATAAAGAGCACATTGCTCAAAAGCAAACATTCATAAAAGGATTGGTGGCACCCACCAATGTACCCATATCAACATACACCCCAATTGACAATAGTATCACAAGATGAAATCACTGGGTTGGACGTAATGAAACATCAATCACAGGTGATGGATAAGTGGTTTGTCAGATTCTTAAATGGGGGTGAACAAGTAATAAAAACCTCACTCACAAATTGGGAAGTGCTCAACACTTTGAAGAGCAAGGCTGATGAAATGAAGAAGGAGGTTGCACAAAGGTTGATAAAGACTAGCAAGCATCTGGTTGCACTCATAGAGATGAAGAGAACGGATATCAATGTCCTCATAACCAAAAATGTCCTAACACCTCATACATCATCATTAGTAGATATATAGTATGAGGATGTTAAATTTTAGGTGGATATTCTGAAGAAATGCAATGATAGATTTAGGAGTATCAGTGTAAAGCTACATGAACTTCTATTAGAGGAGATATAAATCTTAGAATCTCTTGAAGGCAAAATTGAAGGGAAGGTGGAGAACCTAGACGTATACTTTGCCACCAAGGAATTCAATGATAACTTTAATCCTGCATCTAAGGTTCCCCTTAGTCACTTCTCCAAAGATACAATTGACAAAGCTATGCAGATGAAGGCTAAGATAGAAAGATATAATGAGGAACTAGATAGCTGAAAGACTAAATGGACATATTTACAAGGACATGCATCCAGAAAGGCTAAAGTGTTAGATGGGGGATAAATAGAAAGAATATTCCAAGATTATGAACTTATATGGGGAGAGATTACATGCAGAAACATTGAAGATCCTCCATCCATAGATGAAGAAGAATAGAAGAGTGCTAGAGTCATATTGACCAGGTCAACGAGTCTCAAAGAATATTCTGGAGTAACAGCTGGACTTAATAGATTAATTACCAACTAGAAATCATGTGCCATATGAACATCTTCATCATTGGATATGTTGAGATGATCTTGATCATTGGATCAATTGTAACCACATCCCCTTCATGTTCTATAAAAGGAGTGGATTGTATTTTGTATGATTATTAGAGACTTAATTGAGATCGAGTTGTTCAAATGTCAAGATTCCTTCTCAGACTGATTGTAGATGTGCATATTTTTTAATACAAAATAAAAGAGAGATATAGATTACAACTCATCATAAATTCTATGTAATCTTTGTGAATGTCATCTGGATATTTTATTGCTATATGTTGCATCCCTTGGAATGCATGTTGATCAGTGAATATTGTTGTCATTTCATCACCTTTGAAGATTAGCATCCACTGTGTGAAGTTGTGGAGTTACCAGGCAACACATGGTTTGATTTCATCTCTATTTCATGAAGTGTTAAAATATGTATGCGGACCAACTGTCAAAGACTCATTTATTTTAGTAAAATTAGATTTAGTTTCAATTTCCTTAAATTTCATTGAATCATCATCATCATAATTGCAAATACACAGAAAATAATAATCAAATCATCATATAATATGTTGATATTCATGAATATATGAAGATCTTAGGCATATTTAGACAAAGTGCAAATAGAATAGCAAATATGTTACAAATGAACACAAATAATGATAGAAATAATGCAAATATATGCTTATTGGCATATCTTTTAAGTAAATATATAGTGTAGAAGTAAGATTAAGTAAGGATTAGTTCAATACAAGAAGATTGAAGATAATTTCAGAAGAACTAATCAAAATCATTAAGAATCAACTTAACAAAAATGATATGAAGAAGAATTGATCAAACTTATCATAAATATCTACATGATTTGGTTAAATACAGTAGGATTTAACATCAATCTTTGAAGATTTACATAAAATAGGTGAAACAGAGCATATCTAGATACAAAGACTTCAAAAATCATATGTACGACCCCTAATGGAAAAGAGCAATTCACATCTGATCAACTAAGTTATTATCAGAGGATTATGAACTAATCAATGGAGACTTGGGATCACAAATTCACTATGAATTTGTTGTATCTTGCAAGATGATAAAGGTTTGTTATGTGAATTCTTTATCTATGTTATTATGACTAACATCATGATCAACATGACCTAAAACATGTAGATTTACAAGAACCAATGAGACAGTGCCGCATGGTTTGTTGACTTTTCTCAAATCAACATTTCATAGTATCCTAACATTCATATCATGGTACAATACCTTTAGATACTTATAACCTAATTTTTACATTGGTCAACATTGACCAATGTCATGATGACGTCATATGCATATGCATATTTTGAAAGGGTATGCACATTTTAAAAATATCCTAACATATTTCCAATATGCAGGTCTTGCATTAAATGCTACAAAAATGGTAGGTAGATATTTGAAATTTCAAATCCTATGGAGCGACCTATTATGATCTTAGGAACCTGATACTCATATCCATGGACATGAACAATTTAACATTGATTACACTCTAAAAACACATTTGTTAATGTATAAGTGGAGACTTGTGGTTATTTTACAGTCATGGTGCATTAAAAGAGAAGAATTACAAAGCTCTAGAGATATTATGATCACCATTATAGGGATCTACAATCTCAACAGAACGGTCTACATATTGAACAACGAATGGTAAAAGGTGAGTACACAATAGATTTGTGCATCCTAACATCCATTAATTAAGGTTTTAGCACATAATTCAAGTATGTAACGATTGACACCCTAGTTTTTCATTTCTGCATAGTAGAAAGTGAAATTGATTTTTACTTAAGGTAAATCTACATGATGATGCACATGGATATGGTTGATAAAGAATAGAATATCATGTTGTGAGCATATTAACTGATCAAAACTAGAACTAACAATCTAGGTTGAAATATACATATCTGTCATTATAGGATATCATGGAGGTATGCAAAAACAAAAGTGATGTAGAGTTCTTACCTCCAATGTACCCACAACCTAGTGGGTTTGGTTTCAGATTTAGTCAGATAGGTGACACACATGCCAGAAATACCAATTTGGATGAATGGATGGCTAGATCACAATGGGGTAGTAGAAATCCCTTATCAATATTTATAACTCAGGGATGTGGCACACTAGTGGGTTCCCCTATGCTACAAAGCCTATTAAGCTAGTAGTTGCATATGCTAAAAATTATAACCCTAATTCCAGAAGAGTGGAGAAACATGGTAGGTTATATGCAAACTTTTCAATTGTAGGTATCACCTCTGCATTTAACCTTACTACAGGCCCTAGGTTATACAAGATAGATCTAGAGGCTCTAGATAAAAAATATAAAGGCAACTACAAGGACTACAGGAAGATCATGTTTTCATGGAGAGATCATGACAACTCATATAAGGCATCGGCCAAGTTACCTATGAACCTGTACAAATTCAACTTCTCCCCTGAGATGCAATACATGATGGTCATGCTTGGTTAGATGAGGGGGAGATTACATGTAGAAACTTTTGAAGACTACATATATGGATTGATGAGAATGATGGAAACCACCAACCAACAAGTACAATGGGCATCACTCATCAATGACAGTCTAGATTCAGGAATGAAGAAACTGGGTGGTAAAGCAAATTTATTCCACATGTCATCATATGTAGTATATGCATGTGTGGCCAGAGGAACCTTTGATGGTTTGCAGACAGTTGATAGGGTTGGGCTTAAGTGTGGTGACATAAACATTTGGGATCACTATCCGTAATTGGAGAGGAAACCATCCCTCCAACATTACAAAGGGGTCAATGATTGTTTCATCATGCACATGGTATGCCTCATGGAAGAGGACATAGCCAAGAGGTTGAGCACTGAGGCTCAAGAGGTTATAACTAAGAATGGAACATGGTTTATCTAGTTCCCCACTTTTACATATATTAGAATGGAGGGGTTCAGTGGATAATCTTTAATGTTACCCATATACCCCACTGACAGAGTTCTCCTGATGGAGATGATTAGGCAAATAGTGCCCTCTTATGAGGCCTCTGCAAAGAGAAATAAGAAGCTCAATGCCATTTTCCAATCTGCATTGGGTGGTATATGTGCCTAGATGTCAAGAATCAGCCAAAGAAGTAGAAAAGGGGCTATAGATGTTGCACTTACAACCATTTCTATTGGCTAGACAATATTGTTGTTATATGGAGCCTAATTAGACTCAGAGGTTAAATTTTCCCTACTTCTATCGGTGCAGTTTCCCCCCAAATTATTTAATGGGGGTTTGGGAGTAGTGCCCCCAACACGGGGTCAAGGGGTAGCACCCCTTGTAGGGCCCTAATTTTTTATTATTTTATAAAGGTTTCAGGAGTTATTTTTCTATTGGCTGACATTAAAAACCCTATTTTGTAACTAACATAAGGCTTGATAAAAGTGTCTAAGGGTTAGGGTTTTCTAGTGGATATTGTATTGTAGCATTTGCAATGGTATTGAGTTGCAAGGATTGCTAGTTGTAATTGGTTCAATTGTTGGATAATAATATTGGACTCTCTGTTGGTGGATGTAGCCCAAGTTTGAGTGAACCATGTCAAAAATTGTCTCACTCTTATTATTTTTGTGTATTTTTCATTCCTCTGTTTAATCTTTATTTGCATTTAATTGATATCTTCTACATGCAATTCCTAACAAGCAGTATTAGAGCATGTTGTGTTCGATTATCATCTATAGGAAGGTCTCATGGTTGAGTGGGAGTCTCATGGTTAAGTGGGAGCAATGGCAGACGAGGGTAAATTGAAGGTAGATAAATTTAATGGGCTAAACTATCAATTATGGAAGATGCAGATGGAGGATTATCTCTATCAGAAGGATTTATGGACACCGTTGGAAGGAATAGACAAGAAACTAGTAGCAATGACTAATGAGGATTAGAATCTTCTGGATAGAAAGGCACTGGGAACCATTCAGTTGTGCATGGCACCATCTATGACGTTTAATATAATAGAAGCAAAGATAATAGATCAACTGATGAAAGCTTTAGCTAAATTATATGAAAAACCCTCAGCCTCAAATAAGGTATTTTTCATGAAGCATTTATTTAATCTGAAACTGATTAAAGGTGGATATGTGACAGATCATTTAAATGAGTTTAATACGATTACCAGTCAATTAACTTCTATAAAAAGTAAAATTTGATGAAGAGGTGAGGGCTCTCTTGGTTTTATGTTCTTTGCCAGAAAGCTAGAATAACTTGGTAATAGTTGTAAGTAACTTTGTCTCTAGTTCAAATACTTTAAAATTTGGTGATGTTGTTGGTGTTATCCTTAGTGAGGAAATGTGATGAAAAAGCTCAGGAGGGTCCACATCAGGTAGTGTTTTGAATGCAAAAAGTAGGGGCAGATCAAAGGAGAGAGGAAAAGGTTCAAGAATTCATGGGAAGTCATGAGGAAAATCAAAGGACAAGAGGTTCCAATCTAGAGGATAGAAGAATTTCTGGTATTGTGGGAAACCAAGTCCTCTGAAGAAAGATTGCTAGTCTCAAAGAATAAAGAAGGAGACAAACAAGAAAGCAATAAGGAGGCAAATGTGGTAAGTAATAAATCTAAAGATGATTTTTTGATTCTTTCCCTAGATAATGCTGATGATTCATGGGTTTTAGATTTAGGGTCCTCATTTCATGCTACGCCCCATAGAAGTTATTTTCTTGATTATATCCAAGGGGATTTGGGGCTGGTTTATTTGGGAGATAACGAACCTTGTTAGATTGTTGGAAAGGGAAGAATCAAGATTAAGTTGTAGAATGGGAATCATTAGCTATTACAAGAGGTAAGGCATGTTCCAAGGCTGAGTAGGAATTTAATTTTAGCAAGGCATCTAGCTAATGAAGGCTGCATAGTTACTTTCAGTGATAAAAATTGGAAGGTTTCAAGAGGTGCCTTAATAGTAGAAAAATGTGTGAAATTAGGCACCTTATATCTTTGCACAGGTCATACTATTCCTTCTACTTTAGTTGTTGCAGAGAAAAACTAAATAGGTTCAGGAACAGTTGCTGCTAGTTCGCAAGAAGAGACTGAAACAGTTGTTGTAGGTTCTGAGACAACATTGTGGCATAACAGACTTGGGAATATGAGTGAAAAAGGTACGAAGGTACTTCATCCTAAGAAAGTTTTACTAGGTCTGAAATGTATTAATATGGATTTCTATGAAAGTTGTGTTTATGACAAATAAAAGAGAGTTAGTTTTCTCAAGGATGGGAAGTAAAAGAAAGATGAAAAGTTGGAGCTTTTGCATACAGATGTATGGGATCGGCTCAGGTATCTTCTCTCAATGGCTCTTGGTATTATGTTAGATTCATAGATGATGCAACTAGGAAGGTTTGGATTTATTTCCTTACGCAGAAATCTAATGTATTTGAAACATTTAAGAAATGAAGAAGCTTGGTTAAGAATGAGACAGATAAAAGATTAAAATGTCTCAAATCTGATAATGGTGGTGAGTATTGCAGCAAAGAATTTGAGGATTATTATTCCTTTAATGAAATTCATAGGTAGAAAATGGTTCCAGGGACTCCACAAGAAAATGGAGTGGCTGAGCGCATGAATAGGACAATAATGGAGCATGCAAGAAGCATGAGATTACATGCTAGGATGCCTTTAAACATGTGGGTAGAGGATGTCAATACCACTGTATATTTAATTAATAGAGGTCTTTCAGTTCCTTTGGGCTGTGGTATTCTAGAGGAAGCATGGACAGATAAGAAGGAGAGTTATTCTTTTCTCAAAACCTTTGGATGTGAAGCATTTGGACATGTAGATTCTAAAAATAGAACCAAGCTAGATGCAAAATAAAAAAGTGTATCTTCGTTGGATATGGCATTAATGAATTTAGTTATAGGCTTTGGGATATTGAAAATTTAAAAATTATGAGAAGAAGGGATGTTGTATTCAATGAGAAGGTGTTGTACAAAAATTAGTTGTAGCAACATGAGAAAAAAGAAAAGGATTATGTGGTGCTAGATGATACTCCAGATAGTGATGTTCCAATGGTTCCTCATGCTCTACAATAGTAACAAGAAATACCACAAACTCTAGTGAATGTTAGACAGTCAACAAGGCTAAGTAGACCTCCTGAAAGGTTTTCTCCCTCTTTGTATTCTATTTTGTTAAGAGATGCTGGTGAACCAGAAGGATATGATGAAGCTATGCAAGTGGATACAAAGGTTCAGTGGGAGCTTGCAATGAAAGAAGAAATGGACTCCTTGCTGAAAAATTAGACTTGGGAATTATGTAAGTTGCCTATAGGTAAAAAGGCTTTACCAAACAAATGGGTTTATATGATGAAAGAGGAAGATGGAGGTAAGAAAATATTTAAGGCCAAGTTAGTTGTAAAAGGATTTGTACAGAAAAAGGGCATTAATTTTTATGAGATTTTTTCTCCGATTGTTAAGATGACTTCTATTCGTACTATTTTAAGTATTGTGGTTGCTGAAGATTTGCATTTGGAATAGCTAGATGTGAAAACTACCTTTCTCCATGGTAATTTGGAGGAGGAGATATATATGGAATAGCCCCAAGGATTTGAGGTCAAAAGTAAGGAGAAACTGGTGTGTAGATTGAAGAGTTTGTATGGCTTGAAACAAGCACCTCAACAATGGTACTTGAAATTTGATAGTTTTATGGCTGAGCAAGGCTACTGCCGGTGTAATTCTAACCATTGTGTTTATTTTAAGAGGTTGCTTAATGACATATACATTATTTTATGTTTATATGTTGATGACATGCTTGTAGTAGGGTCTAACATGGATCACATAAGAGAGTTAAAACATCAGTTAGCACAAACATTTGCTATGAAGGATTTGGGGGCAGAAAAACAAATCCTTGGTATGAAAATTTGTAGAGATAGGAAGAACAGGAAATTGACTCTATCTTAGGCTAATTATGTTGAAAAGGTGTTACAGAGATTCCATATGGAGAATGCAAAAGTTGTCAACAACTTTGCCTAGTCATTTGAAATTGACTAAGGAGATATGTCCAAAGACACAAGAGGAGGAAGACAAAATGTTTAATGTACCATATGCTTCAGCTGTAGGAAGTTTAATGTACACCATGGTATGCACGAGAATGGATATTGCACATGATGTAGGAGTCGTAAGTAGGTATATGAGTAATCCTAGATTAGAGCATTGGAATGCGGTAAAATGGATTCTTAGATATTTGAGATGTACATCCAGTAAACACTTATGTTTTGGGGGCTCTAATACTAATTTAGAAGGTTATGTAGACTTAGATTT
Source organism: Cunninghamia lanceolata (assembly GCA_027924645.1). Classification (NCBI taxonomy): domain Eukaryota; kingdom Viridiplantae; phylum Streptophyta; class Pinopsida; order Cupressales; family Cupressaceae; genus Cunninghamia; species Cunninghamia lanceolata. The sequence continues at coordinate 2,507,481 of BSBN01000516.1, forward strand.
GGTAGGGGATATTGATACTAGGCAAACTACTACATTTATTGTAGGTGGGACAGCAGTGACTTGGATCTCATAGTTACAAAAGGTGGTTGCTTTATCCACCACAGAGGCAAAGTATGTAGCTACAACAAAGGCAAGCAATGAGATGATATGGCTGCAATCTTTCATGGAAGAATTGGGTAAACAATAGGCTAACAGTTCTTTGTTTACAGATAGCCATAATGTCATACATCTTGCAAAGAATTTTGCCTTGCATTCAAAGACCAAACACATACAGTTGAGGTATCACTTCATTCGATTAGTGTTGGATGATGGAAAGTTAAGGCTAGAAAAGATACATACAGATGAAAATCCAGTGGATATGTTTACAAAGGTAGTGACAAGGGAGAAGTTGAGCTCCTCTTTAGCTATGGTTGGTCTTCAAGACTGAAAACAAAAAAATAGAACAACAGGGTCTAGGGTGCTTATTTCTAGTGGGAGCTACAGGGTCAGCAATGTTATGATCAGTCTCCAAGTGGGAGATGATATGGTGTGTAGTTTGATCATTCTCCAAGTGGGATATTGTTGTTAAATAGAGCCTAATCAAACTCGGAGGTTAAATTTTCTCCACTTTTATTGATGCGATTTCCCCCTATTTTGTAACTGACATAAGGCTTGATAAAAGTAGCTAAGGGTTAGGGTTTTCCAGTGGATATTGTATTGTAACATTTGCAGTGGTATTGAGTTGCAAGGATTGCTGGTTGTAATCAGTTCAATTGCTGGATAATAATATTGGACTCTCTGTTGGTAGATGTAGCTTGAGTTTGGGTGAACCATGTTAAAAATTGTCTCTCGCTGTTATTATTTCTGTCTATTTTACATTCCTATGTTTAATATTTATTTGCATTTAATTGATATCTTTTGCATGCAATTCCTAACAAATATGACCCATACAAGATGATGGAGAAGCACATTTATAAGAAACCTGCACATCAGGTGTATCTGGAGGATTATTGGGCAAATTGCCTAGATGACATGGAAGTGACAAAAAGAAGTTATCAAAGACTCACACTAAAATAGGTTAAGACATTGGGTTACATACCTATCCCTCCACAGTTACATGAAGATGATGGAGTAATAATATCACAAGAATATGAGGATAAAAAGGTATATAATGATACTATTTCCTTGCCAAACTAGAGCCAACCAAATGAAATATCCCTAGACATGATATCTGCAAAGGTAATGCAATTGACCAAGGCATGGGTAGATAGGGAGGTGGCTGCCATAAATGTTAAAGGAGTGGCCATCACTATGGACAAGAAATGGAAGAGACAAGAAGTATCAGAGGAAGAATATGATGACTTCCTAAGTGACAAAAGGCAAAATCTAGAGGCTAAGAAAGCCAAGGCATCATCCTCCAGAGTAAAGAAAAGCATCGATACCAGCATCTAGATATCCCTGAGACCATCTCCCAGAAAGGTGAAAGAACTAGCTTATGAGGCTACAACGTCTAGAGCACCTGTAGAACATCATATGCATATAGAGGTGCTAGATGTTATTTATCAAGACTTAGAGGATGAGGAGGATAATGTCCCCCTAATCAAGAAGAGGAAGGATCAGGATTTATTGCAAGGAGCTGACATTCCTACATAGAAAATAAAATAGGTAACAACAATGAGAGGGTCCACAAGTAAGAAACCTGATATATTGTTGAAAGGACAAGGAGGTGAGGCACTCCAAAATCATAGCCTATAGCATGATGTCAATATACCAAATATTATAAAGTTTAAAACTGAGTTAGTAGAAGAATCCAGGGAGGAATAAAGAAAGAAAGAAGATGATCAATCTATCCCCTTAGATGATACTATATACCTCACTGATGATGAGGTGATAAAATATGTAGCAGCTAGTCCAATGGAGGCTTTAGTTAGGAATACTGCTATGACTCCCCAGGCTACACCTAACATGCAAACAAGCATAGAAGACGTAGAGGAAGAATAAGTAGAAAATCCAAAAGAGGCAACATAGAAGATTGGCCTTGATGGATTAATTGGCAAGGTGACTAGCCTAGTAGCTATTGACATGGCATATGTTGAAGCTGAGGAAACTAAGAAAGACAAAACCATGGGGCATGAATATATACATGACAACCTAGCCATTAATGATACAAAGAGAAATGTAGAGGAGACTACATAGCAAGAGGTTCATGAAGTTGATCAAGGACATGCTGGAGAGCAGGAGAAGCACCAATCAATGAATACATCTAGATCTCAAGATCCCAAAGATGCAGAGGTTCTAATATCCAAACAAGAAGGTCCATTGAATAAGAATAATGATAATAAAGAAGAAGGAAAGGTACATGGTGATGATCAAAAGGATAATCAAGATAATCAAGATCTTGTCCATCAAAGACCTGATGCGAACATTCTGCCACCTCAAGATGAGCGGTTGGTGTCAGATAAAAATGTAAAGACACCTGAGGATGTTCATACAGAAGCTCCATTGGACCAGGGACCTAATCAAGATAAATCTAGAGATTAGGACAAGACATCAGAGGATTCTACAATACATGATGAGTAGTAAAAAGTAGATGAAGAAGTTCCCATTAGTGAGGAAGAAGAAGAACAACAACAAAATGTAAAAGATAATACACCAAAAGAATAGAATGTGGAAATGCATGATGATCACATGGAGCAGACAAACAAATTAGGGTTAGGACTTGATATGCCACATTGGCTTAGGAATGAGGTAAGTCAACCTTCAATCACCGATTCTTCTAATTTTGATATATCTTCATTATTTTTGGCAGAGTAGAAAAACCTAAGAGAAGAGAAAGGGCTACTTCTGCAATAAAAAGGGACTTAGCAACAGGGAAAAGGACAACCCAAGTAGTTGTACCTGTTGTGGATAAAGAAAAAGGAGAAATAAGAGATGATGAGTTCTAGATAACCACATTGGATTTGGGATTTGCAATAGCAGAGCAAGAGGGTTAGGAGGCCAAAGACAACATAGATCCTTTGCTTGCAAGAATTGCCAAGGAGAAAGCCAAAAATAAAGAGCACAAGGAGCAAATTGCTCAAATGAAAACATTTATTAAGGGATTGGTGGCACCCACCAATGTGCCCATATCAGTATCCACTTCACTAACAATAATATCATAGGAGGAGATTACCAGGTTGGATGTCATGAAACATCTGGCTAATGTGATGGATGATTGGTTCATCCAGTTCTTGAAAGAAGGTGAGAAGGTAATAAGAACCTCATTGTCAAATTAGGACTTGCTCAGTCACCTAAAAAGTAAGGTTGACAAGATGAAGAAAAATGTTGAGCAAAGATTAATAAAGGGTGGCAAGCACTTGACTACACTCAGGGAAATGAGAAGGATGTACATCAATGCGCTTATGCTAAAAGGGGTCCTAACACCCCAGACATTGCCATTATTGGATGATTGACATGAGGATGTAAAATTTGAGATAGATATCCTAAAGAAATGTATTGCTAGAGCTAGAGATCTTAGTGTCAAACTACATGGGCTTTTTTTAAAGGAGATAGAAATTTTGGAAGCCCTTGAGAGCGAAATTGAGGGGTAGGTGGAAAATTAGGATGTGGATTTTTCCATCAATGCATTTAAGATTAATTTCAAGCTAGCATCAGAGGAGTCCCTCCAACATTTTTTTAAGGATGTGATTAACAAGGCCATGTGGATGAAGGCCAAAATAGAAAAATATAATGAAGAATTGGATAACTACACAAACAAATGGATAGCCTTACAAGAATAGTTGAAGACACAACGATATGTAGCTAAGAAGGCTATGGTGATGGGTGAAGTGGAGATAGAGAAGGTAGTCCAAGCATATAAGATCATCCATGGGGCCAGATTCTAGATAACAGAGGAGGTGCCATCTATAGATGAAGAAGAATGAATAAAGAATATTGTAGAGAGACAACTAGACTCCACCAGATGGTTGCCAACTAGCAACTTGTGCCACGTGTTTTGTATGTTGACTTAGTCAAGACAATGTAAATCATTGATTATCATAGATAAATCTTGATCATAGGATGTTTTGTAACTTCATCCTCTCCTTGTCATATAAAAGGAGGTGGATTGCACTTTGTATGATTATTAGAAGTTTAATTGAGATTGGATTGTTGAATGTCATGACCAATTCTCAAGGTCAACTATAAATGTATACTTCTTTTGCATACTTAATGAAGATGAAGAGTTGTGATTACAAATTATCATAAATCTTGCATAATCTATGGATGATATCTTGATATTCCTTTGATTTGTTTCATCCCTTGAAGTGCATTTCAATCTATGAAAGTTGTTGTCATCCTTCCCTTTGAAGATTCACATCAATCATATGTAGATGTAGAACGTCCTGGTGAAAATATGTTTTGATTTTCTTCTCTTTCATGAAAGTATCAAGGATATATGTGGATCAGTGACTAAACTTCATTCATTTTAGTAAATTTAGAAAGCTTTAATCCAAATTTCTTTAAATTTCATTTAAATCACCATCATCACAAATGCAAAAACACTAAAAATGATGAGCAGAACACAAAATATGTTGACATTTGTAAATACATAAAGATCATAGGCATATTTAGATAAAGTGCACATAGAATAGCAAATATCATGCAAGTAGTCCTAAATAATTGTAAAGATCATAGAAATATCTACTCACAGGCACATCATTTAAAAGAATTTACAGTGCAGAAGCAAAACTAAGCAAGGATTAGTTCAAATTCAAGTAAATTAGAGATAGTTTCAGAAGAACTAATCAAGATAATCATAGATCATCTTAACCAGAGTGATAAAAAGAAGAATTGATCAAACTTATCATAAATATCTACATGATTTGGTTAAATATTGTAAGATTTGATATCATTTGTTGAGAATTTATAGAGAACAGGGAAAACAAAGTAATATCTACATATTAGGATACAAATACTTCAAATCAAGCATAAGCCCCAACATGGAAAATAAAAATTGACATCAAACCCCTGAGTAATGTCAGAGATTATGCACTAATCAATGGAGACTTGGATTCATCAATTTATCCTAAATCGATCAAACTTTTCAAGAAGATAAGGTTTGCTTTGTGAATTTTATCATTGTTGGTATGATTAACATCATCATCAATAGTTTTTGGTGAAAGAAGGAGGGCTAGAGAAATTTAATTAAATGATTTGTCACCTAGATATCATTTCCCATGCTTAGGTGAGGTGATATTATCAAAATTCTTAACAATATGTCTAATCTTGGCTTATTTGCATAAAGGTTTTGTCTATCTTTGATAATTTGAGGAGTCCTGCTGTAAATACCTCATCCTTGTGGTCAATCATTCTGATCTTTATAGATAGTTGTCTAGAATTTCAAATTTGAAGTCAATATTTTCCTTTCCTACAAGTATCCTACAAATATCTTGTCATTTTGGACATCCGTTTATAAATATCCACTCCAAAAGAGTAATAACTGGCATATTTGCAAAAGTTGTGTATCTAAAGTTCATCCTAAATTGTGAAGCACTCACTCATAGACCTAATACCAAGTTGAGATCCATTAGACCTTTAGAAGAACTACCTATTTTTGGATTTAGACCTTGTACAACAAATAATCATTACAGTGATGGTCCAAGTTTGCCAGCATCTCTAGTAGTACCTGTTGTAACACCTCTAGTATCTCTAGTAGTACCTCCAACACCTAAAGCACCGCCTACAATGTCATTCTTTACTATATAATCACCATTGCTCTTTGCAGCTTATAATCATTTGCCTAAGAATATGGACAAGATTTGTCCAAAATATCATCCCTATCAGGATGCGGTTGATCACATCCGAACCTATAAAGAAGCATGTTTCAGGGCTAGAATACAATATGAGGATGTTGTATGTAGGTTGTTCCCCTATTCATTAGGAGAGGAGGCATACAACTGGTATATTAGTCTCTCTCAGTCTTCCATAGCCTCTTCGGATGCTTTGGAGAAATATTTCATAGGAAGATTCAAGATACTTGTAGATCCATCTATGACATATCACCTCTTTGCCACAATTAAGAGAGATGAGGGAGAGTTAATCTCCAACTTTAATGCTAGGTTCCAAAAAATGTACTCCAGACTAACTTATCCTTATAATATAGGTGATGAAGAAGCCAGGTCAATTTATTATTCATCCTTAGATCCTCTGACATCCATGCTCATTAGGAGGACACATCCTACTGTCACATCCCTGGCAAGTGCTTTTGAAGAAGATATCAAAGTTAATCAATAGTTAACACCTTGTTTTACCCCTAACTTAGGATATCCTGCATATCCTAGTCAATCACAAGTTAATGGAGCCATAATGCCTCCAGCTATAATGCCTAATCCATTGCAGGTGCCTCCACTTAGCATAATGCCTCCTCAAGGTAATGGATAGATCATACCTCACCCTGGACATGCACATCAGGATGTTGCACAAAATCACAATGGTAGCTCTTTCTTCTAACCCCAACAAGATAATGTAGTAGCCAAAGTGCAAAAAGAAAAGGATGATATTAAAGAGATATCAACCCAGTTAAGAAAGTTGACTATTGAGGTAACTCATCTGAGGAGTCAAAACTTTTACTCAATCAAACTAGAACCAGAATAGAGGATATCCTAATAGAGGATATGAAAATAATAATGATAGGTCCGAATATCTTGACAAGGGATACAATAATGATAGGAATTTCAACAACAATAGTAACAATGCTACCCCTAGGCCACCTAGAGTTTGGAACACCTGGCCAAACAATGGCTCATTACCTTCACCATTAGATAACCAACCTCTTATCAAACATAAGCGAACAACTAGAGTTAATTTGGCAGAAGCTACACTCACTAGTTGGTGTAGGATGCATAACACAAATGTACATACCAAGTTGGATTGTCCTCAATTCAAAATAGCAACCAACATATTCCAAGATGAAGTGTCAAACACTGCAGGAGATCCACCTTTTCCTGAAGGCAATGAAATTGTTCCCCTAGGGTATGAGTCTACCTTAGTACTTGAGAGTTATAACAATTATCAACATCATTAGATGACTGCAACACATGAAAACTATACCTTGGCATGTGAGGAATCTGCCTTAGCCTTTGAGTTGAACTATGTTTTTCCTTTTGAGGATGAAAATGAGCCTAAACAATAACCTAAAGAAGTTCATGCTTATCAGCAGCAATATTAGGGGAGGCATAACTACAACCTTAGGAGCAATGCAAATCGTATCATTGGTCCTTTGACCACATCCATCCCTGCTAACAATTTCAATACACTGCCAAATCCTAAGGCTATCAATAAACTTGGACCTCCTATTGGTGCTTTTCTTGACTGGATGCTTCCCAACTATCCTTACAAGTTAGCCAAATCTTATCAACATAATCTTTGGACCAGGGGCCAATAGTATAGGAGACAGACTCTATAAATGTCTCCTCTCCTACTTTAGGCTCTGCAGGACCAAGGGGGTATTCCCTATTCAATATCCATGAGATGAACCTATGAACTTGTTGGGATATTGACACAAAGTAGATAAATCCTCTCTAATGTAGACCAAAACTATAAAATAAGTACAAAGGTGCTAGTTTTGGACATTATGTTCCATTATGAATCCAAGGATTAGGGTCCTAAAACTACTTCTAAAATCCTATAGGTTTGTGATTAAGATTTGATTTTGATTTCATGTTTGGGTGCAAGATTGGGGCTCTGAATCATAACCTCAACACAAGAATAGACTGGTACCTATCTTAGGGCATGGATTCAACTAGACATGTATATGTGAATGTCTACCATAAACTTAAAACAATAATCAGATTTTGAGGGGATTTTCTAGTATCTGCCTTACAAATACTTCCCAAGACCAAGTATTCAATTATCTATACTTACAAATATCCTCATTGCAATATGTTTCTCCCAAAGCTTAACCCAAAACATTTAATTTGTTCCTTGAACAAAAGTAGAAGATTAAACATTCAACACAAAAAAACCCATGTTCCAAAACCTTGAATAACCCTTAGCTATTTAGATTCAGAAGGAAAATACACACAACTTGGAGACAGATAACCAAATACATGCAACAAAGCATTACTCATTTGAAAACAACATGAAATTGATAACTTTTATGCATAGACATTCAACATACAATTCATAAACTTATAGCACAAGAGATTGAACAGCCCAGCAGAACTATATCTTATTTACTTCTCCAAAAGTCCAAATCTTCAACAACAAGAGAAATGAGCAACATAGTTCCTTTATAGATCAAGAATGTGCCCTCGGCATTAATTACATTGTAGTTCAAATTGTTGTGGATACAAAGAACTACCAAAAAGGTGTTGGGACACATTAATTGCATTAGAGAGAAGAGGAAAGAAAGAGTGGTTGAACTTAGGAGATGTGAAGTCACTTGAAGATTTGCCTTGTTAATGCTGGGAGGGTGGTGGTTGGCTTGTCAATCCTTTGATCCATATCTATCCTTCCACTCACCATATGTCTCTTATGTCAGCCAAGGGAATGAAAGTACCTCTGTAATCTTGCCATTGTGGCTGACATACTTGGCATCGAGGATACTTTTTACATGCTTACAAACAATATCAAAACTTACTTCAAGAGTGTGCAGGTTGTCCAATGATAAGCTCAATACTTGCATAGTTGGGTCACTTGCATCACAACAATAAGGAATTAATTGGTAACTATTGTTTGTTATCTCCCTTTTCCACTTGTCTAAGTCTTTTGTTTTACCATCACCCTCCAAAATGGGAGGTAACCACTTAGTGTCCAACTTTTCAATAGCTTGCATCTTCTCTTTCACAATTGTATCCAATTTTAACTAAAAATTTGCCACATCCTCAAAATACTTTAGCATGTCTGACACCGACTTCAATTTAGGAGGTGCATTGGGATCATACTTGGCACACCTAAGAAATTCTCTGACTTCTCTAGTTCTATACAAATCACTTTGCTTTTATGCTCAATAGCCTCTATTTGTCAAACTCATGCTTTTCATAGGCTGCCTTTAGCTGCGAGTAAGATATCTAAGTCTCCTCAACTCTGGACAAACTCTTTGGCACCCTGTTCTTAATCAAATTGGTGACTACTCCCTTAACCTTGCTTTCTTTTTATTCCTTTAGTCTTATGTTATCCTCTTTCAACTCTCTAATTTCTACAAGGAGAGGCTCTATATCCACTGGAAGAGACTCTGCAGTTTCTATGATAGGAGTCTGAGATGTATCAGCTTCCAATTGTGGCTGACTTTCATACATGTTCACCTTATCCATATCCACTATGTATTTCTCCAAAGCTCATTATAATCCTTCTACAGTTTGACTGTTACTGCCTCTACAAATTGTGCAGTTTGCACATTTAAATTGGTAGCCTGAGGAGCAGGGGCGTCCAACACCCTTTTGATTATAACATTGCCAATTAACTCATCTAAACCAACTTTTGGTTTCTTGTCACTATGGGCCAATGCCCATATTGCCAAGGTTTCAAACCTTGGATCAAATACAACACCCTACATAACTCTCTTGACATGTTCCTCTGTTACATCAGAGTCATCTCTTGTAATTATATCAAATCCAATAGCATCTGATAATGTCTAGTGTGGTAGCAACGAGATGTTTCTCCTAGTTACAAGTACTCTACCCTCCTCATGAGTCATTACATTGATATCTTTTCTTACTTCATCCAAAACCTTCCTAGTGATGGTATCATATTCTGTAGGGTCTGCACTACTTTTTACTTCTTCAATTCTTTTCTAAAACACTTCAATTTTTGTCCTTAGAACAAATGACCTAAACTCAAGTTTGCTAATGAATGCATCATATGAAATGAACTAATTAGAAGCCATCTCCCTCACATCCTCTATGTCCACTTCATTGTTGATTGTGGACCTTATCAACCTATTTTCCAGTGAGGAGTAGGGCACTATCTTTGGTGGAGAACTCAAATGATGAGGGGACTCCTAAACTTGCTCTTCTATTGCCCCTTCTTCCAAACTTACAACTTCTATTTCCTCCTCTATCTAAAGATCAATAATTTTAGCCCTCTTTGGAGTAGGGGGATTAAGGGATTCTTCTTTTCTAACATATTTTCCTCTTGATCTATTTGGTTGATATGGGGATCTTTCCTCACCTAGATGTGCACTACCTATTAACTCCTCTACCTTAGAAAACATCATTTCTATTCTCTTTATGGGTTCTTGTATCTCAACAAAAGTCCCAGGGTAAGCAACATTAGTATTTTTCTTCAATTTCTCTACTCCCATTACTGCATTCCATTTACTTCTTAAAGAATGTACCTCCTGCATTGATTGACAATTTCTTACTATGTCCTCATTCAAGAGAACATGATGGGGGTAACCAGGTCTATTGACCTTCAATCTTGTGTTATGAATGAAACCCTCAGGGTCAAAGAATCTCACCTACTCCATGTTCATCTTGTAGCATTAAAGCATGAAGCCTATCTAATCTAATCAACTCTTGTCAATTGTTATGAAATCACCAAGTTTCAATGAAGTAGGGATAAGTGACTCCTTATGATTTTGAAATGTTTCATATCAACTTCATTCAGCTACTTGATGATTTCCATGAAATCCAATCTCTTAGGCACAAATTTGGGCAAAGTATATGGTGCAGCCTCGCACCCATAAATCCTGATGCAAGTTATTTTCTCATGTAGGAACCAATCCCCCCAATTATGATCTATATGGAGGTGTAGGGCTCTCTCCAATGGTCTCAAAAAATATTTGATTTCCTTTGGTATTCTATTAGCTGCATGCTCCATGAAACCTAACACCTTTCTCACAAAATGCTCTTCAAATGTAACATAGCTTGCATACTTAAAATTCATGTCCAGCATGCAGGTCCATATTTGTATTGGCATCATGTTGCCCTCTAGATTACTCATTTTCACATGTAAATCTTTACTCTAGTGGCTAGACAGAGAGAACAAGATCATATGACACATTAGTGAATACCATGTGAACTTCACATGGGGACTAGGGGTATACATATTGTTCTTTATGGCCATCATCTTCTCATGCATTTTCTTAGCCAGATATCATGCATAGTCATATGGTTTTTTGGCTCCATAATGTTGAATATATACTACCATCATCATTAGAGCCACTGGAATCCTATCTATTGCATCTCTTCCAAGCACAAGACATAAGCTGTGATAGGTCTTAACAAAGTATTCCATGAACAGATTGTAGTGGAAGGGCTCTTCTTCTCTATCAGAAATTTTTATTAAGCCCCTGTCAACTTCCTTAGGTCTATGCTTGGCCAAGTTAAAAGACCTATAATCATACCTGATAGTTTTATAATTTTCTCTGAAGGCATTCAGATCAATGGGCATGCTATTGGTAGGGTCAAGATTGAAAATGGTGGAAATATAGGCAGACAAGACAGACATGGTTTTAGGGTCGTATCTAATTGCTATTACTCTAACCAAGTATGGGTTTCAAAGACATCAAGGCAAATTACCTTAGCTAAATCAAATTTCCATAAATGACAAATCAGGGCCTTGTAGTCCATTCTCTTATACCAATGTTCAAACAAACTCCAGGTAGACAGGTATTTTGGCATCCCATCAATCCACACATATGTCATGAATCTTGTCATTTTTTCCTACTATCCAGGACCCTATTATAGGTCTCTTTGATGACCCAGGACATTGAACCATAAGATCTTCATCTAAGCTATGTTTGGAGGTTGAATGCTGACTAGAAAGAGTCATGTTTACATTTATGTAGATGAACCAGGGATTTTATAACTTCAATTAATCCCTAATACGTTAAAGCAGTTGAATAGATAAGACACAGAGGAATGGAAATGACTTACTAGTTTTGGTGCTACAAAGGCTCAAAATTTCACTGTCTTGCTTGCTTTGAAGCTCCTTTCGCTCTAAGTACAACTTATGCTCATGAAAATGACGAGAAATGCCCTAATTCTACCTGTTTTATGCTGAATTCCTTCATAATTCTCTATATTAATGGAGGTCATGAAAGTCATTACTCTATTTGTGCTACAAACACTTGGAAATCTTGTTCTTTGAAAGTTTGAATCTGGGCCATTGATCTTTGCCTTACATTCTGAAATCTATGGCTCTTATCGGTTGACTAGATTTGACAATCTTCATCACTTTTGTTAAATAGTCTTCATCCAATCAAAATGGGCCAAGTCATCAGTACACTCCCTGTAGGTCACATCACTTTTCATCTAGACCAGACATGTGGCACCATATTGCAGGGTCACATCCTGAAATGGCCCACCACTTACCTACTGCACGCGGGCGTGATTAACATTCCATGCACTACCTTTACATTTGCTTTTCATTTGGTGGTGCCATATGTCAACATCTCGCTACCTCACAACAAATATTCTTCTCAAAAGGATTCCTCTACACTGGAGCACAGCCGTTGGATCACAAGCTTTCTCTTTAGGCCATTGATACATCAACAGGTGGTAGCAGACTACTGGCTGAGACAAGATCCTTATAAAACATCACACAGGAAAATATTCTTGGATGGGTGGCAACCTATCGCAACATCGTAAGGGATGATTACATCATAAAAGTTTCTCCGTGACAGTGCGATAGGCATTCAAATGAACTTTAGGACTTTGCAGGTGACTTAGGATATAAAGGATTTGATTTTTACCAACGACAACAGATAACTGCTAGGTTAAGGAACTGCTAGGTTAAGGGGCTACTCAACCTACGGACATTGATACATAGAGTTATAACTTAAATAATAGACAACCTTCAGCAGATAGTCAACATGGAGATAGGACATAAAGTGTAGGACTTAGATAAATAAGGATAAAATGATTTTCAAGGGCAAACATTTGAATATTGCAGACCAAAAACCCTAAACCGTAAGGGGCACCACCACTAGCTCTGACTGGGGACATGCAAACGCAAGGTTGTAGCAAGAACCAAAAAACTCTGGGACAAACTAGACAAAAAACACAGACAAAACTAACTATACAACAATGTACAATATTTACAAACTATATACACCTAATTTACAATGTGCACATAAATCATTCATGAGAAGTAGGGTTTGAGGAATTGACCATGCACTGGTAATTGCTATAATTCACCACTTAGGGTCTAGAGAAAATAAGAATATTCTCCATGTGTATTGCTTATTTGACATGGGCCCATCCATAAGGGCTCAAATTTACCATGCTTTCCCTTATCCTAACTTCTTTCATTCTAGACAAGGACTAGATCATTGATCTTGAATTTTCTTTTTGTAGTTCTTTTATCAAATAGATACTTCACCTTTTACTATTTCTTGAGATTTGTCTAGTGTGCTTCTCTTCTAGTCTCATCCAATGCAACCAATTGATTTATTCTTTGATTCATTGGGTCTTCTATTTCTTCATCAGTTTCTTGTATAAATTTATACACTGGAAAGAGATTGTTTACTGGCAACTTGGCCTCTATGCCATATACTAATTCAAAAGGTGACCTTCTAGTTACTTTCTTTACTGTCACCCTATCAGCCCATAGTGCTAGTTTTAACTTTGAATCCCATGCTTTTTTGTTCTTATCAATTATCCTTTTGATGATCATCATAAGACTTTTGTTACTTGATTCTGCCTAACCATTTCCCTTTGGATGATATGGTGATGTGTGGAATAAATTGATTCCATGGTTATTACAGAAATCAACAAACTCACTGGATCTGAAGCACATGGCATTATCTGTGACCAATTGTACTAGTACTCCAAACCTAATAATAATGTACTCCAAAATGAAATCAATTACCACTTTTCTAGTAGCTTTCCTAGTTGGAACATGGCTTCAATCCATTTAGTGAAATAGTTAGTAGCAACCAGAATCCAACTATGTCCTCCACTTGATTTTTCTAAGATTTCTCCTATAAAATCAATTCCCCATTTCTAAAATGGAGCTTCCACTGTTACAGTTCTAATGGGTAGTGTACCTTCATATCTAAGCTTTCCAGAAAACTTCTGACAGGGATCACATTTTCTTACCATCTTTTGTGCATCAGAGAAAAGTGTTGGCCACCAATATCCTACCCTTAGAATTCTGTGAGCGGTTGTCTTAGCAGTATAATACCCACCACACACTCCCTTATGCATGTCACTCAAAATATTCTTAGCTTGATTCTGATCCACACACTCGAGGAGCACACCATTGGGATTCTTCCAATATAGTTCTCCTCAAACAACAACATACTTGATAGCATGCAATTTCAAAGTTCTCTTTTGATTATCACTCAAATGAGAAGGGTAGTTTAAATTTTGTAAGTAGTGCACAATATCTCTGTACCACTATGATTTTGACATGTTTGCATCTTTATCTTGAGTCATGTTTACTTGGCATGCTTCCAAATTTGACTGTGCCATCAATTTAGCTAAACCTTGTCCTCTTACCAATTTTGTAATCTGTATTTCAATGTTGAACTCCTGTAATTTGTTTATCCATTTGCATCTTCTTCCTGTCACTTCTTTCTGAATGAATATATCCTTAACTGCTACATGGGGCACATATGCAATAATCTGAGATCCTACCAAATAGGGATTGAAAACTTTTAACTACTCTGACTAATGCATAAGCCTATTTTTCCATGATGTCATACTTCAATTCTGCTACCTGTAGTGATCTGCCAAAGAAAGCAATAGGCTATTCAAAACCATCTTCATTTTTCTATAATAGATAAGTAGCAATTGTGTGAAAAGAAGCAAATGAAAATAACTAAAACAGCTTGGAGAAATCAGGAGATTTCAACATAGGAGCCATCTTAATAGCTTCTTTGATATTTTGAAATGAGTGGGCTACTTCACTCCCCCATTTTATAGTTTCACCTTTCTTTAACATCTTAGAAATGTCCTTTATAATTTCTGCAAAGTTGGGAATGAACATTCTAACAAAATTTATCTACCCAAAGAAAGATTGAATGCCTTTTACCGTCTTGGGAATTTCAATTCTATCAATTGCAATACCCTTTTAGGATCAATCCTAATTCCATCCTTAGAAACTATATGCCCTAACAATTTTCCTTCAATCATACCAAAAGCACATTTCTTTGGATTCAATGAAATGCCATATTCTAAGGCTCTAATGAAAATTTGCTCCAAGTGCATGTAATTTTTCTCCTCCTTTGAATAAGTAGTTAGGTCATTCTAATACACAACCAAAATTGAGTCAATCACCCCTGCAAAAGAAACATCCATAGCTCTCTGGAATGTAGTACCAGCATTTGTCAGCCCAAATTGAATTCTTACATAAACATAAGTTCCCCATGGAGTTGTGAAGGTAGTTTTGTATTGTTTTGATTCTTTTACCTTCACCTGATTATATCATAAAAATCCATCCATCATGGACAAGAGTTCACATCTTGTTACTCTCTGTAACATAGTTTCCATGTTAGGCAGTGGATAATTATATTTTAAAGAAGACACATTCAAGTTTCTAAAATCTACACAAATTCTTATGTCTCCATTCTTTTTTCTAACTAGGACAAGATTGGACACCCAAGTTGAGTGTTTGATAGGCATGATTATTCTAGCCTCTCTAAGATTTACAAGTTCCTCCTACATCTTTGGAGCTAAAGTAGGGTTAATGGGCCTTTGCTTTTGTCTAAATGGGTTAGCCCCAGCCTTCAATGGGATCTCATGCTAGAATAAATCCTCCCTATAGGCCTTTAAGTCCTCATATGACCATGCAAAGACATGCTTGTACTTCCTTAATAATGCTATCAACATATTCCTGATGTGTGGCTTGAGTTGCTTACCAATGTATACCTTCTTTGGGGCATGATGTGTTCCTAAATTCACCTCTTCTAAATCATCCTTGTTTGTTTTAAGTCATAGGTTAAGGGGCCGATCAACCTACAGACACTGATATATAGAGTTATAACTTAAATAACTAAGAACCTTCAACAGATAGTCAACATGGAGATATGACATAAATTGCAGGACTTAGGGAAATAAGAATAAAAGGATTTTCAAAGGCAAACATTTGAATATTGCACACTGAAAACCCTAAACCCTAAGGGGCACCACCACCTCCCAAGGTGAATACATGGTATTTCACACCACATACCATAGTAGTAAAGGCCATGAGCTAGCTGCCTAAATCTGACAAGCTTGTTACATACCTGGCTGAAGAAATGAAAAAGGTAAAGATCAGCCTGTCTTTATCAGAACTATTGAAAAGCCTTGTTATCAAGAAATCTTTCTTGAAGTCACTAGATGAACATGCACCTAAAGAAGGTCCTAATCATAACCCTAGCCATATCCTAACTAGAGATCTTGCACCTAGAGATAATACTATTAGACCTAAAGTGCAAGATACAGTTCATGTTGTTGATACATCATAAATGACCTTATAAAAGGATAAATTTCAATCACCCCCTTTCTTACTCACATTGAGGATTTTTGGTAAGAATTTACACAACTGTCTTGTGGATTCAGGCACTTTAGCTAATGTGATGCCATTGGATATCTGTAAGACTTTAGGTCTGTTTCCTACAAAATCCCTTAAGAAAGTGACTCAACTAGACAAATTAGAGGTCAGTGTGGTAGGAGAGTTAACACATATCCACATGTAGCTTGCATCAGATCTAAGGGTGTAATATTACATAGATATCTAGGTAGTGGACATACCTAACACTTATGGTATGCTTCTCAATAGAGATTGGTCAAAGACACTAAATGGCTACATGGCTACATATTTTAGTCATATGTGGTTGCCATGGAAGGGCATCCCTAATCAGCTAAGAATAGAGGTTGAACCACATATGAAATACATAATCACTAAATAAAATCACCCCAATGAAATATTATATGTGCATGTTGAGCCCGGGGTTTATGCATTAAGACATCAGATTGTCAAAATTGAGGAAGTGTTGATGTGCAATATGCACATACATAAAGGCAGTAACAAAGAGGAAAGACTAATGATTGAATCAAAATATAGCTCAATTGATGAGGATGAGGTAGAACACTTCATTTAATTTGAGAAGTATATATCCAAAGAGGTTCAAAGGTGTTAATTGAAAGGGACATCCATAGAGGATATCCTGATATCTAGATGGTGTAGATTACATGAGGATGCACACTTAGAAAATGCGTGTGAGGCATGTCTTGATATGATTGAGTTGGAAAGAATATGCATAGAAGGTGGATCATCATCACTTGAGGTAAGTGAAATATCTGATGCTAAAGATACTAATTCTTTGTTATTTCTTTCAGATATAGAAGAACATGAATAGGAGGTGCATCAGGTAGATATCATGATGCCTAACTTGGAAGAGGTGTTGATATGTGATGATATAAATGCTTGTTTAGGATGAAAAAGTGAGGGTTGTTGGTTTTAGTTGTTTATGTGTAATCCTCCTTTCCCAACAAACATTCCAAGGGCTTATCAACCAAGTTGAATCTCCACTAAGTGAGAGCAGTTGCCTATCATGTTGGGCAGCCACTTGGGAGGCTATGGACTCTTGGATGTGTCAAACAATGTCTCTATCTAATGCTCAATTATTCTTAGAAACCCTAATAATGCAAATCAACAAGCAAATTATCAAATTATGACAAATCCTTTCAGACTGGAGAAAAGGACAAAGATACTTAATTTTTTTTTTTAAAGTTCAGAAGGTGGAGAAGTTGGGGACACGAGGACTCACCCCCAAGTCTAAGGTACCAATTTCTTTGCAGGGTTCTGTGCTCCTTCTGACACTGATCTGCACTGCAACTTTAGTTTCCAAAGATTTTGATGCAGAGGAAACGGGGACTAGTGCCCTAGTCCAAGAAAAGAACCAACGTCCTACTTCTTCTAGATCCTGAATCCTTTGTGTCTGCTAACCTTCCTTGCAACTCCACTTCGTCTAAATGTGACACCTGTAACCTACAATCACAAGGAGTGTGGGAGGGGGTTGTGGTGTTTAGAGGCTTGTCTCAGTCAATCCTCGGAGAGACATTCAAGTCTTCCAAACATTGTTGTTAGATGAGAGTGCATATCCTGGTGGGATAGAGGCAAAAATCCAAATGATAAATGATTGAAAACACAAATGATATCACCTTGTAGTGAAGATCTCATGGAAGGAAGATGATCTTCATGCCATGAGGAGATGGATGTCAAATTTGTAAACATAAACATGATAACAAAGCTCTGCTCTGTAATACAATGAATATTTTGAATGCTTTATGATCACAAGTATACATCAAATCCACCTAATTTGCAAATAAAACATAATCATGCTTATATATGCAACTACAAAGATTCTTGCTAATAATTTCATAATTCAAACTTTAGATGTTGGCATAGGACCTAATTAATGGTCATAAAACTGACATTTGAAATTAGAGTAGTCCCAAAATAGGGCTAGACTAGGGCCCTAGTGCCCAAGTCCACCCTACCATTTTTGCTCAGGATTCATTTAAGTGCAGCCCCCTAGGTCTTATTTGTCACAAGACCCAAGGGTTTTCTCATCGAGAATTAGAAATAACATGTAAGATGTTGTAAATACAATTACAAGACCCGAGAGCTAAACCTTAATAGGAAAAATCCCCCAAGGCTACTTTTTCCAACATAACAATGCTAATGATAAGAAAAGTTTTATCACTCTTGTTACTGATTGTCTCATTGAGTCTAACTATGAGTTATTCGACAAAGATATGGGGAGTCATATGACTCAATTTGAGGGATTCGTGTCTAAACAAATTCAAAGACAAATTCTATAGGGGATTCCTCCACATTATGCACTAATTGAAGGATGGTGTAGGCATCATGAGGCATCACATTCAGAGACAACTTGTACTTTATGCCTCCATATACTAAATAAAGAAGAGTGGAAGTGTTCAAGTAAAAATTTACATAAGATTAGGGATATTCCTGAAGATGCAAGAAAAGAAATTGTAGTATCTCCTGATGATAGAGATGATAACATCAAAGTGATGAAAAGAGATGTTCAACATGATGATGTTCAAAAGAAACAAAGGGACAATGTTTCAGTCTTACCAAAACATTCAAATGTGGTGAGAAAAGAACCACATAAGATCAAATGGAAATCTGAAGGTGCAACTACAAGGGCTAAGAAGAAGAGAGAAGGTCCTAATAAGCCTTTAATTGAGGATAAAGCCTGGATCATAAGATTTGATGGCTCCAAGTCAAAACAAGGAGCTGGTGTAGGTGTTGATTTGATTCATCCATTAGGAAAGTTATTCTTGACAGCATACAGGTTGTAGTTCCCCTGCACCAACAATGTGGCTGAGTATGAATCCCTGATACATGGCTTATTGTTTTCTTTGAAGAAACAAGTTAAGGTTATGCCTGTCTATAGAGACTCAGAACTAGTAGTGAAGCAAGTCAAAAACATATATGCATGCAATTACAAGAGATTATCAAGTTATAGACATAGAGTCTGGGACCTAATAGAAAGATTTGATGCTTTCAATATCGTGCATGTACCTAGGGAAAATAATCATAGATCATATGCACTAGTACAAGATGCTAGCATGTTAGATCCTTTATCCATATTTGGGATGAAGAGGTTCTCTATAGAGATAGTGTCAACGCCTTCCATTCCTGATAATATCACCAACTTCTAGGTGTTTGATGATGATCAACACATCCTGGATTTTATTGATAACAAAGACATATTCGAAGCCCAGATAATAGATGATAAAAATTTGGAAGACCATGTCTAGGATGAAGAAGGCATAATGGATTTGCCCAGCAACAAAATCCCCAAGGGCATGATTGAGCTAGAAAGAGCCTTTGATCTAGATAACATGGTAAAAGAGAAATATCTTCCCAAGATAGATGGAGGGGAGTATGCACATGTCAACATAGGATAGGCGAGGATACAAGAAAAGTCCTGATAGGTAAAGTCTATTCTAAAGAAGAAAAACAAGGAATAACCTAGGCATTAAAAGACTATATTCATATCATTGCATCGACATATGATGAATTGAAAACATATGACATGTCCATTATAACCCATACAATAACCTTGAAGCCTGATGTAAAACCCTTCAGATAGAAGTAGAGACAAGTTAATACTTTGCTGGAACAACTCATTTTTTATGTTAGGAAGTTGCTTGTTTCTCGGATCATATTTCTAGTCAGGCATTCATCCTGGGTGGCTAATCTGGTTCCTGTTAGGAAGAAAAATGGAGGCATACGCCTATGTGTGGACTTCAGGAACTTAAATAGAGCATCAGAGGAGGATAATTATGCTTTTCCTTCTCTTGATGAGGTGCTCTAGATGGTAAATGGTGCATAGATGATGTCTTTTCTGGATAGTTTCTCAGGATATAACTAGGTGATGGTGGATAAGATAGATAGATTGAAGACAACCTTCACTGCCAAATGGGGAATCTTCACCTACAAGTGCATGCCATTTGGCCTAATCACCGCTAGAGTCACTTTCCAATGTGCTATGGATATAGCATTTAGGGGATTGTTTGGTCAATGTATAGTCATATATATATGGATGACCTAACAGTCTTCTCAAAATAGAGAGGTGATCATATAGAAGACCTCAAGAAAGTACACAAGAAATGTGAGCAGTATGGTATCTCTTTGAATCCAAAGAAATGCATTTTTGGGGTGACCGCTGGCAAGCTTCTTGGTCACGTCATATCAAAAAATGGGATAACCATTGATCCTACAAGAGTTGATTAAATTATGAAACTATAGCTTCCAGGAAGTAAAAAAGAGATAAAATCTTAGTTTGGTAAGATTAACTTTGTCAGGAAGTTCATTACTGGGTTTGCAGAAATAGTAAGACCTCTGAATGCCATGCTTGAGAAAGATGCTAAGATTGAATGGACCCTTGAAGCAAGGGTATCATTTAAAGATATTAAGAAGGCTATTGTAGATGTCCCAGTCCTGATGAGTCTAGATTATACTAGAGATTTTTATATCTTTTCATTTGCCTCTGAACATACCTATGCAACAGTTTTGACACAAAGAAGTGAAGCAAAAGAGGAAAATCCCATTGTATTATGAGTTCTCCATTCAGAGATGATGAGATTAGATACATGGATGTGAAAAGACAAGCCCTTTCTTTAGTAAGTGTCGTGAAGAAATTTAGACATTATATCCTCAGAAGCAAAGTGATTGTTGTGGTACCATATTTAGCTATCAAGATGCTCCTTATGCAGAACTAGGACAAAATAGAGCAAAGTGGATCACTTTGCTACAAGAGTATGACATGGATATAACTCCAATGAAATTAGTCAAGGGACAAGCCCTTAGTTAGAAGATAGCTGAAATAGATCCAAATCTAACTAGTCAATAATATACAGTAGATATAACTGAACATGATGATTTGTACTCCAATATCAGGCATGTCCTAATCACTGGGAGGTGTCCACAAAGTATGCATGCATCCCAGAGAAGAGCTCTGAGGATCAAGTCACAAAAATATATGATCAAGGGAGGAGTCTTATTCAAAAGAAATTATGAAGGGATATACCTTAGGTGTTTGGATAAGCCAGAAGATGCAAAGGTCCTTCTAGAATTACATGATAAATTTGGCACAACTCATGGATCACACTTGGCCACCACTCATGCCATCTTGAGTGCTAGATATTACAAGCCAACTATCTTTAAAGACACTATTGAGCACATCAAGTTATGCCATACATGTCAAACTACCTTGAACAAGGAAAGATATGCAACTCAACCTTTGCAATCTATGATGGAGATGCGCTCATTCACACAATGGGGCATGGATTTCATTGGTCACATCAACCCTCCATCCTACTTAGGACACAAGTATGTACTGGCAATCACAAATTACTACACCAGATGGACTAAAGCCATCAACAGAAAGACTTGTACTTCAAATGATGTGATCAAATTCCTAGAGAGCAACATTACCACCAAGTATGGAATCCCTTATGCTCTTGTTTGTGATAATGGACCCACTTTTGCATCTCTTAAACTTTCTAGTTGGGCATTTGACCATAGGGTAATCTTAAAGTTTTCATCAAATTATTATCCCTAAGGTAATGGCTTGGTTAAATCAACAAATAAAAACTTATTGAATATCATCAAAAAACTCATTGAAAAGAATCCCAAAGAGTGGAATATCCTCCTCAAATATGCCTTATGCATAGACAAAACTAGAATGAAGACTACACTAGGAAATTCTCCCTATCAGTTAGTTTATGGGGTGGATCCTATCCTCCCTATTAACCTAAAAATCCCTACCCTACAATTTGCACAAGAATATCTAGGAATTGATAACAAACAAGAAGTCAGGTTACTACAATTGATGCACTTAGAAGAAAATCTAGATAGGGCAATTGATCAGTTTGCAAAAAATCAAGCTATAGTCAAATGTTGGTTTGATAAAAGAGCTAGAGTAAAAGCTTTCAGAATCTCAAACTTAGTCTTATTATGGGATAAAGCCCAGGAAAGGAATGGTGATCATGGGAAATTTGACAAACTCTAGATTGACCCTTTCGAAATATTATAAATCTTAGGTGATAATAGCTATAGGCTCAAAACTTTGATAGGTGAGGATGTTCCATTGCTAGTCAATGGACAATTCCTCAAACATTACTTTCAAGCCTAGATAGGTCATATTAGGGTGATGTATTATATGTATAGTTGTTTGTACAGTTTTCTTTTGTGTGTTTGATCTTCTTTGTGTGTTGTTGAGTCCCTGTTTTGGTTGGGCAAGATAGTGCACCTTTTCACTTTAGAAGACTAGTAAAATTGTCAGAATTTAGGAAATGAATACAAACTCTTACATAGGTTGTAATTCATGTCAGTATAGGTACTTCTAATCAGGTCTATGATATCCTATTCATTAGTGATAATTCTTTTGTTCAAGGAGATCTTCACATAATACACCTAACAGCCTTGGATTTGTTGAAGATGTTAGTATAGTGCTAATTAAAAAATCTAAAGGTTTTCCCTTGCAACCATTCCAATTCTCAACCTGAACAGCAAGTGTCCACATCTTGTAAATGTGATTACATGATAATATCTTATGAGAATTAAAATTAAAAAAAAGAATATATTGAATATCAAAAGAAAAGAATATTTGGGTCATCTAAGTAACCTTACTGGGGCTATGGACGCCTATCTAGCAGTGGGTCTCTACTTGGGATAATTGCAATGATAACCTTGTCGGGGCTATAGACACATGCTAGGAGCAAGGCTCTATCTAGGTTGGCTATGAGGGTTAAATCCAAATATGTAGCTTACCACCTGTTACTAATGTTTTCAATCTATCTTCAAGATGAAGGATATGAGTCACATGCACACACTTGATTCCTTCTCAACATTGTTATATTGATGAACATGATATCATTCGGGAAGGTCGGGATGGTTATATTTGATAAGAGTTAGAACATTATGTCTTAATTTGTCTTCATCTCTCAAATTATTTGAATTTTAATTATTTTCTTTCATGGCAAGTTGTTGTGTGGTTACACAACATGCCCCATTTTGCCCCAGCAAAATAGGGACCCAACTTTTTCCTTTTGCTTGGCTTGCTTGTTCCCTTGCTTTTGGGAAGTATGGTAAAACTATCAGTATCAGACACAGATCAAGATTTCATCCTATGCATATTAGGACCTCATGATATAGGTCTAATTTTCAAGGTTAAAATTTTTCATCATGGACCCTACCAAGTAAAAGAGTGCAAAATTTTAAGCAGGTTTGCATTTTGAATCACCCCAAAATTCCTTATGACCCAAAAGTTATGCACGGTCAAAGTTTGATCAAATAGTCTTAGGGATATCCTCACATTTGCTAATGTCCCAATTACAGAAATTACAAAGAAAAATTCAATATCTGCACATTCGCAAATATGCACACATCAAATTTTAGACCAAGATGCAACAAACTATCAAAACGCATGGACATTTGTAAGCGCACATAGTTAAATCCTAATATACGAAGATTGGTTAATGTACAGACTTGAAAAAATATAATGATAAAACTTAACGTCTGCATATTAACTTAATATCCTACATATTAACTAATATCGTGATGGCATCATCCGATCCCAAATTAGAGAAGTAATAAGGGATGATGACATCATCCAGACCTTAAGAGGTTGGAACACTCTACAAACTTAAACATCTACACATTAACTTAATGTCCAGAATTTCACTAATGTCCTGATGATGTCACAATACACTTGACCAAGGATAGCCCTTAAGAAGGTGACATCATCATCACATTTGGGCATAGGGATATTTTGCAAATGTTAAATATCTAGATATTTCTTAATATCCACATATCCATCCCTGAGACCTAAAACACGTAGATTTCTAGGAACCAATGAGAAAGTGCCACATGGTTCATTGACTTTTCTCAGATTAGCATTTGATAGTATCTTGACATTCATATCATGGTAGAATACATTTGGATACTTATAACCTAATTTATACATTGGTTAATGTTGACCAACATCATGATGACCTCATATGCATATGCATATTCTAAAAGGGTATGCACATTGTAAAAATGTCCTAACATATTTCCAATATGCAAGTCTTGCATTAAATGCTGCGAAAACGGTAGGTGGATATTTGAAATTTCAAATCCTATGGAGCCACCTGTAACAATATTAGGAACTTGATACTCATATCCATAGACATGAACCATTTAACATTGATTACACCCTAAAATCACATTTCTTAATGTATAAGTGGAGATTTGTGGTTATTTTACTATTATAACGCATTAAAAGAGAAGAATTACAAAGCTCCAGAGATATTACGACCATCATTATAGGGATCTGCAACCTCAATAGAATGGTCTACATATGGAACATCAAATGATAAAAGGAAAGTAAACAATAGATCTGCACATCCTAACATCCATTAATTAAGGTTTTAGTGCATAAATCAAGTATGTAATGATTGAAACCCTATTTTTTAAATTTTCTGCATAGTAGAAGTGAAATTGATTTTTACTTAAGGTAAATCTACATGATGATGCACATGGATATGGTTGATAAAGAATAGAATATCATGTTGTCAGCATATTAACTCGTCAAAACTAGAAATAGCAATCTAGGTTGAAATATGCATATCTATTGTTGTAGGATATCATGGAGGCACGCAGAAACAAAAGTAATGTAGAGTTCTTACCTTCAATGTACCCAGAGTCCAATGGGGTTGGTTTCAGATTCGGTCAAATAGGTTACACACATGCCAAATATACTAGTTTGGATGAATGGATAGCTAGATCATAATGAGGTAGCAGAAATCACCTTCTTATCAATATTTATAACATAGGGATGTGGCACGCTAGTGGGTTCCCCTATGCTACAAAGGTTGTTGAGTTGGTAGCTGCATGTGTTGAAAATTATAACCCTAATACTAGAAGAGTGGAGAAACATGGTAGGGTATATGCAGACTTTTCAATTGTAGGTATCACCTCTGCATTTAACCTCCCTACAGGCCCTGGGTTATACAAGATAGATCTCAAGGCTCTGGATAAACAATATATATGCAACTACAAGGATTGCAATAAGATCATGTTTTCATGGAGAGATCAGGACAACTCATAAGGCATTGACTAAGTTACCTGTGAACCTATACAAATTTGACTTCTCCCCTGATATGCAATACATGATGGTCATGCTTATTTATATGAGGGGGAGATTACATGCAGGAAATTTTGAAGACTAGATGTATGGATTGATGATAATGGTGGAAACCACCAACCAATAGGTACGATGGGCATCACCCATCAATGACAGTCTAGATTCAGAAATGAAGAAATTGGGTGGTAAAGCAAATTTATTCTACATATCATCATATGTAGTATATGATTGTGTGGCCAGAGGAACCTATGATGGTTTGTAGACAGTTGGTAGGTTTGGGCTTAACCATGGTGACGTAAACATTTGGGATCACTTTTGTAATTAGAGAGGAAATCATCCCTCCAGCATTACTAATGGGTTAATGATTGTTTCATCATGCACCTGGTACACCTCATGGAAGAGGACAAAGCCAAGAGGTTGAGCATTGAGGCTCAAGAGGTTATAACTAAGAATGGAACATGGTTTATCTAGTTCCCTACTTTTACATATATCAGAATGGAGGGTTTTAGTGGACAACCTTTAATACTACCCATATACCCCATTGATAGAGTCCTCCTGATAGAGCTGATCAAGCAAATAGTGACCTCTTATGAGGCCTTTGCAAAGAGAAATAAGAAGTTAAATGTCATATTTCCCATCTACATTGGGTGGTATATGTGCCCAGAAGTTGAATCAGCCAAAGAAACAGAAAAGGGGCTACAGATGTTGCACTTACAACCATTTCCATTGGCTAGACAATATGACCCATACAAGAGGATGGAGAAGCACACTTATATGAAACCTGCACATCAGGTGCATCTAGAGGATTATTGGGCAGATTGCACAGATGACATGGAAGGGAGAAAAATAAGTTATCAAAGACTCACACTAAAATAGGTTAAGACCTTGCATTGCATACCTATCCCTCCATGGTTGCATGAAGATGATGGAGTAATAATATCACAAGAATATGAAGATAAAAAGGTATATGATGATACCATTTCCTTGCCAGACTAGAGCCAGCCAGAGGAAATATCCCTCGACATAATATTTGCAAAGGTAATGCAATTGACCAAGGCATGGGTAGATAGGGAGGTGGCTTCCCTAAAGGCTAAAAGAGTGGCCATCACTATGGACAAGAAAAGGAAGATACAAGAAGTATCAAAGGAAGAATATGATGACTTCCTAAGTGACAAAAGGAAAAATCTAGAGGCTAAGAAAGCCAAGGCATCTTCCTCCAAAGGAGTAAAGAAAAGAATCGATACTGGCATCCAGATATCCCTGAGACCATCTCCCAGGAAGGTGAAAGAACCATCTTTTGAGGCTACAATGTCTAGAGCACCTATAGAATAGTATATGCATACAAAGGAGCTAGATGTTAGTTATCAAGACTTAGAGGATGAGGAGGATAATGTCCCCGTAATCAAGAAGAGGAAGGCTCAGGATGTATTGCAAGGAGCCGACATTCCTATATAGAAAAGAAAACAGGTAACAATGATGAGAGGTTCCATGAGTAAGCAACCTGATATACTATTGAAAGGACAAGTAGGTGAGGGACTCCAACATTATAGCCTACAACATGATGTCCCTATACACAATATTATAAAGTTTAAATTTGAGTTAGCAGAAGAAGCTAGGGAGGAACAAAGAAAGAAAGAAGATGATCAATCTCTCCCCTTGGATGATACTATAGACCTCACTGATGATGAGGGGATAAAAGATGTAGTAGCTAGTCCAATGGAGGATTTAGTCAGGAATACTACTATGACTCCCTAGGCTACACCTAAGGTACAAAAAAGAACAGAAGAGGTAGAGGAAGAAGTAGAAAATCTAGAAGAGGTGGCACAGAAGATTGGCCTGGATGGATTATTTGGCAAGGTGACTAGCCTAGAAACTGTTGACTTGGCATATGTTGAAGATGAGGAAACTGAGAAAGACAAAACCATGGGGCATGAAGATAAACATGACAACCTAGCCATTAATTATACAAAGACAAATGTAGAGGAGCTTGCACAACAAGAGGTTCATGAAGTTGATCAAGTATATGCTGGAGAGTAGGAGAAGGACCAATCAATGAATACATCTGGATCTCAAGATCCCAAAGATGTAGAGGTACTAATATCTAGACAAGAAGGTCCATTGAATAAGAATAATGATAATAAAGAAGAAGGAAAGGTAGATGGTTATGATCAAAAGGATAATCAAGATAATCAAGATCTTGGCCATCAAAGACCTGATACAAACATTCTTCCACCTCAAGAGGAGTAGTTGGTGCCAGAACAAAATGTAAAGACACCTGAGGATCTTCTTACAGAAGCTCCATTGGACCAAGGACCTGATCAGGATAAGACATCAGAGGATGAGCAACAGAAAGCAGATGAAGAAGTTCCCATTGGTGAGGAACAACAACAACAACAACAACAACAAAATGTAGAAGATGATATACCAATGATAACTTTAAGAAATCCCCCCTAAAAAAAGATATAAAATCCTAGCAAATCTTCCATTTTTTTGGAAAAAAAAAATTGATTTCTATTGGCAAATCTTTCCTATTTTCTAAAAAAAATTAATTTAATTGGCGAATTATTTTAAATCACTAGGAATTTTTAGAAAATCTTGGCGTATCTTGACAAAAAATAAACAAATGCATTGATTACCATGGAAATCCTTTCTTTAAAAAAAAATTAAATTCCTATGGAAAAGTAAGTACATGAGGGTGGCAGTGATTGACTAGTATAAGGTGTACTGCTCGTGTCTATAATTCCTTAATATTTTAAATAAAAAATTGAATATTTAAGTTAGTCCTAAATTATTTTTCACCACCCTTGATTTTATTTATAATCTAATGGTTTGAGTTCTATTCTGTGAGCCAAAATGTACCTGTGAAGTTTCATTGCCCATGGGACTTGAAATTGCATTTAGGCCATTGATCTCAATGAAGATCAATGGGATAAATGCAAATTTTGGCCCCATCGGGATTGGAGCTCCACGGGTACATTTTGGCCCACAGAATTGAACCCCAACCATTAGATTATAAATTGAGATCAATGGCCCAAATACAATTTTGAGTGTAATGGGCATTAGAGCTCTATGGGTACATTTTAACCCATAGAATACAACCCCAATTGTTAGATTATAAATAAAATCAATGGTGGTGATTTAAAATTGGTAATATGGCCCTAAAGTAACCAATAATTATATAATTTTATTAGCAAATTAATTTCATTTTCTACTATAACTTATAAATTTTAGGCAAATCTAATCTAATTAGGTATCAAATATTGTGGTGAATCTTTGAGTTTAAAAGTTTAATAAAATAAATGTTCTGGTGATTTAGCTAGGACTAAAATAAAATTTTATAAAAATGTAGCAATTCATGTCGCATTACAACTTGTACTATTAGCCAAATTTTGAATCCCTAATTTCAAATATTAGCCAATTGGTGAATATTAGCCACTAAAAAAATCACTGTGATATACTGAAAGAATAGAATGTGGAAATGCATGATGATCACATTGAGTAGACAAACCAATAAGGGTCAGGACTTGATATGCCACATTGGCTCAAGAATGAGGTAAGTCAACCTCCAATCACCGATTCTTCTAATTTTGATATATCTTCATTATTTTCAGCAGAAGTAGAAAAATCTAAGAGAAGAGCAAGGGCTACTTCTACAATAAAAAGGGATCCAACAACAGGGAGAAGGACAACCCAAGTAGTTGTACCTCTTGTGGATAAAGCAAAAGGAGAAATAAGAGTTGATGAGTTCTAGATAACCACATTGGACTTGGGATTTGCAATAGCAAAGAAAGAGGGTCAGGAGGCCAAAGACAACATAGATTCTTTACTTGCAAGAATTGCCAAGGAGAAAGACAAAAATAAAGAGCACAAGGAGCAAATTTCTCAAATGGAAGCATTTATTAAGGGATTGTTGTCACCCACCAATGTGCCCATATCAACATCCACTTCACTAAAAATAATATCACAGGAGGAGATGACCGAGTTGGATGACATGAAACATCGAGCTAATGTGATGGATGATTGGTTCATCAAGTTCTTGAAAGAAGGTGAGAAGGTAATAAGAACCTCATTATCAAATTGGGACTTGCTCAGTCACCTAAAAAGTAAGGTTGACAAGATGAAGAAAGAAGTTGAGCAAAGATTAATAAAGAGTGGTAAGCACCTGATCTACTTAGTGAAATGAGAAGGATGGACATCAATGTGCTTATGCTAAAGGGAGTCCTAACACCCCATACATTGCCATTATTGGATGATTGACATGAGGATGTAAAATTTGAGATGAATATCTTGAAGAAATGTAATTCTAGAGCTATAGATCTTAGTGTCAAACTACATGGACTTTTGTTAGAGGAGATATAAATTTTGGAAGCCATTGAGGGTGAAATTGAGGGGAAGGTGGAAAATCAGGATGTGGATTTTTCCATCAATGCATTCAAGAATAATTTCAAGCCAGCATCAGAGGACCCCCTAAAACATTTTTTTGAAGATTTGATTAACAAGGCCATGTGGATGAAGGCCAAAATAGAAAAACATAATGAAGAATTGGATAGACTCACAAGAACAGTTGAAGACACAATGATATACAGCTAAGAAGGCTATGGTGATGGGTGAAGTAGAGATAAAGAATGCAATCCAAGAATATGAGATCATCTAGGGGAGCATATGTTGGATAACAGAGGATACCCCATCCATAGATGAAGAATAATGAATGAAGAATATTGTAGAGGGATAGTTGGACTCCACCAGATGGTTGCCAACTAGCAATTTGTGCCACGTGTTTTGTATGTTGACTTAGTCAAGACAATGTAAATAATTGATTACCATAGATGAATCTTAATTATAGGATCTTTTGTAATTGCATCCTCTCCTTGTCCTATAAAAGGAGGTGGATTGCACTTTGTATGATAATTAGAAGCTTAATTGAGATTGGATTGTTGAATGTCATGACCAATTCTCAAGGTCAACTGTAAATGGATACTTCTTTTGCATACTTAATGAAGATGAAGACTTGTGATTACAAATTATCTTAAATCTTGCATAATCTATGGATGATATCTTGATATTCCTTTGATTTGTTCCATCCCTTGGAGTGCATTTCAATCTATGAAAGTTGTTGTCATCCTTCCCTTTGAAGATTCGCATCAATCATATGTAGCTGTAGAACGTCCTGGTGAAAATATGGTTTAATTTTCTTCTCTTTCATGAAAGTATCAAGGATATATGTGGATCAGTGATTAAACTTTATTCATTTTAGTAAATTTAGAAAGATTTAATCCAAATTTCTTTAAATTTCATTTAAATCACCATCATCACAACTGTAAAAACACTAAAAATGATGAGCAGAACACAAAATATGCTGACATCTATAAATACATGAAGATCATAGGCATATTTAGATAAAGTGCACATAGAATAGAAAATATCATGCAAGTAGTCCTAAATAATTGTAAAGATCATAGAAATATCTACTCATAGGCACATCATTTAAAAGAATTTATAGTACAGAAGCAAAATTAAGAAAGGATTAGTTCAAATTCAAGTAAATTAGAGATAGTTTCAGAAGAACTAATCAAGATAATCATGGATCATCTTAACCAGAGTGATAAAAAGAAGAATTGATCAAACTTATCATAAATATCTACATGATTTGGTTAAATATTGTAAATCATTTGTTGAAAATTTATAGAGAATAGGGAAAATAGAGTAATATCTGCATATAATGATACAAATACTTAAAATCAAGTGTAAGGCCCCAACATGGAAAAAATAATTCATGTCAAACGCTTGAGTAATGTCAAAGATTATGAACTAATCAATGGAGACTTGGATTCATCAATTTATCCTAAATCGATTGTACTTTTCAAGAAGATAAGGTTTGCTTTGTGAATTTTATCATTGTTGTTATGATTAACATCATTGTCAACAATATATACCAACCCCATATTCATATATGGACTAGGTCCACTTTTTCTTTCTTTTTGTAGGGATGCATGGTCCGTATCAGTATTTGTTTGTTTTCATCATTCATCGACTAGTAGAGCCACTAAAGAAAGTAAACAATAAAAATGAGAGAGGAGATGAGAGTGACTTGGGTTTACAACATTGGAAGATGCCCCCAAGACATCCTCCACAATGTCACTCCCCAAAGGCACAACACACAGCAATAAAATAGAGGAGAGGAAAAATAGAAGAATGTAGAGACAAATAGAAGAATGGTCTCCTTGTATCCTTGACCTTACAAGAGTATCAAGGGTCATCCAAAGAGACCTAAATAATATTTAACACAATAAAGGGAATGCAACACAACACATAAGAGGAGGCCATGTAAGTGAGTA
Organism: Cunninghamia lanceolata; assembly: GCA_027924645.1. Taxonomy (NCBI): domain Eukaryota; kingdom Viridiplantae; phylum Streptophyta; class Pinopsida; order Cupressales; family Cupressaceae; genus Cunninghamia; species Cunninghamia lanceolata. Next base: position 2,539,374 of record BSBN01000516.1, read on the forward strand.
ACTCCAATACATGCTACATCAAAGGTGGCTAAAAAGGTTTAGACATAATTACATGTTACACAACCAAACTAGCAGTTGTCGTTAAGTAAATCATATTCCTCCCAATCTCAAATGCAAGAGGAAAGAGGTACATAAGGTACTATTTCCTAACTTGAATCATTTTCCTTTAATTCATCAAACTTTATCTTTTCTTTGTTTGATTCAATATTAGTTGGTGGAATATTTTCTTGTTGAGGTGTTGCTTATCGAGCTAAGGTTTATCTTTTGTTCCTTCTTTCTCTTGCTTGTCTATTCCTGCACTACCTTCCTACAATTCCACTTTCCCCAAAACCTGTACCTATAATCTACACACAAGATGATAAGAGAAGGGTTTGGGGGTTGTGATGTTTAGGTATCTACTTCAGTCAAACCCTGGGATATCATTCAAGATTCCCAACGCTGTTGTTAGAGAGATTGTGCCCTTACAGGGTAGAGGCTAAAGATAATCCAAATGATGAAATGATTCAAATAGTAATGATGTCACCTTAGAGGTGAAGTCCTTAGGAGGATGAAACTTCTTCAACTCATAAGGAGATGGATGATGATGCCAAATCTGCAACAAACACACAAATACAAACACAAATCTGCAACAATAACATAATGAATGCCTTGAATGCTCTTTGCTTCAATATCATATGTTCTCAATATCCATATAGGTTCAAAATGAAATTAAAAAACTCACTTATATATGCTTTCCCACTAACATTCATGAAATTAAATCACAAAAGCTTGCAAAGAGGAACATTTTAAAAGTTCCTAGGCCGACATAACATTAATTCACCCTGACCAATCAGGGAGGACTTGGGTGGTTGGTGCCCAAGTCCAAGAACCCAATTTAGGTCAAGAATAAGTTAATCGAAGGGCCCAAGGTCCCAAATTCACATGGGTGTTGGGCTCTTTTCTTTGGGATGATCAATTATAATGCATAGTGAGATAAATTGGACCTAAGAGCTAAACTAGGAGGTAAAAAGGCATGTGTCCACTTTTTATTCCATAACATTTAGCCCCCACTTTGATGTGTGTATGATCTTATGATCCATACATGCATTAAAGTATGGTCAAAGTAGATTAAACACATCAACCACAAGAGTGAAGATGCACCCTAAGTTTAAAAGGCTATTTGTAGCCCCCAAGCTTAGGTAAACATAAGAATGTTGATAACTGAGAGGGGGGGTGAATCAGTTATCTAAATTAACTTAACCTTCTATTCTTCTTTAATAACTAGTGCAACATCAAAACAAATAAGCATCCATAATCATGAAAGCAGAAACAAAGTCAATTCACATAACACAATGATTTTGACATGGAAAACCCTATTAAGGGAAAAACCATGGGGTGACTAACCCAAGAATGTATTCTCTGTTAGAAGAATAGAACAAAAATGTGGTGCAGGGGCACCTAACACAAGTTGACTTCCTTAAAACATTTTACTATTTACAGTTCATTTTGATGTAATAAGGTCTGTTTGACCAATATTTGTTATAGTAGTTTGCATCTAGGTTTTTGTACAAGCTCCTAGGACACTTGTCGATCTGTCATGACAAGGTTGTTAGTTTGTTAAAAGTTTGTTAGTTGGTTAGTATCTCCCAGCCGCTTGGAATTGTCTCCCAGCCGCTAGGAATCAAGTCAGTACTACTCATAGTAAGTGGATAAATATCCTAGATTAGGTCAAGTTGAAGATATAGATGCTGGTTGACAGATTGAATTGAATTTGCGGAGTGCAACTATGAAATCAGATATCTATATACATTTCTGAAAGAAATAAGAAGAAGATCTTGTTTGTGTTATTTTCTGGCACTTTGGAATTCACTGTGCAATCAATTTTCTATTTTGGATCGAGATGGATTCGTAGCCCATTCCATCGGTTAGATTCTTCGAATCGGTGGAATGGTTGTATATATCAGTTTAGGTTTTGTTTTGTTTTATTTCTTGTTTTTCTGTGTTCAGGTTTGTTGGATCACTTACATCATGCATTGAAGAGTCCTAGCATGGGCATGTGCTAGGTTGACAAAGTGCAAAGGATTACATGTTTGTAGGGGAAATAGATCTATGAAATTGCAAGGGTTTCAACGGATCAAATCGGCAAAATTCTACAGGATATACAAGTTGTGAGTATATCGCATTTGTATGCGGGATATACAGTCTGTGCGTATATCGCAAGGCATATCTAGTGTGAAAACATGGTGAAAGTGCATGTTTTGAAGATATAAGGTTAAAACATCTCAGATATACATTTACTATATATATCACTTTTGTTTGTCATCGACAGTTCATGTGTATATCACTATCACATCTGAGTACCAGTTTGTGTATTCGACAATCGTACATCAGGTTTGTATGTTGCAAAGTGTTGATATATAATCTCTGTGTATATCGCACTTGCATGGTTGTGAGTATCCCGCAGATGTATATGGCGGATTGTATGTGTTGAATGTACATTAGATTGATACAAAGAAGTCAATAGTCAACTTTCCTCGAAGGCATATTCCAAGGGCATATTCGACGAATGTATGTTTTGAGTTGTATGTTTAGAATGTATATTGGAATATACATTCTGTAGATACATTAGGTTAGATGCAGAAGGTGACCTGCCGGAGTGGTGACTAGAATACATGTTCGAGGGATGCTTTTCAGCAGATGTAAGTGTCGACTGCTAATAGTAGGTAAGGAAATCTAAAATCAATGAAAAAATAGGTTAAGGTTTGTATGTAAGTTTCATTGCATATTAAGTGTTGTATGCGGTAAGACATCCAATGGAGGAGTAAAGGTCGAGGGTCCCACCAATTGTACATTCCAAATGTATAATTTGTATGCATATGAATAATGTACATTTCAAATGTACATTGGGGACATACAAGCACCAGATACATTTTGTGATGGGTTATCATGGTAAACCATTGTATAATGTACTGTAGCAGACCTGTGATAGTGAGTAAGGTTTTGTATGAAAATTGTGGATGTGATTCATGAGCGTTTTCCCATGGATATGAAGGCATTCATTGGCTCCTCTACATCATAGTGGTACCAGAGCAAAGGTGTATCTTTTGGGAAGAAGAAGAAGGTGACAAGATGTCCGAAGGAGAAGGGTCAGGGGAGTACCCAGCAAGGATGACCAATGCTAAGTTGGCAGTCTTAGTAAAGAAGCAATTGGCAAATAGCAAAGTGGTTAGAGCTCAGAATCAGGAATTGAAAGATGAGTTGGAGAAGTTGAGGGACAGAGTAGGAAAGGGAAAAGAATATTCTGGTGAATGAGAAGATAGGGATGAAGAGGAGATCCCTAGGCAGGAAGAGATAGATGTTTCGACAGACCAGAGACCCTTACTCAACGCCCTCAAACCCATGGAGCAGAGGACCATGGATATGAAAATAGACCTGCCAGTGTTTGTAGGAAAAATGGAACTTGATTCCGTGATGGAGTGGATAGACTCCTTGAATAATTTCTTTGAAATAGAGGAAATACCAGACCACCAAAGAGTGAAGAAGGCTCAGTCCAAAATGAAAGGGGCTGCACTAACCTAGTGGAATTTCATCCAAGATGACAGGGTGAAAGAAGGAAAGAATAGAGTTGCTACGTGGAGAAAGATGATGGCTTTAGTGAAGGAAGCCTATGTTCCATTGGATTACAATATCCAATTACATAAGAGGAGACAAAATCTAAAGTAGGAGGAGTTAGATGTCAGTTCATACACTAAAGAGTTCATGAAACTATGTGTCAAGACAAAGGTCAAGGAGAATGAGGAAGAGAGGGTAGCAAGGTATCTCAATGGTTGAGATATGCTATCCAAGAAGATTTAAATCTGCATAGCCCAGATATAGTCCAAAAGTGCTACCAATTGGCACTTAAAGTAGAAGAGAAATTAAAGAGAAGACAAGAGTAGAACAGTAGAGGAAGAGGAAGATAGAAACGAGGGGGAAGAAGTCCTTTCAGAGGCAGAGGCAATGGATTTGGACAGCAAGGTGAATCCTATCTAGAAAGCAGCAAAGGAGACAACAATCAAACTCAAGGAAGTTACAATCAAAAAGGAAATTTTAGAGCTAGAAGACCACCATTTAGAGGGAGATCTTAGGGTAGAGGACCTCTCAGATGTTACAATTGCAATCAGGAAGGTCACATAGCTAGCAAATGTCTATAAAAAGCAACAAGTTCAATGGGAGAAAGAAGGATAAATCTGATCCAAGAATCTGACTGTCAAAGCGTGACAAGCTCAAACACTTATCAAAGTGTAAATGCTCCTGATGGTTATGGGTATCCTGAGAAAGGAGAATCTTTGATGATTAGGAGAGCAATGACCACCATGAAGGTGCCTGACAGAGAACTCCCACAAAGAAAGTCTCTTTTTAAAACTACTTGCAAAGTAGGAGGAAAGGTATGTAAAGTTCTGATTGACTCTGGATCTACTGAAAACTTTGTGTCTGTTGAAATGGTAGAAAAGCTTAAGTTTAGAAGACTACCACATCCTTGTCCATACAAAATCTCATGGCTCACTCAAGGATAGCAAACAGTTGTGGAAGAACAGGCTTGGGTAGAGTTTCAAATTGGATCATGCAAGGATAAATTGCTGTTTAACATAGCTCAGATGGATGCTTTCCATCTCCTATTTGGATGACCATGGAAATATGATTTGAAAGCACAACATGATGGAGTTAGAAATACATATTTCATCACCAAGGATGGTAAGGTGATAGAATTACTACCATTGATGGAGAAGGAGGTAGAATCAAAAGGAAAAGAAGTCAAGATAATGCTGGTAGAAGGCAAACAATTCATGACAGAAATAGTAGAAGAAGGTGTAGTTGTATATGCCCTAATTCCATGCTTGAAGGTGAACAAGGAGCAGCAGCAAGAAGTCAAGGGAGATAAGAAGCAAAGGTTCATAGACCCTATTGTCCAAGAATTATTGGACAAGTACAAAGGCATCATCTCTGATGGAATACCAAGGTCCCTACCACCTATAAGGGACATTAGTCATTGCATAGATCTAATCCCTAGATCTACACTTCCAAATAAGGCAGCATACAAGCTTACACTAGATCAGAATGCAGAGGTAGCAAGATAGATTGAAGAATTGTTGGAGACAGGCCTAATTGCAAAAGTTTAAGCCCATGTGTAGTACCGGCAGTACTAGCACCAAAGAAGGAAGGTACTTGGAGACTTTGCACTGATTCAAGGGCTATCAACAAGATAACAATCAGGTATAGGTTCCCAAACCCTAGGATAGAAGATTTGCTTGATTGCTTGGGAGGTGCCAAATATTTCACAAAAATAGATTTGAAAAGTGGCTATCATCAGATTAGGATTAGGCCAGGAGATGAGTGGAAAACTGCATTTAAGACCAATGAGGGGTTATATGAGTGGAGGGTCATGCCTTTTGGTTCGTCCAACGCGCCTAGTACCTTTATGAGGTTGATGAATGAGGTCTTGAGATAATTTATAGGTAAATTTGTCATATTATATCTAGATGACATTCTAATTTTCAGTAATACAAGGGAAGAACATCTCAAACATATAGACCTGGTCCTCAAAAGGTTACATGAAGAGTAGTTAATGATCAACTTGGAGAAGTGTTTGTTCATGCAGGAGGAGATCATCTACTTGGGTTTTGTCATCTCACATGGAAAACTGAAAATGGATCAAGAGAAGGTAAGTGCCATACTATCTTAGCCAACTCCTAGAACCATGAATGATGTCAGAAGTTTCCATGGGTTAGCAACCTTCTATAGGAAGTTTATAAAAGGGTTTAGTCATGTCTGTGCACCCATGCTTGACACCATAAAAGGAGGACAGAAGTGCAAATTCACTTGGACAAAGGAAGCAGATGATTCATTTGAGACATTGAAGAAGAAGGTGGCACAACAGCCAGTCCTTGCACTCCCTGATTTCAACAAGATTTTTCAAGTGGAATGTGATGTAAGTCACATGGCAATTGGAGCAGTACTCAGTCAAGAAGGTAGGCCTATTGCATTTTTTGGTGAGAAACTAAATGATGCTAAGAAGAGATACTCATCCTATGATTTGGAGATATATGCTCTAGTCTAGTCACTCAAAAAGTGGAGGCATTACTTGATGCTAAAAGAATTCATAGTATTTACAGATAATCAGGCCCTTAGTTTCATAAACAGTTAGGAGAAGCTGAACCATTGACACATGAAGTGGGTGGAGACTTTACAAGCTTTCACTTTCACACTCAAGCACAAGAAAGGGGTCAAGAACAAGGTAGCATATGCTTTGAGCAGGAGGGCTCTAACTATAAATCAGATTTAGTTGGAGAGTGTTGGTATTGGTTCATTAAAGACTATGTATGATGCTGATGAAGACTTTGGAGAGATCTACAAAGTATGTACTTCCTTTGGAGACAAATATCATTTTGAGTACTCTAAATTTTTGATACAAGATGGATTACTTTTCAAGGGTGGATAGTTGTGTATTCCCCAATGTTCTATGAGACTGAACATTATTAGGGAGAAGCATTATGGGGCCATGGCAGGACATTTTGGTCTGGATAAGACTCTTGATCTTATCAAGCGACATTACTATTGGCCTAAGTTACAGTCAGATGTGAGGAAATTTGTGGAAGCATGTGTGATATGTCAAAAAGAAAAAGGGAAATCCACTAATGCAGGTTTATATCAGGCACTGCCCATTCCTTTTAGGCCATGGGAGAGCATCAGTATGGATTTGGTGTTGGGTTTACCTAGAACAAGGAAGGGATATGATAGTGTTTTTGTTATAGTAGACAGATTCAGTAAAATGGCACATTTCTTGCCATGCAAAACCACTTGTGATGCTTCATATGTTGCAGACCTGTATTTCAAGGAAATAGTGAGGATACATGGACTGTCATTGAGCATAGTCTCAGATCAAGATGTGAAATTTGTTGGCCATTTTTGGAGGACTCTTTGGAAGAAGCTTGGAACGAACCAAAAGGCATGACCCTCCACTGCAATAGTCTGACACTCTTGATTGATTATGGAAGAGGAGAGAGGATCACAACTTTGAGATAAACTTAACAGTTTATCCTCTTGCTCTTTTACTTTCTTCTCGATGTCCTTGGTCACTTTGGGCCAGGATAAACAAAATTTATATATATCTTTGCCATCTTTAAGAGCATTTTCTAGGCTCTTTATTCCAATATCCATAACTCTCCAATCATGGGTTATTAGTCCTTGTACTTCAGAGAATCTCTTTCCCAAAAACTCCTTTTAAACCTTTTCTTCTGCTGACTTCTCTAAGGAATCAAAATGTGTATGAACAGAATTTACAAGAGACTTTAGATTACTGGATGTGGAGGCCGAAGGATCCGTTTGGAAGGATGGCATGATCTTCTCCAATACACCAGATGCAGTTTCTATGAGCTCACAGTCTTCCATGTAAGACTTCAGAAGTTTTTCTTTTGCCTTTGCTTGGGTAAAGGATGCTAGCTTCATGGTTTGAACCGAGGAGAGGGAATCAAAATTGAATGGACCTTGAAGCAGTTTTGGTTCATCAAATTCCATCATCTCTTTGGTCAAGAAATCTTTGACAATTTCTGTAGTGTCTCTTGCCAGAGACAGAGTCTTCTTTCCTTTTGCAGTCTCAAAACTGTCTCCTGGGGTCTTCTCTATTTGGTCTTTTTCCTTTTCCTTTACTTCTTCTTCTTGACTAGTTTTCTCCTCTAATCTTTCTTCTCCTTTAGATCCAGAGTCTACAGGGGAAACCAGAGGAGAGATGTTTGCTTCTTTAAGGACTTCCTCTTCTGGAGTAGAGGAATCCAAGTCCTTAGTTTTCTCCAAACCTATTTCTTTTGCATTTTTCTCTATAGGATCTTCCTTTGATGTACTGAGTCCTTCATCATCCATGACAGAGGGTTCATCACCTAAGTCCTCTATAATAGGAATATTGAATCTTTTATCGGCATTCCAGAGGATCTCTTCTATTTCTTTTGCCACTTTGTTAGTCTCTCCAAGCATAAGCTGATTCATTCTAGCTTTGCTCTGGAACTCATCCTTGCAATGTTTGAAGATCATTTTCATTTGTTTCTGAGTGATTGAAGGATAGAGCTGAATAGCTATCTATTCCTGGATCTCAAGGTCCTTTGCCTTAGCATTGTTCTTCCTTATTTCTAGTTCCTTCTCTAGGCTCTTAGGAATTAGAGATATGATTTCAATAAATGCCTTATTATAGATATTCAGATACCTAATTGTAGCTTCTTGCAAGATCTTCTGGTCAGCTTCATTATAATCATCATAGAATTCAGTCATTGGTTTTAGGTTCCCATCCACAGTGACTGATTTGACTACATCATCAATGGACAGAGTGGGCCTTTCAACAAACTCTTCTGCCTCTACTTCACCAGATTTCTTCTTCTTCTTCTTCATTTTCTTGATCTCCTCATCAGATTATGTCTCTTCATCATCTTTCTGACTGATATAAGACCTTGTGGCCTTTGTCTTAGTTCTCTTTTCTCCCTTTTTGGATGTCTTGACTTCTAGTTTTGATGCTTTCTGGCTCTTAGAGGTGGCAAGTGCAAAGCTCTTGGAGGATCTGGTCTGGGAGGGGGCTTGCATTGGAGCACTTTCTGTTTTAGTTTCTTGCCTTTCTTTTTCTTCCCTTTCCATCTTTTCTCTATTTGCATCAAGTGCCTCCTTTGAAATTCCATGCCTCTTGGTAAATTCTTCAACTTCCCTCCTCACTTTTCTTTTCATTTCTGGTTGTCTTAGCTCCACATGAATCTTCACACTCAACTCTTCAAAGGTTCCAAACCTTTCTGCCTTAGGATCCTTGGGTTGACTTATCATGTGTTGAACATGTAGCTCTACAATTTTCTCATCTACTTCATACCCCATTGGCATGATCCAGACTATCCTTGGCTCCACTGCCTCCATTAGGCACTGATCAGTTTCTACCATAAAGCATACTATATCCTTATACTTTTCAACCAATGATTGGGGGATTCTTTCTCTGGCCTGCATCAAGCTTTGGAAGTTTTTGAAGTAACCCCACAGTGCTGTGTTTTGCGCCTTGGCATCACCAAGCCCATGCAAATAATCCCTGATTTGTATGGCAATAGGTCTATCATTTTGCCATATCCAGCCACTAGATCCAGGTAGCTCATTCATGTAATAGAAGAATAGATAAAGTATCAAGCCACTGTATTTGAAAGAGTTCTTCTTGTCCTTCTTTATCTTCTACAGATTCTTCAAAAGTTGGTTTAGAAGGAGCTCACAGAGATCATAGTCAGCATTCTTCCTTAACATTTCATAAGCAGTGTAAATTGTTGTTCCGGAAATAGAATTCTCTCTACTGGAGTGATATATCTTGTAGCCAATTATCATGGCAGAAAACTTGATATCTGGATCTATGATATCCTCAATTGTCATTGCTCTTTTATCAAATTTTGATCTGGTAGCCTCACTCACAATTTGGTTTTTGACTGATTTGAGAGTAGGTAACCCACCGGATGAGTGCAATCCAGTCACCACCCTAATGGCATCCCTTGTGATCTTAAATGGCCTCATTAACTATATAAAGTTGTCATGCACTCAGCTTAGAATATACTGGACCCATTCATCTTTTGCAAAGTAGGGGAAATGAATGTACTGTGCAAAATGCTTGTCTCGGATGGCTTTGTACTGAGGTTTGAGTTCAAATGATTCATCTAATAGCTACTTATGATATATATCCATCAACTTGGATTCCCCAAATTCCTCAATATTCACATGAATGTATGCCCTAACGTCTTCAACATGTAAAACCCCATATGGAATGCTTGAAAAGGCACCTAGGGGATCAACTTCTAGTCTAGGGATTTGTATGGATGTTTCCTGAATTTAGGATGCGGCCTATCAGTGATTTTCACAACATTCAGAGTAGTCATCTTTCAAAAGATTCAGAGAGATATTTCAAGAATGGAAAATTCCTTTTACACTTTTAGGGTTCACGAAATGAGCCAAAAAGATCACCGGTTGACTTGAATTCTACGATTGATCCTTGAGAGAGATGAAGCAAACTTGTTTGCAGAGCTCTTCTTATCTTTTTCACTAATGCAAATGTGCAAATGATGAACAAATGAACCCTTTTTATCTTTGAGCAAACCCTAATTCCACATTACAATAAATGTGCAACTTAAGTCATTCTGTTTGCCTTGTTCTCCTTATTCTGAGAATGATCTTTTCTGGATCACTGAGATACACTTTAGATTTATTCTCAGTGATTAATGACAATCTATATTCCTTTCCCTAATCATTTGATCTATCTGCAGATCAAGATTTCTCAATTTTGAATTATACCGGATCTAACTATGAAAATCCTGCTTCTTACTGGATGATTGTTGAACCGGATCAATCTTGGGAGATTAACCTCTTCGAAGCTTCTTGCGGATCTTCCATATCTTTACCAAGGATTATTTAGATGTTTCTCTAAGATCCCTTTTAATCCGTAACCTTCCATGTGCCAATTTTAGGCACCAATTGACTGGCTAGGGGAAATTGTTTCCTATGTGACTCCCCCTAAGCCAGAGCTCATCTATTTAGTTTCCGGAAGGAACATCAGTAGCAAATTATGGTGCGGATCCATCCTCAACATTTTCTGTACTCCTCTTCACCCAAATCTTGTTCATTTCCCTTTGGATTTCATTTATATTCACTTTTCCTTTTCCTTTATCTTGGTTTTGATTATGATGTACCGAACCCTTTTTGTCCTGATTCTTACTTCTGTAGAATTTGGCAATATGACCGGATCTATTGCAATTGTAAAAAACAACATTTCTTTAGATATTTGACTGATATCCTCTTGATCTACACTGATTAGGCATATGTCCCATTCTATTGCATGCAAAGCATCTACCATTGAAATAATTGTTCATTTGCATGTTTCTACACTCATGAGATTTGTGACCATACCTTTTGCAATTGAAACACTGTCCGGAGAAGGATGAATTAGTCTGATTCATTCTTCTTTTGCACTGATTTGCTTTGTGACCAAAGTTATTGCAGTTGTGGTAGTATCCATTGAAAGATGGATATCTTTGAGCATTTGGTTGCCTTACTGGAGGTCTTCTAGGTCTGTTCCTAGGATTTCCTGATCCAAAGTTCTTCTGACCGGATTTGGAGCTTTCACCTTTCTCATACCCCAAGCCTTGTTTGTCATCAACCCTCTTCTAGCTTTGAAGAAGAACTTCAAGTTGAGAAGAGCTTATCTTAAATTTCTCTTTGTATTCATTTGATGTTTGAAGATCCCTTTTAAGAGTGTCAATCTGATTCTCAAGTTGTTCTTCATTATCTCTAGCTTCTTCAAGATCATATTCTGGATGCCTGATTATTCTATCCATTTTGTGGCAATCTTCTAACTTCTCCTTGAGAGATTGTCTTAGATCATCTTCAATTTTTCTTTTCTCTTCAATTTTTTGGGTGAATTTCATAACTCCTGATTCCATTTCATGTCTTACTATAATGACCTCTTTTGATAACTTTTCACATAACTTGGTTTTCTCCTTCAAATCTACATTTGTATCATTGGGTTCACCTTGGCTTGCCAATTGCTAAAGTAGTTCCTTTCTCTTTTTCATAGAGATACTCAGTTTCTCTTTTAGTTCATTTATGAAATCATCAGCCTGTTTGAGTCTTTCCTTCAAGTTGTTGACTTCGGAGTGAGATTGCTCAAGATCATCTAGGGCAGACTAAAGTTGTTCCCTCATACCATACATAGCCATTGAGATTCCCAGATCTTCCTCAAGCTGTTAGGCTCTGTTTGGAGGAACTTGGCTATGATACCAATTGTTGATAACTGAGAGGGGGGGTGAATCAATTATCTAAATTAAATTAACCTTCTGTTCTTCTTTAATAACTAGTGCAACATCAAAACAAATAAGCATCCATAATCATGAAAGCAGAAACAAAGTCAATTCACATAACACAATGATTTTGACGTGGAAAACCTTGTTAAGGGAAAAACCACAGGGTGACTAACCCAAGAATGTATTCTTTGTTAGAAGAATAGAAATACAAAAATGGCACTTGCCAATTAGGGTTCATTGCCTACAAGAGACTCACTGTCTACAATATACAAAGAAAGTAACAAGATACTTGAACTGATGAGAAGCATCCACATATGCTGGGGTTCAGTTCTGGTTAGGCTCAATATACTGATCTACTGCACTTCATTCTTCCTCTTCTTTGGTGCTATTATCCTGTCACATACTAGACTTGTATTATTGTTGTCACACTGCTCTTCTACTTTTCTTAACACCACACAACATACCACACACTCCTTCGCATCCAAATTCATCTGGTATATATATCCACACTAATGATTTCAACACCTTTCTAGTTGGCATCTGGAATAGTCAATATTTTTCCAAACTCTGATATGTCAGCTGAATCCTTTCTTATCAAGTGATGCATATCAATGAGATACTTATAGAAGTCATCAATCATGTCGTCCAATCATGAATGATACCTCAAGAAACTTGATCACCATCAATATCTCATTTGGATTAAGGTCTGATGCTTTGTCGGTCAGTTCTTCCTCACTCTACTCTGCCAAACAGGAACCCAACACTTAGGTCTTCATATCTTTTCACTCTTACATCTCCGAAGGCTTAATCTCTGGAATATATTAGTCAAGGTACTCCACTTGACTTCCCCAAGTCTGCTCTTTGTTGGGATACTTCTTTTGAGAGATCCAGACCTGACTGTTGGACCTTGCTACATACTTTGTTCTTGCTTACCGGACCAAGATACACTTCAGTCTGTCTTCCGGTATGGTCATATCATGTCCTACGGATGTGTGGGATGGACTTTGTTGCCATCAATGACAACACTCAAGAAGCCACATAGTGTCTCTTGCCAAAAAAGAAAACACTTAATAGTCACATAAGACACAATGAATACAGTAAGGAAGCACGAAATACATGGACAAGACAATGAAGCACACAATACATGGAGAAGACATGAACACAGTCACGCATGATGCAAAGAAGACATGAAGAGAAGACATGATTAAGCAATTACATATCTATATATAATGCTAACTAAGAAAAACACACAGTGTGGGGGGACTCATCACCAAACATCTTTAGACCACACAAAAGCACACAAAACACATACAACATGGCGGGATCATCACTAGACGTCTTTGGAACATGCCACCAACATGCAAGACATGTAAAGAAGACATGTAAACCATAGGGAAGACACATAGAATACATGAGCACCGCATAGCATGTTGTTGACATACTATATGTCTTATACAAGGAAACACAAGCGATAAGGAGGAGCTCATCACTATTGCACTTTCTAAAAAATGCCAAACAAACCTGATGGTTGAGCTACACTACCACAATTGCCAAAGACATGCTTAAGGGTGAATGACTCAAGATCCAATGTCACCTTGTGATGAGGACTTTGTTTAAAAGGATGTGCACTAGCTTAAGAGATACGCCATCCAACTTTCTGGAGAAGGGCTTTGTTCAAAAAGGGTGTGCACTAGCTCAAGAGATACACCACCCCACCTTCTACAGAAAGGCTTCATTCAAAAGGATGTGCACTAGCTCAAGAGATACACCATCTTGCCTTCCACATAAGGGATTTCAAAATGCCACGTATGCAAACATGCTTTGTTAGTGAAAAAAGTAATCAAGTAGTTATCATGATAAATACCCCCACCTTAAAGTGGTTGATTTTGCTTGTTGATATCAAGCACATTAAGGTAAAGTGAAAACATGCAAGAGAACAAGAGCTTTTGCAAATCCCATGCCCCAAAGTGACATGCCATGATCACCGAATGTTCCCACAAACACATCGATATCATTTTCTGAGATAATCAACAACATACATGCTTTGGTTAGAAAATCTTGCTCTAGGATAATAACCAAATCAATTCATGAAAATTATATAGAAATCATATCACATAAGAAGACAAGGCTACACTTGCGCATTTGAAATTGAGTATAGCCTTGAGGTTATACTACAAGTATCTCAGAACTAAGTGTAGCAACAAGGTGAGATACAAAACAATCCAAAGTGCATAAAAGAAGATTTAGAGAATTGCAAAGGTTTGTTACAACCAATTTTCACAACACAGAGTGATTATACTAGTCAAGCATTAGTAATATATATCAACCCCATCTTCATATATGGACTAGGTCCATTTTTGCTTTCTTACTAAAGGGACACATGATCATTATCAATATTTGTTTGTTTTCATCATCCACTGACTAGTAGAGTCATTGAAGATTTGAAACACTAAAATGATAGAGGAGACAAGAGTTACTTGGTTTTAGAACATGAGAAGATGCCCCCAAGACATCCTCCACAATGTTATGCCTCCAAGGTACAACACACAACAATAAGATAGAGGAGAGGAAAGTAGAGAAATAGAGAAACAAATAGAAGAATGATCACAATAGAGATGGTCTCCTTGTATCCTTGACCTTACAAGAGTATCAAGGGTCATTCAAAGAGACCTACACAATATTTAACACAACATAGGGGAACACAAGACAACTCTAACATATATATCTAGGAGGAGGCCACCCTTGAGAGAAACTAGAAGAGGTGCTACTGTAGACACTTAAAATTGTCCATGTCTTACAACATCACCTTATCGACACATTAAGTAAGACATCATATGATATTTTGTCCTAATCCCAATCTTAATCCCATTTATCCCACTAGACAATTAATTAAATAAATTCTATTTATTTAATTAATTTCCCTCTCCCACTTTCCAACTAATTCAACTAAAATATTTGAATTAGTCCTCACCTTTCACCACAATCCAACACATGTCCAACTATATTAAATAATCTTTTATTTAAATTAGGTCAGCCCTATTCCCATCCACACACTTGTCATGTGACTACAACTCCTCGTGGAGTGGGAAACCCTATTCAATCTCAACCATCCACATTGTTCAAATCAACTTTCAATCCCAGACATCAATTCAAATAACTCATCTCCTATAAATCAAGCCTCACCCAAGCCATTTGGGGGATCCATTCTACAAGTAGCCTCATACTGTCAAATTTCCTCTAGAATCATCCATCATTCCTCTTTCATTCCATTGTTATGTTGCTGAAATAGTGAGCAATCAACATTCATCCTTCGATATTTTGCATTCCTATGCAAGATTGAGAAGAGAAATGGAGGAGATCCAAGCTTAGCATAGAGATTTGGTTTTGGTTTTCTTTATCATTTGGATTTCTATGTCTATCTTGTACTCCATTGTGTTGTTAGGGTTTAATAATTGTTGTTTGTGATTCATAGCTCTAATTTTTCCCCTAATACATTTGGTGAACCCGACATGAATCTAATGTTTTTTGTCAATTTTTTGTGACCAACTTTCACAGGTTGCTTCCTGGCCTGAAACAGGCCTCGTCGTTGCATTCAGGAGGCCTTGTAGGCGAAGAATGACATAAAATTTGATACATTTCACTCATAGGAATTTTTTTGGATTTTTTTTTAGTTTTTAGATCCATATAGTACAGATATCTACGAATCTGTACCATACAGACCTTCTATATGGACTACATTCTTATGTGTTTTCATCGCTACTCTGGTATTTGTGTGTTTTGCAGAAATAATAGGGAATGGATTGTTTGAAGGTCAAATTTTGTAGATTTAAATGAGAAACCCTAACCTTGTTTAAAACCCTAACGTAGTTTTCATCCCCCACTCAGTGTTAAACCCTAGTGTCACCACCATCAAAAAAACCTTATATCTCCCACAACTTGGTTGTGGATCCTTTGCCATCATCTAAATCTCTATCGCAACTCTTATCTCTCTGCTCAACTTGGTCACCTCCACCTTTAAACCTCATCAACACCTTTGAAGCCCCTTTTTACCACCTTTGTCAAGGCCCAGTCACCACCATCAAACTTACTTGGCCGCTACTTATCCAGAATCATCACCTCTATTTTTCTTGTCGACAGTTTCCTTAATCAGTTAGCTATGATGCAATGCACTTAGATAATAACCTAAAACAAACAAATTCCTATCACTACAATTAGTGGCAACCAAACCCTCATCGCCACCATCGAACCTCCCTTCTGCCACCTAAGGTCCACGTCGCCACCTCCTTGCAGTTTCTACAAACTGCTATCAATGATTCAGCTCTAACCGTCGCTTGGCCTTGACAGTAGTGGTTAGGGTCTTAGATTCTTGGCCACGGGTCTCACGGGGGAGGGGGCTAAAAGGCCAGCCTCATTTTTTGTTTTTGTTTTTTTATTTTTATCCCTAATCTGCTCTTGGTCACATGGGTGACCAAGAGCACCGCTAAACCCTAACCACCCAATTCTCACCATGGTTTGTAAACTACCCAATGTGACCACCTCAACGCTAACAACTAGTGGTCTATCCTTTGACAGTCAGCCTGCCTTCATCCCCCTAATGCCATAATTAGGCTTTTTTTTCTTTTCTTCATAACTTGGTCAAAATAGGTTGAAATTTTAGGAAACAAGTAGTGCTAGGAAGTTGATTTACTCAACTACGTTGTGGCGAAGAAATTTTCAAGTGACTATACCATTTTCATTATCTATTTTTTAGTCAAAGTCAACTCTCTTTTGCAACTTCAAACGCTAACAACTATTGCAAATTTCATCCAATTTGCACGAAATCTTTTTCAAACTGTATAGAATTTCATCTAGTTTCTATTCATGCTATTTATTCTACTATATCTATTCATCTTAATTAGATTTCATCAAATTTCTTCTTTTTCGCATAACACTTGGGTTTGCAAGTTTACTTGTTCTTTCTTGGTTTTTGTGGCTTCTAGGTGAACACAAGGAGTTGTAGTAGCAGGGTGCTACCACAATAATGGGTTACACTTTCTGGGACATCCTAATTTTTGCTAAAATCACATATTTTTAGAAAATATAATGATTTAAGCCTTGAAAGGTTCCATTTAAAGGATTTTAATTGAAGAGGGTTTGATCAAATCCTGTTAGATTCAAACCCCCTTGGATAGAACCGCTCTAGTTTTAAACCATACCTATAATGGAGTCTTCTCTACACCTATCAAAATGCTGATAAAAAACCAATTTTGATTTATCTTTTGAGGGATCAAATGAATTGATTTAAAATTTATGCTTTGTAAGTATGTAGTCCTTATTATAAGCTTCTCAGAAAATATAATTTTAAATATATTTAATTTGATTATTATATTTATTTTTTATTTCTTGTGAATGTGTTTTTCACTGAACATCAAGTTCTCTATTCCACACACATGGAAAATTAGTAAATTACTGAAACAAAATTCTAAAAAATATCTATGCACTAGGTATTGATGTCGTCGTTTCAACAAAAGAAAAAAAATTAAATTTCAATACATACAAAAAAAGTTATGTTTTACAGAATACGCCTATGTCTAAATTATAGTTAGTTTGACTTCAAAAATTAATTAAAAATATATATATTCAACAAAACATTATGAAACCAAATGCATACACTATATATCGATGTTACCAATCTAAATTAAAAAGAATCAGATTTTTATCCTTTGTAGAAAAAAAGTTATGTGCTATGGAATACACATCACTTTAAAAAAATGTTGTTTACTATTAAAAACCAGTTATCAAAGGAGATGTAAAAAAAATTACAATTTAACTCCAATTTTTTAAAAATATATATATTTAGAATCTACAAACAAAATCTCACAAATCACTAGTTCGCATCATCTTCAAATTCCTAATGGTTTAGCGGCTATAGGTGTCAGAACATGAAAATTTAGTTCAAAATATTGATTTCAATGTCAAGTTTGGCCAAAAAGTGTAACCCATTATTGTGGGATGACCCAACATTTACATCAGTCACAATAGTAGTTTGGAAAGCAAAATTTTCCAGTGCATTCATTCTATTTTCTCATCTTTGATTTGATCAAATCAATCATGCTTGTCTCACACTTCAATTTGTGCATTAAAATGAATCAACTTGTTTTCTCACATTTCAATTTGGGCTTAAATGGAACCATTGTTTGCATTCACATTTGGATTTGGGCTCTAAAATGAACTAGTGTCTTCCTTCACACATTTTGGCTTTGGATTAAAAGGAACAAGTGTTTGCATTGTTTGGTGAATTTGAGTGAGATTAAAGGTGTGTATGCTCTTCTCATGTGCTTTGTGTGATCTTGAGAATCAAAAAAACCTCTCATCCATTCATTTTCACACCACACATTTCATTTTTTAAGGGGAATATATGTTGTGAGTGTGAATCTAGTGTGCATATGTATTCTCTCTCCTTGCACTGCAAGGTGATCTTGGAGATCAAAAGTACCCACTAGATTTTCTTTTGTCACCCTTCTTGGGAGGCATGCTTGGAGACACACCACTCAAAGGGAGGACCTCAACTCTAGAGTTCCAACAGAGTCTAAATAGCGAGGTGTGAATTGAAAGACACCCTCTTGGAAGTCAAAATCTTGTCATTCAGGCTAAACCCCCAAGAACTTTATACCTTTGGGAAGTGAAGGTGAAGGGTGGTTTACCCCTTTCTTCTAACTGTGTGGAATTATTTCACTTTCATTTCATGGAATTGCCCCCCGTACCTCGAGTCTATTGGGGACATCCTTAGTCAACTTGTACATCCTAGAGTAAAAACTATTTGGCCACACCCACTTGACTAATTTTAGGATTGTTGATGTGTCTTCAAGTTCTTTCTTAATCATCACATTCAAAATTTCAAATTCAAACTTGCTTATGTGTCTTGTGTGTGTGAATTCATGCATGTACATGTGACATCATTTGTTTGAAAATTGCCAAATCAAGCTATCAACAAAAACACATAAGCATATCATCTTAAACATTCTTTCCATCACATTCATTCTAAATCACCTTTCATCCTAATCAAACCCTAATCATCCTTGTCATTCACCTAATCCACATCTTAATCATCCTACTTGCCCTATCCTAATCATATCCCAATCATTCCACATCACCATCCTGGTCCTAGTCAATCACTTGCCAAAATGGTCTTGATCATTAACAAGCCTAATTCAAATCCTAAGCCCAAACTCATACTCTGAGGAAGCCCTCACTCTAGTTCTAATGATGAGACAAATCCTAGACTGAAACTCATACTCCGATGGGGCCCTCCTTCAAGTGATGAGACAAGTCCAAAACCCAATCCATCCACATATCAAATCCACTCCACATCAACCAATCCCGCTTCGCTCAATGCAAACCAACACCCATATCAATTCACTTCACAACAAGAACATACAAGCCCAAGTCCACCTTCACAATAAGAAAAAGTGCCTTTAAGTCCTCATGCTACCTTTGACAAGGGGAACACCAATCTACCTTATACATCTTATAAGTACCTTCTACCACTTAATCCTCCATCAACTCCACATCCTAAATTCAAATCATACAAAAGAAAACCCAAATCCACCAATTCATACAATCCCTTTGACCTTTCATCTAATCAAAATCATGATTATAAGCCTACAACATCTTCCACCCCCTTCATCCCTCCACCATGGGACCTATCTTCTCCTAATTCTAATCCATCTAATCCAATTATCCCTCTACCTAATCCTAATCCCAATCATAAGGCTATAACTTCTATAGACACCCTAAAATGACCACGTTATTGCACTACTTGCATTTCGTAATCTGTCTAATCACCTGCATTTCAACGTTAATTAAATAATCTAATTATTTAATTAATTTCACCAAATTCTTCTAAATCACATACATGCGACATTAATTAAATAAATCCTTGTTATTTAATTAATTAAATTAAATTTCTCTATTATTCTTCCATAATTAAATAATTTATATTATTTAATTAAATCATTATCCTCTTTCCAAATCTCAAGTCTCCATTAATTAAATAAATCCCATTATTTAATTAATTCAACAAATTCCCTCTTATCTACAATTAAATAATTCTCAATTATTTAATTAAATCAAAATCTTTCTTCCAAAATCATGCACAAACAATTAAATAAATTTATTTACTTAATTTGCTTTCAAATCTGCTAAATTAAATAATTCTAATTATTTAATTATTTCTTCCAAAATATCTTCTCTAAATTTAAATAAATCAATTGTTTATTTAAATTGTTTTTTCTTCTAAATTTGAGTTATCTCTAATATAACTCAAGCTTTCTATATTTAATAAAGCAAAATATCTTCTAATTCTCATGCAAAATCCCTTCTTCTTGTTTTAAATCACTTAACTAATTGTTACATTCTGTTAATTGCTTTAACTCATTCTTCTATTCTTGATAACTCCTCTCATGCAAAAGAAAGCAAGACACGTCTTTTTCTTATTCGTTGCACGTTCCTCAACTGTTCTCCTCCATTGATTCTTTTGAATTATTTGGACCATTGATCGATCTTCCTTGAAATCTATATAAACCCCCCTCATCTCCTTCATTATCTCTCTCTTCAATCTTATTCTCAGGCATACTTAACAGTGCTTTGAGCATACAACAATTCGATTGAGCAACCTTACGATCTTTTAACATTGATCTATTGACACACATTACTTGCTTGTTGTGGCTATGGTTTCGCAACTTCATTGAGCAATCCACACATCTCCAAAAGGGAACAATACAGATTTTGGTAAGAGCTTTCATTTTTACTTTAATTTTATGATAATGGCTTTTACTTAGATTGGTTCACTTTATGTGATTGGTTTTTAGTTTTATTAGTTTAGATTTAATTGATTTTTCCTCATACACATTCTGGCATGCCTGGTGGGACCCACTAATCCCTCTTTTTCTTTGAGAAATTGATTTTTTTTAAGTCACAGTATGGTACAGCGCATTTGACTCAGAAAAGCGCTTCTGGAAATATTTAAGTGCTCTTGGAGGCACAGTACAGCGCCCTTGGGGGCACTGTGGTGCTTCTGGTAATACAAAAAAGAGCTTCTGGTAATGCAGAACGACGCGGCTAGTTGTCTTGTTAAGTGCTTTTGGCTGATTAGGTTTTTTTGACTTCGTTTGGTGTTCATAGGGTTTAATTCATTGCATATCTATTGATTTGTTTGACAAGCTATTGTATTTGTCTTTTAATCCACTTTTTGACACTTCCGAAGCTGACTTATTTAGGGGTATCTTTGATATTTGAGTTAATCTTTTGTGATACTACATTTTTGGAGTTTTCTGGATTTCACGATTCAGATCTATCAAATACTACTTCTCAGAACTGTAGATCAATCATGGAATCCCATTTGGATCTGGTTGTTTTGACCAAAGCTAACTTTTTTGTGATCTAAGATAGCACAGTGCCTTTGGCGATACAATATCACACTTTCGGCAACACAGTACAACGCTTCTGGTTATTGTTCAGCGCTTCTAGTATTATTATTTTACGCTTCTGGTATGCTTCACAGCGCTTTCAGAAACACAGTGCAGCACTTTTGGTTATTGTTTGACGCTTCTGGTATTATTGTTTTACACTTGTAGTCTGCATCACAGCACTATTGAAAACACAGTTCAGCGCTTTTGGTAGTAGAGTGACGCGCTTTCAGTGAGATAGTAGCTAGCTTTTGGTCATATTGATTTATTTTTGCTAACTTATTTGGTTTTGATGAACTAACTGACTTGTTGCAGCCTCTTACTACTCACATAGAGAAAATAGGTCTTTTTAACATGTTCATGCAGGACGAGCATTGAAGAAATCTTGATCTATTTCACTAAGTCTTAGAAACACATTGCATTGTTAAAGGGATAATTGAACAAATCATTTTCTTTTGCAATCTAAGTCTTAGGAACATACTACTTTTCTTAAGGGACAATGGACATGTATATGAAAACACCTCAATTTTCTAAGGGACAATGGACATGAATGCCAAACACTTCATTTTTCATAAGGGACAATTGACAAACTACAACCGTGTGTGTGCCTAGTTTAGTTGCACCTTATTTTTCTTATAATGGGACAATTGAACCTTTGTTTGACATGCTTGCTCTTACTTTTCAGTACTTCCTTTAGAAGGGCCTACTTTTGGATTGCGCTTCATCCAAAAGGGATGACCCTAAGTGGAGTTTTCCTTTGAACTGCTATATAAGAGGGATAAGGTGAAAGCGAAGTCCTAACCGACGTCAGCCTTACCTTTTGGTGCCAAACTGAAAAGAGGTGTACTAGCTCTTTGTGGAAATGATTTTCACATTGAGCGAAGTGTTTGATACTCTTAGTAGGATTGGTTAAAGCTTTTAGTAGCTTGTCGCATTACTCGTAAGGCATTGGTCCCTCAAAGTTACTAAGAACCATTTTAGATAGAGACTACCTGACCTACCTCTGAACATTGCGGTAATCATCAGTGCAAGGGGAATCGATTTAAGCCCTTAAGATACTCACCATTGGCTCCATTGAGAAGAGATAGTATTTCCTTGGCCATAAAGCTCTTGTGACCTACTTGAGCTTTCCAAGGGGAGGGTGAGATATCCCTACCTATCGTCTCTCACAAAGATACTAAATATCCAACACCTTTATGGAATGATATTTTTATCGATGGAGTATTAAGCTGTGATCTGATCTACTGCAATGAAACCTTGTCTCTAGGGATAAAAAGTGCTTGTTATTGATTGCAATTGTCTTATACCTGTGGAAACATTGGGCTTGTTTGGAGCCTCGAACATACACTATCTGTTGTGTCAGTCCCTTGTTTGTGCCAACATTGTTTGCTATGTTTTCTCTTGCCAAACAAATCCAATTAGAAAGAAACCAAATCTATCAAAAATTGCCTTTGAAAACATCATACACTACTTCAGTGCCCCTGGTATTACAGTAGCTCACCTTTGGTAGTACAGTAGATCGCCTTTGGTATAGTAGTACCTCGCCTCTGCTAAAACTCTACTTCAGCACCCTTGGTATATCAGTAGCTCACTTTTAGTAACCTTAGCTCGCCTTTGGCATAGCAGTAACTCGCCTCTAGTAGCTTAGTCCATCACCTTTGGCATCACAGTCCTGCGCCTCTGGTCAAATAGTATAGCGCCTTTGGTCCAGTACATTGTGCATCAGAGTTTGTCTTTGTTCTCAAAGCACCTCACAGAATCCCAGCATTACCTTTTGTCCTAGTGTATTCCATGGTAACCACTAGGCTCCAACAAACTATGAAGTCCAAGCAAGTTGTCCTTGGGAAGCGCAAGTCACCTCCTCACACACCACAATCGGGTCATCTCAACATTACTCCCAAGGTCACTCCTAGAACACCCGCGGAAAGATCTACCAATTCTCCTAGCATGCCGCACGTCAACCAACCAAGCAATTTCCAAGAAGGTAGGGTCCCTTTGGTAAATACACCCCAATACACCACCGGCTTGCCTCCAGATTTTGTCCCACAAGGTTATACTACAAATCTAGCCCCATCTCAAGAAGAGCAACACTTTGAAATAGGTCAATCCTCTCAAGCAGATGAGCAAGATCTTGATGAATTCATACAAGAGCCTAGAGTCATGGCCGCCTTTGACAAAATCCTTAGTGAGAACCAAGATCATTTCTTTTGCTTACTTGCAAAGCAAGGAGCCAAGTTACCTCAAAATTTTGATTTATACACTCTCAAGGAGACAAACAACACATTGAGTGCCATACAAGCGGTGCAAACCATGTCCACGGTGACTACGCCCTTACCTACACAAGGCTCACAGTATAGGAATCCCCTTTTTCAAAACCCAACAGAAGAGAGGGCCGTATCCCCACTTCAGACTCCTATGGAGATCTACAAAAACCAACAAGAAACTCTCCAACGTCAAACAGACTTAGCTAAGCAAGCCACCTTAGCTCGATCGAATATGCAACCACCTCCTAAAATGTCCACACCAATCGCAAGTGGAATCTTGGTTACCCCATCACGAATAGGTTTCCCACCAAATTACAATCTAGGGAACAACTGTGTAGCCATGCAACATGGGTCTCAACAAATACCACCTCCTATATCATCAAACCTTCATGTCTCTCAACCCATTAGAGTCATGCAACCCCAACCACAACATTCTTCTACTCTCATCACCAATCAATCTCAACCATCGCAAATCACATCTACCTATGTCCCTCCTCCACAACGTTCATCCACGCTAAATTTCTTCAACACATTGCCTATCCACCCTCAACATTCCCAACATCAAGTTTCCCAAAGCTATGTGCCGCCATTGCAACCTAATCAAACGCACTTTAGCTTTCCTCCACCCAATTCTTTTCATCAACCATCACAAAGCCAACATTCTTACCTAGCGCCACCTCCACCTCTTCCAAATCAAAGCATCCAATTTCAACCCAATCTGAACGAAACGTACAACGCGTACGACCCCAACCAATCTTATGACCCTTAAAACACCAATGCTCATGGCTTACAATACAATCTTCTGTATGGGCAACAACTGCCACTTCTAGGACAACAGGAGATGCTTCCCACCCCTCCCATGGTGATGGAGCTAAAGATCGCAGAAGTTCAACAACAGCTATTTGATCTTACATTTGGCCACACCAAGAAGACCTTCTCTTTAGAGGAAGTGTTTCCTTATCCTTTTGATCGGTCATTGCCAATGATCCCTTTTCCTCAAAATTTTACTATTCCTAAGTTTGATAAATAAAAAGGAAAAGGTGACCCAAAAGACCACCTTAGGGAATTCTATCTTGCTTGCTTCGAGGTCTCACATAACGACATATATCTTATGCGTCTCTTTCCTCGCAGTCTTGGAGGTCAAGCTATAGAATTGTTCTCACACTTACCCATGGGTATCAAGTCTTTCAATGAGCTAGCAGAGAAGTTTGCCACCCACTTTTCTTACAAAGCGGAGCATGAGATTTCTATGACCGATCTATGCAACAATAAACAGAAAAATGGTGAAACTTTCATTTCTTTCCTTCAACGCTGGAGGCAAATGGCTAGCAAATTCCCTTTCAAGATTCCTGAGAAATAGCTTGTTAGCATATTTGTGCAAAACCTCAACCAAGAGTTAGGCTTCCATTTGCAAATTCATAGTGCTACAACCTTTGATGAAATCACATACAAGGGTATCAACATTGAAAAGGCCCTCATTGCTAAGGGTGTGGTCAAAATCTTCAAAGAAATGAAAGATAGTGCTCCTCATCAACAATCGAATGATAAACCCAAGTTTTGGAACAAGAACAAAAATATGGTCAACAATGGGGTGGTCGATTCTAAACATGTCCAAACGTTGCAAACACCGCTGCAGCTCTCCAAACCAAGTCAAGCTCCACCTCAACAACAACAACAACCGTGGCAACCATATCAAAATCAACAACAACGACAACAGGAGTGACCTCAACAAGATTACCCACCGCGACGCCAATTCACTCCCTTGGGAGTGCCTATAGAGTTGGTCCTACAAAAAATCATGCAGAAAGGGCTCATCACCTTACCTGATGCTCCCCCATATGGAGAACCTATCTACAAAACTGCACAATACAGAGACAATGAATATTGTGAGTTCCATAGGAGCAAAGGGCATCGAACCGCTTCATGCATGAAGCTCAAGCACCTAATCCAAAACCTCATCGACGGTAATCAAATCACTTTTGAGAATGAATCACCCGTTCAACACACGAACAAGGATCTCGACATGTACAAGTAACCATTCCCTCATCATGGTCCACCTCCTCCTCAGGATGGAGGTAAAGGTATCAATCATGCTTCCACTTCCTTTGATTCCATTGTAGGTCATTTTGAAGAGAGTCAAGTGTCTACCCTCACAATCAAAGGCAAATCTACAGATTGCACTGTTACAACTCACCGTGGTCGTGTCACCATTTGTGGTCCTACACCTAGTCTTCCAACTCAATCTGATTATAATCTTGTCAAACATCTAGGGAAAATGCCAGCACAGATCTCTATTTTGGACCTTTTACGGTCATCACCTACACATAGAGTTGTGTTAGAAAAAGCCCACCACGAGTCTTCAGTTCCTAACAACATAGCGGTCGCAGATTTCCAAGCTATAGTAGGTAACATTGCTTCACCCTACAATGTGGTCTTCTCTGAGAAAGATCTCCCATCCCATGATCCTTGTCACAATGATGCCCTTCATATTGAAGTTCTCATCCATAAGTGCAAAATCAAACGCATCCTCATAGATGGTGGTGCTGGTCTCAACATCTATTCTTTAAAGTTACTTAAACAATTGGGATACTCTGAGGATCATGTCAACAATGATCAAAGTATTACAATCAAGGGGTATGATGATGTTGAACGCCGCTCAGAAGGTGTTATCCACTTGCCTATACAACTGGGCCCTGTCATGCTTGAAACCAGGTGTCAAGTCCTTGATATTGAACTACCTTACAACATTATCCTAGGCCGCCCATGGATCCATGCAATGAAAGCTATTCCTTCCACGTATCATCAATCTCTAAAGTTCCCATACAATGGTACGGAGATCACTATCCCAGGAGACCCCAATCCTTTTGAATTATGTCGTGTCTTGCAAGGAAGCTATAAGAATTGCAACCAAGTGCCTAAAAATGACAAAGCCCTTGAATCCCCACTATATGTTGACCCTGAAACTCTAACGCAAGCCTCTACAAGTGAACCTAAACCCCTCCCCAAAATCACAGCTCGCATCTGAGATATAGGCTTTGGCACTTATGATATCTCACAAATCTTGTTGTGTAGGGCGGATGCCTTTATCTCCAAAATCTTACAGCCAACCACATATTGCCAAAGTAACCAAAAAAGTAGCTATTCCTCCCCCAACGTTCCTAACCCAATTCCAACATGGACGGTTATTGGAAGAGGAAACTATTGAGGACATTTCTTCTTGGCTCTATAAGGAGAAAGAACCAGTCACAATACCTGTTAAGAAATATGGCAATAGCTTAAGGATAGTAAAAAACATGGGCTATAAAGGCAAAGGTGGCCTTGGGAAACATAATCAAGGAAATATGGAACCCATTGTTGTGATAAAGAAGCTAGACAAGACAGGATTATGATTTGGTAAGAAGGTACCACACGCCTTGGACATCAAGTATATCCTCGATGAGGTAGCCAATGCTTTTCCCGCCGATTCGACGTCTACAGAAGATATCATCGATGACTCTTCCCTCCATATGACCAACCTCTTCACAGAATCCTCCATTTTTACACTATCCTTCGTATCCTTAACTTCCACTACCAACACCCAGAATGTCACACTTGTCCACCCTGAACTTATCGATTAGGACCAACAAGGGTCCCCCGTAATAGATGTATTTCAGAATGACGAAGCTCTAGCTGAGTTCATGGGACTTCGGGAAGTTATCCCTCTTGGTGATCATAAAGCAGGTTTTGTAATGGAACTAGAGCCAACAGCTTATTTTGGTGAGAATGCCAAATCCTCCAGTCACAAAAGTACAAATAAAGAAAGATCTCTAGGTGAAAACCACACTGTGGCACCTCTTGATCATAAAATAGTAAAAACAAAGGATGTATCCAAAGGTGAAAACCCAACTGTGGCACCTGAGGATGGAGGATTTGACCTTCCCCTACCATCTAAGTATCAAGAGAAATCAGCTCTCCTAGTGGAAGATTCTATAGAGATAAACCTTGGCACAGAGCAAAATCCAAAGATCACATTCCTAGTAGCATCATTATCTGAAACAGAGCACAGGAATCTTAACACATTCTTCTTACAGAGAACCATCAACTTTGTGTGGACCTATGCTGATATGCCAGGGTTAGATCCTAAGCTAGTTGTTCACTATCTCACTGTTGATCCAAAGGTTAAACCAGTCAAGCAAAAGTTGAGGAAGATGCACCCAGAGATAGCCCTCTTGGTGAAAGTGGAGATACAGAAGCTGTTAGATGCAAAATTTATACAACCTAATGACTATTCAGATTGGGTCTCAAACATTGTACCTATGTCTAAACCTAATGGGCACATCCGCATGTGTAATGACTTTAGAGATCTAAACAAAGCATGTCCCAAAGATGACTTTCCACTACCAAACATTGACATTATAGTGGACTTGATAGCAGGTCACGAGATGCTTTCTCTCACGGATGGATTCTCTGGCTACAATCAGATAAGGATAGCAGAGGAAGATCAACATAAAACAACCTTCACTTGTCCATGGGGTAACTATTGTTGGTGTGTCATGCCGTTGGGTCTAAAGAATGCAGGGGCAACCTATCAAAGAGCAATGACAGTAATATTCCATGACCTCTTTCATCATATCATGGAGGACTATGTGGATGACATACTAGCTAAATCTTCTAGGGCAGATCACATACAGGTTCTAGGACAGATCTTTGACAGGCTCAAGAAATATCAAGTAAGACTCAATCCAAAGAAGTGTGTCTTCGGTGTCACATTAGGAAAGTTGTTGGGATATATTGTATCTCATAGAGGCATCGAAGTAGATCCAGCGAAAGTAAAGGCTATAGTGGAGATGCCTCCACCAAAGAATCTTAAAGCATTAAGGAGCCTTCAAGGAAGGTTGCAATCCATCAGGCATTTCATCTCACAGCTAGCAGATAAATGTCAACCATTTCAACACTTACTCCGCAAGGATGTCTCATTCTGATGGGATTATAAGTGTCAAGCAGCATTTTATTAGCTTAAAGAGTATTTGGCTACACCTCCTGTATTGGTTCCACCAGTTGCGGACAAACCTTTGATATTATACATCTCCACTACAAATTCAGCCCTAGGGGCCCTTCTCGCACAAAATGATGAAATAGGAAAAGAGCATGCAATTTATTATATCAGTAGAACCTTGGTGGGATATGAACTCAATTATTCACCAATGGAAAGAGCTTGTTTAGCAGTAGTGTTCACCTCCCAAAAGTTGCGGCATTACATGTTGAATCAACACACAAATCTGATAGCCAAAATTGATCCCTTGAAGTATCTACTAGCAAAAGCAACTCTTACAAGCAGACTAGCTAAATGGGTCATGATCCTTAGTGAGTTTGAAATTGAGTATATGGATCATAAAGCAATCAAAGGACAAGCTCTAGTAGATCAACTAGCAGAAGCACCTATGCAAGATACACACCCTATGGTAGTAGACTTTCCAGATGAGAATCTATTCACTCTTTCCAACTCAATAATGTGGAAGCTATACTTCGATGGTTCTTACACACAACATGGATTAGGGGCCGGCATCTTGTTTGTCACACCTCAAAATGACTACATTCCAAAGTCATATCGGCTTGCATTCCCTTGCACCAACAACATTGCCGAGTATGAAGCACTCCTTATAGGTCTCAATACAGCAGTTCAATGGGACATCACAGAATTACAAGTATATGGAGACGCACAGCTAGTCATTCGCCAAGTCACAGATGAGTACCAAACAAAGGATGAAAAGTTGGTCCCCTACAAGCAACTAGTGGATACCTACAAACCACACTTCTCTTGCATCACATTTGAGCAAATCCCAAGAGAGCATAATAAAGTAGCAGATTCTATGGCTGCTGTAGGGTCACTAATTGACATGCCTGCAAATACACAGAAGTGTGAATTCTTGATCGAGCAATTGTTGATACCAGCCGTCGATGTTCCCATTACTGAAATCATCTGCGAACTTGTTGGTCCCAATTCCCCATGGTATGAAGATATCTATGAATACCTTAAACACAATACCTTTCCCCCTGACCTATCATCCACCCAACGCAAAACCTTTATCCATTGATCCTCTCTTTACATCATTCTGGGTGATACACTATATCACCGGAGTCTCGATGGTATCCTCTTATGATGTCTTAACATGGAAGAAGCCGAAGCTACCTTACGAGACATACACGAAGGTGTCTGTGGTGCACATTCTACCGGTCCTAATCTTACTGTCCATGGGGTAACTATTGTTGGTGTGTCATGCCGTTCGGTCTAAAGAATGTAGGAGCAACCTATCAAAGAGCAATGACAGTAATATTCCATGACCTCTTTCATCATATCATGGAGGACTATGTGGATGACATACTAGCTAAATCTTCTAGGGCAGATCACATATAGGTTCTAGGACAGATCTTTGACAGGCTCGAGAAATATCAAGTAAGACTCAATCCAAAGAAGTGTGTCTTCGGTGTCACATCAAGAAAGCTATTGGGATATATATATATATATATATCTCGTAGAGGCATCGAAGTAGATCCAGTGAAAGTAAAGGCTATAGTGGAGATGCCTCCACCAAAGAATCTTAAAGCATTAAGGAGCCTTTAGAGAAGGTTGCAATCCATCAAGCATTTCATCTCACAGCTAGCAGATAAATGTCAACCATTTCAACACTTACTCCGTAAGGATGTCTCATTCCAATGGGATTATAAGTGTCAAGAAGCATTTGATCAGCTTAAAGAGTATTTGGCTACACCTCCTGTATTGGTTCCACCAGTTGCGGACAAACCTTTGATATTATACATCTCCACTACAAATTCAGCCCTAGGGGCCCTTCTCGCACAAAATGATGAAATAGGAAAAGATCATGCAATTTATTATATCAGTAGAACCTTGGTGGGATATGAACTCAATTATTCACCAATGGAAAGAGCTTGTTTAGTAGTAGTGTTTGCCTCCCAAAAGTTGCGGCATTACATGTTGAATCAACACACAAATCTAATAACCAAAATTGATCCCTTGAAGTATCTACTAGCAAAAGCAGCTCTTACAGGCAGACTAGCTAAATGGGTCATGATCCTTAGTGAGTTTGACATTGAGTATATGGATCGTAAAGCAATCAAAGGACAAGCTCTAGCAGATCAACTAGCAGAAGCACCTATGCAAGATACACACCCTATGGTAGTAGACTTTCCAGATGAGAATCTATTCACTCTTTCCAACTCAATAATGTGGAAGTTGTACTTTGATGGTTCCTACACATAGCATGGATCAGGGGCTGGCATCTTGTTTGTCACACCTCAAAATGACTACATTCTAAAGTCATATTGGCTTGCATTCCCTTGCACCAACAACATTGCTGAGTATGAAGCACTCCTTATAGGTCTCAATACAGTAGTTCAATGGGACATCATAGAATTACAAGTATATGGAGACTCATAGCTAGTCATTCACCAAGTCACAGATGAGTACCAAACAAAGGATGAAAAGTTGGTCGCCTACAAGCAACTAGTGGACGCCTACAAACCACACTTCTCTTGCATCACATTTGAGCAAATCCCAAGAGAGCATAATAAAGCAGCAGATTCTATGGCTGCTGTAGGGTCACTGATTGACATGCCTACAAATACACAGAAGTGTGAATTCTTGATCGAGCAATTGTTGATACCAGCCATCGATGTTCCCATTACTAAAATCATCTACGAACTTGTTGGTCCCAATTCCCTATGGTATGAAGATATCTATGAATACCTTAAACACAATACCTTTCCCCCTGACCTATCATCCACCCAACACAAAACCTTTATCCGTCGATCCTCTTGATACATCATTCTGGGTGATACACTATATCGCCGGAGTCTCGATGGTATCCTCTTACGATGTCTTAACACAGAAGAAGCTAAAGCTACCTTATGAGACATACATGAAGGTGTCTGTGGCGCACATTCTACCAGTCCTAATCTTGCTAAGAAGATACTTAGAACAGGTTACTACTGGCCTACAATAGAGCAAGATGCTGCACAGTTTGCTAAGAAGTGTCTACAATGCCAGTAGCATGGAGATTTGATTCATGCACCAGCTCCTACCCCATGGCCTTTTTCTCAATGGGGTCTCGACCTCATAGGACAAATCCACCCTTCCTCCTCCAATGGCCACAAGTTTATCATTACCGCCACTGAGTATTTTACGAAGTGGGTGGAAGCCATTCCTATGACCTATATCACTGGTAAGCAAATAGCCAAGTTTATCTTAAACTACCTCATATGTCGGTATGGTATCCCCCACACCATTGTTACTGATAATGGGAGACCATTCAAGAACCAAGATGTCCGTGTCTTATGCACACAATACAACATCCAACATCACTTTTCAACTCCCTACTATCCACAGAGTAACGGCCAAGCTGAGACTTCAAATAAAACCATTCTCAAAATACTCAAGAAAACAGTCAATGAAGCTGGTCGTGATTGGCACTTACAACTCAATCCTACCCTATGGGCCTACCCCACTAGTATCAGAACACCAACTGGTGCCACACCATATGCCTTGGTCTTTGGCTCTGAAGCCATCCTACCTATAGAGGTCGAGATCCCATCCCTCAGAGTATCCATGCAGGACCTGATCAGCGGAGAGGAGTATCACACTTCCAGATTAGCTGAGCTTGAACTACTAGATGAGAGGTGCCTTGCCGCACTTAATCATCTCCATGTCTATCAAAACCACCTCCGGCATAATTACAACAAAAAGATCAAAGAAAGACAGTTTCAAGTGGGTGATCTTGTACTTAAAGAGAATCAGAGAAATCAAGCAGATCGAGAGAAGGGCAAGTTTGAGCCTAACTAGTTGGGTCCCTTTATTGTCATAGCAGCATATGGATCAGGAGCTTATACTTTAGCTACACCTGACGGCATTCCTCTAGATGAGCCACTTAACAGTGTCCATCTCAAGAAGTTCTACGCCTGATCCTCAGAGTATTCCAAAAAAAAAAAATCCATCCTCTAGTGAAAACCTGGCAAACAGGCACCTTGGATAAGTACCATAGTGAAAACCTAGCAAACAGGCGCTATGTGTAGAGTCAGCATCCATCATCTATCGAGTCCTATCCACTCCATGTCCAGTACACAAAGCACGCCTTTCCATCCATCCATAATAAAACCATTGACTCTGTTTGTATTTCCATCTCCCTATCTAGTATAGCTTGAAAATTTGTCAATGTCCCTCGTCGTCATCCTACATCTTGATCTGTGTCTACAGTTAACACTGTCTTGTCCTAGGTCAAAGCTTTCTGTGTCTTCTTTGGTAGTCACCCATACAGTTTCCTCTCACAGAATGGGGGCAACTCTTTCCTTCACTTAGGTCTAAGATTGGTTCCTTGTTTGTGGTTCACAACGCACACTTCAGCCTCTTTCTCATTGTTCACAGGTAACACCCTTTAATGGACACATTGCTCCTACGATAAGACTGTTATCTTCTCAACACTTTTTCTACATCATCACACCAACTAGAACTACATATTATCTCTTCTCAATCTTAAGGTACCTTGATCCCATGGATATGGGTATGTAGGCAGTCTGGAATACGAAGGAAGTATCCAGTACTCAGGTACATAAGATCCCCTCCTTTCCACCTCGATCCATTTCATCACTCTATCCAGAACTACATATTTATCACATTCACCTTTCCTCATAATGTGCCTTAATCCCATGGATACAGGGTATGTATGCAGTCTGGAATATGAAGGATGTATCTAGTACTCAGGCACACACAATCCATCATTCTCCACCCACCCCAATCCATTAGCACTGTCATCCTTCTAGTCTTTCGTTTATCAAAATCCATTCGCCTTGACTTGACTAACTCAAGCAGCAAGCTAGCACATCCTTTCAAAGCAAAAGTCCTTAACAAACTTGAAGCAAAGAAGCTTCCTTCCAGAGTCTTCTACTGTCCTGCATACCAATTGCCAACATCAGCTAAGTCCCACTTAACCAAAGCCCTAGATCAACAAGCTTGTCTTCTGCACAGTGTTCCATTGTCGAGACCAACACACATGTCTCCTACGACATGTGGCATTTCCTGCAGTAAGATATTATCTTTTTAGGTAGATAGCCCCCTTTAACGGACACATCACTCCTACGATAAGGCTATTATCTTTCCTATCCAATCTATCCTGAGCAACCTCTTTGGCAAGAGAATATGTTGGCTATATGTTTACTTTGTAAGTCAGTCAATTTACTTTTTGGTTTATCTTTTGTTCCTTTTATCCATTACCTATTCAAGGCTACCTTGATTTATCTATAATCTTGGTATGTTGCAATGGAGTACGGATTGGGGGCATAGTCATTTGCTTATGTGTGCCGTGTTTGAGGAATAATCTTTAGCATCTTTCTTAACATCATATTTATCTTGTGTGTGTTACAACCTAGCATCTTACATATTAATATTCTTCTTGCATTTACATGTATTGAAGTTTATTTTATGTTCAAGACTATGGATCACTCACATATTCCTACAAGGTTATATTATGTCTAAGGGGATCTAAGTTCAAACCGCTTGCTTGTAGATTCAACGTCCACGCACTCGAATATTACTGCACCTTGGTCTTTTATACCTTGGTGGTGAACTATCCACGTGCTATATCAAAATAAGGATTTCTCTTTATATACAAATGTGAAACCATCGCAACAAGCTCATCTTTCATCCATTCCCACAACCTTTATATCGTTTTCATTGCAGTAATCGATCAATAGTCTCTATCTCCCATCTCCTCCTATTCTTCTCTCTGGTGCATATCTGCAAAACCCACGTGTCAGATATCACTAGTCATTACATCTCTATCATCATACATCTATAAGCATCATATAAACAACATATGTCATCACATGAATCCATAATCATACATACATATCATCACATCCATGGCATCAAGGAATGCATACACAAAAAGCATGAACAACAAGTGAGCCGAATAGATCATCATATATCTCATATAATGGTCATCATAATACAAAATGTCTGTGTCACATCAATAGTCCATATGTATATATCCAAAAATACATCAAAATAGTACATCAAGGCTATCAAGAGCCCGAAAAATCTACATCAAGATGCATGCAGGCATCTATCCAAAATGATACAAATGGTACAATGTACAAGTGTCCATCGTGATACGAGTATGGTACAAATATGATACAATATACATGTGAATGCCCTAGTGGGTAGAGCTGCCTTCCTGTTGTGGCCCCTAGCCTCCCCCTATGCTTGGTGGAGGTCCCCCTGCTCGTCCTCCTCCTCCCCCTAGTGGTAAGAACGGTCCTCTAACTAAAGACACTGACTGCCCTATCCTCCAAGATCCAGATGCCCCTGACTTGCTCCTCTCTCTGTAGCTCGGTGCCTGCTGCGCTGCTGGCACCGCACCCACATATAGACCCCTGTAATATTCAGCCTCTTGGATGGCTGACACTAGCTCTCCCTGCACTTGGATGAGCTCACTATATAGGCTCCTCTGATCTACACCCAGTGCATGGCGTGCCTTGTCTCTCTCCTGCCTCACTCTAAAGAGTGTGGCCTCTACTATCAACTACAGCTGTACCTCTGTGTCTCTCTCTCTCTCTTGACTTGTGCTAGCTACTCGACATCTGCTGCTGGTGCGACTGGTAGCTACACCTGTACCTATGCCTGTACCTGTACCTGGGCCTGTAGCTGTACGTATGCCTATACCTGGGCGTATAGCTATGCCTGTACCTACGCTAGGGCTGTCTATGTTATTGAGGCTGCCTGTGTCTGTGCCTGGGCTGTGGCCTCTGCCTGCCTTGTTCGTGGTTCACAATGCACACTTCAGTCTCTTTCTCATTGTTCACAGGTAACACCCTTTAACAGACACATTGCTCCTACGATAAGACTGTTATCTTCTCAACACTTTTTCTACATCATCACACCAACTAGAACTACATATTATCTCTTCTCAATCTTAAGGTACCTTGATCCCATGGATATGGGTATGTAGGCAGTCTGGAATACGAAGGAAGTATCTAGTACTCAGGTACATAAGATCCCCTCCTTTCCACCTCGATCCATTTCATCACTCTATCCAAAACTACATATTTATCACGTTCACCTTTCCTCGTAATGTGCTTTGATCCCGTGAATATAGGGTATGTAGGTAGTCTGGAATACGAAAGATGTATCCAGTACTCAGGCACACACGATCCATCATTCTCCACCCACCCCAATCCATTAGCACTGTCATCCTTCTAGTCTTCCATTTATCAGAATCCATTTGCCTTGACTTGACTAACTCAAGCAGCAAGCTAGTGCATCCTTTCAAAGCAAAAGTCCTTAACAAACTTGAAGCAAAGCAGCTTCCTTCCAGAGTCTTCTACTGTCTTGCATACTGATTGCCAACATCAGCTAAGTCCCGCTTAACCAAAGCCCTAGATCAACAAGCTTGTCTTCTATGCAGTGTTCCATTGTCGAGACCAACACATGCGTCTCCTACGACATGTGGCATTTCTTGCAGTAAGATATTGTCTTTTTAGGTAGATAGCCCCCTTTAATGGACACATCACTCCTATGATAAGGCTGTTATCTTTCCTATCCAATCTATCATGAGCAACTTCTTTGGCAAGAGAATATGTTGGCTATATGTTTACTTTGTAAGTCAGTCAATTTGCTTTTTGGTTTATCTTTTGTTCCTTTTATCCATTACCTATTCAAGGCTACCTTAATTTATCTATAATCTTGGTATGTTGTGATGTAGTACAGATTGGGGGCATAGTCATTTTCTTATGTGTGCCATGTTTGAGGAATGATCTTTAGCATCTTTCTTAACATCATATTTATCTTATGTGTGTTACGACCTAGCATCTTACATATTAATATTCTTCTTGCATTTACATGTATTGAAGTTTATTTTATGTTCAAGACTATCGATCACTCACATATTCCTACAAGGTTATATTATGTCTAAGGGTATCTAAGTTCAAACTGCTTGCTTGCAGAGTCAACGTCCACGCACTCGGATATTACTACACCTTGTTCTTTTATACCTTGGTGGCGAACTATCCACGTGCTATATCAAAATAAGGATTTCTCTTTATATACAAATGTGAAACCATCGCAACAATCTCATCTTTCATCCATTCCCATAACCTTTATATCGTTTTCATTACAGTAATCGATCAACAGTCTCTGTCTCCCATCTCCTCCTATTCTTCTCTCTGGTGCATATCTACAAAACCCACGTGTTAGATATCACTAGTCATTACATCTCTATCATCATACATCTATAAGCATCATATAAACAACATATGTCATCACATCCATGACACCAAGGAATGCATACACAAAAAGCATGAACAACAAGTGAGCTGAATAGATCATCTTATATCTCATATAACGGTCATCATAATACAAAATGTCTGTGTCTACATCAATAGTCCATATGTATACATCCAAAAATACATCAAAATAGTACATCAAGGCTATCAAGAGCCCACAAAATCTACATCAAGATACACACAGGCATTTGTCCAAAATGATACAAATGGTACAATGTACAAGTGTCCATCATGATACGAGTATGGTACAAATATGATACAATATACATGTGCATGCCCTAGTGGGTAGAGCTACCCTCCTGCTGTGGCCCCTATCCTCCCCCTATGCTCGGTGGAGGTCCCCTTGCTGGTCCTCCTCCTCCCCCTGGTGGTAAGAATGGTCCTCTAATTGAAGACACTAACTGCCCTGTCCTCTAGGATTCGGATGCCCCTGACCTACTCCTCTCTCTGTAGCTCGGTGCCTACTGCGCTACTGGCACCGCACCCACATATAGACCCCTGTAATATTCAGCCTCCTGGTCGGCTGACACTAGCTCTCCCTGCACTCGGACAAGCTCACTGTATAGGCTCCTCTGATTTGCACCCAGTGCATGGCGTGCCTCATCTCTCTCTTGCCTCACTCTAAAGAGTGTGGCCTCTACTATCAACTGTAGCTGTACCTCTGCGTCTCTCTCTCTCTCTCTTGACCTATGCTAGCTGCTCAACATCTACTATTGGTGCGGCTGGCGGCTACACCTGTACCTATTCCTGTGCCTATACCTGGGCCTATAGCTGTGCATATGCCTATACCTGGGCCTGTAGCTGTGCCTGTACCTGCGCCAGGGCTGTCTATGCTGCTGAGGCTACCTGTGTCTGTGCCTGGGCTATGGCCTCTGCCTGCCTCACCTCAGCCCATGCTGTATCCCTATCCCTCCTCAATCACACCATTCAGAGCTCTAATCGAGTCCTTCAGGCTATCTCCTCCTGTAGCAGTTGCTCGGCTCTCTACAAATCAATCTCTACGACCGGACCCACTGCCTCCGCCATCTCCACATCAGCCTGCTGGCCACTGCTCTCTCCACCTGCCTGCTGCCTGGCTACTCGGGCCTACTGTCTCATCCTAGCCTCCCCACTGAGGACTAGTACCTCCCCCACTGCCCCTGCTACACCTAGTGTAGTCAATCTAATCAGCCTGTGTGTTTGCCAATACTAGTCATACTCTAGCAGCATCCCTGGGTCTACCAGCCTGGTGTCCTAATCCCATCTCACGAGGGCAAGTCCCCGTACCTCTGTCAAAGTTATCACCACTGGGATCTCTACATCCCAGTCTCCAACCTCCCTCTGCATCCTGGCATGTGTGGCCTCCCCCACTGGTAGTCCCTGTGGCATTCTGAACTGCCTGAGTACCCACTCTGGTAGGTACCTCTCTATCGCATCTATCCATCTCGCAAATAGATACCGTGCCTGTCTGCAATACATGAGCTGCTCATGCTCATCCTCCCACTCCTCACAAAGTAGCCAAGGCCTCCACACAAATAGGTCCATCTCATCGATCTACCGTCTCCAGTGGCTTACAGATCCCATCCTTCGGTGTGTAATCACTCCATCATATAAAAATGCATAGGGCTCGCCTCTATCCCGATGGTGCTATGCCATGGGTCAGATCACTGGAATATGCTCCCACGCCCATACCTATAACAAGGTCACCCCTGCTGAGAGGCTCCTGCCTCTCCTATACATGTAGTGGTGCATGTCGTGATACAACTGTCCCAACACACATGGCCCCACGCATACTGTCTGCCATGTGTGAACATTCCAGATAACACTGTGTCCCATCCAACTGATAACCCTCTGGATCTCTGGTCTGGACACAAGAAGCCACCAATCAGTGATGTCACTATCCATCTGATCCTGTCACAGAGTCTCGGGACATCTGCCCATCGAATCTCCCCGTCATCTATCCAAAGGCCATCTGTGCAGAAGACCTCCACCAAGCCTGCCTCGCCCCGTGCCGAGTCAAAGTCTACTATGTCTCCATCAATCCTAATCTGCAAGATCCAGTACACATCCTCTAGTGTCACTGTCGCCTCCCCCATTGGAAAGTGAAATGACGAGGTCTTGCTGTGATATCGCTCTACAATTGCTATCACTAGGGCGAGATTCACCCTAATGTGTGTTAGGTGCGCACCGTGCCACAATCTGGCATGCTCCAAGAATGCGTCCTCCTCCCAGGTCAACTGTACAACCTCCTGCGCTATCAGGTGGTGTCGCTCCCACAACATCAGTGGTGGAAAAATCCTCTACATCCACAACAAATCACTTGTCAGTTCTTCATTACCAAATCCTATCTACACCTCTGCTATGCTATGCAACCCAACCATCCCTTTCCCCTTTGGTAGCCTAGGATAGGCATCCCTGTTCTCAACCCACAATTCTAATTTTCTTCTACTTAACCAAAAACACTTTGTTAGATACAAACACACTGTACCTCCCTGCCAAACGCACCACACTATCTATCCAGACGCGCTGTGTTTTTTTTTACCAAATGTGACTTGTTTACCACAAGCACTGCACCCACCTACCAACCGCGCCTTTCTGCACTACCAAAAGCAACGCGATTTTTCCACTTTCCCACCAACTGCGCTATTCTACCCTACCCAAAGCGCTTCACTCTCTAGCCATAAGCGCTGCGGCATACTGCCAAACGCGCTGCGGCATACTGCCAAACACGCTGTAGCACTGACCACCCAACCATTAGTGCTGCATTTTTACCAAACGTGTTGTATTTCCCTACCAAACGCAGTGCGGCGTGCCAAAAGCGCTCTACGTGACTACCAAATGCCCGCACAACCCTACAGTGCTTTTGGCTGACTTGAAAACCCTCCTTAGACCTAGCCCTAAAACTACCCTAAATGACCAAA
Source organism: Cunninghamia lanceolata (assembly GCA_027924645.1). Taxonomy (NCBI): domain Eukaryota; kingdom Viridiplantae; phylum Streptophyta; class Pinopsida; order Cupressales; family Cupressaceae; genus Cunninghamia; species Cunninghamia lanceolata. Next base: position 2,579,123 of record BSBN01000516.1, read on the forward strand.
TAAAATGGGGTTTTCGACCACTTACCGCTACCAGAGCTCCTGTCGGCCTCCTGTACGTCTGCACGAGCTCTGCTCAATGCCTGTGCACTGGAATCGACATCTCTCTTCGCTGTCAGCTCCTTCCACTCAACTCTCTCCCACTAGTTTGGAGGCTCTAAATTTAGAAACTCCTAGGGTGTAAATGAGGATTGTGGTCCCCATGGGACCTATTTATAGTGTCCCTCCCTCATTTTTTTCTTCCCACCCATTCTATTTTTTTTCCTTCTCGCCTTGTCATGCACTCCTCTAGTCGAGTGTCAACCCAGTTCTTCTGTCACTTCCCTATCTTCCCGCTTGAGGGGGCATACGTTGGGACAACTACCTACACTGGGGCATCAAAAATTGTATCATGTCTTCAACAATTAATTTCTTTGACACAACGCTATTAACTGCATCGCATCAAAGAGGGGCAAAATGTAGACACCCTAAAATGACCACGTTATTGCACTACTTGCATTTTGTAATCTGTCTAATCACCTGCATTTCAATGTTAATTAAATAATCTAATTATTTAATTAATTTCACCAAATTCTTCTAAATCACATACTTGCAATATTAATTAAATAAATCCTTGTTATTTAATTAATTAAATTAAATTTCTCTATTATTCTTCCATAATTAAATAATTTATATTATTTAATTAATTCATTATCCTCTTTCCAAATCTCAAGTCTCCATTAATTAAATAAATCCCATTATTTAATTAATTCAACAAATTCCCTTTTATCTACAATTAAATAATTCTCAATTATTTAATTAAATCAAAATCTTTCTTCCAAAATCATGCACAAACAATTAAATAAATTTATTTATTTAATTTGCTTTCAAATTTGCTAAATTAAATAATTCTAATTATTTAATTATTTCTTCCAAAATATCTTCTCTAAATTTAAATAAATCAATTGTTTATTTAAATTGCTTTTTCTTCTAAATTTGAGTTATCTCTAATATAACTCAAGCTTTCTATATTTAATAAAGCAAAATATCTTCTAATTCTCATGCAAAATCCCTTCTTCTTGTTTTAAATCACTTAACTAATTGTTACATTTTGTTAATTGCTTTAACTCGTTCTTCTATTCTCGATAACTCCTCTCATGCAAAAGAAAGCAAGACACACGTCTTTTTCTTATTCGTTGCACATTCCTCAACTTTTCTCCTGCATTGATTCTTCTGAATTATCTAGACCGTTGATCGATCTTTCTTGAAATCTATATAAACCCCCTCATCTCCTTCATTATCTCTCTCTTCGATTTTATTCTCAGGCATACTTAACAGTGCTTTGAGCATACAACGATTCGATTGAGCAACCTTACGATCTTTTAACATTGATCTATTGACACACATTACTTGCTTGTTGTGGCTATGGTTTCACAACTTCATTGAGCAATCCACACATCTCCAAAAGGGAACAATACAGATTTTGGTAAGAGCTTTCATTTTTACTTTGATTTTATGATAATGGCTTTTACTTAGATTGGTTCACTTTATGTGATTGGTTTTTAGTTTTATTGGTTTAGATTTAATTGATTTTTCCTCATACACAACTTCCATCATTATTATCCATCCACCCATACCCTTATTAAGGATGTGATCCATTGGCTACTAGCAAGGAATAAACCATCTCCATGTCCAACACCTATCCTTAATCCTATCAAAGAGCCTTCAAACATCATGTCCATCCCTTCAACCCCATCATGTAGTCCACTACTCATTGAGCCTATTGAAGAGTCATCCACATCCACTTCCACCCAAAGTCAAGAGATATGTCAAGGGTATAATCCTAATCATGTGGAAACATTAAGCCCTAATCCAATTCAAGATCAAATCACCTCGATCTAATCCATCCATAGCACACTTAATACTATCAATGATAAAGCTCCAATCTATGATCAAGATCCCCTCTATGATCAAGAAAACCATGATGATCCTCTTAGTCAACTTTATGCATTCCAAGGTCAAGAGTTTATCACTCCACCTATCCATGATACACCAACTTCTACTTCCCATGATGAGACACTTTCCTCCTAAGAAAACATAGAAGATCAAACCAATAGCTTGGATCTAAATGAACATAATCAAGATCCTAATGATCCTTCCACATCAACTATCAAATCCATTTGAAATCCATCATATCCTATTGGTCTATCCACCTTCATCCATGAATGTTCTTCCTTATGGAAACAACAACCATTATCCACTATCTCACCTTCTCCATCAAATAATGAACTCAAGTCTAGTTCCCAAAACACACCTAGTCTCTTTGTCCATCGCATACTCCAAAACATAAACTATCAAGGTAAAGGCTTAGGCCTTCATGAACAAAGAATTTTGGAGCCCATCCATGTCAATTTCCCTCCACGCTCATATAGCCTTGGATATACACCCCAAGGAAAACAATCTCAAGATGTCGGTACTTCCTCCATTCCTCCTAAGTCCACCGCTTTCCATAAAAAATCCTATCATACTCCCAAAACATATGTTGCCATTCCACCTCCATTATCCTACAAGTGCCAAAAGCATGTGACCATACACCTTCCACCATCCACTTTACCTCCACTACTTCCAACTCTTAATATCCCTCCATCCACTTTACCACCACTTCTCCCAATGCTGATATCCCTATCATCCAACCCTCCTATCCATTTATCCAAAACCCCCCTTACATTCCTAATCATGACCAACAAATGCACACACTACCTAAACAAGAAGCTTCCACTAACCCCATGGGATTCAAAAATAAAAATTTGGATGCCTCTACTCATAAAGTAAAAAAATCCTAAAATTCCTAATGCCTTAGGGGACAAGTCCAAAAAGTCAAAGCAAAGTACATTCAAAAAGATACCCAAGCCCATACCTTCACAAGAAAAGTCCAAAAGTAAAATGGTTTGGGTCCCTAAGCAAAAATCAAGAAAATCAAATGAAGCATCTGTATCTCAAAAATCCCAACCATCCTCTTCCATTCAAAAATTCCATTTCATTTTAAAATCTCAAATTCCTTCATCCCACAAGTCAAAAAAAAATCATAAAAATCCTAAGTCTATGTGGGTACCTAAATTTCTGCATCACCCATCCCCTAAGCAAACATGTACATTGCTTCCTACACCTCCTTCAAATCCAAAGCTTCAATGTTTATCGCAGTGTGTGCAACTGTTGGTCTTGGTTCCCTTTCATTCCACAACAATTCCACATACCTCCATCTTCCCATCTTTCATCCACTATCCTACATATCTCCCCCATCACCTCCCTATGCTCCATGCTTTTACATAAACCTTTCATCCATCATTTTGCATAAATCCTACATAATCCACAGCACAATCCACTATCCTTCCATACATAATCTGCTGTTATTCCTTGCATAAACCTTTCAAAATCCACTATCTACCTAATCCATTTCACTCTCATGCAATCCCTTAGCAACATCTATGAGCATAATAACATTTGACATGATCCATGTGCGGCATCCATTTCTAATGGGACTATCACTTTTCATGGCACTAGCTGCTTGAGTCACTCTCATCCATATTCCCCTTCTCCAATCCAAATATTCAAAATTTCAAAAAAAGAAGATCAAAATAGTAAAGAGAAATCCCTTCGTCCAATGGTGAAAACCACACTTGGTGGCACCTTGGATAAGTACCATGATGAAAACCTGGAAAACAGGCATCATGTGTAGGTTGAGCTTCTATGTCACTTACACTTGGGGGCACGTTGTCTCATTTATCCATCCTATCATATCCTATCTTACCACATCCTATCCTACCATCCTTAACAATTACACCCACATACATATACCTATCATATTTTATCCATCCATCCTCCCTTCCTCCTTTTGATCGTGATAAAGATATGGGGGCAAAATGTTGAAATATGTTTTGGATATCTCTTGACATACCTCATCCTTTCCAAACCAATCCATCCTACCATTTTCCAAACTATCATTTTTAAACTACCCTATCTTTCCTATATATCCCATCATACCATTTCCATACCCTCTTACCATCCTTATCCATTAGAACCACATACCTATCATATTGAGTCCATTCATCCTCCCTTCCTCCTTTTGATCTTGATAAAGATATATGGGCAAAATCTTGAATTTTTTTTGGATATCTCTTGATATACCTCATCCCTTCCAAATGATCCTATCATCTTCCTTTTGTCATAGGATTTGTCATGAAAAATCCTAAGTATTACACCTAGAATGGGGCATGTTATTCCTATGCGACATAGTCTTTGGAGATCATATCCTTGTTCTCTTACATATACATCCATTCCATCCACTTATCACAAGCTTTTGATTCCATGGCCTATCATTTTATCCATCCATCCCCTTTCGTATCGCCTATCCTTTTATCCTTTCATTCAATCCTATATTATCCTTGCACCTAGTCTTGGTTTTCCCTTGTCATTGGTATCTAGTGTAAAGGCTATCCAAGTTGTCATCCAATGCCATTCCAAAACATTGAAAAATACAAAAAATCAAAACATATAAAAAAAACAAAAAAAATCAAAACATGCAAAAATCCAAAAAAATCAAAATATTCCCAAAATCCAAAAAAATCAAAAACATGTCAAGATCCAAAAAAAGCATGTCAAAAATAAAAAAAAAATCAAATATTCTAAAAAATACAAAAAAATCAAATATTTCTCAAAAATATAAAAAATCAAATATCCAACAAAAATCCAAGCAATAAAATAAATCTAATCATCAATTCATCAAGTCAAATCAATTCTTCAAATCATTATAATCAATCAATTCTTCAAATCAATTCATCAATTCTTCAATCAATTCATTCCAAATCAAATCAATCAATTCATTCCAATCATCAAAATCAAATCATTCCAATCCAATCATCAATTCTTCAAATCAATTTAATTCAAACCAATTCTTCCAATCAATCAATTCTTCAAATCAATCTTCAAACCAATCAATCAATCCAATCATCATGACAAATTAATTCTTCTTCAAATCAAATCATTCCAAATCAATCCAATTCTTACAAATCCATTCATCCAATCAAACTAATCAATCAAGTACATTTAGTAAAATCAATCCCCTCCAATCAATCCCATTCCTCAAATCAAATCATCAAATCATTCCAATTATTCAAATCAATTCTTCCAATCAATTCTTAAATCATCAATCAAGTCAATCCAATTCAATTCAATTCAATTCATCCAATCTAATAATCATAATCAAATCAAATCAATCCAAGAAATGATCCAAATGTAAGTCATCATCAATCCATACCAATCAAGTCAATCAATATTGTCAAATTATCTAATTGCATCCTTTGGTATTGATCCTAATCTTGGCGTAAACCAAATCGATCAATCAATCAATCAATCATTAATCAAATCATGGTGTTGATTTGCATGGCAAACAACACTAGTGTTAATCAATCAATCAATTGTCTTAAACAGGATGTTTCATTGTTGAAACTAGACCATGCATCTTATACGACATGTCTCATTCCTGAAACTAGACATTATCAATCATCAATCAATCAATCATTGGTTTATAGCTTGACAGGGGCAATTCCTTGTTTGTTTATTGAATCATTTGTGCATGCTTTCTTGCTTTCTTGTGTGTGTTATCATTTTATCTTGCATTTGTATCATATCTGTATCATTCCAACTAATAATCATATCTTGTGTATGTTGGAATAGCTTTTTGTATTATCCTTTGCATCTAAGGTCGTATCATACCTTTTGTGCATTAGGACTTCAATGTTCTAAGTTTACTTCCTCATACATCTAGACAAGGTTGTATTATGCTAGCCACACAAGACACATCATCACCCTAGTCCTTATACCTTGGTGCATAACATCTAGTGCTACATCAAAATTCATGGTTGCTCACCTTCATTGCAGCATAACGTATCATTCATTTCGACAGCCTACCTGTGTTTGTCCAACCCACCTATCCTCTCAAGGGGGCATCATCATCCTTTTCTTCTATCCATACCTTATCTTCTTTGAAATTATGTTACTTCTCTTAGTTGCAACATCATCTCAAAGAGGGGCAAAATGCAGACACTTAAAATTGTCCATGTCTTACAACATCACCTTGTCAACACATTAAGTAAGACATCATATGACATTTTGTCCTAATCCCACTCCTAATCCCATTTATCCCACTAGACAATTAATTAAATAAATCCTATTTATTTAATTAATTTCCCTCTCCCACTTTCCAACTAATTCAAATAAAATATTTGAATTAGTCCTCACCTTTCACCACAATATAACACATGTCTCATACTACATTTTTCATTCAATGCCTTCACATGTCCAACTAATTTAAATAATCTTTTATTTAAATTAGGTCAGCCCTATTCCCATCGACACACTTGTCACATGACAACTCCTTGTGGACTGGGAAACCCTATTCAATCTCAACCATCCACATTGTTCAAATCAACTTTCAATCCTAGCCATCAATTCAAATCACTTATCTCCTATAAATCAAGCCTCACCCAAACCATTTGGGGGAATCCATTTTGCAAGTAGCCTCATGCTCTCGAATTTCCTCTAGAATCATCCATCATTCCTCTTTCATTCCATTGTTATCCTACTGAAATAGTGAGCAATCAACATTCATCCTTTGATATTTTGTATTCCTATACAAGATTGAGAAGAGCAATGGAGGAGAGCCAAGCTTAGCATAGAGATTTGGTTTTGGTTTTCTTTGTCATTTGGATTTCTATGTCTATCTTGTACTCCATTTTTCTACTAGGGATTAATTATTGTTATTTGTGATTCATAGCTCTAATTTTTTCCCCAATATAGCTACATCGAGTGTGGTGAAAGGAGTGAGACATACTTACCCGTTTCAACAGGATATTTCTTGGCAGACAATCCATGTCTATCATCTCAAGATATATCAAATTTTCTATTGATATAGTGTTGACATTAAGGTTAGGACATTTGTAAGCTTTAGTGGGCTTCAAAGAATGGTATCCAATATTGGTTGTGTAGTTAATTCCAACAACTTGTAAAGGTACTCTGATTCCTTGTTGATTTTCACCACAACCATTACCTACATAGTCGTAGTTTTGATAAAGAATTTTAAATCTTTGACCATAGAGGGAGGTCATCTCTTTAGAAGATGGTGTGGCCTCATAGGTCTCATAATCTATAGTATAAGTAAGAGTGTTGTCTTCTTTTTTTACTAAAGAAGCTTGAGATTCTTTAAGTGTTTCCACATATTGTTTAGATGATATCGATGCAACTTTTGATGTTTCATTGTTATTAAGTTTATACTCCCCTATAAAGGTAGGAGTAAAGTCTAATGAACCCCAATAATCACCAAAAAGTGCATTCGATGTTGAATCTTGCATAGCATTATCTGTAGAAAGAGGTATAGATGAATTAACTTTTAAATTGTTTATAATCTTATGATTGAAAAGTTATTTTTGTGTTTCAATGTGTAAACAACTTTCTGGCTCCAGATCAACTTCGATGGTGTGAATTTTATTTTCATAAATAAACTTTAATGATCAATGAAGGGAAGATGGAACTACCCCCAAAGTGTGAATCCATGGTCTTTCAAGAATCATATTATATGAAAGAGCACCGAGAATTACATTAGAAAGAGTAGACAATGTCATGGGTCCAACCTTTACAGGTAAGGTTATAGTACCCAGGGATAGTCTACCAACATTATCAAAGCCACGAATGTTAAGTTTACCAGTTTAATTAATTTTGTATCAACATTGATTTTGTGTAACAAATCAACACTGCAAACATTAAGAGCCAATCCATTATCAACCATAACTCACTTTATCAACTTTTTGTTTATTGTGACAAAGAATATAAGAGGATCATACTATTTCTGAACTTCTAGAGAGGGTAACTCATGCTGAAATAGAATATCCATTTTTATCGCATGCATACAATCTAACAGAGTTGCTACAATTAGCTTTTGTAAAGCTTCTTGGAGCATTCTGTGGTATGTAGGTGATGTTTGTATGAGTTCCTAGAGAGAGATCTTAGCAGGAGTAGCACGAAGCTTCTCAACAAGATCATTCTTGACATCCAACCCTAAAGGATATAATGTGTGAGACCTTTCTTCATCCACCAATGCTTCATCTCTTAAAGGAAAAGTATCAGAATTAAGGGAAGGTACAATGTTAAGAGAATTGTTGATGATTGTATCTTTAGTGATGTCCATAGGGTTTGAACATGCAACCAAAGGAGAACTATTCATGGTTTTCACATCCTTAGTGATGTACAAAGTACTTGAACATTTAACCAAAGGAGGAAGATCAAGGGTCTTCACTCCCTTAGTGATATCCAAGGTGCTTGAACATTCAACTAAAGGAGGAATAGGATGAATCATAGAATTGTCATCATCGTCATATACTTTAGATATAGAAGAACTTTCATAGTCATCTTTCTCATGACCATTCATGGAGATGAAATTATTAAAGTCCTTTAGTATTGAAGGATATTCATTTGTAAGAGTTATGAATTTATTAAAATTAGATATGTATAATAAAGGATTTCAAATGAAGAGAATTTAAAGACATCCTTATCATACATGGATTGTATATGAGTCAAAACATAAGGATGCATATTAACAAATTTGTAAAAACTTTCAAAATCTTTGATATATGCATGTAAGGATACCAAAGAGGGACAATTATAAGATGCCATAATAGAATGTCTTAGAACAATAATGTATAATAAGCTCTGTTCATTTATCAAATACAACCAATATGAGAGATTTTTGTACACAACACTAGTTTGAGGAAACCAGGTTTTTGATGCTCTTATAAAGATCAAAAACACACTAGTGTCACTACAAACCAAATGAATTTAATGTTAAAAGTTCTGTACAAAAGGTGATATTGATAATTTTTTTGATTTATTCCAAAACAAAAAAGTGAAAAATATGCTTATTTGCTTATGTTGAAATACACATTGTGTAATTGCAAAAGTATGATAATTATGCACTTTTTCCAATATTATGCAAAATTTTCAAATGAATATGTAAAGAAATTAGTGGAAGATATGATTTGAAATGTTTATGATAGAAGTAAAATCTTAAATAAGATTTTGATTACAAACCCTAGCTTTTCAAATGACTAGGTTATAAGAAAAATCTACGTTTTCAACAAAACCCTAGCAAATGAGATCTTCAAATGCAAGATGTAATTTCATGAAATGCTTAATTGTTGTAATATAGATCAGATCTAATGTAAAAATCAGAAAATCTAATTTTTCTAATGATATGCAATGAAAATAATGCAAAACTATGCATTTATGCAAGCCTAGAATGCTTATTTTTTTCAAGTTTATGCAAGATTTTTCAATGAATGATGATAAATATGACATGAATTAATGCAAATACTGATTACAATACTCATAAAGATGCAAGTTCAATAAAAACACAAGTTCACAAAATTTTTAATGGGTAATAGGAGGAAGATAGGAATGTGTGAGTACACTAGATCAAACCCTCCTTTCACTATAACATTCAAGGACAAAACCAAGCTTAAGCCATTACAAGATGGAAGACGGCTCAACTATATATTTTGTGCTCTTGTTTGTCAAGGAAAGATAAGATTCAACTAGGCTTTTTATCCAACCCTAGGCTAAGTATGAATGAGACCCTAGTTATAATATAATCAGCTTGAAATAGATTAACAACAATAGAAATATGGAAACCAAAAGTACATAGAGGATCAGTAAGATGTCAAAACATGTCTCCTGAAAGTAGAGGTGTCAGAGGACAAATTTGGCAACCACCCAAGTCTAGATTTAAAATCATGTCAGAGGTTAAAATACACTAGTGTCACTAAAAACCAAGTGAATTTAGTGTTAAAAGTGCTACAGAAAAGGTGATATTGATAATTTTTTTGATTTATTGCAAAATATGTGAATAAGATGCTTATTCTCTTATGTTGAAATACACATTATGTAATTGCAAAAGTATGATAATTATGCACTTTTTCCAAGCTTATGCAAAATTTTTGAATGAATATGAAAAGAAATCAATGGAAGATCTAATTTGAAATGTTTATGAAAGTAGTAAAATCTGAAATAAGATTTTGATTACAAACCCTAGCTTTGCAAAAGACTATGTAATAGGAAAAATGCAACTTTTCAACAAAAACCCTAGCAAATGAGATCTTCAAATGCAAGATGTGATAAAATGAAATGATTAATTACTGTAATATGGCTCAAATCTAATGTAAAAACTAGAAAATCAAAGGTTTCCAATGATATGAAATGGAAATAATGCAAAACTATGCCTTTATGCAGGCCTAGAATGCTTTTTTTCCAATGATATGAAATGGAAATAATGCAAAAATATGCCTTTATGCAGGCCTAGAATGCTTTTTTTTTTACTTTTTTCAAATTGATGCAAGATTTTTCAATGAAGAATGATAGATATGATACAAATTAATGCAAGATCTGATTTCAACACTTAGCAAGATGCAAATGCTTGATGTTACAGGTTCACCAAAATGTTAAGGGGTAAAACGGGGATGAATGCATGCATGTACAAACAAGATCAAACCCTCTTCCATAATAACACTCAAGGACAAGATTGAGCTAAATCAAAACCAAGATGAAGGTGGACTCAACTACAGATCTTGTGCTCATTATTTTCTATGGACAGATGAGATTTAGCCAAGTCTTTTAAGTATGCATAAAACCCTAGTTATGAGATAATTATCATGAAACAGACAAATGACAATAGCAACCTAGAATTTGAAAGTATAGAGGTGATCAGTGAGATGTCAAAAACTATCTCCTAGAAGTAGATGTATTGAAGGAAAATTTTGGTAACCACCCAAGTCTAGAAGTGATAATTTACCAAAGGTTAAAACTAAGAATATGTTGCAAATGATGCTTAGAAGCCAGATCCAGAGCTTGGAATCCTGGTAGACTAGGGCACCAATAGCCCAAGTCTTTTTGGAGAGATATTCTAGAACTCTTTTCAAATCCTAAAACCTTAATTCTTACACTGCCTTCCTACAACTCCACCTTCCCCAAAACGTATACCTATAACTTGCACACAAGATGATAAGAAAGAGGTTTGTAGGTTGTGGTTTTTAGGGATTTACCTCAGTCAAGCCCTGGGATAGCATTGAAGCTTCCCAACACCATTGTTAGGGAGAGCATGCCCCTACAAGGAAGAGGCTAAAGATAATCTAAATGATGAAATGATTCAAATAGCAATGATTTCACCTCGAAGGTGAAGTCCTTATGAAGAAGAAACTTCTTCAACTCATAAGGAGATGGATGATGATGCCAAATCTGCAACAATAACACAATGAATGCCTTGAATGCTCTTTGCTCCAATATCATAAGTTCACAATATCTATCTAGGTTCAAACTGAAGTCTAAAAATCACTTATATATGGTTTATTGCTAACATTCATGAAATTAAATCACAAAAGCTAACAAAGAGGAACATTTTTAAAGGTCCTAGGTTGACATAACATTAATTCACCTCGACTAATCAGGGAGGACTTGGGTGGTCGATGCCCAAGTCTAGGGGCCTAATTTAGGTCAGGGATAAGTTAAATGAAGGGCCCAAGGTCCCAAATTCACATGGGTGTCAGGCCCTTTTCTTTGGGATGCTCAATTATAATGCATAGTGAGATAAATAAGACCTAGGAGCTAAACTAGGAAGTAAAAAGGCATGTGTCCACTTTTTATGCCATAACATTTAGCCCCCACTTTAATGTGTGTATGATTTTATGATCCATACATGCATTAAAGTATGGTCAAAGCACATCAAACACATCAAACACAAGAGTGAAGACACACCCTAAGTTTGAAAGACTATTTCTAGCCCCTAAGCTTAGGCAAACATAAGAAAACACTTGACAATCACATAAGACATAGTGAATACAATAAGAAATCACGTAATACATGGAGAAAATAGTGAAAGTATGAAATACACAGAGAAGACATGAACACAATCATGTAATACACAAAGAGGACATGAAGAGAGGACATGATTGCACATATATAATTTTGAGTTAATAAAACACATAGCGTCGGGGGGCTCATCGCCACACATCTTTAGACAATGCCACAGACACACAAGACACACAAGGAAGACACATAAAACACATGAAAGACACATAGAATACATGATCACCATATAGTGTGTTGTCAACATTATATACATCTTATACATGGAAAACACAAGTGATAGGGAGGAGCTCATCGTTGCACTCAACTATCTAGGACACTCCAAAGAAACCTGATGGTTGAGATACACTACCACAACCACCAAAGACATGCTTAAGGGTGAATTAATCAAGATCTAACTCCATCTCATGAAGAGTACTTTGTTTAAAAGGATGTGCACTAGCTCAAGAGATACACCATCTTTCCTTCCATAAAAAGGCTTTGTTCAAAAAGGGTGTGCACTAGCTCAAGAGATACACCACCCCACCTTTCGTAGAAGGGCTTCATTCAAAAGGATGTGCACTAGCTCAAGAGATACACCATCCCACCTTCTAGAGAAGGGATTTCATAATGCCACATATGCAAACACACTTTGTTAGTGAAAAAAAGTAATCAAGCAGTTATCGTGATATATGCCCCCACCTTAAAGTGGTTGATCCCGCTTGCCGGTATCAAGCAAATTAAGGTAAAGTGAAAAAATGCAAGGGAACAAGAGCTTTCACAAATACCATGCCCCAAAGTTACATGTGCCATGATCATTGAATGTTCCCACAAATACATTGATATCATTTGATAAGATAATCAACAACATATAAGCTTTGGTTAGAAAATCTTACTCTAAGATAACAACCAAATCAATTCATGAAAGATATACAATTTTTTTATCACATGAGAAACCAAGGCTACACTTGTGGGTTTGGAACCAAGTATAGCCATGAGGTTATACTGTAGGTATCTTAGAACCGAGTGTAGCAACAAGGTATATACAAAGCAATCCAAAGTGCATAGAAGAAGATTTAGAGTATTGCAAAGGTTTGTCATAACAAATTTCACAATACAAATCACAACACGGAGTGATTCTACTATTCAAGTGTCAGTAATATATATCAACCCCATCTTCATATATGGATTGTGTCTATTTTTGCTTTCTTGCTGAAGGGACACACAGTCCTTATTAGTATTTGTTTGTTTTCGTCATCTACCGACTAGTAGAGTCACTGAAGAATGGAAACAATAAAAATGAGAGAGGAGGAAAAAGTGACTTGGGTTTACAACATGGGAAGATGCCCCCAAGACATCCTCCACAACATTATACACCCAAGGTACAACACACAAAAATAGAGGAAAGTAATAGAATAATAGAGACACAAATAGAAGAAGTGTCACAACATAGGCAGTCTCTTGTATCCTTGACCTTACAAGAGTATCAAGGGTCATCCAAGGAGAGCTAAACAAAACAAGGGGGTCCCACAACACAACACTATCAACATATATATCTAGGAGGAGGCCACCCTTGAGAGCAACTAGAATAGGTGCTATAGTAAGTGTGGCTTAATGAGGGAGAAATACTTACCTGGTTCAATGGGATATTTCCTAGTAGACAATCTATGTATATCATCTCAGGATATATCATATTTAATCTTGACCTTGTTGATATCGTATTAACATTAAGAGTAGGACAATGGTAGGCTTTGGTGGGCTTCAAAGAATGGTATCCAATACCAATAGAAGAGTTATGTGCAATAGCTTTTAAGGGGACCTTGATTCCTTGTTTGTTTACAACACAACCACTGCCTACATAGTTGTAGTTTTTGTAAAGGATTTGAAATCCACAACCATAGAAAGACTCCATCTTTTTAGAGGAATGCGGGGCCTCCCAAGTATCATAGTCTATAGTGTAGGTGATAGTATTATATTTGTTTTCTATTAAATAAACTTTAGGTTTCTTAGGTAGTTCAAAAGATTGCTTGGATGAGATCGGTGAAACTTGTGATGTTTCAGTGTTATTGAGTTTATATTCCCCTATAAAGGTAGGAGTAAAATATAATGAGCCCCAATCGTCACCAAAAAGTGCATTCTATGTCAAATATTGCACAACATTATCTACAACAAGAGGTAATGATGAATCAAGTTTTAAATTGTTGAGAAGGTTGTGATTGAGAACTTGTTTTTGCATTTCGATTTGTAAACAATTGTTTGGCTCTGGATTGGCTTCAATGGTGTAAAGTTTATTTTTGTAGATAAAGTTTAGTGATCAATGAAGGGTAGATGGAACTTCCCCTATAGCATGAATCCATGGTCTACCGGGAATCATATTATAGGGAAGTGCATTAGGCATGCCATGGAAAAGGGTAGATAATGTCACTAGTCCAACCTTTACGAGTATAGTTATGGTACCCAGGGGTTATCTACCAACATTATCAAAGCCACAGATGTTAAGTTTATTCAGTTTGATTAAAGATGTGTCAACCTTGATTTTGTGTAGCAAATCAGTGCCACAAACGTTAAGAGCTGATCCATTGTCAATCATAACTCAATTTATCAACTTTTTTATTAATTGTGACAAAGATTAGAAGAGGATCGTGTTGATTTTGAACTTCAGTTGATAGTAATTCATGTTGAAAAAAAATATCCATTTTTATCACATGCATACAATCTAACAGAGATACTACATCATTAGGCTTAACAATAGGTTGTACAATCACCTTTTGTAAAGTTTCCTGGAGCATTTTGTGGTATGTATAGGCAATGTTTGTATGAGTTCCTAGAGAGATATCTTAGTTGGAGTAGCACAAAGTTTCTCAACAAGATCATAATCTTGACCACATTTTTGAGTAAGATGAGGTGGTTGAGGAAGCATAGGTCAAGAAGTTGGTAAAGTGATCAAAATGTTTGATTTTTGTTTACATTGTTTATTAGTTCGCATATTATATGTGTGAGCAACCATATTGTGATAGGGTTGTTGCAACACATTTTGATACACTTGATTTCCTTGAGTAATTTGTTTTTTAACATTAAGAATGTAACTTGGGGGGTCTAGGTGGTGTTGGAACACCTTGAACCATAATAACCGGTTTGAAATGAGGTGGCACATTGGGTGCCCCATGCACAATGAGTTTACAAACATTAGTATACTTATCCATTATCCCCTTAGTAGGTTGAATAAGTCTATTAGTGATGATTGAATTAACATTGGTTTTACTTTGTTTAAGCTTGACATCTATCCCTAAAGGATTTAATATGAGATACCTTTATTCATCCATCAATACTTCATCTTTTGAAGGGAGAGCATTGGAATGGAGAGATAATGTCCATGATATCATCATGAAATGTAGTAGAAGTAGAAGAAGAATCATCACCATCATATTTCTCATGATAACTCATGGAGATGAATTTAGTAAGGTCTTCTAATACTAATGGATATGCATTCATGATGGTTATGAAGTTATTAAAACTAGATACATAATCAAGGATTTCAAATGAAGAGAATTTGAAGATATCCTTATCAAACATGGATTGTATATGAGTTAAAACATAAGGATGCATATTGACAAATTTGTAAAAAAATTCAAAATCTTAATATATGCATGCAAAGATACCAAACAACAACAATTATAATGTGTCATAATGAAATGTCTTGGAACAACAATGTATAATAAGATCTATTCATTTATCAAAACAATGAATATGAGAGGCTTTTGTACACAATACTAGTTTAAAGAAACTAGGTTTTTGAAGCTTTTATAAAGATAAAAAATACACTAGTGTCACTACAAACCAAGTGAATTTAATGTTAAAAGTGTTGCACAAAAGGTGATATTGATAATTTTTTTGATTTATTGCAAAATGTACGAAAAATATGCTTATTCACTTATGTTGAAATACACATTGTGTAATTGCAAAAGTATGATAATTATGCAATTTTTTCCAAAATTATGCAAAATTTTTGAATGATTATGCAAATAAATCAGTGGAAGATATGATTTGAAATTTTTATGATAGTAGTAAATTTTGAAATAAGATTTTGGCTACAAACCCTAGCTTTGCAAATGACTAGGTTATAGAAAAAAATGCAAGTTTTCAACAAAACCCTAACAAATGAGATCTTCAAAAGCAAGATGTAATATAATGAAATGATTAATTTCTTAAATTTGATTAAGATCTGACGTGAAAACCAGAAAATCAAATGTTTCCAATGATATGCAATTAAAATAATGCAAAACTATGCCTTTATGCAAGCCTAGAATGCATATTTTTCTAAATTTTTCAAATTTATGCAAAATTTTCCAATGTAGAATGATAGGTATGATATGAATTAATGCAAAGACTGATTTCAAAACTCAACAAGATGAAAATGCTTGATGCTATGGGTTCACCAAAAATGTTATGGGGGTAAAAGGGTATGAATGCATGCATGTACAAACAAGATCAAACCCACTTCCACAATAACACTCAAGGACAAGATTGAGCTAAATCACAACCAAGAAGAAGGTGGAATTATCTACAGATCTTATTCTCATGATTTTCTATGGAAAGATGAGATTTAGCCAAGCCTTTAATCAAACCCTAGGTTTGTTATAAATGAAAGCAACACTACTTCAATGGAAATCTAATTCAATATAAATTTATGTATTGCAGCAACAAATACATGGAAAATACTTATAGAAATATTTTCCAACTCATCCTAGGCATTCACCTTCTCTTTCTATTGTGTGGTTACACAACACACCCCATTTTAACTTGACAAAATAGGGACCCAACTTTTTGCTTGGCTTGGCTTGTGTTTTTTTGCTTTTTGACGGTCTGGTAAAAGTAAGTCATGCAGGTGACCCTGCATAAGGGAGTTGGGTAAGTCATCATGATGAGGTTAGTTAGTCAAAGTTAATATTTTGTATCAATAACCTCATGGTTGGAAAGAGTACAAAATTTCATGCTGGTTTGCCTTTCGGATCACCCTGATATTCCTTAGGGAATGAAAGTTATGACAAGTCAAAGTCCTAGTCAAACCTGATATTCTGAGGGAGGGTCATATTTCTTAACATCAGTCATCTTATGTAAGATCACCCTGATCCAAATTTATCACCCGATAATCATTTGGTCTGGAGCTTCAGACGTTAATCTTATGTGATAGTGGTATTTACCTGTCAAACAGCTTCATTATTTTGTGGGGGTCATATTTTGAATATCACCTGATGTTCCGAATATCACCCAATCTTTCAAATATCACCCTGTCTCAAAATATCACCATAGAGCCAATATGCCGATGACATTATCCAATCCCGATGACCAAAGAAAATCACCCTGATGGTGACGTCATCATTTGTTTTACCTTGCAGAGGTATATTTCTAGAGATCACCCCTTTTTCAATAACATGACGGTGATGTCATCCTGATCTTTCAAAAAGGGGTCATATTCTCAATATCACCTGATATTCTGAATATCACCTGATATTCTGAACATCACCCGATCCATTGACATCAATGTTCCCGCTTAAGAGCGGAAGGTCATATTACACAGAGGGGGGTCATATTCTGAATATCACCTGATCTTTTGAAGATCACCCCCCTCATCTTGCCCCAATGACATTTAATACTCATAAATACAGTAGGTGGATTCCTACCGATTGCGAATGCAATACACACACCTGGCAACATCTATGAATTTCATACAAAAGATCAATGTTTTTGATCAATTTAACCTAGTTTTGTTCTAATTTTCCCTACTAATGAGGATAAAAGTGAATTTCCAAGGTCATTTTGCAATTACCTTGTGAAGAAACAAGAATTTACAGAGCAGAATTCAAACCCTCATACGACCTACCTGCGGATGCATACATCTTACAGCAGAATAGAACACGTGATGATCACCGGTATCTGAGCCCCTTTTCCATAATCATCTACTTAATTTAGGAGATAAGTGTTGTCAGGTAAGTAATTAAAAAACCCTCCTGTTGTTGTTTTCTACATGTACAGGTAGTATGCTTTTCCAGTGGTTTGAAACTGTAGTTATGCAGATCATGATGAAATAGAGATTAATAAGTGTAATATGCATGATGTATATGAATAGATATGAATGTTATGGTAAGACTAGTCGTGATCATTGCAGGAATCCATGGTAGATGTCAAGAGGAGCAAGTCTGAGTCTGAATTTCTTAAGCCTTTGTTTGCTCAACCTGAACGAGTGTAGTTTAAGTTTGGTGTCATTGGAGATACTCATCAGGGAAACACAGATTTAGTGGCATGGTCATCTAAGATGCATAATGATAAAGAAAGTACCCTACTGGATGTTGTTTTTACATCAAGAATGTGGTATGCAGTTGGATTTCCCTATTCCATGGAAACTCTAGAGTTGATAATAGAATGTGCCAGGAATTATGATCCTCAAACAAGCAGGGTGGAAAAACATGGCAGGGTATATGCTGATTTATCCATCAAAGGAATTGCAACTACTTTCAATCTCCCACTTTGAAAGAAGGTAATCAGTATGGATATGAAAAAATTGGATATTGAATATATAAATAACAAAAAGACTGCAAGAAAGAGGATGTACCAGTGGAGATCGAAGAACAACACTTACACTGCCTCTGCCAAATTACCAGTGCACCTGTACAAATTTGACTTTGATGATGAATATCAGTATATGATTGTCCTACTCAGCAGAGTGATAGGCCAGCCTACTACTGGAAGTTTCAAGGATTGGATGTATGGGGTCATCATGATGTACATTTATACAAATAATAAGCTATTATGGGCTAAAATCATCATTGATGCCCAAGATGAACAAATGATGAACTTAGGAGGCCTAGAGTTCTCATTTTACATGACTTCATATGTTGTATAGTCATGTGCTTATAAGGGTACGTTTGATGCACTTACCACAGTTGGAAAGATTGGTGGCAGTTTAAATGATGCCCATATATGGGACCATTACCCTCAATTGTAGAGAACAAACTATCTCCCTTATTACAAATTAGTGAATGATGCATTTTCTATGCATCTAGTCAGAACAATGGAGGAGGGTAGAACCAAAAGACTAAGAATGGAAGTTCAAGAAATTATATACAAGCATGGTACCTAGTTCATCCAGTTTGCCACATTTTCTTACATCAAGATAGAAGGTTTTGAAGGAGAGCCATTAATGCTACCTAGGTACCCTACTGATGGGGTAGTCTTGATGGAATTTCTGAGGCAGGTATCAACTATATTGGAAGCATATAAAGAAAACAATAAGATTCCTCTAGTTTTGTTTCTAGTAACTATAGGGTGGTATATATGCTCTGATTCAGAAAACATAAGAAAGCCATACCAGGTCTGAACTTGATGAACTTATAGCCATTCCCATTGGCCAGATCATATGACCCTTATGGAAGAATGTAAAAGATCATAGGCCTACCTATAAAAAAAAAGAACTTAGAGGATTTCTGGACTGACTGTGAGGATGAGGCTGAGGTTAGAAGAAAGAAATATCATAGGCTCACCCTCAATTAGGTTAGGACATTTGATTGCATTCTAGTGCCTGCACAAATAAAGATGGATAATGCCAAAACCATGTCCAATGAGTATGAAAATAAAAAGGTGTATAATGACACCATTTTAGCCCCTGACCTGACCCAACCTGAAGACATTTCGTTAGATCAGTTTACAGGTGGGGTGTTGCAGTTGACCTAAGCATGGGTAAATGAACAAATCAATACACTGAAGAAGGGTGTGGCCCTCACAATAGATAACAAGAGGGAAAGGAAGGAGATCCCTGATGAGGAATATGACGACTTTCTTGTTGAGAAGAGAAAATCTAATGGAGAAACGCTGCCACCTTAGAAACAAAGCGAAGGACCCCCCAGAGGAAGGAAAACTGATAGTGAACCTAAGGGGGTGATAGTTGAAAGAGTTAATACATCAGTTGAAGGTGCATCTGCATCAGGACAGGCGTCAGCCTCATATGCACAGCCTTTGGTGGATAAACCAAGTACAAAAAGAATCCTAAGGCCAGCTATGGAGACTGTAATAGTAAAGGATAAGGGCCAAACCTCACAGTAGAATGTAGAAAAAGATATTCTTGAAGAGGAACCAGTGGATAAAGAACCTATAGGAGATGATCCCATGATGGTTACAAGAAAGAGGAAGGCACCCCTAGTGGCATCACCACCTAAAAAATAGAGAACATCTATGAGGGGTGAGATAAGACATGACCCCATAGTATTAAGGGGAGCTGGTAGTGAAGTGTTCAAAAAAGAATTACAACATGATGTGCCACTTCCTACCATCATATAGTTTAAGACTGAGAAGGATGAAGAGCAAGTAAAAGAAGCCACTAAAGCAAGCCAAGGTGGTCCTTTCTCATTAGAGGAAACTGTGGACCTATCAGATGATGAAGTGGTACAAAATGTGACTTCTTAGCAAATGGAGACCCTTACTTCTAACACTCGCATGACCCCACATGGAACCCCATCAACATAGATGGCGGTGTTAGAAGAGTTGAAGCAAACATAACAAGAGGGAGAAAGTAGCCCAAAGAGGGCAGCCCAACAAATAGGGCTTGATAAGTTAGTTGATCAGCTAACTAGCCCTGAGGTGATAGAATTAACATATAGGGAGGATGTCACACATCCTAAACATCAAGAAGGTACACCTGATAAAATAGAAAATGTTGAAGAAGTCAAACAGAAGGAAACAGAAGACAACATTTCAGATGTAGGTCAGCAACAACAAGAAATACCAGCTAAGCCTAAAATAATAGAAGTCTAGCAAAAGGGTGGGAATGATAAAGACACATCACATGATGATACCCCCCGGACTCAAGAAACCTCAGGTGATAAAGAAAAATTAGGTCATGATGACGTAAAGACTTAGGAGGTAGATACATCAGGTGCGGATCAGAATGTGATCCAGGATCAAGTAGATACACCTAGTATGAACACGATGATATCCACGGATACAAATGTGCCTCAAGATGAGGAAATTCCTAAAGTGGATGAGACACAAAAGGAGATAGTAAAAGATCAGGTACATGACTAGCATGTAGATACACCGCATGATCCTCCCCTGCAAGAAGAAGTTCTTCAAGAAGAAGAAATACAACAGGATCCCCCTCATGAAGAATATCATGAGGAAGAAATAAGGAAGTCACCCTCTCCACTGTGAAATGAGAAAAATGCTGGAGATCAGGGTGGACATGATTATGATGATGGACACCAAGGATCCAGAGACCAGATACCTCAATGGCTTGACAAAAAAATAGGTACAGAATCAGGTTTTGAGATTCAGGAATTTGATGTTTCAACATTGTTTTCAGAAACCATCATGAATCCCAAGAGGAAAGCCAGATTAACATCTGCAATTAGAAGAGATCCTACTATAGGTAGAAGGATAGCTCAAGTAACACTTCTCATTGTTGAAAAGGAAAAAGGCAATATCACCATGGAAGAATTCTAGATTAGCACAGTTGATTTGGGGTTTACCAATGAAGACCAAGAAGGTCAGGAAGGGAAGGATATAATAGATTCTTTGACCCAAAGGGTGAAGAAAGAAAAGGAGAAGAATAAGCAGCATAAAGAGCACATTGTTGAGCTACACGTATACATAAAAGGGTTGATTAACCTTGATAATACATCATCAGATCAGGCAGTCCCATTGACTGCAATTTCTCAAGAAGAGGTTAATAAATTAGACCTTATGAAGCATGAGTCAGTGATTTGAGGAAATGGATGTCATCAGCACTAACAAGAGCTGAGGAAGTACTGAAGGCCTCTTTGCAGAGGTGGAATTCTTTGAGTATCTCTAGGAAGAAAGTTGATAAATTACAGACTGAGACTGGAAGAAGGTCATTCTAGTTGGAGAAAGCCTTGGGCACTCTGAGTGAAATAAAGAGGATTAATCCTCATATCCTAATAAGTAATAAGGTACTAGATAATAACACTACCATGTTGGTAGATATTTGGTATAAAGACATCAGGTTTGAATGTGATGTACTGAAGAAGTGCAGTAAGAAGTTGAGAGATATCAGTGTGAAATTGCATAGCATGATGTCTTATGAAGCAGAAGTCCTGGAAGCCCTTGAGGGAAAAGTAGAGGGGAAAATTGAAAACCAAGATGTGGACTTTGCTATAAAAGCTCTACATAATAACTTCCAGCCGATGGTTGATGACCCTCTTACCCACTTGATAGAAGAAGCAATGAACAAGATCATGAGAATCAAAGTCAAGGTGGAGAACTATAATGAAACATTGAGAAATAGGAAGGGTAAATTGGAGACCCTCAGAGATAAGTTTCAAGCCCACAAGCACGCCATTAGTAAAGCCAAAACTCAAGATGGCGGGGAAGTTGAAATAACAGTAGAAGCATATGAAAATATCAGGACAATAATGCAGGTCCATATACAAGGTGATATCCATTAGGATGATGAAGACACAGAAAGCGATGATCGTGATGATGAAGAAGAAGAACCTGAGGAGTAGATAAAGATGCACTACAAGGGAAACATGTGCATCAAGTACTTATAGGAAAATAAGTTACCTAGATGGTTGCCAGCTGGCAACCTGTGCCACGAGATACAGTTGACCAAGTCAAAAGGGAATATGCACCGTTGATCTTAATTGATAAATCTTGATCATAGATCATTTGTAACCTCTCCGTCACCTTATTCTATACAAGGTGTAGGGATGCCTTGTTTTAAACATTCAAAGTTTAATTGAAATATGTTTGCTGAAATATTAGGGCCTATTTCAAAATTATTGTAAACCTACACATTTTTGCATAATTAATGAAAGAGAAGACCATTTTGATTACAAATCATTGTAAATCCTGAGTAGTCTGTGTTTGAATTCTTGATACATGCTTTGATTTGCTGCATCCCTTGGAGTGCTCATCAGTCTGCATGTATTGTCTTCATTCATCATCCTTTGAAGTTAGCATCATCTGTATCTAGCTATGGAACATCCTGGTGAAAATATGGTTTGATTTCTTCTCCTAATGACAGTATCAAGTGTGTATGTGGCTCAGTAGCTGAAGATTCATCATAATTTGAAGTATTCTTTTTCAATTTCTTTTAATTTCATAAATTCACCATCGCAATTGCAAATAATAGATAATCAGAAGAAAATAAACATGAAATATGCAAACATCTTGTAGATAACTGAAGATTCATAGCATATTTGAAGTTAAAGCATGTACAATTGACAAATATCATGCAAAGATTTAAGTATAAACACACTATTTGTAGAAATATCTTGTGTAGAATAACCTTTTTGTCTAGCATCTTTACATAAATAGAATCTTATTGATAAGCAAACGTAAGGCTCCTGAATGGAAAACAGCAACACACATCAACCACTGAGTAACGTCAGTTGATTAAGAACTAATCCATGGAGACTTGGGATCATGAATTCTTTGAATTCATCGTATCTTTCAAGATGAGTAAAGGTTGTTGTGTAACTTTTATTCTATGTTTGTTTATGACTAACATCATGATCAACATAAATTGGGGCCAGAAGGAGGGTAGAATGGGAAAATACACCATTGCTTCAGTCATCATTCATTTTATGCAGGCTCCTCGCTCCTAACGCAACATAAATTGGTGCTAGAAGGAGGGACATAAGCTAGAAGCTCATCATCAGTAAGTTTTATCGTATTTGATGATGTAGACATAAGGTAACACTAAAACACCTCCAAATTTTGGTCAATATGCAAAGATTTGTTGTTTTGAGCTTGTGCATGCTCATCATTTGTGAAGTTTTCAAAATTAACCATAAATATTGCAAGTATAGTAAATCATCCTGAATTTGCAAAGATCAACCAATTTAAGGTAAATTTTCCAAAGATTTGAATTAATTTGCCTTAGAAACCTGATATCCAGTTGCAAGTGTCACCAAACCTCAATATCACCTCATATTTGCATTTTTCATGCAAATATCCTGTAAATATCCAGCTAGTCTCACTTTCTAACCATAAATACAGTCTATGCTAGTAAATTCCAACTGATCTTTACAATCAACCAACCAATTTTCCTTAAATTTGAGAAATCCTGGCTCACAAGCCAAATACCAGGTCTAGGTCCAGTGAAATCTTTGAAGAATTGCCTGTTAGAGGATTTAGACCTAGAACTATAGACATCCATCATACTCCCGGTTCTAGTGCTTTAGGAGCATCACCAGAATGTCCTCCTATAACTCCTATTAGTTTACAAACACCTACAAGACCATCTGTTACACCTCAGGTTCAACCTCAACCTATCATACCTCAAGCTCAACCTCCACCGATTGTAATGCCATTCTTTGCAGCAGAATCACCTTTGACTTTTAATGCATATCATCCTCTGCCAAAGAATCTAGATAAACTTTGTCCAAAATACCATCCATATCAGGATGCAGATGATCATATCAGAACTTTTAAGGAAGCCTACTATAGGGCCAGAATAGAGCATCAGGACGTTGTATGCAGGTTATTTCCTTTTTCCTTAGGGGAAAAAGCCTATAACTGGTACATTAGTCTTGGTCAGGGTTCAGTCAGATCATGGGCCATCTTGGAGAAAGCTTTCATTGATAGGTTCAAAATACCTGTGGATCCTTCAATGAACTATCATTTATTTGCCACAATTAAATGATTTGAGGGAGAACCTATTGCCAACTTTAATGCTAGGTTCCAGAAAATGCTGTCTAAGTTAGTTACCCCTTATACTGTAACTGATGAAGCTGCGAGAAGCATATATTATTCATCCTTGGATCCTTTAACTTTGATGTTTATCAAGAGAGCGCATCGTAATGTCACAACTTTGACACTAGCTTTCCAAGAAGCTATCAAGGTCAGCCAGCTGCTAGTTCCTACTCCCATGCCAAACATAGCATTTCCCACACTTCCTGGTTATCCAACATACCCTGCCCAACAATAGCCTAATGGAGCCATGATGCCTCCAGCTGTGATACCAGCACCTTTGCAAGTACCTCCACTGAGTATTATGCCACCTCCAAATGGAAATGGCCAGATGTTGTAGTATCCAGGACAGATACAAGTACCTCAGGTTGTAGATCAATCTACCAATAATCAGAACAATGGATCTTCTTTTTTCAAGCCCTTGGCATAAAATGTAGTGGCTAAGGTTTAGGAAGAGAAAGAAGAGATCAAGGAAATATCAGCTCAGTTAAGGAAACTTACAACTAAGATTACTCACTTAAGGAGCCAAAACTTCTACTCTCAGCCTAATCAGAATAGAGGCTATAACAATGACAGACCAAATTATCCTAATAGGGGGTATAACAATAACTACAACAATAATGGCAATAATAATCCTCCTAGACAGCCTAGAGTGTGGAACACTAGGCCAAACAATGGTTCTTTGCCATCACCCCTAGACAATTTGCCTCCTAGTGAACCCAAACAGACTACTAGAGTCAACCTGGCAGAAGCGGCCCTCACTAACTGGTGCAGAATTCATAACACCAATGCACATGCAGAGTTAGATTGTCCTCAATTCAGAATTGCTGCTAGTATTTTCCAGACTGAAGTGTCCAATACTTCAGGAAATCAACCTTAGGTAGAAGGAAATGAACTTGTTCCTTGTGGATATGATTCTGCCTTAGTGCTAGAGAGCTACATACAGCATCCTTATCAATAGATAGTGCCTTCTCACCAAGATTATACCCTGGCATGTGAGGAATCATCCATGGCTTTTGAGTCAAATTATGTTTTCCCTTTTGAAGATGAAAATGAGCCTTCAAATGAACATGAGAAGGTACATGCCTACCAACAGCAATATCAGGGTGAGCATAACTACAACCTGAGAAGTAATTCCAATAGACCTACTAGTCCTTTGACCTCTTCCTTACCTTCAAACAATTTCAACACACCTCCTGATCCCAAGGCAAGTAATAACCCTAGTTTTCCCAAGGTAAATGCTTAATATTTAACATCGCCAAATATAGCACCAAAGGCTGTGAATCCGCCTCATGAATCTGACAAGTTGGTCACTTATCTCGCTGATGAGATGAAAAAGATTAAAATTAGCTTATCCTTGTCAGAGTTGCTTAAAACTCCTGCCATTAAGAAGGCATTTATGAAATCACTAGATGATCCTACTCTGAAAGAGGATGGTAATCCCTCAGGTCAGTTTGGTAGTAAAGATCATGCTGCAAGAGATCCTAATGTTAAACATAAGGTCCCAGCTAATGTTCAAGCTGCAGAGACCTCCCACATGACTTTATATAGAGACAAAAACAAGTCACCTCCATTCCTCCTTACCATAAGGATGTTTAGAAAAAACCTTGCACAACTATTTACTAGACTCAGGAGCATCTACTAATGTAATGCCCCTATCCATATGAAATGTTTTAGGCCTGCATCCTTCTAAATCATTAAAGAAAGTGACACAATTGGACAAAACAGAAGTGAGCATGGTAGGAGAACTAACTCATATTCACATGTAGCTAGCATCGGATCCTAGAATCTAATATTATAGTGATATTTAAGTAGTTGATATACCTGATACCTATGGGATGTTACTCAGCAGAGACTAGTCTAAAACCCTTAATGGATATATGTCCATAGATTTCAATCATATGTGGTTGCCCTAGAAAGGGATACCAAAATAGATAAGAATTGATGCTGAGCCTCGTATGAAGCACATGATCACTGAGTATAACAAAACTAACGAGATCATGTATGTGGATGTGGAACCCAGAGTTTACTCCATCAGACCCCAGACTATCAGGATAGAAGAAATCCTGATGTATGATGTTCATCATCATGATGATGACCCTCAGGATGACAAAATAATTGTAGAACCTGATTGTAATCTTGAGAATGAAAATGAGGTAGATCACTTCAGGAATTTTGAGATGCGCTTTTCTAAGCAGGTGAAACAGAGTCAATTATTAAAGATACCTGTTAATGATATTTTAATTGATGGTTGGTGTAGGTTGCATAATGAGCCACATTCTGAGAAGAGTTATGAAGCATGCATAGACATGATGGAGCTGGAACAAGCATGCAGTGATGAATCACTATCATCATCATTATCAGAGGTAAGTTCTGCAGATAGTGATATTGACACTAAATTTTATCTATCTTCTGCAGGAACAGAGGAAGTTAAACCACAAGATGAAAGTCATGTTCAAATGACATAAGAGATGCTAGTATACAACCAAAGTAATGTTAAAAGGAAAAAGAAAATCACCCCAAGGAGTGATTGTTTAGTTGAATCAAACTACGAGTTATCTGATGAGGACAGAGGTAGCAATTTGTCTAAATTTGAAGAGTTCCTATCAAAAGAGATTCAGAAAATGACACAGCAGCAGAGACCTCCATAGGATGTCTTAATTGAAGGCTAGTGCAGGTTGCATAAAGCACCTCACTCAGAAACTACTTGTTCATTGTGTCTGCATCTTCTGAAAAGATAAACATTGCCTAGTCCAGAGGATTTACCTTCTGGTGATAGAAAGAAAGAAGAGGCATCAACTTCATAGAAGAAAGGACTGATGAAGTCTGAGAAAACCAAAATACCAAAGTTAAAGTGGATATCAAGTGGTGCAGCTGCCATAGTTGCAAAGAAAAAGGAAGGCTCAGATAAGCCTTTGGCTAAAGACAAGCCATGGATCCTTAAATTTGATGGATCCAAGTCAAAACAAGGCGCTGGAGTAGGGATAGATCTTGTTGATCCATCAGGAAAATCCTACTTAGTAGTATACAAACTACAATTCCCCTACACCAACAATGTAATAGAGTCTGAAGCTCTAATTCATGGGATACTATTTGCCCTTAAGAAGAAAGTGAAAATTCTGCATGTCTATGGAGACTCAGAATTAGTCGTGAGATGGGTGAGAGGAATTTACTCCTGCAATTATAAAAAACTGTCTAATTATAGACACAGGGTGTGGGACCTGATAGAATCTTTTGATGCATTCAATATCACCCACATACCCAGAGAACAGAATCATAGGGAAGATGCTTTAGCCCAGGCTGCCAGCACTTTGGAGCCACTATCTATTTCTGGTCTGAAAAGATTTTTAGTAGAGTTGGTATCAGTACCTTCTGTGCTTGACAATGTAACCAACCTCCAAGTATTTAATGATGATCAACATATCCTAGATTTCATCTCCAACAGGGATGTATTTGATGCATAGATTATAGATGAGAATAATATAGAAGATCATGTCTGGGAGGAAGAAGAAATCTCAAAGTTGCCTAGCAATAAAATTCCTAAGGGAATGATAGAGATAGAGAGAGCATTTGATCTGGACAACATGCTGAAACAAAAGGATCTTCCAAAAGTTGATGGAGGATAATATTCCCAGGTTAACATTGGACAAAATGATGAAAAGAAAAATGTCCTGATAGGAAAAGTTTGCACAAAAGAAGAATTAGAAGGAATCACCCAAGCTCTCAAGGATTACACCCATGTCATGTCCTAGACTTATGATGAGCTAAAAACATACGACACATCGGTCATCACACACACCATACCCTTCAAGCCAGATGCCAAGCCTTTCAGACAAAAGCAAAGGCCTACCAATACTTTACTGGAACCTATTATTTTTGAAGAGGTTAAGAAACTGTTAAATGCCAAGATCATATTTCTTGTGAGGCACTCCACCTGGGTAGCAAATTTGGTCCCAGTGAGGAAGAAAAATGGAGACATCAGACTATGTGTGGACTTCAGGAACTTGAATAGAGCATCTGAGAAAGATAATTATCCTTTACCTTCCCTAGATGAGGTCCTACAAATTGTGAACGGTGCTAAAATGATGTCATTTCTGGATGGTTTCTCATGCTATAACTAGGTAATGGTTGATAAAATTGACAGATTGAAAACTGCCTTCACCACAAAGTGGGGGATATTCGCTTACAGGTGCATGTTGTTTGGATTAATCAACAATGGAGCAACATTCCAGCGAGCAATGGACACAGCCTTTAGAGGCATAATAGGAAAATGCATAGTCATATACATGGATGACTTAACAGTGTTCTCTAAAGATAGAGGAAACCATGTAGAAGATCTCATAAATGTGCTTAAAAAATGTGAACAATATGGGATATCCTTGAACCCCAAGAAATGCATATTTGGGGTAACAATAGGAAAATTACAAAGCCACCTAATAACTAAAAATGGGATTATCATTGATCCTGACAAGGTGGAATCCATTATGAAAATACAGCTTCTTGGAAGCAGAAAGGAGCTCAAATCTTACTTTGGTAAGATTAACTTTGTTAGGAAGTTTATCACTAGCTTCATAGAAATTGTTAGACCTCTAAATGCCATGCTCAAGAAGGATGCTAAAATTGAGTGGACATCAGACGCTAGAGCAGCTTTTGAAGACATTAAAAAAGCTATATCTGATGCTCCATTTCTGATCAGTCCAGACTATACCAGGGACTTCTATATTTATTCATTTGCTTCAGAGCATACCTCTGCAGTAGTGCTGACATAGAGAAATGAAGAAAAGGAAGAGAAGCCCATAGCCTTCATGAGTTGCCCTTTCAAAGATGTTGAATTGAGATATATGGATGTTGAAAGGCAAGCACTTGCTCTGGTTCGAGCAGTAAAGAAGTTCAGGCACTATATACTTAGAAGTAAAGTGATTGTTGTGGTACCTGATGCAGTAGTGAAAATGCTATTAATGTAGAGCAAGCCAGGTGAGAAAAGGGCTAAATGGATCACTGTCCTACAAGAATATGACATGGACATTACACCCATGAAGCTAGTGAGAGGACAGGCTTTAAGCCAGATGATATCAAAGATTGACCCCAATAACATGAGTCAGCAATATGTTATTAATGCAAAGGACAATGGAGAGTGGTACTCAGACATCAGGCATATCCTGATTACTGGAAGATGTCCTCCAAGATTGCAAGACTCACAAAGGAGAGCCCTAAAAATAAGGTCACAGAAGTATATGATGAAAGGGGAATCCTTTTCGAGAAAAATTATGAAGGGATATACCTAAAATGCCTAGAGAAACCAGAAGCAGACAAGGTGTTATCAGAGCTACATGACAAGTTTGGAACAGCACAGGGGTGGCCACTACTCATGCTATCCTCAGGGCAGGGTACTACTGGCCCACCATTTTCAAGGATACTGCTGAACATATTAAATGTTGTCATGCATGTCAGGTTGCTGCTAACAGAGAAAGATATGCTGCACAACCTTTGCAACCAATGATGGAGATGCACCCATTTGCACAATGGGGCATGGACTTCATAGGGCCAATTAATCCTCCATCATCCTCAGGCCACAGGTATGTTTTAACTATTACTGACTACTGTACTAGGTGGACTGAAGCTATCAGCACCAAGACCTGCAATGGTAAATATGTCATTAGATTTCTGGAAAGTAATATAGTCACCAGGTATGGAGTTCCCTATGCTCTGGTAAGTGACAACAGGTCTGCTTTTGCTTCAACCAAATTGTCAAGCTAGACTTTTGATTATGGGATCATATTGAAGTTCTCCTCAAACTACTATCCCCAAGGGAATGGATTAGCAGAATCCACCAATAAAAATTTGCTAAATATCATAAAAAGGTTAATAGAAAAGAACCCTAGGGAGTGGAACACCCTTCTGAAGTATGCCTTGTGGGTAGATAGAACTAGGAATAAAGATGCATTAGGAAACTCTCCTTTTCACTTAGTATATGGGGTGGATCCCATCCTCCCTGTTAACCTAAAGATTCCTACATTGCAGTTTGCACAAGAGTACCTGGGCATAGACAATAAGCAAGAAGTCAGGTTGCTTCAGTTGATGCACCTAGAAGAGAAAAGAAGTCAAGCAATTGATCAATTTGCCAAACATCAGGTTGTTATCAAATGCTGGTTTGACAAAAGGGCCAAGGTTAAGGCCTTCAGGATCTCAGATGTAGTCCTGATGTGGGATAAAGCACATGAGAGGAAGGGAGAACATGGTAAGTTTGATAAACTCTAGATAGGTCCCTTCCAAATTTCTGAAGTATTAGGAGACAACACTTACAGGCTTAAAAACTTGACAGGTGAGGATGTTCCATTACCAGTTAATGGATAGTTCCTTAAACATTATTTCCAAGCCTGAGTTGGCTTCATGACAGTCATGTGTATCATAGTGTATATGTGTATAGTTGTTTGTACAGTTTTGTTTTGTTTGCTTGTTAAGTTTTTTTTTTGGTTAGTCAAGATGATGCAGCTCATCACCCTAGAAAATAAAAAAATTGTTAGGATTCAAGTGATGAGAACAAATTCATATATAGGTTATGACTTATTCTGAGAAGTACTTCTTATCAGGTCTATGATATCTTTTCATCAGGGTGCCTTTTCTTGACCAAAGTGACTCTTTCACAATGACTCACCTAACAGCCTTGGGTTTGTTGAACACACAAGTATAGGTGTTAAGTGAAAAATCTAAAGGGACTCCCTTGCTATCAATACAATTTCCAACCTAAATCAGCAAGTGACCATACCTTGCACACTGAGCTATCATGATGACATCAGATATATGATTTATAAATATTGAAAAAAAAATATATATAATAAAATTAGGCCATCTAAGTAACTCTACCGGGGCTATAGACGCCTGCTGGCAGTGGGGCTCTACTTAGGGGGATTGTATAGATAACCTTGCCGGGGCTATGGATGCCTGCTGGCAGCAAGGCTCTATCCAGGTTCTCTATGAGGGATGATCTCCAACTATGTAGCTTAACACCAGTTACTCATGTTTTCAACTTTCTTTCAAGATGAGGATAATTAATCATTTGTACACACCTGATCCTTTGTTAGCATTATTGCCATGATGAAACTTTGTCATACAGAAAGATTATGATGCTTAAATTTAGAAATAGTTAGAATGCTATATATGAATGTGATTACCTCACTTGAATCATTAGAATTTTATTGTTTTCTTTGGTGGCAAGTTGTTGTGTGGTTACACAACATGTCCCATTTTGACTTGGCAAAATAGGGACCCAACTTTTTGCTTGGCTTGGCTTGTGTTTTCTTGCTTTTGGCGATCTGGTAAAAGTAAGTCATGCAAGTGATCCTGCATAAGGAAGCTGGGGTAAGTCATCATGAAGAGGTCAGTTTGTCAAAGTTAGTTTCTCATATAAATAACCTCATGGTTGGAAAGAGTACAAAATTTCATGCAGGTTTGCCTTTTTGGTCACCCTGATATTCATTAGGGAACGAAAGTTATTGCAAGTCAAAGTCCTAGTCAAACCTAATATTTTGGGAGGGGTCATATTTACAAATATCAGTCATCTTAAGAAAGATCACACTGAACTTACATGATGACATCAGATTTATAGAATATAAAATATTGAAAAATCAGAAAAGAAATAAAATTAGGCCATGTAAGTAACTCTATCGAGGCTATAGACGCCTGCTGGCAGTGGGGCTCTACTTAGGGGGATTGTATAGATAACCTGATGCAGAGGCATCCACACTATAACCTTCGCATATAGCATGGATGTCTGCAGCCCATCCTCATCATCATCATCATCTTCGCCATCATCATCATATTCCGCTTTACACTGTCCGCATCATCATCATGTTTCCTAAAAACACCAACAGCATCATCATATTTCGGATGAGCAGAATTATCCTCCTGCCGACTACTGTTCACCTCCTCCGCCAGTCGCCTATCATCATCATGATACTCAACGGGCACAAACATCCTCCTGTTGCACTGTTCATCGGGCTCCAAACACTAGCGGCATCATCATGATATGCGACACCACCTTCGTCAGCAGGATATCAAATATCCGGTAGCTCCAAATATCCTGATGACGATCACCTTCAGCACCTTCCCTTCGACACAAGCAATAGCATCATGATATGGTTTATCCGGTTCTCTCGAAACCTCCTGATGATGTTAATACAACCTTCTGCCGATACCAAAGCACTTAACGACGGCAGGATAAACTCGCATAGGGGGGATATCTCAATATCCTGATGACGATGACGTCATATCCTAATGATGATGACGTCACCCAATATCCTGATGACCTCTTCAACACTTAGTAAAAAAAAAATGAACTTTCACTCCGCATCTGCTAGCGATACGCGGATGATGGGCTCTCCCGAGAGATGATCCTGATGCCGATACGCTCCTCCTTGGCTCCTCCTGATGATGATCACCCCGACGCACTTGCACTTCATGCAATCGACAACATCATGCTCTCCTCCACTTATCTGGATGACGATGCCTAACCCGACTGCAAGATATTTGCAGAAATATCCTGATGATGCCGTCTTGACCAATTTCCAGCCTTAGCAAAATTTCACTTCGCCGATCCTCCAGGGATGACCCGATCCAACCTTAGGGTGATCTTCCAACTCGAACTTATCAACTCGACCTAGCACATACCCATGCTAGGGTCTTCAACATCTGTCGACCGCGATCCTGCACACCTGCATGCAAACAAACAAACTACAACCTAACCTACTATACATCGCCATTCCACCGATCAGACGGATCAACCGGTGGAATGGATCAGTAAATCCATGAAGCCACCCAAACCAGCAAATCGATTACACAGAGGGGATCAAACAGGAAACTGAAAACAGGATCTTTATTGATTTCAAAGATGCAATACAATATGATGTTCCTCACACAGCACACTCAAGCTCGATCGACGATATCTATCGGTATATGCAATATCAACCGATCTCATGCTTAAATAGATTATCCTACGAGTACTACTGACCCGACTCCAAGCGGCTGGGAACTCTCCAGGCGGCTGGGAGATCCAACCGGACCCTACAGCATGACAGCTGTTATAACCAACTAACTAAAAATAGCAAAAGCATGGTCAGCATGATCTTATCATGATCAGCGTGACCTTATTACATGCATTTGGTCTTACCAGACCTTCTTGG
The DNA here is from genome assembly GCA_027924645.1 of Cunninghamia lanceolata. NCBI lineage: Eukaryota > Viridiplantae > Streptophyta > Pinopsida > Cupressales > Cupressaceae > Cunninghamia > Cunninghamia lanceolata. The sequence continues at coordinate 2,612,926 of BSBN01000516.1, forward strand.
AAACATAAACAAGACCTAAAACAACTAACTGCCTCATGAAGGCCAGCTGTCAGGTAGGTGCTCCTGCACCATACTCCCCAACAGAAAAGAACTCATGTCCCATGAGTTTAGTATGTGGAAGTCCTCCACCTTTACACTTTGCCTTGTCAATATGCTGATCTGCTCCAGCTTTGTCCTCTGCTGGCTCTTGGCTGCTCCAAGACTTCTAAACTGTAACTTGCTTTCTGGCAAGTAAATCCTCATGCCTGTTGATGTAGGCCTTTCTCTCACATACCCTGTGTTTGTCAGGTTGTCTGACCAGAACCTCTGTCTGAACTGCCTCTTGAACTTCTGAAATGTTCAACTCTATCTTCCTGTCAATCTTTATAGGACAAGCAATAGTCCCAACTATGACAACATCCTTGTCATTCCTCTCAACTGATGGTTGGTTGCACCCCTGTTTCTGTACCTGCTGCTGACCTCTGTCAGTCATAACTAAAACGTTCTTCAGCTTGTTGTCTGTAACAACTCCTTTCCCTGCAGTGTCCTGAACTGCCTTTATGCCTGCTCCTCTAGGCATCTGCACAAATTCCTTCTTTCCCATTAAAATGATTTGAGCTGCCTTCGGTACTGCAGCTTTTGCCTGCAATGGCATCAACTTAATAATCTTCCCATCCTTCTTGATGGTGTAGGTATTAGCATACCCATCATACAGTACTCTTCTGTCAAATTGCCATGGTCTACCTAACAGTAGGTGACAACATTCCATAGGCAATATGTCACACAAAATTCTATCATGATATGCTCCAATCTGAAAATCCACATATGCCTGTTCAGAGACAAAAAGTGATTGACTATCACTCACCCAAGATGTCTTGTAAGGGTGTGGATGTGGAATCCTTTCCAAATGCAGTTTATCCACCATCTCCTGAGATACCATGTTGTCTGTTGAACCAGTATCAATGACAACCTTACATACTTTACCTTTACTCTTGCATGTGGTCTTGAAAAGAGCTCTTCTTTGCATCATATCCTTTGATGCCTGCAAACTAATTCTCCTTAGCATCAGTGATTCTCCACTCTCTGGATATCCACAATTATCAGGCTCTCTGTTTGAACTCTGCGCACTTTCTTCTACTTTCTCTTCTTGCACCAATTGTACCCTCTTGTCACTAGTTCTATCATTTCTGGATGATGAACCTTTGTTTTCTGGACATTTGAAAGATGGATGACCAAACTCACCACAGGTGTAACACTTTCCTGAAAACGTAGTAGAACCTCTACCACCCCCAAATCTTCCTCTATTACCTTTCCATCCACCTCTGAAATCAGACTATCCCTGTCCTTTACCAGTGTCATCTTGACCCTCATTGGTTTGCTTTTGTGCAGGGGCTGTTCCTTTTCCCCTATTGTTTCCTCTTCCTCTCATGGACTTATCATGTCCTCTATTCATCTTTTCTTCAATCCTGATTGCCATTTGATAACAATCCTCCACATTCTTAGGGTTAGCTAAAACTAACTCATCCTGTATGTTAAATCTTAAACCAGCCAAGTACCTAGCCACCTTTTCTACCTCATTCTCATGATGACCAGATCTCATACTTAACAGATAAAATTCCTCAGTATATGCTTTCACATCCCTGTCTTTCTGCTTTAAAAATTGCAGCTTCTTAAACATTTGGATTTCATAATCCCTTGGCAAGAATTTACCTTTGATCCTTGCTACCATCTTATCCCATGAAGTGATCTTTGACTTCCCTTGTTTCCTTCTCTCAGATTGTACATAATCCCACCATACCAAAGCATGACCTCCTAACTTGGTCTTTGCAATCTTTACCTTCTGATCCTCAGCAACATCTTCACATTCAAAGTGATTATCAAGTGCAGCAATCCAATCTAACAACTCATCTTCATTCAAGCTTCCAGTATACTTGGAAACATCAACCTTTACCTTAGGTTTATCATTCTACACTGCCTTTAACAGTTTTACAAATTTCTGGTCTTCAGCATCCAGATCTTCAGCTACCTCTTCATACTCTTCAACAGTATCTTCATCTTCTTCAGACTCACTGTCTTCCACTTCCCTCTTTTTGTTCTTTTCCAGGGCTGTCAGCCTGGCTTGAAGTGCTTCAGCAAGCTCCTTCATCTTCCTCATCTCTCTAGCATGTTTCTCCTTCATTTCCTGCAATTCCCTTGCAGTACCACTACCTTTCGGAGGCATTTTGTCAACCTCTCAATCAACACACAATCAGCTCTACCTCTGCCCTTTCGGTGACAGAATCAACACACAACAGCCCAGATCTTTTGCTGAGCTCTGATACCACTATGATGTAGAGGCATCCACACTATAACCTTCGCATATAGCATGGATGTCTGCAGCCCATCCTCATCATCATCATCATCTTCGCCATCATCATCATATTCCACTTTACACTGTCCGCATCATCATCATGTTTCCTAAAAACACCAACAGCATCATCATATTTCAGATGAGCAGAATTATCCTCCTGCCGACTACTGTTCACCTCCTCCGCCAGTCGCCTATCATCATCATGATACTCAACGGGCGCAAACATCCTCCTGTTGCACTGTTCATCGGGCTCCAAACACTAGCGGCATCATCATGATATGCGACACCACCTTCGTCAGCAGGATATCAAATATCCGGTAGCTCCAAATATCCTGATGACGATCACCTTCAGCACCTTCCCTTCGACACAAGCAACAGCATCATGATATGGTTTATCCGGTTCTCTCGAAACCTCCTGATGATGTTAATACAACCTTCTGCCGATACCAAAGCACTTAACGACGGCAGGATAAACTCGCATAGGGGGGATATCTCAATATCCTGATGACGATGACATCATATCCTGATGATGATGATGTCACCCAATATCCTGATGACCTCTTCAACACTTAGTCAAAAAAAAACAAACTTTCACTCCGCATCTGCTAGCGATACGCGGATGATGGGCTCTCCCGAGAGATGATCCTGATGCCGATACGCTCCTCCTCGGCTCCTCCTGATGATGATCACCCCGACGCACTTGCACTTCATGCAATCGACAACATCATGCTCTCCTCCACTTATCTGGATGACGATGCCTAACCCGACTGCAAGATATTTGCAGAAATATCCTGATGATGCCGTCTTGACCAATTTCCAGCCTTAGCGAAATTTCACTTCGCCGATCCTCCAGGGATGACCCGATCCAACCTCAGGGTGATCTTCCAACTCGAACTTATCAACTCGACCTAGCACATACCCATGCTAGGGTCTTCAACATCTGTCGACCGCGATCCTGCACACCTGCATGCAAACAAACAAACTACAACCTAACCTACTATACATCGCCATTCCACCGATCAGACGGATCAACCAGTGGAATGGATCAGTAAATCCATGAAGCCACCCAAACCAGCAAATCGATTACACAGAGGGGATCAAACAGGAAACCGAAAACAGGATCTTTATTGATTTCAAAGATGCAATACAATATGATGTTCCTCACACAGCACACTCAAGCTCGATCGACGATATCTATCGGTATATGCAATATCAACCGATCTCATGCTTAAATAGATTATCCTACGAGTACTACTGACCCGACTCCAAGCGGTTGGGAACTCTCCAGGCGGCTGGGAGATCCAACCAGACCCTACAGCATGACAGCTGTTATAACCAACTAACTAAAAATAGCAAAAGCATGGTCAGCATGATCTTATCATGATCAGCGTGACCTTATTACATGCATTTGGTCTTACCAGACCTTCTTGGAAACATAAACAAGACCTAAAACAACTAACTGCCTCATGAAGGCCAGCTGTCAGGTAGGTGCTCCTGCACCATAACCTTGTCGGGGCTATGGACGCCTACTGGCAGCAAGGCTCTATCCAGGTTGCCTATGAGGGATGCTCCCAAACTATGTAGCTTAACATCAGTTACTCATGTTTTCAACTTGCTTTCAAGATGAGGATAATTAATCATTTGCACACCCCTGATCCTTTGTTAGCATTGTTGCCATGATGAAATTTTATCATATAGAAAGATTATGATGCTTATACTTAGAAAGAGTTAGAATACTATATGTGAATGTGATCACCTCACTTGAATCATTGGAATTGTGTTGTTTTCTTTGGTGGCAAGTTATTGTGTGGTTACACAACACGCCCCATTTTGACTTGACAAAACAGGGACCCAACTTTCTGCTTGGCTTGGCTTGTGTTTTTCTGCTTTTCAGTGGTCTGGTAAAAGTAAGTCATGCAGGTGACCCTGCATAAGGGAGCTGGGTAACTCATCATGATGAGGTTAGTTAGTCAAAGTTAATATTTCATATCAATAACCTCATGGTTGGAAAGAGTACAAAATTTCATGCAGGTTTTCCTTTTGGATCACCCTGATATTCCTTAGGGAATGAAAGTTATGACAAGTCAAAGTCCTGGTCAAACCTGATATTCTGAAGGGGGGTCATATTTCTTAACATCAGTCATCTTATGTAAGATCACCCCGATCCAAATTTATCACCCGATAATCATTTGGTCTGGAGCTCCAGACGTCAATCTTACGTGATAGTGGTATTTACCCGTCAAACAGCTTCATTATTTTGTGGGGGTCATATTTTGAATATCACCTGATGTTTCAAATATCACCCGATCTTTCAAATATCACCCTGTCACAAAATATCACCATAGAGCCAATATGCCGATGACATCATCCAATCCTGATGAATAAAGAAAATCACCCTGATGGTGATGTCATCATTCATTTTACCTTGCGGAGGTATATTTCCAGAGATCACCCCTTTTTCAATAACATGACGGTGACGTCATCCCAATCTTTAGAAAAGGGGTCATATTCTCAATATCACATGATATTCAAAATATCACCTGATATTCTCAACATCACCCGATCCATTGACTCAATGTTCCCGCTTAAGAGTGGAAGGTCATATTACACAGAGGGGGTCATATTCTGAATATCACTCGATCTTCTCAAGATCACCCCCCTCATCTTGCCCCAATGACATTTAATACTCATTAATATAGTAGGTGGATTCTCACCGATTGCGAATGCGATACACACACCTGGCAACATCTATGAATTTTGTACAGAAGATCAATGGTTTTGATCAATTTAACCCATTTTTGCCCTAATTTGCCCTACTAATGAGGATAAAAGTGAATTTCCAAGATCATTTTGCATTTACCTTGTGAAGAAATGATAATTTACACAGTGGACATTCAAACCCTCATACGACCTACCTGCGGACGCATATGGCTCATAGCAGAACAGAACATGTGATTATCACTGGTATCTGAGCCCCTTTTCCATAATCATCTGCTTAATTTAGGTGATAAGCATTGTCAGGTAAGTAATTAAAAAACCCTTTTATTGTCATTTTCTACATGTTTAGGTAGTATGCTTTTCCGGTGGTTTGAAACTGTAGTTATGCAGATCATGATGAAATAGAGATTAATAAGTGTAATATGCATGATGTCATAAATGTATAATGTTGTATATGAATGGATATGAATGTTATGGTAAGACCAGTCGTGTTCATTACAAGAATCCATGGCAGACATTAGGAGGAGCAAGTATGAGTCTGAATTTCTTAAACCTATGGTTGCTCAACCTGAAGGAGTGCAGTTCAAGTATGGTGTCATTAGAGATACTCATCAGGGAAACATAGATTTAGTGGCATGGTCATCTAAGATGCATAATGATAAAGAAAGTACCCTACTGGATGCTATTTTTACATCAGGAATGTGGTATGCAGCTAGATTTCCCTATTCCATGGAAACTCTAGAGTTGATAATAGAATGTGCCAGGAATTACGATCCTCAAACAAGGAGCATGGAAAAACATGGCAGGGTATATGCAGATTTGTCCATCAAAGAGATTGCAACTACTTTCAATCTCCCACTTTGAAAGAAGGTAATCAGTATGGATCTAAAAAAACTGGAGATTGAATATATAAATAACAAAAAGACTACAAGAAAGAGGATGTACCAGTGGAGATCAAAGAACAACACTTACACTACCTCTACCAAATTACCAGTACACTTGTACAAATTTGACTTTAATGATGAATATCAGTATATGATTTCCCTACTCAGCAGAGTGACAGGCTAGCCTACTACTGGAAGTTTCAAGGATTGGATGTATGGGGTCATCATGATGTGCATTTATATAGATAATAAGCCATTATGGGCTAAAATCATCAGTGATGCCCTAGATGACCAAATGATGAAATTAGGAGGCCTAGAGTGCTCATTTTACATGACTTCATATGTTGTATATTCATGTGCTTATAAGGGTACGTTTGATGCACTTACCATAGTTGGAAAGATTGGTGGTAGTTTAAATGATGCCCATATATGGGACCATTACCCTCAGTTGCAGAGAACAAACTATCTCCCTTATTACAAATTAGTGAATGATGCATTTTCTATGCATCTGGTCAGAACAATGGAGGAGGGTAGAACCAAAAGACTGAGTATGGAAGCTCAAGAAATTATATACAAGCATGGTTCCTAGTTCATCCCGTTTGCCAAATTTTCTTACATTAAAATAGAAGGTTTTGAAGGAGAGCCATTAATGCTACCCAGGTACCCTACTGATGGGGTAGCCCTTATGGAATTTCTGAGGCAGGTATCAACTATACTGGATGCATATAAAGAAAACAATAAGATTCCTCCAGTTTTGTTTCTAGTAACTATAGGGTGGTATATATGCCCTGATTCAGAAAACATAAAGAGAGCCATAGCAGGTCTGGACTTGATGAACTTACAGCCATTCCCATTAGCCAGATCATATGACCCTTATGGAAGAATGCAAAAGATCATAGGCCAACCTATACATAAAAAGAACTTAGAGGACTTCTAGACTAACTGTGAGGATGAGGCTGAGGTCAGAAGAAGGAAATATCAGAGGCTCACCCTCAATCAGGTTAGGACATTTGATTGCATTCTAGTGCCTACACAATTAAAGATGGATGATGGTAAGACCATGTCCAATGAGTATGAAGATAAAAAGGTTTATAATGACACCATTTCAGCCCCTGACCTGATGCAACTTGAAGACATTTCGTTAGATCAATTTATAGGCGGGGTGTTGCAGTTGACCCAAGCATGGGTAAATGAACAAATCAATACACTGAAGAAGAAGGGTGTGGCCCTCACAATATATAACAAGAGGAAAAGGTAGGAGATCCCTGATGAGGAATATGATGACTTTCTTGTTGAGAAGAGAAAATATAATGGAGAAAGGTTGCCACCTCAGAAACAAAGCAAAGGACCCCCCAGAGGAAGGAAAACTTATACTAAACATATGGGGGTGATAGTTGAAAGAGTTGATACATCAGCTGAAGGTGCATTTGCATCAGGACAGGCGTTGGCCTCATCTGCACAGCCTTTGGTGGATAAACCAAGTACAAAAAGAATCCTAAGGCCAGCTGTGGAGACTGCAGCAATAAAGGATAAGGGCCAAACCTCATAGCAGAATGTAGAAGAAGATATTCTTGAAAAGGAGCCAGTGGATAAAGAACCTATAAGAGATGACCCCATGATTGTCACAAGAAAGAGGAAGGCACCCCTGGTGGCATCACCACCTAAAAAATAGAGAACATCTATGAGGGGTGAGATAAGACATGACCCCATAGTATTAAGGGGAGCTGGTAGTGAAGTGTTCAGAAAAGAATTACAACATGATGTGCCACTTCCTACCATCATACAGTTTAAGATTAAGAAGGATGAAGAGCAAGTAAAAGAAGCCACTAAAGCAAGCCAAGGTGGTCCTTTCTCATTAGAGGAAACTGTGGACCTATCAGATGATGAAGTGGTACAGAATGTGACTTCTCAACAAATGGAGACCCTTGCTTCTAACACTCGCATGACCCCACATGAAACCCCATCAGCACAGATGGTAGTGTTAGAAGAGTTGAAGCAAATAGAACAAGAGGGAGAAAGTAGCCCAGAGAGGGCAGCCCAACAAATAGGGCTTGATAAGTTAGTTGATCAGGTAACTAGCCCTGAGGTGATAGACTTAACATATAGGGAGGATGTGACACATCCTGAACATCAACCAGGTACACTTGATAAAATAGAAAATGTTGAAGAAGTCAAACAGAAGGAAATAGAAGACAACATTTCAGATGTAGGTCAGCAACAACAAGAAATACCAGCTGAGCCTAAAATAGTAGAAGTCCAACAAAAGGGCGGGAAGGATAAAGACACATCACGTAATGATACCCCTCAGACTCAAGAAACCTCAGGTGATAAAGAAACATCAGGTCATGATGACCTAAAGACTCAAGAGGTAGATACATTAGGTGCGGATCAAAATGTGATCCAGGATCAAATAGTTACACCTAGTACGAACACAATGATATCCACAGATACAAATGTGCCTCAAGATGAGGAAATTCCTAAAGTGGATGAGACACAAAAGGAGGGAGTAAAAGATCAAGTACATGACTAGCATGTAGATACAAAGCATGATCCTCCCCCGCAAGAAGAAGTTCTTCAAGAAGAAGAAATACAATAGGATCCCCCTCATGAAGAATATCATGAGGAAGAAATAAGGAAGTCACCCTCTCCACTGAGAACTAAGACAAATGCTGGAGATCAGGGTGGACATGATGATGATGATGGACACCAAGGATCCAGAGACCAGATACCTCAATGGCTTGAGAAAGAAATAGGTACAAAATCAGATTTTGAGATTCAGGAATTTGATGTTTCAACATTGTTTTCGTAAACCATCATGAAGCCCAAGAGAAAAGCCAGATTAACATCTACAATTAGAAGAGATCCTACTACAGGCAGAAGGACAACTTAGCTGGCACTTCCCATTGTTGAAAAGGAAAAAGGCAAGATCACCCTGGAAGAATTCTAGATTAGCACAATTAATTTGGGGTTTGCCAATGAAGACCAAGAAGGTTAGGAAGGGAAGGATATAATAGATTCTTTGACCCAAAGGGTGAAGAAAGAAAAGGAGAAGAATAAGTAGCGTAAAGAGCACATTGCTGAGCTGCACGCATACATAAAAGGGTTGATTAACCTTGATAATACATCATCAGATCAGGGAGTCCCATTGACTGCAATTTCTCAAGAAGAGGTTAATAAATTAGACATTATGAAGCATGAGTCAGTGATTATGAGGAAATGCATGTCATCAACACTAATAGGAGCTAAGGAAGTAGTGAAGGCCTCTTTATAGAGGTGGAATTCTTTGAGTATCTCCAGGAAGAAAGTTGATAAATTACAGACTGAGACCGAAAGAAGGTCATTCCATCTGGAGAAAGCCTTGGGCACTCTGAGTGAAATAAAGAGGATTAATCCTCATATCCTAATAAGTAATATGGTACTGGATAATAACACTACCATGCTGGTAGATATTTGGTATAAAGACATCAGGTTTGAATGTGATGTACTAAAGAAGTGCAGTAATAAGTTGAGAGATATCAGTGTGAAATTGCACAGCATGATGTCTTACGAAGCAGAAGTCCTAGAAGCCCTTGAGGGAAAAGTAGAGGGGAAAATTGAGAACCAAGATGCAGAATTTGCTATAAAAGCTCTGCATAATAACTTCAAGCCGATGGCTGATGACCCTCTTACCCACTTGACATAAGAAGCAATGAACAAGATCATGAGGATCAAAGTCAGGGTGGAGAACTATAATGAAACATTGAGCAACAGGAAGGGTAAATTGGAGACCCTCAGAGATAAGTTTCAAGCCCACAAGCACGCCATCAGTAAAGCAAAACTCAGGATGGCAGGGAAGTTGAAAGAATAGTAGAAGCAAATGATAATATTAGGACAATAATGCAGGTCCATATAAAAGGTGATATCCATCAAGATGATGAAGACACAGAAAGTGATGATCATGATAATCGTGATGATGAAGAAGAAGAACCTGAGGAGTAGATGAAGATGCGCTACAAGGGAGACATGTGCATCAAGTACTTATAGGAAAATAAGTTACCTAGATGGTTGCCAGATGGCAACTTGTGCCACGAGATACAGTTGACCAAGTCAAAAGGGAATATGCACCATTGATCTTAATTGATAAATCTTGATCATAGATCATTTGTAGCCACTCCCTCACCTTATTCTATAAAAGGTACAGGGATGCCTTGTTTTAAACATTTGAAGGTTAATTGAAATTTGTTTGCTAAAATATCAGGGCCTATTTCAAAGTTATTGTAAACCTACATGTTTTTGCATACTTAATGAAAGAGAAGACCATTTTGATTACAAATCATCATAAATCCTGAGTAGTCTATGTTTGAATTCTTGATACATGCTTTGATTTTCTGCGTCCCTTGGAGTGCTCATTAGTCTGCATGTATTGTCTTCATTCAACATCCTTTGAAGTTAGCATCATTTGTATCTAGCTGTGGAACATCCTGGTGAAAATATGGTTTGATTTCTTCTCCTAATGATAGTATCAAGTGTGTATGTGGCTCAGTAGCTGAAGATTCATCATAATTTGAAGTATTCTTTTTCAATTTCTTTTAATTTCATAAATTCACCATCGCAATTGCAAATAATACATAATCAGAAGAAAATAAACATGAAATATATAGACATCTTGTAGATAACTGAAGATTTATAGCATATTTGAAGTTAAAGCATGTACAATTGACAAATATCATGCAAAGATTTGAGCACAAACACACTATTTGTAGAAATATCTTGTGTAGAATAACCTTTCTGTGTAGCATCTTTCTAGAAACAGAATCTTACTGATAAGCAAATGTATGGCCCCTGAGTGGAAAACAACAACACACATCAACCACTGAGTAACGTCAGTTGATTAAGAACTAATCCACGAAGACTTGGGATCATGAATTCTTTGAATTCATCATATCTTTCAAGATGAGTAAAGGTTGTTGTGTAACTTTTATTCTATGTTTGTTTATGACTAACATCATGATCAACACTCTCCTAAGATTCTCCAACCTATAAACATTAATTACCATCTTACAAGCATCTTACACTTGTCCAAAAATAGCCATGCAAAGGTTGGGTGCCCAAGACTAAATCTGGCCTCTTACAACATCTTATGATGCATCATAACCATCATAGATTCCACAAAAGAGTATCTTTCCAAGATAGGAACCTTGGGCTAAATATAGCAAATATACAACTAACATATGTATCATATGCGTCATAGAATCATAGAATCTTATGACAACTTGCAGCTATCATAGATTCACATACCAAACATTATGACAGTTGTCATACATGCCAAATATAGTAGATTCCTCAAGGGAAAATGCCTACCCTCATTTACTTTGAGCTTTTACATTTGCCAACAGTAAAAGTCACTCTGTAATTATCTCCGGTTACTCTGAAATTACAACTGTCAATGAGACTACCTCATTCCCTTATGAGTAATTACAAATAACAAATAATAAATGGAATAAAATACAATATTGGAATTTACAAGGTTAATGGCACCTTATTCCAACATTCTCCCACTTGACATTTACATTATAAATCAACCCATAGGAAATCATATGAAATAATCAAGCACTAGAAACAAGGCCTTTGGTCTCTCTGCACCACATGAACTTTTCTGTGCTCACAGGTTTAGTCAATGAATCGACAACATTCTCCTGAGTGTCTATCTTCTTTAACTAAAATTGTCCATTTACAACCAACTCTTGAACAAAGTGATACTTGTTTAGTGGAAAATTGGATTCGTTAATCTTTTGTTGTTTAGGTGTTTAAATCTACCTCTCCACTATACATTGAAGGATCTAGGGTCGAATGGCAAGCACTATCATACCCTAGAGTCACTTTCAGATGTAGAGAAACTTGGATTAGGGAATTAATTATCAATTTTTACTTCTATGCTCAATTGACCATTAACCCTAATTATGCAAATACAACAACAAATTAATGAATTACAGAAAAAGCTCTTGCAGACAGGAGTAAAATGTCAAATAACAAAATACATGTTTTCTGAGTTCCAAAGAGGAACACTCAGGGATACTGGAGGAGGCACCCAAGTCTAAGGTACCTACTTTTTCAGGGAATCTAGACCTCCTTCAGATAATGATCAGCCCTGTAACTTTTGTTTTCTAGAATCAGTCTGTAGAGGACACTGGAGTGAGCACCCTAGTCCTAGAAGTGCTCCTTTGTCTATCTTTCCTTCAGATCCTAAATCCCTAATGTCTTCCTAGCCTTCCTATAACTCCACTTTTCCTAGATGTGACACCTGTAACCTACAATCACAAGACTTGGTTTGGGGGTTGTGGTGTTTAGAGGTTTGCCTTAGTCAAACCCTAGAGGACACTTAAGTCTTTGAACACTGTTGTCAAATAGAGAGGGCATGCCCTTGTGAGACAGAGGCCAAAAACCAAAGGAATCAATGATAAAAACACAATGATATGTCACCTTGTAGTGAATCTTTCATGGAGGAAGATGCTCTTCGTGCCATGAAGGAATTGATGCTCAAATCTGCAAATATCAACACACAAAACACACAAGTTTTCTCTTGCAACATAATAGAAAGCCTTGAATCACCTTGAGAACACAATAGTCTTCTAGTAATCATCTAATTGAAATCTAGTTTACAAATGAATGCCTACACATGCTTATATATGCACCTACAAGCATTCCCACCAAGGTTTTTAAAATCAAACTTTATCATGTTGGCAAAATAACCACCTAACGGTAATAAACCAACACCTAGAAATTGGGGCTGTCCTAAAATAGGGTAGGACTAAGGCACGGGCGTCCAAGTCCTCCCCCCTTATTTTAGGTAGGGTACAACTCAAGGGGTCCTCCTAGGTCCCATTTGCCATGAAACCTAGGTCTCATTCCATCGGGATGCTAAAATATGAACTAAAATGTCCTAAATGCACTCTAAAGACTCGAGAGCTAAACCTTATGAGGGAAAAGCCCCCAAGGGGACATTTTCCAAAGTTACATTTAGCCCCCACTTTAATGTATGTATGAACATGAGGCCAATACATGCATTAAAGTAAGGTTGCAAACACATCAAACACATCAAGCATGGAGAAGACATGCCAATCACATAGGAAATAGTAACAGGTACACAAAACATGGAGAAAACAGTTACAGTCATGTAGAACACGGAGAATATAGTTAATGCATAGAAGACACATTAATCCATGGAAGATAGAAATGATATCCTTTTCTTTTCTTTTTCTCATATATATGAAATGCAGATACAAGTACTGGAAAGTAAACAAACTTCCCATAATACATGAAGCACTACCTAGGGGCATTGGTCTCTATATATATGGGGCAACACATATGCAAGACACACAAAACCTCCCAAAATGCATGAAGCACTACTCAAATGCGCTGGTCTCTGCATATGGGGCAACAAACACGCCACACAAAACAAGCATGCCAAAACACACACACTTGAAGACACAGAGAAAACATGGTAGACAAGTGATGGTGTGTACCTATTTCTAGGTCCAACACCATCTCAGGCACATTATAGGGACACACCAATGATTGGGCTTCGCCACAACAATCACTAAAGACATGCTTAAGGGTTGAGTTAGTCATAGAACTACTCCCCACCTCCACAAAGGACTTTTGAAAATGACAGGATGATGTAATCTACTCTGAGAAATACACCATCCCTGCCTCTGCAAAGGGCTTAAGAAAAAGGATATGCTTAATATCCCACCTCCATAGAGTGCTTACATGATTGATTGATTGATTGCAAACAAACTCAGGATGCACGATGCACTACTTTGGGGCACAAGTCTCTGCATCTAAGGTCAAACACATTGCTAACATCTATAATAGATAGCTTACCTTATATATGCCCCCACCTTAAGGTGGTTGATATCAGTTTTTGATATCAAGCACATTAAGGCAGGAAGAAAACACACAAGGGAACACCGAATTTTGCAAAGCCCATGCCCCCCAGAGGTGACATGTACTTTACGATCGCCAAATGTTCCCACAAACACATCCCTACAAGAAACATGTTAGTGTCTACAAAATCATGATAAACAATAACATCAATGCATATGATTAACCACATAGAGAGACAAGGTTATACAATGAATTCAGAGTTTGAGGATAACTGTGGGTTATATCATGAAGCTCTCCGAATTGAGTACCGCCAAGGCTAGATTCAAAGGCAAACAAAGGTGCACAGAGCAACAATATTGTTAAGGTTTGTAAATGCAATAGAAACATCATAAAATTCACTACACAGAAAGCATGAGTGCTTCCACTAGCCAAGCGTCAGATAAGATATACAACCCCATCATCATATTAGGAACTAAGTCCATTTTTTATTGCTCTTGAAAAGGACACTAGGTCCGCATCAGTATAAATGTTTATCATCATCCACCTGCTAGATGGAAACACTAGAGGAAGGGAAACAATAAATAAGAGAGGAGAAACAAGTGTCTTAGGGATAGTCACATAAGAGGGTGTCCCCAAGTCACCAACCACGACGCTATGTTTGTAAGACACAACACACAACAATGAAATCAGAGAGAGGTAATTTGGAAGAATGATGATACAAATAGAAGAAGGTCACAATAGAAGCAGTCTCTTAGTATCCTGAACCTTACAGGAGAATCTGAGGTCATCCCAGGAGGCTTAAACAACATATAACACATCATGGGGGAAGCACATTATGGAAGAGATAAAGGGTTAGAGATACTTACCTATAGGGCCCCTTCTGGACTAGAAATTGTCTATAAGAAAATCATCGTCGTCATCGTCCTATTCCCTAATGATGGAGGATAGTGGGACATATGGTACCATAGCCAAATTCATATCTTGTTCATCATGTTGTTCATCGTTAGGATTGTCTTTATTTGGTTGAATGTTAGGATTGATATTTTCTTGTCTTCTTCTCCTTCTTTCTCTTGCTTTTCTATTTCGTTTTGTTTTACCACTTATCTTTTGTAAGATAGGGCTATTCTCTTTCATAGGCTTGTGCAAATTAGAAGATGAAGCACCGAGATCAAATCTCATTTGTTGCAGTGGAATATTTTGTTGATAATGGTCTCTTGATCCTTGTAAGGATTTCAGGGGAGGAACCTCAGCATAGGGACTTTGTCCTTTTGGTCTAAAGTTCTCTTCACATGCGGGTTGTTTCTCTTTTGTCATTTCTTGTGTAGGAGAACTAGGTGTTGGATAAAATAGTTTTGCCTTGTAATTTCTATACCTCAATAATCTAAAGTCCATTCATAGCTCTAATTTGTTGCTAGTATGTTTGTTATAAAAGTAATCCAATGTGAAGTGTTGTTGTGTAATTGAAGGTTTATGTGTATTTCAATGAATTACATGCACTTGTCCGTTCAAAGGAAATTTAACACATTTATAAATAGTTGAAGTAACCACTTTCATAACCTTTAACCAAGGGATTCCAAGTTTTATGTCAAAGGAATCAGAATCAGGAGTAATATCAAACCATTGCTCGACATGCTTCTCAAATACGGTTACTATCAATGATATCTTACCCAGTGGTTTCTTTAAAGCTCTCGTATGTGTCTTAATCATCAAGTTTGAAGGGCTATAATGGCCTTATATTAATTGATTTGAAAAGAGGAATTTTTCAGTGGAAACATTAGTCATGCAATTAGGATCAATTAGAGTTCCCTCCACATTATTTCCCATTATCTGCACGGTGATGTAAAGAGGTCCTTCGGAATCACCGATTGTTCTATCATGAGGAGTGAATACAATTTCAGGTTTAGGAGCCTTTCTTTTCATGTAAGGTATAGAAGGGAACCTATTGTTTCTTTTGTGATTAGAGGCCATTATTTTATGCTCAAACTAATTCCAAATCAGATTTTGAAAGCTTTTCAAAATTGGTGCAAAAGGTAAGAGCAAAAGTAGCAAAAAATGCTTGATTTTTCGATGCTTTTCAAATGCAAATGAATGAAACAAAGGATGCTATGAGGATTTAAGTCAAGGGAAGAAATTTATATTACTGATATCAGTCCAAAACATCACTATAATCACTCTCAACAGACTATTGATGCGAATCCAAGATAATGCCAAGTCAAAATGTAGAGAAAATATGTCAAAATAGGCACTTTTTCACCAAAATTCAATGCAAAAGAGCATAACAAAGGGTGTTGTGAGGAAAATGATGATGGAAAGAAAATAATATCAGTAATAACATCCACTTTGTGCCAAAATACCCAACACAACTCAATTTTAGTGCAATTTAAGGTCAAACCCTAGTGAAAATATAGCAAAAATAGGCTATTTTTCACGGTTTTTCAATTCCAAGACCTAGAAAAAGAGGTGTTGTAAGAAATTTTAGGATGGAAAGTGAAGAATATAAATAATATTAGTCACCTCAATCCATAAAATTGATCACAACATGCTTGGAGTGCAAACTAGGTCAAACCCTAGGGCCAAAATAGCCAAAATGTGTAGTTTTTTGCAAACTTTTCACTACAAGAGCCTGTTAAAAGGGTGTTGTGAAGATTTTTATGAGGGGAAGAAAATTATTACCTTGATAAAAGAAAATTAATGTGAAAATGTCTTTCACAACACACTTGTGGTGCAAGTTTGGAGAGTTGATAAGGCCAATTTTAGTGAAAATTGTCATTTATGAAGCCCTAGGTTTGAAGTTTTCGAACAAATGCTATGCGAATGATATAATGTCTAATTTAGGATTAAAATTAAATAATCTCATATCTGAAAATTATTTTCAAGGTTAATTATGCAAAATGCCCATGCAAATTTAATGAAATTGCACCAAAATTGCTAGTTTTTGTTAAAATTTTCAATGCAAAAATGCAAATAATTTAAATTTAAATGCAAATTCACACTAAAATGCAAGACTAAAGACAAATGAAAATTTGAATGAACCTCTAAAATTAGTAGAAAAATATGATAAAATATTTTACCTACAAACCCTAGATTTTGGAATTACTAGGTTATATAAAATTGTCAAAATTTCCACAAAACCCTAGCAATTAAATGATGAAAATGCAAAGAAAGATTTTGAGTTTTTGTATTTTTCTGTAGTTTATATTAGGTCTGATTCAAAAATCATGAATTAGGAAAATTTAGGAAGAATTGACACAATTTAGTAAGCCCAACAATGCAATTTTTTTGTATTTTTCCAATTTTTCATTTTTTTTGAAATTTTCTCAATGCAATAAATTAAATGACCAAATGAATGAATGAAATCACCCCAAATCTATAGAAAAACACTTATAAAGTTGCAATTAATTTCAAAGACATGGGTTCACCAAAATTTTTAGTGGAAAATTGGATTCGTTAATCTTTTGTTGTTTAGGTGTTTAAATCTGCCTCTCCACTATACATTGAAGGATCTAGGGTCGAATGGAAAGCACTATCATACCCTAGAGTCACTTTTAGATGTAGGGAAACTTGAATTAGGGAATTAGTTATCAATTTTTTCTTCTCATATGCTCAATTGACCATTAAAACCCTAATTATGCAAATACGACAACAAATTAATGAATTACGGAAAAAGCTCTTGCAGATGGGAGTAAAATGCAAAATTACAGAATACCTATTTTCAGAGTTCCAAAGTGAAATAGTTAGGGACACTAGAGCAGGTGCCCAATTCAAAGGTACCTACTTTTTCAGGGAATCTGGACCTCCTTTGGACATTGATCAACCCTGTAACTTTTGTTTTCTAGAATCAGTCTGCAAAGGACACTAGAGCGAGCGCCCTAGTCTTGGAAGTACTCCTTTGTCCATCTTTCCTTTAGATCTTGAATCCATGCTGTCTTCCTAGCCTTTGTGCAACTCCACTTTTCCCGGATGTGACACTTGTAACCCACAATCACAAGACTTGGTTTGGGGGTTGTGGTGTTTAGAGGTTTGCCCCAATCAAACCCCGGAGGACACTTAAGTCTCTGAACACCATTGTCAAATAGAGAGGGTGCTCCCTTGTGAGGAAGAGGGAAAAAACCAAAGGAATCAATGATAAAAACACAATGATATATTACCTTGTAGTGAAGCTTTCATGGAGGAAGATGCTCTTCATGCCATGAAGGAATTGATGCTCAAATCTACAAATATCAACACACAAAACACATAAGTCTACTCTTGCAACACAATAGAAAGCCTTGAAACACCTTGAGAACACAATAGTTTTCTAGTAATCATCTAATTGAAATCTAGTTTACAAATGAATGCCTACATATGCTTATATATGCACCTACAAGCATTCCTGCCAAGATTTTAAAAATCAAACTTTACCGTGTTGGCAAAATAACCACCTAACGGTCATAAACCGACACCCAAAAATTGGGGCTGTCCTAAAATAGGGCAGGACTAGGGCATGGGCACCCAAGTCCTCCCCCTATTTTAGGTAATGTACAGCTCAAGGGGTCCTCCTAGGTCTCATTCCATCGGGATGCTAAAATATGAACTAAAATGTCCTAAATACACTCTAAAGACCCGGGAGCTAAACCTTATGAGGGAAAAGCCCCCAAGGGGAGATTTTATGACATTACAATACTGAACATCAACATGCTTAGTCTGAGCATGATACATAGAATTTTTGGCCAAACATATAGCACTCTAGCTATCACAACCAATCTGAATGATCCTGCAATCAAATCCAATACTAGTACACAGTCTCCTCAACCAAATTGCCTCCTTAGAGACATGAGTTGCAGCTATATACTCTACTTTTATGGTGGACAAATAAACTATGGGCTGCCTCTTACTCATCCAACTTACTGCTCCTCCAAACAGAGTAAACAAATAGCCACTAGTGGACCTTCGACTATCCAAGTCACCTACCCAATCTGAATCAACAAAACCCTATATGTCCAAAGATTTATCAACACTATTAGTACTAGAATGATGTAGAGATGTCAGGTCTCCAAAGGTAATTTAACAAGATCAAAAGATTTGAAACAATAATGGCTTGTGGGCTTCAATCAATAAGACTTCACTAGTCTTCCCTTTTGCCTTAAACTCCACCAAATGGCTCAAACTTGGATTCCAACATCTTAGATGAATTCTTGTACCTTCTAGGGTCTCAACCTACCCCAACCAACAAGGTTCAAAAGGTTTCACAAACCAATCTGATAGATTCTTGACAGTTCCCCTTAAATAGGCCTAATCCTTGTAGCCTTGTTCAATGACTAATTTGCACTTTTCTCCAAACTTTCCCAAAACACTTCGAGATGTAATGACTGATTTGAGTACCCTCTATTGAGTTATTTAACATATCCCAAACTCACCTACTATTGTTTTGGATAAAATATGACTATCCTTGTGAGGCCAACTATTTTACCTCCCATATTTTGATCATTGTGCTATTTAGTAGTGACAATGTTTCTTTATGCAGACTTGATGTTTTATCTCACTGATTTGATATATGTGATTTGATTTGGTCATATTGATGATATCTTGTGGTTTGATATATGGGGTTTATATTAGATGTTATATTGTTATGAGATTCTAGTTATTTATGTGATGTGAACTAATTGACATGTGATGGAAAATGTAGTTAATTTGGATATATGTATTGATGGATATTGTTGTATTGTTTGCGTGAATTTAATTTTCAGATTGCTTCGGCTATGACTGTTCTCGATAGGACTGACACTTGATTGAGATGTGTAGGTTATACATTCCCTAGCCACGGGAAATCGGAGGTAGGAATTCACACCATGTTATTCCCTGTTAAGCCGATCCATTCCCAAGAGGGATAAGGATCACGTGTGTAATTGAATGATGATTTATTGTGCTTGGTTTAATTTTAATTATTTTATTTTTAGCCTTAGTACCCTTCCTTGTTCTTATTTTTGATTACTATTAAGTGTTGTAATATTTTATTTGATTTATGTCATTTGTTATTTTTATTATTTTTTTGGGCCATTTATATGTGGATTTTCAACCCCTTTCATGACCCCTAGGGTTCCAAAAGTTACCCTAGGTAGTCAACCTTGAGTCTAGGGTCAACTTGGACCACCTAACCTTAGTTTTGACTCACCTTAGGTCACCCTAAACCATGGTGGAGTAAGAGTGACGAATTTGGGAAGAGGGAAGATGGGGATGGGCCTTGCCTTGGGAAGAGCACATCTCCCATCCCTAAGTTTTGGGAAACATTCCCAAGGAAGACTAGGGAGGTCTCCAAGGG
Source organism: Cunninghamia lanceolata (assembly GCA_027924645.1). Taxonomy (NCBI): domain Eukaryota; kingdom Viridiplantae; phylum Streptophyta; class Pinopsida; order Cupressales; family Cupressaceae; genus Cunninghamia; species Cunninghamia lanceolata. The sequence goes on from BSBN01000516.1 coordinate 2,633,021, forward strand.
TCCTCCCAAGCTCCCAAGTGAGTGGGAGTACCACTCAAGACCATTGTCTTGTTGAAGGGTGAGTGGGAATCCAACTCACCATTTGTCCCCCTCCCACTTGTGTGGAAGCACAAGTGGATGAGGTGGAGGGAGAGGACATTTGTCATCCTCTTACCTTCTCACTCTTACAAATGGCTTTGGTGGAGGGAAGAGATGGTGACAAATGTCACCACCTCATTCCCTTAAGGCCTAGTAGAGGGCCTATAACAGCTCCTCTTGTAGAGGAGTAGGGGTTCCTCTCTTCTAGTCTTTCCTTGAAAATTGGAAACTTCTTGCAAATTTGGGGTTTTTCCTTTCTAGTTTGGAGGAGTTAGAGAAGGTTGGAGAATTTCTGAAAGTTGAAGGCTTGGAACTCTTCACCAATTTCTTCTTCCATTGTCAAGGCCTTGAAGGTAGGCCTCTTACTTGTTTCTTGCTTTACTTATATGATGTTCCATGTTTAAATTTTTTTTGTAAGTTTGTTGCTTTGTGGTGTTTTGCATTTGATGTTGGGTTGGGTGTCATGGTGAGAGAACCTCCAATGGAGGTAATGCTCAACTTGTATGGGTAGGGGAGAGGAACAATCCTTGGGGGCTCTCCCACAGTTTGTGTTTATGTGTTTATGCCTTGAGGGCTTATCATCATTTGAGGAGGAGTTATCTGAAAGGCAAGAGTGCCATGCATTTTGTTATTTTTCTTGAGGATTGTGGTGTTCTGGGAATTTTGGCTTGAGGCTAGGTGATGAGATATTCTTTACTTTTGGGAGCCCTTTTAAGTTGAGAGGTCTATCCCCTACCCTCACCAAGCTCATTGCTGTGAGCATAGTTATGTGTTAAACCTATGGGGTGTTCTGATTTGTGTTAATGTGTTTGGAATTGTTGTTTTGGAATAAAACCCTATGTGAATTCTCTACCTCCCTAGCTCGGGGGTGACCCACTTGTAGGTCTACGATAGGGAGGAGAGCTTTCCTTTCTTAGTGGCTGGTTTTTTGTGTCTTGCTATTGTGTTCAAGTGCAGCTTTACAAGTGAAGAAGAAAAATGGATGAGAGCTCCTCTTGTGTGGCTTGTAGTGTTATTATGGCTGTTGCAGTCATGGCCACTGTGGCCTTGTTGTAATGTAAATTGTGGAAGAAAACTATCAAGTTATTGGCCATATAGTTGGCTGTAAATGTTTATCATGTGCAGCTTTGTGTTAATGAGGTTAAAAATAGTTTCATTCCTTTATTATAAAGTTAGCTTTGTGTAGAGAAAATGCAAAGAAAATAAATATATATACTTTCTGCCTTTGTTCTACAAAAAGATAGAAGAAAGGATTTATATATGTGAAACAAGTTACTGATTTGGTTTTGATGTAAATGAAAGAAAACGAATTGTACCCCCTAGTTATTTAATGCTGTTACTTCTTAATCTTGTGGAGCTGTGAGGTTGAGAAATGTATGAGAGAACATATACATAGAATTTTCTGACATTGTAGTTCTCCAAGAAAATATGCATGTGTCTTGTGATGCTGTTAAATCTTAAGGCTTGTGAAAGAATGAAATGCTTTCTCTATTTTGTATAATGCTCACAAAAAAAAAAGGACAAGAGATAAGAGTACAATAGTTAAATTTTATTAAAGCTAAGAAAGAGAAAATAGAGATTAACATCTGTTTGATACTAGCAGGTTATTTTATTAGTTGTTGGAAAAAGGAAAGAATTAGTTACAATAAATTCCTTTAAAATTGTTGTTTCCATTTTATTTTAGTAGCAAGGACATATAATACATTATGTTTATGTTGTGAGTATTAACAGAAATAGGAAGAAATCTATGTTAGTTCGTATCAATTTATAAAACTATGTTGATGGTTCATATGTTATTCCTGAGTATATGGTAGAGAAGAAGAGGAAACACAGAAATTTAGATTTAATTGCATAAATTATACACACAACATAAATATGCTTACATCCTGTTTAAACTATGAGCTGGTAACGAAACTGAGTTTACAGATACAGATATATATATATATATATATATATTCATACAAATTTTACTTTGATTTATATTACAGAGACGAATATGAAGTTTTTGTTACTTAAAGAAATAATAATAATAATAATAAATAAATAAATAAATAATAATAATAAATAAAAATAAAAATAAAAAAAGATTGTTTTGGGGAGGACTGTGGCATCGCCACAGCCCCCAAACCTTTGTAAGACAGTGGGGTGTGGGTGGGGGGTCCACCTCCCCCACACCCCACACACTGCACCACACCCCCCGTAACTCCCATGTCCCGCGAACCAACGCACTCACCCAAACCTCACCGCCACTTAGCCCTGCGGTCAGTGTTGTCACCCCTGCCATCAACCTCGCTGCTGGTCGTGGCCAGCAGGCTCCACCCCGCCAATCCTTCCTCCGCCCTCCACTCGCTTTCCCCAGCATGTCCAACACCTCTGCCCTCACAGTTCTGCTGCCCTTTGCAACATACCACCTCACCGTCGCCGCTGCTCTTCCTTCTCCCCTCTCTTGAACCCCTGCCCTTCACAAAAAAAAACACAGTGAGATTTTTAGGGATGTTCAAGAATATATGGAGATAAAAAAAAGAATGGTAAACGAATGATATCTCTACCTCCATGGGGGTTAAGAGAAAAAAAAAGATCCATGGCTCCATTCCGGTTGAAGACCCTATCCTTTTGGAAATCAGGGCTTCCTTTTCCTATAAATCAAATTTCAAAATTAGGGCAAGAGGTTTGTGAGAGTATATTCTAATCTCATTTTCAAATTTCCATTTTGGCTTATTTTATCTCATTTTTGCTTCCCTTTTAAATTTTACCTACAATCTAGTGGGATTGTGCCCTTTTATTTGTGTAGGCTACTTATCTTAATTTTCCCTAGTGAAGTTTTATTTCCTTGTAATTAATTAGCTATTATACTATTATTATTTTATGGTTTAATGTTGGTATCGTTCTAAGTTAATTAAATATTTATTTTATCGAATATTTCATCCATGTTCTAATTGGCGTTTATTTTAATCGATTAATTTATTCGTCCTCGGCGAAACTAGATTCCTTTGGTTTTCGTATTATTTATCTACTTAATATTGAATTTATGTGATGAGTATTTGAATTCTCTTTCCCCCTCCCTTTTTCGTTAATTTTTGAGAGAGATAATATTAAAAGGCCCAAATATTATAGTTAGGGGTGAACTCAGTTTCCCGGTTGAATCTTTTTTTTGGCGACTTGATGTTTTTGACCTAATAATTTAGTTTTAAAATTTATATCGTTATAACATTAAAAATAAATAATCCTTTATTTATTTAGTTCCCTACTGGTGTTTAATTTAAGACTCATTCTTAGGTTTTATTTATTTTATTTTTACTTATAAAATTCATTTTCTTGTTGGAGACTATTTTAGTCTTTCATTTCTGCGTTTAACGAAAACGCGATATGCTAGATTTAGGGTTTGTTTTATGCGTTGCTTGAATATGATAAGTGCATTCCATCCATCATGCCACCTACAATCAAGCACCATCACGTCACTATAATTAATCATTCTTTCGATCCGAGTTAGGTTAGGGTTCAATGTTGTATTCACCTCACCTAGGTAACTAGGGATCAGTTTTAAACAGTCTATCCCTAATTGCAACACACTTCGTGTCGCATACCCCTAGACGACCTACACATTATCTAGTATCATGTCATGTTTACGCCTCAGGCATATTGCCACCGAGCATGCAAGCGCGTGCGAGGTGGTTTTTAGGGATAGGGAGAAAAAAATTTTGTGGCTCGTGTCATGACCACATGGAAAATGTGGGCATGACACGTGTGTTTGTGTGTCGTGACCGTATGGGAAATGCGGGCATGACATTTGGTATCAGAGCCAAGTTTTCAAAACACTGGGCTTGTTTTAGGCACATTTTTGTTTCCGCAACTATGTTTGACTTGTGGCTACCTCGTTTTGTAGGATGCCTCCCAGACGAGTTCGACGAGCGCAAACCCACCGCACTCCACCCACAGAGGTACGCACTGATTCATCAGCTGTGGGACCGGGTCAGCTAGATCCACATGGTCAACTAGATCCACAGGGCTAGTCAGATCCACAGGTTCAACCACAGCTAGTTCCTCATGTACCACAGGCACCACCAGCCCCACCAAATATGGGACCACAGATTTTGCAGGCCTTACAAGAAATTTTAGATAGGCTCCCACCGACAGTAGTAGAGACACGTGTCGAGCCTCACGAGGATCTGTTAGAGGAGCCCCATGTAGAGCTGTGAGGGGCACCACGTGAGGAGCCTTACATCGAGCTACCAGAGACAGAGGAGGTTGGTTCGGCCAACAGGGCCCATAGCAGGAGCCCCCCACATCGGGCTAGATAGGATGAGACAGTGTGTGTAGAGCACTTGGGTCACAGGCCTTATGAGTATCATGCAGATGAGCCTATCCGGGGGCATAGAGATAGAGGAGATCCCATTAGGGACATATTGAGGTTGAACCCTCCTACATTCATCGGGACCATGGAGGGAGCTGAGGCAGAGGCCTGGCTTATCAGTTTGGACAGGTGCTTCGCGTTGCATCCTTACAAGGGCAACACGAAGGCTCAGGTGGCAGTACACTTATTGTGGGATGCAGTAGCTACCTGGTGGCACACTGAGGAGTGCAAGCACCACCTATCTTTAGACACCCTCACCTGGGAGACCTTCATTAAGCGCTTCAATGCACGCTACTTGTCAGACCATTACAGACAGCATCGTCTGGATGAGTTCCATGACCTCCAGCAGAGAGGACTTTTAGTGGCTCAGTATGAGGCTAGGTTTATAGAGCTATCTAGATATGCGGAGTATCTCCATGATGAGAAACTCCTGGTGCATAAGTTTATCAGAGGGCTTAATCACAGTATAGCAGGGCCTGTGCGGATGGCAGACCCCTAAACTTTGAGTGATGCTGCTGAGAAGACATACATCACTGAGGAGATTCAGGGATGAGGGCAGAGTTCTCACCCTTAGTTTCAGGATCGAGGATAGCAGCAACATCAGCAGAACTTCCATAGGCCATCACAGCCACCTCACAGAGGAGGATTTAGTTTAGCATCTTTACCTCCTAGACCCTCATAGCAGTAGCAGCCACAACAGCAGCAGAGAGCTAGGACACAGTAGAGGACACAGGGGGGACATAGTAGAGGTTGGCAGTAGCAGGGCCCACGCAGAGATCAGAGGTAGTAGGGACCACCTACGGGACCCACGAGGTCATAGCAATCTTATAGGGATTCACAGGGGTCTACTGGTAGATCAGGACAACAGCAGTCGGGTAGGACTCAGACTGTATAAGTGCAGGTTAGGGGCCCTTGTTATGTTTGTGGTGGAGCAGGACACCTAGCTAGAGAGTGTCCATAAGGTTACACAGTAGGGGGACAGCCTCGTGTAAGAGGTTCCAAGTAGACAGTGGGTGATGTGGGTAGATCCCACCATATGTTTGCAACGGTAGATAACAGCTAGGCAGATTTTTAGGCGTCAGTGATTGAGACGTCAGGTATAATTGGGGGTAACCCCATTTCTATTCTCTTTGACTCTGGTGCTACTGATTCATTTATATCTCCATCGTTAGTGGAGCGTTGCAGGCTGGTGGCCTCTAGGCAGGGTGATAGGTGGGTGGTTGAGTTGGCTTCAGGAGCAAAACTAATAGTAGATGCCTTAGTCCACAATTGTGAGATTGCTTTGGGATCTTTCACTATAGTATGCGACCTTAGAGTGATGACATTAGGATCCTATGATGTGGTGTTGGGTATGGATTTGCTTGTGGCTCATCGAGCCAAGCTAGATTGTCACCAAAAGGCGATCAGCTGATGATCATGGCACATTAGTTGAGATTGTGGGCATGCAGAAGCCCACCGCAGTGCATATGATATCCGCTTAGCAGCTTAAGCACTGCATGTGGAAGGGATGTCAGATGTTCACCATCACAGTGAGCGACAGATCAGATGACGAGCCAGAGGCATCTTTGGATGATCATCCCATCCTTAAAGAGTTTGTCGATGTATTCCCAGCAGATTTACTGGGGATGCCTCCCCGACGCGAGGTAGACTTTCACATAGACTTAGTGCCTGGTGCCGACCCAGTGTCTCGTGCACCCTACAGGATGACCACACATGAGCTCACTGAGCTCAAGTTACAGTTGGAGGACTTGCGAGAGAAGGGGCACATCCGACCGAGCGGTTCACCTTGGGGCACTCCTATCATCTTCGTGAAGAAGAAGGATGGGTCTCTTCATTTGTGTATGGACTACAAGCAGCTGAATAAGGTGATGGTGAAGAACTATTATCCTCTACCCAGGATTGATGATCTTTTCGACCAGATGCAGGGAGCAAGGGTGTTCTCTAAGATAGACTTGAAGTCCGGGTATCATCAGTTACGCATCGCAGAGGTAGATATCCATAAAACCACCTTCCGGACTCGTTATGGGCACTATGAGTTCACAATGGTTCCATTCGGCTTGATGAACGCCCCTGCAGTGTTCATGAGTCTCGTGAACGGGGTGTTCTGTACATATTTAGATCAGTTTGTGATCATATTTCTTGATGACATTTTGATCTACTCATGGACCGAGGAGGAGCATGAGGAGCACCTTCGTCAGGTTCTTCAGTGCTGGCGAGAGCAGAAATGTTATGGGAATTTGGCAAAGTGTGCATTTTTCAGGATAGAGGTTCAGTACCTGGGGCATATCCTTTCTGGTGATGGAATCTCAGTAGATCCATCAAAGATCAGGGCTATCAGGGATTGGCCAGCATCCACTAGTGTGACAGAGGTTAGGAGTTTCATGGGGTTATCTGGTTAATACCGTCATTTTGTTGAGGGCTTCTCTCGGATTGCGTACCCCATCATTTCCCTTCAACAGAAAGGGAAGAGCTTTCTTTGGACTGAGCAGTGTGAGAGGGCCTTCAAGGTCCTCAAGGAGCATCTTACCAGCGCTCCTATTTTAGCAGTTCCTGATCTTGCAGTAGATTTCATGGTTTGCACGGATGCATCACTTGAGGGATTGGGAGCTATACTTATGCAGGGTGGTAGAGTGATCACGTATGAGTCGTGAAAGCTCAAAGCTCATGAGCTGAACTACCCCACTCATGACTTGGAGTTAGCAGCAATGGCTCATGCTCTAGTCCGTTGGAGACACTTCTTGTTGGGCCGTTGTTTTGAGCTTCATTCTGATCATTATAGCCTTCAGTATATCTTCACTCAACTGAATCTGAATGCCCGTCAGCGGCGTTGGATGGAGTTCCTCTGCGAGTATGACTTTGATGTCCACTACATCAAAGGGAAGGAGAATGTGGTTTCCGATGCATTAAGTCAGAGGTGCCATGAGCTCTTAACCTTGACTTTGCAAGTGGACTTGAGGGACCGCATTATTTAGCATCTACTAGAGGATGAGTGGTATCTTGAGGTGTAGCAGAAAATCAATTCACAGAGGGCTCTTGTGGGCAAGTTTGTAGGGTATACACTTGACACAGATGGATTACTTCATCATCGACAGTGCATCTATATACCCCGCGCAGGTGACCTACGTACTGTAGTGCTATCAGAGGCTCATAGAGCACCATATGCGGTACATCTGGGGGTGAAGAAGATGCATGCTGATCTTTGACAGCTGTACTATTGGGTAGGTATGAGACGAGATATAACAGAGTTTGTTGCTCGATGCCTTGAGTACCAGAGGGTCAAGGTCGAGCATCAGCATCCAACAAGTCTCCTATACCCACATGATATACCTGAGTGGAAATGAGACACCATTTCCATGGATTTTATTGTTGGTCTTCCTATGTCTTTGCGTCACCATGATGCCATCATGGTGATAGTTGACAAGTTGACCAAGGTGGCTCATTTTTCTCCTATGCGCATGACATACAATGCACTAGCTGTGGCAAGGGTATTCTTGGATGACATTGTGAGACTACATGGGGTACCCCATTGCATCATCTCAGACAGAGATCGAGTGTTCACTTCAGCATTCTAGAGAGCCTTACAGCAGGCATTGGGCACATAGCTTAATTTTAGCTCTGCTTATCATCCCGAGACAGATGGACAGACAGAGCAGGTGAATCAGGTATTGGAGGACATGCTTCAGATGTATGTTATGGACCATCAATCTAGATGGGAGGAGTATCTTTATCTAGTTGATTTTGCCTACAATAATGGGCATCACAGCTCATTAGGTATGCCTCCCTTTCAGGCTTTATACGGCAGACCTTGCAGGACACCATTGAGTTGGGATCGGATTGAGGACAAAGTCGCCATTGGTCCAGAGCTTGTACAGGATATGGAGCAGCAGGTCACACTAATTAGACAAAGGTTGCAGGAGGCACAGGATAGGTAGAAGAAGTATGCTAATACTAAGAGGATAGATCGAAGCTTCTCAGTGGGGGATAGGGTATTCCTTAGAGTGCGGCCACACAAGAGTCCAATCCGTTATGGAAAGGGCTCTAAGCTCACACCACGGTTCATAGGACCCTTTGAGATTTTGGAGCAGATAGGACCAGTTTCCTATCATCTAGCATTACCACCTAGCCTGTCACGTATCCATGATGTCTTTCATGTTTCTATTTTGAGACGATATATATTTGATGTATCTCATGTATTGGACTGGAGTGCTTTACAGGTAGAGGCAAACGGGCAGTTGGTGCTGGAGCCAATTCGCATATTGGCTCGTCAGACGCTGGGCCTTCAAGGTGGAGAGCTGGACCAGGTTAGGGTCCAGTGGGATCGATATGACAAGTTCACGGTGACTTGGGAGGATGCAGCTAGTTTGAGGGCACTTTATCCTCACCTTTTTGATGGCTTCCAAGAGGATGTTCAGTCTTAGGGCGGGAGGATGTGAGGCCGACTATTTTACCTCCCATATTTTGATCATTGTGCTATTTAGTAGTGACTATGTTTCATTATGCAGACTTGATGTTTTATCTCACTGATTTGATATATGTGATTTGATTCGGTCATATTGATGATATCTTGTGGTTTGATATATGGGGTTTATATTAGATGTTATATTGTAATGAGATTCTAGTTATTTATGTGATGTGAACTAATTGGCATGTGATGGAAAATGCAGTTAATTTGGATATATGTATTGATGGATATTGTTGTATTGTTTGCATGAATTTAATTTTTAGATTGCTTCAGCTATGATTGTTCATGATAGGACTGACACTTGATCGAGATGTGCAAGTTATACGTTCCCTAGCCACAAGAAATCAGAGGTAGGAATTCATACCATGTTATTACCTGTTAGGCCGATCTGTTCCCAAGAGGGATAAGGATCACGTGTGTAATTGAATGATGATTTATTGTGCTTGGTTTAATTTTAATTATTTTATTTTTAGCCTTAGTACCCTTGTTCTTATTTTTGATTAATATTAAGTGTTGTAATATTTTATTTGATTTATGTCATTTGTTATTTTTATTATTTTTTTTGGGCCATTTATATGTGGATTTTCAACCCCTTTCATGACCCCTAGGGTCCCAAAAGTTACCCTAGGTGGTCAACCTTGAGTCTAGGGTCAACTTGGACCACCTAACCCTAGTTTTGACTCACCTTAGGTCACCCTAAACCATGGTGGAGTAAGACTAACGAATTTGGGAAGAGGGAAGATGGGGATGGGCCTTGCCTTGGGAAGAGCACATCTCCCATCCCTAAGTTTTGGGAAACATTCCCAAGGAAGACTGGGGAGGTCTCCAAGAGTCCTCCCAAGCTCCCAAGTGAGTGGGAGCACCACTCAAGACCATTGTCTTGTTGAAGGGTGAGTGGGAATCCAACTCACCATTTGTCCCCCACCCACTTGTGTGGAAGCACAAGTGGATGAGGTGGAGATGGAGGTGGAGGGAGAGGACATTTGTCATCCTCTTACCTTCTCACTCATACAAGTGGCTTTGGTAGAGGGAAGAGATCATGACAAATGTCACCACATCATTCCCTCAAGACCTAGTAGAGGGCCTATAATAGCTCCTCTTGTAGAGGAGTAGGGGTTCCTCTCTTCTAGTCTTTTCCTTGAAAATTGGAAACTTCTTGCAAATTTGGGGTTTTTCCTTTCTAGTTTGGAGGAGTTAGAGAAGGTTGGAGAATTTCTGAAAGTTGAAGGCTTGGAACTCTTCACCAATTTCTTCTTCCATTGTCAAGGCCTTGAAGGTAGGCCTCTTACTTGTTTCTTGCTTTACTTATATGATGTTCCATGTTTGAATTTTGTTTGTAAGTTTGTTGCTTTGTGGTGTTTTGCATTTGATGTTGGGTTGGGTTTCATGGTGAGAGCACCTCCAACGGAGGTAATGCTCAACTTGTATGGGTAGGGGAGAGGAACAATCCTTGGGGGCTCTCCCACAATTTGTGTTTATGTGTTTATGCCTTGAGGGCTTATCATCATTTGAGGAGTTATCTGAAAGGCAAGAGTGCCATGCATTTTGTTGTTTTTCTTGACGATTGTGGTGTTCTGGGAATTTTGGCTTGAGGCTAGGTGATGAGATATTCTTTACTTTTGGGAGCTCTTTTAAGTTGAGAGGTCTATCCCCTACCCTCACCAAGCTCATTGCTGTGAGCATAGTTATGTGTTAAACCTATGGGGTGTTCTAATTTGTTTTAATGTGTTTGGAATTGTTGTTGTGGAATGAAACCCTGTGTGAATTCTCTACCTCCCTAGCTCAGGGGTGACCCACTTGTGGGTATATGGTAGGGAGGAGAGCTTTCCTTTCTTAGTGGCTGGTTTTTTGTGTCTTGCTGTTGTGTTCAAGTGCAGCTTTACAAGTGAAGAAGAAAAATGGATGAGAGCTCCTCTTGTGTGGCTTGTAGTGTTATTATGGCTGTTGCAGTCATGGCCACTGTGGCCTTGTTGTAATGTAAATTGTGGAAGAAAACTGTCAAGTTATTGGCCATATAGTTGGCTGTAAATGTTTATCCTGTGCAACTTTGTGTTAATGAGGTTAAAAATAGTTTCATTCCTTTATTATAAAGTTAGCTTTGTGTAGAGAAAATGCAAAGAAAATAAATATATATACTTTCTACCTTTGTTCTACAGAAAGATAGAAGAAAGGATTTATATATGTGAAACAAGTTATTGATTTGATTTTGATGTAAATGAAAGAAAAAGAATTGTACCCCCTAGTTATTTAATGCTGTTACTTCTTAATCTTGTGGAGCTGTGAGGTTGAGAAATGTATGAGAGAACATATACATAGAATTTTCTGACATTGTAGTTCTCCAAGAAAATATGCATGTGTCTTGTGATGCTGTTAAATCTTAAGGCTGGTGAAAGAATGAAATGCTTTCTCTATTTTGTATAATGCTCACAAAAAAAAAAGGACAAGAGATAAGAGTACAATAGTTAAATTTTATTAAAGCCAAGAAAGAGAAAATAGAGATTAACATCTGTTTGATACTAGCAAGTTATTTTATTAGTTGTTGGAAAAAGGAAAGAATTAGTTACAATAAATTCCTTTAAAATTGTTGTTTCCATTTTATTTTAGTAGCAAGGACATATAATACATTATGTTTATGTTGTGAGTATTAACAGAAATAGGAAGAAATCTACGTTAGTTCCTATCAGTTTATAAAACTATGTTGATGGTTCATATGTTATTCCTAAGTATATGGTAGAGAAGAAGAGGAAACACAGAAATTTAGATTTTATTGCATAAATTATACACAACATAAATATGCTTACATCCTGTTTAAACTATGAGCTGGTAACGAAACTGAGTTTACAGATACAGATATATATATATTACATACAGTCATACAAATTTTACTTTGATTTGTATTAGAGAGACAAATATTAAGTTTTTGTTACTTAAAGAAAAAAATAAAAATAAAAATTAATTAAAAAATAATAATAGAAATAAATAAATAAATAAAAGATTGTTTTGGGGAGGACTGTGGCATCGCCACAGCCCCTGAACCTTTGTAAGACAGTGGGGTGTGGGTGTGGGCTCCGCCTCCCCCACACCCCGCACACTGCACCACACCCCCCCCGTAACTCCCGTATCCCATGGACCAACGCACTCACCCAAACCTCGCCGCCACTCAGCCCCGCGGTCAGTGCCGTCACCCCTGCCATCAACCCTGCCGCTGGTCGCGGCTCCGCCCCGCCAGTCCTTCCTCCGCCCTCCACTCGTTTTCCCCAGCACATCCAACACCTCCGCCCTCACAGTTCCGCCACCCTCTGCAACATTCCACCTCACCGCCGCCGCCGCTCTTCCTTCTCCCCTCTCTTGAACCCCTGCCCTTCACAAAAAAAAAAACACAGTGAGATTTTCAGGGATGTTCAAGAATATATGGAGATAAAAAAAGAATGGTAAACAAATGATATCTCTACCTTCGTGGGGGTTAAGAGAAAAAAAAAAGATCCATGGCTCCATTCCAGTTGAAGACCCTATCTTGCACAAATGAAGGAAAACAAAATCCAAGAGAGGAGAGAAAACTAAGAAAGGAGAAATTAGGGTAGGCAGGGAAAGAGAGAATAAAACATTAGACATTTAGGGTTATCATTTTGGAAATTAGGGCTTCCTTTTCCTATAAATCAAATTTCAAAATTAGGGCAAGAGGTTTGTGAGAGTATATTCTAATCTCATTTTCAAATTTCCATTTTGGCTTATTTTATCTCATTTTTGCTTCCCTTTTAAATTTTACCTACAATCTAGTGGGATTGTGCCCTTTTATTTGTGTAGGCTACTTATCTTAATTTTCCCTAGTGAAGTTTTATTTCCTTGTAATTAATTAGCTATTATACTATTATTATTTTATGGTTTAACGTTGGTATCGTTCTAAGTTAATTAAATATTTATTTTATCGAATATTTCATCCATGTTCTAATTGGCGTTTATTTTAATCGATTAATTTATTCATCCTCGGCGAAACTAGATTCCTTTGGTTTTCATATTATTTATCTACTTAATATTTAATTTACGTGATGAGTATTTGAATTCTCTTTCCCCCTCCCTTTTTCATTAATTTTCAAGAGAGATAATATTAAAAGGCCCAAATATTATAGTTAGGGGCGAATTCAGTTTCCCGGTTGAATCTTTTTTTTGGCGACTTGATGTTTTTGACCTAATAATTTATCTTTAAAATTTATATCGTTATAACATTAAAAATAAATAATCCTTTATTGATTTAGTTCCCTACTGGTGTTTAATTTAAGACTCATTCTTAGGTTTTATTTATTTTATTTTTACTTATAAAATTCATTTTCTTGTTGGAGACTATTTTAGTCTTTCATTTCTGTGTTTAACGAAAATGCGATATGCTAGATTTAGGGTTTGTTTTATGCGTTGCTTGAATATGATAAGTGTGTTCCATCCATCATGCCACCTACAATCAAGCGCCATCACGTCACTATAGTTAATCATTCTTTCGATCCGAGTTAGGTTAGGGTCCGATGTTGTATTCACCTCACCTAGGTAACTAGGGATCAATTTTAAACAGTCTATCCCTAAGTGTGACACACTTTGTTTCACATACCCCTAGACGGCCTACACATTATCTAGTATAATGTCATGTTTACGCCTCAGGCGTATTGCCACCGAGCACGCAAGCACATGCGAGGTGGTTTTTAGGGATAGGGAGAAATTTTTTTGTGGTTCGTGTCATGACCACATGGCAAATGTGGGCATGACACACGTGTTTGTGTGTCGTGACCGCATGGGAAATGTAGGCATGACAGTGCTAACACCCAGTTATCTTTCTGCAAGGCCTAAATTGACCATTTTACAAAGGAACCCTATGACAAACTTGTCCCACACACTTAAAACCTAAAAAAAGTCTTAGAAAAGGGTTCAAAACAAAGGATTTTCTAGGTTTGATTAGGTGGTTTGCACATTCAGATGTTCAAATACAAAACCCCCCTTTCTAGGCCTCAAAACCTAGGGCTTGCTAGATCTTCCACTTCCAATCACTTCTAGACCTCATTCAAAGGTCTAACACCATGTCCTTGATCATATTAGACAATAGAAAACATAAAACCACCACCTTATTAAGGCCGATCTCCTGCTGCTATAACTGAGCCTCCATTTCAATGCTCTTTCCACATGCAATCTTAGACTTTCAATGGTGATCACCTGCCTATTTGCACTCCTCCTGCTTTGCAAAGATTAGAATCATATTATACATGTTATTAAGGACCTACACCATGAGAAATAGGATCTTACATTCATGGGAAGGTCCTATAAGGCATTGTGTTCTCTCAAGAACTCACAAAATAGTTTGTTGTTCTTGAGGACAGTCAAAATAAACAGTAATAAGCTACCTTTAAAAACCCTTCTTAGAGCATGAAATGAAGTCCAATACTATTCCAAGAAGATTCAAAACATTTATTATGCTACCTCAGATCAAAAGAACATCAAACATGCAAAGAAAGAACAAGAATTAGATGAAATTTTGCTTATCTCTGTCAGGCCGTACAACTCAGATTTCCAAAATGACTCCACGTACCATCTAATGCCTTGGGAAGGCTTATATAAAATTTGTCTTGACTCCCATAACTAATTCCCAAAGGTTGGAGATGGTTAAACTTCCAAAACCACTCATTCTTGATTTTCCCACCAAATGCATTATTCAAAAATTTGAAAATTAAACTTTGTTTTAAGTGACTTTTACTCTACCAAATTATCATGGTTCATCATGGTTGATCTTCTTAGGATCATTATTGCTTATTCCTAGCCTTAGACACTTCTATTTGACTCTTATTTGACTCTAGAGGCACTATTGGCCCACTTACATTATTTTTTGGTCCTAGGGTCCTTACCAGGACCCTTAGGACATTTGATCATTTCATCATTTTGCTCATTATAACATGTCATAATTGGTTCTAGGATGTTTCAGTTGATTTGATTTGATCCATGGGCTGCTCCTTTGATCATTTGTGTCTTCTTGCTCCAAGGTGTTCTCTTAGGTGCTCCTGCACCATAGAATAAACCAAACAATGATCAGGAGTACCTACAAGATATTTAAACACCATCTTTGCATAATTCCAATGTTGTCTACCAGGGTTAGACATAAATCTGCTCAAAACTCCCACTACTTGGGCAATGTCTGGTCTAGTGGAAACCATTGCATACATCAAACTCCCTACAACACTAGCATAAGGCACATTAGACATATCCTCAAAATCATCCTCAGTCTTTGGACACATATCTAATGAAATCTTAGTACCAATGGGTAAAGGAGCTCTAACTAGGTTACAGTCCTAGAAAGTAAATCTCTACAAAATAGTGTTCACATGCTTACTTTGTGACAACCAAAAAATTTTGTTATCTCTATCGCTTCTGATCTCCATTCCCAGAATATACCTGGCAGCTCCAAGATCCTTCATATCAAATGCACCTGAAAGGTGGGCTTTAAGCTCACTGATCATACCCTTAGTATTGTTGAAAAATAACATATCATCAACATACAAAGCAATAACCAGTATAGAATCATCAACACAATGAATGTAAACAAAGTGATCCTCCTCGCTTCTAACAAAACCTAATTTCAAAGAAAATGAGTCAAACTTTTGATACCACATTCTAAGGGACTATTTTAGACTATAAAGAGACCTCTTTAACCTACAAACCCAATGTTCTTTTCCTTTTACCTCAAAACTTATAGGCTATTGCATATAAATTTCTTCTTCAAGATCTCCATGCAAGAATGAAGTTTTAACATCCATTTGCTCAATCTCCCAATCATAAGCTACAGTAATGGATAAGAGAAATCTAATAGAAGTCAATTTAGTAGCAAGAGAGAATATCTCACCAAAATCAACTCCCTCTCTCTGGGACTAGCCCTTGGCTACCAGTCTAGCCTTGTACTTCTCCAATGACCCATCTGCTCCAAACTTCTTGAAGACCCACTTACATCCTATGGCCTTTCTTCCTTTGGACAAATGAACAAGATCCCAAGTGTTACAAGAGTCTAAAGCCATCATCTCCTCCTACATGGCTAACTACCAAGACTGACTATCATCTATAGAAATAACTTCCCTGTAGGATCTAGGTTCATCATTAGTACTTAGGAAAGCATATATACAACAAAAATCTAGTGGGCTATACCTGTCAACTAAATTTCATTGTCTTGTGGATCTCCCCAAGGGTGGAGTAAGAGACTCTACTCATTCTTCTGCATGATCATCTGCACCAACATCTTTTGTAATAATAGACTCATCTTCATTAGAACTACTTGAATCTTCTTCTTCTTCTTCACCCCCTAATCCATCATTCTATTCTTCCTGAGGTGCATCTTGCTACTCTAAATCAAAGTGCACCTTCTTTACCTTTTCTTATTTTTATTTTGGCTTCTCAAGTTTAGAAATAGCTCTAAGTTCCCTGAAAATAACATCTCTAGAAAAGATAATCTTGCGGGTTAGTGGATTCCAAAGCTTATAACCTTTGACATTATCACTATATCCAATGAATGTACACTTTTCAACTTTTGGATCCAACTTAGATCGCTTTTCCTTAGGCACATGAACAAAAGCCTCACAACCAAAAACCCTTAAATATGAAACAAAAGGTTTCTTACCTATCCACACTTCATAAGGTGTCTAATCAAGAGCCTTACAAGGAGATCTCATTATCAAATAGAAAGAAATACACACAACCTCTGCCCAAAAACATTTATCCAACTGTGCATCACTAAGCATACTTCTGACTCTTTCGATAATTGTTTGGTTCATCCTTTCTGCAACATCATTCTATTGTGGTGTATACGAAGTTGTCTTTTGTCTAATTATACCTGCATGCTTGCAAAACTCATCAAATTCCTTAGAGCAATATTCTCCTCCATTGTCAGATCTTAATATTTTTATCTTTAAACTTGATTGGTTCTCTACTAAGACTTTAAATTCCTTAAACTTAGTGAAAACTTTAGATTTATGTTTCATAAAATAAATCCATGTAAATCTGGATACATCATCAATGAAGGTGACAAAATAGCAAGATTTTCCAATAGATTCATTATCTACAGGTCCAAAAACATCCGTATGAATAATTTCTAATTTCTCTTTTTCTCTATTGCTTCCTGAAGGAAATGATTTTCTGTTTTGTTTACCAAACACACAATGCTCTCAGAAATCAAAGTGCTCATCAAAATAAGAGAAATTGTCCAATAATTCTTTATTCTTAATAGTTTTTAATACATTATTTCTTGTGTGGCCCAATCTGCAATGCCATAGCATACAAGTATTTTTAGAAGCCTCAGAAACATAAGAGGCATTACAAACTATAGTGGCTTCAAGCTTAAACAATTTCCCAAATCTCTTCCCTTTTGCTACCACCAAGTTCACTCTCACCAATCTACAACCATGCTTGCCAAATGTCACATGCATTCCCAAATCATTCAACTTTGAAACTAAAATTAGATTTCTAGCTAATCTAGGAACATCAAAACACCATGGAGGGTTTTAATCCTCCCATCACTAAAACACAACAATACCTTTCCTTTCCCAACAATCGGATATGAAGAGTTGTCACCAAGGTAGATATTACATCCATCGTATTCTTCATATGTGGAGAACTATTCCTTATGCAAGGTGATATGAAATGAGCATCTTGAGTCAACCAACTAGTGATCATTAGAAACAACATTACATGCAAAAAGTAAAACATCTTCACCTATATTTGAGGACTTATCTGAAGCACTCTCCCACTATTTCCTAGGGATTCTACACTCCTTCACATGTCCCCTTTTATCGTAGTTCCAACACTTAACTTTGTTCTTTTTACCAGGAGTCTTAGACTGGCCCTTGGACTTGTCCTTAGCCCCTTTTTGATCTCCTTTAGATCCCCTTTCCTTAGACCTTACCCTTATACTGAGAGTGTCACCTGAACTATCCAAACTCTTCTTCCTTAATTCCTGTGCTAGTAAAATTGCAACAAGAGCATCCAACTTTGAATTTGTGAGCTTAGCAGTGATAGCCAAAATGACATTTTCACATGATTCAAGTAAAGAACAAAGAAGCAAGATACATTTATCTTCCTCACCAACTTCAACATCTACTGAAGCAAGCTGACTCATCAATAAATTAAAATAATTTAAATGCTCTGCAACTGACTCACCCTCTTTCATTTTCAAACAAAACAACTTCCTTTCTAAATAAAGTTTATTTACCATACACTTGGCTTGATAGATCTCACCCAACCATTTCTACAACTTGTGTGCAGTCTCTTCCTTTATGACATTTAGCAGGATAGAATCTGAAAGACACAAATGGATGATTCCCCATGCCTTCTTATCTAGTTTTTCCCACTCATCCAGAGAGACAGCATTGGGGTTCTCTTTTTGACTAGCCAACCATTGGTTTCTTTCTTCCAACAAATCTTCCATTTTCAGCTTCCACAACTCATACCCCATTCCATTGAACTTCTCAATGTCCAAACGAGAGGTTGATGCAATGGTAGATCCATCCATAATATCAAAACAAGATCTACAAGACAAACACAATCAAATCTCCCACTACAGCTACAGCTTCCACACTACCACCCAAGAGTCAAATATGGCTAGGCTCTGATACCAAATGTCAGAAATGAAAGCAATGCTACTTTAATGGAAATCTTCAATTCAATATAAATTTTTGTATTGCAGCAACAAATACATGGAAAATACTTATAGAAATGTTTTCTAACTCATCCTAGGCATTCACCTTCTCTCTCCTAAGATTATCCAACCTGTAAACATTAATTACCATCTTACAAGAATCGTACATTTGTCCAAAAACAACCATGCAAAGGTTTGGCACCCAAGACTAAATCTGGCCTCTTACAACATCTTATGATGAGTCATAACCATTATAAATTGCACAAAAGAGTATCTTTCCAAGGTAGGAACCTTGGGCTAAATATAGCAAATATACAACTAACATATCCGTCATATGGATCATAGAATCACATAATCTTATGACAACTTGCAGCTATCATAGATTCACTTACCAAACATTATGATAGTTATCATACATGCCAAATATGGTAGATTCCTCAAGGGAAAATGCCTACCCTCATTTACTTTGATTTTTTAGATTTGCCAATAGTAAAAGTCACTTTGTAATTACCTCTGGTTACTCTGAAATTACAACTATAAATGAGACTACCACATTCCCTTATGGGTAATTACAAATAACAAATAATAAATAGAATAAAATACAATATTGGAATTTACAAGGTTAATGGCACCTTATTCTAACATTCTCCCACTTGACATTATACATTGTAAATCAACCCATAGGAAATCATATAGAATAATCAAGCACTAGAAGCAAGGCCCATGGCCTCTCTGCACCACAAACTTTTCTATACTCATAGGTTTGGTCAATGAATATGCAGCATTCTCCTGATTGTCTATCTTCTTCAACTCAATCTGTCCATTTGCAACCAACTCTCAAAATGTTATAATATAATGTTCAGATAAAAATTATATGAGATAAAATAATGTTGGGATAAGGTGCCATTAACCTTGTAAATCCCAATATTGTATTTATCCTATTTATTACAAATTACATATAATAAATGGAATAAATACAATATTGGGATTTACAAGGTTAATGGCACCTTATCCCAACATTCTCCCATTTGACATTATACAGTTTAAATCAACTCATAGGAAATCAAATGAAAATAATCATATTATAATAAATTGAAGTTTAGGTTAATATAACATATAATAATATAATATTGTAAATCCCAATATTGTATTTATTCCATTTATTACAAATTACATATAATAAATGGAATAAATACAATATTGGGATTTACAAGGTTAATGGCACCTTATCCAAACATTCTCCCACTCGACATTATACATTGTAAATCAACCCATAGGAAATCAAATGAAAATAATTATATTATAATAAATTGAAGTTTAGATTAATGTTGGTATAAGGTTGAGTATGCATAAAACCCTAGTTATGGGATAATTAGCTTGAAACAGACAAATGACAACAATAACCTGGAATCTAAAAGTACAAAGATAATCAGTGAGATGTTAGAATCTATCTCCCAGAAGCAGAGGTGTTGAAGGACAAATTTGATAACCACCCAAGTCTAGAAGTGATAATCTGTCAATGGTCAACACTAAGAATATGCTGTAAATGATGCTCAGAAGCTAGATCTAGAGCATGGAAGCCCAGTAGACTAGGGTGCCAACTAGCCAACTCTTTTTAGAGAGATATTCTAGAACTATTTTAGATCCCAAAACCTTAATTCCTGCACTACCTTTCTGCGACTCCACCTTTCCCAAAACCTAAACCTATAACCTGCACACAAGACATTAAGAAAGCGGTTTGGGGGTTGTGGTATTTAGGGATTTGCCTTAGTCAAACCCTAGGATAGCATTCAAGCTTCCCAAAACTATTGTTAGAGAGAGCGTACCCTTACACGGTAGAGGCTAGAGATAATTCAAATGATGAAATGATTCAAATTGAAATGATGTCACCTCAGCGGTGAAGTCCTTAGGAGGATTAAACTTCATCAACTCATAAGGAGATGGATGATGATGCCAAAGTTGCAACAAACATAGAGAAATACAGAAACAAATCTACAACAATAACACAAAGAATGTCTTGAATGATCTTTTCTCCAATATCATAAGTTCAAAATATCCATCTAGGTTCAAAATGAAGTCTAAAACTCACTTATATATGCTTTCCTACTAACATTCACAAAATTAAATCACAAAAGCTGACAAAGAGGAACATTTTTAAAGGTCCCAGGCTGATATAACATTAACTCACCTTGACCAATTAGGGAGGACTTGGTTGGTTGGTGCCCAAGTCTAGGGGCCTAATTTAGGTTATGGGTAAGTTAAATGAAGGGCCCAAGGTCCCAAATTCACATGGGTGTCAGGATGCTCAATTATAATGCATAGTGAAGAAAATAGGACCTAGGAGGTACAAAAGCATGCTTCCACTTTTTACTCCATAACATTTATGTTGGCAATATGTGTTGCCATTGATGTAAACTCTATATGTGTCAAATTGAGGTCAAGCTTGTATAGAATTTGAAGATACAATGGAAGATTTGAAAGAGATGGTTTGACTAAGTTAAAGACATAGGGTTAGCATGCTTAAGGTAGGTTAGTTAGGAAGACCTAGTAGATAGAGAAAATTTGTCTAAGTATAAGAATGGTAATCTTCCTAATGTCTAAGTATGATACGGAGGTGATTGTACATGTTCTAACATGTTTCCAACATGCCTACATTGATATCCTACCAAGATGGTGTACCACACTCAGAGATAAGTTGCACAAATTTGATTAAGGCATTCATAGTATATATATAATCCTAAGGTAGAGTCATAGTGTTTTGGTCTACATTCCTCCATAAATCTTGATTTAGTCTTGCAGTTCAGAAGCTAAGTTGATATAGATATTAACATGCTATATCCAAGAGATCAAGTCTTTACACCTTCAACAAAGAAAGTAATCAATAACAAAGTTCTGGTTACTGCTCAGACAGAGTAAAGCAATGGTGGAGACTTGTTGGAATGCTCTACATTCCACCGAAAGAGAAGTTGTGCCCATGTGGTTTTGAGAACATGTTTAGATATGTGTAATACATATGTCCTTGATGTATCAAGTGACTTGATGATCCACAAGGTCAGCTTTCAAATGACAGAAGTAATACAGACAGTTCTGGAAGCATAAGTATTCTATAGAACACATTTTTGAGTACTTGCAGAAGATGGAGAAGGTGTACATCAGCTATATGAGTGTCTATGGAAACTCTACATGCTTCATTGTATCTTAGGTATGAACCACATGTAATTCTTGTTAGATTCAAGGTAGACAACTGAGAGAGGGGGTGAATCAGTTGTACAAAACTTTCTTCCAATTAAACACTTGAGTCCACTTTGTAATTCAACAACATAAAGATAAATCAATCAAGGAAACATAATGCATTAAATAAAGAGTAGAAACATATTAACACATAAGACACCAAGATTTTGACATGGAAAACCTGGTTAAGGGAAAAACCATGAGGTGATTAACCCAAGATTGTATTTTTTGTTAGAAGAATAGAAAGAATAAAATGGCACATGCTAATTAGGGCTCACTACCTAAGCACACTGCTCACAAGAGGCTCACTGCCTACAAGAGACACAT
This sequence comes from Cunninghamia lanceolata, assembly GCA_027924645.1. Classification (NCBI taxonomy): domain Eukaryota; kingdom Viridiplantae; phylum Streptophyta; class Pinopsida; order Cupressales; family Cupressaceae; genus Cunninghamia; species Cunninghamia lanceolata. The sequence continues at coordinate 2,655,119 of BSBN01000516.1, forward strand.
TGTCTACAAAATAATAAGTATCACATACATGAATTGGAGAATAGCATCTTCACCATGCTTGAATCAGTTCCATTTAAGTCCAATACTTCTACTCTACCTTTCGGTCTCCTCCTCGCTACCACACTCACATCTCCACAAGACACACTTTGAAATGACTTTACAATCCCTTATTTATACAAGACATCAACTTAGGAATAATCAACTAAGTCAGAAAACAACTACAAGAACATCTGCATGATGTGTAACTCATCCGATCGGCCAGTCTCAAGAAGAACACCATCATCCGAAAGTATTTCTTCAATTGTGAACTCCAACTCCAATGCAGACCACCAACACAAACTGGACATGATCCAAAGACCTCCACAAGCTTTCCTAAATCACCAAGAACATCCACACTTCATCTACTTACTGAAATCCTTCTCTCCTTCAACTAGAACTTCAAGAACATAGTCTGTCATCACTATCACAAAAGAATAGATGCTTGCAGACCTTCAAACCATGAACCAATCAAGTTGACACTTCAAAAAGACTTCCTCAACACTCCCTCAGATCCGTAGAATAGGATAATGTATTTCCAGATCTCACCGGACCTATCTGTGTCACTCTATCACCTCTGAACACCTGCCAGAACTGGTTTTACTTGAGCGGCCACAACTTCTTCATATCTTCATGCGGACCTCTGAAATATTTACTGGATCACCTTAAGACACATATCTACAAACCTATTAAACCGCATCCTCTTATCCTCATCTTATTTTGGACTTTTATTTTACTGTCTTCACCATTCTTCATTGTTCCTGATATGACCAATTTTCTCAATATCCTCAACAAACAGTTCATCTAATCCTTATCATTAATGCAACAGGAGTATGTTGACATCAATGACAACACCGGTTAGGCCCATACTTGCAACAATCTCCCCCTTTGTCATTGATGGCAACATATGATGTGAAAAACTATTTTGATCATTAAGACAAGAACTTCTCCTTTCTGTCACAACTCCCCCTATCAGCAACAACCATTCACATGTCTTCTTTTCCTTTCCTGCTCCCCCTTTGATCAAAAACCACTTGTTTTTCACATGTCTTCTCTCCCCCTTTGACATCAATGGAAAAGGGCACATACTTGCATTTCCACTACTTCAGAATCATACCAGCTGCTCCCCTTGAGTAGCAGCTCCCCATCATCAATCCGAACCACAAGATATGACTGTGATATCCACCAGACTAATGCACATCAGTGCACCTTAGTTCATCACTAGAGGGGCAATAACCCCTAACTTCTCCCTAAGATACTCAAAAGAGTCCTTAGGTAGAGGTTTAGTAAAGATATCTATAATCTGATCCTTGGAAGGCACGAACTCCAATCTGACTTCATTCTTGTTCACTTGCTCTCTCAAAAAGTGAAACTTGATGGATATATGTTTAGTCTTTGAATGCAACACCAGATTCTTAGATATGTTTATTGCACTTGAATTATCATAGAAGATTGTGATAGGCTCCTCATACTCTACTCTTATGTCTCTTAGCATTTGCTTCATCGACAAAACTTGAGTGCAACTACCTGCTGCTGCAATATATTCTGCTTTTGTAGTTGACAGAGATATTGCCTCTTGTTTCTTGCTCAACCAAGAAACCAATCTCTTTCCCAAAAAGAATGCTCCACCACTGGTACTTTTCTAGTCATCCACATCTCCTGCCCAATCCGCATTTGTATATGCATGAAGAGAAAAATCATGATCTCTGGGATACCACAATCCATACTCAACTGTCCCTTTTAGATATCTAAAATTCCTCTTGATTGCCATGACATGAGATTCTCTAGGATCAGCCTGAAATCTAGCAACAAGTCCAACAACATTCATAATGTCAGGTCTAGTTTGAGTGAGATACAACAATCCACCAATCATTGACCTGTACTTTTTCTGATCAGCCTTAGGAGAGTCATCATCTTTGCCCAATTTACATCCAGTTGCCATGGGAGTATTCATTGGTTTTGAATCTTCCATCCCAAATTTCTTCAACAATTCTTTCACATATTTAGTCTGAGAAATGAAGATTCCTTTCTTTGTTTGAGTGATTTGTAGACCCAAGAAGAAATTCATTTCCCCAAGCATGGACATCTCAAATTCACTTTTCATTTGATTTGCAAAAGTTTTACACATACTATCTCTTCCTCCAAAAATGATAGCATCAACAAACACTTCAACAATCAAGATGTTTTCATGATCAATTTTGAAATACAAATTACTATCAGCAGTACCTTTGTTGAAACCAATCTTCACAAGATGCTTATCCCATCTTTCATACCAAGCTCTTGGGGCTTGCTTCAGTCCATACAGTGCTTTCAACTTGTAGACCATATCACCATGATCAAACAATTGAAATCTATCTGGTTGCTCAATGTACACTTCTTATTCCAAGTCACCATTTAGGAAGGCAGACTTGACATCCATTTGATATACTTTGAAGTCTTTGAAGGCAGCAAAAGCAAGAAATAATCTGACTACTTCAATTCTTGCCACCAGAGCAAAAGTTTCTTCAAAATCAACTCCTTCTATTTGAGAGTAACCCTTGCAGACCAATCTGGCTTTATTTCTAATTACTTCACCAACTTCATTTAGTTTGTTCTGGAAGACCCATTTTTTTCCATTCACATTCTTGTTTCTAGGTCTGGGAACAATATCCCAAGTGTGATTTTTCTCAATTTGCATCAGCTCTTCCTCCATTGCTTTAGTCCAGTTTTCATCATTGCAAGCTTCATTGACTATCTTAGGTTCAATCCTTGAAATCAGACAATACTCATTTGAATCTTGAGCAATTTTCCTTCTTGTTTGTACACCTTTGCTTTTATCACCTATGATCTGATCTTCAGAGTGGTTTTGTCTTACATACCTAGGAACTTTGGGAGTTTCTTGCATTCTTGATTCTTGATTAGGCTCATTCAAACTTATCTCTTCTTCCTGATTTACTGGATCAGTCTAGATCTAAATCTCAGAAGGGATTTGGACTCCTTGGATCAAAACATCATTCTAATCATCTTCATCATATTCATAAAACCTTGAGGGTTTCTCAATTCCTTCATCAACCTTCACATTAGTACTTACTATAATCTTCCTCAATCTCTTGTTATAACACCGGTATGCTTTACTTTGAGTAGACTAACCCAAAAAAAAATTTTCATCACTTCTAGCATCAAATTTTCCTAAATCTTCATCTCTTTTGATGTAACATTTGCTACCAAAGACTTTGAAATACCTTACAATAGGAGTAATGCCAAACCAAAGTTCATAAGGAGTCTTACTGGTATTGCTTCTTATTTGAACTCGATTGAGAGTATAGACTGCAATGCTAACAACTTCTCTCCAATAGATCTGAGGAACATTTTCTTCCATCATCATGGTCCTAGATGCTTCCTAGATGGTCTACTTCTTTCTTTCCACTACTCCATTCTCCTGTGGAGTCCTAGGAGCAGACAACTGTCTTTTTATTCTATGTTTCTCATAGAATTCTATGAACTCACCGGATGTGAATTCTCCACCTCTATCAAACCTTAGACATTTCAATTTTAATTTGGTCTCATTCTCTACCATAGCCTTTAATATTTTGAATTTCTCAAGAGCTTCTGATTTCTCTTTCAGAAAAGTTACCCACATCATCCGGGAATAGTCATCAATTAGTAACATGAAGTATCTATCACCTTGTACACTCTTGATTCTTGCCAGACCACACAAATCAGTATGAATTAAGTCCAATAATCCAGTAGAGGATAGTTCCTTACTCTTGAATGTGACTCTTCTTAGCTTACCCAACTGACATTCTTTGCACAAGATATTAGCAGGTTTCACCAGTTTTGGAAGATCTCTTATAGCCTGAGTGTTGCTTATTTTGATGATGTTATCAAAATTCACATGACACATCCTCCTATGCCATAACCAACTCTAATCAACTTGAACAAATAAGCAACTTTTATCAGTACCAACCAAGTGGAAGATATTACCTTTAGTTTGAGTACCAGATGCAATCTCTATTCTAAAACTTTCAAAGATCTTGCATTTTCCATTCTTGAATCAGAGATCATAGCCTTTGTCCACCAACTGTCCAACACTGAGAAGATTGTGCTTCAATCCTTCAACATACAGTACATTACCAGTTTTGTTCCTTCCATCAAAAGAAATAGTTCCTCTACCTCTGATTCTACCAGTAGAATTATCACCGAACTTTACCACTCCTCCTTCATACCTCTCCAAATCTATGAACTTATTTTTGTCACCTGTCATATGGTGAGAGCATCCATTGTCAATGACCCAATCATCCTTCTCTTCAACTTAGGTAGTCAAAGCTCTTTCCATAGTCTTATGATTGACAAATATAGAGGATATTGGATCTTCTTCCTTGATAACAATGAACACCCATTCATTTCTGGATTTGTTTCCTGTCTCTGATTCATCATCTATTACTCCTTCATTATCATCATCTTCATGCACATAGTAACAGTTCTTTACTCCTTGAAAATCTTTCTGGACACCTTGAGGCAAAATGACCAATCTTATTGAAGTTGAAACACTTAAAAGGCAATTTCCCTTCATACTTACCGGATCCTCTTGGCAGTCTTTTTGCAATAAGGGCTTCAAGATGGGCAGTTTCAGTTTCTTCTTCTTCCAGGTCTTTTCTTGCTTTTTCATACCATGATAGTTTCCTTGAAGAGTTCTCTCCTGGATCAAACCTTTGTTTACCTTTTACAGAGGCATTGGCTTTGAATGCAGATTCAGTCTTAGGAGGGGCATCTCCAAACTCATTCATTTCAAATGTAGCCAATTGATCTCTTGTGATAGTTGTATGGGCTCTAAATTCTTCAATGGTAGCAACCTTGATTTTATAAGAAGCAGGAAGGGATCTGAGAATTTTGCCAACAATCTCATCTTCATCCAAGACTCCACTAGCATTTCAAATTCCACAAACAAGCTCATTTACTATTGGCATAAAGGTAGTGATATTTTCATCTTCTCTCATCTTCAGATTTTTGAATTTTCCTTTCAAACTTTGTAACCTTGCACATTTGACATACTTGTCTCCTTCATGTAGAAGTTCTAGTTTTTCCCAAATCTCAAAAGTAGTTGGTAGATCAACAGCATTTGAAAGCTCTAAATCAGATAATGCACTTAGAAGAGCTTCTATAGTCCACAGATTGTTTTCACCATTTGTGATTTCATTTAGGACTTTCAGACCACCCTGTGGAGGAGTATACTTCGTTGAAGCCATGGTCTAGTATTGCATTCCCATACATTGCAAGTGACATTTCATGCGACTTTTCCAAAGATTAAAATTGGTTCCATCAAACTTCAGACTATCCTTCTTGTAGGACGACATCCTGGATCTCCTCAAGTGGTTAAGCTCTTTTTAGAGGAACTTGGCTCTGATACCAATTGTTAGATTCAGGGCAGACAACTGAGAGGGGGGGTGAATCAGTTGTACAAAACTTTCTTCCAATTAAACACTTGAATCCACTTTGTAATTCAGTAGCATAAAGATAAATCAATCAAGGAAACATAATGCATTAAATCAAGAGTAGAAACACATTAACACATAAGACACCAAGATTTTGACATGGAAAACCCAGTTAAGGGAAAAACCATGGGGTGATTAACCCAAGATTGTATTCTCTGTTAGAAGAATAGAAAGAACAAAATGGCACATGCCAATTAGGGATCACTGCCCAAGCACACTGCTCACAAGAGGCTCACTGCCTACAAGAGACACACTATCTACAAAATAATAAGTATCATATACATGAACTAGAGAATAGCATCTTCACCATGCTTGAATCAGTTCCATTTAAGTCCAATACTTCTGCTCTACCTTTTGGTCTCCTCCTCGCTACCACACTCACATCTCCACAAGACACACTTTGAAATGACTTTACAATCCCTTATTTATACAAGACATTAACTTAGGAATAATCATCTAAGTCAGAAAACAACTACAAGAACATCTGCAAGATGTGTAACTCATCTGGTCAGCCAGTCTCAAGAAGAACACCATCATCCAGAAGTAGTTCTTTAATTGCGAGCTCCAACTCCAATGCGGACCACCAAAATGAACTAGACATGATCTAAAGACCTCCACAAGCTTTCCTAAATCAATAAGAACATCCACACTTGATCTTACTAAAATCCTTCTCTCCTTCAACCGGAACTTCAAGAACACAGTCTGTCATCATTGTCACAAAAAAATAGATGCTTGTGGACCTTCAAACCATGAACCAATCGAGTTGACACTTCACAAAGACTTCTTCAACAGTCCCTCAGATCTGCAGAACAGGATAATGCATTTCTGGATCTCACCGGACCTGTCTGTGTCACTCTGTGACCTCTGAACACCTGTTAGAACTAGTTTTACTTGAGCGGCCACAACTTCTTCAGATCTTCATGTGGACCTCTAAAATCTTTACTAGATCACCTTAAGACATATCTACAAACTCTTTAAACTATATCCTCTTATCCTCATCTTATCTTGGACTTTTATTTTACTATCTTCACTATTCTTCACTGTTTCTGATATGACCAATTTTCTCAATATCCTCAGCAAACAGTTCATCCAATCCTTATCATTAATGCAACAGGAGTATGTTGACATCAATGACAACACTAGTTAGTCCCATACTTGCAACAATTCTCTCTTATTTTTGTTGATAACTGAGAGGGGGGGTGAATCAGTTATCTTAATTTATTTAACTTTCTGTTCTTCTTTAATAATTAGTGCAGTATCAAAGCAAACAAGCATGAAAGTAGAAACAAAGTCAATACACATAACACAATGATTTTGATGTGGAAACCCTAGTTAAGGGAAAAACCACGGGGTGATTAACCCAAGAATGTATTCTCTGTTAGAAGAATAGAAGTACAAAATGGCACCTGCCAATTTAGGGCTCACTGCCCGAGCATACTGCTCACAAGAGGCTCACTACCTACAAGAGAGAAGGATAACACAATGTTTGAACTAATGAGAAGCATCCACACATGCTAAGATTTAGTTTTGGTTGAGCTCAATAAACTCATCTGCTGCACTTCATTCTAACTTTCTTTTGGTTTAGCTGTCTTGTCACATTTCGGACCTGTCTTCCTACCTTCCCACTACTCTTCTGCTTTTATTCACACAACTACACATTCACAACAACAACTTCATGTCTCAATTCATCTGGTATATATATCCACATAAGTAATCTTACCACCTTTCTAGTCAGCATCCAGAATAGTCAATATTTTCCCAAGCTTTGATCTGTCAGCTAGATCCTTGCTTACCAAGTGATGCGGATCTAGGAGATGCTTGAAGAAGTCATCAATCATGTCAGCCAATCATGAATGATATCTCAAGAAACTTAGTCATCAGCAATATCTCTTCTGGATTTGGGTCTGACACTCTGTCGGTACAGTTATTCCTCTATCTACTTTGCCAAACAGGAACCCAACACTCAAGTGCTCATATCTTTTCACCCTTCCATCACCAGAGGCTAAATCCTTGGAATCTATTAGTCAAGGTACTTGTGGATGTGTGGGATATCCTTTGTTGCCATCAATGACAACATACATAAACCCATATAGTGTCTCTTGCCAATAATCTCCCCCTTTGGCATTGATGGCAACACTTAGTGAAAAATGACTAAGTGTCACACTATACTCCCCCTTGGTTGATGCTCTATTTTTCTAGAGCTCCCCCTTAACTGGATTCCTCATTTTTCACTACTCCTCACTTGCCCTTTGACATCAATGGCAAAGGGTAGGGTCCACACACCAAAATTCTCAAAAAAAAAGTCAACTATACTTAGCCGCATATATATAGCATACTTACATATACTGAAGTATGTCTGTAAAAGTTGTCTTCAATTGGATGAATTATGTTGCCCAACTTTGCTTCATCCTGTCCAAAATTGAGATGTGACCACTCAACAGGAATGCAAACGCATCTGCCCTTTTTAAATCTGTCGGATCACTGGTCCGGGCTGTGATCTGAGCTTCTTTTATGGCCTCATGCATGGCTTCTAACTTAGGGATAATTATCCCTCTAAGTTCACCCAACCTGCTTATTCTATTTTTCTTTTCCTTCTCAAGCTTCTTGATTTCATTCAAGACTGCAATAGTCTAACATTTTTGATTTATTATGGAAGAGGAGAGAGGATCAAAATTCTTAGAGAGTGTTGTTAGTTTGTCCTCCTGTTCTTTCACTTTCTTCTCAATATCTAATGTTACTTTGGACCATGATAAACAAAATTTGTACATTTCCCCACCATCTTTAAGATCATTTTCTAAGCTCTTTATCCCAATATTCATATTCCTCCTATCATTCGTTATTAACCCTTGTACCTCTGATAATCTTTTTGCCAAAAATTCCTTCCGGACCTTATCCTCTATTGACTTCTCTAGGGAATTAAAATGTGTGCTAACACTGTTGACTAGAGATTTGAGATTACCAGATGAGGAGGCTGAGGGATCCTTTTGAAAAGATGGCATGATCTTTTCTAATACTCTGGATGCAACTTCTATTAGCTCACAGTCTTCCATGTGAGACTTCAGGAGTTTTTCTTTAGCCTTTGCATTAGCAAATGAAGCTATCTTCATTGTTTGTACCAGAGAAAGAGAATCAAAATTAAATGGTCCTTGTAGAAGTTTCAGTTCATCAATCTCCATTGTCTCTTTGTTTAAGAATTCTTTGATAGTTTTTGTAGTGTCTCTTTCTGGAGACAGATTCTTCTTCTCTTCTGCAGTCTTAGAGCAATCTCTTGGAGCTTTCTCTCCTTCTACACTCTTACCACTAATAGATGTGGTCTTCTCTACTGAAGTCTTCTTTCCTTCTATAACCTTAGTACAGTCATCTTCTTTTTCCTTCACTCCTTTTTCTTTATCCTCTATTCTTTCTTCTCCTTTGGATTTGGAGTTAGCAGGGGAAACTGGAGGAGTGATGTTTGTTTGTTCATGAACCACTTCTTCCAGAGCAGAGGATTCCAAGTCCTTATCTTTTTCTTCACTGGTGTCCATTACTTCTTCTGTCATTGCCTTAGTATATTCTTTTTCAACACTTGTAGCCGAGGGCTCAACACCCAAGTCCTCTATAATAGGAATGTTGAATCTTGAGTATGCATTTCGGAGGATCTCTTCTGTTTCTTTTGATATTTTGTCAGTTTCTCCGAGCATAAGTTGATTCATTCTTGCTTTGCTCTGGAACTCATCCTTGCAATCTTTGAAGATCATATTCATTTGCTTTGAATCAATTGAAGGATAAAGCTGAATGGCTATCTGTTCTTAGATCTCAAAATCTTTTGCCATAGCATTATTCTTTCTTATTTCTAACTCTTTCTCTAGGCTTTTGGGAATAAGATATATAATTTCAATAAAAGCCTTATTGTAGATATTCAGATATTTGACTGCTACTTCCTGCAAGATCTTTTGGTCAGCCTCATTATAATGATCATAGAATTTAGCCATTAGTTGAAGGTTTCCATCCACAGTAACTAATTTGACAACATCATCTAATGATAGAGTGGGTTTTTTAACAAACTCTTCTGCCATCTCTTCCTTGTCTTCACCAGTAGAGGGTTCACCAGATACTTTCTTCTTTTTCCTCATTTTCCTCACCTCCTCATCTGACTCAGTCTCTTCATCATCCTTCTGACTGATGTAAGACCTTGTGGCCTTTGTCTTAGTTCTTTTCTCTACTTTACTTGGTGATTTTGCTTCTAGTTTTGATTTATTTGAGCTCTTATCAGTGGTCAGAGCAGAGCTCCTAGAAGATCTAGTCCGGGAGGAGGATTCTACTGAAACACTTTGCTTTTCTACCTCTTTCTTCTCTTTCTCAATCTTTTCCTTCTTTTCCCTATTGGCATCAAGTGCCTCTTTTGAGATGCCAAGGCTTTTGGCAATGTTTTCTACTTCTTTTCTTACCTTTCTTTTCATCTCTGGTTGCCTTAGCTCAACATGGATCTTCACACTCAATTCTTCAAAGGTTCCAAACCTTTCTGCCTTGGGATCCTTTGGTTGACTCAGCATGTGCTAAACATGCAGCTCTATGATTTTTTCATCCACCTCATACCCCATTGGCATGATCCACAGTGATCTTGGTTCCACTGCCTCCATTAGGCACTGATCAGTCTCTACCATAAAACGTACTATGTCTTTGTATTTCTCAACTAGAGATTGGGGAATTCTCTCTCTAGCTTGCATCATGTTCTGGAAGTTTTTGAAGAAACTCTAGAGAGTTGTGTTTTGTGCTTTTTCATCACCAAGTCTATGTAAATAGTCCCTGATTTGTATGGCAACCAGTCTATCACTCTGCCATACCCATCCACTGGATCCAAGTAACTCATTCATAAAGTAGAAGAATAAGCACAATATTAAGCCACCATACTTAAATGAATTTTTATCTTTCTTTATTTTCTGCAGATTCTCCAAGAGTTGGTTTAGAAGAAGCTGACAAAGGTCATAATCTGAATTCTTTCTTAACATTTCATAAGCAGTGTAGATAGCAGTTCCAGGTACTAAATTCTCCCTGCTAGAATGATATATCTTGTATCTGATGATCATGGAGGCAAACTTGATATCCAAATTAGTGATATCTTCTATTGTCATTGCTCTTTTGTCAAACCTAGATCTGGCAACCTCACTTATAGTCTGATTCTTGACCAATTTGAGAATAGGTATCCCACCGGATGAGTGCAAATTGGTAACTACCCTAATGGCATCTTTTGTGATCTTGAATGGTCCATTCAACCACATGAAGTTGTCATGTATTCTGCTCAAGACATACCGGACCCATTCATCCTCAGCAAAGCAGGGGAAATGTATACACTGTGCAAAGTGCTTGTCCCGGAGGGCCTTGTATTGGGGTTGGAGCTTAAATGAATCATCTATTAGTTGTTTGTAGTAGATATCCCTCAATTTGAACTCTCCAAATTCTTCAATGTTTGCGTGAATGTAAACCCTAATATCTTCTGTATGCAAGACACCATGCGAAACACTAGAAAATGCTCCTAGGGGATCTACTTCCAAGGATTTGTAGGGATGTTTCTTGAATTTGGGGCAAGGCCTATCAGTGATCTTCACAATATTCAGAGTAGTCATCTTTAAAAAGATTTGCAGAGAGGTGTTTAGGAATAGAAAATACCTTTTGCGCCTTAGGTTTCACGGAGTGAGCCGGATTGATTTCTGGATGAATCGACTTCTGCAAATGATCTTTGATGGGCTTGAGGAAATTTGTTGCAGAGCTCCTTTTTGCTTCTTCTTAAATGCAGAATGAACAAATGTTTAATGCGAAGAACCCTTATATTACTCCGCAAACCCTAATACCAAGTTACAATAAATGCTTGACCTAAGTCATTCCAGTTTGCCTTATTCAGATGATTTGAAGAAATAGATCAATCTTGATCTAAACATCTTGCGGATCTTCCATAACTTAACCATATTTTATTTAAATGTTTCTCTTATGAACCCTTTAATCCACAACTCTCCTTGTGCTAGTTTTGGCACCAATTGACTGGCTGGGGGAAAATGGTTTTCTTGTGTCTCCCCCTAAGCTAAGGCTCACTTTTTAATTTTTGGAAGGAATATCAGCACTAGAGTCTGGTGCAGATCCATCCCCTACATTCTCTGTACTTTTCTTCACCCAAATCTTGTTCATCTCATTTTGAACTTCATTCACATTCACTTTTCATTTTCCCTTATCTCGATTCTAATTATGATGTACCAGACCTCTTTTGTCCTGATTCTTGCTTCTGCAGAATTTTGCAATATGACCGGATCTATTGCAAATTTGGAAAACAACATTTATTTGTATATTTGATTGATATCCTCTTGATCTATATTGATTAGCCATATGACCCATTCTATTGCATGCAAAGCATCTACCATTGAATGAATTGTTCATTTGCATATTTCTGCATTCATAAGATTTGTGACCATACCTTTTGTAGTTGAAACACTGTCCAGAGAAGGATGTACTAGTCTGATTCATTCTCTTTCTGCACTAATTAGCTTTATGACCAAAGTTATTGCAGTTATGGTAGTATCCATTGAAGGATGGATATCTTTGAGCATTAGGCTGCCTTACCAGAGGTCTTCTAGGCCTGTTCCTTGGATTTTCTGATCCAAAATTCTTCTAACTGGATCTAGAGCTTTCACCTTTTTCATATCCCAGGCCACACTTGTCATCTACCCTCTTTTGGATTTCAAGAAGAACTTCAAGTTGAGTAGAGCTTATCTTGAATTTCTCTTTGTATCCATTTGCTGTTTGAAGATCCCTTTTAAGAGAGACAATTTGATCCTCAATTTTTTCTTCATTATCTTTAGCATCTTCAAGATCTGATTCAAGATGTCTGATTAATCTATCCATCTTGTGGTAGTCTTCTAATTTTTCCTTGAGAGATTATCTTAGATCATCTTCAGATTTTCTTCTCTCTTCAATTTCTTGGGTGAACTTCATAACTCCTAATTCCATCTCATGTCTTACCATGATGATTTCTTTTGATAACTTTTCACATAACTTGCTTTTCTCTTTCAAATCTCCATTTGTATCATTGGCTTCACCTTGACTTGCCAATTGTTGAAGTAGCTCCTTTCTCTTTTTCATAGAGAGACTCAATTTCTCTTTTAGGTCTTTTATGAAATCATCAACCTGTTCGAGTCTTTCCTTCAATTCATTGACTTCAGAATTTGACTGCTCAAGATCATCAAGGGTAGACTTAAGTTGCTCCCTCATACCATACACATCTATTTGAATTCCTAGATCTTCCTCAAGCTGTTAGGCTCTATTGGGAGGAACTTGGTTCTGATACCAATTGTTGATAACTGAGAGGGGTGAATCAATTATCTTAATTTATTCAACTTTCTATTCTTCTTTAATAATTAGTGTAGTATCAAAGCAAACAAGCATGAAAGTAGAAACAAAGTCAAGACACATAACATAATGATTTTGATGTGGAAAACCTAGTTAAGGGAAAAACCACAAGGTGATTAACCCAAGAATGTATTCTCTGTTAGAAGAATAGAAGTACAAAATGGCACCTACCAATTTAGGGCTCACTGCCCAAGCATACTACTCACAAGAGGCTCACTGCCTACAAGAGAGAAGGATAACACAATGTTTGAACTGATGAGAAGCATCCACACATGCTAAGATTCAGTTCCGGTTGAGCTTAATAAATTGATCTGCTGCACTTCATTCTAACTTTCTTTTGGTTCAGCTATCTTGTCACATTCCGGACCTATCTTCCTGCCTTCCCACTACTCTTCTACTTTTATTCACACAACTACACATTTGCAACAACAACTTCATGTCTCAATTCATCTGGTATATATATCCACATAAGTAATCTTACCACCTTTCTAGTCGACATCCGGAATAGTCAATATTTTCCCAAGCTTTGATCTGTCGGTTGGATCCTTGCTTACCAAGTGATGAAGATCTAGGAGATTCTTGAAGAAGCCATCAATCATGTTGGCCAATCATGAATGATACCTCAAGAAACTTAGTCATCAGCAATATCTCTTCCAGATTTGGGTCTGACACTCTGTCGGTATAGTTCTTCCTCTGTCTACTCTGCCAAACATGAACCCAACACTCAAGTGCTCATATCTTTTCACCCTTCCATCACCGAAGGCTAAATCCTTGGAATCTATTAGTCAATACTCATCTTGACTTCCCCAAATCTGCACTTTACTGAGATACTTCATCTGAGAGACCCAGACCTGACTATCGGACCTTGCTGACTGCTCTGTTCTTTCTTACCAGATCACAATACTTCTTCAATCTGACTTCTGGTAGAGACTCATCATGTCTTGTGGATGTGTGGGATAGCCTTTGTTGCCATCAATGACAACATACATAAACCCATATAGTGTCTCTTGCCAACAATTTTCTATACTACATAAGGTACTCAAATCAGTCAGTAAAGAGTTGTATATGACTATCCTCTAGATTACAGTATACCTAAGTTAAGTCTCTAATATTCTTGGGAAGGATGAGGTTGTACAGATCTGGGAATGTGTTCATAATAGTGTATAAGTTAATTTCTAAGAGTTTTATATGTTTTTGTGTATCGTAATGCAAATTCCTAAGTCTTGGAATATCACAGTCTTTCTAGAATGCTCTATTTTCATAAGTTCAACATGTTTCTTGTTTTGCGGATGCATATATTGATTAGATACTTTAGGATAATGGTGTATAGATATTATTAAGAGGATACATGGTTGAAAACTTGGTCCGCATAATGTCTTTGGCTTCTCCTCAATGATGTGAATATGGTTAGTTAGTAGTGGTACTGTTGTTTGGGCCAACAATCATGTTTCCTCCATATGCTATGGACCCTGATTAGTTATTTTGGCATTGGAGGATGTGTAGTGATTTTTCTTGGATCCTATTATGAATTTTTGTAATCCACAACTCATTTTTTTTCAATATGTGTTTGCTCTTTGCCAACCTATAGATTATTACATGTTTCAACTAAAAGTCTTTTTGGTGTCGACTTAATCAATGTTGTGAGATGTTGCGGAGTATATATATATAGAAGAACAAATTCTTTTATAGAAAAAATATGTATGTGTGTAAGTGATAGAGAAGAATAAGAAGTATGAAGTGTACAGAGTCAGTATGATGAAGTGATTGGGTAGAAAATGGACTACAACATCAACATAAGGTAGATGCTTCTTTCATAGTAGTTCATATTTATTTTATCATTGTAATCTTGTTTAGTAGTGAGCTTTGTTCAGGGAGTAGTAGCTTCCTTGGGTTGTAGCCCTAAAACAATATTGTAAACTTTTATAACAGTGAGCATTATATATTGTGAACTAACACTCACCATGGTTTTTCCCAATTTTGGATTTTCCAGATAAAAATCCTGGTGTCATTGTGTTGATTAATGTGGTGCATGTTTTACTTTCTGTTCTCTAAGTAATTTTATTTGATCAACAAATAAAGTAGTTAAGTTTTAGAATACATTGATTCACCCCCCTCTCAGTATCTCAGTGTGTTCAACAATTGGCATCAGAGCTGAGTACATTTGAGAAGCCTAACAAGCTAGGGTAGATACTGCAATTGAACACATGGAATTTGAAGTTATGTCTAGTTATGTGTTTACTCTAGAACTAGATCTAGAAGCAATGAAACCTGAAGGTTGGGATTTTGATCCAAAATGATTGTGAAGTAGACCTTGAAGGAGAGCTCTAGTCATCTCTTAATGATTTGGATGAATCAATAGAACTAAATAGGAAATATGAGGTCATGCTTGAAAAAGTAGAGGAGACAATTGGCAAATTGAAGACACAAGCTAGAAAATTAAAAGAAGAAATTAGCAAATTGAAAGCTCAAATAGAAGAAGAAAAAGGATGTGGAATTAACCTTAAGAAGATAGAAGATGTGATCTCTGATTTGAAACTCAAAATTGAAGAAGGCAAGAGGATTGAAGATTTCTTAAATAACAAGGTCAATGAGAAAGTAGTTGAATGTTTAAAACTTGAGGAAGAAGTTGTCACTTTGAGAAAAGAATTGGAAAAAGTAAAAGAAAAAATTGATAGAGGATTAAAACTAAAGGGAGGTTTGGATATTCTTGATGAATTGATTATCTCTCAAAATCCATTTAAATAAAACTATGGTATTGGTTTTGAAAAGGGGAAAAATCCTATAACCAATGTACCTACAAACTTATATGATAACTTCAAAACAAAAGGAAAGTTTAAAACAAAGGAAGAAAAAGCCTGCACTAAAGATCCTAAGAAGAATGCCTCTGAAGATGCAAAAGACTATGAATTCACTCATGTCCGAAGACAAAGAAAGAACAAGAAGAACTTTAGAAAATCTGCTCCTACCAGGTACCCTCAAGCCTTCAATGGCAATTAATATGCTTGTAATAGGTTTGGTCACAAGGTTGTTGAATCTAGAAGCAAGATGAATTAGAATTCATTTAGGTCTCTAAGGTATAATGATGTGAACTCTCATTCATTTCATGGCTATTGTCATGCTTGCAATAAGGTTGGTCATAAGGCTAATGAATGCAAAAGTAAAGTGATGAGTAATAATAAGAATAATGCTCAACACTTTTATGGTTACTATTACACATGCAACAAGTATGGTCATAAGGTTGTTGATTGCAGATCTAATGTAAGAAGAAGTGGTTATGCTCTATAATCCAATACCATCTACTACAATTGCAATAAATTAGGATACATTGCAAGGTTCTATAAGGGAAAGAGTGTAAGGTCTTCTGCTCCTCAAAAGAAGATTGATATTGCTCAATAAAAGAAGGAAATAAATAGGACATGGAGGAACAAGGAAGAAAATGAAGTAAAGGAAGGAACTGCACCTCTACCTAGTGTAGATGAATCCCTTGGAAACTAAAAGGAGGGAGTATTGATTCAAGGGGAGTTGCAAGTGCAAAACTTTCAAACCCCTGAATGCATAAGATGCTTAAATTTTTAGCATAATGGCTAAAAGTGATATAGATATGTCTGGTTGATGATATGATGATGTTTGATCAAATTTCTAGAGCAAATGGATAATTTGCAGAGGATTGTTGAGTGATCATAGATCTCTATATACTAAAAAGATGATTAGGCCAAGAACAGAGAAATACAATCAATGCAAAGTAGCCAGGGTTGGTGAGAAGCCTATTTAGTCACTACTTGATCAAATTTGATCTCATTTGAATGAATTCAAGTGTGAGAAAGAGAAAAGAAGAGAAGATCTTCAGTAGATCTTGTGTGTGAACCATAACATAAAATTATCAGGTATTCTTCAAATTTACCAGTTAAACCCTAGTTTTATGAAAGAATTATCATGTCAACACCAGTAGTAGTTGATGTTGTGAAGAGACCAAGAATGAAATTCAAGAAATACCCATACAAATCCACTAAGACTGATAAGGATGGAGCTTTTTCTCACATTCTCTCTAATGTGTTGCACATAGACGATGTTTAGATATACATCTAGTCACAACTAAATGAGTATGATTACCTAAAATTGGAACAATTTAGGAATGATCATCTTCTAGGTGATGATTTTCAATTGAAGCTGGAGTTTGCAAAAGTTGCTACAAAATGACTAGATATCTGGAAGGGTTTCCCTAATTTCCAGTGTAAGGAAGATTGTGTTAGAATTGCATTAAGCTAGATCCATGAGGATTTCTTTTGCCTTGATCAACCCTATGTGATCACTAAGGAAGCCATCAGAGTTGTGACCAGATTGTACTCCTCTGAACTAGTGCCTACATTGAAAGCTGTGAAGAATGAGGAGGTGATGAGACTTACCGGAGTGAAATTTGATAAAAGAACCCTAACCGTGGATGACATTGAAGATCTAGGGGTCTAGTATGCCACTATGGAATTTTCTTACAAAGTGCATTACACAAAAAGAGAGGGGTTTGCTACTACCACCGCCATTTATACTACTTATCAGATGATGAAAGAAGGAAAGAACTATGACCTCTATGAGCTCTTGTGGCAGCAACTATTGGACAATTTGGAGTACCAAGGAGAGAAGGTACAAATTTTGGTATGGTTCTTTAATCATTTTCCTTATGTTCTATTTCCTGAGGGAATTACCTATAATGAAGAGTATGGTCTGGAAAATAGATACCCCTATTGCTCATCAAATCAAGGACTATATGCATAGTTTTCTTGATCATAAAATTGTGACACGTTGTTTTAGGGATTTTTCAAAACATTTCAAAATGACATGCAAATGAGGGAAAGGATACCAATAAAAGTAATCGAGAAATACAAGAATAATATAACTTTCATGGTGGACAAAGACAATTGCTATATGGAGGCAATAGAGCCAAGAACTTTCTAGATAACCACCTTGCCTTATGAGGTGTCTAAATATGATTTGGTTGGATATGTTGATATGTTGCTCAACAAGCATAAGGATCTTGTTGCTCAAAGATTTGGAACCTATGATGAAATCACCAACAAAACATCAAGAAGAATGTGGAGGAAAAATAAGAAAAGATGAAGTCAAAATTGGAAGAAATGCTTAATACTCCTGAGGGTTTAGCAGAACAACCTCAAAACTCCTCTACTACAGCAACTTCTAAAAGACCAAGTAGATCTGTCTCTACTATAGCTACTTCTTCTAACCCCTCCAGATCAACTCTAACCTCACCTAGCAAGAGAAGAACTACTGAAGACCCAGTGCAGACCAAAACTATAGAAAAATAGAAACCAAGGAAAAAGAGTCAAGCAAGAAGAGAAAAGACTAGTTTGGTAAGCATAAAAGATGATGAAGAAGAGGAAGAAGAAGAAGCTTATGTATTGGAGAGGAAGAAGAAAAGAACAAGAGAAGAAGAAGAAAAGGAAGAAACCTCAAAAGGAAAGGGAAAAAGAAAATCAAAGAAAACCAAAAGGGTTACTCAAGAAAAATTTGATTATGTGCCTCTACAACTTGAGGCCACTGTGAATGTTATTGCACAACATGGTGCTCTAAAGGGAGTTGCAAAGCTATATGATGAGATGCCTGAAAATAACAAAGCCACAATTGAAGAGGCTATAATTAGGTATTTGATGGCCTATAATGTACCCTTAATTGAAATAATTGATCAACTTCTTAATAACCTTGCAGACACACTCACTAGCAAGATAATCGAAGCCACGGAAAAAGAGGCTAAAATGAGGCTACAAGTAGTTGAAAAGGTTGATCCTTCTATCTTTGATGAATATAAAGTTAAAATTTCTCAAAAATAAGAAAAGGAATTTAGAACAAAAAGAAGAATAAATATCCTAATGGGAAAAGACAAGGAAGAAATAGAGAGACTGGAAAAGGAAACATTAGAGAAAACTACAAAAATTCTTGAGGAAATGAAGAATGCTAAGGTGACAGTTGAGGAACAAGTTCCTCTAGATATACTAGATGTACCTCTTTAGGATATAGATATGTCATCCTTTGATGACAAAGTAAATAGAGGCAACATGGTTGAGAAAGATAAGGAGATTGTTCCTCCAAAAAACATGAAAGTACAAAATCTAGAGGAGCTAGGTAATGTGGGTACACCTACTCTAGAAGAGACAAAATCACAAAACTCAAGAGGTCAAGTTGAAATGAATATATCCCCTCTAGAGAATATAGAGACACAAAATATAGAGGGTCAAGATAAAGTAAGTATACCCCTCTGGAGAACACAAATACAGGTACAGAACATAACAATTCTCCTACAAAGAATACAAGGAAAGATGAGAAAAGAGAAGAGGATAACCCTAAGGAGAAGCAAGAAGAGAAAGTTCTAGAGAAGAGTGAGGAAAAACAAGATGAGAAGACTCAAGCTAAAATACAAGAGGATAAAATAGAGGAGAAAAAAGATGAAAAAGACAAGAGTGAAATAGAGAAGGAAGATGAGAAAGTGGAAGATATAGGTCAGAGTTCTTCAAAGCCAAACTCATTCAAAGACCTATTAGATTGTAGATGAAATTTCACCCTATGATCACACCACAAATTTTGTAAATTCCCACTCTTGAAGGGCAAGTTGATTTGGAAAACATTTCACCCCTTCACAAACTACAACTTGGAGACATCCTGCATGCTTCTACAAGAAAACCTAATGAAAACCAATTTAGTTGAAGATGCAGTGAATCTAATTCAAGAAGGATTAACAGAGGTAATCATTGACTCCTGTCTACCTCTGGAGTAAAAGCTAAAGCTACTTATGAATTATTTTAAGGATCATTCTTCTCATGTTGAACAAAAGGTATAACAAGAGGCTCTAAAGAAGATGAATGATAAAAAACTGGCTAAGGTATCTGACAAGTGTGCCAATGGACATAATAAACAATAGGAAAATATAAAGATATTCAAAGATTACATTGATGAAGCCACCACATTATATTTTTTCTTCTTGAAATGGCCTAACTCCACCAAGAACATCAAAGCTTAGATCGACTCCATTGAGTCATAGATCTCCAAATTGGCAGAAGTATATGACTTGTGAAAAGACAAGAATAGAGCAACCATGACACAAGTTGAAAACCCTCATGCACAAATGTCATACCTATAGGAGAAAAGAGAATAGATAAATAATTAGTTTGGTCAGCTAAGGGAAGCAGTCAATTTGATACTTGCTTCATTGTCAGGATTGCTAGGTGAGAACGGAAAAATTGAGTAGAAGATGAAGACACCAAGCAACATAGATGAGGTTGAAGACTTATGTATGCAAATTTGAATTTGAAAATCACATTCTTTCCTTAGAAAAAATAAATTGGGTATCCACTCTTACACAACTCAAGGTAATATACAAAGCCATTCTACCTTCTAAGTGAGTTGCAAGAGTATTATAGATAAGAAAATTTTGGATGTATATAGACTTGTGGAGGCTAGTAGTGTCATACTATGTACATAACATCAATTTTTGAGGTATTTTCATCTTAGGGGGAGTACTGTTTATACAAATCATATTGTAAGGGGGAGATTTGGGATGTTATAAGTAGAAGACTTTAGGCCCCTTGTCCTTGATGTCAAAGGGGGAGAGAAAAATATACATCTAAGGGGGAGTATGTGTTGCCAACAATGACAAAGGGGGATATTGTTGGCAATATGTTTTGTCATTGATGTCAACTCTATATGTGTCAACTTGAGGTCATGATTGTATAGAAGTTGAAGATACAGTAGAAGATTTGAGAGAGACAGTTTGACTAAGTTAAAGAAATAGGGTTAGCATGCTTAAGGCAGGTCAGTCCAGAAGACCTAGCAGATGGAGAAAAACTATCTAAGTATAAGAATGGTAATCTTCCTCATGTCTAAGTATGATTTGGAGGTGAGTGCACATGTTCTAACATGTCTCCAGCATGCCTACATTGATATCCTACCAAGATGGTGTACCGCAGTCAGAGATAAGTTGCAAAAATTTGACTAAGGCATTCATAGTAGATATCCTAAGGTAGAGTCATAGTGTTTTGGTCCGCATTCCTCTGCAAAGAAAGATTTATTCTTGCAGTTCAGAAGATAAGTTTATCTAGATATTAGCATGCTATATCTAAGAGATCAAGTATTTATACCTTCAGAAAAGAAATTTATGAGTGATAGAGTTCTGGTTAGTGCTCAAACAGAGTAAAGCAATGGTGGAGATCTGTTGGAATGCTCCACATTCCTCCAAAAGAGAAGTTCTTCCTATGAAGTTTTGATAACATGTTTAGAGATCTATAACACATGCTTCCTTGTTGTATCAAGTGACTTGATGGTTCACAAGGTCAACTTTCAAATGATAGAAGTAATACAGACAGTTTCAGATGCAAAAGTATTCTATAGAACACATTTTTGAGTACTTGTGGATGATGGAGAAGGTATAGATCAGCTATATGAGTGTCTACGAAGACTCTAGATGCTTCTGTTGATAACTGAGAGGGGGGGTGAATCAGTTATCCTAATTATTTCTTCTTTCTGAACTTTCTTATTAATCAATGCAGCATTAATTCAAACAAGCAAACATTACCATGAAATGGAAAAACACATGACACAGTATTTTTGACGTGGAAACCATGTTAAGGGAGAAAACCACAGGGTGATTAACCCAAAAATTATTCTCTGTTAGAAGAATAAGGAATTAAAAAATGGCACTTGCCAATTAGGGCTCACTACCCGAGCACACTACTCACAAAGGAGGCACACTACCTACAAGGAGACAGACTGTCTACAAAAGAATGTTTTACAATACTTGAACTAATTGGAAGCATCCACATATGCTAGAGTTTAGTTCCGGTTAGGCTCAGTACACTGATCTGCTGCACTTCATCTATCCTCTTCTCTTATGTTGCTTTCCTTTCACAGACCAGACCTTTCTTACTGTTTCTGCTCTATTCTACTTTTATTTGCATATCACATATTGTAGTTAGGGTAAAATTGCAAATCAGGGCAAATGAATAAACAGCAATGATAAAAACCCTAGCAATGCACAATGAAGCACAAGACAACATGAAAATCAAAATAACAAATGTAAATGCAAACCGATCTCCACACTATGCTCTATTTATCTCCATTGCTTTTCTCCACCTCGCATGAGCATGCAAGATTTTGAAGGATTATTGTTGGAAGAATGTTGGGTGTGTTGCAAGTATGAGGTAAACCAGTGTTGTCATTGATGTCAACATACTCATATTGCTTTGACAAGAAGGATTCAATGAGCAGTGTGCTGAGGATATTGAGAAAATTAGCCTCAGTCAGGAACAGTAAAGAACAGTGATGAGAAGAAGGCAAATGTACTATATAGGATGTGGATTAAAGGGTTTGTAGATATGAGTCTTGAGATGCTTCAGTTAAGATTTCAGAGGTCCGCATGAAGATCTGAAGGAGTTGTGGCTGTCGGTGTAGAACCGGTTCCGGCAAGTATTCAGAGGTGACAGAGGATCACAAAAAGGTTCGGTGAGGTCCGGAACTGTATAATCCTAATCTGCGGATTGGAAGGAGTCTTTCGGATGTCCTTGTGATGTGCCATCTCGAGTTGTGTATAATTTGGAGGTCCGGAAGTACCTCCTGCATTATGACAGTGGCGACAGACAGTGTTCTTGAAGTTCTGGATAAGGAGGATAAGAGATTTCAGTAAGTAAAGGAAATGCAGACGTACCTGGTCATTCAGGTAGGCTTGTGAAGGTTCTTGGATCATGTTGAGGTTGTGTTGTTGGTCCGCATTGATAGTAGAGCCCGGAATTGAAGATATTCTTCCAGATGAAGTTCTTTCTCTGTTTAGCCGACCGGATGAGTTGTTCATCCTGCGAATGTTCTTGTGGTGGCCGACCGGATGTGTTATTCATCTTGTGGATACTCTTATGGTTGTTTGCCAACTTAGATGTTTGTTCCTAAGTCGATGTCTTGTATAAATAACGGTTTGTGAGTTCATTTCGAAGTGTGGATTGTGTGGATGAGTGTGGCATAGCGAAGAGAAGTGCGAAAGGCAGAGCAGAGGTTTTTAGGCTTAAATGGAACTGATCTGGACATGGTAGAGATGTCATTCTCCAGTTCAAGATTGTGATTCTTATCACTTTGTAGACAGTGTGTCTCCTTGTAGGCAGTGGGCCTCTTTGTGAGCAGTGTGCTCGGGCAGTGAGCCCTAATTGGCAAGTGCCATTCTTTTTCTTATTCTTCTAACAGAGAATAATCCTTGGGTTAATCACCCCGTGGTTTTTCCCTTAACCAGGTTTTCCACGTCAAAATCTTGGTGTTCAATGTGTTGATGTTTATCTGCTCTTGTGTGTATGTATTATGCTTTCATGGATGATTAATTGATATGGTGTTAACTAACAATGAAGAATCAAGTGTTTGAAAGAACAAGAAGTTTTATACAACTGATTCACCCCCCCTCTCAGTTGTATGCCTTAAATCCAACAATTGGTATCAGAGCCAAGTTCCTCTGAAAGAAGCTTAACCGCTTGAGGAGATCTAGGATGTCGTCATACAAAAAGGATAGTCTGAAGTTTGATGGAACCAATTTTACTCTTTGGAAGGGTCACATGAAATGTCACCTGGAATGTATGGGAAAAGCATACTTGGCCATGGTTTCAAAACCATATGTACCTCCACAAGGTGGTCCGACAACTCTGAATGAAATCACAGAAGCTGAAAACAATCTGCAGACCAAGGAAGCTCTTCTAAGCGCATTGAATGACTCAGATCTCTCAAATGTTATTGACCTACCAATTGCATATGAGATCCTGACTAAACTAGAACTTCTGTATGAAGGAGATGAGTTTGTCAAAAGTGCAAGGTTGCAAAGTCTGAAAGGGAAATTCGAAAGATTGAAGATGAGGGATGATGAAAACATCACTACTTTTATGCCAAGAGTGAATGAACTAGTGTGTGGAATTAGAAATGCTGGTGGAACTCTGGATGAAAATGAGATCGTTTGCAAAATCCTTAGATCCCTTCCTGCTGCCTACAAAATCAAGGTTGTTGCAATTGATGAATTCAGAGCCCACACAACCGTCACAAGAGAACAATTGCCTGGCAAGCTAGCTGCATTTGAAATGACCGAGTTTGGAGATGATCTTCCTAAGACTGAATCTGCTTTCAAAGCCAGTACCTATGTGAAAGGCAAACAGAGAATTGATCCGGGAGAAAACTCTTCAAGGAAGATGACATGGTATGATCAAGCAAGAAGAGACATGGAAGAATAAGAAGCAGAAACAACTCAACTTGAAGCCCTCATTGCAAAAAGACTACCAAGAGGATCCGGTAAGTATGAAGGAAAACTACCCTTTAAGTGCTTCAACTGCAATAAGATTGGTCATTTTGCTTCAAGATGTCTGGAAAGATCTGCAAGGTCTAATACTAACAGACAAAGGTTTCAAAAGAATTGCTATTATGCTCATGAAGAAGATGACAATGAAGGAGTAACAGATGATGAATCAGAACTAGGAAGCAAATCCGGAAATGAGTGGGTGTTTATTGCCATCAAGGAAGAAGATTCAATACTCTCTGAATCTGTCAATCACAAAGTTGTTGAAAAAGCTTTGGCTACTCAAGTGGAAGAAAAGGATGATTGGGTTATTGACAGTGGATGTTCTCACCATATGACTGGTGACAAGAATAAGTTCTTGAATTTGGAAAGGTATGAAGGAGGAATGGTAAATTTTGGTGACAATTCTGCTGGTAGAATCAGAGGCAGGGGAACTATTTCCTTTGATGGAAAGAGCAAAATAGGTAATGTACTATATGTTGAAGGATTGAAGCACAATCTTCTCAGTGTTGGTCAGTTAGTAGACAAAGGCTATGATCTTCGGTTTAAGAATGGAAAATGCAAAATCTTTACAAGCTCCGGAACTGAAATTGCATCCGGTACTCAGACAAAAGGTAATATCTTTCATCTGGTTGGTTCAAATAAAAGTTGTTTGTTTGTTCAAATTGATCAGAGTTGGTTATGGCATAGAAGAATGTGTCATGTAAATTTTGATAACATCATCAAGATAAGCAATACTCAGGCTGTAAGAGATCTTCCAAAATTGATGAAACCTACAAATAGTGTGTGCAAAGAATGTCAGTTAGGTAAACAAAGCAGAGTCTCTTTCAAAAGCAAAGATCAGTCTTCTACCGGATTGTTGGAATTAGTACATACTGATCTCTGTGGTCTGACAAGAATCAAGAGTCTGCTAGGTGATAGATATTTCATGTTGTTAATTGATGACCATTCCCAGATGATGTGGGCTACCTTTCTAAAAGAAAAATCAGAAGCATTTGAGAAGTTCAAAATCTTCAAAGCTATGGTAGAGAATCAAACCAGATTGAAAATAAAGTGTCTAAGGTCTGATAGAGGTGGTGAATTTACATCTGGTGAGATCATTGACTTTTGTGAGAAGTAGGGTATAAGGAGACAATTGTCTGCTCCTAGGACTCCACAGCAGAATGGAGTAGTTGAAAGAAAGAACCGGACCATCCAGGAAGCTACCAGGACAATGATGTTGGAAGCAAATGTTCCTCAGATGTTCTGGAAAGAAGCTATCAGCACTGCAGTCTACACTCTAAATCAAGTTCAAATCAGAAACAATACCAGTAAGACCCCCTACGAACTCTGGTTTGGCATCACTCCTACTGTGAAATATTTCAGAGTATTTGGTAGCAAGTGTTATATCAAAAGAGATGAAGATCTAGGAAAGTTTGATGCTAGAAGTGATGAAGGAATTTTCTTGGGTTACTCCACTCAAAGCAAAGCATACCGGTGTTACAATAAGAGACTGAGGAAGATGATAGAAAGCACTAATGTGAAAGTTGATGAAGGAATTGAGAAGCCCTCAAGATTTTATGAATTTGATGAAGATGACCAAGACGGTGTTCAGATTCAAGGAACTCAATCCTCTCCGGTAAGACAGAGTCAGCCTGATCTGATAAATCAGGAAGAAGAGATAGGTTTGAATGAGCCTGATCAAGAAGCAGCAGTGCAGGATACTCCCAAAATTCCTAGGTATGTAACACTAAACCACTCTGAAGATCAGATCATAGGTGACAGAAGCAAAGGTGTGCAAACTAGAAGGAATGTTGCTCAAAATCAGGATGAATGTTGTCTGATTTCAAAGATTGAACCTAAAACAGTAAATGAAGCCTGCAATGATGAAAACTAGACTAAAGCAATGAAAGATGAATTAATGCAAATTGAGAAAAATCATACTTGGGATCTTGTTCCCAGACCTAGAGACAGGAATGTGATTGGAACCAAATGGGTCTTTCGGAACAAATTAAATGAAGCTGGTAAAGTAATCAGAAATAAAGCTAGATTGGTCTGCAAAGGCTACTCCCAAATAGAAGGAATTGATTATGAAGAGACCTTTGCTCCTGTGGCAAGAATTGAAGCAGTCAGATTATTTCTTGCATTTGCTGCCTTCAAAGACTTCAAGGTATATCAGATGGATGTCAAGTCTGCCTTCCTAAATGGTGATCTGGAAGAAGAAGTTTACATTGAACAACCAGATGGATTTCAATTATCTAACAATAATGATATGGTCTGTAAGTTAAAGAAAGCATTGTATGGATTAAAACAAGCTCCAAGAGCATGGTATGAAAGGTTGGATAAGCATCTTGTGCAGATTGGATTCAGCAAAGGTACTGCTGACAGTAACTTATATTTCAAAATTGATCATGAAAACATTTTGATTGTTGAAGTGTTTGTAGATGATATCATTTTTGGAGGAAGAGATAGTATGTGCAAAACTTTTGCAAATCAGATGAAATGTGAGTTTGAAATGTCTATGCTTGGTGAAATGAATTTCTTCTTAGGTCTGCAAATTACTCAAACAAAGAAAGGAATTTTCATTTCTCAGACCAAATATGTGAAAGAATTGTTAAGGAAATTTGGTATGGAAGATTCAAAACCAATGAACACTCCCATGGCAACCGGATGTAAGTTGAGCAAAGATGATGACTCTCCAAAGGCAGATCAGACAATGTATAGATCAATGATTGGTGGACTGTTGTATCTCACTCAGACCAGACCAGATATAATGCAGGCTGTTGGTCTTGTGGCAAGATTCCAGGCTGACCCTAGAGAATCTCATGTTATGGCAATCAAAAGAATTTTTAGGTATTTGAAAGGAACAGTTGAGTATGGTCTATGGTACCCTAGAGATCCAGACTTCTATCTTCATGCTTACACAGATGCAGATTGGGCAGGAGATGTAGATGATCGAAAGAGCACCAGTGGTGGAGCATTCTTTTTGGGGAAAAGATTGGTTTCTTGGCTAAGCAAGAAACAAGATGCAATATCTCTATCTACAACTGAAGCAGAATACATTGCAGCAGCAAGTAGTTGTACTCAAATCCTATGGATGAAGCAGATGCTAAGAGATCTTAAAATTGAATATGTGGAGCCTATCACAATTTTCTGTGATAATTCAAGTGCAATTAATATTTCCAAGAATCTGATATTACACTCTAAGACTAAGCACATATCTATCAAGTTTCACTTCTTGAGAGAACAAGTGAACAAGGAAGAAGTCAGGTTGGAGTATGTTCCCTCCAAGGATCAGATTGTAGATATCTTTACTAAACCTCTTCCCAAGGACTCTTTTGAATATCTCCGGGAGAAGTTAGGGGTCATGGCCCCTCCGGTGATGAACTAGGATGCACTGATGTGCATCAGTCCGGTGGATATCACAGTCATATCTTGTGATCCGGATTGATGATGGGGAGCTGCTACTAAGGGGGAGCAGCTGGTATGATTCTGATGTGTTAAAATTGCAAGTATGAGCCCTTTGCCATTGATGTCAAAGGGGGAGAGAAGACATGTGAAAAACAAGTAGCTGATGATCAAAAGGGGAGCAGTAAATGAGGAGAAGACATGTTGCTGATAGGGGGAGAAGTGACAGAAAGGAGAAGTTTCTTGTCTTGATGGTTTTTCACATCATATGTTGCCATCAATGACAAAGGGGGAGATTGTTGCAAGTATGAGGTAAACTAGTGTTGTCATTGATGTCAACATACTCATATTGCTTTGACAAGAAGGATTCAATGAGCAGTGTGCTGAGGATATTGAGAAAATTAGCCTCAGTCAGGAACAGTAAAGAACAGTGATGAGAAGAAGGCAAATGTACTATATAGGATGCAAACCAGAGGATACAGATTAAAGGGTTTGTAGATATGAGTCTTGAGATGCTTCAGTTAAGATTTCAGAGGTCCGCATGAAGATCTGAAGGAGTTGTGGCTGTCGGTGTAGAATTAGTTCCGGCAAGTATTCAGAGGTGACAGAGGATCACAAAAAGGTCTGGTGAGGTCTGGAACTGTATAATCCTAATCTACGGATTGGAAGGAGTCTTTGGGATGTCCTTGTGATGTGCCATCTCAAGTTGTGTATAATTTGGAGGTCTGGACGTACCTCCTGCATTATGACAGTGGCGACAGACAGTGTTCTTGAAGTTCCAGATAAGGAGGATAAGAGATTTCAGTAAGTAAAGGAAATGCGGACGTACCTAGTCATTCAGGTAGGCTTGTGAAGGTTCTTGGATCATGTTGAGGTTGTGTTGTTGGTCCGCATTGATAGTAGAGCCTGAAATTGAAGATATTCTTCTGGATGAAGTTCTTGCTCTGTTTAGCCGACCAGATGAGTTGTTCATCCTGCGAATGTTCTTGTGGTGGCCGACCGGATGTGTTATTCATCTTGCGGATACTCTTATGGTTGTTTTCTGACTTAGATGTTTGTTCCTAAGTCGATGTCTTGTATAAATAACGGTTTGTGAGTTCATTTCAAAGTGTGGATTGTGTGGATGAGTGTGGCATAGCGAAGAGAAGTGTGAAAGGCAGAGCAGAGGTTTTTGGGCTTAAATGGAACTGATCCGGACATGGTAGAGATGTCATTCTCCAGTTCAAGATTGTGATTCTTATCACTTTGTAGACAGTGTGTCTCCTTGCAGGCAGTGGGCCTCTTTGTGAGCAGTGTGCTCGGGCAGTGAGCCCTAATGGGCAAGTGCCATTCTTTTTCTTATTCTTCTAACAGAGAATAATCCTTGGGTTAATCACCCCGTGGTTTTTCCCTTAACCAGGTTTTCCACGTCAAAATCTTGGTGTTCAATGTGTTGATGTTTATCTGCTCTTGTGTGTATGTATTATGCTTTCATGGATGATTAATTGATATGCTATTAACTAACAACGAAGAATCAAGTGTTTGAAAGAACAAGAAGTTTTATACAACTGATTCACCCCCCCCCTCTCAGTTGTATGCCTTAAATCCAACAGGGTGCTCACTTTTGCAACATAACATTAAGATGAAGATGCTAGAATGAATGATAGATGAAGGATGCAAAGCTCTAATGATATTTCAATAGCATGTGGATACTTGAGGATCAATGCATGCTAATGGCTTATGAGGGGGTTGATTTATAGAATTGGCTTGGTTCAAATGGATGGCTAGGATCAATTAGGGCTTTAGATGAAATGGATGGATAGGATTAAGTTAGGTTTCCTTGTACATTAAGAACTTGTAGTCAATTGACATGTGGAAAGGGAAGATAAGGCTTAAGTGTGCTTGTGTAGATAAATACTAAAATTAGGTCCCAATAGTTGTGCATGTGAAGGATTTGAATGAAAGTTGTATAACAACACATGATTGACTGGACAAGTGTTGGAATGTGATAAAAGATGAGTGTTTAATTCAAATAAAATATTTGAATTAGTTGAAATATGAGTTGGATATTAATTAAATAAATAGAATTTATTTAATTAATAGGATAAATGAATAGGATGGGATAAGATATGATGTGGAAATTAATTAAATAAATAAAATTTATTTAATTAATTGGCATGGGGATAAGATAAATGGGATTATGCATGTGAAATTAATTAAATAAATAAAAATTATTTAATTAATTGGCTTAATGGATAAATGGGATTAAGAGTGGGATTTAGGACAAAAATGGCTTATGATGTTTAGGATAATGTTTTAATAAGGTGTTGTAGGACATGGACAAAGTTGGGACAATTTTGGGTGTCTACACATATCACCACAACACATCTCACAACTAAATCCATCCTATATATATATATATATATATATATATATATATATATATATATATATATATATATATATATATATATATATATATATATATATATCCGCACAAGTGATTTCATTATCTTTCTAGTCGGCACTCATAACAGTCAATCTTCTCACAAACTCTGTTATGTTGGCTGAATCCTTACACATCAAGTAATGCGGATCAAGCTTATACTTGTAAAAATCATTAATCATGTCGGCCAAACATGATTCATGCCTTCATAACCTTTAACACCATCAGTAACACATCTAGAAAGTAGTCTGATGTTCTGTCAGACAATTCTTCCTTTGTTCACACTGTTTCTCAAGAACCCGGTACTCAAGTATTCATATCTTTTACCTCATCTATCACCGGAGGCTAAAACCTTGGAATCTATCACTCAAGGTAGTACTCTTTACTTCCCCAAATCTGCACTTCACCAAGATGCTTCCTCTGATAGATCCAGACCTGTCTGTCAGACCTTGCCACAAGCTCTATTCTTGTTTACCGGACCTCAACAATCTTCATTCTGACTTCCGGTAGAGACACACCATGTCTTGCGGATGTGTGGGATGAACTTTGTTGCCATCAATGACAACAATCATGAATCCATAGAGTGTCTCTTGCCAACAATCTCCCCCTTTGGCATTGATGGCAACACTTAGTGAAAAATGACTAAGTGTTTACACTAGGCTCCCCCTTGGCTGATGCTCTGTCTTTATATATATATTTTTGGAGCTCCCCCTTAGTTGGATTCCTCGTTTTTCACTGCTCTTCACTCCCCCTTTGACATCAATGGCAAAGGGTAGGGTCTGCACACCAAAATTTTCAAAAATTTTACTATACTTAGCTGCATAAGTATATATATACAAGTTGTACTTACATATACTTAACTATGTCTGCAAAAGTGTTCTTCAACTGTACAACTTCTGTCGCCCAACTCTACTTCATCCTGTCCAAAATTGAGATATGCCCACTCAATAGGAATGCAAACACATCTGCCCTTTTTAGATCTGTTGGATCATTTGTCTGGGCTATGATTTGAGCTTCACTTATGGCCTCATGCATGCCCTCTAACTTAGGGACAATGATCCTCCTAAGTTCACCCATATAGCTGATCATGTTCTTCCTTTCCTTCTCAAAATTCTTTATTGCATTTGTGATTGCAATAGTTTGACACTCTTGATTTACTATGGAGGAAGAGAGAGGATCAAAACTTTGAGACAAACTTAGTAGTTTATCCTCTTGCTCTTTTATTTTCTTCTCAATCTCTACTGTTACTTTGGACCAGGAGATACAAAATTTGTATATTTCACTGCCATCCTTAAGAGCATTTTCTATGCTCTTTATCCCAATACTCATATTTCTCCTAACATTAGTGATTAATCCTTGTACCTCTGAGAATCTCTTATCCAAAAACTCCTTCCAAACCTTTTCTTTAGCTAATTTTTCTAGAGAATCAAAATGTGTACTAACACCACTCATTAAGGTTTTGAGATTACCAGAAGAGGAGGCTGTGGGATTCTTCTGAAAAGATGGCATGATCTTTTCCAGCACTCCGGATGTAGCTTCTATCAACTCACAGTCTTCCATATGAGACTTTAGGAGTTTCTCATTGGCCTTAGCATTTGCAAATGAAGCTATCTTCATTGTCTGTACTGGAGAAATAGAATCAAAATTGAATGGACCTTGTAGAAGCTTCAGTTCATCAATCTCCATTGTTTCTTTGTTCAGGAATTCTTGGATAGTTTGTGCAGTGTCTCTTGCCAGAGACAGATGTTTCTTCTCTTCTGTAGTCTTGGAGCTATCCTTCGGAGTTTTCTCTCCACCACTAGTAGTTGTGGTTTTCTTTGCTAAAGTCTTCTCTCCTTCTACAACCTTAGTACTGTCATCTTCTTTTTCCTTCACCTCTGCTTCTTTCTCCTATGATTTTTCTTCTCCTTTAGATCTGGAGACTGTAGGGGAAACCAGAGGGGAAATGTTAGTCTGTTCGGGGCCCACCTCTTCTAACATTTTCTTAGGAGTTTCTTCTGTAACATTTGTAATGGAGGGATCAGTACCCAAGTCCTCTATGATAGGAAGATTAAATCTTTTGAAGGTTTTCCAGAGAATCTCTTTAGTGTCCTTGGCTACCTTGTCGGTCTCACCAAGCATAAGCTGATTCATCCTTGCTTTGCTCCTGAGTTCATCGTTGCAGTCTTTGAATACCATGTTCATTGTCTTGGAATCAATTGAAGGATATAGCTAAATAGCTATCTATTCCTAGATCTCAAGGTCTTTTGCCATGGCATTGGTCTTTCTCATTTCTAACTCCTCTAGACTCTTAGGAATTAGAGAGATAATTTCAATAAAAGCTTTATTGTAAATGTTCAAAAACTTAACTGTGGCTTCCTCCAGAATCTTTTTATCTGCTTCCTTATAATAATCATAGAATTCTGTTAAGGGTTGTAGGTTGCCATCCACAGTGACTGCTTTTACTACATCATCTAAGGAGAGAGTAGGTTTTTCAACAAATTCCTCTTCCTTCTCTTCTTCTCCTTGACTGGATGATTTCTTCTTCTTCTTTAGTTTCCTAATCTCCTCATCTGATTTGGTTTCCTCTTCATCCTTTTCACTTGCATAAGCCCTTGTGGCTTTTGTCTTTGATCTTATCTCTCTTTTACCGGATGCCTGGACTTCCAATTTTGAGCTTTTGGTTGTGACAGGTGCAGATCTTTTTGATGATCTGGTCCGGGTTGAGGTTTCTACCGGAGCACTTTCCTTGCTTTTCTTTTCTGCCTCTTTCTTCTCTTCCTCAGCCCTTTCCATCCTTTTCTTTGGGCATCAATTGCCTCCTTTGAGATGCCAAGGCCTTGGGCAATATTTTCTACTTCTTTTCTCACCTTCCTCTTGATCTCTGGTTCTTTAAGTTCAACATGGATTTTTATACTCAGCTCCTCAAAAGTTCTAAACCTTTCTGCTTTTAGATCTTTAGGCTGGCTTAGCATGTGTTGAACATGCAGCTCCACAATCTATTCATCAACTTCATACCCCATGGGCATGATACAAATTGTCCGTGGTTCTACTGCCTCCATTAGGCACTGATCAGTCTCTACCATAAAGCAGATTGTGTCTTTGTATTTCTCAACAAGAGACTAGGGAATCCTTTCTCTTGCTTGCATCATGTTCTGAAAGTTCTTGAAATACCCCCACAGAGCTGTATTTTGTGCTTTGTTGTCACCAAGTCCATGTAAATAATCTCTGATTTCGATAGCTACTAGTCTATCATTCTCCCATACCCAGCCATTAGATCCGGGAAGCTCATTCATAAAGTAGAAGAATAAGCACAATATTAATCCACCATACTTGAATGAATTCTTTTCATCTTTCTTGATTTTCTACAGATTCTCCAAGAGTTGGTTCAAGAGAAGCTGACAAAGATCATAGTCTGCATCCTTTCTTAACATTTCATAAGCAGTATAGATGGCAGTTCTAGGTATAGAATTTTCTTTGCTAGAATGATATATCTTATATCTAATGATCATAGAAGCAAACTTGACATCTGGATTAGTGATGTCATCTACTGTCATTGCTCTTTTGTCAAACTTAGAACTGGTAGCCTCACCCACAGTTTGGTTCTTTACAGATTTAAGAACAAGAATCCCACCGGATGAGTGTAGTTTGGTAACTACCCTGATGGCATCTTTAGTGATCTTGAATGGTCCATTTAACCACATGAAATTGTCATGTATTCTGCTCAAAATATACCTAACCCATTCATCCTCCATAAAATAGGGGAAATGTATGTATTGTGCAAAGTGTGTTTCAGATGCCCTTGTATTGGGGTTTGAGCTCAAATGAATCATCTAACAATTGTTTGTGATGGATATCTCTTAGTTTGAATTCCCCAAACTCTTCAACATTTGCATGTATATAAACCCTAATATCTTCGGTGAGCAAAACACCATGCAGAACACTGGAAAATGCACCGAGGGGATCTACCTCCAAGGATTTGTATGGATGTTTCGTAAATGTAGGGTGAGGTCTATCAGAAATCTTTACAATATTTAGAGTACCCATTATCAAACAATCTTACTGAAGGATATCAAGAACGATAAATACCTTTTACACAGGTTAAGGCACACGAAGAAATCCGAATAGAGCTGTATGAAGAGTTGCCTTGATCTTTTGGGAGAAGTTGTTTGTAGAGCTCCTTTTCTTTCTTCTTCACATGTGAGTGTACAAGTGTGTAAATGACAGACAAATGAACTCTTTTATTCCAAGAAGCCCTAATTTTCATCTTGCAATAAATGCGCAACCTAATTCATTCCAATTTGCCTGGTTTTCCTTGTTCAAGGAGGAGGAAACTCATCTGGATCATTATGATTCCCTTGTGATTGATGTTAGTGATGAATCATCATATCCACTTGTCCTTCTAATCATCTTATGTATCCGCACATCAAGCTGTATCAATTTGGATTCATACCAGGCTAATCTTGTGAGAAACCTGTTTTACCAGAAGACTTGCTTAACCAGACCAATTCTGAAGGAATTGAACTTTTTAAATTTTCTTGCAGATCTCTCAGATCTTTACGTGACCTTCTTTACATGTTTCTCTAGAAACCCTTTGATCCGTAGCTTCTCATGTGCCAATTTTAGGCACCACTTAACTGGCTGGGGGAACAAGGTTTTCTTTATGTCTCCCCCTAAGCCAGAGCTCACCTTTTAATTTCTGGAAGGAATATCAGCACCAGAGTCTGGTGCAGATCCAACCTCTACATTCTTTGAACTTTTCTTCACCCAAATCTTGTTCATCTCATTCCTAACTTCATCCGCATTCACCTTTTGTTTACCCTTATCTTGATTCTGATTATGATATACCAAACCTCTTTTCTCCTAATTCTTACTTCTGCAGAATTTTGCAATATGACCGGATCTATTGCAGATTTGGCAAACAACATTTCCTTGTATATTTGATTGATATCCTCTTGATCTGTATTGATTAGCCATATGACCTATTCTATTGCATGTAAAGCATCTACCATTGAATGATTTGTTCATTTGCATATTTCTGCATTCATGAGATTTGTGACCATACCTTTTGCAGTTAAAACATTGTCCGGAGAAGATTGAATTTGTCTGATTCATTCTCTTTCTGCACTGATTATCTTTTTTACCAAAGTGATTGCAGCTGTGGTAGTATCCATTGAAGGATGGATATCTTTGAGCATTAGGCTATCTTACCAGAGGTCTTCTAGGCCTAATCCTTAGATTTTCTGATCTAAAATTCTTCTGACCGGATCCAGAGCTTTCTCCTTTCTCAGATCCCAAACCACACTTGTCATCTACCTTCTTTTGACTTTCAAGAAGAACTTCAAGTTGAGCAGAACTTATCTTGAATTTCTTTTTATATTCATTTGCTATTTGAAGATCCCTTTTGAGAGAGACAATTTGATTCTCAAGTTTTTCTTCATTATCTTTAGCATCTTCAAGATCAGATTCAAGATGTCTGATAATTCTATCCATCTGGTGGCAATCTTCTAATTTCTCTTTGAGTGATTGTCTTAGATTGTCTTCAGTTTTTCTTTTCTCTTCAATCTCTTGAGTAAACTTAATAACTCCTGATTCCATTTCATGTCTTACCATAATGACTTCTTTTGATAACTTTTCATATAACTTGGTTTTCTCAATCAGCTCTTCATTTGCATTATTTTCTTCACCTTGTCTTGCTAATTGCTGAAGTAGCTCCTTTCTCTTTTTCATAGAGAGACTTAATTTATCTTTTAGTTCTCTCATGAAATCATCAGCCTGTTTGAGTCTTTCCTTTAATTCATTGACTTCAAAGTTTGACTGTTCAAGATCATCAAGGGCAGTCTTGAGTTGCTCTCTTAAACCATATGCATCCATTTGAACTCCCAGATCTTCCTCAAGCTGTTAGGCTCTGTTAGGAGGAACATCTGATACCAATTGTTGATAACTAAGAGGGGGGGTGAATTAGTTATCCTAATTATTTCTTCTTTCTAAACATTCTTATTAATCAATGCAGCATTAATTCAAACAAGCAAACATTACCTCGAAATGGAAAAACACATGACATAGTATTTTTGATGTGGAAACCTTGTTAAGGGAGAAAACCACAGGGTGATTAACCCAAAGATTATTCTCTGTTAGAAGAATAAGGAATTACAAAATGGCACTTGCCAATTAGGGCTCACTACCCGAGCATACTGCTCACAAAGGAGGCACACTGCCTACAAGGAGACACACTATCTACAAAAGAATGTTATACAATACTTGAACTAATTGGAAGCATCCACATATGTTGGAGTTCAGTTCCAGTTAAGCTTAGTACACTGATCTGCTGCACTTCATCTTTCATCTTCTCTTATGCTGCTTTCCTTTCACATACCGAACCTTTCATACTGTTTCTACTCTGTTCTACTTTTATTCGCATATCACATATCACCACAACTAAATCCATCCTATATATATCTGCACAAGTGATTTCATTATCTTTCTAGTTGGCACCTAGAATAGTCAATCTTCTCACAAACTCTATTCTGTCGGCTGAATCCTTACACATCAAGTAATGTGGATCAAGCATATACTTGTAGAAATCATTAATCATGTCAGCCAAACATGATTCATGCCTTCATAACCTTTAAAACCATCAGTAACACATCCAGAAAGTAGTCTGATGTTCTGTCAGTTAGTTCTTCCTCTGTTCACACTGTTTCTCAGGAACCTAGTACTCAAGTATTCATATCTTTTACCTCATCTATCACCGAAGGCTAAAACCTTGGAATCTATCACTCAAGCTAGTACTCTTTACTTCCCCAAATCCACACTTCACCAAGATGCTTCCTCTGAGAGATCCGGACCTATCTATCGGACCTTGCCACAAGCACTGTTCTTGTTTACCGGACCTCAACAATCTTCATTCTGACTTTCGGTAGAGACACACCATGTCCTACAAATGTGTGGGATGAACTTTGTTGCCATCAATGACAACAATCATGAATCCATATAGTGTCTCTTGCCAACAGCTTCATAGTATCTCAATTTTGAACCACATGCAATTCTCTCTTATTTCATGTACTACATAAGGTACTCAAATTAGTTAGTAAAGAGTTGTATATGACTGTCCTTCAGATTATAGTATACCTGAGTTAAGTCTCTGATTTTCTCTGCAAGTGATAAATGAGGTTGTGTATAAGTGTATTTCTAAGAGTTTTAGATGTTTTTGTGTACCGCAATGCAAAATCCTAAGTCTTGGAATATCACAGTTTGTCTGGAATGCTCTGTTTTCATAAGTTCAACATGTTTCTTATTTTACAGGTGCATATATTGATTAGATACTTCAGGAGAATGGTGCATGGATAGTATTGAGAAGATACATAGCTGAAAACTTGGTCCGCATAATGTCTTTGGCTTCTCCCCGGTGATGTGAAGATGGTCAGTTAGTAGTGGTACTGTTGTTTGGGCCGACAATCATGTTTCCTTCATATGCAATGGATCTCGATTGGTTGTTTTGGCATTAGAGGATGTGTAGTGATGTTTCTTGGATCTTGTTATGAAGTGTTGTAATCCACAACTCATTTTCTTTTCAATATGTGTTTTCTCTATGCTAACCTATACAATATTACATGTTTCAACTAAAAGTCTTTTTGGTGTTGACCTAATCAATGTTGTGAGATGTTGTAGAGGATATATATAGAAGAACAAATTCATTTGTAGAATCTATATCTATGTGTGTAAGTGATAGAGTAGAATGAGAAGTATGAAGTGTGTAGATTCGATATCCTGGAGTGATTGGGCAGAAAAGAGGACTTCAACATCAACATAAGTTAGATGCTTCTTTCATAGTAGTTCATATTTATGTTATCATTATAGTCTTGTTTAGCAGTGATCTTTCTTCAGGGAGTAGTAGATTCCTTGGTTTGTAGCCCTACCACAATGTTGTAAACTCTTATAGCAGTGTGCATTATATATTATGAGCTAACACTCACCATGGTTTTTTTTCCATGTAAAAATCCTAGTGTCATTGTGTTGATTAATGTGGTGCATGTTTTATTTTCTATTCTCTAAGTAATTTAATTTGATCAACAAATAAAGTAGTTAAGTTTTAGTATATGTTGATTCACACCCCCCTCTTAGCATCTCAGTGTGTTCAACAATTTAGCCCCCACTTTAATGTGTGTATGATTTTATGATCCGTACATGCATTAAAGTATGGTCAAAGAACATCAAACACAAGAGTGAAGACACACCCTAAATTTGAAAGACTCTTTCTAGCCCCCAAGCTTAGGAAAACATAAGAAAACACTTAACAGTCACATAAGACATAGTGAATACAATAAGGAAGCATGCAATACATAGAGAAAATAGTGAAAGCATGTAATGGAGAAGGTATGAACGCAGTCAAGCAATATGAAGAGAAGACATGATTGCACACACACACACACACATATATATATATATATATATATGATTCTAAGTAAATAAAACACATCATTTGGGGGCTCATCGCCACACATCCTTAGGTCATGCCACAAGCATGCAAGACATGCAAGGAAGACACATAAAACACACGGAAGACACTGAAATACATGAGCATCATATAGTATGTCATAGACATATTATACATCTTATACACGACAAAAATGAGTGATAGGGAGGAGCTCATCACTACTCCACTATCTAAAACATGCCAAACACATCTGACAGTTGAGCTACGCTACCACAACTATGAAAGATATGCTTAAGGGTGAATGACTCAAGATCCAACCTCACCTCATGATGAGGACTTTATTTAAAAGGATGTGCACTAGCTCAAGAGATACACCATTGTTAGAGAGAGTGTGCCCTTGCAGGACAAAGGCTAAAGATAATCCAAATGATGAAATAATTCAAATAGCAATGATGTAACCTTGGAGGTGAAGTCCCTAGGATGATGATGCCAAATCTACAACAAATACAAACACAATGAATTCCTTGAATTCTCTTTTCTCCAATATCATAAGTTCACAATATCTATATAGGTTACAAATAAAATTAAAAAACTCACTTATATATGCTTTTCCATGAGCATTCATGAAATTAAATCATAAAAGCTAATAAAGATGAACATTTTCAAAGGTCCCAAGCTGACATAACATTAATTCACCCCAACTAATCAAGGAGGACTTGGGTGGTTGGCGCCAAAGTCCAAGGGCCTAATTTGGGTCAGGGATACATTAAATGAAAGTCCTAAAATCCCAAATTTACATGGGTGTCAGGCTCTTTCCTTTAGGATGCTCAATTATAATGCATAGTGAAGAAAATAAGACCTAGAGGAGCTAAACTAGGAGGTAAAAAGGTATGTGTCCACTTTTTACTCCATAATATGTAGCCCCACTTTAATGTGTGTATGATCTTATGATCCATACATGCATTAAAGTAAGGTCAAAGCACATCAAACACATCAAACACAAGAGTGAAGACACACCCTAAGTTTGAAAGACTATTTCTAGCCCAGAAGCTTAGGCAAACATAAGAAAACACTTAACAATCACATAATACACAGTGAATATAATAAGGAAGCACACAATACACAGAGAAAATAGTGAAAGCATGCAATACACGAAGAATACATGAACATAGTCATGCAATACACAAATAAGACATGAAGACAAGACATGATTGCACATATATATAATTCTAAGTAACTAAAACACACAGCGTGGGGGGCTCATCACCACATGTCTTTAGACCATGTAAAACACACAAAACACATACAGTGTGTGGGGGCCTCATCACCACACATCTTTAGACCACACCACAAGCATGCAAGACATGCAAGGAAGACACATAAAACACATGGAAGACACATGGAATACACAAGTGATGTATAGTATGTCATTGACACACTATATGTCTTATACACAGAAAACATGGGTGATAGGGAGGATCTCATCACTACTTCACTATCTAAAACATACCAAACTATTGGGAATTAAGGTGTCTCAACCTTGGTAATTCCTTGTATTATTTTCATTATATTTATTTATTTATTGCCTATGTTGTAAATGAAATTGTAAATTCATATTGTCATCTTGTGGGATGTGGCACGGTGATGTGTCATCCTACATGGAATATGACAACTTATAATTTTGTTCTCACATGAGGAGATAGGTGTCCCACTTTATGGTAGGAATATTTTTCCATGTGTTGGCATCTTGGATGTTGTGTAAGGGAATATTGATCGTAATGGTCATGACAGATTCCTATGATGAAGTTATGACATGTAAGAGTTAGAAATAGGAGATTCTATGACAGGTGAAGACATGTGTAGAAGAGCATCTTTGAAAAAGGCATATTTGGGCACCCCAAGGTGGACTATGACATGTTGTAAGAGAATATGCTATTTATAGCCTGTGTATGACAGATTCTCTTACAGCTGTAAGTTGTAACTGCTATGACAGATTCTATGATGGTCGTAAGAGTCCTAAGAGCATCTGTCATAACCCATTTTGGAAATAGGTGACCTCTTTGGGATGGGGTGTGTGGACAAGTGTCAAAAGCATCCTAAAATGTTGACCAAGTGTCCATAGGTGTGAGTTTTGGGCCATGAGGCTAAGTTGGACGCCCATTCCAAGATAGAGGCAATTTTGCCTTGTATTTTTTATATAAATAGGTGCTTTGAGGAGGAGATGTATTATAGGTTTGATAGGTATTGCTATGCTGCCAGTTTGTCTCCAGATATGAGTGTCAAAGACTTCTGAGAGCTTTCATTTTAAGTGTATTGTAAACCATTTCAATTTTGATAATACATTGTGCAAGTTTTGGAGTATGGGGTTTTTCACCTGATAAGGGTTTTCCCCACGTATATCTTGTGTCTCTCTTCTTCTGTCTCACTTTCTTGTTTATGTGTTTGCTACAATATCTTTGTTAGTGGTTTAACATTGCTATAATTGTGAGGATAAAATTGAATTTGCACTCTCCTCCCCTCATTAGATTACTATAGAAAGTGATTTCCGCACACCTAGCTTCCTTTAGTTGGTATCAGAGCTTGGCCAGTTTT
Source organism: Cunninghamia lanceolata (assembly GCA_027924645.1). NCBI lineage: Eukaryota > Viridiplantae > Streptophyta > Pinopsida > Cupressales > Cupressaceae > Cunninghamia > Cunninghamia lanceolata. Next base: position 2,696,128 of record BSBN01000516.1, read on the forward strand.
GGTCTTAGCTATTGGGTAGGGGTTTTTTGAGCTGATCTTAGATTGAATGGGAGTGTTGTGTAGAGGATTCTATATCTTGTTGCAGCAAGGAGATGACAACCACATCCGGAAGGTTATAGGTTGAGAAATTTAATGGCACTAATTTTGAGTTGTGGAAACTCAAGATGGAGGACCTACTTGTCGATTGTGACCTATGGGAAATGGTATCTGGTGTGAAACCTATAGTAGTGTCACAAGATGATTGGGACCTCAAAGATTAGAAGGATAAGGGTCTCATAAAACTCTGTTTAGCTGACTCTACCCTGTTGAATGTCCATGAGGAGAAGAGCACGAAAGATCTTTGGAAGAAGTTTGGGTGATGTTTATCAAGCCAAGTCCTTGGTAAATAATTTTTTCTTGAAAAAGAAGTTGTTCACTCTAAATATGGAAGATGGAGCATCTGTTGCAGACCACATGAATGCTTTCAACATGATTGTTGTATAGTTGACATCTGTGGGTGTGAAAATGGAGGAAGAGGACCATTGCATGACCCTGCTTTGTTCTTTGCTAGATTCGTGGGATCATCTTGTCATGGCTATCGGAAGCACCACTACCACCTTCAAGATGGAAGATGTGGTGTCCTCATTGTTATCTAAAGAAATGTAGAGGAAGTCTTCTGAGGCAGCCAAAGAGGCTCTTATAGTTCGTGGAAGACCTAAAGAGAATGGGAAGAAGAAGGACAAGAAAGGTGATAAGGGCAGATTCAAATCCCGTGGGAGATCCAAATCTCCTGGAAAGTCCAAGGCTCTTTGTTGGAACTATGGTAAAATTGGGCATTTTCTAAAGGGATGCAAAGAGGAGAAGAAAAAGAAGAAGAAAGCTCCTGATTTAGATTTTGACAAGTCACAAGATAATGGTGATGCCTTCATCGTAGCCCTAGCCACCCATGCATCTGATGATGTCTGGTTGATTGATTATGGTGCATCATTCCAAATGACCTCGCATCAATACTGGTTCATGAAATATGAAGATTTTGATGGTAGAAGAGTGTACCTAGGTGACAACTCTCATCTGAAGATTGTTGGTCATGGAAGAGTCTCAATCTGATTCCCTGATGGACAAGTGAAGGGGATCACTAGAGTTATGCACATTCCAGGCCTTGCACAAAACCTGCTTTCTGTAAGTATGTTGAATGATGTAGGTGTGGAGGTTGTCTTTTCAAAGGATGGATGCAAGATGACTAGAGGATCTATGGTGCTTGCAAAGGGTACTCAGAGAGGTAATCTATTTCAGCTGGAGGCATGCACTTCACAGTACAATAGTTCTTCTAACTTCAAATAAAAAAGCTGCAGTCACTTCATCCCCACCATCTGAATGAGCAGTGAAGAAATCTATTGTAACTAGTTCTGATGGTAGTGCACATGCTATGGAAGCTAAGCTTCTTACTGAAAAGACTATGTTATGGCATTTGAGAAATGGCCACATTGGTGAGAAGGGTCTGCGTACCCTAAAAAATAAAAACCTTGTTGAGGGGTTAAAGATTGTAATCTTGAGTTTGAATTTTGTGAACATTACATTTATGGAAAGTAAAACTGTGTTCAATTTTACTCTAGTTCTCACAAGTCTTCTGGTGTATTGGATCCTATTCATTCTGATGTGTTTGGTCCTGTTAATGTTCCTTCAATTTCAAAATTTGTATATTTTGTATCTTTCATTGATAATTATAGTAGGACATGGGTTTATTTTATCAGAAGAAAGACTGAAGTCTTTAGTTAGTTTGAGTTTAAAGCCTTTGCTAAAAATCAGACTAGTAAAAAGATTAAGTGTTTGGGAACTGACAATGGTGGTGAGTTTTATTTGATAGAGTTTGATAAGTTCTACAAAGAGTAAGGGATTGAAAGGCATAAGACAATTCCATATACCCCACATCAAAATGGAGTTGCAGAGAGGATGAATAGGACACTGATGGAGAAGGCTAGCAGTATACTTAGTGGAGCAAGCCTCAAACAAAAGTTTTGGGCTGAAGCTATAGCTGTTGATAACTGAGAGGGGGGGTGAATCAGTAATCCTAATTATTTCTACTTTCTAAACTTTCTTATTAATCAATGCAACATTAATTCAAATAAGTAAACATAACCATGAGATGGAAATACACATGACACAATATTTTGACGTGGAAACCCTATTAAGGGAGAAAACCATAGGGTGATTAACCCAAGATTGTATTCTCTGTTAGAAGAATGGAAATACAAAATGGCACTTGCCAATTAGGGCTCACTACCCGAGCACACTGCTCACAAGAGGCACACTGCCTACAAGAGACACACTGTCTACAATTTATAAAGAGTGTAATACAATACTTGAACTGATAAGGAGCATATACATATGCTGGAGTTCAGTTCTGGTTAGGCTCAGTACACTGATCTACTACACTTCATCTTTCCTCTTCTTTTGTGTTGCTCTCCTTTCACATACCAGACCTTTCTTACTTCTTTTACTCTGCTCTACTGCTTTTCTTCGCACATCACACAAAACCATGACAACTATCATAACTAAAACCATCTTGTATATATATCCGCACAAGTGATTTCATCACCTTTCTAGTCAGCATCCAGAATAGTCAATCTTTTCCACAAACTCTGATCTGTCGGCTGAATCCTTGCTTACCAAGTAATGCAGATCAAGGATATACTTGTAGAAGTCATCAATCATGTCAGCCAATCATAACTTATGCCTTAATGACTTTTACCATCATCAGTAACACATCCAGAATAATGTCTAATGTTCTGCCAGTCAGTTCTTCCTCTATCCACATTGTCAATCAGGAACCCGATACTCAAGTATTCATATCTTTTTCTTCATCTATCACTGGAGGCTAAATCCTTGGAATCTACTAGTCAAGGTAGTCCTCTTGACTTCCCCAAATCTGCACTTCACCAAGATACTTCCTCTGAGAGATCCGGACCTGACTGTTGGACCTCGCCACATGCTCTGTTCTTGCTTGCTGGACCACAACATTCTTCACTCTGACTTCCGGTATAGACACACCACGTCCTACGGATGTGTGGGCTGAACTTTGTTTCCATCAATGACAACAATAATAAATCCATATAGTGTCTCTTGCCAACAATCTCCCCCTTTGGCATTGATGGCAACCCTTAGTGAAAAATGACTAAGTGTTTACACTATGCTCCCCCTTGGCTGATGCTCTATTTTTATATACATTTTTCGGAGCTCCCCCTTAGTTGGATTCCTCATTTTTCACTGCTCTTCACTCCCCCTTTGACATCAATGGCAAAGGGTGGGGTCTACACACCAAAAAGATTTCTCAAAAACACTTCTATACTTAGCCGCATAAGTATTTATACATGCTATACTTTACATAAACTGAAGGATATCTGCAAAAGATGTCTTCAACTGGACAAATTCTGTTGCCCAACTCTGCTTCATTCTGTCCAAAATTGCGATGTGACCACTCAACAGGAATGCAAAAACTTCAGCCTTCTTTAGATCTATCGGATCATTTGTCTTGGTGGTGGTTTGAGCATCACTTAGGGCCTCATGCATGGCCTCCAACTTAGGAATGATTATTTTTCTAAGCTCATTTAACCTGCCAATTCTGTTTTTCTTTTCTATCTCTAGCTTCTGAATTTCATCCAAGACTGCAATGGTCTAACATTCTTGATTTACTATGGATGAGGTAAATGGATCAAAATTTTGAGAAAGTTTTGTTAGGTGGATCTCCTGTTCTTTCATTTTCTTCTCAATCTCCATTGTTGCTTTGGACCATGATAGACAAAATTTATATATTTCCCCACCATCTTTAAGAGCATTTTCTAAGCTCTTTATCCCTATATCCATATTTATTCTATCATTTGATATTAGACTTAGTACTTCAGAGAATCTTTTATCCAAAAACTCTTTCCAGACCTTTTCCTCAGCTGATTTCTCTAAGGACTCAAATGAGTGCTGACTGAACCAACAAGAGCTTTAAGATTACCTGATGAGGAGGCTGAGTGATCCTTCTGAAAAGATGGCATGATCTTTTCTAAAACACCAGATGCAGCTTCTATTAGCTCACAATCTTCCATGTGAGACTTCAGGAGTTTTTCTTTTGCCTTTGCATTGGCAAATGAAGCTATCTTCATTGTTTGAACCAGGGAGAGAGAGTCAAAGTTAAATGGACCTTGAAGTAACTTCGGTTCATCAATCTCCAACATTTCTTTTGCCAAGAAGTCCTTGATAGTTTCTATAGTGTCTCTTGCTAGAGACAGAGATTTGTTTTCTTCTGCACTGTCACTTATGTTCTTCTCAGCTTGACTTTCTTCTCTTCCTTTCGCTTCTTATTTCTCCTCTATTCTTTCTTCTCCTTTAGATCCAGAGACTATAGGGGAAACTAGAGGAGAGATGTTGTCTATTTATGAACTTCCTCTTCCAGAACAGAGGATTCCAAGTCCTTATCCTTTTCTACACTGGTGTCCATGACTTCTTCTACCAGTTTCCCAGTCGATTCTTCTCCAACACTTGTGGCTGAGGGATCAGCACCCAAGTCCTCTATGACAGGAATATTGAATTTTCTAAAGGCACTCCAGAGGATCTCTTTTATTTCCTTGGCTACCTTGTTAGTCTCACCAAGCATGAGTTGATTCATTCTGGCTTTGCTCTGGAATTCATCCTTACAATCTTTGAAGATCATATTCATTTGCTTTGAATCAATTGAAGGATATAGCTGAATGGCTATCTACTCCCAGATTTCAAGATCCTTTGCCCTAGTATTATTCTTTCTTATCTCTAATTCCTTCTCTAAGCTTTTGGGAATGAGGGATATGATTTCAATAAAAGCCTTATTATATATATTTAGATACTTAACTGCAGCTTCTTGCAAGATCTTCTAGTCAGCTTCATTATAATCATCATAGAATTCAGCCATTGGTTGGAGATTTCCATCCACAGTGATTGATTTGATGACATCATCTAAAGACAAAGTGGGCTTTTCTACAAATTCTTCTGCCTTTTCTTCTTCACCTTGACCGATAGAGGGTTCACCGGATGTTTTCTTCTTCTCCTTCTTCATTTTCTTTATCTCCTCATCTGATTCAGTTTCTTCATCATCCTTCTGACTGACATAAGACCTTGTGGCCCTTGTTTTAGTTCTTTTCTCTCCTCTGTCAGATGATTTTACTTCCGGTTTTGATGTCCTTGACCTTTTAGCAGTGGCAGGTATAGATCTCTTTGATGATCTTGTCCGGGTGGAAGATTCTACCAGAGCACTTTCCTTACTTCCCTTTTCTACCTCTTTCTTCTTTTCCTCAGCCCTTTCCATCTTTTCCCTGTTGGCATCAAGTGCCTCCTTTGAGATGCCTAAGCCTTTGGCAATTTCTTCAACTTCTTTTCTCACTTTCCTCTTTATTTCTGGTTGTCTAAGTTCCACATGAACTTTTATACTTAGCTCTTCAAAGGTTCCAAACCTTTTTACCTTTGGATCCTTTAGCTGACTTAGCATGTGTTGAACATGCAGCTCCACAATTTGTTCATCAACTTCATACCCCATAGGCATGATCCATACAATTCTTGGTTCTACTACCTCCATTAGGCACTGATTAGTCTCTACCATAAAGCATACTGTGTCTTTGTATTTCTCAACAAGAGACTAGGGAATTCTCTCTCTTGCTTGCATCATGTTCTAAAAATTCTTGAAATATCCCCAGAGAGCTATATTTTGTGCCTTGGTATCACCAATCCCATGTATATAATCTCTTATCTAAATGGCTACTGGCCTATCATTCTGCCATACCCAGCCACTGGATCTGGGAAGCTCATTCATGTAATAAAAGAAAAGATAGAGTATCAAACCACCATATTTAAAGGAGTTCTTATCCTTCTTTATCTTTTGTATATTCTCCAATAGTTGGTTCAGAAGGAGATCACCAAGATCATAGTCTACATTCTTCCTCAACATTTCATAAGCAGTATATATAGCAGTTCTGGAAATAGAATTCTCCCTGCTGGAGTGATATATATTATATCCAATTATCATTGATACAAATTTGATATCCAGATCTATGATATCCTCAATAGTCATAGCTCTTTTATCAAACTTTGATCTGGTAGCCTCACTGACGATTTGGTTCTTGATAGATTTGAGTGTAGGCATTTCACCGATTGAGTGTAATCCAGTTATAGCCCTAATGGCATCCTTAGTGATCTTAAATGGCCTATTCAACCACATGAAGTTGTCATGTATTCTATTTAGGATATACCGGACCCATTCATCTTCCAGAAAATAGGGGAAATGAATGCACTGTGTAAAATGCTTATCCCGGATGGCTTTATACTAAGGTTTGATCTCAAAAGAATCATCTATTAACTGCTTGTGACAGATATCCGTTAATTTGGACTCTCTGAATTCTTCAATGTTTGCGTGAATGTAAACCCTAATATCTTCTGTATGTAGGACACCATGTGGAACACTGGAAAAAGCTCCTAGGGGATGTACTTCCAGGGATTTGTAGGGATGTTTCTTGAATTTGGGGTGAGGCCTTGTTGTGTGGTTACACAACACACCCCATTTTGTCTTAGCAAAACAGGGACCCAACTTTTTGGCTTGGCTTGTGTTGTCTGCTTTCTGGCGGTTTGGTAAAAATGGGTCAGGATGAGGTAGGTCATCATCATGAGGTCAGTTTGTCAAAGTTCATATTTTGTTTTTGTGACCTCATATTTAGAAAGAGCTTGAAATTCCATGCAGGTTTCCCTTTTACATCACTCGAAAATTCATCCATATGTGGAAGTTATGCACAGTCAAAGTTTTGGTCAAACCTAATATTCGCAAGAGGGTCATCATATTTTTATCCTCAGTCATGTTGTCAAGATCATCATGATCTTGATCTATCACCCGATAAAAATCATGCAATCCCAATATCCGGACGTCAATTTTGGGTGATAGTGTGTTTTACCCGTCAAATGGCCTTATACTTTTCGCAAGCATCATATTCCAAATATCACCCGACATTTCGTAATGTCCTCCTGCCGAGAAATATGACCTTTTGCAAATATCCTGATGACGTCATCCCGATCTGATAAACGAAGAAGCAAATATTAGGAGGACATCATCATCACATTTCCCTTCGGCAGGATATTTTCCAAAACATGATCCGGTTCACGAATATGACGATGACGTCATGTTCTAAGTTTAACAAAAGCCCCGGATATCCTAATGACATCATCTGGAACATTCGGAAGGGGGAGCATCATATTTCCAAAATATCATGTAGACGAAAGTTTTAAGTCTTGCCATCGGCCTGACTTTGTCTATCGGCCGGGCACTTTTTAGTCTCCCCGATATGTTTGTCTACCCAATATGCTCATCGGCATATTTTATACTGTCGGCCCAACTTTGATTTTTTCATATCGACAATTGTTTGTCTTCCCGATGGAAAGGTTCATCGGCATAACATTGTTTATCGGCCGAGTCAGGAAATCTCTCCCCGATAGTTGTTTTCTCACCGAAAAGGTGATCGACCTGACATATAGTGTCGGCCAAGTTCATAATTGTCTCGCCGATATATATATCCTCCACCCGATGAAGAGTTCCTCATCGGTATAACTTTCGCTATCGGCCTTATCTTGAGTTATCATGCCGATAGAACATGTCTTCCCGATGGAAGGACATCATCATGATTTTTGGCGTCGGTATAAGTTTAGCCGTCGGCCTAATGTAAAATTGTCATTCCGACAGTATGTGGTCATGCCGAAATACATACATGCATCATATACAAAGGGCGGATTCGAAAGATTTTGAAATACGATTTAATCGTTGTATATTTTGCGATGTATATGCACTATTTTGAACCCGATATACAAGGAAATAGGCAGAAAAATGAACCGATGGATTTTTCAATCCATTTGAAACCTGATAGCCTGATTTTCGGTCAGCGATGGTTGACCAATGTATTTTTTAGCCCTGTTTATGCATTTTTTGCATGGTTTTCACAGAATTTGAAACCCATTGCATATGTTTGAACATGGGGCTTGTTTTAATGTGAATTTTAACTTCATGCTGTGTTCCACATGATGATGAACTTAATGTTTGTCTGTTTATTTGCAGGAAGTCATGATGCTGTTAGAGCTGTTGCTGAGCATTGTATGGTTGCACAAGGAGGCAACATGAACCAGAAGTGAGGAGGATATTGTCAAATATGCTGTTTGCCAGCTGGAGACTGAATCAAATCAAAGATGCTGGAATATTCTGTGCCAGCTATACATTTGCCAACTGGCAAAGCACGTGCTATTCATCTGGACCATTGATTGTTCTGGGAGGATCCTGATCCTTGGATCATTGTAACTATTTTCTGGCATTTGTTCTATATAAGAGACAGAGCCTGAGGCATTAGATATACATGAGAATACATTATAGATAAGAGAGAGAGATACATTGGAACATCTGGCACATTAAGGCCAATTACTATAGAATCAAATACGAGATCGGATTACTGAGACTAATGAAGATTGAATTGTTGAAATGTCAAGGTTCTTTCTTCAGATCACTATAAATGTCCCTGTTCTTGAGCATACTGAATGGATATGAAGTTTCAGATTACATCCTGATTGTAAATTTTACGTAATCTTCCTGTTGATTTCTGGATATGTACTGGTGAATGCTGTGTTCAACTAGAAGCGCTTTCATTTCATTACATGTTGTTGTCAACTTTTCCTTTGAAGATTTGCACTGGATCATGCGGATTTGTGGAATGTCCTGGTGAAGTATGATTCTAGTTTCCTTCTTTTCATTGCATGTATGGGAGCTTGTATGTGGATCAGTGATCTCAGTCAAGTAGTTTTGGGAATCTCATTCTTTAACCCTTTTCCTTTTTTTAAATTTCATAAATTCATCACCATAACTACAAGTCATGACAAATAATAAGCAGAAATAGAGAGGTATGCTGAAATCCCGTAGGTAACTGAAAATCATTAGCATATTTGAGTTAAATGCATGTAGTATTGAAAATATCATGCAAAGAATCATAAATACTGGTATAAATCATGTAAATATCGGCCTATAGGCACATTATTTGAGTGAATCCATAAGTGCAGAGGTAGAATTATTGGAGATTTATGCAGGGTAGACATAAATAATAGGATATTTGGAGGAATAATGATGAACTTTGCAGAAATTACTGAAGAACGTAAGGCCCCTGAATGGAAAACAGCAACACACATCAACCACTGAGTAACGTCAGTAGATTAAGACCTAATCAACAGAGACTTGGGATCATGAATTCTCTGAATTCATCGTATCTTTCAAGATGAGTAAAGGTTGTTGTGTAACTTTTATTCTATGTTTGTGTATGACTAACATCATGACCAACATAAATTGGCGCTAGAAGGAGGGCAGAACTGGAAAAGGCACCACTGCTTCAGTCATCATTCATTTTATGCAGGCCCCTCGCTCCTATCGCAACATAAATTGGCACTAGAAGGAGGGCAGAACTGGAAAAGGCACCACTACTTCAGTCATCATTCATTTTATGCAGGCCGCTCGCTCCTATCGCAACATAAATTAGCGCTAGAAGGAGGGCAGAATTGGAAAAGGCACCACTGCTTCAGTCATCATTCATTTTATGCAGGCCCCTCACTCCTATCGTAACATAAATTGGCACTAGAAGGAGGGCAGAACTGGAAAAGGCACCACTGCTTCAGTCATCATTCATTTTATGCAGGCCCCTCGCTTCTAACGCAACATAAATTGGCGCTAGAAGGAGGGCCTGAGCTATGAATTTCTGGATTTCTACAAATATTGCATAAATGTTTCAGCATTTGAGTTAAATGTCTGCTAATAACTCTTATCTGAGATGTTTTGGTTGCACCTTTGTCAAGATCTAGCTTGAAACCTGAAAGATTAGTTTGATTTTTCTGAACTTCCAAGTTTTATTCTGAGATATGATAGATCTCGTTAAAATTTCAAAATCCTAAAAAATTGGAAAATAGAGTCTCAGTTTGATGGATGCATATGAAAATAATTGTCAAATTAACATTCCTTTATTTCAGGAAACTTTGAATAGGCAGCTTTACCCTCAGAGTTTGTCTAACTCTGGTTTATCTACCTATTGCAGGATACACCAGACTGTGGAACACAGTGAAATAAATTGTTTAACTTTCCTTACAAGGTTGGATTTATACTTGAAAGGATTAATATTCTTTTTGGATGTGTTCAGGACTGAAATTTGCCAGGAAAATGAAGAAATTCTGGAGCAGCAAAATGAAGAAATTCTGGAGCAACAAGCAGATGCAGCACCGGAAGTTATTAATTGTCCAGACACTGAAGTGGATCATTCTGAAGATTTTGAATATACTTGTCTAGAAACATACAGTGTAGTCAAATATTAGGTTTACCCATTGATGATGTCTTGATTGAAAGCTGGTGCAGATTACATGATGAAGAGCATTCAGAGAGAGATTGCTACCCTTGCTTGGTCATGTTGAAAAAGACTCTAGAAAATACAATAGCTGAATCGGTCATAAAAGGTAATGAAGAGGAAACATCTTTCCGTGATTCATTCTATGGTGAGATTGATAGGAGTTCTCTACTTCCTAATACAAGTAAGGATCAGTCAGTATGCAGGTATGAATCTTGTGAAAATTTTAGAGAAGAAACCACTCATCAGGATAATATTTTTGATTCTGATCCTAATACTTTTGATAAAGAAGATGAAACATCTTTCCTAGAGTCATTCTATGGTAAACAAATAGTAGAACAATTTAAATGCACTCTTGCTGATGAAGTTCCTATAGTGGTAACTCAGGGAGTCATAGAAAAGAAGATAAATGCTGATTTACTGCCTAACTGGGTTGAATTGAATGGTCAAATGCAAGAATGTTGCAGGTTAATGGAACCAGGCACTCTAATAGATAGAAGATGTGAATTATTTAATGAACAATTCCTGAAAGATGAAGATGTAGAAGACTTTGGAGTTGTTGTGAATGATCAGATGTCACTCTAGAAATATTTTGAAAATGAAATAGGGAAGTCTTCTTATCAGTTGAATGCCAATTCTCCTTTACAGTCAAGTGATTTAGAAATGATAATTTTTTGTATTTCAGGTTGTGATAATAAAGATACTTATTTAGATGATGATGTGCAGGAAATTGAAGAAAATATTGAGATGTTTCCTGAACTGGAGGATAAACTGAACATCCAGAATGAAGGGATAAGGCTGGATAAAGATGAAGAATTAATACATCAAGAGTCATACATCCTTCAATTTGAAGTGAGACCAGGCATTGGGCTAAGCAATGAAAATATAGAATTAAATGGAGGACCAACTGCCAATGAAGAAGCATGTCCAACTGAACCAGAAATACACCAGGTTGTATTTCTCCTTTCCACAGTAAATGATGTTGATTACTATTTTGATTATGGAAATTTGAGAGATAGGACATGCACATGGATTAATCATGAACATGATGAGCTTCCTCAGTTGCTGATCATCAAGAGTTATTTTGTTGAATACAGTCAATTCAGAATATCAGAATATTTTTTAGAATATAAAGATAAATTTGCTAGGGTGAGAACCATAACTAATACCCTAATGCTCCTGCATAATCAAAAGAAGTATGCAAATACAGGTGTCTTTGGGTCTTTTTCTGGTTTTTGTTTGCCTAATAGTGGTTTGTATATAATTTTGTAAGTTAGTTGTTTGTACAGTTTGCTTGTTTTGCTTTCTGTTGTTTCCTTTTCGTAGGTTAGTTGTTTGTACAGGTTGCTTTGTGTTTTGTGTTGTTGAGTCTTTGTTTTGGTTGGGCAAAGTTGGTGCACCTTGTTACTTAAGAACACTACATAAATTGTTAGAATTCAAAAGTTGGATATAAGTTTTTACATAGGTTGTAACTCATGTCAGTGTAGATATTCTTGATCAGGTCTGTGGTATCATATTCATCAGTACTACTTTTCTTGAGTCAAGGCGATCCTCACAATGACACACCTAATAGCATTGGGTTTATTGAACATATCAGTGTAGGTGTTAAGTGAAAAATCTAAAGGTTGCCCTTGCTACCATTGCAATTCTCAACTTAATTTCAACAAGTGACCATTCCTTGTATCATGAAGCTACAATTGTTATATCTTAAGAAATTAAATTCAAAATATAAAATAAATAAAATAATAAAATGGATTTTCTAAAATCCAGACTAAGTCATCTAAGTAACTCTACCGGGGCTATAGACGCTTGCTGGCAGTGGGGCTCTACTTAGGGGAATTGCAACGATAACCTTGCCGGGGCTATGGACGCCTGCTGGTAGCAAGGCTCTATCCAGTTGGCTATGAGGGATGAACCAAACTACGTAGCTTAACACCAGTCACTGATTTATTCAACTCACTTTCAAGATGAGTATATGAATCACATGCACACAATTGATCCCTTATCAATTCATTGTTACATTGATGAACATGATACCAGATAGAGAGGATTAGGATGCTCATGCTTGATAGGAGTTGGAAATTTATGTTTTAATTTATCCTCACCTTTTGAATTATTTAAATTTTGTTATTTTCTTTGGTGGCAAGTTGTTGTGTGGTTACACAACACGCCCCATTTTGTCTTAGCAAAACAGGGACCCAACTTTCTGGCTTGGCTTGTGTTGTCTACTTTCTGGCGGTTTTGTAAAAATGGGTCAGGATGAGGTAGGTCATCATCATGAGGTCAGTTTGTCAAAGTTCATATTTTGTTTGTGACCTCATATTTAGAAAGAGCTTGAAATTCCATGCAAGTTTCCCTTTTACATCACTTGAAAATTCGTCCATATGTGGAAGTTATGCACAGTCAAAGTTTTGGTCAAACCTGATATTCGCAAGAGGGTCATCATATTTTTATCCTCAGTCATGTTGTCAAGATCATCATGATCTTGATCTATCACCCGATAAAAATCATGCAGTCCCAATATCCAGACGTCAATTTTGGGTGATAGTGTGTTTTACCCGTCAAATGGCCTTATGCTTTTCGCAAGCATCATATTCCGAATATCACCCGACATTTCGTAATGTCCTCCTGCCGAGAAATATGACCTTTTGCAAATATCCTGATGATGTCATCCCGATCTGATAAATGAAGAAGCAAATATTAGGAGGACATGATGCAGAGGCATCCACACTAAAACCTTGACATACAGCATGTATGTCCACAACCCTTCATCATCATCATATTTCTGTTAACATAGTCAGCATCATCATATTTTCTCTGCCGACCGATATCCTTCTGCAGACAAACCTTTGACCCTTCGTCTGTCAGCAGCATCATCATATTCGGCTATCGGCAGCATCATCATATGCGGCAAGCGCCGTCATCCTCCTGACGGTCACTCTTCACCTTACCGCCAACCTCTATCTGCAGCATCATGATGTTCGACATCATCTTCATCAGCAGGATATAAAATATCTGGTTCCCTCCATATATCCTGATGACGACACTTCACGCACCTTTCCTTCGATGCTTACATCACCCCGATATCTGACTACTTAATTTATCGGGTGATATTTCAGAAAGTCCTGATGACGATTATCCTGATGACGATGACGTCATATGCAGTTCCTTCAATATCCTGCTGTCGGCCAAACTTAACATTATCGGCCCGCGATGATTTTATCAACCTGATTGACTAACTTATGCCGATATACTCTTCCTCGGCAACACCTGATGATGATCACCCCGAAACGCATTCACCTTATGCAAACGATTGCATCATGCTCACGTCCATCTACTCGGATGACGCCCGAAGTAACTGCAGGATATACACAGAAATATCCTAATGATGCCAATGCGAAACCTTAGCAGATTTTTCCCACCATTCTGATCCGCCGAACCTCGTGAGGTGACCCGATCTGCTTTCAGGGCGATCTTCCAGACTCTAACAACCAGCACGACCTAGCACATACCCATGCTAGGGTTCTCAACACCTCTCGACTGCGATCCTGTAAACATACATGTGAACAAACAGAAAATGCAAACTAAAACCTAAACTATCATACATAGCCATTCCACCAATTTGATGAATCAACCGGTGGAATGGATCAGTGAATCCATGCAACCACCAGAACAGCAACTCGATTACACAATGGAATTCAAAACAGAGAATGGACACAAACAGGATCTCTTTATTGATTTCAAAAGATGCAAATACAATATTCTATATCTCTCTCTGTCTCACTCTGCAATCTAACTCCTCAATCTGTATTTATATCTCAATCTGTCCTAAGACCAACCGATCCTACTGCATAAAGAGGAACTGCTTGCGAGTACTACCACTCGATTCCCAGCGGCTGGGAGCTTCCAAGCGGCTGGGAGGATCCAACTGAACTAACAAACTATATAGCTGTCATCAGCTGTCATAACAAACTACCTAAAAATAGAAAAGCACGGTCAACTTGGACCTTATTACATGCATTGGTCTTATAAGACCTTCTTGGAAACATTAACAAGACTTAAACTAACTAACTGCCTCATGGAGGCCAGCTGTCAGGTAGGTGCTCCTGCACCATACTCCCCAATAGAAAAGAACTCATGTCCCATGAGTTAGGATGTGGAAGTCCTCCACCTTTACACTTTGCCTTTGTAGTGTCTTGACCTGTTCTAGCTTTATCCTCTGTTGGCTCTCGGCTGCTCCAAGACTTCTGAACTGTAACTTGCTTTCTTGCAAGTAAATCCTCATGCCTGTCAATATAGGCCATTCTCACACATACCCTGTGTTTGTCAGGTTGTCTTACCAGAACCTCTGTCTGAATACCTAGTTGAATAACCTTAGGAATTGCCTCTTGAACTTCAGCAATGTTCAAATCTGTCTTCCTTTCAACTTTTATAGGACAAACAATAGTCCCAACTATGACAACATCCTTGTCATTCCTCTCAACTGGTTGCTGTTTGCAAACCTGTTGCTGAACCTGCTGCTGACCTCTGTCAGTCACAACTGAAACTTTCTTCAAACTGTTGTCCTTAACAACTTCTTTTCCTGTAGTGTCCTCAACTGCCTTTATGCCTGTTGCTATGGGCATATGCACAAATTCCTTCTTTCCCACTAAAATGATTTTTGCTGCCTTCTGTGCTGCAGCATCTTCCTGCAATGGCATCAACATAATAGTTTTCCCATCTTTCTTGATGGTGTAGGTATTAGCATACCCATCATACAGTACCCTTCTATCAAATTGCCATGGTCTACCCAACAGTAGGTGACAACATTCCATGGGCAAAATGTCACACAAAACTCTATCCTGATATGCTCCAATCTGAAAATCCACATATGCCTGTTCATAGACAAAAAGTGATTGACTATCACTCACCCAAGATGCCTTGTAATGGTGTTGATGTGGAATCCTTTCCAAATTCAGTTTATCCACCATTTCCTGAGATACCATGTTATCTGTTGAACCAGTATCAATGACAACCTTACATACCTTACCTTTGCTCTTGCATGTGGTCTTGAAAAGAGCTCTTCTTTGCACCATATCCTTTGATGCCTGCAAACTAATTCTCCTAAGCATCAATGCTTCTCCCTCCTCAGGATACCCATAATTGTCAGGAACTCTATCTTGATAAGTGTTTAAACTTTGCACACTTTGCTCTACTTTCTCTTCTTGCACAAGTTGTACTCTCTTGTCATTCGTTCTGTCATTTCTGGATGATGAACCTTTGCTTTCTGGACATTTGAAAAAGGGATGACCAAACTCACCACAGGTGTAACACTTTCCTGAAAATGTAGTAGAACCTCTACCACTTCCAAATCTGCCTCTATTACCTTTCCATCCACCTCTGAAATCAGACTGTCCCTGTCCTTTACCAGTGTCTTCTTGACCCTCATTGGTTTGCCTTGTTGTAGGGGCTGCTCCTCTTCCCCTCATATTGTTTCCTCTTCCTCTATTGTGTTGTTCTTGTTTTCTCTTTAACTTCTCTTCCACTTTCAATGCCAACTGAAAGCATTTCTGAACTGTATCTGGATTATGCAGACTTAAATCTTCCTGAATGTTGAACCTCAATCCATTAAGGTATCTGGCTACCTTCTCTTCTTCACTTTCCTTTACCTTTGTTTTCACACAAAGTTTCATGAATTCTTCTGTATATGAGCTGACATCTAGCTCCTTCTGCTTCAGGTTTTTCTTCCTCTTGTGTAATTGGATACTGTAATCCAATGGGACATAAGCTTCCTTTACTAATGCCATCATTTTCTTCCATGTAGTGACTCTACGCTTTCCTTCCTGTATTCTATCATCTTGGACGAAATTCCACCATGTCAAGGCAGCTTCTTTCATTTTTGACTGGGCTATTTTCACCCTCTGTTGTTCTGGTATCTCCTCTATTTCAAAGAAATTGTTCAAGGAGTCTATCCACTCCATCACTGAATCAGGTTCCATCTTTCCTGCAAACACTGGCAAATCCAATTTCACATCCATGGTTCTCCTCTCCATGGCCTTGAGGGCATTCAACAGTGGTCTCTGGTCTGCAGGAACGACCTCCTCGTTCCAACTAGGGATCTCTTCTTCTTCCCTATCTTCTTCTCTACCAGAACCTACTCTGTTCCTCAACTTCTCTAACTCATCCTTCAATTCCTGATTCTGAGCCTTAACGGCCTTGCTCTCTGCAATCTGTTTCTTTACTAGAACTGCCAACTCAACGTTGGTCATCCTTGCCAGAATCTCAGATGTTCCTTCTTCATCTGACATCCTGCTATATCCTAATCTTTTCCAGAAGATCCTTCCTTTGCTCTGATAGCACTATGATGCAGAGGCATCCACACTAAAACCTTGACATATAGCATGTATGTCCGCAACCCTTCATCATCATCATATTTCTGTTAACATAGTCAGCATCATCATATTTTCTCTGCTGACCGATATCCTCCTACAGACAAACCTTCGACCCTTCGTCTGTCAGCAGCATCATCATATTCAGCTATCGGCAGCATCATCATATGCGGCAAGCGCCGTCATCCTCCTGACGGTCACTCTTCACCTTACCGCCAACCTCTATCTGCAACATCATGATGTTCGACATCATCTTCATCAGCAGGATATAAAATATCCGGTTCCCTCCATATATCCTGATGACGACACTTCACGCACCTTTCCTTCGATGCTTACGTCACCCCGATATCTGACTACTTAATTTATCGGGTGATATTTAGGAATGTCTTGATGACGATTATCCTGATGACGATGACGTCATATGCAGTTCCTTCAATATCCTGCTATCGGCCAAACTTAACATTATCGGCCCGCGATGATTTTATCAACCCGATCGACTAACTTATGCCGATATACTCTTCCTCGGCAACACCTGATGATGATCACCCCGAAACGCATTCACCTTATGCAAACGATTGCATCATGCTCACCTCCATCTACTCAGATGACGCCTGAAGTAACTGCAGGATATACACAGAAATATCCTGATGATGCCGATGCGAAACCTTAGCGGATTTTTCCCACCGTTCTGATCTGCGGAACCTCGTGAGGTGACCCGATCTGCTTTTAGGGCAATCTTCCAGACTCTAACAACCAGCACGACCTAGCACATAGCCATGCTAGGGTTCTCAACACCTCTCGACTGCGATCCTGCAAGCATACATGTGAACAAACAGAAAATGCAAACTAAAACCTAAACTATCGTACATAGCCATTCCACCGATTTGATGAATCAACCGGTGGAATGGATCAGTGAATCCATGCAACCACCAGAACACCAACTCGATTACACAATGGAATTCAAAACAGAGAATGGACACAAACAGGATCTCTTTATTGATTTCAAAAGATGCAAATACAATATTCTGTCTCTCTCTCTGTCTCACTCTGCAATCTAACTCCTCAATCTGTATCTATATCTTAGTCTGTCCTAAGACCAACCGATCCTACTGCATAAATAGGAACTGCTTGCAAGTACTACCACTCGATTCCCAGCAGCTGGGAGCTTCCAAGCGGCTGGGAGGAGCCAACTGAACTAACAAACTATACAGCTGTCATCAGCTGTCATAACAAACTACCTAAAAATAGAAAAGCACGGTCAACTTGGACCTTATTACATGCATTGGTCTTATAAGACCTTCTTGGAAACATTAACAAGACTTAAACTAACTAACTGCCTCATGGAGGCCAGCTGTCAGGTAGGTGCTCCTGCACTAGGACATCATCATCACATTTCCCTTCGGCAGGATATTTTCCAAAACATGATCCGGTTCGGGAATATGACGATGACGTCATGTTCTAAGTTTAAAAAAAGCCCCGGATATCCTGATGACATCATCTGGACATTCGGAAGGGGGAGCATCATATTTCCAAAATATCATGCAGACGAAAGTTTTAAGTCTTGCCATCGGCCTGACTTTGTCTATCGGCCGGGCGCTTTTTAGTCTCCCCGATATGTTTGTCTACCCGATATGCTCATCGGCACATTTTATACTGTTGGCCCAACTTTGATTTTTTCATATCGACAGTTGTTTGTCTTCCCGATGGAAAGGTTCAGCGGCATAACATTGTTTATCGGCCGAGTCAGGAAATCTCTCCCCAATAGTTGTTTTCTCACCGAAAAGGTGATCGACCTGACATATAGTGTCGGCCAAGTTCATAATTGTCTTGCCGATATATATATCCTCCACCCGATGAAGAGTTCCTCATCAGTATAACTTTCGCTATCGGCCTTATCTTGAGTTATCATGCCGATAGAACATGTCTTCCCGATGGAAGGACATCATCATGATTTTTGGCGTCAGTATAAGTTTAGCCGTCGGCCTAATGTAAAATTGTCATTCCGACAGTATGTGGTCACGCCGAAATACATACATGCATCATATACAAAGGGCGGATTCGAAAGATTTTGAAATACGATTTAATCGTTGTATATTTTGCGATGTATATGCACTATTTTGAACCCGATATACAAGGAACTAGGCGGGAAAATGAACTGATGGATTTTTCAATCCATTTGAAACCCGATAGCCTGATTTTCGGTCAGCGATGGTTGACCAATGTATTTTTTAGCCCTGTTTATGCATTTTTTGCATGGTTTTCACAGAATTTGAAACCCATTGCATATGTTTGAACATGGGGCTTGTTTTAATGTGAATTTTAACTTCATGCTGTGTTCCACATGATGATGAACTTAATGTTTGTCTGTTTATTTGCAGGAAGTCATGATGCTGTTAGAGTTGTTGCTGAGCATTGTATGGTTGCACAAGGAGGCAACATGAACCAGAAGTGAGGAGGATATTGTCAAATATGATGTTTGCTAGCTGGAGACCGAATCAAATCAAAGATGCTAGAATATTCTGTGCCAGCTATACATTTGCCAACTGGCAAAGCACGTGCTATTCATCTGGACCATTGATTGTTCTGGGAGGATCCTGATCTTTGGATCATTGTAACTGTTTTCTGGCATTTGTTCTATATAAGAGACAGAGCCTGAGGCATTAGATATACATGAGAATACATTATAGATAAGAGAGAGAGATACATTGGAACATCTGGCACATTAAGGCCAATTACTATAGAATCAAATACGAGATCAGATTACTGAGACTAATGAAGACTGAATTGTTGAAATGTCAAGGTTCTTTCTTCAGATCACTATAAATGTCCCTGTTCTTGAGCATACTGAATGGATATGAAGTTTTAGATTACATCCTGATTGTAAATTTTGCGTAATCTTCCTGTTGATTTCTGGATATGTACTGGTGAATGCTGTGTTCAACTAGAAGCGCTTTCATTTCATTACATGTTGTTGTCAACTTTTCCTTTGAAGATTTGCACTGGATCATGCGGATTTGTGGAATGTCCTGGTGAAGTATGATTCTAGTTTCCTTCTTTTCATTGCATGTATGGGAGCTTGTATGTGGATCAGTGATCTCAGTCAAGTAGTTTTGGGAATCTCATTCTTTAACCCTTTTCCTTTTTTTAAATTTCATAAATTCATCACCATAACTGCAAGTCATGACAAATAATAAGCAGAAATAGAGAGGTATGCTGAAATCCCGTAGGTAACTGAAAATCATTAGCATATTTGAGTTAAATGCATATAGTATTGAAAATATCATGCAAAGAATCATAAATACTGGTATAAATCATGTAAATATCGGCCTGTAGGCACATTATTTGAGTGAATCCATAAGTGCAGAGGTAGAATTATTGGAGATTTATGCAGGGCAGACATAAATAACAGAATATTTGGAGGATTAATGATGAACTTTGCAGAAATTACTGAAGAACGTAGGCCCCTGAATGGAAAACAGCAACACACATCAACCACTGAGTAACGTCAGTAGATTAAGACCTAATCAATGGAGACTTGGGATCATGAATTCTCTGAATTCATCGTATCTTTCAAGATGAGTAAAGGTTGTTGTGTAACTTTTATTCTATGTTTGTGTATGACTAACATCATGACCAACATAAATTGGCGCTAGAAGGAGGGCAAAACTGGAAAAGGCACCACTGCTTCAGTCATCATTCATTTTATGCAGGCCCCTCGCTCCTATCGCAACATAAATTGGCGCTAGAAGGAGGGCAGAACTGGAAAAGGCACCACTGCTTCAGTCATCATTCATTTTATGCAGGCCCCTCGCTCCTATCGCAACATAAATTAGCGCTAGAAGGAGGGCAGAACTGGAAAAGGCACCACTGCTTTAGTCATCATTCATTTTATGCAGGCCCCTCGCTCCTATCGCAACATAAATTAGCGCTAGAAGGAGGGCCTGAGCTATGAATTTCTGGATTTCTACAAATATTGCATAAATGTTTCAGCATTTGAGTTAAATGTCTGCTAATATCTCTTATCTGAGATGTTTTGGTTGCACCTTTGTCAAGATCTAGCTCGAAACCTGAAAGATTAGTTTGATTTTTCTAAACTTCCAAGTTTTATTCTGAGATATGATAGATCTCGTTAAAATTTCAAAATCCTAAAAAATTGGAAAATAGAGTCTCAGTTTGATGGATGCATATGAAAATAATTGTCAAATTAACATTCCTTTATTTCAGGAAACTTTGAATAGGCAGCTTTACCCTCACAGTTTGTCTAACTCTGGTTTATCTACCTGTTGCAGGATACACCAGATTGTGGAACACAGTGAAATAAATTGTTTAACTTTCCTTACAAGGTTGGATTTATACTTGAAAGGATTAATATTCTTTTTGGATGTGTTCAGGACTGAAATTTGCCAGGAAAATGAAGAAATTCTGGAGCAGCAAAATGAAGAAATTCTGGAGCAAAAAGCAGATGCAGCACCAGAAGTTATTAATTGTCCAGACACTGAAGTGGATCATTCTGAAGATTTTGAATTATACTTGTCTAGAAACATACAGTGTAGTCAAATATTAGGTTTACCAATTGATGATGTCTTGATTGAAAGCTGGTGCAGATTACATGATGAAGAGCATTCAGAGAGAGATTGCTACCCTTGCTTGGTCATGTTGAAAAAGACTCTAGAAAATACAATAGCTGAATCGGTCATAAAAGGTAATGAAGAGGAAACATCTTTCCTTGATTCATTCTATGGTGAGATTGATAGGAGTTCTCTACTTCCTAATACAAGTAAGGATCAGTCAGTATGCAGGTATGAATCTTGTGAAAATTTTAGAGAAGAAACCACTCATCAGGATAATATTTTTGATTCTGATCCTAATACTTTTGATAAAGAAGATGAAACATCTTTCCTGGAGTCATTCTATGGTAAACAAATAGTAGAACAATTTAAATGCACTCTTGCTAATGAAGTTCCTATAGTGGTAACTCAGGGAGTCATAGAAAAGAAGATAAATGCTGATTTACTGCCTAACTGGGTTGAATTGAATGGTCAAATGCAAGAATGTTGCAGGTTAATGGAACCAGGCACTCTAATAGATAGAAGATGTGAATTATTTAATGAACAATTCCTGAAAGATGAAGATGTAGAAGACTTTGGAGTTGTTGTGAATGATTAGATGTCACTCCAGAAATATTTTGAAAATGAAATAGGGAAGTCTTCTTATCAGTTGAATGCCAATTCTCCTTTACAGTCAAGTGATTTAGAAATGATAAATTTTTGTATTTCAGGTTGTGATAATAAAGATACTTATTTAGATGCTGATGTGCAGGAAATTGAAGAAAATATTGAGATGTTTCCTGAACTGGAGGATAAACTGAACATCCGGAATGAAGGGATAAGGCTGGATAAAGATGAAGAATTAATACATCAAGAGTCATACATCCTTCAATTTGAAGTGAGACCAGGCATTGGGCTAAGCAATGAAAATATAGAATTAAATGGAGGACCAACTGCCAATGAAGAAGCATGTCCAACTGAACCAGAAATACACCAGGTTGTATTTCTCCTTTCCACAGTAAATGATGTTGATTACTATTTTGATTATGGAAATTTGAGAGATAGGACATGCACATGGATTAATCATGAACATGATGAGCTTCCTCAGTTGCTGATCATCAAGAGTTATTTTGTTGAATACAGTCAATTCAGAATATCAGAATATTTTTTAGAATATAAAAATAAATTTGCTAGGTTGAGAACCATAACTAATACCCTAATTCTCCTGCACAATCAAAAGAAGTATGCAAATACAGGTGTCTTTGGGTCTTTTTCTAGTTTTTGTTTGCCTAATAGTGGTTTGTATATAATTTTGTAGGTTAGTTGTTTGTACAGTTTGCTTATTTTGCTTTCTGTTGTTTCCTTTTCGTAGGTTAGTTGTTTGTACAGGTTGCTTTGTGTTTTGTGTTGTTGAGTCTTTGTTTTGGTTGGGCAAAGTTGGTGCACCTTGTTACTTAAGAACACTACATAAATTGTTAGAATTCAAAAGTTGGATATAAGTTTTTACATAGGTTGTAACTCATGTCAGTGTAGGTATTCTTGATCAGGTCTGTGGTATCATATTCATTAGTACTACTTTTCTTGAGTCAAGGCGATCCTCACAATGACACACCTAACAGCCTTGGGTTTATTGAACATATCAGTGTAGGTGTTAAGTGAAAAATCTAAAGGTTGCCCTTGCTACCATTGCAATTCTCAACTTAATTTCAACAAGTGACCATTCCTTGTATCATGAAGCTACAATTGTTATATCTTAAGAAATTAAATTCAAAATATAAAATAAATAAAATAATAAAATGGATTTTCTAAAATCCAGACTAAGTCATCTAAGTAACTCTACCGGGGCTATAGACGCTTGCTGGCAGTGGGGCTCTACTTAGGGGAATTGCAACGATAACCTTGCCGGGGCTATGGACGCCTACTGGTAGCAAGGCTCTATCCGGTTGGCTATGAGGGATGAACCAAACTACGTAGCTTAACACCAGTCACTGATTTATTCAACTCACTTTCAAGATGAGTATATGAATCACATGCACACAATTGATCCCTTATCAATTCATTGTTACATTGATGAACATGATACCAGTTAGAGAGGATTAGGATGCTCATGCTTGATAGGAGTTGGAAATTTATGTTTTAATTTATCCTCACTTTTTGAATTATTTGAATTTTGTTATTTTCTTTGGTGGCAAGTTGTTGTGTGGTTACACAACACGCCCCATTTTGTCTTAGCAAAACAGGGACCCAACTTTTTGGCTTGGCTTGTGTTGTCTACTTTCTGGCAATTTTGTAAAAATGGGTCAGGATGAGGTAGGTCATCATCATGAGGTCAGTTTGTCAAAGTTCATATTTTGTTTCTGTGACCTCATATTTAGAAAGAGCTTGAAATTCCATGCAGGTTTCCCTTTTACATCACTTAAAAATTCATCCATATGTGGAAGTTATGCACAGTCAAAGTTTTGGTCAAACCTGATATTCGCAAGAGGGTCATCATATTTTTATCCTCAGTCATGTTGTCAAGATCATCATGATCTTGATCTATCACCCGATAAAAATCATGCAGTCCCAATATCCGGACGTCAATTTTGGGTGATAGTGTGTTTTACCCGTCAAATGGCCTTATGCTTTTCGCAAGCATCATATTCCGAATATCACCCGACATTTCGTAATGTCCTCCTGCCGAGAAATATGACCTTTTGCAAATATCCTGATGACGTTATCCCGATCTAATAAACGAAGAAGCAAATATTAGGAGGACATGATGCAGAGGCATCCACACTAAAACCTTGACATACAGCATGTATGTCCGCAACCCTTCATCATCATCATATTTCTGTTAACATAGTCAGCATCATCATATTTTCTCTACCGACCGATATCCTCCTGCAGACAAACCTTCGACCCTTCATCTGTCAGCAGCATCATCATATTCGGCTATCGGCATCATCATCATATGCGGCAAGCGCCGTCATCCTCCTGACGGTCACTCTTCACCTTACTGCCAACCTCTATCTGTAGCATCATGATGTTCGACATCATCTTCATCAGCAAGATATAAAATATCTGGTTCCCTCCATATATCCTGATGACGACACTTCACGCACCTTTCCTTCGATGCTTACGTCACCCCGATATATGACTACTTAATTTATCAGGTGATATTTCAGAATGTCCTGATGACGATTATCCTGATGACGATGACGTCATATGCAGTTCCTTCAATATCCTGTTGTCGACCAAACTTAACATTATCGGCCCGCGATGATTTTATCAACCCGATCGACTAACTTATGTCGATATACTCTTCCTCGGCAACACCTGATGATGATCACCCCGAAACGCATTCACCTTATGCAAATGATTGCATCATGTTCACGTCCATCTACTTGGATGACGCCCGAAGTAACTGCAGGATATACACAGAAATATCCTGATGATGCCGATGCGAAACCTTAGCAGATTTTTCCCACCGTTCTGATCCGCTGAACCTCCTGAGGTGACCCAATCTGCTTTCAGGGCAATCTTCCAGACTCTAACAACCAGCACGACCTAGCACATACCCATGCTAGGGTTCTCAACACCTCTCAACTGCGATCCTGCAAACATACATGTGAACAAATAGAAAATGCAAACTAAAACCTAAACTATCGTACATAGCCATTCCACCGATTTGATGAATCAACCGGTGGAATGGATCAGTGAATCCATGGAACCACCAGAACAGCAACTCGATTACACAATGGAATTCAAAATAGAGAATGGACACAAACAGGATCTCTTTATTGATTTCAAAAGATGCAAATATAATATTCTATCTCTCTCTCTGTCTCACTCTGCAATCTAACTCCTCAATCTGTATCTATA
Organism: Cunninghamia lanceolata; assembly: GCA_027924645.1. NCBI lineage: Eukaryota > Viridiplantae > Streptophyta > Pinopsida > Cupressales > Cupressaceae > Cunninghamia > Cunninghamia lanceolata. The sequence continues at coordinate 2,721,298 of BSBN01000516.1, forward strand.
TCTCAATCTGTCCTAAGACCAACCGATCCTACTGCATAAATAGGAACTGCTTGCGAGTACTACCACTCGATTCCCAACGGCTGGGAGGATCCAACTGAACTAACAAACTATACAGCTGTCATCAGCTGTCATAACAAACTACCTAAAAATAGAAAAGCACGGTCAACTTGGACCTTATTACATGCATTGGTCTTATAAGACCTTCTTGGAAACATTAACAAGACTTAAACTAACTAACTGCCTCATGGAGGCCAGCTGTCAGGTAGGTGCTCCTGCACCATACTCCCCAATAGAAAAGAACTCATGTCCCATGAGTTAGGATGTGGAAGTCCTCCACCTTTACACTTTGCCTTTGTAGTGTCTTGACCTGTTCTAGCTTTATCCTCTGCTGGCTCTCGGCTGCTCCAAGACTTCTGAACTGTAACTTGATTTCTTGCAAGTAAATCCTCATGCCTGTCAATATAGGCCATTCTCACACATACCCTGTGTTTGTCAGGTTGTCTTACCAGAACCTCTGTCTGAATACCTGGTTGAATAACCTTAGGAATTGCCTCTTGAACTTCAGCAATGTTCAAATCTGTCTTCCTTTCAACTTTTATAGGACAAACAATAGTCCCAACTATGACAACATCCTTGTCATTCCTCTCAACTGGTTGCTGTTTGCAAACCTGTTGCTGAACCTGCTGCTGACCTCTGTCAGTCACAACTGAAACTTTCTTCAAACTGTTGTCCTTAACAACTTCTTTTCCTGTAGTGTCCTCAACTGCCTTTATGCCTGTTGCTATGGGCATATGCACAAATTGCTTCTTTCCCACTAAAATGATTTTTATTGCCTTCTGTGCTACAGCATCTTCTTGCAATGGCATCAACATAATAGTTTTCCCATCTTTCTTGATGGTGTAGGTATTAGCATACCCATCATACAGTACCCTTCTATCAAATTGCCATGGTCTACCCAACAGTAGGTGACAACATTCCATGGGCAAAATGTCACACAAAACTCTATCCTGATATGCTCCAATCTAAAAATCCACATATGCCTGTTCATAGACAAAAAGTGATTGACTATCACTCACCCAAGATGCCTTGTAATGGTGTTGATGTGGAATCCTTTCCAAATTCAGTTTATCCACCATTTCCTGAGATACCATGTTATCTGTTGAACCAGTATCAATGACAACCTTACATACCTTACCTTTGCTCTTGCATGTGGTCTTGAAAAGAACTCTTCTTTGCACCATATCCTTTGATGCCTGCAAACTAATTCTCCTAAGCATCAATGCTTCTCCCTCCTCAGGATACCCATAATTGTCAGGAACTCTATCTTGATAAGTGTTTAAACTTTGCACACTTTGCTTTACTTTCTCTTCTTGCACAAGTTGTACTCTCTTGTCATTCGTTCTGTCATTTCTGGATGATGAACCTTTGCTTTCTGGACATTTGAAAAAGGGATGACCAAACTCACCACAGGTGTAACACTTTCCTGAAAATGTAGTAGAACCTCTACCACTTCCAAATCTGCCTCTATTACCTTTCCATCCACCTCTGAAATCAGACTGTCCCTGTCCTTTACCAGTGTCTTCTTGACCCTCATTGGTTTGCCTTGTTGTAGGGGCTGCTCCTCTTCCCCTCATATTGTTTCCTCTTCCTCTATTGTGTTGTTCTTGTTTTCTCTTTAACTTCTCTTCCACTTTCAATGCCAACTGAAAGCATTTCTGAACTGTATCTGGATTATGCAAACTTAAATCTTCCTGAATGTTGAACCTCAATCCATTAAGGTATCTGGCTACCTTCTCTTCTTCACTTTCCTTTACCTTTGTTTTCACACAAAGTTTCATGAATTCTTCTGTATATGAGTTGACATCTAGCTCCTTCTGCTTCAGGTTTTGCTTCCTCTTGTGTAATTGGATACTATAGTCCAATGGGACATAAGCTTCCTTTACTAATGCCATCATTTTCTTCCATGTAGTGACTCTACGCTTTCCTTCCTGTATTCTATCATCTTGGACGAAATTCCACCATGTCAAGGCAGCTTCTTTCATTTTTGACTAGGCTATTTTCACCCTCTGTTGTTCTGGTATCTCCTCTGTTTCAAAGAAATTGTTCAAGGAGTCTATCCACTCCATCACTGAATCAGGTTCCATCTTTCCTGTAAACACTGGCAAATCCAATTTCACATCCATGGTTCTCCTCTCCATGGCCTTGAGGGTGTTCAACAGTGGTCTCTGGTCTGCAGGAACGACCTCCTCGTTCCAACTAGGGATCTCTTCTTCTTCCCTATCTTCTTCTCTACCAGAACCTACTCTATTCCTCAACTTCTCTAACTCATCCTTCAATTCCTGATTCTGAGCCTTCACGGCCTTGCTCTCTGCAATCTGTTTCTTTACCAGAACTGCCAACTCAACGTTGGTCATCCTTGCCGGAATCTCAGATGTTCCTTCTTCATCTGACATCCTGCTATATCTTGATCTTTTGCAGAAGATCCTTCCTTTTCTCTGATAGCACTATGATGCAGAGGCATCCACACTAAAACCTTGACATACAGCATGTATGTCCGCAACCCTTCATCATCATCATATTTCTGTTAACATAGTCAGCATCATCATATTTTCTCTGCCGACTGATATCCTCCTGCAGACAAACCTTCGACCCTTCGTCTGTCAGCAGCATCATCACATTCGGCTATCGGTAGCATCATCATATGCGGCAAGTACCATCATCCTCCTGACGGTCACTCTTCACCTTACCGCCAACCTCTATCTGCAGCATCATGATGTTTGACATCATCTTCATCAGCAGGATATAAAATATCCGGTTCCCTCTATATATCCTGATGACGACACTTCACGCACCTTTCCTTTGATGCTTACGTCACCCCGATATCTGACTACTTAATTTATCGGGTGATATTTTGGAATGTCCTGATGACGATTATCCTGATGACGATGACGTCATATGCAGTTCCTTCAATATCCTGTTGTCGGCCAAACTTAACATTATTGGCCCGCGATGATTTTATCAACCTGATCGACTAACTTATGCCGATATACTCTTCCTCGGCAACACCTGATGATGATCACCCCGAAACGCATTCACCTTATGCAAATGATTGCATCATGCTCACCTCCATCTACTCGGATGACACCCGAAGTAACTACAGGATATACACAGAAATATCCTGATGATGCCAATGCGAAACCTTAGCGGATTTTTCCCACCGTTCTGATCCGCCGAACCTCCTGAGGTGCCCCAATCTGCTTTCAGGGCGATCTTCCAGACTCTAACAACCAGCATGACCTAGCACATACCCATGCTAGGGTTCTCAACACCTCTCAACTGCAATCCTGCAAACATACATGTGAACAAATAGAAAATGCAAACTAAAACCTAAACTATCGTACATAGCCATTCCACCGATTTGATGAATCAACCGGTGGAATGGATCAGTGAATCCATGCAACCACCAGAACACCAACTCGATTACACAATGGAATTCAAAACAGAGAATGGACACAAATAGGATCTCTTTATTGATTTCAAAAGATGTAAATACAATATTCTGTCTCTCTCTCTCTGTCTCACTCTGCAATCTAACTCCTCAATCTGTATCTATATCTCAATCTGTCCTAAGACCAATCGATCCTACTGCATAAATAGGAACTGCTTGTGAGTACTACCACTCGATTCCCAGCGGCTGGGAGCTTCCAAGCGGCTGGGAGGATCCAACTGAACTAACAAACTATACAGCTGTCATCAGCTATCATAACAAACTACCTAAAAATAGAAAAGCACAGTCAACTTGGACCTTATTACATGCATTGGTCTTATAAGACCTTCTTGGAAACATTAACAAGACTTAAACTAACTAACTGCCTCATGGAGACCAGCTGTCAGGTAGGTGCTCCTGCACCAGGACATCATCATCACATTTCCCTTTGGCAGGATATTTTCCAAAACATGATCCGGTTCGCGAATATGACGATGACGTCATGTTCTAAGTTTAACAAAAGCCCCGGATATCCTGATGACATCATCTGGACATTCAGAAGGGGGAGCATCATATTTCCAAAATATCATGCAGACGAAAGTTTTAAGTCTTGCCATCGGCCTGACTTTGTCTATCAGCCGGGCGCTTTTTAGTCTCCCCGATATGTTTGTCTACCCGCTATGCTCATCAGCATATTTTATACTGTCGGCCCAACTTTGATTTTTTCATATCGACAGTTGTTTGTCTTCCCGATGGAAAGGTTCATCGGCATAACATTGTTTATCGGCCGAGTCAGGAAATCTCTCCCCGATAGTTGTTTTCTCACTGAAAAGGTGATCGACCTGACATATAGTGTCGGCCAAGTTCATAATTGTCTCGCCGATATATATATCCTCCACCCGATGAAGAGTTCCTCATCGGTATAACTTTCGCTATTAGCCTTATCTTGAGTTATCATGCCGATAGAACATGTCTTCCCGATGGAAGGACATCATCATGATTTTTGGCGTCAGTATAAGTTTAGCCGTCGGCCTAATGTAAAATTGTCATTCCGACAGTATGTGGTCACGCTGAAATACATACATGCATCATATACAAAGGGTGGATTCGAAAGATTTTGAAATACGATTTAATCGTTGTATATTTTGCGATGTATATGCACTATTTTGAACCCGATATACAAGGAAATAGGCGGGAAAACGAACCGATAGATTTTTCAATCCATTTGAAACCCGATAGCCTGATTTTCGGTCAGCGATGGTTGACCAATGTATTTTTTAGCCCTGTTTATGCATTTTTTGCATGGTTTTCACAGAATTTGAAACCCATTGCATATGTTTGAACATGGGGCTTGTTTTAATGTGAATTTTAACTTCATGCTGTGTTCCACATGATGATGAACTTAATGTTTGTCTGTTTATTTGCAGGAAGTCATGATGCTGTTAGAGCTGTTGCTGAGCATTGTATGGTTGCACAAGGAGGCAACATGAACCAGAAGTGAGGAGGATATTGTCAAATATGCTGTTTGCCAGCTGGAGACCGAATCAAATCAAAGATGCTAGAATATTCTGTGCCAGCTATACATTTGCCAACTGGCAAAGCACGTGCTATTCATCTGGACCATTGATTGTTCTGGGAGGATCCTGATCCTTGGATCATTGTAACTATTTTCTGGCATTTGTTCTATATAAGAGACAGAGCCTGAGGCATTAGATATACATGAGAATACATTATAGATAAGAGAGAGATACATTGGAACATCTGGCACATTAAGGCCAATTACTATAGAATCAAATACGAGATCGGATTACTGAGACTAATGAAGACTGAATTGTTGAAATGTCAAGGTTCTTTCTTCAGATCACTGTAAATGTCCCTATTCTTGAGCATACTAAATGGATATGAAGTTTCAGATTACATCCTGATTGTAAATTTTACGTAATCTTCCTGTTGATTTCTAGATATGTACTGGTGAATGCTGTGTTCAACTAGAAGCTCTTTCATTTCATTACATGTTGTTGTCAACTTTTCCTTTGAAGATTTGCACTGGATCATGTGGATTTGTGGAATGTCCTGGTGAAGTATGATTCTAGTTTCCTTCTTTTCATTGCATGTATGGGAGCTTGTATGTGGATCAGTGATCTCAGTCAAGTAGTTTTGGGAATCTCATTCTTTAACCCTTTTCCTTTTTTTAAATTTCATAAATTCATCACCATAACTACAAGTCATGACAAATAATAAGCAGAAATAGAGAGGTATGCTGAAATCCCGTAGGTAACTGAAAATCATTAGCATATTTGAGTTAAATGCATGTAGTATTGAAAATATCATGCAAAGAATCATAAATACTGGTATAAGTCATGTAAATATCGGCTTGTAGGCACATTATTTGAGTGAATCCATAAGTGCAGAGGTAGAATTATTGGAGATTTATGTAGGGCAGACATAAATAACAGGATATTTGGAGGAATAATGATGAACTTTGCAGAAATTACTGAAGAACGTAAGGCCCCTGAATGGAAAACAGCAACACACATCAACCACTGAGTAACGTCAGTAGATTAAGACCTAATCAATGGAGACTTGGGATCATGAATTCTTTGAATTCATCGTATCTTTCAAGATGAGTAAAGGTTGTTGTGTAACTTTTATTCTATGTTTGTGTATGACTAACATCATGACCAACAGGCCTATCAGTGATCTTCACAATATTCAGAGTAGACATCTTTTTAAAACGATTTGCAGAGAAGAACAGAAAATACCTTTTGCGTCTTTCAGTTTCATGGAGTTAGCTAGATCGATTTCTAGATGAGTTGACTTCTACAAATAATCTTGGATGAGCTTGAGGAATTTTGTTGCAGAACCTCTCTTTTCATTTCTTCTTGAATGCAGAATGAACAAATGCTTAATGAGAAAACCCTTATATTGTTCTGCAAACCCTAATGTTAAGTTGCAATAAATGCTCAACCTAAGTCATTCCGGTTTGCCTTATTTGAATGACTTGAAGAACCGGATCAATCTTGATCTTAGACATCTTGCAGATCTTCCAAATCTTAACCATAGTTTATTTGGATGTTTCTCTTATGAACCCTTTTATCCACAACTCTTCTTGTACCAGTTCTAGCACCAATTGACTAGCTAGGGGATCAAGGTTTTCTTTATGTCTCCCCTTGAGCCAGAGCTCACTTCTTAATTTCCAGAAGGAATATCAGCACCAGAGTCTGGTGCGGACCCATCCCCTACATTCTCTATACTTTTCTTCACCCAAATCTTGTTCATCTCACTTTGAACTTCATCTGCATTCACTTTTCGTTTTCCCTTATCTTGATTCTAATTATGATGTACCGGACCTCTTTTGTCTTGATTCTTGTTTCTACAGAATTTTGCAATATGACTAGATCTATTGCAAATTTGGCAAATAACATTTCTTTACATATTTGGTTGATATCCTCTTGATCTGTATTGATTAGCCATATGACCTATTCTATTGCATGCAAAGAATCTACCATTGAATGATTTGTTTGTTTGCATATTTCTACATTTATGAGATTTGTGACCATACCTTTTGCAGTTGAAACACTGTCCGGAGAAGGATGAATTAGTCTGATTCATTCTCTTTCTACACTGATTAGCTTTATGACCAAAGTCATTGCAGTTGTGGCAGTATCCATTGAAGGATGGATATCTTTGAGCATTAGGCTACCTTACCGGAGGTCTTCTAGGCCTGTTCCTTGGGTTATCTGATCCAAAATTCTTCTGACTGGATCTGAAGCTTTCTCCTTTCTCATATCCCAAACCACACTTGTCATCTACCCTCTTTTGACTTTCAAGAAGAACTTCAAGTTGAGCAGAACTTATCTTGAATTTTTCTTTATATTCATTTGTTATTTGAAGATCCCTTTTAAGAGAGACAATTTGAACCTCAAGTTTTTCTTCATTATCTTTAGCATCTTCAAGATCAGATTCAAGGTGTCTAATTATTCTATCCATCTTGTGGTAGTCTTCTGATTTCTCCTTGAGAGATTTTCTTAGATCATCTTCAGTCTTTCTTTTCTCTTCAATTTCTTGGGTAAACTTCATAACTCCTGATTCCATCTCATGTCTTACCATGATGATCTCTTTTGATAACTTTTCACACAACTTGGTTTTCTCCTTCAGATCTCCATTTGTATCATTGGCTTCACTTTGACTTGCCAATTGCTGAAGGTGCTCTTTTCTCTTTTTCATAGAGAGACTCAGTTTCCCTTTTAGTTCATTTATGAAATCATCAACCTGTTTAAGTCTTTCCTTCAATTCATTGACTTCAAAATTTGACTGCTCAAGATCATCTAGGGCAGACTTAAGTTGCTCCCTCATACCATACACATCCATTTGAATTCCCAGATCTTCCTCAAGCTGTTAGGCTCTGTTGGGAGGAACTTCGCTCTAATACCAATTGTTGATAACTGAGAGGGGGGTGAATCAGTTATCCTAATTATTTCTGCTTTCTGAACTTTCTTATTAATCAATACATCATTAATTTAAATAAGCAAACATAACCATGAGATGGAAATACACATGACACAATATTTTGACATGGAAACCTTGTTAAGGGAGAAAACCACGAGGTGATTAACCCAAGATTGTATTCTCTGTTAGAAGAATGGAAATACAAAATGGCACTTGCCAATTAGGGCTCACTTCCTGAGCACACTGCTCACAAGAGGCACACTGCCTACAAGAGACACACTATCTACAATTTATAAAGAGTGTAATACAATACTTGAACTGATAAGGAGCATCTACATATGTTGGAGTTTAGTTTCGGTTAGGCTCAGTACACTGATCTGCTACACTTCATCTTTCCTCTTCTTTTGTGCTTCTCTCCTTTCACATACCGGACCTTTCTTACTACTTTTACTCTGCTCTACTACTTTGCTTTGCACATCACACAAAACCATGACAACTTTCATAACTAAAACCATCTTGTATATATATCTGCACAAGTGATTTCACCACCTTTCTAGTCGGCATCTAGAATAGTCAATCTTTTCCACAAACTCTGATCTGTCGGCTAAATCCTTGCTTACCAAGTAATGCAGATCAAGGATATACTTGTAGAAGTCATCAATCATGTTGGCCAATCATAACTTATGCCTTAATAACTTTTACCATCATCAGTAACACATCCGGAATAATGTCTGATGTTCTGCCAGTCAGTTCTTCCTCTATCCACATTGTCAATCAAGAACCCAATACTCAAGTATTCATATCTTTTTCTTCATCTATCACCAGAGGGTAAATCCTTGGAATCTGATGCAGAGTGGGACGCAACGGAGGCTAACTAACAGGAAGGAAGAATCAAATAAACAAACAGCATGATAAAATTCTCTATCGGCTGAACTTCATCATCATATTTCCTAGAGACAGCATCATCACATTTCAACAGCATCATCATATTTCGGATGATCGCAAATATCCTCCTGTCAACTACTATTTACCTCCTCCGCCTGTCGCCTATCATCATCATCATGATAACCAACGGGCGCAAACATCCTCCGGTTGCACTGTTCATCAGGTGCCAAATGCAAGCGGCATCATCATGATATTCACTATCACCTTCGTCAGCAGGATATCCAAATATCCGGTTGCGCCAAATATCCTGATGACGTTGTACTTCAACAACTTGCCTTCGACGCTCCACTGCCCGACGATACAAGCAACAGCATCATGATATTGTTCATCCGGTTCCACGAAACCTCCTGATGATGCTAATACAACTTCCTGCCTACACCGATACTTAACCACTTAGCGACAACAGGATAAACTCGCATTGAGGGATTTCTTAATATCCTGATGACGATGACGTCATATCCTGATGACGATGACGTCACACATCCTCCTGATGAACTCTTCAACACTTAGCCAAAAAAACTTAACTTTCACACCCGCATCCGTTAGCGATATGCGGATGATGAACTTCCCCAAGAGATGATCCTGACTGCGATATATACACTGAGTATATATCCAACTCAAAACATCATGATGCACTTGCAACATGCAAACTTCAACAACTTCACGACCCGATCCTGATGGCGATGCATTCGCAGATGACGATGCGGCTTGCTCTGACTGGAAACACACATGCAGACTTCTGTGTATCCTTCCACTGCATGTAAACACTCCGAACCGCTCTATTTCACAAAATTCATGTGACGACCGGGCCAGATCACCTTCAAACCAAAATCTAACAACTTATCTTCTAGACCTAGCACATGAGGATGCTAGGCTGATTCACAGCATGCTCCTAACAGATCTCCTGAACAATGCAATGCATAAACAGAAAACACAAATGCAACCTAAGCTATGATACAGGACCATTCCACCGATTTGCAGGATCAACCGGTGGAAGGGTTGAAAGTGCCCATTAACTTGCAAAATGGAAAAGAAATCAAAACAGATACAACTGATACAACCAGATAATGCAAAGATGAGATCTTATTCAATTGAAATTCAAATGTCCTGAATACAACTTCACAATGTCTGAACTGCTCTCCTGAATCTCAACTCAACACAACACCAGTACATCTAGCAACATCAATATCAATCTCAATAATCAATCTCAACTGTCAATATGAACTCCATATCTAAACCCTAACAGGTCGAAGGTATATATAACAAATCCTTCGAGTACTACTAACTTCACTTCCCAGCGGCTGGGAGCTTCCAAGCGGCTGGGAGGGAGGACAACTCAGACTATCTTATCCCGATCTCTAACTACCTACACATACTCCTATGCTGATCTATTACATAGCATCGGTCCAGTGGACCTTATTACATGATAAAGTCAAACATACTAAAAATAGCCTACTGCCCTGTCATCATGCTGATAACTATCCTATATCCTGATCATGTATGTCATCATGCGGACCTATATCCTGATCATGTCCGGGTGCTCCTGCACCATACTCCCCAAAAGAAGAAATCTCAAGTCCACTTGAGATGAGAGTATCAAGGTCGGCACCATGCTTCTGTATCTATTCTGCAGTCATCCATACTGCTTCAGAAGTCGGTTGTCCCTTCCAAGAGACGAGGTACTCCAAGTACTTCTTGTTCCTGGTCTGTTTGACCACTCTAGTGTCCAAAATCTGCTGTATCTGTGGAGGATCATGTTGAGGAATGTCTTCAGCAACTGTATCCTGTAGGATATCCTGATCTGCATCTGGATTAGCCTTGTATGGAGTTAAATCACATACATTGAAGATAGGAGATAAACCGAGATCGGGTGGGAGTTGGATCTCATAAGCATTTTGTCCATGCTTTTGCAAAATCTGACATGGTCCAACTTTCTTTGGCATGAGCTTAGTATACTTCCCTTTAGGAAGCCTGTCCTTCTTCAAGTGAACCCAAACCAAATCTCCAATAGCAAATTGAACATCCTTCTTCTTCTTGTCAGCATACTCCTTATACTTTAAAGTGGTTTGCTGGAGTTGGGTCTTAACCTGATCATGAACTTCCTTGATTGCTTCAGCAAAAGCTTCTCCATCTGCACTAACAGGATCTGCTGTAGATAGATCTCGCAACTCTAAAATACCTCTGGGATGCATTCCATACACTACCTGAAAAGGCGATTTTCCTGTGCTCCTGTTGACAGTATCATTATATGAAAACTCAGCTTGAGACAGAATATTGTCCCACTTCTCTCCATGCTGTTTTGTCAAGCATCTAAGTAGATTCCCCAAGGAACGGTTCACGACCTCAGTTTGTCCATCCGTTTGAGGATGATATGCAGAGGAAAAAGATAAATCGGTTCCCAATTTCCTCCAAAGGGTTCTCCAGAAGTGACCCACAAACTTCACATCTCTGTCTGAAACTATGCTCAAAGGCAATCCATGAATTCTGACAATCTCCCTGAAGAATAAATCTGCAATATATGAGGCATCTGCAGTGGTTTTGCATGGCAAGAAATGTGCCATTTTACTGAACCTATCCACTACAACAAAGACACTGTCAAATCCTCTCCTGGTCCTTGGCAAACCTAAAACAAAATCCATACTGATGCTTTCCCACGGTCTGGAAGGAATGGGTAAGGGCTGATATAACCCTGCATTAGTTGACCTGCCTTTAGCCTTCTGACAGATTACACAGGTTTCTACAAATTTCCTGACATCTGACTGCATCTTAGGCCAGAAATAATGCCTCCTGACCAGATCAAGAGTCTTGTCTAGACCAAAATGACCTGCCATTGCTCCACAATGTTTCTCCTTGATTATATTCAACCTCATAGAACACCTTGGGATACACAACTGTCCACCCTTGAACAGCAATCCATCTTGGATCAGGAATTCAGAGAACTCAGCATGGTATTTCTCCCCAAAAGAAGTACAGACCTGATATATCTCTCCAAAATCAGCATCAGACTCATACATGGTCTTGAGTGAATCAATACCAACACTCTCTAACTGAATCTGATTGACTGTGAGAACTCTTCTGCTCAAAGCATCTGCAACTTTGTTTTTGACCCCTTTCTTATGCTTCAAGGTAAAAGTGAAAGCCTGTAGTGTTTCTACCCACTTCATATGTCTGTGGTTCAGCTTCTCCTGACTGTTGATGAAACTCAAAGCCTGGTTGTCTGTGAAAACTATGAACTCCTTTGGCATCAGGTAATGCCTCCATTTCTTTAGGGACTGAACTAAAGCATACATTTCCAGATCATATGATGAATACCTTTTCTTAGCATCATTTAGCTTTTCGCTGAAAAATGCAATTGGTCTACCCTCTTGACTGAGTACTGCTCCAATGGCCATGTGACTGGCATCACACTCTACCTGAAAGATCTTATTGAAATCTGGAAGTGCAAGGACTGGCTGCTGTGCCACCTTCCTCTTCAATGCCTCAAAGGAATCATCTGCTCCTTGAGTCCAAACAAACCTGCACTTCTGTCCTCCTTTTATAGTGTCCAACATGGGTGCACAAATATGACTGAACCCTCTGATGAACTTTCTGTAGAAGGTTGCTAACCCATGGAAACTTCTGACTTCATTCATGGTCTGTGGAGTTGGCCAATTCAATATGGCACTCACCTTCTCCTTATCCATCTGCAGCTTTCCTTGTGAGATGACAAAACCTAAATAGGTGATCTCCTGTTTCATGAACAAACACTTGTCCAAGTTTATCATTAGCTTCTCTTCATGTAACCTCTTGAGAACCAGATCTATATGTCTGAGATGTTCTTCTCTGGTGTTACTGAAAATCAGAATGTCATCTAAATAGACTATGACAAACTTGCCAATGAATTCCTTCAGAACCTCATTCATCAGCCTCATGAAAGTACTAGGGGCATTAGACAAACCAAATGGCATAACCTTCCATTCATATAAACCTTCATTTGTTTTGAATGCTGTCTTCCACTCATCACCTGGTCTAATCCTGATCTGATGGTACCCACTCTTCAAATCTATTTTGGTAAAGTACTTAGCATTTCCCAAACAATCAAGTAAATCCTCAATTCTGGGGATTGGAAACCTATACCTGATTGTGATCTTGTTGATGGCTCTGGAATCGGTGCAAAGTCTCCAAGTGCCTTCCTTCTTTGGTGCTAGTACAGCTGGTACTGCACATGGACTCAGACTCTTCCCAATCAGACCTGAATTCATCAATTCTTCAATCTGCCTGGCTACTTCTGCATTCTGTTCTGGGGTAAGCTTATAAGCTGCTTTATTTGGAAGTGTAGACCCTGGAATCAAGTCTATGCAATGACTGATATCTCTGACAGGTGGTAGGGATCTTGGCATTCCCTCTGAGATAACACCTTTGTACTTATCCAATAACTCTTGGACAGCTGGGTCTATCAACCTTGGCTTCTTCTCTTTCTTGGCCTCTTGCTGTTGTTTCTTATCCACACTCATACAGGGGATCAGGGCATATGCAACTGTACCTTCTGCTGCTACTTCTTTCATGAATTGTTTGCCTTCCATCAGCATGACCTTCACTTCTTTGCCTTTAGACTTCTCCTCTTTCTCCTTCAATGGGAATAGTGTTACATCTTTACCATCTTTAGTGATTTTATAGGTGTTTTTAACACCATCATGCTGTGCCTTCAGATCATATTGCCATGGTCTACCAAACAAAAGGTTGCAAGCATCCATCTTGGTGATATCAAACAACAACTTATCCTTATATCCACCAATCTGAAACTCTACCCAAGCCTGCTCTTCTACAGTTGTCTGCTGACCTTGAGTAAGCCATGAGACTTTATATGGAGCTGGGTGAGGCAATCTCCTAAGCTTCAGCTTCACCACCATCTCTTCAGACACAAAGTTCTCAGTAGAACCAGAATCAATCAAAACTTTACAAGCCTTACCTCCTGCTTTGCAAGTGGTTCTGAAAAGGGACTTCCTTTGAGGGGCTTCTTTATCAGGTACCTTCATGGTAGTCACTGTTCTTCTCATCATCAGGGATTCTCCACTTTCTGGATATCCATAATTCTCAGGACCATTCACACTCTAGAAATCATTAGAGCTTGTCCTACTTTGATTATCAGGTTCATTGACCAGATTTGTCCTCCTTTCACCTGCTGAGCTTGTGGCCTTGTCTGGACATCTGCTGGCTATATGGCCTTCTTTGTTACAGTTGTAGCATCTGATGGATCCTCTGCCCTGGGATCTTCCTCTGTAAGGTCTTTTGCCTCTGAAGTTTCCTTGCTGACTGAAATTCTCTCTCTGATTCTGACTATTGTTGCCCTTGCTATTGTCTTGATTGGATTCTCCTTGATATCCCTGTCCATGTCCTCTGCCTCTGAAAGGACTTCTTCCACCTCTTTGTTGTCTTCCTCTTCCTCTATTGTTTTGGTCTTGTTTTCTCTTCAGCTTTTCTTCCACTTTCAGTGCCAACTGAAAGCTTTTCTGCACTGTATCTGGGTTATGCAGACTGAGATCTTCCTGAATATTAAACCTTAATCCATTAAGGTATCTGGCTACCTTTTCCTCTTCACTTTCTTTCACCTTGGTCTTCATACAGAGTTTCATGAACTCTTCTGTATATGAGTTGACATCTAGCTCCTTCTGCTTCAGGTTCTGCTTCCTCTTGTGTAACTGGATACTGTAATCCAAAGGAATATAAGCCTCCTTTACCAATTCCATCATCTTCTTCCATGTGGCAACTCTACGTTTTCCCTCCTGCACTCTATCATCCTGAACAAAGTTCCACCATGTCAAGGCAGCTTCTTTCATCTTTGATTGTGCTATCTTCACTCTCTGCTGTTCTGGTATCTCCTCTGTCACAAAGAAATTGTTCAAACAGTCTATCCATTCCATTACTGAATCAGGGTCCATCTTACCTGTAAACACTGGCAAATCCAGCTTCACATCCATGGTTCTCCTCTCCATGGCCTTGAGGGCGTTCAACAGCGGCCTCTGGTCTGCAGGAACGACCTCCTCACTCCAATTAGGGATATCTTCTTCTTCCCTATCATCTTCTCTACCAGAACCTACTCTGCTCCTCAACTTTGCTAACTCATCTTTCAACTCCTGATTCTGAGCCTTCACGGCCTTGCTTTCTGCAATCTGTTTCTTCACCAGAACTGCCAACTCAGCGTTGGTCATCTTTGTTGGAAACTCAGATGTTCCTTCTTCGTCTGACATCCTGCTTACCTTTTCCAAAAGATCCTAACCTTTGCTCTGATACCACTATGATGCAGAGTGGGACGCAACGGAGGCTAACTAACAGGAAGGAAGAATCAAATAAACAAACAGCATGATAAAATTCTCTATCGGCTGAACTTCATCATCATATTTCCTAGAGACAGCATCATCACATTTCAACAGCATCATCATATTTCAGATGATCGCAAATATCCTCCTGTCGACTACTATTTACCTCCTCCGCCTGTCGCCTATCATCATCATCATGATAACCAACGGGCGCAAACATCCTCCGGTTGCACTGTTCATCGGGTGCCAAATGCAAGCGGCATCATCATGATATTCACTATCACCTTTGTCAGCAGGATATCCAAATATCCGGTTGCGCCAAATATCCTGATGACTTTGTACTTCAACAACTTGCCTTCGACGCTCCACTGCCCGACGATACAAGCAACAGCATCATGATATTGTTCATCCGGTTCCACGAAACCTCCTAATGATGCTAATACAACTTCCTGCCTACGCCGATACTTAACCACTTAGCGACAACAGGATAAACTCGCATTGAGGGATTTCTTAATATCCTGATGACGATGACGTCATATCCTGATGACGATGACGTCACACATCCTCCTGATGAACTCTTCAACACTTAGCCAAAAAAACTTAACTTTCACACCCGCATCCGTTAGCGATATGCGGATGATGAACTTCCCCGAGAGATGATCCTGACTGCGATATATACACTGAGTATATATCCAACTCAAAACATCATGATGCACTTGCAACATGCAAACTTCAACAACTTCACGACCCGATCCTGATGGCGATGCATTCGCAGATGACGATGCGGCTTGCTCCGACTGGAAACACACATGCAGACTTCTGTGTATCCTTCCACTGCATGTAAACACTCCGAACCGCTCTATTTCACAAAATTCATGTGACGACCGGGCCGGATCACCTTCAAACCAAAATCTAACAACTTATCTTCTAGACCTAGCACATGAGGATGCTAGGCTGATTCACAGCATGCTCCTAACAGATCTCCTGAACAATGCAATGCATAAACAGAAAACACAAATGCAACCTAAGCTATGATACAGGACCATTCCACCGATTTGCAGGATCAACCGGTGGAAGGGTTGAAAGTGCCCATTAACTTGCAAAATGGAAAAGAAATCAAAACAGATACAACTGATACAACCAGATAATGCAAAGATGAGATCTTATTCAATTGAAATTCAAATGTCCTGAATACAGCTTCACAATGTCTGAACTGCTCTCCTGAATCTCAACTCAACACAACACCAGTACATCTAGCAACATCAATATCAATCTCAATAATCAATCTCAACTGTCAATATGAACTCCATATCTAAACCCTAACAGGTCGAAGGTATATATAACAAATCCTTCGAGTACTACTAACTTCACTTCCCAGCGGCTGGGAGCTTCCAAGCGGCTGGGAGGGAGGACAACTCAGACTATCTTATCCTGATCTCTAACTGCCTACACATACTCCTATGCTGATCTATTACATAGCATCGGTCCAGTGGACCTTATTACATGATAAAGTCAAACATACTAAAAATAGCCTACTGCCCTGTCATCATGCTGATAACTATCCTATATCCTGATCATGTATGTCATCATGCGGACCTATATCCTGATCATGTCCGGGTGCTCCTGCACCAGAATCTACTAGTCAAGGTAGTCCTCTTGACTTCCCCAAATCTGCACTTCACCAAGATACTTCCTCTGAGAGATCCGGACCTGACTGTCAGACCTCACCACATGCTCTGTTCTTGCTTACCGGACCACAACATTCTTCACTCTGACTTCTGGTATAGACACACCATGTCCTACAGATGTGTGGGATAAACTTTGTTGCCATCAATGACAACAATAATGAATCCATATAGTGTATTTTGCCAACAATAGCCACTCCTTGCCATCTGGTAAATAAATCTCCTATATCAACTCTTGTTGGTAAAACACCTATGGAGGTGTGCTCTAGTAAGAAGCCTTCAGTTAGACATCTTTGTGTTTTTGGTTGTGGTCTAAATTGGAAAACAAGGATGGTAAGTGTATCTTCAATGGCTATGGTGTCGGTGTGAAAGGATACAAGCTTTGGGATCCTATGGCTGAAAAGGTGTTGTATAATAGAAGTGTTATCTTTAGAGAGCTAACACCATTTTCTATTGTTCTACAACTAGAACAAATAGAAAAGAAAGAAGATGTGATTTAGTTTCCTTCTACCCCTGAGAAGACTGAATAGATAGACCCAATGAGACCTAATGATGAGGAGAGCTCTAGCAGCTCTAAAAGCTCAGAAGAAGAAGAAATAGAACCTCAACCTTATCCATTGAGGAGGTCTACACAAACAAGAAAGCAACCTGATAGGTTTGGTTATTCATTACTTGATTCTAGTTGTGCTTTTGCTTTACTTACTAACACTAATGAGCCTAGAACTGTGAAAGAGACTATGGGCATGAAAGATGCAGGTTCCTGGAAGGAGCCCATGGAAGATGAGATGTAATCTTTAGAAAAGAATAAAACATGGGACTTGGTGCCTTTGCCTAATCAATGGAAACCCGTTGGATGCAAATGGGTGTTCAAGAAGAAATTTGGTGCAGATGGCAGTGTTGAAAAGTACAAGGCTAGATTGGTTGCGAAGGGGTACTCACAAGTGGAGGGAATTGATTATGGTGAAATTTTCTCTTCCATTGCAAAGCTAACATCCATTCAATTTCTATTATCTCTTACAGCTACTTATGATTTAGAGGTAGAACTTATGGATGTGAAGACAACTTTCCTTCATGGTGATTAGGAGGAAGAAATCTACATGTCACAACTAGAGCATTACATAGTGAAAGGTAAAGAAATTTTGGTTTGCAAATTGAAAAAGTATTTTTATGGTTTGAAGTAGTCTCCTAGGATGTGGTACTTGAAGTTTGATGCCTTTGTGTTGTCAATTGGATTTTTGAGATCGAAATCAAATCACTGTATGTATTATAATTTTGATGGTGATCGTATTCTCATTTTTGCATTATATGTTGATGATATGTTGCTAATTGGGAAGGGTAAGAATATGATTTCTAATTTTAAGTCTCAGTTGGTAGCATAGTTTGAAATGAAAGATTTAGGGGCAGCCAGGTACATTCTAGGAATGGAAATTAGAAGAGACAAAACTAACAAAAAACTTTGGTTAAGCTAGAGTAAGTATGTGAAGACCATGTTAGATAGGCTCAGTATGGTAGATTGTAGACCATTGTGTGTTCCTATTTCATTGGGGACAAAGTTGTCTGTTAGTGATTGTCCAAAATCTCTTAGTGAGGTGGAGGACATGAGAAGAGTACCTTATGCTAGTGCTATTGGCAATTTGATGTATGCTATGGTCTGCACAAGACCAGACATTGCCCAAGCAGTGGAAGTCCTTAGTCGATTTATGGCTAATCCTAGATAGGTACATTGGGATGCAGTTAAGCAAGTGTTCAGATATTTGAGGGGTACTTTTGATTATTCCATTTTCTATCATGGCAATGCTACAGGACCTCCGCATTTAGTTTGTATTCGTGGATTTATGGATTCTGATTGGGCAGGTGACATTGACAACAGGAGATCCACTAGTGCATATGTGTTCACAATGTTTGGTGGTGCAATTAATTATATGAGTAAGAGACAACCTGTGGTTGCTTTGTCCACTACAAAAGCTGAGTACATGGTAGCAACTCATGCTTGTAAGGAAGCCATTTGGCTTAAGAGATTGTGTTTAGATATTGGTGTTGATGAAGACAAATTATGATTTGTTGTGACAGTCAAAGTGTGATTTGCCTTGTGAAGAATCCAACTTTCCATGCCATAACAAAGCATATTGATGTACAGTTTCACTTCATGTGAGACATGGTAGAGGATGGGAAGGTAAATTTGGAGAAGGTAGATACTTTAAAGAATGTTGCAGATGCATTGACAAAGCTAGTGGGCACATAGAAGTTTAGATGGTGTTTGGAGTCTATGGGCCTCTCGGCCTATAGCAGTTAAATTATGTTGATTATATTGGCTCTTACAAGGTGTTCAACAAGTGGGAGAATGTTGGGAATTAAGGTGTCTCAACCTTGGTAATTCCTTGTATTATTTTCATTGTATTTATTTATTTATTGCCTATGTTGTAAATTAAATTGTAAATTCATATTGTCATCTTGTGGGATGTGGCACGGTGATGTGTCATCCTACATGGAAGATGACAACTTGTAATTTTGTCCTCACATGAGGAGACAGGCATCCTACTTTGTGGTAGGAATATTCTACTATGTGTCAGCATCTTAGATATTGTGTAAGGGAATATTGACTGTAACAATCATGACAGATTCCTATGACAAAGTTATGACATGTAAGAGTTAGAAATAGGAGATTATATGACAAGTGAAGACATGTGTCGAAGAGCATCTTTGAAAAAGGCATCTTTGGGCACCCCAAGGTGGACTATGACATGTTGTAAGAGAATATGCTATTTATAGCCTGTGTATGATAGATTCTGTTACAGTTGTAAGTTGTAATTGCTATGACAGATTCTATGGTGGTCATTAGAGTTGTAAGAGCATCTGTCATAGCTCATTTTAGAAATAGGTGACCTCTTTGGGATGGGGTGTGTGGAAAAGTGTTAGAAGCATCTTACAATGTTGACCAAGTGTCCATAGGCATGGGTTTTGGGCCATGAGGCCAAGTTGGACACCTATTCCAAGATAGAGGTAATTTTGCCTTGTATTTTCTATATAAATAGGTGCTTTGAGGAGGAGATGTATTATAGGTTTGACAGGTACTATTATGCCACCAATTTGTCTCTAGATATGAGTGCCAAAGACTCTTGAGAGCTTGCATTGCAAGTGTATTGTAAACTATTTCAGTTTTGATAATACATTGTGCAGGTTTTGGAGTATGGGGTTTTTCACCTGATAAGGGTTTTCGCCACATATATCTTGTGTCTCTCTTCTTCTGTCTCACTTTCTTATTTGTGTTTATTGTAATATCTCTATGAGTGGTTTAACATTGCTATAATTGTAAGGATAAAATTGAATTTGCACTCTCCTCCCCTCATTAGATTAGTGTAGGAAGTGATTTCCGCACACCTAGCTTCCTTTCACAAACACACTTGACGGTTGATCTACGCTACCAAAACCATCAAAGACATGCTTAAGGGTGAATGACTCAAGATCCAACTCTACCTCACAATGAGAACTTTGTTTAAAAGGATGTGCACTAGCTCAAGAGATACACCATCCCATCATTCACAGAAGGGCTTTGTTCAAAAAGGGTGTGCACTAGCTCAATAGATTCACCACCCCACCTTCTGCAAAAGGGATTGGTTCAAAAGGATGTGCAATAAATCAAGAGATACACCATCCTACCTATAGACACCTAAAAATGTCTTCTACCATCAAACCGACTCCCGACAACCCTAAACACATCAATATCCCTTCTAACCAATTAATTAAATTTTTATTTAATTAATTATCCCTCCATTTCCCAAATTCACATCATATTATCCCTAAAATTGAATTAATTTCATTAATTCAATAGTCCAAACCTTAGCCAATTGATTTAATAAATATGCAATATTTATTAAATCAATTTCCCCCTTTCAACTAAATCTAATTAATTAGTTAAAACCATGTTAACTAATTAATCCAGCCTTTTAATTGACCTATCCCTACCCTAAACAATTAAATAGCTATTATTTAATTACCTACCCTAGCCTACCTCATCCTTGCCCTAGGATTAATTAAATGAAACCTATGTTTAATTAATCCTAACCCCTTCATTTGGGTGGTCAAACCTAGTTTAACACCCTTCCCCACATCTTCCAAATAAAAAATTGAATTAAATCCACATAAGTCAATTTTTTATTTAAAAATATCCCACATCACATTTAATTTTCCTTACAAACCCATACTCATTTATTTCCACTTCTCCCCAAATGAATTTTTAATTCATTTACATTCCCCCATATGAATCTTTAATTCAAAAATAATCCTTCACCCCCATGCTCATTTAATAACTCCTTTTCCCAAAATGAATAAAAGATTCACTTTTATTCCTAGCCCTCCATTCATTCAAGATTCAATCTAGGCCCTCCTTATCACTTTTATCCTCCACCATTGATCTTCCAAATCAATCTCCACCCTTGGATCAAAATCCCTTCCAAAAATCTATAAATAGAACCTCTCTCCATCCATTTTCATATCCAAGTTTTATGCAAAGTTACCATGTCAAAATCACTCTTGAGCTAGAATAGTGAGTTGCAAATTAGAGTAGCATTTCACATTAGAATCACTTGTCTAGGGATTATCTTTCTCTTAGGAGCTTGTTTTGGGTGCAAAGGTTTCTTCCTCCCTTGATGAGATTGGGTTTGCATGTGAGGTATAACTTTGTGTTTTATGCATTTCATTTATTGTTTTCAACCTCATTTGCTTATCTAATCTACATTGGCACGCTCGGTGGGACCCACAAGGTCCAAGTCTAATCCGTTTTGTGAGTTTTTGGTGTGAAAAACATGCTTTTACAGGTCTGACGCCATCCTACCTATGTAGCAATGCCATCACTGGCTCCTTTTAGCACCATTATCTGTTTTAGCACTATTCTGCATAGCACATTTCCTTTTTTTTAACTCACTCACATCTCTTTTTCTCATGATCTCCCTGTCGTTTTTAGTGTTTAATTGCTCTCAGTTTTCACAGAGATATTGAAAATGCAAGGGGAAATTATGTCAAATTTTTTATAAAGTCTAAACATGCATTTTGGCTTTGTTTTTATCTTGTTTTTTATTTACTCAGTCTAACAAGGCTAACAAGACCTCAATTTTGTTGTCTGACCCTTTGTGTTGTTCAGGAAAAACCACTTTTTGCAAGTCGGAAGCATTCAGCCCCGTATCGACACTACCCACCCAGATTGGCGCTATCCGCAAGTGTAACTAGATTGTCTGATAAGTTGTGCAGTGGCACATTCATAGACCTCATTTAGCACTATTACCTACTTTAGTGCCTTCTTGATATTGTATTAGTGCTATGTACTATAATAGTGCCTTATTTGTAATTTTGTAGCATGATCGTCTATTTTGGCACTTTTGGGGTCTCATATTAGCGCTATTTCTTTAATTAGTGCCATCTATATAAGGGTCAGGTTCTGTCTGTTTCCTATCCACATAGCACTATTGGACCTCTGTTTTAGCACTATTTTGAAAACTAACTTTGCTGGCTGTGCAAGTACTAACAAGTGTTTTTGCAGGTCTTTGCTATAATTTCACAGATACTGACAAACTTTTGCAGGGTGGTTATATCTCTAGTTTAGCAAAAACACTTCAATTTGCAACTTAAAATGAACCCTTTGCATGCTAGTTACACAATATTTTGATTTGGTGCAATAAAACTGAACAACAACAAAACAAATCTTTGTGTGTGTGCCCAACATTTAAAATTTGATGTTCTAAAATTTACAAATTTGTGTGCCAACAACTATCAAACACTTCAATTTTGGGGCTTTAAAAAGAACCACAAATTGCATCAATTGAAATCATTGGGTTAAAAAGAACAACAATTTGCATTATTCACACATGTAATCAAGAAAATCAAAGTAACTTGTGTGAAGTGTTTTCGTGGTTGTGTTTGTGGTGTGAAAAGCATATGATCTTCCCTCGCACCTTTTTCATGACCTTTGAAATCAAAAGCTTCTCACTAAACTTGCATTAATCACCCCCAACATAATCTAAAGAACTAAAATGAACCATGTTTAGTGTGATGCAAACACAAACAATACATATGCTCTCCCCTTGCATCTTTGTATGAACTTAGGGATCAAAAGTATTTTTGTGCTTGTATTGCTTTTGTTAATCCTTAGAGGGCCTACCACCCCACTTCGAAAGGTTGGAACAACCCAAGCGGCAACAAGCTAAAGCCAACCTCTTTCAAGCTGCTATATAAAATAAGTCATTTGGGACGAAAGTCACAAGCGACAGGTGTTGTTGTGTTATACCGACAGCCAACCTCCTCTAAAACCCTCCAAGGCCTAACCATTGGAGGCTGGGAGACTCCATAACAGAGAGTAGCAATGCCACATGTATAACCACCTGAATGAAAGCACTTACTACAAACCTTTGTTTAGCAAGCCAAAATCCTTCTATTTGTGGACGTAGAAGGGAAACCTTTGAAGTGGCCCCAATTCATGTAGTTCTTAGCCGAGGTAGTGATGCAGAGGCATCCACACTATAACATTCGCATATAGCATGAATGTCTGCAGACCAACCTCATCATCATCATCTTCGCCATCATCATCATATTTCCTAAAACTACCAACAGCATCATATTTCGGCTTTACTCTGTCAGCATCATGTTTCTTAAAACCAACAGCATCATCATATTGCGGACACTCGCAATCATCCTCCTGCCGACTACTATTCACCTCCTCCGCTTTCCTCCTAACATCATCATCATGATGTTCAGCGGGCGCAAACATCCTCCGGTTGCACTGTTCATCAGGCGCCGGACTCCATCGTCATCATCATGATCTCTGACTCTACCTTCGTCAGCAGGATATTCAACATCCGGTTGCTCCAAATATCCTGATGACGATCACCTTCAGCAGCTTACCTTCGACGCTCCGCTACCCGACGACACAAGCAACAGCATCATGATCTACTTTATCCGGTTCTCTTCGAAACCTCCTGATGACGCTAATACACTTTCTGCCGATGCCGATACTTAACGACAGCAGGATGAACTCGCATAGGGGGGATATCTCAATATCCTGATGACGATGACGTCATATCCTGATGACGATGACGTCACCCAATATCCTGATGACCTCTTCAACACTTAGCCAAAAACACGAACTTTCTCTTCCGCATCTACTCGCGATATGCGGATGTTTGGCACTCCCGATATGATGATCCTGATGCCGATGCACTCCACCTCGGCTCCTCCAGATGATGATCACCCCGACGAACCCGCACTTCATGCGCTCAACTGCATCATGTTCATCTTCACTTATCCGGATGATGATGTCTAACCCGACTGCAGGATATTTGCAGAAATATCCTGATGATGCTGTTTTCGCGAACTTCTTCACTTAGCGAAATCTCTCTTCGCCGATCCACCAGGGATGACCCGATCCAACTCAGGGTGATCTTCCAACCCAAACTTCTCAACTTGACCTAGCACATGAGGATGCTAGGGTCTTCAACATCTCTTGACCGCGATCCTGCACACCTGCATGCAAACAGAAAACAACCTACAATCTAACCTACTGTACATTGCCATTCCACCGATCAGATGAGTCAACCGGTGGAATGGATCAGTATATCCATGAAAACCTCTCAAACCAGCAATCGATCAAGCAATGGAATGCAACAGAGGATGAACACAAACAGGAATACTTTATTCGATTTCAAAAGATGCAACTACAATATGATGTTCCTCTCGCTCTGTCTCACTCTCGCAAAGTCTGATCGATGATATCTGTCTGTCTGTCCAACATCAAACGATCTCATGCTTATAAAGACTTTCCTACGAGTACTACTGACCCGACTCCAAGCGGCTGGGAACTCTCCAAGCGGCTGGGAGATCCCACCGAACATACATCATGACAGCTGTTATAACTAACTAGCTAAAAATAGCAAAAGCCTGGTCAGCATGATCTTATCATGATCAGCATGACCTTTATTACATGCAATTGGTCTAACAGACCTTCTTGGAAACACAAACATGACCTAAACTACTAACTGCCTCATGAAGGCCAGCTGTCAGGTAGGTGCTCCTGCACCAGGTAGCAGGGATAATCTAAAGGTTTTGTGAGGGACAAGCCTTATAAGAAATCTAGATCTTGGTATGCATGAGAAGTGTGTACAATTGTAAGGAGGAGCCAGTGCTACCAAGATCTTGGTGCTACCCACTTTGAATAGGCGCAGCTAGGGGATTCCACAAATACTATCATATCCTCGCCTTAGGTTGTGCAAAGTGCTTGTTAAATAAAATCACACATCTTTTTTCAAAACAAAGCAAAATCTTGATTATTATGCTTGAATTGTTGCAACAAACTTGACAAGAGACAAACCAAATCATTTGATCAAATTCCAAACAAAAGAAAATCCAAAATTGCCATAAAAAAACTATCTTTTTAGGACCTCGACAAACACTGCCTGGTTTTAGTGCTATATCTGTCTGATTGTGGTGCCATTTCACCTATGGATTGGTGCTATTTTTAGATTGACTTGCCTGAAACAAAGACCTATTCAGTTGTGATCTTCACCATCTGCTCTGCCATAATCCATATTCACTTTCCAAAAATCTAACAACAGTCCATCCATTTTTCCCAAATCTCACCTTCACTTTGACCTTAGAGGATTAATCATTATTTTTGTTGGACCCCTTGACATATCAAACCTACCTCATTTTTATATCCACCTCATCCTTATTAATATTTGCATACCTTTTGGACCAAAACCAAAATCCAAAATCTTCCAAAATCAAAACACCCATAAAAAAATCACCAATCCAAATCTCGTCACCCCTTTTGAGCTAAAGCTAGATCTAGATTTTATCCTTTACATCATATCTTCCTTGGAAAGTCAATATTCTACCTTACAAGTGAAAAAATCATCCCTCTTTGTGTAAGGTCATTAGTCTACCCCAAACAAAGAAAAACATCCATTTGTGCAACACAAATCTAGATCTTACCTAAGATCAAATTGTTGACCATCAAATCCTTTTGAAAAACACCATCCTAATCTTTCATATCAAAATCAAACATCAACAATCTCTTCAAAACAAACATCATCCATCACCTACCTTTTGGTCCAAAAAATTGTTCAAAAAAATCAATCAATCCACTCATACCTTTAGAAAGACATATCGATCTTCCACCACACCCTCTTTTCTACTCCATCTCATTACCACGTCCATCTTTGGGTTCAACATAATCAATCAGATTCTCTAAGGTCTCCATCCCCATCTCACTCTACTTCTAGAAATTGAATCCATATGTGTGCATGCCCACCACAAGGTCACAGCATAAAAAGAATAAAAAAATGACAGAATCTTGGCAATATGGTGGCATAGGAATGCCTAACACCAACAGTAGCAACATACCCATCAATCAAAACCCACCTACATACTCTTACATCCCCCCATATGGTCCCAATGAAAATCCCTTCCATTACTTACAACAACAACCACGACCACCACCACCACCACAAAACATCCCCATCCTATCCCAAGATGATCTAGATGTCTTAAGCTTCACGCAAGACACCAATAACATGGACCTACTTGATAAAATCCTAAGATCAGACCCAAATAGATATCTTGATCATCTACTTAAAATTGGTGCTCAACTACCCCCCATCACAACATCATCACAACCATCCACCTCTACAATCATTCCTACCATATCAAATACCCAAGCATCCACATCCAACACCCAACCCATCATCTCTCAAATGTCAACACCCACTGTATCAACCACCTCCACAACCTCTAATATCACCACATCTACAATCCCAACAAGTACCTCCATCCCTACCACCTCCCAACCCGCCATCACATCCACTACCACAACCACCAAAAACCCCTCCATTCCACAAATTATCTTAGGCATACAAGGAAACATCACACAAGCAAGCACCTCCATGAGTGTGCCTCCACCCAACCCTTAAACAATAGTGTACCTACGACAATTATTCTCACAACCACCTCACAACACATCTAACCAATCCAATGTCCATCTACCCAACATCAATGCATCCAATATCACATATCCACATAACCCCACAATATCCTCAACACAACATCAAACCAATCCCCAAATATCACCACACATTCTCCAACAACAGGCCCAAATCAACCCAAACACTGACCTGCAGTACCAAAACCCCAACCAAACAAATCTCCAACATCAAATCCCACCCCACCTCCAACATCTCACCAACCAACAGGTGTACATACAACAACCACAAGATCTCACAAACGTTGTACAAGCCTTGATTCAAAAGGTGGATGACATGCAAACTAGGGGCAAGCATAAACACTATTCCTTTGAGGACATTTGCCCCTATCTATTTGATCGTACATTGTACATGCCCCCTTTCCCCAAGAACTTTGAGACACCTAAATTCGACAAATACAAAGGGAAGGGAGAATCTAGGGACCATCTTAGGGAGTTCTACATCACTTTCTTAGAAGTCTCAAATAATGATACTTATCTAATGAGACTATTTCCATTAAGCCTTGGCGGTCAAGCCGCTGAATGGTTCGCACATCTTCCCCCAGGCATTAGGACTTTCCTTGAGCTTGCGGAGAAATTTGTAAACCATTTCTCCTACAATTTTGAGCATGAAATGTCCATGAAAGACATTTGCAACACCAAACAAAAGAACAGAGAAGCCTTTGCTTCTTTCTTTCAAAGGTGGAGAGGCTTAGCAAGTAAACTCCCATGGCCAATTCCTGAAAAACAACTCGTCGCCATGTTCGTGACCAATCTCAATCAGGAATTAGGGTTTCACTTACAAATCCTTTGCACGTCTACCTTTGAAGAGGTCATCGACAAAGAAACCACCATCAAACGAGCCCTCATTGCCAAGGGCTCCATTAAACTGTATGACTACAAGTCCAACAACAACAACAACAAACCCCACATCAATACCCCCAATACAAATAACAATGCCAACACGCAATCAAATGACAAATCACGCTATTGGGGGAAGAACAAGAACAATTTGAATGACGGTGTCATAGATGTGAAGGCCATCTAACATATACAGAATCAGACACCTACACATACCTATGCCACCAATGTAAATAACCAAAGGGGGCAAGCTAAACCACGCAAACCTAGAAGATAATTTACACCCTTAGGGGAACCCATCGAGGACATCCTTGACAGATGTCTCAAGAAAGGTCTGATCACACTCCCACCTATTAGACCCCGTCAAGAGAACAAACTCAAAGCAGCATGGTATAATGAAAATGACTATTGCGAATACCACTGCATTGCGGCTCATAAAACCGCTGACTGCATGCAACTAAAGCATTGCATCCAAGACCTTATAGATCAAAATCAAGTCAGCCTCAATCAAAGCACCCACCCATCGCCAAATGCCAACCTCGAAGCTTACAAGGACCCACTGCCCAACCATAATAAAGCCTCCTCATCCAACCAAGCATACAATGTCACCCCACCACCCACATCCTATGACTCTATTGTAGGATGGATCAAATCATCATCCCATCTATTGGTCATGATGTTAGTCACAAACAAACATAGAATAAAAGTACACATTAACCTTTATTCATCTTGAAAGATATAGTGAATTCAGAGAATTCATGATCCCAAGTCTCCGGTGATTAGGTCTTAATCGATTGACGTTACTCAGTGGTTAATGTGAGTTGCTGTTTCCATTTTGGGGCCTTACGTGAAAATGCACTATCATCATGAAGTTCCTGTAGAAATTCCTTACAGAGAAGTCAAATTATACAGTTATTTGATGAAAAGAGGTAAAATACCTAGAGCTTTGCATGATATTTTCAATTGTGCATGCTTAGTGTTCAAATATGCTAAATATTTACGATTATCTACGAGATGTCTGCATATGTCGGGTTGTTTGCTTAAGATTATCAGTTTATTTGCAATTGTGATGGTGAGATTTGTTGGAATTGAAAGAAATTAAAGGAAATACTTCTAATTAAGTTGAACCTTTAGCTTTTGATCCACATACATGCTTGATACTGTCATGAGGAGAAGAAATCAAACCATATGTTCACCAGGACATTCCACAGCTAGATACAGTTGATGCAAACTTCAGAGGATAATGAATGAAAACAATACATGCAACATGATGAGCACTCCAAGGGACGCAGCAAATCAAAGCATATATCCAGAATTCAAACACAGATTACTCAAGATTTACTAAGATTTGTAATCGGAATACTCTTCTCTTTCATTAAGTATGCAAAAGACATGTACATATACAGCAGCTTTGAAATAAGTCCTGAATATTTCAGCAATCAGATTTCAATTAAGTTTCGAATGCATATAACAAGGCATTCCACCACCTTTTATAGAATAAGGTGAGGAATCCGTTACAAAAGATCCACGGATCTGATTTATCAATACAAATCAACGGTCATCACTTCATGACTTGTCAATTTTACAAAAAGGCACAAGTTGCCAGCTGGCAACTATCTATACTGCATATGCAAAATGTTCCCCTTCATGATGTATCTTCATCATGTTCTTCATCTGATGCATGCGGGTCATCATCATGTGCATCGCTCTCTGAACTTTCGCTATCCAGATGATGACGTTGCTGCATATGGGGCTGCATG
Source organism: Cunninghamia lanceolata (assembly GCA_027924645.1). Taxonomy (NCBI): domain Eukaryota; kingdom Viridiplantae; phylum Streptophyta; class Pinopsida; order Cupressales; family Cupressaceae; genus Cunninghamia; species Cunninghamia lanceolata. The sequence goes on from BSBN01000516.1 coordinate 2,750,781, forward strand.
CTGCTCTGGATTTGTTCGTATGACTGCACAACTTGGTCTATTCCTCTGCCATCTTGAGTCTTTGCCTTGATGATGGCGTGTTTGTGCGCTTCATACTTATCTCTGCTGTTGTCCAGCTTATTCTTTCTGTCCTGCAGTGTCTCATTATAGGTCTCCATCTTGACCTTGATCCTCATCATTTTATTTATTATTTCTTCTGTCAAGTGGACTAGCGGACCATCATCTTCCACTTGGAAGTTATTACGCAGAGCCTTGAGGGCAGAATCTTCATCTTGATTCTCTATCTTCCCTTCCACCTTGCCCTCTAATGCTTCGAGCATGTCTGCTTCAATGCCCATTAAATCGCGTAGCCTCATGCTGATCTCCCTCAGCTTATTATTGCATCTCTTGAGGACTCCGCATTCGAATTGTACATCCTTATACTAGATATCCACTAATAATGCAGTATTATTATTTAACACCTGCTTACTGATAAGCAGTTGTGGATTTATCTTCCTTATTTCGTCCAGCAGGCTGAGGACTTTCTCCAGTTTATAAGACCCTTTTCTGGTCTGCATCTGCAACCTGTCCACCTTGGTTTTGGAGTCACTTAATATGCTCCATCTCTTCAAAGAACCTTTCATTATTTCAATGGCATCATCCAATGTGGATGACACCCATTTTCTGATTACGGACACCTCATGTTTCATGAGGTCCAGTTTATTTACCTCCTCCTAAGAAATGGCAGTCAATGGGACTGCAGCTTCACCTGTGGTATCCTCAGGGTTGGTTAAACCCTTTATGTATGCATGCAACTGAGCAATGTGCTCTTTATGTTGCTTATTCTTCTCCTTCTCTCTTTTCACCTTCTGAATTAGAGAGTCTATAATATCTTTTCCCTCCTGACCTTCCTGCTCTTCGTTGGCAAAACCCAAATCAACTGTGCTTATCTGGAACTCATCCACAGTGATTTTGCCTTTCTCTTTCTCTACAGCAGGCACAACAATTTGTGCGGTCCTTCTCCCTGTCGCCGGATCTCTTTTGATGGCCGAAGTCATCCTAGCCTTTCTCCTGGGCTTCATTATATCCGTGGCGAACAGGGTGGAGACGTCGAATTCTGGAATCTCCAGCTCCTCCTCAACATTCACCTCCTTTTCTAACCATGGAGGCACCTGATCATGCTTCTCAGCATCATGATGCTGTTCACCTCTATCTCTCGTTTCCACCAACAAGTGTTGTGGAGATGGTGACTTTTCCTTTTTCGGCTCTTGATGCTCGCCTTGCTACTGTTGATCCTGAGGCGCCTCCTCCTGTTGAGGAACTTCTTTTTCCGGGGGAGCATCTTCTCTATGTGGGGAACCTGGCGGTGTACCTGTAGGTAGATCATGATGATCATGATCCTTTTCCTTCGTTATTTCATCTGTCCCCAGTTCCTCCCCTTGTGGAGGTTGATCATCCTCCTTTTGCTTTTCTACTTCTGGTGGTATGTCAACCACCTTTAATATTGTGGGATCTGCCTGAGGTGATGGCGTCTGCTCCGCAGCGGCTATCTGTTCTGTACCTGCAGCATCCACCTCTTGTGCCTTATCGGCAGGATCCTCCATCGCTTCTTTCTTCTCATCATCAGCCTTTGCTTCTTGGACCTCTACTATAGCAGGTCCTGCTGATGTATCTTGTGGGCTCTGTTGGCCTGATTCGAGAGCATGGCCCTCTGCTTCAGCCATCTCTATCTCTTTTGTCAGGTGGCCCTTATCAGGTGATCCTGCTGGCTGTTCAGGACTTGCATCCTGCTTCTCTGTTAAGTCTACCACTGCAGGACTTGTCACCTCGGCAATCAGTGTGTCCAGCCCTATGTCCTGAGCTACCTGCTCCAGGCTCTTCTCTGGTTCTGGGCTCTTTTCTTGCTCTGCCTCTGCTTGTTTCATCTCTTCAAGCACTGTTTGAACCATTGGAGGCTTGTGAGGAGTCACACTGATGCCAGCAGCTGCAAGTGTTTCCATTTCTTGTGCAGCTACATCCTGCACCACCTCATCGTCAGACAAGTTTATTGTCTCGTCTAGTGAGACATGCTTTTCTGCTTGTGCCTGGGATGCTTCCTTTTGTTGCTCTTCTGCAAGTTCTGTTTTGAACTTGACAATGGTAGGAAGTGGAACATTGTGCTGGAGTTCCTTCTGCACTTCACTACCTACCCCTTGTACTTGCACTGGGGGATGTCTCATCTCACCTCTCATGGAGGTTCTTGGTTTCTTAGGTGTGGTAGGAACCAACACCTGCAGAGCTCTCCTCTTTCTTCTAATTACGAGTGGAGCTTCCTCCTCTTCTTTAGGCTCTTCCTCCATGAGGATATCCTTGCCTGGTTGTCTGGATGACTGACCCACTTCTTGGGTCTCTGTGGTTCCAGCCTCTGCTGTCTTGGCTTTCTTGGGCTTGGGAGGAGAATCTGATTCTGATCTTGCTATGGCTGCCTCCTCGGCCGTGAATACTGCCCTTTCAATTATGACCCCTTTGGGTCCCTTTTCCACCTTCTTGCCCCTTGGGGCTCTCTTGCTTGGCTGCTGTGGTGGAGGAATCCTCTCTCCCTTAGTCTTCCGCTTCTCCAGCAGGAAGTCATCATATTCGTCTGTGGGGATGTCCTGCCCCTTCTTCTTGCTATCCACCGTGATGGCAACACCCCTTTTCTTCAATGCCTCTACCTGTGCATCTACCCAAGCTTGGGTCAAGTGTATGGTTCTGGCAAAGAATGGGTCCAAGGACATATCCTCCTGCATGGTGAGGTCAGGGGCAGAAATGGTATCATTGTATATCTTCTTCTGTTCATATTCATCTGCCATGATCCTGCCATCATCACTCTTCAGCTGCTGAGGGAGGGGTATGCAATCAAATGTCCTGATCTGGTTCAGAGTCAACCTCTGATACCTCCTCCTCCTGGCTTTTGCCTCATCTTCGCAGTCAGCCCAAAAATCTTCTAGGTGCCTCTGGTGAATAGGCTTTCCTAGGATCTTCTGCATTCGGCCGTAAGGATCATATGGTCTTGTTATTGGGAAGGGCAGTAGATTCATCTTGTTCAGAGTGACCATCACCTTCTTAATATTATCCGAGTCAGGGCACATATACTTGCCGATGCTGACTGGGAACAAAATTGGTGGCAGCTTCTTGGCATCCTTATACATCTGTATGATGGTGGAGCCCTGCCTGATAAATTCCATTAAAACTACTGCATCAGTAGGATATCTTGGCAGCATCAGGGGATGCCCTTCAAAACCTTCTATCCTGATGTAGGAAAAGGTGGCAAATTGGATGTACCATGCCCCATGCCTGTATACTGCCTCCTGAGCTTCCATGCTCAGTCTTTTTGTCCTGTCATCTTCCATGGTCCTTACCAGATGCATAGAGAATGCATCATTGACCAGTTTATAGTCCTTGATGTAATTAGTTCTTTGCAGTTGGGGATGATGATCCCATATATAAGCTGCATTTGTGCCTGTTAACTTCCCATCTGTGGTTAAGGCATCAAACGTACCTCTATATGCACAGGAATAAACAATGTAAGAGGTCATATAGAAGGCACAATCTGAACCTCCCAGGTTCAGCAGCTGCTCATGCAGAGCATCACTTATGATTTGGCCCCACAGTGGCTTGATGTCTGCATACAGACACATCATTATTATGCCGTACATCCAGTCTCTGAATTCTCCAGTATCAGGCTGGCCAGTCACCCTGTTCAGTAGGGCAATCACATACTGATATTCCTCATTAAAATCAAACTTGAACATGTGCACAAGGAGCTTGGCCGCTGTATTATATGTGCTGTTCTCGGCCTGCCAAGCATACATGTTCTTTTTGGCCGTCTTCTTGTTGGCCTCATATTCTCTTTTAGACTTCTTCAAGTCTACACTCTTTACCTTGCTGCCCATTGGCAGTCCAAATGTTTGGGATAGACCTTTGATGGACAGGTCTGCATACACCCTCCCATGCTTCACCACCTGCCTCGTCTGAGGGTTGTAGTTCCGAGCGCACTCAATAACCAGCTCCGGAGACTCCATGGAGTAGGGGAAGCCAGCAACGTTCCACATGCCGGATACAAACACGGCGTCCAATACTGGACTCTTATCTTGTCCATCATTCAGCTTGGCTGACCAAGCTTCCAGGTTGGTACTCCCTTGATGGGTATCTGTAATTGCCCCAAATTTAAACAGGACCCCTCTCTGTGAAGAGAACATAGGCCGACTGAATTCTTCTTGATTCTTGACTAAGTGTTTTTCAGCCATGAGTACCTGCAATTAACAACATTTCTTCTTACAACGGGATATGCATGCATACATACTGCAAATATCATGCCTACTGTATCAATTTCACATTACTTATTCATACGGATACATAACCAGAACTTACAACATCATATAGAAACAACATGATGAGGGTTTCATTTCACTTACCTGGTTATGCAGATTTCTTTCTATACCAGTATATCATTGAGACGCTCTTGATTCGGCTGCTGATCACCTTCCTTCCTCAGTTTATGAGCTCCAGTCGCGCAACGGTAGCTGTTATGCAAATATGGAGGCTAGTGCTCTGTAAAACAATTTTAACGCAGGTAAATGTAACAATGGCGGTTGAATTACCTTTTAACCTCGCAGTTAGGGTAAACTTAGGGTAACTCTAACAAGTTAGATCGTAATCTTTGATCATTCGTGCGAAAACTTAGGATCTTTCCAGACTTTTCATTGGGTTCCGGGGTCGGCGGGAATCACCTACCATATCTGCGCGCATTTAATGGCAATGGCAGCAAAGGGAGTAGGGGGATATCCATATGATAAGATATCATGAGGGCAGGATGATATTTCAGTCTATCGGGTGATATTTCAAAATATGATGATGACCTTCAAACTTACTCATTTTCCTTTCGGAATATCAGGATGACTCCATCATGATATTTGTTCTTTGTATTGGAAATGTCTTATGACGTCATCGTCACATTGGGTGAACATGATCATGTTTACAAAATATCCTGTCGAAATGTAAATATGATGATGATGTCATCAGGATGTTTGCTAAGGGTGATATTCCGCGTCAGGATGATATTGACGAATATCGGGTTACTTTCAAAATATGATGCTCGCGATACAAAAGACCGTTCGACGGGGAAGACTTACTATCACTTAATGTCGACGTCCAGATATTTGAACTGCAGGATATTATCGGGGGGACGTTTCAAATATGATGATGATGTTCTTCAAACAGCAAAACTGAGTTTATAAAATATGACCCTCTTCTTGCGAATATCAGGTTTGACCAAGACTTTGACTGTTCATAACTCTCACATCCTAATGAATATCAGGGTGATGTAAAAAGCAAACCTGCATGAATTTTAATGCTCTTTCAGAATATGTTGTCATATATATAAAATACGAATTTTGACAGACTGACCTCATATTGGGGCTTACCTCATCTTGACTCCACATGATGATGAACATGACTGATTTTACCAAACCGCCAGAAAGCAGACAACACAAGCCAAAAGAAAAGTTGGGTCCCTGTTTTGCCAAGTCAAAATGGGGCGTGTTGTGTAACCACACAACACCATCATGTCAACACAATCACCATTCGAGTACAAGCACCTAATTGCGCTGTCACAACCTGTCATGGCCGTGTCTCCATCCACATAGCCCCCACCACTGAGAAAACACCTACATCCACATCAGATCCCCTACCCCCTCACCCAACCATACACCCATCACCTACCCATCAGTATAACCTCCTAGAGCATCTAGGAAAGACACCCGCACAAATCTCCATCCTTGAGTTGCTTCACACATCCCCCCTTCACAAAGACGTCCTTGACAAAGCACTCCTAGACACTCAAGTTCTTGCCAACTTGAATGTAACCCAATTCCAAGCCATGGTAGAACATATTGCCGCACCTCACCACCTCACATTTTTAGAAAATGATCTTCCCACTTTTGAACACCTACACAATGACACCTTACACATCGAAGTTCGTATCCACAAACACATAATCAAATGAGTCTTAATAGATGGTGGCTCTGGCCTAAACATATGCACTCTTAAACTGCTTGAACACTTGGGGTACTCAAATGAGGTTGTAGATACCAACGAGTGCATCACAATCAAAGGATATGATGACACCGAGAGGCTATCCGAAGGCACCATCAAGCTCCCTATTTAGGTAGGACAAAAAATACTGGAAACAAAATGTCAAGTCCTTAATCTTGACCTCCCCTACAACATTCTTCTTGGCTGACCATGGATCCATGCCATGCAAGCTGTCCCATCCACATTCCATCAATGCCTCAATTTCCCCCACAATGGCACGGAAGTAACTATCTATGCTGATCCTTGTCCCTTCCAATACTGCAGTTTCTTGGAAGGCCACAACCAAATCTTCTACCCATACAACAATGCCACCACCAAAGCTAATCCAATAGCTTCCACCTTATACATCAACCCTGCCAACATCGCCACCACCTAAGGTCAAGATCAAGTTCAGCGACATGGGATGTGGGGAATAAGACCTGCATGGTACATTTTGTGTAGGCACATTACCCAATCCTAAAACATTTGGCATCCCAAAGACAGAAGTAGCCAATACAGTTGTCATCAAGTGCAAACCATCACCTATCTTCAAGAAGAAACATCTCCTAGATCAGGATGTACTTGAGGACATATCATCCTAGTTGTATAAGGATGAGGAAATAGAACAAGAAGCTCCCACCATACCAACAAACATCTATGGTAAAGGGTTCAAAATAGTCAAAAACATGGGTTACAAAGGACAAGGCGATATTGGCCTTCGTGAGCAGGGGATCATAGAACCAGTCCAAGCAACAAGAAACCCCTATACCCAAGGGTTAGGATATGTACAAAGACAACGTATCCTCACTACCGGTGAATGTATCTTAGTCGAGGTTGCTACGGTTTCCCCTAATGTCGACAACATCAATGAAATAGATCATCAAGACTCCTTTAGTATTCTTTGACTCATCCATATGCACCATCCACACTGTCACCACACTAGCCTTGTCATCCAATGACTTACCATTGGTAAATTTGGACCTCATAGACTGGGACCAACGGGGACCTCTTGTCTTCGACATAGCACCTAATGATGAGGCCATCACCAAAATGATGGGGGTCAGAGATCACTTCCCCCTAGGAGATCACAGAGCAGGATACATCATGGAACTCAATCAAGATGCCTATTTCTGGGAGACAACCCCTGCTTCCAGTCATAAAAACATAAAAATAAAAAATGGATCTGATGGTGAAAATCGTTATGCGGCAGTGTCAGATCACAAAAAAGTAAAAACAAAAGATGTATCTCCTAGTGAAAACCTCCATGAGGCACCAGGAGATGGAAGCATGGGCCTTTCTAAGATAGACAAAGTATATCTAGATAGATCACCCATCTTGGTAGAACCAGCTCAAGAAATGAATCTTGGGATAGAGGAAGAGCCAAAAATCACATATAGAGTAGAATCTCTCAGCATATAGGAATAGGAGAACTTCTTGTCCTTCTTCACATGCAGAAATCACAATTTTGCGTGGACCTATGCAAACATGCTAGGGCTAGATCCCGCTTTGGTTGTCCATCATCTTGCAGTACGCCCTGATGCGAAACCAGTAAAGTAGAAACTCAGAAAAATGAATCCTCAGGTGGCCCTCCTTGTCAAAGCAAAGCTAAAGAAACTACTGGATGTTGGGTTCATTCACCCAATTGATTATCTTGAATGGGTTTCAAACCTAGTACCAGTTACTAAACTAGATGGCCGAATTCGCTGCTGCACTGACTTCAGAGACCTCAACAAAGCCTGCCCAAAAGATGACTTCCCACTACCAAACATTGACATGATAGTGGATCTCACAGCAGGACATGAGATGCTATCTCTCATGGATGGCTTTTCAGGATATAACCAAATAAAAATCACCAAAAAAGGTCAGTACAAAATAGCCTTCATATGCCCATGGGGGACATACTGTTGGGTGGTAATGCCATTTGGCCTAAATAATGCAGGAGCTACCTATCAAAGAGCTATGACCGTCATCTTTCATGACCTTTTTCACGACATCATGGAAGACTACGTTGATGACTTACTAGGAAAATCAAAGACAAGAGAAGAACACCTAGATGTGTTGGCCAAGATCTTCGACTAGTTAGAGCAATACAATGTTTGCCTAAATCCAAAGAAGTGTGTCTTCGGAGTCACCTCGGGCAAACTATTGGGATACATAGTCTCTAGAAGAGGAATCGAAGTAGATCCCGCAAAGGTCAAGGCCATCACCGAAATGCCACCTCCAAAAACATTGAAACAACTGAGAAGTCTACAAGGAAAACTCCAGTCTATTTGTTGGTTCATTGCCTAGCTTGCTGATAAGTGCCAACCATTCCAGCATCTACTCTGAAAAGATATAGCCTTTGTCTAGAACACTCAGTGTCAGGATGCCTTTAATCAACTAAAAAAATACCTGGCTAATCCCCCTGTTCTAACTCCACCAAGGCAAGGAGAACCCCTCCTCCTATACATATCTGTAATAGAGACAGCTATCGGAGCCTTGCTAGCACAACTTGATGAACAGGGGAAGGAAAGAGCCATCTACTACATCAGCCGCACATTGATCTCTTATGAGCTCAACTATACCCAAATTGAATGAGCATGTCTAGCCCTCGTCTTTACGTCACAAAAGTTAAGACACTATATGCGCAATCACAAGACCAAGCTCATTGCTAAAATCAACCCACTGAAATATTTACTAAATAGAGCCGCTCTTATTGGGAGAATGGAAAAATGGGTCATGATTCTCACTGAGTTTGACATAGAATACACTGAGAGAAAGACCATCAAAGGACAAGTTATAGCAGATTAGCTGGTCGAAGCACCTATTCCGGTAGAACATCCTACAATAGTAGAGTTTCCTGACAAAGCCATCATGACAATCACACCAGCCATAGACACATGGAAGATGTATTTTGATGGATCATACACTCACAGAGGCTCAGGGGTAGGCATCATGTTTGTTACCCCTCAAGGCGACACAATCCCTAAATCCTTCAAGATCACATTTCCATGCACCAACAATGTAGCAAAGTATGAGGTCCTCATCACAGGTCTCCGCATGGCCATCAAATGGAAAATTGAAAAGCTAAATGTGTATGGTGACTCTCAACTGGTCATTAGGTAGGTCAATAATGAATACAAAACCAAGGATGATAAGCTCCTTCCCTATAAGAAGATGGTCGATGACTTCAAAGATTACTTCGATGACATCCACTTCGAGTAAACCCCAAGGCTCAACAATAAAGCAGCAGACACCATGGCAACCATAGGATCTCTGATAGACATGAAGAAAGAAAACAAGAAATGTGAGTTCTTGATCGAGGAACTCCCCATCCCCACATATGATGTTCCTCAATCAGAACTAGTGTGCGAAGTCATTGGTCCCCTATCCCCGTGGTACCAAGAAACCTACTTATACCTCCACAAAAACATCCTCCCCCCTAACCTGTCCACCTCACAAAGAAAATCTTTCATCCGTCGAGCCTCCTGATTTATCCTTGTAGGCAATACATTATATAAAAGGAGTCTTGATGGTATGCTTCTATGATGTTTAGACTCTAGGGAAGTTGAGGTAGCCTTGGAAGAGGTACATGTAGGTATCTGTGGGGCACATTCAAGTGGACCCACTCTGTTTAAAAAGCTCCTACGGACCGGATATTATTGGCCAACCATGGACAGAGACGCCTACTGTTTCATCAAAAAATGCCTCCCATGTCAACAGCATCGCGATCTCATCCACGCACCAGCACAAGAGCTACAACCCATCACGACACCATGGCCTTTCTCATAGTGGGGACTTGACCTCATAGGGAAAGTACATCCCCCATCCTCAAATGGCCATAAGTTCATAATCATTGCTACCGAGTACTTCACAAAGTGGGTGGAAGCAATACCACTCACCTTCACCACTGGTACCCAAATCTCCAAATTCATCCTCTACTACATCATCTACCACTATGGTATTCCCCATTCCATCATCACCAACAATGGAAAGCCCTTCAAGTGACAAATTCGATATCAAACACCATTTCTCCACATTGTATTACCCTTAAGGAAACAGTCAAGTAGAGGCTTCTAATAAAACCATCCTCCGCATTCTCAAGAAGATAGTCAATGAAGCTGGCCATGACTGGTACCTCCAACTCAACCTTGCCCTTTGGGCCTACCGCACAAGCATCCACACTCCAACAGGAGCCAACCCCTTTTCCCTAGTTTTCAGATCTAAAGCTATTTTACCTATTAAGGTCGAGCTCCCATCTCTCTGAGTGTTCTTACAAAACATTATCTCTGATTAGGAATATCACGTCACAAGGTTGCATCAACTAGAACTACTAGATGAGAAATGCTTGAATGCATTAAACCACATATAGGCATATCAAAATTGTCTCAGAAGAAGCTACAACAAGCGGATCAGAACCCAAAAAATTGAAGTAGGTGACCTTGTCCTAATAGAAAATCAGAAGAACCTGCAAGAGCATCCTAAGCAAGGAAAGTTTGAACCCAATTGGCTAGGACCATATGTCATCACAGTCGACTATGGATCAGGAGCTTATCATCTTGCAACACCTGAGGGGTAGCCTCTGGATGAGCCAATGAACATTCTGCATCTGAAGAAATTTTATGCATAACCCATCTAGTACTCCAAGTCAACAAAATCAAAAAATAGAAAAAACCAAAAAACCAAAAAAATCAAAAATTAAGAAAAATCAGAGTGTAATAAAAACTTCCAATGGTGAAAATCACTTCGGTGACACCTTGGATAAGTACCATGGTGAAAACCTGTTTCAGGCACCATGCGTAGTGGCCGGTTCTACCATCTAATAAGTCCTCTTTCCATCACACCATTCCATATCACACACATCCCATGGCTTGGAATTCTGAAACATCAAGTCCTATCGATCAACCCCGCACTATCCCATCCCAAGGCTAACTCATCAAACAAGGATCCTTGTAAGCTTCCATTTGTACAGTCGCAAAAATAAAAAAAATTCAAAAACATTGTAAAATCATAAAATACAAAAACAATAGAAAATATAGAAAATCCAAAAAACAACACATCTCATCACAATCATCAAACATACATCAATCTTCATCACATCCCACCCATCCCAAACCATTCCCACATCATCAAGTCTTGCTAGAACTACATATTCATTTCACCCACATCTTAAAAGTACATTGATCCCATGGACACAAGGTATGTAGGCAGTCTGGAATACGAAGGACGTTTCCAGTACTTAGGTATCTAAGATGCACCCATCCAACCCATTTGGATGGTCCCCATTCACTGAGATTTTTGGATCTAATAAATGATACACACGCTATGTATACACTCCAAACAGGTCCCCTAACGCAAAAGTCATCAATCAACACACCAACCATAATTCTACACATGGCCAGACTATCCTTTTGCGCACCTCTCAAAAATTCTCCAATCAAAATCTAACTGATTCGCGTCCTAGGATATATCTTTCCCACAATGGACAAAATTTTGTCATCCTATCAACATGTCTCTTGGCAAGAGTACACAAGGGCTATTTGTATCTTTTCGTTGGTCTTTTTGATTATTGATTTTTATCTTTTTGTCTCACTCTAGGTCATCTCCAAAGCTACCTTGATCTCATTATATCATGGTAAGTGGCAGACAACACCTAGAGTAGACATGGTCATTATTTATGTATGTTGTGTTTGTGGGTTGGTTTCATTACTCCAAGAATAGTATTCATATCTTGAAGCCTGGGTTGGTTCTAGCATGATGTGTCCCATTTGCATATATAGGCATTAAAACCTTATATGAATTATTCGCACTCATCACACTGAGTCCCCTTCCTACGCTAGACAAGATTATACTACCTTGGGCATGCATGAAATCAACCTATTGTTTGTGGGTCTAGTCCATGCAATCGTAGGATATACATCGTCACCTAGGTCATTTCATACCTTTGTGAATTGTATCCTACATTGCTACAGTAAACTAAGAAATGCTCTCAATTAATATTTTGCAACTACTGTTACTAGCTCAAAATCATCATCCTAATCACTCATTCAACTATCCCATCTCAACCTAGATTTGATAATCACTTCCCCCCCAACCTATCCAATCCCCTCACTAATCCCATTCCCCCACCATATTTCCACTTAATACATCCGGAACCAAAGTAAATCTCCCCTCAATGACGTGGTGTCTTATGACCTAACAATCCTCTTGTCTCCCCACCCCCATCCTCTAAACACTCCCAATCCTACCCATACCCCCTATCCTCTCCCTACCTGATCCTTCCGCACAGCCCCACCACTCAGGGTCAAACAAAGAACATCATGTGTATCAGAACCTAATCATCCCACCTATCACCTAGCATGCATCCCACATATCGCCTAGCTACATATCATAATCAGTTAATCTCATTTCATTTAGATTCATTATAAATCCCTTTGCATATCATTAGGTTCATTTAGATCATTTAAGTTGCATATCATTTAGGTCCATTCTAATCATTTAAATTGCACATCATTTAGGTTCATTTTATCCATATCATTTGCATATCATTTAGGTTCATTTTATCCATTTAAAATTGCATATCATTTAGATTCATTTTATCCATTTAAAATTGTATATCATTTAGATTCATTTTATCCATTTAAATTGCATATCATTTAGATTCATTCTAATCATTTAATTTGCATATCATTTAGGTCCATTCTAATCATTTAAATTGCACATCATTTAGATTCATTTTATCATTTAAAATTGCATATCATTTAGGTCCATTCTAATCATTTAAATTGCACATCATTTAGATTCATTTTATCCATTTAAATTTGCATATCATTTAGGTCCATTCTAATCATTTAAATTGCACATCATTTAGATTCATTTTATCCATTTAAAATTGCATATCATTTAGGTTCATTCCAAATCATTTAAATTGCATAAAAATTAAATAAATCATCACATTTACACTACACTACATATATCATCTCATCAACATTTAGTTACATTACATCATCATACAACTGCATTTACTAATCATCTAGCTGCATATCCATATTCCCATACATAAACATGTGTTTATTAAACATAAACATACAACACATTATTGCATCCATAATAAATGTTTCTGAAACATTCATTTGCATTATACATCATATATAGTCCATAAAATCACAACACCATGCATGTATCACAATAAATCCATCAAAAATATGTCCATAAAATCAAAAACATAATTGTATAAACATAAAACATCCATAGCATATAAACCCATAAAGAATACTGTATCCATCACATAGGCATCATCATAATAGAGCATCATAATCATAAGCATCATAAACCATCAAAAAAGCATCGCATCATATATAAATCACCACAAAAAATATACATCACTCATGTATGCATCAAAAAATATAGTGTCCTAATACAATGCCTCTAAGGGCTAACATGATATAACTATCACATGGAGGATCCTCTCTCTGAGGGAGTGGGAGACTTTGACCCTGGTCGAGGCTGTGATCCTATCGGCAGCTGTGGCTGTGCCTGCACCTATGGAACCTGCTAGGGCATGTGTGAGGGAGGAGGCATCATCTGCTAAATGGACTAAATAGATCTCGATCTATGTGATCTCAATGCCCTCAATCCACTAACCTGGCTATAGCTCGGTTCTCGTTGCTCTGCTGGCACGGCAGCATAATACAGGTCCCGATAATACTCTAACTACCCCCTGGTCTCTGTCAACTCTCCCTGAGCCTATGACAGCTATGTCTGCATCAATGTCAAAACTGGGGCTAGCCCTGCCCCTGAAGCCTATAGACTATCCACTGTAATCTCTGCCTATTGAGCCCTGGTGAGTGCTGCATCTCGCTCCCCTGTCAATGTGACTATGTCACCCTGAGCCTATGCTAGCTGTGCCTACAACCCAGCCACCTACCCATCTGATCCATCCAATAAAGCTATTGTGGCACACAACTGCTCCAACTCTGTCTACAGCTCTCTAGTGCCTCCTCCAAGCTAGCCACCTATGCTTGTAGGGTCTCCATCTCCTCCTCCTCATCCCGAGGCCGCCGATGAGGTGTAAGCCTCTCATCCTCTACCACTCTAGCTGTCCCTGAGGGACCTGCCTACTAACCTGTAACCTACTGCTGCCCTACCTATGGTGGGGACATATCACCCATACCCACCCTCGGCTATCCCCCATGCTACCGAGGTCCTCTAGGCTATCACCCTGCTCCAACCTGAACCTGCTCAACAAGAATCTACTGCACAGGTACTTGCTGCCCCAACTGCTCCTATCCTGCTGCCACCGTCGCTAGCACATCTATCAGCTGGCCATCCCTACCAATCAACCTCTCCTCTCCATCCTCTCCAACCTCCATGAGGTCATCTTGAATAATCTCATCCCCCTCCTCCAGGAGGTCATCCCCACCCAAGCCATCTCCATCATCATCAGAATCATCATCACCATCTGACCCCGCTGCCTCTTCTTTCGGGACTGCCTCCTCCGCTGGGTCCGTCAACCGACTGGGCTGATACATCTGCCACCATATATCATATGCAGGCATAGTCCTTGCATCCCTCATTATGCTCCTCCAATCCCACTACACTGGCCATAGGGCTCCAAAATCATTTAGGGTGACCTGTGGCTATATGGTTGCAGGCCAGAAGGCCGCATCTTGAGGGGTCCGTGCAAATATGGCCATCTGCTACAGAGTATCCTACCTCAAACCAAACTACCACATGACCCGTGAGAGTAGATACATCTCTATAGTATGGTCTCCTCAACCCATAAGGTACCACTGCTGAAACGTAAAAGGGAGATGAATATCATCATCTGGCCATGGCTCTACACTGATATACGGTTACCAGGTCACACTAATCACATCATCTAACATCCTCCTCTAGTACCGTACCTGTCCAGTGTACATATACTCTGCATCACAATATAAAAACACAAAGGCCTCAAACGACCACTGATAATACCCACATGTCGGCCTGGTAACTGTGATATGCTCCCAGATCCATACATGAAGCAGAGTGACCCCAGCGGATAGTGCTGAATCATGTAAATAGGTGACTATGTGCATCTCATGGTATAACTGCCCAAGCATCATAGGCCCCAAGGCATAGATGGTCTCATGCCTCACCATCCCCTCTATCACCCCCCCAACCAACTGGAAAACCCCTACCTTGCCTATCAAGCATCACAACACCTCCAATCAACGCACACAGAAATAAGGCAAAGGGATCTACACTTGCAGCCAGCATCCCCTCATAGCTCATCTCTCTCCCGTCCACTAATAGGACAATGTGATCTGCACCAAACACTCCGATTAGGGCACTCTGCCCCCTCCTCGTGTCATATCGAACCCGCCGACCTTGAATAGGTAGCTTGAGGATGCGATAAACATCCTCAAGTGTAATGGTGATCTCCCCCATCGGTAATAAAAAGCTGCATGTCTCTGAACGATATCGCTCCACTGTAGCTGTCATCAGAGCTTGATGAGCTCATAACATGGGCATTGACGCCACTATCAGAAGCCCCAATCTAGCCAGTAGGGCCCGCATAGCATCGTCAAAATGATCAAACAATGCCATCATAGATGGCATGCGTTGCTCCCTCGAGTACAATATAAATCACTATGTATCCTACATCCACAAATTTTGGATCAAATATCAACCTATCTTTTTTTAAACCAACCTCTTCTTCTAATGTCTAAAAAGCCAGCATCATGTGGCATCAAAACAGACAACCCCTTGTGCCATTTTTAAAATGGCGCTACAATTTCCTCTAAACTGCACTATTATATAAAATAGTGCCACTGTGCAGACCTCTTTGCGCTAATCCAAAAGATAGTGCTACTACGCACTATACATGGCACCATTTTACCAAATGGTGCTTCTCGACATTTTGGCACTAATTCCTAAAATAGCGCCAATTACCCCAAAAGTGTTAATTCAGTCAATAGCGCTAAACCCCTGAATTGCGCTAAAATGAATAATAGCGTTGTTTCCCAAGATGACGCTATTCCAGAGTATAGCGCCACTTTAACCCTAATTTGGCGCTAAAATGCTAGAATCATATTCTTCTACAAATTGCACTAATCCAGACAATAGCGCTAAAATACCTACCAAATGGTGACAAACTACCCTAACCCTACCCTAGCGGATAGTGCCAATCCAGAGGATGGCATTAATCTGCCTCACTATTGGCACTACGTGCTCCAATCCCAAATCCCAAACCCCAAAAAATGCATGTCAAATGAAAAAATTGCAAAGTCAGGGTTAGACCCTACCTGAGGTCCAGCCTCCGGTGCCTGCCCAAACTCTTGGAACTGCTCTGAAATGCGTCGAAGTCGCAGAAACTATGGGTTACGGTCAGCCATCTCTCCTTCTCTCTTTCTTCTCCAAAGTCAAAAGTGTGCAAAAGTGGCACTCTAAGGGCCCACTTTTCCTAATATAGTGGGCCATGTCATTCTTCCACCCCCTCTTTTTCCCTCTAGGGTGCAGATCTCAGCTTTTTTTTCTTCATTTTTCTTTCTCTCACCCCCTTTTCCATCCCCTATCTAACTTTCATTCCCATCGCATCCTTTTCGAGAACTCGCCCAAAAATTTTTTATTTTCTCTCCAACCTCTCAAGGGGGCATCCCTTATCCATCTCATATCAAGGAATCACCATTGGTCACTTTGAAAAGAAACCTCAAATTAGGATTGTCAACGTGCTAACTAGGCCTATTAGGCTATAACTCACCAAGGGCTTATTGCAAATGGGTATACCACGACCCCCCACACCTTGCATGTTCTTGGGACATTTCACACAAGGTTTGTAAATGCTCATTAAATCATCAAAATACCTTTCCAACTAATATTTTACCAAACCCTACACCTATACCTCTTAACTATTCTTGAAACTCTATTTTTTCTAGACTGTCACAGAAAAATAGTCATAAAACTTTGATTTTCCCCCATCAACCTTAGATATTTGGTCAGAGACCTCTAGTATTTGAATGTAAATACTACTACAGTCATTTTCCACCAAGGATCAATAACATGCAATGGAAAAATTAGAAGAAATACAAGATTTTCAGTCACTGTTTACCCTAATCAGGGTTTCTTGATAGTTTTCACAAAACATGCAATATCTTACATAAAACAACATCAAAATGCATGAGACCAACTGCAAATGGAAGGTGGTTGAAGGATCTAACACAATCCATTAGACATCTTTGCATTTCCGTACAGGGCTATACAATACCAAAAGACAGCAAATTTCTGAAGGAAAATACAAGAAAACAGTGTTTTTTCTCATTCCATGTTTAGATCTTCAATCACCCATGAGTTTACAAAGGTTACAAATCCTATTTAAAGGCATTACACTCATATCTCTTTAGTTTCCAACTGATTTCTAACTTCCTCCAAGTGAATGACCCTCATGACCTTTCATATTCCATATGTTGCATTGCAACTTTACAATTTTGCAAGGTTTATATTTGTGATACCTTTACATTTTACAAAAATGAACACAAGACTTAAACCTAAACATATATGAATTGGTCCAAATGACCTTGTTACAAGGTAGAAACATCAATTTGTCAAGGTGCTCCTGCACCATACAACGAACCAACAAAGATTTCCAAGTCCCTTGGAAATATATCAACAACAAAGTCTTTTTCTGCATTTCCTCTGGCTTTATCTTCTTCAGCTTCAGTCTTCCAATCTTCACATCAAGAGAAAGGTGACCAACCAACCAACAAATCAAACTATCAACTTTAGAGCTTCTTCAGGCTCCTTCTACTCCCATTAGTGGAGTACTCTTTAGGCTGCAACATCAAGTGCTTCTTCAGTCAGGTATCCATCTCTCTCACTGCTTCAAAACACCAACTTACCAAACCATTCATCTCACCCAACAGTAGATCCTAGCGATGCACCTACCACTCTCTCCTTAGTGGTTTCTCTATGCACCCTTATCTAGCCTAATCTCTATTGGAGAATGGTCATGATAGAACTCATCTTGTCTGCCCACACACACAACCTCAAAAAACATCCTTCTGCAGTTAGATGGATAAGCACCTGCAACCAAACAACTTAGCAAACAAAAACAATGGTCACCAACAAACATATTTTTTCAACATCTCCTCCCAGAGCTTTTGCTAGCTCTGATACCAATTTGATGTAGAGGATATAGAAGAATTCAACTCTTTACTAGCATATTGCTCAACAATAGGTTTCAATCTATTTGATGCTTTAAGTTCACAAGAGAACTTCACCATGCAATGGCTTCTACTCAAGCATATTTGGATCTTCAACATCTCTAACCCACACAAGGTTTCACAATGCCTTCACATTCCTTAGGAATACTAATTCAATCAAAATAATCATTTACCAAGCTGTCTCATCATGCATCCAACTATCTCCTTCATGGACTTTCATAACACCTTGTAGCCCTGTTTTGAAGGACAGTCACTCATAACTTTTACCCTAGAACCTTTCACAAGACTGTGATGGGTGTTTTGAGTACCCATTAAGGTTGTTTTAAACATATCAAGGAATCACCATTGGTCACTTTGAAAAGAAACCTCAAATCAAGACTGTCAGCATGCTAACTAGGCCTATTAGGCTATAACTCACCAAGGGCTTATTGCAAATGGGTATACCACAACCCCCCACTCCTTGCATGTGCTTGGGACATTTCACACAAGGTTTGTAAATGCTCATTAAATCATCAAAATACCTTTCCAACTGATATTTTACCAAACCCTACACCTATACCTCTTAACTGTTCTTAAAACTCTATTTTTTTGGACTGTCACAGAAAAATAGTTATAAAAATTTGATTTTCCCCCATCAACCTTAGATATTTGGTCAAAGACCTCTAGGATTTGAAGATAAATACTACTACAGTCATTTTCCACCAAGGATCAATAACATGCAATGGAAAAATTAGAATAAATACAAGATTTTCAATCACTGTTTACCCTAATCAGGGTTTCTTGACAGTTTTCTAAAAACATGCAATATATTACAAAAAACAACATCAAAATGCATGAGACCAACTGAAAATGGAAGGTGGTTGAAGGATCTAACACATGCAATCCATTAGACATCCATGCATTTTCGTACAGGGCCGTACAATACCAAAAGACAGCAAATTTCTAAAGGAAAATACAGGAAAACAATATTTTTTCCCATTCCATGTTTAGATCTTCAATCACCCACGAGTTTACAAAGGTTACAAAGCCTGTTTAAATGCATTAAACTTATATCTCTTTAGTTTCCAACTGATTTCTAACTTCCTCCAAGTGAATGACCCTCATGACCTTTCATATTCCATATGTTGCACTGCAACTTTACAATTTTGCAAGGTTTATATTTGTGATACCTTTACATTTTACAAAAATGCATACAAGAATTGAACCTAAACATATGTGAATTGGTACAAATGACCTTGTTACAAGGTAGAAACATCAATTTGTCAAGGTGCTCCTGCACCATACAACCAACCAACAAAGATTTCCAAGTCCCTTGGAAATGTATCAGCAACAAAGTCTTTTTCTGCATTTCCTCTGGCTTTATCTTCTTCAACTTCAGTCTTCCAATCTTCACATCAATAGAAAGGTGACCAACCAACCAACAAATCAAACTATCAACTTTAGAGCTTCTTCAGGCTCCTTCTACTCCCATCACTGGAGTACTCTTCAGGCTGCAACATAAAGTGCTTCTTCAGTTAGGTATCCATCTCTCACTGCTTCACAACACCAACTCACCAAACCATTCATCTCACGCAACAGTAGATTCTAGTGATGCACCTACCACTCTCTCCTTAGTGGTTTCTCTCTATACCCTTATCCAACCTAATCTCCATTGGAGAATGGTCATGATAGACCTCATCGTGTCTGCCCACACACAACCTCAGAAAACATCCTTCTGCAGTTAGATGGATAAGCACCCGCAACCAAACAACTTAGCAAACAAAACAATGTCACCAACAAACATATTGTTTCAACATATCCTCCTAGATCTTTTGTTAGCTCTGATACCAATTTTATGTAGATGATATAGAACAATTCAACTCTTTACTAGCATATTGCTCAACAATAGGTTTCAATCTATTTGATGCTTCAAGTTCACAAGAGAACTTCAACACGCAATGGCTTCTACTCAAGCATATTTGGATCTTCAACATCTCCAACCCACACAAGGTTTCACAATGCCTTCACATCCCTTAGGAATACTAATTCAATCAAAATAATCATTTACCAAGTTGTGTCATCATGCATGCAACTATCTCCTTCATGGACTGTCATAACACCTTGTAGCCCTGTTTTGAAGCACAGTCACTCATAACTTTTACCCTAGAACCTTTCACAAGACTGTGATGGGTGTTTTGAGTAACCATTAAGGTTCTTTAAAACATATCAAGCAATCACCATTGGTCACTTTGAAAAGAAACCTCAATTCAGGACTGTCAGCGTACTGACTAGGCCTATTAGGCTATAACTCACCAAGGGCTTATTGCAAATGGGTATACCACGACCCCCCACACCTTCCATGTGGTTGGAACATTTCACACAAGGTCTGTAAATGCTCATTAAATCATCAAAATACCTTTCCAACTGATATTTTACCAAACCCTACACGTATACCTCTTAACTGTTCTTGAAACTCTATTTTTTCTGGACTATCACAAAAAAATAGTCATAAAACTTTGATTTTCCCCCATCAACCTTAGATATTTGGTTGGAGACCTCTAGGATTTGAAGGTAAATACTACTACAGTCATTTTCCACCAAGGATCAATAACATGCAATGGAAAAATTAGAAGAAATACAAGATTTTTAGTCACTGTTTATGCTAATCAGGGTTTCTTGACAGTTTTCACAAAACATGCAATATCTTACACAAAACATGCAATATCTTACACAAAACAATATCAAAATGCATGAGACCAACTATAAATGGAAGGTGGTTGAAAGATCTAACACATGCAATCCATTAGACATCCATGCATTTCTGTACAGGGCCGAACAATACCAAAAGACAACAAATTTCTGAAGGAAAATACACGAAAACAATGTTTTTTCTCATTCCATGTTTAGATCTTCAATCACCCATGAGTTTACAAAGGTTACAAAGCCTATTTAAAGGCATTACACTCATATCTCTTCAGTTTCCAACTGATTTCTAACTTCCTCCAAGTGAATGACCCTCATGACCTTTCATATTCCATATGTTGCACTGCAACTTTACAATTTTCCAAGGTTTATATTTGTGATACTTTTACATTTTACAAAAATGAACACAAGAATTGAACCTAAACATATGTGAATTGGTTCAAATGACCTTGTTACAAGGTAGAAACATCAATTTGTCAAGGTTCTCCTGCACCATACAACCAACCAACAAAGATTTCCAAGTCCCTTGGAAATGTATCAGCAAAAAAGTCTTTTTCTGCATTTCCTCTGGCTTTATCTTCTTCAACTTCAGTCTTCCAATCTTCACATCAATAGAAAGGTGACCAACCAACCAACAAATCAAACTATCAACTTTAGAGCTTTTTCAGGCTCCTTCTACTCCCATCAGTGGAGTACTCTTCAGGCTCCAACATCAAGTGCTTCTTTAGTCAGGTATCCATCTCTCTCACTACTTCACGACACCCACTCACCAAACCATTCATCTCACCCAATAGCAGATCCTGGTGATGCACCTACCAGTCTCTCCTTAGTGGTTTCTCTCTACACCCTTATCCAGCCTAATCTCTATTGGAGAATCGTCATGACAGACCTCATCTTGTTTGCCCACACACACAACCTCAGAAAACATCCTTCTGCAGTTACATGGATAAGCACCTGCAACCAAACAACTTAGCAAACAAAAACAATGGTCACTAACAAACATATTGTTTCAACATCTCCTCCCAGAGCTTTTGCTAGCTCTGATACCAATTTGATGTAGAGGATATAGAACAATTCAACTCTTTACTAGCATATTGCTCAACAATAGGTTTCAATCTATTTGATGCTTCAAGTTCACAATAGAACTTCACCATGCAATGGCTTCTACTCAAGCATATTTGGATCTTGAACATCTCTAACCCACACAGGGTTTCACAATGCCTTCACATCCCTTAGGAATACTAATTCAATCAAAATAATCATTTACCAAGCTGTCTCATCATGCATGCAACTATCTCCTTCATGGACTGTCATAACACCTTGTAGCCCTGTTTTGAAGGACAGTCACTCATAACTTTTACCCTAGAACCTTTCACAAGACTATGATGGGTGTTTTGAGTACCCATTAAGGTGCTTTAAAACATATCAAGGAATCACCATTGGTCACTTTGAAAAGAAACCTCAAATCAGGACTGTCAGCGTGCTAACTAGGCCTATTAGGCTATAACTCACAAAGGGCTTATTGCAAATGGGTATACCATGACCCCCCACACCTTGCATGTGCTTGGGACATTTCACACAAGGTCTGTAAATACTCATTAAATCATCAAAATACCTTTCCAACTTATGTTTTACCAAACCCTACACCTATACCTCTTAACTGTTCTTGAAACTCTATTTTTTCTAGACTGTCACAGAAAAAACTCATAAAACTTTGATTTTCTCCCATCAACCTTAGATATTTGGTCAAAGACCTCTAGGATTTGAAGGTAAATATTACTACAGTTATTTTCCACCAAGGATTAATAACATGCAATGGAAAAATTAGAAGAAATACAAGATTTTCAGTCACTGTTTACCCTAATCAGGGTTTCTTGACAGTTTTCACAAAACATGTAATATCTTACACAAAACAACATCAAAATACATGAGACCAACTGAAAATGGAAGGTGGTTGAAGGATCTAACACATGCAATCCATTAGACATCCATGCACTTCCGTACAGGGCTGTACAATACCAAAAGACAACAAATTTTTGAAAGAAAATACAGGAAAATAGTGTTTTTTCTCATTCCATGTTTCGATCTTTAATCACCCACGAGTTTACAAAGGTTACAAAGCCTATTTAAAGGCATTACACTCATATCTCTTTAGTTTCCAACTGATTTCTAACTTCCTCCAAGCGAATGACCCTCATGACCTTTCATATTCCATATGTTGCATTGCAACTTTACAATTTTGCAAGGTTTATATTTGTGATACCTTTACATTTTACAAAAATGAACACAAGACTTGAACCTAAACATATGTGAATTGGTCCAAATGACCTTGTTACAAGGTAGAAACATCAATTTGTCAAGGTGCTCTTGCACCATACAACCAACCAACAAAGATTTCTATGTCCCTTGGAAATGTATCAGCAACAAAGTCTTTTTCTGCATTTCCTCTGGCTTTATCTTCTTCAGCTTCAATCTTCCAATCTTCACATCAATAGAAAGGTGAACAACCAACCAACAAATCAAACTATCAACTTTAGAGCTTCTTCAGGCTCCTTCTACTCCCATCAGTGGAGTACTCTTCAGGCTACAACATCAAGTGCTTCTTCAGTCAAGTATCCATCTCTCTCACTGCTTCACAACACCAACTCACCAAACCATTCATCTCACCCAACAGCAGATCCTGGCGATGCACCTACCACTCTCTCCTCAGTGGTTTCTCTCTGCACCCTTATCTAGCATAATCTCCATTGGAGAATGGTCATGACAGACCTCATCTTGTCTACCCACACACACAACCTCAGAAAACATCCTTCTGCAGTTAGATGGATAAGCACCTGCAACCAAACAACTTAGCAAACAATAACAATGGTCACCAACAAACATATTGTTTCAACATGTCCTCCTAGAGCTTTTGTTAGCTCTAATACCAATTTGATGCAGAGGATATAGAACAATTCAACTCTTTACTAGGATATTGCTCAACAATAGGTTTCAATCTATTTGATGCTTCAAGTTCACAACAGAACTTCACCATGCAATGGCTTCTACTCAAGCATATTTGGATCTTCAACATCTTTGACTCA
The DNA here is from genome assembly GCA_027924645.1 of Cunninghamia lanceolata. NCBI lineage: Eukaryota > Viridiplantae > Streptophyta > Pinopsida > Cupressales > Cupressaceae > Cunninghamia > Cunninghamia lanceolata. Next base: position 2,774,800 of record BSBN01000516.1, read on the forward strand.
CATAAGGTTTCAAAATGCCTTCACATCCCTTAGGAATACTAATTCAATCAAAATAATCATTTACCAAGCTGTCTCATCATGCATGCAACTATCTCCTTCATGGACTGTCATAACACCTTGTAGCCCTGTTTTGAAGGACAGTCACTCATAACTTTTACCCTAGAACCTTTCATAAGACTATGATGGGTGTTTTGAGTACCCATTAATGTGCTTTAAAACATATCAAGGAATCACCATTGGTCACTTTGAAAAGAAACCTCAAATCAGGACTGTTAGCGTGCTAACTAGGCCTATTAGGCTATAACTCACCAAGGGCTTATTGCAAATGGGTATACCACGACCCCCCACACCTTGCATGTGCTTGGGACATTTCATACAAGGTCTGTAAATGCTCATTAAATCATCAAAATACATTTCCAACTGATATTTTACCAAACCCTACACCTATACCTCTTCACTGTTCTTGAAACTCTGTTTTTTCTGGACTATCACATAAAAATAGTCATAAAACATTCATTTTCCCCCATCAACCTTAGATATTTGGTCGGAGACCTCTAGGATTTGAAGGTAAATACTACTACAGTTATTTTCCACCAAGGATCAATAACATGCAATGGAAAAATTAGAAGAAATACAAGATTTTTAGTCACTATTTCCCTAATCAGGGTTTCTTGATAGTTTTCACAAAACATGCAATATCTTACACAAAACAACATCAAAATGCATGAGACCAACTGTAAATGGAAGATGGTTGAAGGATCTAACACATGCAATCCATTAAACATCCATGCATTTCTGTACAGGGTCGTACAATACCAGAAGATAGCAAATTTCTGAAGGAAAATACAGGAAAACAGTGTTTTTTCTCATTCCATGTTTAAATCTTCAATCACCCATGAGTTTACAAAGGTTACAAAGCCTATTTAAAGGCATTACACTCATATCTCTTCAGTTTCCAATTGATTTCTAACTTCCTTTAAGCGAATGACCCTCATGACCTTTCATATTCCATATGTTGCATTGCAACTTTACAATTTTGCAAGGTTTGTATTTGTGATACCTTTACATTTTACAAAAATGAACACAAGACTTGAACCTAAACATATGTGAATTGGTCCAAATGACCTTGTTACAAGGTAGAAACATCAATTTGTCAAGGTGCTCCTACACCATAATTTGATGCAGAGGATATAGAACAATTCAACTCTTTACTAGCATATTGCTCAACAATAGGTTTCAATCTATTTGATGCTCCAAGTTCACAAGAGAACTTCACCATGCAATGGCTTCTACTCAAGCATATTTGGATCTTCAACATCTCTGACCCACACAAGGTTTCACAATGCCTTCACATCCCTTAGGAATACTAATTCAATCAAAATAATCATTTACCAAGCTGTCTCATCATGCATGCAACTATCTCCTTCATGGACTGTCATAACACCTTGTAACCCTGTTTTGAAGGATAGTCACTCATAAATTTTACCTTAGAACCTTTCACAAGACTATGATGGCTGTTTTGAGTACCCATTAAGGTGCTTTAAAACATATCAAGGAATCACCATTGGTCACTTTGAAGAAAAACCTCAAATTAGGACTGTTAGTGTGCTAACTAGGCCTATTAAGCTATAACTCACCAAGGGCTTATTGCAAATGGGTATACCATGACCCCCCACACCTTGCATGTGCTTGGGACATTTCACACAAGGTCTGTAAATGCTCATTAAATCATCAAAATACCTTTCCAACTGATATTTTACCAAACCCTACACCTATACCTCTTAACTATTCTTGAAACTCTGTTTTTTCTGGACTGTCACAGAAAAATAGTCATAAAACTTTGATTTTCCCCCATCAACCTTAGATATTTGGTTGGAGACCTCTAGTATTTGAAGATAAATACTACTATAGTCATTTTCCACCAAGGATCAATAACATGCAATGGAAAAATCAGAAGAAATACAAGACTTTTAGTCACTGTTTACCCTAATCAGGGTTTCTTGACAGTTTTCACAAAACATGCAATATCTTACACAAAACAACATCAAAATGTATGAGACTAACTACAAATGGAAGGTGGTTGAAAGATCTAACACATGCAATCCATTAGACATCCATGCATTTCCATACAGGGCCGTACAATACCAAAAGATAGCAAATTTCTGAAGGAAAATACAGGAAAACAGTGTTTTTTCTCATTCCATGTTTAGATCTTCATTCACCCACAAGTTTACAAAGGTTACAAAGCCTATTTAAAGGCATTACACTCATATTTCTTCAATTTCCAACTGGTTTCTAACTTCCTCCAAGTTAATGACCCTCATGACCTTTCATATTCCATATGTTGCATTGCAACTTTACAATTTTGCAAGGTTTATATTTGTGATACCTTTACATTTTACAAAAATAAACACAAGAATTGAACCTAAACATATGTGAATTGGTCCAAATGATCTTGTTACAAGGTAGAAACATCAATTTGTGAAGCTGCTTCTGCACCATACAACCAACCAACAAAGATTTCCTAGTCCCTTGGAAATGTATCAGCAAAAAAGTCTTTTTCTGCATTTCCTCTGGCTTTATCTTCTTCAGATTCAGTCTTCCAATCTTCACATCAATAGAAAGGTGACCAACCAACCAACAAATCAAACTATCAACTTAAGAGCTTCTTCAAGCTCCTTCTACTCCCATCAGTGGAGTACTCTTTAGGCTGCAACATCAAGTGCTTCTTCAGTTAGGTATCCATCTCTCTCACTGGTTCACAACACCAACTCACCAAACCATTCATCTCACCCAACAACAGATCCTGGTGATGCACCTACCCATCTCTCCTTAGTGGTTTCTCTATGCACCCTTATCCAGCCTAATCTCCATTGGAGAATGGTCATGACAGACCTCATCTTGTCTACCCACACACACAACCTCAGAAAACATCCTTCTACAGTTAGATGGATAAGCACCTGCAACCAAACAACTTAGCAAACAAAAACAATGGTCACCAACAAACATATTGTTTCAACATCTCCTCCCAAAGCTTTTGCTAGCTGTGATACCAATTTGATGTAGAGGATATAGAACAATTCAACTCTTTACTAGCATATTGCTCAACAATAGGTTTCAATCTATTTGATGCTTCAAGTTCACAAGAGAACTTCACCATGCAATGGCTTCTACTCAAGCATATTTGGATGTTCAACATCTCTTACCCACACAGGGTTTCACAATGCCTTCACATTCCTTAGGAATACTAATTCAATCAAAATAATCATTTACCAAGCTATCTCATCATGCATGCAACTATCTCCTTCATAGACTGTCATAACACCTTGTAGCCCTGTTTTGAAGGACAGTCACTCATAACTTTTACCCTAGAACCTTTCACAAGACTATGATGGGTGTTTTGAGTACCCATTAAGTTTCTTTAAAACATATCAAGGAATCACCATTGGTCACTTTGAAAAGAAACCTCAAATCAGGACTGTCAGCGTGCTAACTAGGCCTATTAGGCTATAACTCGCCAAGGGCTTATTGCAAATGGGTATACCATGACCCCCCGCACCTTGCATGTGCTTGGGACATTTCATACAAGGTCTGTAAATGCTCATTAAATCATCAAAATACCTTTCCAACTGATATTTTACCAAACCCTACACCTATACCTCTTAACTGTTCTTGAAACTCTATTTTTTCTGGACTGTCACAGAAAAATAGTCATAAAACTTTGATTTTCCCCCATCAACCTTAGATATTTGGTTGGAGACCTCTAGGATTTGAAAGTAAATACTATTAGAGTCATTTTTCACCAAGGATCAATAACATGCAATGGAAAAATCAGAAGAAATACAAGATTTTCAGTCACTGTTTACCCTAATTAGGGTTTCTTGACAGTTTTCACAAAACATGCAATATCTTACACAAAACAACATCAAAATGCATGAGAGAACTATAAATGGAAGGTGGTTGAAGGATCTAACACATGCAATCCATTAGACATCTTTGCATTTCCGTACAGGGCTGTACAATACCAAAAGACAACAAATTTCTGAAGGAAAATACAGGAAAACAGTGTTTTTTCTCATTCCATGTTTAGATCTTCAATCACCCATGAGTTTACAAAGGTTACAAAGCCTTGTTAAAGGCATTACACTCATATCTATTCAGTTTCCAACTGATTTCTATCTTCCTCCAAGCGAATGACCCTCATGACCTTTCATATTCCATATAGGTTTATATTTGTGATACCTTTACATTTTACAAAAATGAACACAAGACTTGAACCTAAACATATGTGAATTGGTCCAAATGACCTTGTTACAAGGTAGAAACATTAATTTGTCAAGGTGCTCCTGCACTAGCTATAGAGATTTTTTATCACCTGAGAGACCAAACGCTACACTTCTGGGTTCAAAACTAAGTATAGCCATGAGGTTATACTATAGGTATCTTAGAAGTGAGTGTAGCAACAAGGTGAGATACAAAGCAACCCGAAGCGCATAGAATCATATTTAGAGTATTACAAAGGTTTCTTACAACAAATTTCACAATACGAATCACAACACAGAGTGATTTTATTAGTCTAACGTTAGTAATGTATATCAACCTCATATTCATATATGGACTAGGTCCATTTTTTCTTTCCTACTGAAGGGACACATGGTCCTTATCAGTATTTGTTTGTTTTCATCATCCGTCGACTAGTAGAGCCACTAAGGAATGTAAACAAAATAATGAGAGAGGAGACAAGAGTGAGTTGGGTTTACAACATGGGAAGATGCCCCCAAGGCATCTTCCACAATGTCCTGCCCTTAAGGCATAACACACAACAATAAAATAGAGGAGAGGAAAAATAGAAGAATGGTCACAATAGAGGTGCTCTTATTGTATCCTTGACCTTACAAGAGTATCAAGGGTCATCCAAAGAGACCTAAACAACATTTAACACAACATGGGGGAACACAACACAACACAACAATGTATAACCATATCTATTTCAAGAGGAGGCCAAACTTGTGAGCATCTTAGAGAGGTGCTCCATCAAGTGTGGTAAATTGTGTAAAGAGCTCATACCTGATTGATGCTTATTTTAAAAATGGCCTTGTGGAGCTTGTTTCTCAAGACCCTGTATGTTTAAATCTTTTGTTGCTTACTAGGAGGGGAATCATTGTTGTTTCCCTCCAATGACCCACGCCTTGTTCTTTTCCTTCCTTTTGATTTCTTATTCTACTTTGCATGATTAACAAGCCTTTCACAATAAAATAGAATGCTTCTCATCGTCACCACTTTCTCTTGCATCAAGTGATTGTGTATAGGCTATTCCAATTTATTATCTTGTGCATGTTGGTTATCTCCTAATCCATAAAGGGATAATGGGGGAGGAACCTCAGCATAGATACCTTTTCCACATGGGAAAGGTAGAACTTCATTTATCATCTTATTCAATTCTAACATACTAACTATGTCATCATAGTCAAGATAGTAATCTTCAATCTCTGTGGTATTATGTTCCACCATATTATTATTGCTATGCTTAGGAAAAGGATTAGTGAATATTTGCAAATTTTGATTTGGAGGAGCCACTGATTTGTTTCCATTGTCATTCACACAAGCAACTTGTATCATATTAGAATTGATGAGGTCTTTAATTTCATGTTTAAGATGCATGCATCATTTGTTATCATGTCTCGACAAGTGGTGATAGTGACAATAAGCATTATCATTGAATGAAGGTCCTTGTGGCTTACGACTGTCAAAAGGACAAGCAGGAGGAAACTTCAAAAAATTGTTGTTCACTGCTTGAGTCATTACCAAATGGAGAGAATCTACTATTGGAGTAAATTGTCTCTATTCCTATCTAGATTGAAATGGTACCCAAGTAGGCTTTGTAATAGTAGACACTTGTGATTGAAAATTGTTTGAGTGTTACCCATTGATCTTAATGAAATTCCTATTGTTCTTGAATGAATTTTGAGATGGTCTAGCTATGGATTGACCAACAGGAGCTAATGAGGTATGATTATCATACTCACTAGCTGAAAGTTGGTATTCTCATAAACTTGTGCATAAGTGTTGAAAAGAACTATACTTCATCAACAATATCTTTTCATGTATGTTGGGTTATAGATTTGTAATGAATAGCTTCTAAAGATCCTTATCTTTAATCAGCTATTGTATCTGTGAGATGAGGCCTTGATATCAACTGATGAATTCTATTAATTTCTCTTTCGGACCTTGTTTACAATGAACCAAATCAATCAAGGAGATAGTAAGTCCAATGTTTGCTTGAAAGTATTGCAAAAATTGATCAACTAGCTGTGAGAAGGTTTGTATAGAGTTAGGAGGTAGAGAGAAAAACCATTCCAAAGTAGTATCATTGAGAGATTAAAGAAAGAGTTTTACTAATAATGCCTCATCAAAGAAGAAATCACTACACATCACTGTGAATTCTGCCACATGAGTATTAGGATCACCTTTACCACTGTACATTTCAAAGCGAGGAGTCTCAAATTTATCAGGCATTGGAGTTATGAGAATTACATAAGATAAGGGACTGCAAGCATGATATGTTGGTAAAGCAAGTTGAGAGGAAGCATTAGTCAAGTTTGTCACTTTTTGTTGTAATGAAGACATACTCTGCAAAAGCTGATTTAAAAGAGTATCATTTGGTGAAGAAGTGGTTTGTTGATTTGAGACATTTGCAATTGTGAAATTGAGAGGTGGTTGATAATAAGTGGAGGTGATGGGTGCTTGAGAATAGTAGAAATGGGTATAGAGACATGAGGTGCTGAGTTTTGATAATTGAATCCAACAACTTTGTAATTTCTAGTAGATGTTCCCATGGTGGTGGTAGCCTTACTACAAGTATGAGGATTAGTGGTGAGAGTTGGTGTAAAATTGGATATTTCAGTAATCGATATGGGTGCCAATACTTGTGAGTTTATATACTTCAATGGTGACACTTTTTAAATATTATTCACATAGCCATATGTATAATGTTATGATCCACTATGTGGGATAATCCATGGAGCATGTCAATGCCTTCTTGTCCTTCTTGTAATATTCCTCTTATAGCTTCAACAATAGGTACCACTTCTTGAGCTAGATGTGCTTGTTCTACAATTTGTTGAAACTTAGCTAATTGGTCATCCAATTTCTTTATATTTTCATCAGAAACATGTATATTTATGTTACCCATATCTTCAAGAGGAGGAATTATTGGTTCTTCTAAGTTATCATGTATGATATTATGCAAAGGTGTTGATTCACCTTTCATAAAGTAGCTGTGTAATGGATTTTCTAATGTTTACACACCATTGCTATCAATAGAATTAGAACCTATTAGTCTACAACTTCTCCTTACAAAGATGTTTCTAGTAGGGCAGCGGGTTATACAACTCATGCAAAGTCCTATAACACTCAATGCACAAACTAATAGAATGATCAATAAGATTAAGGTACTTATGTTTGTTGAAATACACAATGTGTAATTACAAATTTTGAAATTTTAAAGAAAGAATGTGCAATGAAGAAACACTACAACTCAAAATCAAATTTGAATGAGTGTTTTGAAAGAGTACAAAAATCTGAAATAAGATTTTGACTACCAACCCTAGCTTTTTCAAAAACTAGGTTATAAGAAAAATGCAAGTTTTCAACAAAACCTTAACAAATGAGATCTTCAAATGCAAGATGTGATATAATGATATGATTGATTTCTGAAATTTGATTCAGATCTGATGTGAAAATCATAAAATAAAATGTTCCCAATTATATGCAATGAAATAATGAAAAACTATGCTATTATGAATGCCTAGAATGCTTATTTTTTCTTTTTTTTTTTCAAATTTATGAAAGATTTTCAATGTAGAATGATATGTATGATATGAATTAATGCAAGGACTAATTTCAACATGTAGAAAGATGAAAATGCTCAATGCTATGAGTTCACCAAAATGTTATGTATAGAAACGATGAATTGATGGCAAGCATGTAATTACACTAGATCAAACCCTCTTCCACAATAACACTCAAGGACAAGATTGAGCTAAATCACAACCAAGAAGAAGGTGGGCTCAGCTACAGATCTTGTGCTCATGATTTGTTATGGAATGATGAGATTTAGCCAAGCCTTTTATCAAACCCTAGGTTAAGTATGCATAGAACCCTAGTGATGAGATAATTAGATTGAAACAGACAAATGATAACAACAACCTAGAGTTTGAAAGTACAAAGATGATCAGTGAGATGTCAAAACATGTCTCCCAGAGGTAGAGGTGTCAAAAGACAAATCCAATAACTACCCAAGTCTGGAAGTGAGAATCTATTGAAGGACAAAACTGAGAATATGCTACAAGTGATGCTCAGAAGCCAGATCCAAAGCCTGAAAGCCTAGTAGAATAGGGTACCAACTACCCAAGTCTTTTCAGAAGGATATTTTGGAACTATTTTCAGATACCAAAACCTTAATTTGTACTCTTCTTTCTTGCAACTCCACTTTCCCTGAAACCTGTACCTTTAAACTACACACAAAACAACAAGAGAGGGGTTTGGGGTTGTGGTGTTAATCAAACCCTAGGATAGCATTCAAGCTTCCTAACACCATTCTTAGAGAGAGTGTGCCCTTATAGGGCAGAGGATAAAGATAATCCTTATGATGAAATTATTCAAATAGCAATGATGTCACCTCAGAGGTGAAGTCCTTAGGAGGATGAAACTTATTCAACTCATAAGGAGATAGATGATGATGCCAAATTTGAAACAAACACACAAATACAAACACAAATCTGCAACAATAACACAATGAATGCCTTGAATTATCTTTTCTCCAATATCATAAGTTCACAATATCCATCTTGTTGAACACACTAGGATACTGAGAGGGGGGTGAATCAATATCTAAACAAACTTCAACTTCTCCGGAGTAGATTAAAACTTAAGCATTACAACATTAACATAAACATGAAAGATTAACATAATGCACATTAACACATAACACCATATATACATGGAAAACCCAAGAAGGGAAAAGCCATGGTGAGGATTAACTCACAATATATGAAGCTCAAAATAACAACCTTTTTTTAAGGCTACAACCCAAGGAAGCTACTAATCCCTACTGACTTTGTTTTAGGGCTACAACCCAAGGAAGCTACTGCTCTCTTAATATTTTCTTTAGGGTCACTCCCAAGGAAGCTACAAATCCCTCCAGACTTTCTTTTATGGCTACAACCCAAGGAAGCAACTACTCCTTGATCTGAGAACAAACTCAAAAAAATTACAGTATGACAGTCCTTCTACTACCTGAAAACTGACATTGAAGTTCACACTTGTTATGATTGCAATTCTACCTCTTCACACTTCCTTCCAATGATCAAATCAATTAGGCACACTCTATACTTGATCATTGTCATAGATATGTCTTCAAGATGAATCAGGATAGCATCTAAAAAGTTTTCTCTTTCTCCTTTAGTTGCAAATCATAATGCAGGCATTCTGCTTGTTTTCTTTCTTGTGAACCTTTTCAATCACTTTGCAATCACACCTCACCTAACTCACTTTGATTTACAATATTTACATGATATTACATTGATTACATTGCTTGTCAGCTAGAGACAACATGAAAAATATATTTATAAGTTGGCCAGACAACATACAACATGAAACGTGTAAAGGACAAATCCTAAACAAGACTACATGCTACACCAGTAGAAGATCCATGCCTTGTGGACATCAACACTTGCTTAACCAGGTCCAAAACATCCTTCATAGCATCAAACATAAAGTAATTACATCTGCACACTCTAGTCATTTGAAAATAGGATAGCCTTAAGCAAAGACATATGAAACTTGAAGTATAACGACCACAACAACTTAAAAACCTTGTGCAGTACTGGAAACAAGAAGGATCTTCATGAAACTTTTCAAATGAGTCTATACGACTCATAAAAAATCCCTAAACACTCCTTTAGCTTTGCACATCAAAGATTTGTGCCATACATCTTCAACCATGAAATCTGAAAACAACAAATAATCTGAAACACACTGCAGCATACTGTCATTGAAAACCTGAGCTTGCAGACCACCAAGAAACCTGAAACTGCAAGGAAGCATGTAAGGCACATCCATAAGCATGTCCACAAAACTAAAAAGACAAACATTTACATCTAGAGGAATGTAGAGCATTTCAATCATCTTTTATCATCACATTATACTGTCAGGACACATTCTGATATTCTATCATACATAACTTTCACAGTGGAAGGAAAAATGATCTAAAACTTTAGAATTATCATGTTTAGAGCATCATGAACATAGTTCTAGAACCTTATAGCCATAACTACAAATGCGAAGGAATGCAAAGAAATCTCCCAGACAATCTTCAAAGGTAGTCATCATGTAGCAGAGATTTTCACCAACATCTGGAGGCCAAACCTTCTTTATATCAACACATGCATTCTTAGGAACATTAGGAGAGATCATACAATATGCTTCAGGCCACCAGTAACATCTTTGCATCCTCAACAAATATTGGTGTATCGTTATTTATCTTAGTGCTTGTAATTCCCATATTAACATGACTTCATACTCAACTCTGTAATGATCAAGGCATGACATCCAACCATGAACTATATCTTCTCTATTGAAAAGGACATGACATCCAACAAATGAACTAATTAATCTCAATGTATCTTCATTAGGAGCATGACATCCAACCATGAACACCATCACACATCCATGACATTTTTGACATCAATGACAACCTTAGAAACCATATGTGTAAGAATCTCCCCCTTTGGCATTGATGGAAACACATACCTGCACATTCTCCTCCTTTGACATCAAGGATAAAGGGCAACCACATACCTGTACATTCTTTCTTAGAGCATAACTTCTTCTTGTAGCAAACATACTCCTCCTATCATTAGCAACCACTACTTGCTCCCCCTGAGAGGTAACCACCATTAGTCTAGGAAAAAAGATATAACATGAACTCTTCCTAAATAGATGCACCACTATGCATCTAGCAATAAGGAGGGAAAATTACCCCTAACCTCTGCCAAAGAACCTCAGAAGTGTCATTTGTAAGAGCCTTTGTGAAATTATCTACAATCTGATCCTTTGTTAGAACATATTCCAACTTTACTTCCTTTTCTACAACTTTCTCTCTCAAGAAGTGATACCTAATTGCTATACGCTTGGTTCTAGAATGCATCAATAGATTCTTGGAAATATTGATAGCACTTGTATTATCACACAAATTAGGAATAGGCTCATCATACAATACCTTGATATCCTTTAGGATTTGCTTCATCCAACACACTTGAATACATTAGGATGCTACTAAAATATACTCTACCTCTACAGTTGATAAGGACATTGAATCTTGCTTCTTACTCTACCATGAAACCAATCTTCTTCCTAAGAAGAAAGCACCACCACTTGTACCTCTATCATCAACACAACCATCCTGATCTACATTAGTGAAGGCACTCAAATCAAAGTCATTACCTCTTAGATACCATAAGCCATAATCTAGAGTTCCCTTCAAGTATCTGAATATTCTTTTCACTGCCTTCTCATGTGTTTGCTTGGGATTAGCTTGATATCTGGCAACCACACATACCACATGCATAATATTTGGTCTAGAAGTAGTCAGGTACAACAATCCTCCAATCATAGATCTATAGGAAGTCTGATCCACCCCAAGAGATTCATCATCCTTACTCAAGTGACATCCTATGACCATGGGAGTACTCACTAGTTTGGAGTCTTCCATACCAAATTTCTTCAACATCTCTTTGACATACTTATCTTGTGAAATGAAGATACCATCATCTAGCTGAGCAATTTGAAGTCTAATGAAGAAAGACATCTCACCAATCATAGACATCTAAAACTTTGTTTGCATCTCCTCTACAAACCTCTTACACATATCATCATCTCCACCAAAGATGATGTCATCAATATATACTACAACTATCAATATCATGTCTCCTTCCTTGATGTAAAGATTGATATCTGTAGTACCTTTCTTGAAGCCTTACTAAAGTAAGTACTTATCCAACCAAGCATACCAAGCCCTAGATGCTTTCTTGAGTCTTCATGCCATGTCTGGATCTTCTAATATCTAAAATCTAGATCTTCTAATATCTGAAAACCATCTAGTTGCTCAATGTAGACTTCTTCCTCTAGATCACCATTCAAAAATATTGACTTGACATCCATCTAATATACCTTGAAATTCTTATGAGCAGCAAGGGAAAGGAACATTCTGATTGCTTCCATCCTAGCTACTAGAGCAAAAGTCTCCTCAAAATCAATGCCTTCAACTTGAGAGTAGCCCTTACACACCAACCTTGATTTGTTTCTTACAACTTCACCATCTTCATCCACCTTGTTTTGGAACACCCACTTTGTTTCTATGACATTCTTGTTGGCTAGTCTAGGAACCAATTCCATGTCTGATTCTCCTCTATCTAATCCAATTCTTCTTCCATTTCTTTTATCCAATCATCATCTTTGCTAGCATTCACAAAATTTGTGGGTTCTACTTTTGATAACAAACACAAGTTTACTTGCTCATGTATCTTAGAAAATCTTCTCCTTGTCTGCACACCTTCATTCTTATCTCTAATGATCTGATCTATTGAGTGATTCTTTTGAACATGCTTTGTTGGGGTCTTAGGCATCTACTCATGTTCTTGTTTCTTTTCTTCTTTCACTTCTTCTTCATCTTCAATGCATGGAAAACTATTAGATCTAGAGTCCTCTAATTCTTGTGAGATCTGATACAAGTCTTCATCTACTTTGACATTTGTGCTTTCAACAATCTTTCCCAACCTCTTTTTGTACCATCTATAGGCCTTTCTTCTGGTTGAGTAACGAAGAAAGATCCCTTCATCACATATTGAATCAAACTTTCCTAGGTCTTCTTCATCTCTCTTGATATAACATTTTCTGCCAAAGATCTTGAAGTATCTGACAGTGGGAGGTCTTCCATACCATAGCTCATAAGGGGTCTTAGTGTTGTTGACCCTTAGTTGCACTCTTTTAATTAGATAGATAGCAGTGTGAATTGCTTCCTTCCAGTATATATTAGGTAGATCTACATCTTTCAACATTGCCCTATCCATCTCCTACATAGTTCTATTTTTCCTTTCCACTACCCTATTTTGAGGGGTCCTAGGAGTTGACAGATGTCTTCTAATACCATGAACGTCACAAAACCTTTCAAATTCATTTGAAGTAAACTCACCTCCTCTATCAGACCTTAAACATTTGATCTTAGCATCCTTTTCATTTTCAACCATAGCTTTGAACACCTTAAATTTATCAAGGGCATTTGATTTTTCTCTTAAGAAAGTAACCCAAGTCATTCTAGAATAATCATCAATGAACAACATAAAATACCTCTCACCTTGTTGACTTTTTACTCTTGTAGGGCTACATAGATCAGTGTGAAACAAATCCAATGATATTAAGGAAGAATACTCCTTGCTTTTGAAACTTGTCTTTGTGTACTTTCCCATTTGACATTCCTTGCATACTATGTTTGCATGCTTGATTACCTTGGGCATGTCTTTTACTGCATGAGTAGAGTTTATCCTTATCATATTATCAAAATTGTTGTGCCCCATTCTTTTGTACCATAGCCAACACTCATTGTATTGAGCCAATACGCATGTTCTTCCATTTACCTCCTTCAGATGATAGATAACACCATATGACTTGACTCCTTCTGCAACTAGTTTTCCAAATCCTACCTTCCTGATTTCACAACCTCTAGCATGAAAGGTAAGATTGTAACCTTTGCTGTACATTTGAATGACACTAAGAAGATTATGCTTTAGTACTTTGACATAGAGGACATCCTCAGTCCTATTCTTCCCATTAATAGTTATATCACCCTTTCCATAGATTTGTGTTGACTCATCACCACCAAAGTTGATAGCTCCACCATCCCTGACAGCTGCACCTTCCCACTTCTCAAGGATGATAAACTTCTCCTTATCACCAATCATATGATTTGAGAAACCACTGTCAATTACCCAAGCCTTAGCTTCTTCTCTAGCATTAAAGGCAATCCATACAACCATTGATCTATCATTGTTTTAGTCTGTTTGTAAGGTATTAGTCTTCACACATTTTCCAACATCACCCTTTTTGTCACCAACACTCAAGACCATGAAAAGTGTTTCATCATTTTAATCATCATGATCCTCATCTTCTGAAGAACAATAGATCTCTATGGAATATAGGCTTATTTTGAACTTGTCTCTCTTGTTACTACCTCTTGATTCTTTTAAAGGACATTTAGAAGAAAAGTGACCAACCTTTCCACAATTGAAGCATTTGAAAGGTAACTTACCTTTGTATTTTCAAGTACCTTTCTTCAGTCTTCTCAAAAAATTTGCTTCAACTTCATCAGAGCTCTCATCTTCATCAACAATTTCATCCTTTGTCTTCATACTGGCTTTAAAATTGCTTCTTTCTTTGGAGCATCACTACCAAACTCTCTCATTTCAAAAGCAGTAAGGGTACCAAACAATTTGTCTACAGTGTATGTATCCAAGTTCGCACTTTCCTCTATAGAAGATACCTTATGGCTGTAAGATTTGGGGAGGGATCTCAAAACCTTCTTGACAATTTCATCTTCTTTTACTTCTCCACCAAGGCCTGTGATACCATTGACCACTTCATTTACTTGGAGCATATATCCAGTAATGTCTCCATCATCTATCATCTTTGGGTCTCAAATTTGCTTTTGAAGATTTGTATCTTTGCTTGCTTTACTTTCTTATCTCCTTCATAAATGGTTTCAAGTTTATTCCAAACTTCTTGAATAGAACTGCAACTCATTACCTTTGAAATTTTTGAGTCAGCTAACCCACTCATGATATTAAACTTTGCCTTGGCATTGTTATCATACTTCTTAACGTAATTTGAGTCTATAGGAATAGTAGCAAGAACTATGTAACTAGTCTTGACAAAGTCCCAAATTCTACACCCTAGAGAATTGATATAGGCTTCCATTCTTAGCTTCCAAAAATAATAATTTGTTCCATCAAACCTAGGTATCTTGTTGGATCCATTATGTGCCATCCCAGACCTTCCTCAAGTGATTAAGATTCCTTCAGAGAAACTTCGCTCTGATACCAATTGCTAAACATACTAGGATACTGAGAGGGGGGGCGGTGAATTAGTATCTAAACAAACTTCAACTTTTCTGGAGTAGATTAAAACTTAAGCATTACAACATTAATATAAGCATACAAGATTAACACAATGCACATTAAAACATAACACCAGATATATGTGGAAAACCCAAGAAAGGAAAAACCACGATGAGGATTAACTCACAATATATGAAGCTCTAAATAACAACTTTGTTTTAGGGCTACAACCCAAGGAAGCTACTAATCCCTAACTCTTTGCTTTAGGGTCTCTCCCAAGGAAGCTACAACCTAAGGAAAAAACTTCTCCCTAATTTGAGAACAAACTCAGAAAAGATTACAGTATGACAGTCCTTCTACTACCTAAAAACTAACATTAAAGTTCACACTTTTGATGATTGCAATTCTACCTCTTCACATTTCCTTCTGATGATCAGATCATTTAGGCACACTCTATACTTTATCACCATCACTTATATGTCTTCAAGATGAATTAGGACAATATCTACAAATTCTACTCTTTCTCCTTCAGTTGCAAATCATAATGTAGTCATTCTGCTCCTTTTCTTGCTTGTGAACCTTTTCAATCACTTTGCAATCAGACCTCGCTTAACTCAGTTTGATTTATAATATATACATGATATTACATTGATTACATTTCTTGTTAGCCAAAGACAACATGAAAAGTGCATTTACAAGTTGACCAAACAACATACAACATGAAACATGTGTTAGAGTTGGCTATGATTGGAGCCACCCAGGATCTCGGACTTCATGAAAGCACAAGAGAGATCAAATGAGAGAGTAATGTTATTCTATAAATGAATGCAAAAGATTGTTGTTGGATTGTTATTTGATTGATATTACAATGTACATGATATTCCTTGCTTATAAAGACAAGGATGAGATGTGGGATGTTGTAGTCATGTGACAACTATAGGATAAGATGACAACTATCAATAAAAAGACACAACTAGACATCTAGAAGATTCACTAAGTCAACTTAACATGTGTGAATTATATTTGATGTGTGAATATTATTTAACTAATAAATAGTTAAATAATATGAATTATCCACACAAGGGTAAACTGGTTAGGTAATAACCTTGTTCACACCAACACCCCCCCTTTAGTGCAACTTAGGGGGTAGTTGACTAAAGCAAGATGCAATGATGGATGGTGATGATGGGTCCCAGCTACTAGGCCATATTAGGTACCCATGTACAACAAATCTCAAGTGGAGAAAAGGAGAAAACCTCATGGGAAAAAAATCCTCTCCAAAAGTGAGAATACATGAAACAATGAAAGTGAAAGAAGTGATAGTAGGAGGACTCAACATGACCCCCAAGGACTACTTCTATTACATATGTACAATCAAATACCCCCCCACAGGACAGAAAGAGCGAGACTATAGGTCCCCCCATAATGAAGTAGCTTCTGTGTCGATGGTGAATGCTTGAAGATGAATGCTGGAAAGTGTCATATACCTGCAAATAACATTTCTCCCCTTAGGAAGAAACCAATCAAAAGGCTGATGTCGAAGAAACTCCATCTCCAAGAAGAAATATGAGGGAAAAAGCCTCATGATGTATGATGTCTCTAAAAACTGCTCAATTGTCCACATGTCAGAATCAAAAAATGGCACTATGCAATGAGATATGACCAATCCAAAATCCTAGCTAGACTCATGAAGAGCAACCTCCAAAGGCAAAGTAGATGGGATAATAGTTGTTCTGTAACTATCATCAAAGAGGAGAGATATCCCCTCAAGTGTGTCCTCCAAATATGCAATATGAGACTCACAAAACAAGTTTGATATACCTTCCAAGAAAGTATACCACAAAGCTATGTCTAAAAGACTGGAATGATCATGCTCTACTATAGTAGATAAAACCATGTTGATGTCAATCTCTGAAGAAGTAGGAGGTTGAGGTGATGGAAGATCAGCACTAGTCTTATGAACTAAAGTGGGTGAAAGAATACCGAGGTTCAAGTAACCAAACTTCTCCTCAAAAACATGACTCACACTTGATGCATGATTGTGACTATCAATCAATGGATCTACATCATCAGAAGAAGAAAAATGGTAGAATGTATACAAGCAAGATGCATGATCAGCCATCCCAATAGTAATTATATCTCTACTCTCCAAGTCTCATATGATCACTAAATTAGGAGTGAACTCAACTGTCCTACCTACATAACAATGAGTAATCTGGTAGATGGAAAGGAGATTGGTTGACAAGGAAGGTACACACAACACATTATTGAAGGTGCCCTCACTAACATCAATAGTCCCTTTACCAGTTGCATGCATGTATATATTGTTACCCATCAAAATAGGTGGTGAAGTACATGACTCAAATGTAGAGAACATCCACTATGCAGATGTCATATGATGAGAAGTTCTTGAATCAATAATTCATCTCTCTGACTGAAGACTTGTTGAAGTAGAGTGCCTATCCCTTGTTTGTCCCTTTCTATGTAGATGATGATGGTGTTGAAGAAGAGGATGTACTAGGTGATGATGATGGTATTTTGATATTGTGCTTTTGAATAATGTGAGTCAACTCATCAATTTTCTTCTCATAACACTTATGCTCATCATGTCCTAGTTTCCTGCAATATGCACACTTTGGTCTCTCCTTCTTATACAATTCCTCCTTGGGAGAGGATGAGGACTTAGGTGATTTGGTTGACTCTTTTTCTTGCTCATTGTTCTTGAAATCCTTATTTTTATGTTTCTTGCCTTTGCTAGTTGAAGACTTTTGATTCTTTGTACCTTGATTAGCAAGAAGTGCTTGAGGTCTAGGAGACTTCAATGTGCCCATGTGTACTAACTTAGCTTGCTCCCTTGTGAGTGATGCAGTAAACTCATCAAGTGAAGGCATTGTGAAAGCTTTCCCAAGTGCATCCATAGTAGCATAAAAGGTAGAAACACAAACTGAATAGTTAGGACCAAGCTTGGAAAGGATTGAAAGAATCAATTGGGTGTCCTCTTTCTCAATTCCACATTGTTTGAGCTACAATCTAGGTGAATTTAACTTTGTGAAGAAATCTTGGATGCTTGCAAAATTGGTTGGATTCAAACCAATTAGTTCATTCTCCATTTTGAAACCTCTCATATTATCTTGTTTACCAAAGAGATTTTCTAAGGTAGTCCACACTTCATTAGGTGTAGTACAAGATTCAATATCAAAAAGAAGATTAGGAGAGATAGACAAGCATAGTGTTCCATAGGCTTGATCACATCTATTGTACCACTTTCTCTTTTCTGCAGTTGTTGTTGGTTCAATTTATGTACCCATTGTTACTCTGAATTTTCACACTTCTTAAATGAATCTCCATTTTAGTTTTCCACTCATGATAGTTATATGGTGTGAGTAGATGAAGTTTGTTTGGATCCATGATGCAAGAGTACAAAAAAAGAACACAAGTATACCCCCTGTTACTTAATCAAAGAGATCTCCCCCCCAAAAAAGTTAATGATTGTGGCACTTTATACTTAGTACGATTTACAATTATCCTGAAGGGACCAAAATGGGGAAAACATCAAAATCTCTTGAAAAAGAGATCGAAGGGAGATTACAATCACTCACAATGATTTGTCACAACAAATAAATCCATCCAAAACAAGTTTCACTTCCTCAAGTGTCAAAATGCCCAAGTTATCACTCAAAATCCCCAAAACTGACAAATTGAATAAAATGAACTTGGTGTAGAATCGAAGAAAATTTCATGGATGGGTTTGAAGAGCTCATGAATACCTTTTTGATGCCATAAGAATCACAAAAATTAGAGATCGTGGTAGAAAGTTGTGACCTCAGAAGCAGAAAATGGAGATATGTCTTCAAACTGTTGTCTCTGGCACTGACAACAAAATTTCAAAAAATGACTAATACCACTACGAAGTGCTCCCTATCAGGTTTCCAATGATATCTCATTTGCCCAATTCACCTCCATGGACAAAAGTTATGTAAAAAAGAAAAAAAGCCCCCTTTTAGGGCTTTGAGGGGCCAAGAAGGGCCCTTGGCAGATAGAATATTTCTCTGACTGCTAGGATATGCTCTACCTGGATGGAATATTCCCTCCATTCTAGAAAACTACCAGTCTATGCAAAAAACTGCCACCTATCATGAAACCACTGATCAGAGGAGAAAACCACTGGTTGTTTGGCTAAAACTATCCTCTGTTGGCAGAAACCATCGTGGAATTATGTAAAACCATTGATTGATGGTTAAAACCACCGATTTTGACCTACTAAAACCGAATCACAGAAAATGAAATGGTCAGTCTTTTTGGGTGAAAACTACGTGATCTCTATCTGAAACCGCTTAGTGGTTGGTAAAAAACCATTATTGACACCTGTAGGATTAAGATCGGGATGAGTGCATGGTTTTTATTGACCACGGAGTTGCTAGGTAGGTAGGAAACCATCTGCATTGGAGATAACCACTGGGCAAGATAAAACATTGCTAAACTTGTCATCGATTGTAGATAAATCGTTGATGATGTTGGAGGTTGCCGTTGATGGGCAAGGTAACCATTGGGAGTTACAAGCCCCACAGGGTAGTTTCAAAGACTGTCGGTGTATTGAAGCACCTGAGGCCACTCAAAAGATTTGACCATAGGTTTCCGAGTACCCACTCAAGGAATACGCCAATAGGTACAACCGATGAGTTTGAAAATTTTCTAGTGTGAGATGTGGCCATCCGTAGTTTTCTAGAGACTGTCAATGTGAATGAAAATGTTGTATTTAAAACTGCCTATGTGGATGTCGGTACAAAGATCACCACTGGCTAGGATGTTGGTGGTTTGGAATTAGTCATGGGCATCAGTAAGAATGCAGACTGGTGGACTATTTGGAGATTGCTGATGGTAGATAAAATTTCCTATTTTGAGGTCATCACCGGATGTTGGTCGGGACGAAGGTACAGTCACCAAGCCAAAGGCCACTGGCAATTAACGGATTGTGTTCACTACCGCCGAGTGTTTAGAGTGTCTGCTAGAGGTGGTGTAGATAGAAGGGGCCTGGTAGGGCCCTCGCCACATGGCACCCAGCATGTGGCTCTTTGCAGAGATCTGCAAGTACCTGTGAACTGTAGGTACAACCCTGTAAATCTTACAAAATTCTGTAGAAATTAAACTTTAAGACCCACAGATAAACCTCAGAAAAAACTCCTCTCCAAAAGTGAGAATGCATGAAACAATGAAAGTGAAAGAAGAAGTGATAGTAGGAGGACTCAACATGACCCCCCAAGGACTACTTCTATCACATATGTACAATCAAATACCCCCCATAGGAGAGCAAGAGTGAGACTATAGGTTCCCCCCATAATGAAGTAGCTCTTGTGCCGATGGTACTCATGTACAAAAAATCTCTCACAAGTAAAGAAAAGGAGAAAAACTCATGGGAAAAAACTCCTCTCCAAAAGAGAGAAAAACATGCAAATAAAAAGCATGAAAAAGTGATGGAAGGAGGACTCAAGAAGACTCCTCAAGGATAACTTCCTTCACCCCAAGCATCGATCACAACTGAAGATAATGAGGTGATGCCAAAGGTTTAGTGAAGATGTCCACAACCTGCTCCTTAGTAGGCAAGTACTCCAAGCTGAGAACATCATCTTGGATGAGTTGCCTGATGAAGTGCATGTCGATCTCGATGTGCTTAGTACACTGATGCTCCATGGGGTTGCGAGAAATGTGAATGTGGTGCAGGAGCACCTAGTTGAGTTAATGCCTCCATGAGACCATTTTGTTATTTTGGTTTGAGTTTTAGGTTTTGGTCATGTAATAAGGTCTATGAGATCATTTGAAGTCTGTTTGAGTCCATTAATAGATGGTTAGGTGGTTTGTTGAGTCATTTTACAATTTTGGTAAAAGTTATCAAGTTTGTCATAAAGTTGTCAATGCATATTTTGCATTTTTGTCTTGTAATGGAAGATGAATAAGGTGAAAAGTTGATTGTTAACCATTGGGGATTTTGGAAAACCTTCAAAAAGGCATTGTATGATCAAACAAATGTGGGTGGTGGAAGTTGGACATTGTGTATTTGTGAGAAATTCAATAAATATACCTCTGTTACTACAATTCTAAACATTTCTTTATTGTTTCTGAGCATTGTATGGTCCTATACGGACATATATTGATGTCTAATTAATTGTGGATTTTAGATTTTTGAATCTACTTTCATTTGGTGGTGGTCTCATGTGATTTCATTAGGAAATAAGCAAGATATGGTCGTTTTCCTCCAAACAGTCCAGAAGCCCTAGGTAAGGTAGCCTTGAGCAAACACAATGCAATAACTCCCATTCCCATTGTTAAAAATTTGCCAAACTTAGTGGAATGAAGGGGTTTAGTATGTTCTTTAAGATTTTGAAATTGGGTATTGTAGGAAATGGAATTTTGGTCAATTTTGAGGTAGCCCTAGTTGGATTTTCTGTGTCTTTGGCTTAAAATGACTAGTTAAGCATAGGGTTTTATAGTTTGGTGATTTGGTGAAGGTTCTAGTTCACAAAGATGGCATATTTAGACCCTAGGAGATGTGAGGAACTCCCTCAAGAAGAGTTTTGTGTTTTGGGCTTTGAGTTTCACACACTTGCTTTGTAAAACAGGGCTAATTAGGCCATTGCCAAAGCGAGACAGTCAATTTTAGGGGCTTGAGTTGCAAAACAACCCCACCTGCACTTGAGATATGCTATGTTAGAGGGAAAAGGGTATCCATAACTACAAATAGTTTCTAGGTTTCAGGTCTTAACTAAAAGTTATGCTTGAAAAACCTCTTTTGTTGTCCTAATTTGGCCTAGCATAACAGTGAATTATTGGGGTATTTTTTTCCAAAATAACTATAGCCCAAAATTGGATATGGTGAAAGGGAGCCAAATGGGTATCTAAAATGGTGAATAGTTTATGGGTTTATGACTCCAAAAGATATGATGAAAAAACTCCTTTTGAAGGGCTATTAGGACGAGGGGACAGTTATGAAGGAATGGTTATTGGTTGATGATTCCAGACATGAAAGATGAATAGATTGAGTTGTTTAATTGTTCTAACATGCTCTACATCATAGTGGTATCAGAGCCCAAAGATCTGGGCAATAAAGTTTTTTTGGAGTTTGTGTTGTCTTTTTGTGGGTTAAAGGAAGAACCTGGATGCTAAAAGACTAGGTAGTGAGGAAAAGAAAGGAGACCTAGGGGAGGTATCACAAAGACAAGAAGAAGCAAGGTGAAAGAGACTTTCTTGAGGAAGAATAATGGATGTGTTGTGGAAAATAGTCTATGGAGACTTGCAGAGTAATGGTTTACCAAATAAGACACAAGAAAGAACAAGAGAGGAAAGTGAGACAAAGAAGAAGAATGAGAAGGTCAAGAAAATGGATGCTGAGAAAGAGATAATAGAATTGAAACAAGCCTTGAAACAAATAAAAAAAGATATGGAAAGAACAGATCTGGAGTTCCAAATGAAGATGCAATTTCCTGAGAGAGAACAACAAGAAGGTAGTTGGCATTTACCCATAAGGAAAAAGGTGAAATGACCCATCAATAATATCATTAAGAGGAGAAGGCATGAGGGGATGATAGAACTAGACATTGAAGAACCTTTGTTGATGAAGGAAGAGAGAAATCCAATAGAAGAGGAAGAGGCAGATAATAAAATGGTGAGTAAAAACATGACTGTCATAACAAGAAGTAGGATTAATCAATTACCATTTAGAGGTTCAAGATTTGTTGCAAGAACATGTTGATATGGTAATAGATGATGTTTCAAAGAAAAATGTCAGTTCTCATGCAGGGTTTCCAGAAGGGAAGACAAAGCTTTCAAGGTGATTGAAGACACTCCACATTTGCAGTTGGAGTATGAGGGTGCAACCTACTATATGTTTGTATTGATCAGGTAGATTGGTGAAGATGAAGTTGAGGGGCCCAATTTCAAACAAGGGTTTTTTTTTTTGCAAGTTTGGCACAATGAGGTATTGGAAGGTGGATATGATGTTGATTAAGAAAGTTGGTTGGATGACATGGCAAGTAGAAGCAAGGAAGGAATACACAAATCTCTTGTTGTGATTGCAGCCTTAAGGAGGGATAGACTTAAATTCAAGATGAAGCAGACTATGGAAGAGGAACAAGGTGCTGTGGTAGTGTATGTGGTCTATCAGGGCAAAAATGATTAGTTACAAGGTAGCAAGACAGATGGCAAACACGTTTGCATTAACAAGATGAAACACCTTTGCTAAGTGTTTAAGAAACCCAAGGTGAAAATAAAAATAGCATGGAATCGTTCCAAGGAAGAAAAAGTGCAGAGGATAGAAGACATCAAGTAAAAGAGATCAAAGGTGGATCCCTGTTACTACACTCAATTCAAGAGGGACTTGAATTCTTCTTTCTCTGAGAGCATGGTGCAGGAGCACCTAGTTGAGTTCATGCCTCCATGAGACCATTTTGTTATTTTGGTTTGAGTTTTGGGTTTGGTAATGTGATAAGGTCTATGAGACCATTTTAAGTGTGTTGGAGTCCATTAATAGGTGGTTAGGTGGTTTTTTGAGTCATTTTGCAATTTTGGTAAAAGTTATCAAGTTTGTCATAAAGTTGTCAATGCATATTTTGCATTTTTGTTTTGTAATGGAAGATGAATAGTTGTAAGGTGAAAAGTTGATTGTGAACCATTGGGGAGGTTGGAAAAACTTCAAAAAGGCATTGTATGATCAAAAAAGGTGGGTGGTGGAAGTTGGACATTGTGTATTTGTGAGAAATTCAATAAATATACCTCTGTTACTGCAATTCTAAACATTTGTTTGCTATTTATGAGCATTGTATGGTCATGTACGGACATATATTGATGTCTAATCAATTTTGGATGTTAGAGTTTTGAATCTACTTTCATTTGGTGGTGGTATCATGTGATTTCATTGGGAAATAAGCAAGATATGGTCATTTTCCTCCAAACAGTCTAGAAGCCCTAGGTAGGGTAGCCTTGAGCAAATAAAATGCAATAACTCCCATTCCCACCGTTGAAAATTTTCCAAACTTGGTGGAAAGGAGGGGTTTAGTATGTTCTTTAAGATTTTAGAATTAGGTATTGTAGGAAATGGAGTTTTGGTCAATTTTGAGGTAGCCCTAGTTGGATTTTCTATGTCTTTGGCTTAAAATGACTAGTTAAGCATAGGTTTTTATAGTTTGGTGATTTGGTGAAGGTTCCTGTTGACAAAGATAGAATATTCAAACCCTAGGAGATGTGAGGAATTCCCTCAAGAAGAGTTTTGTGTTTTTGACTTTGACTTTCACACACTTGCTTTGTAAAACAGGGCTAATCAGGCCATTGCCAAAACGAGACAATCAATTTTAGGGGCTTGAGTTGCAAAACAACCCCACATGCACTCGACATATGTTATGTAAGAGAGAAAAGGGTATCCATAACTACAAATAGTTTCTAGGTTTGAGGTTTTTTCTAAAATTTATGCTTGAAAAACCTCTTTTGTTGTCCTAATTTGGCCTAGTTGCAGCATAACAGTGAATTATTGGGGTCTTTATTCCAAAATAACCATAGCCCAAAATTGGATATGTTGAAAGGAGGCCAAATGGGTATCTAAAATGGTGAATAGTTTCTAGGTTTATGACCTTATCCAAAAGATATGATGAAAAAACCCCTTTTGAAGGGCTATCAGGACAAGGGGACATTTATGAAGGAATGGTTATTGGTTGATGATTCCAGACTTGAAGGGTGAATAGATTGAGTTGTTTAATTGTTCTAACCTACTTTGCATTAGAATGGCACTCTGATTATCACACCAAAGAGTAGTGGGATGATCTGGAGGAAATCTAAACTTAGTCATCAATTGTCGAAGCCAAAGAACCTCATGGCTAGTCAAAACTGCACCTCAATACTTAGCGTTTGTCAATGATAATGCAATAGCTATCTACTTCTTGCAAGACCATGCAATTGGGCCAAAACCAAGGTAGAAAACAAAGCAAGAAGTGGACTTCCAATCATTAACATCACCAACCCAATTTGAGTCAGTGAAGCCCATAATCAAAGAAGCTTCTGATGTGTAATGAATGCCAAAGTGTGATGTGTCCTGAATATACCTCAAGATATGTTTGGCTGCCTTCCAATGGCTCTCATGTGGCTCCTAAGAGAAACAGGAGATAAGTCCAACCACAAAGGAAATATTAGGACGACTGTGTGTCAAGTACAAAAGATTGCCAACCAACTATCGATACAATGTAGCATCAACTGTGGGAGTAGTGTAACTGGTAGACAGTACAACACTTGACTGAAATGGTGTAGGGGTAGGCTTGAAATTAGCTCTGCCAAATCTCTAAAGCAAATCAAGAGCATACTTCTGCTGAAAAATGAAGATCCCCTTAGTAGACTGGCAAACCTGAAGACCAAGGAAGTAGTGCAGAAGACCAAGATTTGTCATATCAAAGTGCTCCATCAATGCTTGTTGAATACTTTGGATCATGGAGGTAAAACTACCTGTGAGAATTAAATCATCCACATAAAGTACAAGGATCAAAAGATCATCTCCATGTCTCTGAGTGTAAACTGTAGGGTCAGAATGGCATCATGTGAAACTAGAAGCAAGTAGGAAACTATCCATCTTCTCATACCAAGCCCTAGGGGCTTGTTTGAGACCATATAATGAGCGACAAACCCTGAAAACAAGTGAAGAGTCCTGCAGAAAACCTGGAGGCTACTCCATGTAGATCTCCTCATGAAGATTACCGTGCAAGAAGGCACTCTTCACATCCATCTGATACACTAACCATCCTTGAGATGCAGCAATATAAATTACAAGATGAATGGAATCCATCTTGGTGACAAGAGTAAAGGTCTCAGAGTAGTCAATACCCTCAACCTGAGAAAACCCCTTAGTAACAAGATGAACCTTGTACTTGTCTATGGAACCATTAGTTACATATTTGGTGTGACACCCACTTGCATCAAACCAATTTTCTTCCCTTAGGAAGAGGAACAAGATCCCAAGTATGATTCTTCATTAAAAAAGAATACTCCTCAACATATGCCTTTGTGTAGAGGGAATATTCTGTATAAAGATTTCGTACGGCTGAGAGATAAAAAAAATTGCCTTTTGCTACAACTTTGTCTGATTTGGTCGATTTGACAATCGATCTATGGGTTTTTGGACATCCTGAGTGCAATGGTAGGGCCTGAGTTTGCCCAAAGTGCTCTGAAAGATTAGGTACATGCTGGATTAGGCATGCACCTTCCACCTTCAAACCCTCATAGATTTGGCCTCCAATGTCTGATTTGGACAAAACAAAAGTTGATCTTCACTATCTCAGACCTCCTGAACACAATGGTGTGCTTAGATTTGTAGCAACATGCTCCAAAATGAACTTGCAATACAAGGTCACAAAGAGGAAACCCTCACAAATCTGGTATTTCTATCAAGTCTTTCTGATTCTCCAGGTCATCATTTGATGCAAGAGAAGAGCATACTCAACTATCAAGATCCACCATGAATTGCACTCAAGATATCTCAAAAAATGACTAACACAAAGTGATTCTTCCTACAACTCTAATACCATGTTAGAGTTGGCTATGATTGGAGCCACCCAAGATCTAGGACTTCATGAAAGCACAAGAGAGATCAAATGAGAGAATAATGCTATTCTATCAATGAATGCAAAAGATTGTTGTTAGATTGTTATTTGATTGATCTTACAATGTACATGATATGCCTTGCTTATAAAGATAAGGATGAGATGTGGGATGTTGTAGTCATGTGACAAGTGTCATTATCCTATCACATGTGACAACTATAGGATAAGATGACAACTATCAACAACTAGACATACACACAATTAGACATCTAGAAGACTCACTACGTCAACTTAACATGTGTGAATTTTATGTGATGTGTGAATTTTATTTAACTAATAAATAGTTAAATAATATGAATTATCCACACAAGAATAAACCGGTTAGGTAATAACCCTATTCACATAAATATGTAGAGGACAAGTCCTAAACAAGACTACATGCTACACTAGTAGAAGATCCATGCTTTACAGACATCAACACTTGCTTAAACAGGTCCAAAACATCCTTCACAGTATCAAACATCAAGGAATTACATCTGCACACTCTTCTCATTTGAAAATAGGACAGACTTAAACAAAGACATATGAAACTTTAAACATAACGGCCACAACAACTTGAAAAACTTGTGCATTATTGGAAACAAGAAGGATCTTCATGAAACTTTTCTAGATGATTCTATAGGACTCATACAACATCCCCAAACACTCCTTTAGCTTTGCACATCAAATATTTGTGCCATACATCTTCAACCATGAACTCCAAGAACAACAAGTCATCTAGAACACACTACAACATACTATCATTGAAAAATTGAGCTTGCAAACCACCAAAAAACTTTAAACTACAAGGAAGCATGTAATGCACATCCATAAACATGTCCGCAAAACTACAAAGACAAACATTTACATCTAAAGGAATGCAGAGCATTTCAATCAACTTTTATCATCACATTATACTGTCAGAACACATGCCAGTATTCTATCATGCATAACTTTCACAGGAGAAGGACAAATGATCTGAAACTTCAAAATTATCACCTTCATAGCACCCTGAACATAGTTCTAGAACCGCATAGCCATAACTACAAATGCAGAGGAATGCGAAGCAATCTCCCAGATAGTCTTCAAAGGTAGTCATCCTATAGCAAAGAATTTCACCAACTTCTGGAGGCCAAACCTTCTTTATATCAACACATGCATTCTTAGGAACATTAGGAGAGATCGTACAATATGCTTCAATCCACCAGTAACATCTTCTCTTCCTCAACAAATCTTAATGTATCATTATTTATCTTAGTGCTTCTAATTCCCATATTAATATGACTTCATACTCAACTCTGCAATGATCAAGGCATGACATCCAACCATGAACTATATCTTCTCTACTGAAAAGGACATGACATCCAACAAATGAACTTCTAATTAATATCAATGTATCTTCTTTAGGAGAATGAAATCAAACCATGAACACCATCACATATCCATGATAGTGTTGACATCAATGAAAACCTTAGGAACCATATGTGTAACACATCTAGGTTCAAAATGAAGTCTAAAACTCACTTATATATGCTTTCCCGCTAACATTCATGAAATTAAATCACAAAAGCTGATAAAGAGGAGCATTTTTAAAGGTCCTAGGTTGACATAAAATTAATTCACCTTGACCAATAAGGGAGGACTTGGGCAGCCTAATTTAGGTTAGGGGTAAGTTAAATGAAGGGCCGAGGTCCCAAGTTCACATTGGTGTTGGGCTCTTTTCTTCGGGATGCTCAATTATAATGCATAGTGAAGCAAATAGGACCAAGGAGCTAAACTAGGAGGTAAAAATGCATCTGTCCACTTTTTACTCCATAACATTTAGCCCCCACTTTAATGTGTGTATGATCTTGCAATCCATACATGCATTAAAGAGTGGTCAAAGCATATCAAACACATCAAACACAAGAGTGAAGACACACCCTAAGTTTGAAAGACTATTTCTAGCCCCCAAGCATAAGAAAACTTAAGAAAACACTTAACAGTCACATAAGACATAGTGAATACAATAATGAAGCACACAATACAAAGAGAAGATAGTGAAAGCATGTAATACATGGAGAAGACATGAACACAATCACACAATACACAAATAAGACATGAAGAGAAGACGCGATTGCACACATATAATTCTAAGTAAATAAAACACAGTGTGGGGTGGCTCATCGCCACACATATTTAGACCACACAAAATACATACAACATGGGGGGCATCATCGCCACATGCCTTTAGACCATGCCACAAGCACACAAGACATGTAAGGAAGAAACAAAAAACACATGGAAGACACACGGAATACATGAGCATCATATAGTATGTCATTGACACACTATACATCTTATACATAGAAAACACGAGTGATAGGGAGGAGCTCATCACTACTCCACTATCTAAAACATGCCAAACACACCTAACGATTGAGCTATGCTACCACAACTGCCAAATACACACTTAAGGGTGAATGACTCAAGATCTAACACAACCTTGTGATGAGAACTTTGTTTAAAAGGATGTGCACTAGCTCAACAAATACACCATCTCACCTTCTGTATAAGGGCTTTGTTCAAAAAGGGTGTGCACTAGATCAAGAGATACACCACCCCGCCTTTCGTAGAAGGTCTTTGTTCAAAAGGATGTGCACTAGATAAAGAGATACACCCTCTTGCCTTCTGCAGAAGGGCTTTCAAAATGCCATGTATGCAAACATCTTTGTCAATGAAAAAAATTAATCAAACAGTTACCATGATATATGCCCCCACCTTAAAGTGGTTGATCTCTCTTGCCGGTATCAAGCACATTAAGGTAAAGTAAAACATGCAAAGGAACAAGATCTTTTGCAAGGCCCATGCCCCAAAGTGTCATATGCCACAATCACTGAATGCTCCCACAAACACATCGATATCATTTGCTAAGATAATAAACAACATATAAGATTTGGTTATAAAATCTTACTCTAAGATAACAATCAAATCAATTCATGAAAGCTATACAAAAATCATATTACATAAGAAGCCAAGGCTACACTTGCGGGTTCAAAATTGAGTATAACCATAAGGTTATACTTCAATTATCTCATAACTGAGTGTAGAAACAAGGTGAGATATGAAACAATCTAAAGTGCATAGAAGCAGATTCAGAGTATTGCAAAAGGTTAGTTACAACAAATTTTCACAACACGAATCATGTCATCTCTTCATGTCTTTTTTGTGTATTGCATGAATCTGTTCATCTCTTCTCCATGTATTGCATTCTTTCATTATCTTCTCTATGTATTACGTACTTCCTTATTGTATTCATTGTGTCTTATGTGACTGTTAAGTGTTTTCCTATGTTTGCCTAAGCTTGGGGGCTAGAAATAGTCATTCAAACTTAGGGTGTGTCTTCACTCTTGTGTTTGATGTGTTTAATGTGCTTTGATCATACTTTAATGCATGTATGGATCGTAAGATCATACACACATTAAAATGGGGGCTAAATGTTATGGAGTAAAAAGTGGACACATGCCTTTTTACCTCCTAGTTTAGCTCCTAGGCCCTTTTTTCTTCACTATGCATTATAATTGAGCATCCTGAAGAAAAGAGCTCAACACCCATGTGAATTTGGGACCTTGGGCCCTTTATTTAACTTACCCTTGACCTAAATTAGGTCCCTAGACTTGGGTGCTGAACACCCAAGTCCTCCCTAATTGGTCGAGGTGAATTAATGTTATGTCAGCTTGGGACCTTTAAGAATGTTCCTGTTTGTCAGCTTTTGTGATTTAATTTCATGAATGTTAGCGGGAAAACATATATAAGTGAGTTTTAGTCATTTTGATCTTAGATGGATATTATGAACTTATGATATTGGAGCAAGGAGCATTCAAGGAATTCATTATGTTATTGTTGTAGATTTGTGTTTGTATTTGTGTGTTTGTTGCAGATTTGGCATCATCATTCATCTCCTTATGAGTTGAAGAAGTTTCATCCTCCTATAGACTTCAACTTTGAGGTGACATCATTGCTATTTGAATCATTTCATCATTTGGATTACCTTTAGCCTCTGCCCTACAAGGGCACACTCTCTCTAACAAAAGTGTTAGGAATCTTGAATTCTATCCCAGGGTTTGACTGAGCCAAATCCCTAAACACCACAACCCCCAAATCTCTCTCTTATCATCTTATGTGTAGGTTATAGGTTCAGGTTTTGGGGAAGGTGGAGTTGTAGGAAGGTAGTGCAGGGATTAAGGCTTTGGGATCCAAAAATAGTTCTGAAATATCTCTCTAAAAAGACTTGGGTAGTTGGTGCCCTCGTCTACTGGGATTTCAGGCTCTGGATTTGGCTTCTGAGCATCATTTGTAGCATATTCTCATTTTTGACCTTGGGCAAATTCTCACTTCTCAACTTGGGTGGTTACCAAATTTATCCTCTGACACATCTCCTTCTAGGAGATAGGTTCTGACATCTCACTGATCATCTCTAGACTTTTAGATTCCAGGTTACTATTATCATTTATCTTTTTCAAGACAATTATCTCATAACTAGGGTTTTATGCATACTTAACCTAGGGTTTGATAAAAGGCTTGGTTAAATCTCATCTTTCTGTAGCAAATCATGAACACAAGATTTGTAGCTGAATCCACCTTCTTGGTTGTGATTTAGCTCAATCTTGTCCTTGAGTATTATTATGGAAGAGGGTTTGATCTTGTTTATACATGCATGCATTCATACCCTTTTACCCCCTCAACATTTTAGTGAACCCATAGCAATGAACATTTGCATAGTGAGATAAATAAGACCTAGGAGATAAACTAGGATGTAAAAAGGCATGTGTCCAATTTTTACTCCATAACTCTATCACTGTCATTGTTGGGGTATAAAGACTACATAAGAGTAAGCTAGGCTTAGATCTTTCAACTGTGTCCTATTATTTCTCTTTCCAACAAGCACCCTTACAAAAACTCTATAGAATGTGTGTAATCATCACTAATATAAAAATGATACTCCCTTAATATATTTTTATCTTCCTCTGTATTGTCAGGTGCATGAATGAATGTTATATGAACAAATATAGAGACCTGAGTGGAGTTGTAGTACTGTGATTAAACCTCATTCTATGGTTGTAGTGTATAAATCTTTGCAAAGTCTATAATTGACACAATTGGATGGAGAGGAAATGTGCCCTTGCATAACTTGAATTGTAAGTCCAACTATGGAGCTCTATGTGTATGCCTTGTGTACTCATAAAATATCTTTTTTCAAAAAATATGCATAAATATAGATACTGGTTTTTGTTCACTCACCAATTCACATATTTTTGCTTCTTTCCCATCTTTTAGACTATATGCCACTATCTTGTATTTCCCAAATGATACTAATTCATTTCAAATTGCATGTGTGTTCTCCATGTGTACACAAGTTCTCAAACATTGCAAACCACCACAAATATCACATGTTCCATCCAAACATAATGTCTTATAAAATATTTGTCCATCTACTCTTTCACAAAAATGCTTGAAATGAAATCTCTTACCGATTTAGGTGGAGCTTCTATCATATTCTCCTACAAATCATTGTTAGTATGAAAACATACACATATATGCCTATAAACATCATAATGCACAGAAAATTCCATGTGAACTCTACAACAACAAGTAGTGTGTGTGTGTGTGATTTATTTTGACATAAAAGGGTTTTTCCATTTCAAAATATCTTTGACTACTTTTAACTTGAGGATAAGTCTCTACAAATTTGAAGAAAATTATGTTTGAGTCATCCAAAAAATATTTGGATGTGGCTCATGATTTTGACAACCAATTCTCCTTTTTACAACATCCCTTTGATTAGGAGATAGGTGTTATTTTCTCCAAAACTCCTCAAGTAGGGATTTTAAGGTTTCAACTATGGATTTATCTTACCATGGGAGTCTACCAGAAAATACCCATAGTTCATTGCTATTTGGGTCCTCAATTCTTTCACATCTCCCAATGGCTTTCATCAATGTTTTTCTACTTATCTTTAGTTCTTGACTTGTTTTTCTTATCAAGTGAGATTTATTTGTTTGATTTCTCACAATAGTTGATGTAACGACACGTCATGTAACATTACTATCTTTCGTGCGTGAGATGGAACCAATGCTTTGATATGCATTGACTAGATTTCTTACAATAGATTTTTCACTATTAACACTTGATGTTCTTAGGCCAATAATCTTCATGATTGGCCTAAACTTAAGATTTTTCATCATCTCAAATTATAATTGACATCTTCTGGTTTCACTTATGTTTTGAAAAAACATGGTCCATATCTTATTTATATTTCTTCTACAAGTAGGCTCATGTATCTTGTCAACCATCAGTTTTAGAATATTCTTATCAATCTCTATAAAAAATATAGGCTTTTTATGCAAAGTTATAGGAGGTGTTCTCAATGGAAAACTTGAATCATTAGACATTTTTTTCTCATTCAACATTTGATCATTTGGTGTAACATCTAAATTCACATTTGTAAATGCATCATCATTTTCAATTGGTGATTGAACATTTTCTACAGTGTCAATTTGAGATGGCAAAGATGACATACCTTCAACTCCTACATTAGATTTCTTACTTAGTTTTTGCATTCATTCCATTTGTTTCTGCAATTCTTTCTCTCTTTTGAATGCTTCATCATCCAATTCAATTGGAAAAGATGGTTGATCTTCATTTGTGGCATTCAATTTCTTGTTTTCACGAAGTTGTCTCATTCACTCTTTTTCCTTTGCATGAACCTAGCTTCATGCTCCTCTAGTGTTTGAGTTTTCAGTCATTTCCTTGGCATGGTATTAAAATCTATATCAAACTAAAACAAAGGTCAAAAGAAGACAAATAATATATGATAAATTATCAAATTAGAATAGAAAAAATGCACAATTAGCATGTTTTTTGTTAATGTAAGACAAATGATTAGTTCCTTCCTCAAAACATGAAAAAATTGATTTCCAATATCAAATTTGAATTAAAAACATGCAATTGGAATCTTTTGTATCAAAACAAGAATAAAAAGTGATACAAGTTTGTCAACCAATCATTGGAGAACCTCAAAAGCATAAAAAAAATTTACATGTCGAAAAATGTGTAGAACAAAGAATAAATTAGAGCATGTGGGCCAAGAATCACGTGATATGTGTTTTTATAGGTTGTTGGAGAATGTTTTTAACTAGTTTAAAATGCAAGCTCATTATAACATGGTGATGTTTTTTCAAGCATTTTTATCTCTCTCCCCATCCCTCTACCTCTTGATCTCTATCCCATCCCTCTGCCTCTCAATCTCTCTCTATGTCTCCCTATCTATAGCATTTTTATCTCACCCTCTCTATCTCTCCCTCTTTATCTCTCTCCCCATCCCTCTACCTCTCAATCTCTCTCCCTATCTCTCTGGACATCTCTTCATCTTTTCCCCTCACTCTATCTATCCCTTCATCCCTATCTATTAATCTATCCCTCTCTACCTCTCTCTATCTCAATATCTTTCCCTCTCTATCTCTATATCTCCCTCACTCTTTATCTCCCTATCTCTCCCCTCTCTATATCTATCTCTTTCTCTCCCTCACTCTCTATCTCCCTATCTCTCCCCTCTCTATCTCTATCTCTATCTATCCCTCACTCTCTATCTCCCTATCTCTCCCCTCTCACTATCTCTATCTCTCTATCTCTCTCCCTCTCTATCTATCTCCCTCTATCTATCCCTTTGTCTATATCAACCCCCACTCTCCCTCTCCATGTATCTATCTCCATCTCTTTCTCTTTCTCTTTCCCCCTCCCTCCCTCTCTCTCCCTCTCCCTCCATCTCCATCTCCCTCTCCATAATCTTTATTAAGACTTTGGATAAACACCTACACCATATTTGGCAAGTACTTGACAACTTGTAGAAATACAAGTTGTATGCAAACATGGAGAAATGTTCATTTTCTAAGAAGAATATATGGTATCTAAGATACATTATAGACACACGAGGAGTGCATGTGGAATCAACCAAGATTCAAGTCATCCAAGATTGGTAATACTTGAATTATGCCATAGAAGATTCTTCAGATTGGCAAACTTTTGGTTTTTCACATGTGATTCAACCATTAAACTAGGTTGCAAGAGGTGGTAGAAAGTAAGTTCATCTAGATAGTAGGATAATGGAAAGAATTTAAAGACTTAAAATACATATTATGTTATATGTACAAATCCTTTTTCTACTAGATATTCAATGATCATTGAAGATCAAGACTGGTGCATTAGAATATGCACTTGGAGCAATTATCACTTAACATGGCCATCCAGTTGCATACCATAGTGAATCATTGACTACGTTAGTTAAAAACTACCCAACATATGATCATGAGCTTTATTCTATTGTTCAAGCATGTAAGCATTGGAAGCATTATATCTTGGGTAAAGAAACTATGATCCACATAAACAAGTCACTCTAGCTATAGCAAGAGTTGCATCAGAAATGGCAGAGTCATATCTTCAATAGTTCCTCCTAAATATCAAGGAAAAGAAGGAAACAACCAATCCAATAGAGAAATGGGGAATAGGGGACATAGAGAAATAGGGAGAGAGAGAGAGAGAGAGAGAGAGAGAGAGAGAGGGGGGGGGGGGGAGAGATGGGGGAGGGGAGATAGAGAGATCTGGATAGAGAGGGAAGATAGAGAGGGGGAAATAGATGGGGGAGAAGGGGAGATTGAGAGATATAAAGAGAGGGAGAGAGAGAGAGGGAGAGATAGAGGAGAGAGGAGATAGAGAGAGAGAGATATTTTGACTGATTAAAAATGTGCTCACAGTGTAACATGCTCACATTATAACATGAGCACAATTTATCATGCTTTGGAAAATTCCAACCCTAAGGGTTGGATGTACCTTTTGGAGGCCAAGGATGTGTTTTCAACAAAACTTAGAAAATCAACCAAATTCTGAGCGGGCTCCTCCTCAGGTTTACACATTTCTCAATGTTAATATGAAGAAATGCCAAGATGACTTCAAACTTTTTATCAGCTTTCTATGTATTTTTTAAAAATCAAATAACATCAATGTTTCCATCTTGAATTTATTTTTCTTATATGTTCTTTTAAAAAAAAAACCCATGTCTAGTATTTCTGGTGTCATTTTTTACTCATTTATCAAAATTTGAAAAAATACATTTTTAGATTCTAGATTTTATTCTATACACGTTGAAAAAAATGATTTTTGATTATTTTTCAAAAAATTTAGGGGGAAGCACGTTCAATTTCCAATTTTTAGGATGTGTCAACTTTTAAAATTCATATAAATCCATATATTCATTAAATTTTTTTTAGAAAAATCAAGCATAAACTACGTGATATTATCTAATTTTCCACTAAAGTGATTTTTGAAATACTTAAAAGAAATCAACATTTTAGGGGAGAACATCAGGTGCTATGTTATATTTTTCTGACAAAATCAGGAGCACTTTGTGTGCTCCCTTTATTTAGACCTCTTAGTCTCCTCCACTTTTTTTAAAAAAATAGTAGTTTAGAAACTAGATTATGAGCACTACAAATCTTGTTCTTATCACATTTTCTAATTTTGAGTGTGGATATCTTCAATTTCTCATCTAAGATCAATTTTTACTAATTTTAGAAAAAAAAAAGTGGCCACTTTTGACCCCCTTTTGGCCCCAGATTCCCATGCAGATACCTAGGATCTTGTTGGAAGACTATCGCATTGAAGAACAAACAAAGTTTTTTTCAAGAGGATAATGATGTCAAACAAGAACATTTTGAATAGTGCAAGGGATCAAAGTAAGTCATATCAATTGATTGTTCTTAATAACTTGCAATAAACAATGAGTATGGGATAATAATAGCACAAATAAAATGATAGTGAGCAGTAATTTTGGTAGAGCTTCACTACCATGAGAGATTGATCCTTTCAAATGGAAAAGCAATAAGGTTTTATAGAAGAAGCAAGAAGCAAAAAGTGGAAATGAGCCATTTGGGTGCAGATAGACATCAGGAAAAGCTCAAAATTCCATGTAAGTAAAATGCAACTTCTAGAAATAGTTGACAAACTGAAAGATGATTTTAGGACGTCAGTGCGTGGTACAAACATCCATGCTTAGTGCTTTGGTCCATGTAGCTTCAGTTCTAAAAAGGTTCAGATAACTTGGGATATTACGAAGGTTGAGGCACTTTTACAATTTTTGGATAGGATAAGCAAGAAGGGTCAAAGCATCCTTTAGAAAACATCTCTTATGGGTTGAGGGTAAGGTTAACGCTAGAAAGTGGTCCTAAAAACACACTAAGGGAGTGAATACTAAGGTGATTGCCAAGTAAAGAATGAAATTGTGAGTGAGCATAATTTATGATGCTACATTTAGGCCCCACTTTAGCATGTGTATGACACTACATGCATATGCAAGCTAAAGTACATGAAAGAAAATAAAATATTTACCCAAAGACTATAGATGATGTAGATGTTAGTGTAAAAATAGATATTACCTAGAGTCATTTCCTAGGTCCTCTTCACACTAGTCCACTTAAGCTCACTTAAGAGTCATTATGAGCATATAATAATGTACATCTATGTGCATTTAATATTTTTACACTAGTCTCATTTTATAGCTCAGTAAGGCAATTGTGATCTTCCTAGTTTGTCTTACATGCATTTATTAGTGGTTTCTAGATGCAATTATTATTTGTGTCATCTAGTTTATTTTTTCCACTATGCCATCCTTGTGCCTTATCATTCTACCTTGCCTATATAAGGAAGGTATTTCATTGTACATTTCAATTCAATGCAATGGTGTAATATCAAGTCAATATCAATTTGCACTAGATCAAACAATTTATCCTCTTGCTTTCTCTCTTATGGACAGTTTATTTTGTTGTAGGTAATCCTAGAGATTTGTGAGTCCATCAATGACTCTAACATGGTATTAGAGCTTCAAATCTACTAACTCCTTCTTGAATTTGAGAGTGGTATAGGCTTGCAATTTTTCTAGGTGCACTTTGAGGACAAATGGACTATGCCATTGCATTCAGATGGCCCATTCCAAGTTTTTTGATATATAACACTCTATAGTTTTGAGTATTTTGAATTTTTGGCCATTTTTGAGGGTTTGAAGGATTCTCACAGAAAAAATCTGTATGACCTGTATGGTCATATGGATCCATCCCTATTTTTTGCCTACAAGCCTATTTGGAGTAGTTTTATGAAATCGGGTGTAACTTGGGCATACGGTGTCCAAATTTCACAAATGAGATATCACCAGAAACCTAGTTCAGTGCTCTACGTAGTGGTGTAGTAATTTTTTCTAGATTTGTGAGTCTAATGAATCTAACATGCTATCACTCATTCATGCATTAATGCTTAGTTTTCTTCTCCCTAAGTTGCATTTAAGGGGGGTGTTAGTGTCAAAAGAGATATTACCTAGAGTCATTTCCTAAGTCCTCTTCACACTAGTCCACTTAAGCTTATTTAGGAGTCATGTTAAGAGCATTTAATAATGTACATCTATGTGCATTTAATAGTTTTGCACTAGTTGCCTCATGTCATATTAGCATTAAGACACATGTCATCTTCCTAGTTTGTCTTGCATGCATTTATTAGTGGTATCTAGATGCATTTATTATTTATGTCATCTAGTTTGTTTTTTCCACTATGTTGGCCTTGTGCCTTATCACTTTACTTTGCCTATATAAAGAAGGTATCTCATTGTACAATTCAATGAAATGCAATGGTGTAATATTAAGTCAATATCAATTTGCAGTGCTAGATCAAGCAATTTATCCTCTTGCTTTCTCTCTTGTTGAAGGTTTATTTTGTTGGAGATGATCCTAGAGATTTGTAAGTCCATCAATGACTCTAACATGGTATCAGAGCTTCAGATATGCTAACTCCTTCTCAAATTTGGGAGTGACCTAGGCTTGACCTTTTGTTGGGTGCAATTTGACCCAAAATGGACTACCCAATTGCATCCGGATGGCCCATTCCAAGTGTTTTTGATATATATAACACTCTGAATTTTTGAATAGTTTGAATTTTCAGCCATTTGTTAGGGTTTGAAGGATTTTCACATAAACATCTATACGATCCATATGGTTGTACGGATCTATAGTTGTTCTTTTCCTACAAGCCTATTTGGAGTAGTTTTATGAAATTTGGTGTAACTTGGGCATATGATGTCCAAATTTCACAAAAGAGATATTGCCAGAAAACTAGTTATGTGCTCTACATAGTGGTGCTGTAATTTTTTTCATAATTGTGAGTCCATAAATGACTTTAACATGGT
This sequence comes from Cunninghamia lanceolata, assembly GCA_027924645.1. NCBI lineage: Eukaryota > Viridiplantae > Streptophyta > Pinopsida > Cupressales > Cupressaceae > Cunninghamia > Cunninghamia lanceolata. The sequence continues at coordinate 2,813,835 of BSBN01000516.1, forward strand.
ATCACTCATTCATGCATTAATGATTAGTTTGTTTCTCCCTAAGTTGCACTTAAGGGGGGTGTTAGTGTGAAAAGAGATATTATCTAGAGTCATTTCCTAGGTCCTCTTCACACTAGTCCACTTAATCTTACTTAGGAGTCATTTGGAACATTTAATAATGTACATCTATGTGCATATAATAGTTTTGCACTGGTTGTCTCATGTCATAGCATTAAGACACTTTTCATCTTCCTAGTTTCTCTTCCATGCATTTATTAATGGTGTCTAGATGCATTTATTATTTTTGTCATCTAATCTTTTTTCCAATATGTCAACCTTCTTCCATATCACTCTACCTTGCCTATATAAGGAAGGTATCTCATTGTACATTTCAATGCAATGGAATGGTGTAATATCAAGTCAATATCATGTCAATATCAATTTGCACTAGATCAATCAATTTATCCTCTTGTTTTCTCTCTTGTGGAAGGTTTATTTTGTTGCAAGTGATCCTATAGATTTTTGAGTCCATCAATGACTCTAATAGTAGAAAGTCACTGAGTGAGAGGTGTGAAGCGCCCATCTTAGGATCTTGCAAAATCACAATTTTAGGCCAAAAAATTTGCACATGAAATGAATGCCAAAAGCACATGTATGCACATATATATATATATAAAGCTGATAAAAAGAGGATTAGACCAATTATTATTTATCGACACCCTTGTGATTAGAAAATAATATAGTCTAATGCACATTAATCTAATGAAAACTATAGAAATGAAGAAGGGTATGGTTTAATGGCTAGAAAATTCTATTGTTAGCTAGGAACCATACTGAAAAACTTCTCTAAGTCACTAGGGATAGAAAAGTCCATTGTTTTCTAGGTGGCTTATGAGAAGTGTTGATAGAAAATGAAGCATCACAAACTAGCATTGCTTTTCTAGGTGAGTTTCATATCAGACAATATCAAAAATTGCATGGCTAGCAAATTGTGTTGTTTTCTAGGTAATTCTAATAAAGGTGATTAGTCTAAGCAAGTGCATCTTCTTAGGACCACGAATGCTATCAAATGTGTTGTAGAGAGCATACCATTAATGTGGTGCATGATTAAGTGTGAGAGATAGGAAATATATGCCCCCACCTTAAAATAATTGCTTACATCATAGAGGAGAAATTAATTTTAAGGTAAAAGCAAGATAAAGGCATGAGAACTTTCAAGAAGCATATGCCTAGAGGATTTGTTCCAGAAAGCTATGTCATGAGAGGGTTGCCCCCAAGAAGGACAACCCAAGGCAATGTTGTAGGCATGATACACAATGGCATGTGTAAGCATGGTATGACTTTGAGAAACACAACAAGGTGTCACATAAAGACAAGCAACATCATAATAAAACACAAAGGGATCTACGTGCTTCGAAGTAAGTTTTATGAAATAAGAGGGGAATAATCAGGCAAGTGTATTATGGAATTTTCATCATCCCCTAGGCATTTAGAACTACAAATGTAGAGCAAGAATGCCACATGGAGACAAAATAAAAAATTTGGGTCAACATGGAAGGATGTTAAATGATCTGACACTTTCCATCGTCCCAAAAATGTGGAAAATTCAAGTATGACATATAGAAAAATGTAGAAACATATAGAGTAATGTCACAACATTTTTTTTCCTCCTATATCCATGTGCCTACAAGGGCATCAAGAGTCCTACAAGGAGAGATAACAAACAAAAAGACATGCCATCCACTAAGTATAGGGATTACAAAACATAACAGAAAACCAGAAACAAAAACAAATGAAACGAAGGGTACTATGTTCAAGGATTGGGCTCTAGTAGGTCATTCGCCTCTCAATCTTGTTCATCATATAGGGATGGAATATAATTATCTAGAGGAACTACATTGAGAGAAGTACTTGGCATAGTACCTGGTTCGTCACGCAAAGGATCAACAACCAAAGGCAGATCCTAGTACAAATCACCAAAGGCAAGGTCCATTGATCGTGTGAAGATCAAGGATAGAGTTTGTATCTCTTTCAAGGACTCAAATACATCTTCCTTGGGGGAAGATTAATCTAGGTCACTATCAGAATAGACAACAATAGTTGGTTGTCCAATTCTAATAGTGGGATCATGAGCATTGATTACCATTAGTGGAGTAGAGGTCTACACAACTGAAATAGATGCAGAAGGACTTGGTGGCAATGAGGGAGGCATGCGCTTGGGCTTGTTGTAGGGTGGGGTGGGATAATGCTTGTATTTACACTTAGGTATCAGTTGTGGAATGTCAATGTCAATGATGGCAAGATGTAAGACATCAAGGAACACTTGTTGGCAAGTACGTTGTAGTGGGATGGACTCTAATATAGTGGTACTAGATGTGATGCTAATGTTTAGCTGAATTGGTGGAGAGGTAGGAGTAGGTGACGAGAGAGAATCATGAGAAGGAGAGGGTGTAGAAACCTAAGAAGGTGGGGCTAAGTTTGGGTCTAGATACCTGGGAGAAGGGTGCATAGGAAGAGGTAAATCTCCTACTGTATGCTTATGAGCTACAACACATCAATGATGCTTGTGATCTCTTGCAAGCTAGATGGGCCTAGTCTAGCTCAAATCATCTATAGGAGGAACCAGGGAGTCTCCCAACATGGGATTCATTTCTTCCAATGTTCTAGGAGTGGTAGAAAGAATAGAAGGAGCCAACAGAGGTTTGGATACTACCAAGGGAGGGTCTCTTAATATGGGTTGCCTTCCATGAGCCACTAGAGGGGCTAGAGGAATAGAGGCTACCACTAAGGATTGAGGGACTAAGGGAGAAGGGTCTCACACCATGGGCTATTTTCCTCGAGTCTGTAAAGAGACATGAGGAACAAGAGTTGTTGTTGAAGGTCAAGAAGGTCTAGATTGTGTAGGTTGTGTGCCTCTAGGTCTTGGGTAAGATGTTGGAGGTGAGACCTTTGTATAAATGCTAGATGCTTGGAGTTAGGGGTGATTAATCAATTTGGGTTGTTTTCCCTTCTCTGTCTATGGGGTAGGAGGACCCACCGGAGATCAAGGGACCTCGGGGATAGCAGTTAGTTGGGTTGAAGAGGAGGGACTGACAGATAACTGGGCAATGTGGTTTACGTTAAATTTTTGGTATGAGAGAAACAAGAAATCTTTGTGTGGATGCAATGGCTCAGTCGGTGTCAGACAAAAGTAATCCAAGGAAAAGTTTATTCTTAACGCGAGAGGCTTAAACTTACTATGATAAATAGTGTGCACATGTCCATCATAGGGAAACTTTAGGCACATATGAATTACGTAGGGGACCAATCTCATGGAAAAGAGCCATGGATGGCCCAACATCACATGAAATTGGTTAGAAGTAAGAATGATGGAGAATGGGATGTCCAGGAGTTTTGGTCCTACCTAGATAGGAAGGGTGAGCGAACCCAAGGAACAACAAGAGGATCCATCATGCACTTGTATTTGGGCTTGCAATTGCTTGTACTTGTCCTGATATAGTTCATGTACATATAGAAATTCCTCTGTGATTACATTCACCATTCACATGGGATCAATTAGTATTCCCTTGGTGGGATTTTCATTAACTAGTGTAGTGATGTATAGAGGTCCATCATATATTGATGAAGGGGGTAAATCATAAAACACACAACAACAGAAAAGGGCATGCAGAAAATAGAATATTTCTTTATTGACTTGGACAACTTATTACATTACAAAAGCTCAATTACAATTAGAGGAATCAATCCTCCACAGGCTGTAACACACTATAGATACACATCACCAAGATCTCGAATCTTCTCCCTTATGTAACTCCAAATCAGCTAGGGTTTCTATTTTCCCACCTATTCTTGGCTCTACATTTTCCCCCTTAACTCTACTACTACCCAGGGTTTCCAAAATAGTCATAAATAGCAATTTTTGGTGGCCTCCAGCTAAATTTTGAAATTTCTAACTCCCTCCAAAAGTAGGTCAACTTCCGGGAAGCATAACTTTTGATTCGGGTGTCTAATTGATGAACCGTTTTAAGCGCTGGAAAGCTCACGATGTGAAATATCATGTTGGAAATATGTAAACAAATTTCCATCAACTTTTTGGGATGTAATGGGATGTTTTAGTGCCTCATATCTCATTTCAAAAAATTTTAGGGGCTTTTCGAAAAACAAAACTTTAATATCTTTCAGCTCACAAAGGATCTTTTCTTGATTCCTTCACCAAAGGTCTTATATTTTAGTTATGAATCTTTCTATAAGTTTTCACTTTAATCCATGCACAAATGTAAACTTTCCTAAAATGGCAGTTAAACTTTCCAAAACTGACAGGTTGCTATTTTTAGTAGTTTGAAAAAAATTGAAAGTCCTACATCATTATTTAAGAGATTATGGAACCAAAAACACTAGTTATGGAAAGAAATGAAAGTGACTGCAATGATTTTGAATCAACTTCTTTTTGGGTGATGCAAGATTGCCCTTACACCACTGGATGCTCTTGCATCAAACACCCTGGGTAATTTGAGAAGTGACCTTGTCACATCTCGGGTGTTTGTTTAAGGAAAACCCAAATAGTCAACCTCTGCCTTAGACAACCAAGAAGAATCTTCAACATGTCATCCTTTCCATTTCACTAGATATTCTTTATATTTCTTGTTCTGAGTACTTGTTCCCACATGGCTATCCAAGATCTCTTCTATCTCCTCTATTGAAGTAAATGCCGGAATACTCCACTGTTCTTCTATTGGTCCATCCTCTGTGCCACCTTCATGATATTTTGTTAAATTAGCAATGTTGAACACATGGGAAATATTGATCCCACTCGACAGATCTACCTCATATGCATTTTTGGAATCATGCTTCTTCAGGATTCTACACAGTCCAAATTTTTTCATTTTCAACTTATTATAAGTTCCAATTGGGAACCTTTTTTTCTCAAGTGAAACATGACTTCATCTCCTACCTAGAACCCTTTATATCTCCTCTTCTGATCTGCCTTAGCCTTGTACTAAATATTCATCTTATTAATGTGCTTTCTCACCTCTTCATGCAAATTCTTCAAATGTGTTGCAAAGTCTTCAGCTTTAGCACTTGTCTTTTCTCCTTTGTCTATCTTCCTTAACTCAGAAGCATTTCTTGGGCTATTTCCATATACAATCTGGTATGGTGATTTACTAGTAATCCTATTGATAGAATTCCTATAAGAAAATTCTACCTGTGGTAAAATAAAATCCCATCCCTTGGGCTTATCTCCTACTAAGCATCGTAGCAGGTTACCCAAACTCCTATTCACCACTTTTGTCTATCCATTAGTCTATGGATGGTGTTTAGAACTGAACTTCAAATCTGTCTTCAGCTTCTTCCACACTGTGCTCTAGAAATAACCAACAAACTTGGTATCTCAATCTGAAACTATGATCTTTGGTAGACCGTGTAATCTCACCACCTCTCTGAAAAATAATTTAGCAATATGAACATCATCATTAGTCTTCTTGCAAGGAATGAAATGTGCCATCTTTGAGAATCTATCCACCACCACAAAAATGTAATCATGTCCTCTATGTGTCCTTGGTAAACTAAGAATAAAATCCATACTAATATCATCCCATGGCTTCTCTGATATAGGTAATGGCTGATATAGCCCTGTATTCTGACTTGTTCCTTTTGCCATCTAACACATTCTGCAACTCTGCATAAATTTCCTCACATCCTGCTGTAACTATGGCCAATAATAATTTTCACCAACAATAGCAATGGTCTTATCTCGACTAAAGTGTCTGGCCAATCCTCCACTATACTTCTCCTTAATCAAGTTCTCTCTCATGGAATTCCTTGAAATACACAACTGGCTTCCTTTAAACAACATGACATCTTGGATTATGAAATCCAACCATTTTGTCCTGTCCAAAGTAACAGGTTCCAGACAAGCTTTCCAAGCCTCTGCAAAATCTAGATCTTTAGGATACAAACTTTTGAGCTCATCAAACCCAACAACCTCTATCTTCATTTATGTCAACAAATTTTGCCTTCTAGTCAATGCATCTACAACTCTGTTGGACTTCCCACTCCTGTGCTTTAAAACAAAAGTATAACTCTGCAAAAACTCAACCCATTTTAAATGCCTTTGGTTCAACTTTCCCTGACTATTAAGATACTGCAAAGCCTTATGATCAGTATATAAAACAAACTCTTTTGGCAATAGATAATGTCTCCATTTCTTCAAAGCCTGAACTATAGCATAAAATTTCTAATCATAAACAAAATACTTTTTCTTGGCATCATTAAGCTTCTCACTAAAATAGGCAATGGGCTTACCTTATTGACTCAAAACATCTCCTATAGCACTACCACTAGCATCACAATCTACCTGAAATACCTTATTGAAATCTGGAAGTGCCAAAATAGGTTGCTCTATGACTTTCTGCTTCAATGTATTAAAGATTTTGTCTTCTCCTTTAGTCCATCTAAACTCTGTTCTATCCCCTCTTATTGTCTCTATTAGGAGTGCACAAATGCTACTAAAATTTTGGATAAACTTTCTGTAAAAACTTGCCAAACCATGAAAAGATCATGCCTCTGTGGCACTCTTTGGTGTAGGCCATTCAAGGATAGCTCTCACCTTCTCTAGGTCCATCTTAAGATCTTCCTCTGAGACAACAAATCCCAGGCATATCAACTCCTTCTTTCCAAAACTACATTTCTTCAGATTAATTAGCAACTTCTCCTTTCTCAGTTTCTCTAAAGCTCTTCTGATATGCATCTGATGCTCATCCCAAGTCTTACTAGAAATTGAAATATCATCCAAATAAATAATAACAAAACTTCCCAAAAATTCTTTCAGTACCTCATTTATGAGCCGCATGAATGTGCTCGGTGCATTGGTTAGCCCAAATGGCATGACTAACCACTCACACAAACCTTCCTTGGTCTTGAAGGCCATCTTCCATTCATCTCCTTCTCTGATTCAGATATGGTGATACCCACTCTTCAGATCAATCTTCATGAAGTACTTGGCTCCACTCAAACAATCCATTATGTCATCCATTCTGGGTAATGGAAATCTGTACTTGATTGTGATCTTGTTGATGGCTCAAGAATCTATACACATTCTCCACTCTTCATCTTTCTTCAGTGCTAGTACTATAGGTACCACACATTGACTTAGGCTCTCTCTTATCAGCCCCTTCCTTAAGAGCTCTTGAACTTGTCTGTTCAACTCTTCATTCTTTGTTGGAGTCATTCTATGGGCTCTCTTATTTGGCAAACTAGCTCCTGGTATAAAATCCATTTGAAGACTTATCTTTGGTGGTAAACATTATCAAAGATAATGTCCTAAAATTCTTCCAACATATCTGAAACTTGTGCTGGTACATCTTCACATTTCTATTGACTAATCTTAGGAATCAATGCAAAGCAATGACACTCATGCTGCATACCCTCCAAAAATTTCCTACCATCTACCAAGAAAATTTTGGCAGTAGTACATACCTTTTCTTCCACCTCCTTCAAGGGCTTCAACTTATGGCAAACTCCATCCTTTGTTAGGGAATATGTGTTTGCACGACCATCATGGACAATGCTCCTATCATACTACCACGACCTCCCCAACAACATATGACATGCATCCATCGGTATGATATCGCACAACACCTCATCATGGTAGTCCCCAATCTTGAACTTCACCAAACACTGCTCATTGATCAAAGCTCTATGGTCCTTCTGCAACCATGCAATTCGATATGGATGTGGATGCTTTCTTCTTGTCAACTTCAACTTGTCAACCATCTCCTCTAAAACAAGATTGTCAGTGCTTCCACTGTCAATAATAATATCACAACACTTACCTTCACATTTGCACCTTGTATGAAATAAATCTTCCTCTAATTTGGTTCTTTCTCCTCATTCAACAAGGTTCTTCTAACAACTAGGGTTTCTCCCCATTCAGCATCTTTAGAATGCTTAGAATGTGCATCTTCATCTACATGTACAACTCGTGCATTACCTTTAGGTCTTCTATTTGTCCTTCCTTGATGTTGTGGACACTTGTGTGCTCGATGCCATTCTTCTCCACATTAGAAACAAGTTCCTCTAAAACCTCCTCTTCCAGATCTGCCTCTTCCTCTTCCTATTTGCTCACCATTATTCTGGTCACGAGGGCGGTAGGCATTATCTCCTCTTTGATTTTGACTGGTGCCAGCTTCTTCACTTTTCTTTGAATCTTCATTTCAGCCTCCATAGGGTCTTCCACTAGTCACTCCACCTTGACCTCTTCTCCTTTGCTTGTTGTTGAATCTTTTATTCAGCTTCTCTTCCACCTTTAGGGAAAATTGGTATGCATCTTCTATGGTGGTCATTCTGACCAAGCTCAACTCCTCTTGAATACTTGGCCTCAACCCATTAATGTAACAGGCTACCTTCTCCTTGTTGGCCTCTGCATGGCCTATCCTAATAGTAATATTATAAAACTCTTATGTATACTCCTTAACAGACTTGTTACCTTGCTTCAGTCCTTCTAGCTTCTTTAGCAACTCCATCTCATAGTCCACAGGAATGAACTGCTTCTTCAGTTTCTCCACCATCTGATCCCATCTGGTGGTATTTCCTTTTCCTCTCCTATTCCTCTCTAACTAGACCTTCTTCCACCAAATATTGGCATGGACCTTCAACTTTATTTTTACAAACTTGACCTGATCTGGGTCCTCCACGTCTTCATACTCGAAGTACTCCTCCATGTCATTGATCCAATCAATAAGTTGTTCTAGATTCAAATCTCTAGAATAGGTAGAAACTTTAATCTTGTGCCTCTTTCTGATCTTTGAAATGGCCTTCAACAACCTAACTTCCATAGGATCTCTTGCAGCTTCTTTTTCTTCCTCGGATAGCTCTTCTTCAGCTTCATCCTCACTTTCTTCTCTTATTCTTAGATCAAACCCTCTTCCATCAAAGCATTCCTCCCAATATGATTTCTTCATGGAGGCATCTTGATCTCCGCAACAAACCCACAACCTTAGGTCCCGATACAAACTACCTCATAGTCGTCAATCTGTCTACACACTTAGGAACCCTTGCTCTAATACCACTTGATGAAGGGGGTAAATCATAAAACATACAAAAATAGAAAAGGGTACATAGAAAATAGAATTTTTCTTTATTGATTTGGACAACTTATTACATTACAGAAGCTCAATTACAATTAGAGGAATCAATCCTCCACAGGCTACAACACACTACAGTTACACATCACTAGGCTCTAGAATCTTCTACCTTCTATAACCCCAAATCATCTAGGGTTTTTGTTTTCCCATCTATTCTTGACTCTACATTTTCCCCCTTAACTCTACTACCACCCAAGGTTCCCAAAACAGTCATAAATAGTACTTTTTGGCAGCCTCCAGCTAAATTTCAAAATTTGCAACTCCCTCCAAAAGTAGGTCAACTTCTGGGAAGCATAACTTTTGATCTAGGTGTTTGATTGACGAACCATTTTAAGTGTCGAAAAGCTCATGATGTGAACTATCATGCTAGAAATTTGTAAATGGATTTCCATCAACTTTTTGGTATGTTATGGGATGTTTTAGTGCCTCATATCTCGTTTCAAAAAATTTTAGGGGCTTTTTAGAAAACAAAAACTTTAATATCTTTCAGCTCACAAATGATCTTTGCCTGATTTTTTTGCCAAAGGTCTTATATTTCAGTTATGAATCTTTTTGTAAGTTTTTTCTTCAATTCATGCCCAAATGTAAACTTTCCTAAAATGGCAGTTAAACTTTCCAAAACTAGCATGTTGCTATTTTTAGCAGTTTGAAAAAACCTGAAAGTCCTACATCATTATTCAAGAGATTATGGAACCAAAAACACTAATTATGGAAAGAAATGAAAATGGCTATAATGATTTTGAATCAACTTCTTTTTGGGTGATGCAAGATTGCCCTTAGACCATTGGATGCTCCTGCATCATATACGTACATGGGTGCATCAATGGGTGTGAAAGAGATGATTAGTTTGGGAACAAAATGTGCTTGACTAGGGTGAGTGTGATCGTAAACTATAGCAATCATCTTGGTTAAGGAGGTGGTAGGGTCATCAGCACACAAAATAGTAATCATAAGGTCGTAGGGAAGCTCAATTAGATTTGTGGAATGATCTGGCAATGGGTTTGTATAAATTTTAAGGTTTTGATTAGGTGAAGTGACAAAATTATTCCATCTATCATTCACTCTAGAGACTTGGATGACATTTTGATTGATGAGGTCTTGCACATTATGTTTAATATGCATGCATCATTTAGTCTCATTTCCATTTACTCTATGGAATTGACAGAAGGCCTTCGGGTCATAAGAAGGCAACAATGGTTTGATGGTCTCAACAGGGGGATTGGTGGTAGCTAGATGAAGTTATTATTTAAAAGCTTTTGCATGATAGCATAGAGGGATTTGTAAAGTAGGGTGAATTGTTGAGTCCTTTTCTTATTTTTGAAGACAAGGTCATATTATTTTGAGTTGGTGCAGTGGCCACTACTTGTTGAACATTATTAGAAGAATTTATTTTAATATATTGTTTGTTCTTCTTATAATCTTGGAATGGAGGGGAATCAGACTAGCCAGTGGGAGTCTATGTGGAAGAACCCTCATATTGAGTAACTGATTGATGGTAGTCATGAAGTATCATACAGAGACATGTAAATGAAGAATAATGCATTAGTAAATATTATCTCTTATCTAAGGCTATAGGTTTCTAGTGCAGTCATGGTAGGAGGGTTCACAGAATGAACTGTCCAGACTGTGTAGAAAGAGTAAACACAATAGAAAAAACTCAAAGATATGAAACAAATATAGATTTAGTCATTCAGTATATCATATAATTCAAATACAAATTGGCTAGCAACATGTGGGCTTACAATTAGGGCTCAAAGGCCTAACTACAGAATATCAGAATATGCACAAGATATAGCTTTGAAGCTCCTTCGCAAAGAATCCAAACTATCAAACTATCACTATGTGAATCACTATGCTAACTCCTTTCCTAGGGATCTATTACATCCTTATATATCTTCTCCAGATCACAAGATTCCTCTGTGTTAGCAGAGGAAGATCACAAACTCCAATGAAGAGTTGTAGCATGTGTACATGGATAGGTCGGCCCTAAATGAGTAGAACTCCTCTGCAAATGAATGGAATGATGTTCAAATCTTGGTGAAAGTTAGCCACGAACCAAACAACATTGAATGATGTGTCATTAAGCTTTGAAGATCATGAAATGCTCTACAGGTCTTCTCATTTAACTAGTTGTCTAAGACTGTCAGGATGCTCTGCTCTGAGAAAATAGATGATCTTTTGATAGCGATAACTTTCCGGTACTTGATCAAAATGCTCTGAGATTCAGATATGTTGTGCATGAATCTCTCTAGATACTAAGTCCAGCTTTGCAAGGTCTAAAATGCAATTGTGGTAGAATACAGACAAAAATAGAAGCTACTATTGACTAAACTATCTAATTGAATTAGAAAATGAAAAGAAACAAACTGAAATGCAAATATTTTTGGTTGATGCACGATTTCTCTTAACAGGGATGCTCCTACATTAGTTTCCAATGAAAAACCATTGCGCATCAAAATCTAGGAGTGCATAAGGGATCTATGAAAAGAGGGCCTAATAGTGGCCAATCAAATCAGTCACTTTCTCTTGTGTTCCTTGGCAACAATGGATGAAATCAGTGAGTGTGACCTATCATCCAATGTTGGAGAAAATGATTGATGAGTTATTGAAAATAAGTGATGGAGTGGTTAGGAAGAGAGAAGAACCAATCCAATGTAGTGTCTTTAAGGGACTATGGGAAAAGATTTGCTAACATAGAATCCTAGAAGATGAAATCACTATAGAAGGTTGTAAATACTAACACATGGTTATGTGGGTCTCTTTTACCAGTATACTTCTCAAATCATGGAGCCTTGAAGTTTTATGGAAGGGGAAAGGCTAGAATGGACAAGGAAAATGGACTTCTAGTATAGTATGATGGGATGGTTGATTGAGATGCACTTGTGGACATAGTGGCTATTTTTTGTTGCAAAGAGTTTACATTTTGAAGGCATTGGGTGATAATATGGTCTATGATATGAGTGGATTGAGAAAAGAAAATAATAATGAAGAAGTAGGGGGAACAAACCCATATTGACTAATAGGGTCCACGCCTCTTGATAGAATTTATATTGGGATTTACTGATTGAATGACACATATAAATTTGGGAAGAAGTGAATGTTGATGTAGAAGTAGGCGGTATGGGTACTGATAGTTGAGCTCGCGATGTGTTTGAATGCAACTCATTAATGGTTTCTACGCAACTAGATAGTGATGGAACATTGTTGTTCATAATGTAAGATAGGCTATGTCGAATGTCCATGCCATGCAAATCATTTTTTAACAAATTTTAGAGGTTCTCTACAATAGGGACAACCTCACCAACTAGGTGTTCTGTATCCAAAAAATCTTGAAAGTTCACCAGGTGACTATCCAACATCTAGATCTGGGCCTAGAGAACATGAGACACATGCATGTTTGTATCAAGAGGCTCTCTAAAATATTGTACTATAGGGATTGTAGGGGTTTTAGAGAAAGAGAAGATAGGTGATTGGACTCTAGAGCTTCCCATTGAGAAGTTAAAGATGTCAATATCTGGCTGCATGGAGCTAAAGCTATCAAGAGCACATGAAGCCATCAACAATCTTAAGCTTCTACAAATGGTAAATTCTAAGTCAGAGCACTGGGCTGTGAATCTCATAAACTAGAAAGAGCTACCCAATGCACAAGTAGTCTAAGATTTAAATATTAGAAGAAAGAGAATTGTTTCAAGAGGGGAAATGTTGGTTTTAGAAGAAGAGAAAGAATGTTTTTGTTTTATAGTTTTCAAATGTTTCAAACATGTCAAGTTCACCAAAATGTGATATGGGAAATGTTACTCTAACTAAACTATCTTTAATCAGAATAACTTCCCATTACCCATTCAGATACTAGCCACCGAATATATGTATCTTGCTACTATTCAATCTAGAAGAGCAAGAATGTCTAGTATATAACCCTTTGTTGCAATTTAAATCAAAATAATTAAACACTATTAACTAAAACTAACTATGACAAGAGAAAACAAATAAAATATAGAGATTGATAGAGTAAATCATAGAAATAAATGTCGAAACAAAAATAACAGATCACGAGGAACCTAGCACCAGGTAGGTAGTCTCATTGCCTAGGATGACAACGTGTGGCATGGAGGTCTATGCTTAGAGTTGTAGTCTATACAATGTAGGGAACCAAAAACCTAGATATGTATGGCTTCACATAAATTTCAATGATTTCCTATTGATAGCAAATAGAATGATTATCACATAGAAATCGACAAATAAGAAAAATATATAGAAATGATGTGATGAGGATGAAATAAAAAATTGGTAAAGAAGGGAAAAAGGAATGCAAACCATAAACCTCTATCTCCCTATCTCTGCCTTATCTCCCTATCTCTATCATCCCTCTACCTCTTAATCTCTCTCCCTATCTCTCTGGACACCTCACTCACTCTCTATCTCCCTATCTCTCCCAATCTATCTTCTATCTCTACCTATCGATCTCTCCCTATCTCTTGCTTCTCTCTCCCCTATCATTCCTCTATCTCCCTATCTCTCCCTCTCCCCTTTAGTTTTCTTTTTTCCATTTCATTCATTGATAAGGGAGACAAAGAGATAGAGGAGACAGAGGGGAGAGATAGGGAGATAGAGAGTGAGTGAGATGTCTAGAGAGATAGGGAGAGAGATTTAGAGGTAGAGGGATGATATAAAGAGGAAGATAGGGGAGAGATAGGGAGATAGAGGTTTAGGGTTTAGGGTTTAGGGGCATTATTTAGGGTTTAGGGGTTTAGAGAGAGAAATTTGCAAGTTGAAGTGTAAGTTGTGAGCATAAACCAATGAAAAGAATAACAAAAAATACCATTTGTATAGTTCCAGAAATGGATATCTATTTTGGAACAGATATCCATTCCAAATGGATATTCTTTACATGCCTAAGAAAGTCAAACTTCCCCAATTTGCGATTTTGGCTAAGTAAAGATGTAATTTTTTTTCTATTGCCACTATTTGGCCTGCGATGATCCTGCACTCACCCAGGAGTTGGGTGATAATAGGGTTTGTGGTATTAGTGGTGTGAATTTGGGTAACAAGTGGGATAGTGGTGTTGGGTGGCTAAGAAACTCTGGGGTTAGCTCCAGGAATAGTAAATGATAATTAAGTAGGTAGAACAAACCCATGTTGATTGATATGGTTCCCACCCATTCCGATAGAATTTGTTTTTGAATTTACTAATTGAGCAACACCTATATATGTGATTGATAATTTGAAACTAATGTAAGAACCTACTAAGATACCACATATACTCTAGAATTCCTACTCAAATTTAATACATCAATGAAACTAAGAAAAATGCAGAAAACATAGATTATACCTTTACAAACTAATTTATCCCATGAGTTTCATTGTTTCCTATCTTCTCAATGATCTTGCAGATGATGATATTGCTCTTAGAAGTGTACTTCCTTGCTTTCCAAGATGACAAAGAGAGGAATGGATTTTGTGGATGTAAATGCAATGTGAAGGATTTCTACAATGCAACTAAGATAATGATGATGATTTGGATATTGCCATGATATTGATAATGAAGCTAAATGATGTTATGAAACTAATGCAAATGGGGGGGCCAAAGGCATGCTTGTTTGCTTGATGGAATTTCTATAGCATGTAATTTCTATAGCTCATGTGATGCAAAATGGGGGTGAGGAACTTTCTTTTATAGGCCAAGAAGGCTCAAATCCAAGTGTCAAAAGATCCATGGTGGATAAATGAGTCTTGTGATGTGTATGATAGATATTTGATTAGTTGGGATGAGGGAGAGGAATAAAGAAAATGTTCCTCCTACGATGACAAGGTGGAGAGAAAGGTGTGAGCAAGAGGCCACTTGTCACAATGCTCTCAAGGACCAAAAGACAAGGGTCAAAGAAGGAGTCCTTTGTAGGGTTGTTGGAAAGAATCTAGGAACTATGAGACATGTGTCCCTAAGTTTCCTTCGACTATGATGACATGGAAAGACCAAGTTCTTAAGAATAGGGATGGTTGGAGGATAAATAGGACATGTGGGTGAGGATAATTATATAATTAACTATTAAAAATATTCAATTATGTGTGCAACATGATGAGGTGTAAAGTGAGGTGGAAGTGATGTGGATTTATAGAATTAGGACTTTAGGATAGATGATTAATTAAATAATTTGGAATTATTCAATTAAAGATGATTTAGAGGAATTTGGATGATTTATATAAATAAATTGATTTTTATTTAATTTTTGGAAGATTAAGATGAATGTGAATCAGATAAATAAATTA
Organism: Cunninghamia lanceolata; assembly: GCA_027924645.1. Lineage (NCBI taxonomy): Eukaryota > Viridiplantae > Streptophyta > Pinopsida > Cupressales > Cupressaceae > Cunninghamia > Cunninghamia lanceolata. The sequence goes on from BSBN01000516.1 coordinate 2,829,221, forward strand.
GTATATTTATTTATTGATAGAGGAATAAGAATAAAATAAATATTAAAATATTTATTTAGTTCAACTTGAGCCATTTTTAGGTGTATACATTTTTCCCCTCTTTGAGATAATGTGTTTTATCACGTTGTTTCAAAGAATATAAAAATTTATTAGTATGATACATGCCCTTGTTTGACCCTGGTACAAGTTTGATGATGGTAGTATGCCCCCTCAGGAGATTGCTTAGGATTAATTTTGTAAAAGGATGACAAATGATCTCACGATGAACAATAAATGATGACACAATCTGTGGGTGAAAATTTTTGATGATAGGGAATGAAAAACGAACGAAGATCATAACACTCATGTGCAAGGTCAAACACCTCCAGTTAGGGTTCATGCGGCTATAAATAAGGATGCTGGGTCTCCTTTGTATTCATTTGCACACTTGTCATTTGAGGAGAAATTATAGGGAGACCTAGTACATAGCAGAGCAGAGTAGTCAGCGAAGATGCAGCATATTCTGATAGAGAACCACTAGTTCGAGAGGATCCAACAATTCAGGCGGCTAGAAGAGTATGGATCCTTGGTATGTATGTGTTTAATTTGGGTTGAATTGCATTTATGATGGTCAAAATTTAGGGTCAAAGGTTATGTTTTTAAATGCGTGGTTTTGCTAGTTCTACGCTTTTGATAGATAAGTTTGCACTTATGTCCTGATTTAGCACATCTAAGTCATGAATTGGTGCATATGTGAGTTTTTCGCATTTGAAAGATAGTCTTGCGCATTCAAAATAAAGTCTTGCATTCACAAAGGAGTTCAGCACCTACACATTTAATTAGGTCTTGTGCAAGCAAATAAAGATTCCACACATTCAATTTAAAAGCGCACATTCAATTAGGGCTTCAGCACATGTGATATGATACTACGCAATTGGTATTAAAATGTGCATATGATTTCTATTTTTACACATTTGCATGAAACTGCACAAATGATTAGTGCTCACGTGCATGTGACACAAAGCTGCGCATCTGGTAAATAGAGCTGTGCATTTTAGAAAGATAGTCAATTACTTAGCTAGTTTGATTAAGTCAGCATCATGATCGATGTTGATCAACTGATAGGTCATCTTAAAGATTGATATAATCTCAGAAGAGATGATAGGATAGGTTTTGATGATAAGATAGCTAGGTAATTGCTTTGATAGATTTGATAGATATGTAGCTTAGTTGATTGGTTAATGTGCTTGTGTTACTGATTGCAGGAGGAGTTAGATGATGTGTTGATGTCAAGGGAGAGATTTCTTGTTACTCAGCTATTGCGACCATACTTGACTAAGACTGATTACTTGGTGCTTGGATTAGTTGGACTATGGTATGTTTGCTTTATGCCTGAGGTGCAGGCTAATATGGGTTTGCTAATTGCACTAGGGGAGAGATATCATAGTGAGATAGAGAGTGGAGGGGATGCCACAAATACAGGCTCAGGCACTAATTTAGGCTCAGCCTTAGATGTAGGTACAAATACAGGTGCAAGGTTAGGTGCAGGGTCAGGATAATGGATAGATGTCAGCTTTATGAGCCCAGGTGGCTCAGCTACAAGGGTAGGTGGGACAAATATAGTAGCAGATTACCCAACTACAGGGGACGTGAGGACAACTATATTAGAGCAGGACACCACCATTAAGAGATATACTAGGGTAGAGGCCCTACTGCAATAGGTACAGTAGATTACAGCACAGGGTCCCATTGGACAGACTGTGGCAGAGATGGTTCGAGGTAGATAGGAGATTTTCTATTGGAGATCTCTATATGATTAGGTAGTGCCCCCAAAGCAGAGAGTGGGTAGCTTCCATCCAATCTCGTGCAGTAGATCTAGGTGGACTCTATCTGAGAGTGGAGGAGTTATGGGGCCACCACCTCCTCGTGGGCCACGAGGGACATGTCTTATAGGTCCTTAGCCTCAACCTCAGCAGCCAGCACCTTCTGGAGGCAATACCTCCTAGGCACTTTTGAGACATGCATCATGCTATATCATTTTTTTATACACACTATTTTTTGATAGCTTGAGATACACATTTATGATATCATTGTATACTTGGACATTTTTTTTTTATGATGATCTATGAGTTCAATGGACTATATGCATGTATATTGATGGATGGATGTTATCTATATGATGGATGTTATGGTTATGCTTATGATTTGATGATTCTAACATGTTGCTCCTATGATGTACATGACACTTATGATATGATGTATAATGTTATGTGCAATACATGATGTTTAATTTTCTATGTATGATTATCTAATATGGAAACGCTATGATAAATGACATCTATGTTTTTGATTTTTTGATGATAAATGTTATGTATGCAATCTATGTGGATAAATGGCATCACTATCATGATCTAAATGCTTAATGTAACTAATGCATTTAAATGATATGAACTTATGGTTGTACATGCCTATGATATACATAGTGATAAGGATGATTTGTTTTTGTTATGCCAATTATACTCAACCATAAATGAAAGAACACTTAGAAGAATTAGGCTAATGATTTGGATATGGTGAACAACCTAGAAGAATAATTTGGATAAATGAAAGAAATGATTTAGATCAATGCATAATATGGATAAATAAAAGAAATGACTTGGATCTTAAGCCACTTAGTAAATGATGATATGCTTATAAATGAAATGAAATGCAACATTGATATGTATAAATGAGGTCTAGTCATCTTGTATACAAATATTTGAAGTGCTTTTTTCATCATTGAGATTTTAAAATGTTGTAAGGAAATACAAGCATCTAGGTATAATTAAATCATGATGACCTAAGTATCTCTTACATGACTTTTGATTTAGCAAGTTATTACAAGCATCTAGGAAAAATTGAACCTAGATGACCTGAGTATTTCTTGCATATATCAATAGACAAGGATTGCACTCTTTCATGCTTAGACCCAAAATGTCCTCAATGATCTTTTGCTGATCATATCGTTAGATGAATCATCACATTACTAAAGATTGATCCACAAACAACAAACAAATGAAAATAATCATGTGCAATCATAGCTCCTCTAGTCTTGGACATCCTCGAGTAGCATAGGAAATATGATAACAAAAATCAAGACCTAAGACTTAAACCTATAACAACCATCAAGTCTTCTTGCCATAGATATGTTTTCTTTCCTTGATAATAGATATAATCATCCTAATAGTTTAGGTCCATTTGTTGTCGGATATAGGGTAATGTCTTGTGTCAAGTTTTTGTTGAAAAAGTTTGTTTGAGGTGTTGCATGTTGTCTGAAGATAGTATCACGATCCTGAATGTTATCCTTTGAGATTTGTGACATTCAAGAATCTAATTCTATAACTAGGTCGAGGATTTTGCCCCCAGTCAAGTAAAGGATCTAGTTATTATGGATGAAACATATGAACTGAACAAATGGGATACTCAATGTGACAGTCCCTAAGGGACTGACCTAGTGCCTTGGGGGCTCATCAATGATGGCCTTGCCTACATGATAGCTCAGAGGCAACGTAGTTCAATGATAGGGATGATGGGGGTCATAGGAGAGTGAGGTGGTAGAGGTGGTGATGGAGATGATGGAGATGATGGGGATGATGGAGGTCAGAGGAGAGTTAGATAGGCACATTTCACTTGCCTACAGGGGAGATGGTGGTGACACTGGATGACATGCATCAGATTCTATAGATTTTGATTCAAGGAGACTTAGTGGAGTGTGAGTCACAAATGAGAGCAGGATTTCCATTGGCGGAGTGTCATCAATTCTTTGACGATGTAGACCTTGAGGGGATAGAGATCAGTTGGGAAAATATGGTAGATTACTACGAGCCCCTGCCAGCTATATTAGTAGGGTTGGTTGGAGGTGTTGTTTTCCCAGATAGGAGATCACGTGGATTTCTGGTTGGATGGGGGAGGATGTTGGAGAGGATGATATCTGAGGGGACATGATTTTCCTGGGGTGTTTTCCTTCTTGCACACTTATACCATGATCTTCATCAGTTTCTATATGATGGAGCTATAAGTCTATCGACTGGAGTATCTTTGTTAGAGATTTGGGCATGGTGCCACATAGCGATTACACGACTGATAGGCATGGGAGTTTGAGGCCATGATAGACCTTACTCCTACATGTTTCAGGAGACCCTTTACCAGCCCAAACTGGGAAAGCTTGAGTATTACCAACATGCATTAGATAATGTAGATGCAGTTGAGTGGTGCTGATACCTAGATTGTGATGCATGGGAGGAGGATGTAGTAGAGATTCCATATGGCTTTTAGACATAGTGGTTGATAGGGAGGACTCCCTATATCTTAGAGTGACATATCGTTTCTCATGTGCTCTGACAGTTTGGTAGGGTCTAAGGGATGCCCCAGGGTACTACCATATTTGCTCAGACGCATAAGGAGCATCCATTGTGGGGTCTTGTTACCTCTTATGAGTAGGCTAGAGTAGCCTTTTTACAGATTCCATATCAGGAATGGGATCTACAATGACATATTGTGGATGTGCGAATGACAATGGATTATGTAGCATACTTTACAACCCATCCTTTTCTGAGATACTCTAGTCCTGGGGAGTGGGCTCCTAGACTAGATGATGGAGATGATGGGGATGATGATGCTCCATGTCAGAGGAGGAGGAGGAGATGGCGAGGTGGGAGAGGAGGTAGAGGTGGCTGAGGTAGAGGGGATGGTGGTGGTAGAGGTGGCACCAAAATGTGGTTGATAATTTGAAACTAATGTAAGAACCTACTAAGATACCACAAATACTCTAGAATTCCTACTCAAATTCAATACATAAATGAAACTAAGAAAAATGTAGAAAACATAGATTATTCCTTTACAAACTAATTTATCCTGTGAGTTCCATTGTTTCCTATCTTCTCAATAATCTTGCACATGATGATATTGCTCTCAGAAGTGTACTTCCTTGCTTTCCAAGATGACAAAGAGAGGAATGGATTTTGTGGATGTAAATGCAATGTGAAAGATTTCTACAATGCAACTAAGATAATGCTGATGATTTGAATATTTCCATGATATTGATAATGAAGCTAAATGATGTTATGAAACTAAATGATTGCGCAACAATGGAGATTACAAAACTAATACAAATAGAGGGGCCAAAGGCACGCTTGATTTCTTGATGGAATTTCTACAACATGTAAGTACTATAGCTCATGTGATGCAAAATGGAGGTGAGGAACTTGCTTTTATAGGCCAAGAAGGCTCAAACCCAAGTGTCAAAAGATCCACAGTGGAGGAATGAGTCTTGTGATGTGTACAGTAGAGATTTGATTAGTTGAGATGAGGGAGAGGAATAAGGAAAATGTTCCTCCTAAGATGACAAGGTGGAGAGAAAGGTGTGAACAAGAGGCCACTTGTCACAATGCTCTCAAGGACCAAAAGACAACAGTCAAATAAGGAGTCCTTCTTTGTAGGGTTGTTGGAAAGAATCTAGGAACTATGAGACATTTGTCTTTAAGTGTCCTTTGACTATGATGACATGGAAAGACCAAGTTTTTAAAAATAGGAATGGTTGGAGGATAAATAGGACATGTGGGTGAGGATAATTATATAATTTGTGAGGCCTACTTTTTCATTCCCTTACATTTGACTATTTATTTTACTATTGGTGATACATTTAGACTTATGGGACCATTGATCCCAAATTTTTGGACTATAAGACTTTATCTTGTATGTGGATTTGTTATGCTTAGCATGTTTATGATATGTTTAGACCTGGATATTGATTCACTGACATTGACTTATGATTTATATTATGCTGTTATTTAGATATTATTCATGTGATGTTAGTTAGAAATTTGTTTTGTGATTCAATCTTGGGAATGGATGTTTGAAATCCAAAATTTAGAATCTAATTGTAATGTGACTTCCTTGATGCTTATATGGATATGTGATGTTGTATGCGAGAGTATGTTTCAATTTTCTTCAGCTATTATATACATGTGGAATTACTTTTCATTTGAGTGTGCAAGTATTTCTAACAAAGCCACATAAATTCACAGATCATCCCACACACGGTGTTGTTTTCCCTTATGAAGCTGATCTAGTTCCAAGAGGAACTAAGATCAACTATGTGCATGATGAATTTCTGTAATGTTGTTGCATTTGTTACTTGGGCTAAGTCTACCCCTCTTTTATTTTGAATTCTAATTGGTGTTGTAAGAATATTGTCTTTTGAATTTCATTTTTTAAGTTATAAAGTTTTGAGACCCCTTTTCATTTGCTTTAACTCAACCCTTGGTGCACAAAATGGGTTAAACTTGACCCTAGGTTGTACCCCTTAGGTCTAGGGACCTTTTTGACTTGTGTAACCTTAGATAAACCTCTATTTGGTCACTTTAACTTCACCCTGAAGTAAAGTGACGAAAATGGAGGCATGGGAGGGAGAGGATGAGTGAGTCAAACACTCAACCTCATCCTTTCCTCTTCCCTAGGTTTGGGAAGTCTCCAAGACCCCTCAATTGTGGAGGACTTTACTCCAAGTCTCTTCAACAATTGGTGAGGGTACCTTGGGGTTATGTGGCCCCTCTTAGGAGGAAAGGAATGGGGCACATGTGGCACCCATTCCCTCTTAAGCTCCACTTTTCTCTCCCACATGTTTTGGAGATGACAAGTGGAAGGGAGAGAGAGACTTGGTGATGGGTGATTGACATGTGTCACCACCCATTCCATGGGTCTTTCTTGTTGTTGGAACGAGGAGTGAGGAAGTGACATATGTCACCTCCCCATTCCTCAAGGCTCATGGGAAGAGCTTATTATAATCCCACTTAGAGAAGGGTAAGGGGTTGTTGAATTTTTGGCAAATTTTATTGATTTTAATTTACTTTGGGGAAAAAGTTGGATAAAGTTTTGTGGCTTATTTTGGAGAAGGAGTTGGAGGAGCTCTACATCAACCATCTATCAAATTGGGCTTTTTAAGGTAGGGTTCAAGGCTAAGGCCTTCCCTTATGCATTTTATTTGCTTGTGTGATGCTATGTGTGAGTTCTATTTTTGAGTTTTTACTTGTTGTTGTGGGAAAAATTGTAAGGGTGTTGTAAGAGCCTCTCCCACTTGGGAGAATATGCTCAACAAGTGTGAGGTGGGGGAGGAGTGAACCTCCTCGGGGTCATTTCCTTGATTTTGTGGTGTTGTAGCCTTGAGGGCAATATGTGAATATGTGCAATATGTGAAATGGCTTGAGAGCCAAATTCAAAGCTTTGTGAAATTATGTTCAAAGGTGTTGGCTTGAGGCCTTGAGAGGTATTTTGTATTGGGATATTTTAGGAGTGGTACTCTTGAGTTGAGTGTTGTCCACTCCCCTACCCCATTGAACTCATCCTGAGTGAGTTCTTGTGTTGTGTTAATAATGGGAGTAAATTTGTGTTTGGTTGTTGAATGCCTTGTTGTGATGTGGTATGAGTTTCCAAGTGTGTGGATGACCTCCCTAGCTCGGGGGTGACCCACTAGCGGGTCTATTGTAAGGAGGAGAACAAATTGTTGTGGCTTCTTTCCCCTTTTTGTGTTATTGTAGGATATATTGGGAGCTTTGTGAAGTTGGAGAAAATACCATTCTTCTTGGAGTTGATATCTTATTTCTTTTAGCTCTTGAGAGAGAGCATGGCTAAGTTAGGAATTTGTATCTTTTGTTAGTTTTCAAAGAGGATAACATTTTTCTCTCCCTTGTTGTAAAAGTATATTCTACTTGTGTGTATGGTTTATTTACAATTGCAATGGAAAAATTTCGTCTTAATGCTATTTCATTTGTATGTTTATCTTTGAAATATCAAATAGGGAAGTTGTGGTTTCATTGTTGAGAGACATAAAATTTGTATATTGATCTTTTGAAAAAGAAAGAAAATTAGTTGATGTTATGTATTAGATGTATTTACTTAATTGCATTTGTTTATTTTGTTAAAAAGAAAAAAAATATTAATAATAGAATGAATATATTTTTTTAGGAGAAATGAGTTCCTTGCCTTATAAAAATTTGATAAAAAGAAAATATAACATTGATTATTTTCCTTAAAAAAAGAAATTTGTATGGTGTTGGAAGGAAAAATTATAATTGAAAAAAAATATATATATATATATATATACACATTAAATATATATATATATATATTGTAAATATTGTATATATTTTTAGTATATATCATAAACTGGGCTTTGTATTAAAACTGTGATTTTAAATTCAATCATGATTTGATGTGTATATATATACATTTATATATATATACATATATATATATATAAATAAAACTCATTAAAGAAAATATAATAAGCTCTGTGTTCAAATGTAAAGAGACTATGGGGATTAATGTATATAGTTCGTAGTTTTTGAGATAAAAAAAAATTACATGTTTTGGTGGGGGGGTTCGAACCCCCCCACCACCGTTGCATATTGGAAGGGTGTGGGGAGGGGGCGGAGCCCCCACCCACACCCCACTATGTGGGATGTTGGTGGGGACTCCACCCCCTTCCCACACCCCTACTATTGTTTAAACTCATGCACGCTCCCCTCTTCCTCCGAACACTGCAGTATCTCAAAACCATCCACCGTTTCAAAGCTCCCTCCACCGGTCCTTTCCCCTCTGTGCAGTCCATCCACCTCTCTTGCCACCGATTCCTAACTGGTGGCCCCCTCACCACCAACACCTCTGTCGGTTCCACCACTACTGTGGCCTCCCTCCACATAGCGCCGCCCCTCCATCTTGACTGTCACCAACACAAAAAAAAAATATATATATATATATATATTTATTTATTTATTTATATAAACAATATTGTTATTAATAAATCCACAACAGTATACTCATAATATATATATGCCATCATATGCATTTCATATATGGCCTCCATTAAACCTACAACCAAAAAAAAACAAGGCGAAATGAGAGAAGGAAGAAGAAAGAAGAGGAGAAAAAACAAAGAGGAGAAAAGAAATGAGTTTCAAGAATAGGGTTAGGGCTTTTGCCCACAAGGAAATTAGTTTTTTATTTGAGGCCCTTTTAGGGCTATGTAATTTAAAAATTGGCCTTATTTCTTTTATTCCCACACTTTTATTATTTCTATTTCTTTTGTTTTAAAATTTGATTTTAAAATGGGATTTTGTGATTTATAATAAAATGGGTAAACCTTATTCATGTTTGAAGTATTATTTTTATTTGATAGTGGTATAGTAATAAATAGATTAGATCATGATTAGAAGAAGTTTATATTTTATTGATTTTTAATTTGATTTTTGAAGAAAAAGATTTATTGGTTTTATTTAAATTTTACACAATTTAATTATTGAGATGTATTTATTTTAATCCTGGTCTTCAAACCTAACTCGACGAGGACGATTTATACTACATCGTTATTAGTTAAATTTTAATAGTATTTTAATCATTATGGAGCAATTTAATTAATAAATTTAATTAGACCTTGTTTAAAAACCAACTTGGGAACCTAGTAAACTTTTAAAACGAAGTTAGTGTAAGTGTATCCGTGATCTGATCTACCAAAAAATTAGGAATAATGTAAAGGATGCAGTGATAACTTTGATTGATAGAAAATGTGAAGAATAACAAATTGATCGAGCTTTATTGAAATTTTTTTTAAATTATAGAAAACGTGAAGGAGAACAGATTGATCGAGCTCTGTTGAAAAATGTGTTAAATTATAGAAAACGTGAAGAACAAATTGACCGAGCTTTGTTGAAAAATGTAAAAATTAACTTATTTAACTGATCTACCATTTCAACTAGTAAGACGTAGGTAATATAAACCAAACTAGTAAACCTTTTGATCAAAATTAGTTTTAGTACAATAAACCCTAATCATGCCCATGAGGCATTATGCTACTGGATTTTCCCAGAATTTAGGGTTTAGCTAGGTTAGTGAAATTTAACCCTGTTTATGACTATATTATTATTTTTGTTGGATATCGACATTTGATTTTTGTATTAAATTATTTTCTCTCTTGCACTTGATTTCGGCTATTGATTTTGACTTATGCCAAAATCCCTTCATTCACATAGGTTAACTTAAGGTTTCGATCATTGATCCTAACCCTATTGGCGACGTTAATTGCATCGCTTCGACCCCCTAGTTAGCCTTCATTGCGAATGGTATGCGCAAGTGAATGCATTACCCCGTATTCAACTATCATGTCTATGCCTTAAGCATAACACCACTGAGCACGCTTACGCATGCGAGGGGGTTTCTAGGGAAGTGTGGAATTTTTTTGATATTTCGTGTCATGACCACATGACAAATGTGGACATGACACATGTGATGCGTGTCGTGACCGCATGGGAAATGTGGGGATGACATTTGGTATTAGAGCCCAAGTTTAAACACTGGGCTTATTTGGGCATGTTACTTATTCTGCAACTTTGATTAATTAGTGCCTACCTTGTTTTGTAGGATGCCTCCCTGACGTATTCAGTGAGCATGATCACGTAACACTGTGTTTGTCAAGGTGCACAGTGATTCCTCTACAGAGGGACAAATACCAGCAGCCTTAGCAGATCAGCTAGTACCGCAGGCACCATCAGGACTTGATATAGGACCTCAGATTTTATAGACATTACAGGCCATGTTAGAGAGGCTACCGCCAATTATACCAGCACCACGTGATGAACCCCATGTTGATCCGCGAGAGGAGCCACGTGAGGAGCTGTGTATTGAGTCATGAGTTGAGCCACGTGTAGAGCCCCGCGTTGATCCGTGAGAGGTGCCATGTGTGGAGCCTTTTGCAGAGATACCACATACTATAGTGGATGAGGTAGGTTCAGCTTACAAAGCACGGAGTAGGAGTCCTCCGTGACATGCGAGACAAGATGAGACTATGAGGGTAGAGCAAGTACATCATGCACCTTATGAGTATGGTATGGATGAGCTGATCATAGGACATAGAGATAGAGGAGATCCCATCAGAGACCTACTTAGGTTTAATACCTTCACAGGAGATATAGAGGAAGTGAAGGCTGAGGCTTGGCTCATCAGTTTAGACAGATGCTTTGTGTTGCGACCTTATGGGAGCAACACAAAAGAACACATGGCAGTACACCTACTGAGGGATGCAGCAGCTACTTGGTGGTGCACTAAGGAGTGCAAGCGTCAGTTATCATTAGACACACTCACATGGGATACATTCATAGAGTGCTTTAATGCACGTTATTTGTTAGATCATTATAGGTAGTGCCAGATAGATGAGTTCCATGACTTACAGTAGAGAGGACCCACAGTTGCACAATATGAGCGCTAATTTATTGAGCTTTCACGTTATGCAGAGTACCTCCATGATGAGAAACTTCTGGTGCACAAATTCATCAAAGGTTTGAATCATGAGATAGCAGGACTAGTGTGTATGGCAAACCCCCAGACTATGAGTGAGGCTACTAAGAAGGCTTATATTACAGAGAAGATTCAGGGATGAGGGTAGAATTCATGCCTGTAGTTTCAGGACCGTAGTCATCGGCAGCAGCAGAACTTTCGTAGACCACCACCAACACCACAGAGAAGAGGATTTAGTTCTCCTTCATTACCTCCTAGGCCTCCATAGCAGCAGCAACAGCATTAGCAGAGCTCTAGACCCTAGCAGAGGGCACATGGAGGATAGAATTGTGGTTGGCAGTAGCAAGGCCCGCATAGGGATCAGAGATAACAGGGATCATCTGTGGGACCTGCGAGGTCACAACATTTGTATAGAGGTTCATAGAGGTCCATAGGACTAACTAGGTAGCAGCAGTCGAGTAGGACTCAGTCAGGGAAGATACAGGCTAGGCGCCCATGTTATGTTTGTGGTGGGGTAGGACATTTGGCTAGAGAGTCTCCACAGGGTTTCATGGCAGGGGGATAGCCCCATTCAGGAGGGTCAGAACAGATTGTAGGAGATGTGGGCAAGTCCCACCGCATGTTTGCAGTGGTTGACAACCGTTAGGCTGACTATCAGGCATCTGCGATTGAGACATTAGGTACAATTGGGGGTGCTCCCATCCCTATTCTTTTTGACTTTAGAGCTACTAATTCTTTCCTGTCTACATTGTTAGCGGAACGTTGTAGGCTGGTGGCTTCTAGGCAAGACATTAGGTGGGAGGTTGAGTTGGCCTCTGGGGCTAGGATGTTAGTAGATACCTTGGTACGGGATTGTGAGATTTCCTTGGGTTCCTTCACTACATCTTGTGACCTTAGAGTTATGCCATTAGGATCCTACGGTGTGGTTTTGGGTATGGACTGGCTTACAGCTCATAGAGCCAAGTTGGATTGTCACCGAAGGGTGATTAGCTTCTTAGATGATCATGGGGCACTAGTTGAGATAGTGGGCATTCAGAAGCCCACGACAGTTCATATGATTTCTGCTTAGTAGCCTAAGCGCTACATGCAGAAGGGATGTCAGATGTTCACTATCACAATTAGTGACAGATCAGAGGATGAGCCTAAGGATTCATTGGATGATCACCTTATCTTGAGAGAGTTTGCCGACGTGTTCCTGCTGAAATTACCAGGTATGCCTCCACGCAGAGAGGTGGATTTCCACATCGACCTAGTGCCAGGTGCAGAGCTAGTGTCTAGTGCACCCTACATGATGGCTACACATGAGTTCACAGAGCTCAAATTGCAATTAGAGGAGTTACTTGAGAAGGGGCACATCCGACCTAGCGTTTCACCATGGGGCACTCTAGTTATCTTCGTAAAGAAGAAGGATGGCTCTCTTCGCTTATGCATGGACTATAGGTAGTTGAATAAGGTGACAGTGAAGAACCGTTACCCTCTGCCTAAGATTGATGACCTTTTTGACCAGATGTAGGGTGCCAGAGTGTTCTCAAAAATTGATCTAAAATCCAGGTATCACCAATTGCACATCACAAAGGCAAATATTCATAAGACTTCTTTCCAAACGAGATATGGCCACTACGAGTTCACAGTGGTACATTTTAGTTTGACGAACACCCCTATAGTGTTCATGAGTCTCATGAACGGGGTGTTCTGCACTTACTTGGATCGGTTCGTGATCATATTTCTTGATGATATTTTGATCTATTCATGGACCGAGGAGGAGCATGTGGATCATTTGCATCAGGTTTTGTAGTCCTTGCGAGAGCAGCAGCTTTATGACAACCTAGTGAAGTGTGCCTTCCTTAGGACAAAGGTATAGTATTTGGGGCACATCCTATTAGGTGATGGCATCTCTATAGATCCATCAAAGATCAAAGCTATCTAGGATTGGGTAGCACCCACCAGTGTGATAAAGGTCAGGATTTTCATGGGATTAGCCGGTTACTACTGTAGATTCGTAGAGGGATTTTCCTGGATAGCGCACCCCATCACTTCCCTTTAGCAGAAAAGGAAGAGTTTCACTTGGACTGAGCAGTATGAGAGGGCCTTTGGGGTCCTCAAGGAGCATCTTATCAGCGCTGCCATCTTAGCGGTTCCAGATCTTGTAGAGGATTTTGTAGTTTGCACAGATGCATCACTTGAGGGTTTGGGAGTCATGCTTGTGCAGGGTGGTAGAGCGATTGCATATGACTCATGTAAGCTCAAGACACATGAGATAAACTACCCTACTCATGATTTAGAGCTTGTAGTAGTGGCATGCTCTTGTTAGTTGGAGACACTTTCTTTTGGGTTGTCACTTTGAACTCCATTCAGATCACCATAGTTTGCAGTATATATTCACACAGCCAAATTTGAACACCCACCAGAGGCATTGGGTGGAGTTTCTATGTGAGTATGACTTTGATGCCCACTACATCAAAGGGAAGGAGAATGTGGTCGCTGACGCCTTGAGTTGAAGGTGCCACGAGATCTTGACCTTGACCTTGAGTGTGGACTTGAGAGAGCACATCATTTAGCATCTGCTAGAGGATGAGTGGTTTCTTGAGGTGTAGCAGGAGATCTAGAAATAGAGGGCCCTTAAGGGCAGATTTGCAAGATATTCTCTTGAGTCAAATGGGTTGCTTAGACATTGATAGCGCATCTATGTACCCCGTACGGGTGATCTTCATGCAGTGATTCTTTCAGAGGCTCATAGAGCACCTTATGCAACACACCCTGGGATGAAGAAGATGCATGCCGACTTGCGACAGTTATACCATTGGGCAAGTATGAGACAAGATATTGTAGAAAATGTTGCTCATTATCTTGAGTGCTAGAGGGTTAAGGCCGAGCATTAGCATCTAGTGGGTCTTGTATACCCTCATGAGATACCTGAGTGGAAATGGGACACCATTTCCATAGATTTCATTGTTGGTCTTCCTATGTCATCATGTCGCCATGACGCCATCATGGTGACAGTTGACAAGTTGACCAAGGTGGCACATTTCTCACCTATACGCATGACGTACAATGCACCATCTGTGGCAAGAGTATTCTTGGATCAGATTGTTAGATTACATGGGGTACCTCGCCGTATCATTTTCGACAAAGATTCAGTATTCACTTTAGCCTTTTGGAGAGCCTTACAACAGGTGTTGGGCACACAGCTCAACTTTAGTTTCACTTATCATCCTAAGACTGATGGGCAAATAGAGAGAGTTAATCAGGTTCTTGAGGATATCCTCTATATGTATGTCATGGATCATCATAGTAGATGGGAGGAGTATCTATATCTAGTTGAGTTTGCCTACAATAATGGGCATCACAGCTCATTGGGTATGCCTCCTTTTTAGGCCTTTTATGACAGACCTTGCAGGACACCTTTGAGTTGGGACCGTATTGAGGACAAGGTTGCGATAGGGCCAGAGTTAGTTTAGGAGATGGAGCAATAGGTGATGTTGATTAGATAGAGACTTCAGGAGGCATAGGATCGATAGAAGAAGTATGCCGATCCTAAGAGGATAGATTAGAGATTCTCAGTTGGAAACAGAGTATTCTTGAGAGTGCGACTGCACAAGAATCCAATCTATTATGGAAAAGGCTCTAATCTCACACCTTGTTTTGTTGGACCTTTTGAGATCTTGGAGCAGATAGGATTTGTAGCCTATCATCTAGCCTTGCCACCTAGCCTGTTGTGTATCCACGATGTTTTTCATGTTTTAGTTTTATGACATTACATATCTGATTTATCTCATGTATTGGATTGGAGTGCTCTTCAGGTAGAGGCAGATGGTCAACTGGCTTTGGATCCAATTCTTATATTGGCTCGTCAGACACTGGGCCTTCGAGGTTGAGAGCTAGACCAAGTTAGGGTCTAGTGGGACATGTACAATGAGGTCACGGTGACATGGGAGGATGCAGCGAGATTGAGGGCCCTTTATCCTCACCTCTTTGACAACTTCCAGGAGGAAGTACAATCTTAGGGGAGGAGGATGTGAGGCCTACTTTTTCATTCCCTTACATTTGACTATTTATTTTACTGTTGGTCATACATTTAGACTTATGGGACTGTTGATCCTAAATTTTTAAACTATTAGACTTTATGCTGTATGTGGATTTGTTATGCTTAGCATGTTTATGATATGTTTAGACCTGGATATAGATTAATGACATTGACTTATGATTTATATTATGCTGTTATTTGGATATTATTCATGTGATGCTAGTTAGAAATTTGTTTTGTGATTCAATCTTGGGAATGGATGTTTGAAATCTAAAATTTAGAATCTAATTGTAATGTGACTTCCTTGATGCTTATATGGATATGTGATGTTGTATGCGAGAGTATGTTTCAACTTGCTTTGGCTATTATATACATGTGGAATTAACTTTTCATTTGATTGTATAGGTATTTCTAACAAAGCCACAAAAATTCAGAGATCATCCCACACCCGGTGTTGTTTTCCCTTGTGAAGCTAATCTAGTTCCAAGAGGAACCAAGATCAACTATGTGCATGATGAGTTTCTATAATGTTGTTACACTTTTTAGTCAGGTTAAGTCTACCCCTCTTTTATTTCAAATTCTAATTGGTGTTGTAAGAATATTATTTTTTGAATTTCATTTTTTAAGTTACAAATTTTTGAGACCCCTTTGCATGTGCTTTAACTGAACCCTTGGTGCTCAAAATGGGTTAAACTTGACCCTGGGTTGTACGCCTTGGGTCTAGGGACCTTTTTGACTTGTGTAACCTTAGATAAACCTCCATTTGGTCATTTTAACTTCACCTTGAAGTAAAGTGACGAAAATGGAGGCATGGGAGGGAGAGGATGAGTGAGTCAAACACTCAACCTCATCCTTTCCTCTTCCCTAGGTTTGGGAAGTCTCCAAGACCCCTCAATTGTGGAGGACTTTACTCCAAGTCTCTTCCACAATTGGTGAGGGTACCTTGGGGTTGTGTGGTCCCTCTTAGGAGGAAAGGAATGGGGCACATGTGGCACCCATTCCCTCTTAAGCTCCACTTTTCTCTCCCACATGTTGTAGAGAGGACAAGTGGAGGGGAGAGAGAGACTTGGTGATGGGTGATTGAGATGTGTCACCACCCATTCCAAGGGTCTTTCTTGTAGTTGGGAGGATGAGTGGGGAGGTGACATGTGTCACCTCCCCATTCCTCAAGGCTCATGGGAAGAGCTTATTATAATCTGACTTAGAGAAGGGTAAGGGGTTGAATTTTTAGCAAATTTTATTGATTTTAATTTACTTTGGGGAAAAAGTTGGAGAGATTTTTGTGGCTTATTTTGGAGGAGTTGGAGGAGCTCTACATCAACCATCTACCAAATTGGGCTTTTTAAGGTAGGGTTCAAGGCTAAGGCCTTCCTTTTATGCATCTTATTTGCTTGTGTGATGCTATGTGTGAGTTCTATTTTTGAGTTTTTACTTGTTGTGGGGAAAAATTGTAAGGGTGTTGTAAGAGCCTCTCCCACTTGGGAGAAGATGCTCAACAAGTGTGGGGTGGGGAAGGAGTGAACCTCCTCGGGGTCATTTCCTTGATTTTGTGGTGTTGTAGCCTTGAGGGCAATATGAGAATATGTGCAATATGTGAAATGGCTTGAGAGCCAAATTGGAAGCTTTGTGAAATTATGTTCAAAGGTGTTGGCTTGAGGCCTTGAGAGGTATTTTGTATTGGGATATTTTAGGAGTGGCACTCTTGAGTTGAGTTTTGTCCACTCCCCTACCCCATTGAACTCATCCTGAGTAAGTTCTTGTGTAGTGTTAACTATGGGAGTAAATATGTGTTTGGTTGTTGAATGCCTTGTTGTGATGTGGTATAAGTTTCCAAGTGTGTGGATGACCTCCCTAGCTTGGGGTTGAACCACTAGCGGGTCTATGGTAGGGAGGAGAGCAAGTTGTTGTGGCTTCTTTCCCCTTTTTGTGTTATTGTAGGATATATTGGGAGCTTTGTGAAGTTGGAGAAAACACCATTCTTCTTGGAGTTGATATCTTATTTCTTTTAGCTCTTGAGAGAGAGCATGGCTAAGTTAGGAATTGTATCTTTTGTTAGTTTTCAAAGAGGAGAACATTGTTCTCTCTCCCTTGTTGTAAAAGTTTATTCTACTTGTGTGTATGGTTTATTTACATTTGCAATGGAAAAATTTGGTCTTAATGCTATTTCATTTGTATGTTTATCTTTGAAATATCAAATAGGGAAGTTGTGGTTTCATTGTTGAGAGACACATAAAATTTGTATATTGATCTTTTGAAAAAAGAAAGAAAATTAGTTGATGTTGTGTATTAGATGTATTTACTTAATTGCATTTGTTTCTTTTCTTAAAAAGAAAAAAAAATATTAATAATACAATAAATATATTTTGTTAAGAGAAATGAGTTCTTTGCCTTATACAAATTTGATAAAAAGAAAATATAACTTTGATTATTGTCCTAAAAAAAGAAATTTGTATGGTGTTGGAAGGAAAAATTATAATTGAAAATTTAATTATATATATAGATATATATATATATATATATATATATATATATATATATATGTTTGCATTTATATGTATTTAAATATAAACTGGTTTTCTTATTTCTATCAAACAAAATTAAGTGACTGTATTAAATATACACATTAAATATATATATATCTATATCTATATATTGTATATATTTTTAATATATATCATAAATTGGGCTTTTTATTAAAAGTGTGATTTTAAATTAAATCATGATTTGCTCTGTGTGTGTATATATATAACTCATTAAAAAAAAATAGAATAAGTGTTGTGTTGAAATGTAAAGAGACTATGGAGATTAATGTATATAGTTCGTAGTTTTTGAAATAAAAAAAAATTACATGTTTTGGTGTGGGGGTTCGAACACCCCCACCACCGTTGCATATTGGAGGGGTGTGGGGAGGGGGTGGAGCCCCCACCCACACCCCACTATGTGGGATGTGAGTGGGGACTCCACCCCCTTCCCACACCCCCACTGCTATTTAAACCCCTGCACGCTCCCCCCTTCCTCTCAACCCCGCGGCCCTCTCCCCACGGTATCTCAAAACCATCTGTCATTTCAAACCTCCCTCCGCCGATCCTTTCCCCTGTGCGCAGTCCATCCACCTCTCCTGCTGCCACTTCCTAACTTACGTACCCCTTACCACCAACACCTCCGCCAAACCTCCGCCAGCGCCACCACTACTGCAGCCTCCCTCCACATAGTGTCGCCCCTCCATCTTGGCTATCACCAACACAATATATATATATATTGTTATTAATAAATCCACGATAGTATACTCATATATATATAATGCCATCATATGCATTTCATAAATGGCCTCTATTAAACCTGCAACCAAAAAAAAACAAGGCAAAATGAGAGAAGGAAGAAGAAAGAAGAGGAGAAAAAACAAAGAGGAGAAAAAAATGAGTTTCAAGAATAGGGTTAGGGCTTTTGCCCACAAGGAAATTAGTTTTTTATTTGAGGCCCTTTTAGGGCTATGTAATTTAAAAATTGGCCTTATTTCTTTTATTCCCACACTTTTATTATTTCTATTTCTTTTGTTTTAAAATTTGATTTTAGAATGGGATTTTGTGATTTATAATAAAATGGGTAAACCTTATTCCTGTTTGGAGTATTATTTTTATTTGATAGTGGTATAGTAATAAATAGATTAGATCATGATTAGAAGAAGTTTGTATTTTATTGATTTTTAATTTGATTTTTGAAGAAAAAGATTTATTGGTTTTATTTAAATTTTACACAATTTAATTATTGAGATGTATTTATTTTAATCTTGGTCTTCAAACCTAACTCGACGAGGACGATTTATACTGCATCATTATTAGTTAAATTTTAATATTATTTTAATCATTATGGAGCAATTTAATTAATGAATTTAATTCGACCTTGTTTAAAAACCAACTTGGGAACCTAGTAAACTTTTAAAACGAAGTTAGTGCAAATGTATCTGTGATCTGATCTGCCAAGAAATTAGGAATAATGTAAAGGATGCAGTGATAACTCTGATTGATAGAAAATGTGAAGAAGAACAAATTGATCGAGCTTTGTTGAAAAATATTTTAAATTGTAGAAAATGTGAAGGAGAATAGATTGATCGAGCTTTGTTGTAAAATGTGTTAAATTATAGAAAATGTGAAGGAGAACAAATTGATCGAGCTTTGTTGAAAAATGTACAAATTAACTTATTTAACTGATCTATCATTTCAACTAGTGAGACGTAGGTAATATAAACCAAACTAGTAAACCTTTCGATCAAAATTAGTTTTGGTACAATAAACCCTAATCACGCCTGTGAGGCGTTATGTAGCCAGATTTTCCCAGAATTTAGGGTTTAGCTAGGTTAGTGAAATTTAACCTTGTTTAGGACTATATTATTGTTTTTGTCGAATATCAACATTTGATTTTTGTATTAAATTATTTTCTCTTTTGCACTAGATTTGGGCTATTGATTTGGACTTATGTCAAAGTCCCTTCATTCACATAGGTTAACTTAGGGTTTCGATCTTTGATCCTAACCCTATTGGCGACGTTAACCATGTCGCTTCAAACCCCTAGTTGGCCTTTATTGCGAATGGTATGCACAAGTGAACGCATTACCCCGCATTCAACTGTCATGTCTATGCCTTAAGCATAACACCACCGAGCATGCTTACGCATGTGAGGGGGTTTCTAGGGAAGCATGGAAATTTTTTTGATATTTCATGTCATGACCACATGACAAATGTGGACATGACACGTGTGATGCGTGCCATGACCGCATGAGAAATGTGGGCATGACATAATTAAATATTAAAAATATTCAATTATGTGTGCACCATGATGAGGTGTAAAGTGAGGTGGAAATGATGTGGATTTATATAATTAAGACTTTAGGATAGATGATTAATTAAATAATTTGGAATTATTCAATTAAGGATGATTTAGAGGAATCTGGATGATTTAATTAAATAAATTGATTTTTATTTAATTTTTGGAAGATTAAGATGAATGTGAATCAAATAAATAATTTAGTATATTTATTTATTAATAGAGAAATAAGAATAAAATAAATATTAAAATATTTATTTAATTCGACTTGAGCCATTTTTAGGTGTATATAATATAAATTTGGGAAGAAGTGAATGTTCATGTAGAAGCAATTGGTATGGGTACCAATAGATGAGCTGACGATGTGTTTGAATGTGACTCATTGATGGTTTCCACATGGCTAGCTAGTAATGGAACATTGTTGTTCATGATGTAAGATAGGCTATGTAGAATGTCCATGCCATGTGAATCACTGTTTAACAACTTTCAAAGGTTCTCTACAATAGGGACAGCCTCGCTAGCTAGGTGGTACATACCCAAAAAATCCTAAAAGTCAGCTAGGTGACTATCTAACATTTGGATTTGGGCCTGGGAAAAATGTTTTGTAGGCATGTCTGTATTAGAAGGCTTTCTAAAAGATTATGGTCTATGGATTGTAGGGTTGTTAGAGAAAGACAAGGTAGGTGATTGGACTCTAGAGCTTCCCATAGAGAAGTTAAAGATGTCAGTTTCCTCCTATGTGGAGCTAGAGCTACCAAGAGCACAAGAAGCCATCAGTGATCTTAAGCTTCTACGAATGGTAAATTCTGAGTCAGAGCACTGGGTTGTGATGCTCATAAACCATAAAGAGCTTCCCAACACATAATACTCTAATATTTAAAGATTAGAAGAAACATAATTTTTTGAGAGAGGAAGTGTTTGTTTTTAGAAGAGAAAAAATGTTTTTTTTTGGAGTTTTCAAATGTTTCAAATACATAATACTCTAATATGATACTCTAGAGCTTCCCATCGAGATGTTAAAGATGTCAGTTTCCTCCTATGTGGAGATGGAGCTACCAAGAGTACAAGAAGCCATAAGTGATCTTGAACTTCTACGAATGGTAAATTCTGAGTCAAAGCACTAGGTTGTGATGCTCATAAACCATAAAGAGCTCCCCAACACATAATACTCTAAGATTTAAAGATTAGAAGAAACAAAATTTTTTGAGAGAGGAAGTGTTTGTTTTTAGAAGAGAAAGAATGTTTCTTTTGTAGTTTTCAAATGTTTCAAACATGTCAGGTTCACCAAAATGTGATACGGGAAAAGTAACTCTAACTAAACTATCTTTAATCATAACAACTTCTAATTACACATTAGGATACTAGACACCAAAGATGTGTATCTTGTTGCTATCCAATCTGGAAGAAAAAGAATATCCGGTCTATATCTCTTTGTTGCACTTAAAATTGAAATGATTAAACACTTTCAACTAAAACTAACTAAGACAAGAGAAAGTAGAGAAAATATAGAGATTTATAGACTAAATCACATAAATAAATGCAGAAATAGAAATAACAAATCATGAGGAACCTGGCACTAGGTGGGTAGTCTCACTACCCAAGACAATAACACGTGGTGTAGATGTCTACACTTAGTGTTATAGTCTATATAGGGTAGGAAACTAAAACTTGGCTATGTATGGCTTCAGACATATTTCAATGATTTTCTATAGACAACAAACAGAATGATTATTACATAGAAATAGATAAATAAGGAAAATAGATAGAAATGATGTGATGAGGATGAAATAACAAATTGACAAAGAAGGGGAAAACGAATGCAAATGCTTGTGCCTTTGAAATCTTTTCTCTCACAACCTGCAATCACAAACAAAGAAGAAGGGTTGGGCTATATGGAGGTTTACCTCACTCAAATCCTATTTTTGGTGTTTTCGCCTCAATGATAGAAAGAGATCTTGATATATTGATAAAATAGTGTGTACTCTAAATTCTAAGTGCATCTAGAATTTGACGAGTAGTGACAAAAAATAGTCCAATATTGATAAATGAACAAGCAAGGAAATGATACTCAATGCTAGTCTAAATGGATTGAGAAAAGTAAGGGAAGGAGTTATGAGGATCTCGCTAGAAGACTATGGCATCAAAGAACAAATAAAGCTTTGTTCAGAAGGATAGCAATCTCGAACAAGAGCCTTTCAAATAGTGCAAGGGATAAAAGTAAATCACATCAGTTAATTATTTTCAATAACCTGCAATAAAAAATAGGTATGGAATAATAATAGCACAAATAAAATGATAGCAATAATTTTGGCTAAGATTCACTAGCATGAGAGATCGATCCTTTCAAATGGCAAAGTGACAAGGTTTTATAGGAAAATAAAGAAGTAAAAAGATAGGAAATGAGTCATTTGGGCACATATAGACATTAGGAAAATCTTGGATTGCCATGCAAGTAAAAATGCACCTTCTAAAAATGGTTAATAAACTAAAAGACTATTTCAAGACATCAGTGTGTGGCATAGATGTCCACGCTTAGTGCTTTGGTCTATGCAGCTTCAATTCTAATAAAGTTTAGATAACTTGGGGCATTGCCAAGGTTGAGGGACTTTTATAGTTTTTAGATAAGATAAGCTGAAAGGGTCCAAGCATCCTTTATAAAACATCTCTTGTGGGTTGAGGGTAACGCTAATGCTAGAGAAAGTGGTCCTAAGAACACACTAAGGGAGCATACACTAAGGCGAGTGCCAAATAAAGCATGAAATTGTGAGTTAGCACAATTTACGATGCCACACTTTAAATTATGGATGGAGCTTCTTCTCCTTGGTTGATGGATGGGGAGGAAAGGGACTTCCTCTAATCATGGGTTCAACCCCTTCCCCAATTAGTAGCAAGAGCATTAGCTTGCAAAGATGGCCTTAGATCCCTTCATATATATTTATTATGTACATTGTATATGCAGCAGTTGGCTTAATGACCTATTGTATTCATTATCATTGACGAGGGTTGTAGCGTTTGACCCCATGTACATGTTGGTTATGTAATGATGTTATCTTCATTGATGAGTACTAGATATGTACTTACATGAGACTTTCATATTATTGAGACATACTTGATGGTACTTATTGTTGTACTTTTTTAATGTACCTAATGAGTGGGAGTTATATGCATGGATATTATTAGAAATCACTTGCATATTTTGCACATTGTTGTAATATTGTATCATGGAAGTTAAAATAAGTTGTTAGAAGCTAATCTTATGCCTTTCTATTAGATTGGGTTGTTTGTTTTGGTTAATTCTTAAGAAATTTTGAGTTGCATTTTAGGAGGTTGTTATAGATTTGTTCCAATAAGATGCTCTAGTTCTTATTGATTACAATAAATTCTCATGTTTTAAAGAAAAGGTTAGGTTTGGACTACTAACATCAATAGTGAAGTGATCACTAGTGTTTTTGCCAGGTTGTAGGTGTAGCTTTTGTCAAGCATTCTTGAATCAAATTTCAAGAAGTTTCTTAATAGAAAATCCATTCATTACAATGAAAATTTTACACAATAAGCTATGAAAGGTTTCCTAGAATTGGAGAAGTTCCTGATTAGAATGTCAACTTAACCTAGTCTCTGGGTATTATTATGTGGAGGAGTGTGTATGGAAAGGATTTTGGTTGTGGGGATCCTACTATTATGAAGAGTGATACTCTGTGGGGAATTCAAGTGAACTCGTTAATGGGTTTCATCCAAGGCTAGCACAAAAGAATCATGATTAGATAAAACATGGGGGAAATTCAATTTGGCCTATAATACTATCATAGAGACTATTAACACTTTTGAAAGGATGTGGTTGAAGTTAGAGGATGTAGTGATGCATATCATCCCATCTAATGAGATAGTGTTTGACTAATATTTCACTTCTAACTACTTTTGGATATGTTGGGGTTCCACCAAAGGTTGTGGAAGCCATCATTAGAATTCAAGGGTGTAGAATGTGATAGCATATGTGTCCACCATTTGTGAAAATATGCTTGCTATCCTCTTGATCCCGAGGGAATTAGTCTTGAAACATGGACTTGTTCCCAATCATGCAATTGTTGAGACAGATCCTCCTAAGGGATCTAGTTCTCCTATATGATTGAATTGTGAATAATAAGATTGTATTATTGCATGTAGAATTTCAATATTAATACATTACCAATTAAATTGTTTGACTAAATTCATACTATTTACTTGGAGATCTATTTTAAATATTGTTTTAATTTCAACTTGGTTGGCATTTATTTAATATGTTAAGAATATATTTATTAATTACAATTAATGAAAATGATGGTTGTAACATTTTTCAATATTGCTCTGCTCCAATATTAAAAACAAGTACGAAGTACTTCTATTTTCTAATATAAAATATTAAAAACTAAATAACGTTTGAAATGTTTTTTAAACCCTTTTCTTTAAAAATATAATGTTTTAGATAGTACTCACTAATTAATTTGATAATTCTGTGTGTATATATTAGACTTTTTTTTTTCAAATGAATAGTTAAACATTTAAATAATAGAAAAGAATTGTGTAGGTGAGGATGATAGTCCATTCCTTGATTACACTATCTAATAAGGTTCAAATCCTTTGGAGTTGCATTTGGGCCAGGGACTACCTTTGGGTGACTTCGACAAACAAGTTCAACCTGTGGGTGACTTTGATGGAGTGGACAAGTTCAACATGTCGGTGACTTTGATGGAGTGGATCCCCTTCTTGTAACAACTTACCTAAAAAACGACTTCTCATTTAAATATATGCTTCTTCATAATATTGTAACCCATTATATAAAAAGAAAGATAGAAATATACAATTAGAGTGGAAAAGAGTAAATATATCATACAAACATGTTTCTTGGGGCGAGACAGTATGTTTTCCATTCTTCAATGGTGGACAGGAGTCCCTCGTTGCGACTTGAGTTCGTTATTCAGTAATTTTTAATTTATAGTTGGTTTAGTCAACTAAAAATGTACTTTACCATTTAATTTAATCACTGGTGCGGCCTCTGCCCGACACATCCAGGAATTTCTATTCAACAGGAAGAACTCTTCATATTGGGAATCGCATTTTGTTCTAAAAGGCCGTTAAATATCAATCAACCATCAAAAGTCTATAGCAAATTTAGATATTATCCAGCCGCAAAAATAATGAAAATTTATCTTTGAGACCTTCCACAACCAAGCAAAAGATGGAGAAGGTATTTCCTATGAATGCCGTCAATGAAGACTCCGGATAGCTTCGAAATTCCACTTTCTGGCAGGTTTGGTTTATATATCTCTCCCTTCTCCAACGCCAACTTTTTTTTAACGTTGGATTTTCTTAATTTTCTTAATAGGATCTGCTCTGAAATGAAGAAGAGCTTATTATTGAGCGTTAAACCAGTGCTGGAAGAAAGCATTAGAAGCATTAGATCTTCGAAAATCATATTACATTTCGTGCACACTCTACTTAAACATCATCTATTTTAATAGTCAAACAGTTGAAATAGTCAAACAATCAATAGCCCTAGATACCTTCCAGGGTTGTTCATTCCGGCCCAATGCATTCTTCATCACTCAACTAATCACAACAGCAATCTGAAACAAATATGCCCAGAAAGGAATGGATTTTCATGAATTTTAGGTTTTATGGTGGAGGGAGGAAGGTTGTTTCTAGTCATTGAAGGCTGTTAATGCCCAGACAGAATGCGATCCACTTCAATGGTCAAACAATCAATAGCAATTTTACACCTCATTCACAATAAAAAGTGTTAGATATTTGTCCTACATTTATTGGTCAAAATTGATCTTTGACTGTTGAAGTGGATGATATTTAAGAACAGTGAAGGCGGCCCACTTGTGTTGCCATCAAAGAACTTGGTCTCACAATTTTATTATTATATTATATCTGTCTATTTTTATTATTGTTCTAGTTATAATGTCTTATTTGTAAGTGTTTTTAAATCTTATTTTTAAGAAATTTATGGCCAACATAATAAAAAAACAAATAGAACTAAATAACTAAGGATAAAAAATTATAATCCACATAATAAAAATAATAATACTAATACAACTAAATTAAATGAATTATAAAACTAACAATAATAAGCTATAACCAACATATAATTAAAAAAATACAAATAGAACTGAAAAACTAATAACAATAAACTATAGCCAACATAAAAATATATATACAAATAGAACTCAAAAACTAATAATAATAAACTATAGCTGACAAAAAAATATATACAAATAGAACTAAATAACCAAAATAATAAACCATTCCATGAAGCCTAGGAAAGATATCTTCTCATGCTCTGCAACTTCCCTGCCTAAATTAGTTTTTTGAATTTGAATCTGAGCGGGAATGGCGGTCAACAACTTGGGGGGTCCCGTGGCTTGCTTGCCCCTCTCTGAGCAAGGGATACTCGGTACTATCATAGGTAGCAACATCAAGCACGTGATTTCAGCCTTGGGTTTAGGGCCCAAGGTTGGAAGGCTGTCCTTGTGGGAAATGATCATGTTGGCCAAGCTAATGGGTCGGTGATCCCTCTATTGTTTGAGTTAGAGGAAGGAATGACTTTGAAGTTGCCAAACTTGACCATCCAATGGGTGGTTTCAACAATGGAAAATACATTGGTGACATTGGTGGGTAAGTTCTTTGCATATTGCCCCAACATTGACCTTGTCAGAAGATGGATTGCATCCCAATGGCAACATAAGGGCAGTGTCTCAGCTAGTGCCATGGCAGGTGGTATGTTTCTCTTCAAATTTACCTCCAAAGATGATCTTCTCCATGTGTTATCGAGTGGTCCATGGCTATATAGGAAGCATTCTCTTTCTATGTGCAAGTGGAGACTTGGGTTCGACCCCAAGGTAGATCTGAATCAGTCGGCTCCAGTTTGGGTAAGGCTAATTCGGTTGCCCCTCGAATACTAGGATGAAGAAATTTTTTCTTGGATTGGTAATTCTTTTGGAGATTATGTGATAGTAGATAAGGTCACCAAGGCAAAATCAAGGCTTGTCTACACTAGATTATGTGTTAATGTTGACATCCTTAAAACTCTTCCAACCTCCATTATCTTGGAGTCTAAATTTGGGAGATGGACCTAGAGCATTCTCTATGAGAACTCTCAGATCTTCTGCCAGAACTGCGTGAAGCCAGGTCATGTCATAACCCAGTGTTGGGCCCCCAAAAAACCTACTCAGCCTCAAGAATATGTGAAAAAAATGGAGGATGTGAAAGAATATCCCTTTAAGGAGGATATCCTGAATCTCATCAGTTCTCCCCCAGCTTCCCCAACGAAGACCTTAGAAGGAGAAATGTTGCATGACACTGCTCAGACTGAGGGGGGAAAGCTGAGGAGAGTAGAACTTTGCCAAACAGACAACACATGGACATCAGAATTGAAGAGAAACAATTGGGGGTCCACAATGTTGAGGAATATAAGTCAGATACTAACCCCCAGAAGTTAAAATTTACTATCTTGGATATGCAGGGGACAACCTATGAAAGAGTAGAGGGTGAGATCCTTAGCCAATGGGAACCTTGGGCTCTACCATGTAAAGGGTAGTAGCATGGGCCATCTCAGAGCTGAAAGTGGAATAGACACAAGTCCTTAGTCCCCCTCTGAAGGTTGGAGGCTCTTCATTAGGCAAAAGCACTTTGGGGGAAACTTTCTCCCCATCCATATGAGCAGGTACCAGTAAACCTACAGATGACTCTAAGGGTTGGTCAATAGCTAAAAGAAAGGGTAAAGGGCAGAGAAGGAAGACCACGAATGTTGTGTTCAACCTAAAGTCTGGAAGATCTTCACATATCCAAACCAAACACCATGAGATTGTGAGGGAGATAGAAAATGGAAGATAGACCATCTTGTAGTTGTCTTCTAGGAAGATGAAGAAACGAAGATTCTCTCTTGGAATATTAGAAGACTAAATAGTCCTCACAAACATTTTTTGGTTAAAAACTATATTTTAAAAACAAAATTGGTGTTTTATTGTTGCAGGAAGTAAAGATGTCTGAAGGTAATTTCAAATTGGTTGCTAATAACATTTTGCCTAATGTTATTTTTCTTGTCAGTGAAGCTCAGGGGGCATCTGGTGGCATTGTTACCATGTGGGGGCATAATGTGAAGGGCTTGGTTGTTACTTATACCAAGCACTATTTGGAAATCTTTCTCCTTTAGGGACAGTGATTTGTCTGTGGTCAATGTTTATGCTCTTAACTCTAGAATGGGTCGGAAGGAGGTTTGGGACTATTTGTCTTCTAGAATAAACCATTTCAAAAAGCTCCACTGGATGGTTGTGGGAGATTTCAATACCTCTCTTTTTCCTTCAGAAAAATTGAGAGGTATCATGGACTATTCGGATAGCATGGATGGCTTTGCGGAGTTTCTGAATAATGCTGGCATAATGGACATTGAACTCTCTCGTCAATCTTTCACTTGGTTTAATAGAAGGCAAGGAAACCATCTTATATAAGTTAAGTTGGATAGAGTACTTATCTCTTCTAACTAGAATATTGTTAACCTCCTCAGGATGGAGGCCCTCCCTTGTGTTGGTTCGGACCACAACCCTCTGTTACTAAACTGGCAGGACCAAATTCCTAGAGGACCTTATCCTTTTAGGTTTGAAATGATGTGGGTTGTTCACCTAGAATTTAAAGGCTGCTTATCCAACTAGTGAAAAATTCCAATCCAAGGACTAGCCATGTTTAGATTGGCCCAAAAACTCATCAATGTCAAAAACTAGGTGAAAGGTTGTGTTGATGCTCAGAATTGCGCAGTTTCCAACACCAACATGGGAAACTCTGAAACGTGGGAATGCTCTTTAGAGTAACCTCCAGATTTTAAAGAAGTTGGCTCTTCTTTATCTCAAGAGTGCTTGGGGAAAAGGGATAGAGTTAAACAGAATCACAAATGCAACTAAAATGGAAACTAAACTATGGCGATGCACTTGAATGTGATTTTGCTTCTCAACACTAAGCACAGTGAAACTATTTTAGGATTCAGTCACATTAAAGAGCAAACAATGCATGATCAATGTAACATATGAAAAACAAGTAGGATCAAAGGCTCACAGATCAGAATATTTTGTAATAACACAGAACATATTAAGAAAGGCACAGAACTCTGTCTTTATTAATTTTCCAGTCACATAAAAGGCACAGAATCATGCACAATTATACAAACTCTCTGAATCAAGAAAATAGAACAAAGGCAAATGATATTACTGGCCACTACAAAAGATCCTCAAACTTCTCTAACAATCTATGATGCAAAAAATTCTCTATATCTCCAATCTTGTATATATGGCACTATGATCTGAACCCATATTTATAGCATAGAACTGGCTCAAAGATTGCCCGCACGATCAAATCTCAACGGTCTAACCAAACTGGCGCTTAACTGAAAGTGTCTGATAGAAGATCTCTTTTGAATCAGGGACGGTTAGCCACTCTGCAAGTTCATTGGCTGCAACAGATACATGTAACCCCACTTACTTGAATCAAGGAGGAACACGTGGCAGTTTTTGATAGTCTTTGCGACTATAAACCCTTGGAACAACTGGCATTCATACGCGCCTCTTTCTTGAAACTCCTTCATCTTTCCAGAACAATAAGAAACTAACACATGGCATCCTCCACGTGACTTACTTGATAAACCGCTTCTTTCTCAAGAGTCACCGGGACTTGACACTTGGCAACGTTCGCGGCCCTTGCAAAAGATACATGGCACTGTCTGCTTTACTTTGAGTCTTTACTGTGGCTTATATTAAGAGTGCTCAGGCTTTGCCATCTATCACGGTCCGCTAAACTTTGAAAACTAAGAAACATTAAAAATGGGACCCACCAACAGTCCGTGCCTGAGCAGCTTCAAAAAGAAAAAGGGGACAGGTGGCGCTTTCTTCTGAAATGAGAAACTATGTACGTGGCGGCTTCCGCTGCACTTAGAGAGACTGTAGATACCTTTACAGGATTCTGCGGAAGATGACACATGGTAGTCTTCGCTGCAACTTTAAGAAACTCTTGAAACATTACAGCGTCCTGCGGAAGATGACACATGGCAGTCTCCGCTGAGCTTCGGGAAACTTTAGCATTTAAACAAAAACCTCCATGGACGCTGCCACCTGGCGCCCTCCGCGCGACTCTAAGAAACTTAATAAAAACATTAGGGACTCATAAGAATCATGTGGATGGTGACAGATGTCACACTCTGCTGCAACTATAGAAATATTAATCGGGGGCCCACCAACCTCTTTACTTAGCAATGAAACCAAAAAGGAACCCGCGGAAGATGACACTTGGAGCTCTCCGCCGAAACTAAATGGGACACGCGGCACCTTCCGTGTAACTTTAGGAAACTCTAAAGAAACATTCTGCATCTGCCACTTGGCGCTTTCAGCGCTCACTGAAGCTCTTAAAGGGACCTACTACATTATGAGAAACATTCAAAAAAAATGTTTGAAACTTTTAAGAAACTGGAACGGGTGCCGACACTTGGCAACTTCCGCTGAATGCAAAAAGATATGTGGCACTCTCCGCGGCCACTCTAAGAAATTCCAAAATGTATCCCGACTGCTGACACGTGGCGGCTACCGCTGCTTTGAAAGAAACCTAAAAAATAGGACCCGCTAGACTTACTTTGTAAAAAGGGGCTTTTGAAACTTATAGAAACTAAACCTTAGATGCTGACACTTGGCAGCTTCCACTGATATTAAAAGGGATGCGTGGCTCCATCCACGTAACTTTAAGCAACTTTATAATGTGTCCCAGGTGTTGACACTTGGTAGCTTCCGCTACTTCTCTGGGACTTTGGCAAAATTTACAAAAATGAAAACCCCACGCGCCCGTGCTCTGTGCTCGCGCTATGTGTCAAAACCCTCGCTGCAAAACTGAAGCGCTCAGAGACAAAAACTGGAGCTTGCACAACTAAAACTCAAAAATCAAAATGTAGAGTATTTTACTCTACAGTTCTTGGCGACCCCAAGGACTTTTGAGCCTACTCAAAAAAAATCCAAAAATGTGTATCTATACAGCAAAATTTATAAATTCTACAAGGCCGTCTAATATACAGACCACTCAGCATCAGATAACCCCTGCTTGTTCTGCAAATCCTGGAAGGCCAAATCTAGGTTGATCATGTCCTTATGCGAAAAGCTTTGCAAAACATGGACTGCTGCTTTGAACTGGAAACCAAGTTGGGCCATGGGAATCAAAACAACTTCCACTTCTGACACTGATGAGGCATCTGTTAGACCCTGGAAAACTGATTGATCATTCTGTCTGGCTAGCAACAGAGGCTTGATCTCATCAACCATTAATACCGTGTTGCTATCAGGAAAAGGGGAAGGAAGACCCAATTGCACCAGGTCTTCAATATGTTTCTTTATGTCCTTCACTCCCTCCTTGACCACATCCAGGAGCTCCTAGCAGGTAATTGTAGCAGAGTTACAACTGAGAACCTCATTCACCCGTTTGGCAGCAATCATTCTGTCATTGATCCCTGCTGCTGATAATGTTTCATCAGATGTGTCATAAAGTTTCCCCAGTAGTAGTTGAGAATCAGAAACTCTCATGGAAACAGTGGACAAAGTGGCCTGAACTGAGGTTTCCACCTTTTCACATAATTGCTGTGCATGCAGCAGGAAGGTTAAAGAGGGTTTGAGCTGGATAATCTCCTCAGAGATTCTTGCCCACATTGATGAATATAGCTCCTTGACCAAGTTTAACACTCCTGCATTTTGAGGCCTATTTGCCAACTCAAGGGTCAATTGTTTTGCTGTTTGTTGCTCGGCCTGAAGTTGAGCTTGTATGGCAGCAATATTATTCTGCTCTTTCAACAGCTACTGTTGCAACTGTGTGGCCTGTTGAGAGGAATCTTGATGCCTCTTCTGCAACGTGGCCCTTTCTTGCTTCAGGGTAGTCACAACAGACTTCACCTAGATCAGCTCCTCTTTCAAGGAAGCATTTTGGCTCTGTGTAGCCTGATGAATCTGACATGAAACAATATTTTGCAACTATTTAGTGAGATCTTCTATCTCATCATTTTTTGATTTGAGCTCAGTAGTCAGGGTCTCACTATGTGTCTTTTCCTAAGCCAGATCAGCCTCCACTTTCTGCAACTTCCTTGACAACTTCAAATAGTTAGTGGCTACAGCAGAAGTGGTTTCATTTAGCAGCTCTACCCTGTCTTGTGGCCTGAAAAGTGACATGTCCATCACTACTGCACTCATTGTATAATCTTGGGGCTGCATCGTCTCATTAGGTCTAACTACATTTGGTGACAAATGGGTCACAGTTGGCTACTGCTGAATTGGGTCAAATAGTGACCTCATATGTGGGACAACCTGAGCTTTATTGTCTTTCTTTCTCTTTTTGTCCAGTCGAGCTTCCCTAGCCTTCTTGGCAGTGTCTGCTTGAGCTTGGAAGGTAGGGGGAGAGGCAATATACCCGTCCGCAAAAGGGTGACCTTGTGGCAAGCCATAAGGGATAGCCAAATGTTGACTAGGAGGGATCTGAGGAGATAGTCTCCTGGGGAAAGAAGGAGAAAAGGG
This sequence comes from Cunninghamia lanceolata, assembly GCA_027924645.1. Taxonomy (NCBI): domain Eukaryota; kingdom Viridiplantae; phylum Streptophyta; class Pinopsida; order Cupressales; family Cupressaceae; genus Cunninghamia; species Cunninghamia lanceolata. The sequence continues at coordinate 2,861,930 of BSBN01000516.1, forward strand.
CAGCAATAATATGGCCTGTGTAGTAACAGGTGGGGAAAAATGAGAAATTGGCAGAGCAGAGGTGGCAGGGGATACTATTTGGCCAGTTGGGATTGCCACCCCTATTGAAGAAGAAAAAGATTGAGAAGAAGAAGGAGAAGAAGCACATACCTGAGGAGTAATAGATATACTCGGTGGTGGCTGCAATAAAGGTTCTACCTCCTCGTCTGAATCAGGCTAAAGTTTCAGCCTCTTATGTTTCCTTGGCCTCTCTTCTTCTTGCTATGTTTCTTTCTCCTCAACATTTACCACTGTTGCTAGTGGCGTTTGCACAAAACTGGAAGCCCCACTCATTGAAACTGATGGGGTCCCTCTAGGTGGTGATGACACCACACTCTTTTGCTTCTCTATAGCACTGAAAGATTGGGGCCAGGTGGTTACAGCAGCTGTAGGTGATGCTTGTCCTGGGGTCTATACTGTATGAGTGGATTTAGGTTCTCCTTCAGATTCCTCACCCTTTTTGCGGATCTTACTTGTATCAAGGCTAGAGACTAGAGAAGGATGCCACTCGTCCCAAATGGACTCCCATTTCTCGTCTGTATCAACGTTGCCAAAGGAGTGGGTTGTTTCGAATATCTCCTGCCTATATTTCCAATAGGCTTCTATCTTTTCAGCCTTCCACTCTCTATCTCTTATTAAGTTTTTCTTTAATCCGGTGCCCATTTTGAGCTTAGGGTCATAGGCCTTTTCCTTTTTATAAAATACCTCCCACGGCCTGGGTCCCTCAAAGGGCAAATCCGTCAATTCTGCATATAAATCAGGGATGTCCTCCTTAGGGTTTCTTCTGTCTTCCCAAAAGGGGCGGCCCTCGTGCACAATTTTGGCACCAATCTTATTATTTTTGACCCACAAGGTTATGAAACTGACTGGATCATATCTCCATTTATCTTCGACCAAAAGAAAACCTAGGACAGCTAACTTTCTTAGCAATAAATATTCAGCATCCCTGACCAATAGGGTCATGTTTTTCTTCACCCAAGGAATATCATACATTTTCTTTTTCTTCTTCCCAGTGCCATAATCATTATCAACCATAGACATTTGCCGGGTGACCTCTAAGAAGGCTAGCCTATGAGTCAAAACCTTAGGTAGCAATATTGGCTCTCCATTAAAACCATGGACCCTGATAATAGTATGATAAGACCCAAATAAATAATCACATGGAATGGGGGAATTTGTCATGAGGCCTCTGATACTTAATGTTAATCTATTCTCAACAGGCTACGGGCTTAGGTGAGTAAAAGCAAGGGCGACAAAAAGTTCCCAAAATTCATAAGGGTCAGATGATTTAGACAAAACATGGGTCCATGCAGACATAGGGATAGTTCTATTGGGATCAAAACTTGGATCATACATGTCTAGATGCATATACTGGGAAAAGATGGCATAGTTTTGGTATAACATGAGGTGAAACAGATAAGAAGAATACCTGAAAACCCCTGTTGATTTGAAATTGGTGAGTTGTTCGGCCATTGAGTAGGCAATCTACTTTGAAAAATCTAGCCGAAACTCCTAAGACTTATCTACGGTCTTCATTCTGAATAAAATGGCCAGCTACCAATCATAGACGGTGATGTCTTCCTTCATTTCGAAGATAAATGCCATCATAGATAGCACTTCCTGACTGGCTTGTGTAAATTGTGCCCTTCCTATTGGCAGCGCTGGCATTTGGGTAATTTCATCTCCCAATTGCATCTCTGAATTAAGAAACCTTAGTTGATGCTTGACGTTTGCCCGCGTCTTCTACATTTTGGCAATGGTGGGAAACGTGGCTATGCTGTCATAGTATAGGGCCAACATGTCCCTGATGGCCTTTGGTGTAATTTGCACCATGAAGGGTCCCTTCTGAATGGTGCTTGAGGGTGCATGAAATAATTCTGCGCATACCTCAATTAGGTCGGGCATAAATGCACGCTCGGGACCATGAATTTTGCCAATTGGGAGGTCCATATCCGCATGCCAAATGTCTCAAATTGTTTAGCTTTAGCCTTCAGGAGGTACCTTTGGTGTGCTCCCTCTCGTAGAGCTTTACCAGACTTTTGTAGGGCTGGTTCAACAATACCATCTGTGAAATCTTGTACCTTAGCTAGGTCAACTGCATAACCAACCTCTGGAACCCTAGTCCTTGGATAGGTCCTTAAAGGTTGCGCAGGGGCCGAAGCGTATGATTTGCTGGTGAGGAGCCTGTCAACAGACTCGTAAATCCCAAGCCCCTGTTGTGAAGACTGTGCCTCCGCCATCTCTGTGTTTGCTGGAAACTGTTGAACTTACTGTAAACAAGTATGGAAGCTTTGCAACAAGGAAGATACACTTAGGAAGCAGGTTTTACAAATGAAAATGCAGCAACAGGGAAGACACTTAGCAGAAGTTGAAACAAATGAAACTCAGTTAAGCTTTAACTTATGTTGTTGGGATATTTTAATGATGCATCAAGTCTCATAAATGGCATTAAAAACGGAAACCGTTATAAAATCTTAAGCGATCTGAGTGGGACAGAGTGTCAGACACGTCATAAAAAGTGGCTGTGCTGGGTACCTTTTAGGAATTTTGGGGATTATAGAGGTTTAATGAATGCGAAAGTTTCAAGACTTTTAAGAGACTTGAGTTGTGGCCACATGTTTATAAAACACTTATTCAAACAAAAGCGGGAAAAAACAAAGCGGGAAAAACAAAACAACAATAAACAGGAAACTATCTAACTATAATACACAGGAAAGACACTGTCTAATTGAAATGCTTCAAGTAGATCCCGTTGACGGGAATCTCTTCAGGCTCACCCTCCATCGTTTCAAGCTCAAAAAAGTTCTGTTGTTTACAGGAATGGATTTTATAGGGGCCAGTCCATAATGACTCAAATTTACTATGTCGACCTGGCTTGGCAGCTCTCTCATCCCATTTCAAAACAACTAATCCTACTTCAAAATGAGGGTTTGAAGTTTTCTTATCGAAACAGTCTTTGATTATTTTTTGATGTTTCAATAATGATTCATGTGCTGAATCCCTCTTTTCTTGAACTTCCAGAAGCTCAGCAAGTCTAACCTGCATGGGGCCATTTTCCTCAATCTCAATCTGTTTCAATAACTGGAGAGCAAGAATCTCCAAGCTCAGGGGCATCACAGCAGGTTTACCATAGACCAATTCATATGGGGAAATTTTTGTCACTTGTTTCAGTGTAATTCTGTCTGCCCACATTGCTATATTAAGCACTTTATGCCACTCTTTGTGATGATCAACCCCTATTCTTTTAATAAGTCTGATCAGATTCTTGTTAGTTGATTCTGCTAAACCATTACCCTGAGGATAATAATTGGAGGAGGTCTTCAGGTAGATTCCATACTTTAGTGCAAAGTCAGATATCTTTGGCCCCAAAAATACCTTAGCATTATCTGAAATTACAGTATGAGGAGGCCCAAAGCGAGTAGTGATACCTTCCAGAAAGTCTAGAATCACTTTCTCTGTTGCTTCTTTTAGTGGGACTGCCTCACTCCATCTGGTAAAGTAATCTGTGGCCATTAGAATCCATTTGTGCCCCATACTTGACATTGGATTGATCATTCCAATGAAATCTAGACCCCATTGGGCAAATGGTTCATCAACAATTATAGGACTAAGGGGCATTGCTGCATTCCTTCTCTTTCCTACATAGTACTGACAAGATTGTCATTCTTTAACCAGTTGATAATAGTCTATGAATAAAGTGGGCCAGAAGTAACCTACCTAACTTATCTTTATAGCTGTGGTTCTTGCAGAAAAATGTCCACCTGACACTCCATGATGCATTTCATACAATATTCTTTGGGCTTCATCTCTTTCTATGCATCTTCAAAGTATGCCATCAGTATTTCTTCTGAAAAGAACTTGGTCAATTAAAACAAAATGAACTCCTTGTTACCTATAGTACCTCTTCTTATCCTAAGAGAGCTCCTTTGGGAAAATTCCATGTTTCATAAACTAGATCCTATCTGTGACCCAAGAATTCTGATCAGCTTCTTGTATCCTTAATACATTTTCCTCCTCTGTTTCTTCAATTATCATTTTTTCCATATCTTGAACCATATACTGGCACAAACCCTTGCCTCTGACAAGTTTAGTTGGTCTGACCTCCACATCATATTCAAGAATCTTTGTTATCCAGTTTGCTCTTTTCTCAGTGATTTCTCCTTCCATAATATATTCTCTGACACTCGAATGAGCCACTAGTATCAGAATCTTATTACCTGTGACCATGTGTCTGAATTTCTTAAGGGCTTTTACCATAGCATATGCCTGTTTCTCCACAAAGTTATACCTAGCTTCATACTCCCTAAGAGTTCTTGAGAAAAAGGCTATTGGATGCTCTCCCTCTTGTTGATCATCTTTCTATGTTAGGATAGCAACAATACTAAATTCTCCTCCATAGACATACATTGTAAAAGACTTAGAGAAGTCAGGGTTTCTCAATACTGGGGCTGTTGAAATTGCTTTCTTGACCTCTTCAAAAGCCTGTCTCCCTTCTGCAGTCCATTTGAATACCAGGTCTTTCTTTAGTAGCAGTGTAATTGGTCTTATTAGGCCTGCAAAGTCTGATATGAATCTACTGACAAAATTAATCTTTCCCAAGAAGGACTAAACTGCTTTCTTATTAATAGGTAGAGACAGGTTCATTATGGCAGTGACTCTTTCTGGATCTATAGAGACTCCTTCTTTAGAGACTATATGCCCTAATAGTTTACCTTGAGGTACTGCAAAAATGCATTTCTTAGGATTTAGAGATATTCCAAACTCTTGGCATTTCTTAAAAACTGCTTCTAAATGGTCAAAATGATCTGCAACATTTTTAGAGAAAACAGTGAGGTCATCTAGGTAAATTAGAATGATTTTGTTGATAATCTCTCCAAATGCTACATCCATTGCCCTCTGAAATGTAGCTCCAGCATTTGAAAGACCAAAAGGCATCTTTGCATAGGCGAATGTTCCCCATTTTGTGGTGAAAGTAGTCTTATGCTGGTCCTCATCAGCCAACCAAATCTAATTGTACCCAGAGAAACCATCTAGCAGGAAAAATCTCTCTGATCCAGCCACAGTCTGTAAAATTTGTTCCATAGAGGGCAAGGGGTAGTGATCCTTCAAGGAAGCCCTATTTAAGTCTCTAAAATCCACACAAAGCCTTATGTCCCCATTCTTTTTCCTGACTGGTACTAAGTTGGACACCCAAGTTGAGTGTTTGATTGGGAAAATAATCTTTGACTCTAATAGTTTCTGCAACTCATCCACCATCAGAGGTTCAATCCTAGGGTTCACTGGCCTCTGTTTCTGTCTAACCGGTTTAGATCCTTCAGTCAGCTCTATAGTGTGTTGAATGATACTTCTATCATAACCATGGAGATCTTCATAGGTCCAGGCTATGACCCTATCATATTTCTCACATAAATCGATTAACCTTTTTCTTTCTTGTTGAGTGGCAGAATTCCCAACCTTCAATTTTATTCCCTCACTAACCTGAATCTCAGAGTAGTCTTCTTTGTTTGCCTAAAATCTCTTCTTTTCTAGGCTAGCATCTTCAGGATCAAACAAGTTTTCTAGGGTAATCAGTCATTTAGGGAGCTTGTTTGATTTCAGTTGAATGATCTAATCACCATATGCTTCTTCAATTTTTGGTTGTAATTGATCAGCAAATTCTCCTGACTGTTGCAAAAATGAAAGTATTTGAAAATCATTTTCAAAAACTTGCCAATTTTCATCATTATCTGGGATGGTTGGCCTTACAATAACTTTGACTGACTCATTATTGACCATTAGATCAGTTATAGGATCAAACTGTGAACCAATTTGTGCCATCCTATCTGCCTCAGAATTTTGGGCTCTAGGAACTACTTCTATAGTGAAGGCTTCAAAATTTTCTATTAGGTCCCAAATTCTGTGCCTATAGGATCTCATCCTTACATTTTTGGCTATTGCCTTCTCTCTTATTTGTTTCACCACTAGTTCTGAATCTCCTTTGACTATCAGATTCTTTACTCCTTTCCTTTTTGCTAATATAAGTCCATGCACTAAAGATTCATACTCAGCATCATTATTGGTACAGGCAAAATGAAAGCGAATGGCTCTCAAAATCTTTTCACCATTGGGGACAGTAAGACAAATTCCTGCTCCAGCTCCATTTTTGCTTCTAGCCCCATCAAAATTTAGGGTCCAGATTCCTGAGTCATTCATAGATTCTTGAGTCTGAGAGGGCTCATTCCTTAAGACATTAGGGATCTCTTGGTCTTCCTCAAATATAACATAAGTGCCCAACCCTGTTGAGTCATAATTTCCAAAGGGATCACTCTGCATCATGGTTAACAATTGGTTATCTTCTTCTTGCTAATCATATTCAGTCCAATCCCCTATTTCTTCAACAAAGATCCTTTCCTCTTTATTTAACATGGCATGGGCTGCTTCTAACTTTGGGGTTGGTTCATTAGTGATATGGTCCTTTGACAATGGTTCTGACAGTATCTTCATTTTAGTCCCATATTTGGTTCTTAGGATGAGGTGGGACCAATCAAGTGACATATAACTTCCTATCTTAGCTGTGAAATCTCTGGATAGGCATAACCCAAAAATAGGAGGAATATCTATGACTACAACATCTTGATTAACAATTATATTGGGACAGGTATACAGCTGTAGTGGAAGTTGCTTAATTTTCCCTATTGTTTGTACAGACTTCCCATCTAACTGCATAACTCCTTTTGCAAGTGGCTCATATTTTATTGTCAAAGCATCTGCTATTTGCTTTGGCATCACTATGGTGCTAGCCCCAGAGTCTATCATTGCATTGTGCAATAGTTTCTTCCCAACTATCAGAGTTAAATAAAAGGGATCTGGCTTGGATTTACTTACCTCTGGTGCATTGTTCAGAAGAGTTGTTGTCTGTAGAGGAATAGTGTCTTTGAGCTTTTCTTTATCATTAGGTCCTCCTTTGGCAACAGTCTGTTTAGGCATAGCTTGGCTCTGTAAAGCTTCTTGCAATAGTGTCTTTTGCTCAGGAATGGCTAACATATCCCATATTGACATGTGTGCTGGAGTCCTCTTCAATTGATCTAGCACGTTCACAGGTCCTATTGCTTGTGTTCTTGGATAATAAGAGTACCTTGCTTTTTCTTGAACTTGTCCAGAAACTACTTGGTTTTGCACTGGCTGAGGTATTTCTTGTCTAGTAGCTGCATTTTGATGATCTTGAAATGGTGGAATTCCCATAATTTCATTATTTGTGACTCCAGGCTGTTCCATCATCCTTCTCTTGGCTCTAGTATAGTAATCTGATTGTACCAATGGCTTCTTAGAAGCTGAAGCTTCATTTAAGAATACTGACTCTTCATCTTCAATCCATGAAAACAGAGCATGCTCAGGGGCTATTTCTTCTTCTTGCTGCAAGGACATTCCTTGCATCTGAGCCACTAGGACTGAATTTTGCATACCAGGGGATTGGTAGGGCTGAGTGTCAGAAGTATTTGCAAATTATCCATCCACTCTTCTTTGCTCTACTATCTTTTGCTGTAGATTACCCCTAGGACAATCTCTGGGCATATGTGCATTATTACAAGGGAAACACCAGGCATTGGTGCCATTTGCATAATTATTCCGCCCTGGTACAATCTCTCTGTTTGGATTGGGAGGGACAGTCTACAAGGGTGTAGGAACTGCAACTAATTGGTTTGATGGTTGAGGGTTAGTTTGCCTTTGGGGGCCTTGATACTGGTTTGACTGTGAAGGAGGTCTATTCCCTTGATAGCCTTGATATTGGGGCCTAGGATAAGGATTCTACTATCTTTTTAGGTTAATTATTGCATTAGAAAATGTTCTTAGGATGTTCTTGACATCATCCATCTTTGAAGACTGGGCAAGGACAGCAGCTTTAGCAGGTTGTTGGGGAAACGTATACATGGACACAGGTGGGGTTATGGGGTTAGGAGCTTCTTGAGGCAATGGTAGGGTAATCTTTGGAAACATAGGCATGGGGGGCCTTGGGGGCAATTTTCCAGCATCTATCAAATTATTTTCAGCTTTGAATGCATAGTCATAGGCTTCTGGCAGGGTCTGGCCTCCAAGTGATTGAATCATTACTGCTATATCTGAATTTAGGGCCTTAAGATAAAATACTATAGCCATACCTAGTAATGGTCTTGCTGTCGCAGGAATCCTTTCCCAAGTCTTCTAAAATCTGGAATTGAAATCAGTCATTGCCTCTTGTGGTGCCCTCTTAATGGTAATCAGTTGTTGTAACAAAGAAGATTTATCACCCTTCTCTTTAAATCTTGCAAAGAAAGCGTCTCCAAGCTGATCCCATGTAGATATTGAATTTGGGGTCAAAGATCTGTACTAGTCCAGAGCCTTCCCCTTAAAAAAAGCTACTAAGAGTCTTATAGCCACATTTTGCTGTGTGATCACATGTATTGCATAGACATCAGACACATCTTGTAGATGCTCTTTAGGTGTTTTAAAATCCTCCCACTAAATTTGGGTAGAGCCTTCAGGGCATTTGCTGGAATAGGATCCCAAGTGGTTGGTGGTACTGGAAGAATCAGAGCACTACCGGTATTCCAATTTGCATAATTCCTTCAGGCTATAGGTGCTCCCATGTTTGCACTTGGGGTTGTTGTAAACTGATTGACCCTTCTTCTTGGATTATTTATCAATGGTGATAAAAGAATTCCTGGGTTCACAGCAAATTGAGCTCTTGTCACAGGTCCACAGCTCTGACTCCTCGTGACTCTCTGGTTCATACAGTCTTGAAAGAAACTTCAAGAAATGGTCCCACCGGGCATGCCAAAAACTATTGATGCTCAGAATTACACAGTTTCCAACACCAACATGGGAAACTCTGAAACGTGGGAATGCTCTTCAGAGTAACCTCCAGATTTTAAAGAAGCTGGCTCTTCTTTATCTCAAGAGTGCTTGGGGAAAAGGGATAGAGTTAAACAGAATCACAAATGCAACTAAAAAGGAAACTAAACTATGGCAATGCACCTGAATGTGATTTTGTTTCTCAACACTAAGCACAGTGAAACTATTTTAGGATTCAGTCACATTAAAGAACAAACAATGCATGATCAATGTAACAGATGAAAAACAAGTAGGATCAAAGGCTCACAGATCAGAATATTTTGTAATAACACAGAACATATCAGAAAAGGCACAGAACTCTGTCTTTATTAATTTTTTAGTCACATAAAAGGCATAGAATCATGCACAATTATACAAACTCTCTGAATCAAGAAAACAGAACAAAGGCAAATGATATTACTGGCCACTACAAAAGATCCTCAAACTTCTCTAACAATCTATGATGCAGAAAATTCTCTATATCTCCAATCTTGTATATATGGCACTGTGATCTGAACCCATATTTATAGCATAGAACTGGCTCAAAGATTGCCCACACGATCAAATCTCAACAGTCTAACCGAACTGGCGCTTAACTGAAAGTGTCTGACAGAAGATCTCTTTTGAATCAGGGATGGTTAGCCACTCTGCAAGTTCATTGGCTGCAACAGATACATGTAACCCCACTTACTTGAATCAGGGAGGAACGCGTGGCAGTTTTTGATAGTCTTTGTGACTATAAACCCTTGGAATAGCTGGCATTCATACGCGCCTCTTTCTTGAAACTCCTTCATCTTTCCAAAACAATAAGAAACTAACACATGGCATCCTTCGCGTGACTTACTTGATAAACCGCTTCTTTCTCAAGAGTCACTGGGACTTGACACTTGGCAGTGTCCGCGGCCCCTGCAAAAGATACGTGGCACTGTTCGCTTTACTTTGAGTCTTTACTGTGGCTTATATTAAGAGTGCTCGGGCTTCACCATCTGTCACGATCCGCTGAACTTTGAAAACTAAGAAACATTAAAAATGGGACCCACCAACAGTCCGTGCCTAAGCAGCTTCAAAAAGAAAAAGGGGACAGGTGGCGCTTTCCGCTGAAATGAGAAACTATGTACGTGGCGGCTTCCACTGCACTTAGAGAGACTGTAGATACCTTTACAGGATTCTACAGAAGATCACACATGGCAGTCTCCGCTGCAACTTTAAGAAACTCTTGAAACATTACAGGGTCCTGTGGAAGATGACACATGGCAGTCTCCGCTGAGCTTCGGGAAACTTTAGCATTTAAACAAAAACCTCCATGGACACTGCCACCTGGCGCTGTCTGCGAGACTTTGAGAAACTTAATAAAAACATTAGGGACTCATAAGAATCACGCGGATGGTGATAGATGTCACACTCTGCTGCAACTACAGAAATATTAATCGGGGCCCACCAACCTCTTTACTTAGCAATGAAACCAAAAAGGAACCCGTGGAAGATGACACTTGGAGCTCTCCGCCGAAACTAAATGGGACACGCGACACCTTCCATGTAACTTTAGGAAACTCTAAAGAAACATTCCGCATCTGCCACTTGGCACTTTCCGCGCTCATTGAAGCTCTTAAAGGGACCTGCTACATTATGAGAAACATTCAAAAGGAACGTTTGAAACTTTTAAGAAACTGGAACGGGTGCCAACACTTGGCAGCTTCCGCTGAATGCAAAAAGATACGTGGCACTCTCCGCAGCCGCTCTAAGAAACTCCAAAATGTATCCTGACTGCTGACACGTGGCGGCTTCCGCTACTCTGAAAGAAACCTAAAAAATAGGGCCCGCCAGACTTACTTTGTAAAAAGGGGCTTTTGAAACTTATAGAAACTAAACCTCAGATGCTGACACTTGGTAGCTTCTGCTGATATCAAAAGGGACGCGTGGCTCCATCCGCGTAACTTTAAGCAACTTTATAATGTGTCCCGGGTGTTGACACTTGGCAGCTTCCGCTGCTTCTCTGGGACTTTGGCAAAATTTACAAAAATGAAAACCCCGCGCGCCTGTGCTCTGTGCTCGTGCTGTGTGTCAAAACCATAATGGAGCTAGTTGACTTTTTGACATTCAGACCATAATGGAGCAGGGTGACAGTTCAAAGGAGATTTTCTCTCTAGAAAAAACCATATCTAAGGACTGGTTTTTGGTTCTGCTGGAGGAGGAGTTCTTCTGGAAGCAAAAATCTTGTATCCAATGGTTAAAGGAAGGTGGTAAAAATACTTTCTTCTTCCATCATTCTACCTTGAAGCACAGGAAATTGAATGCCATATCTAGGTTACTGGATGATGAAGGATTAGAAGCCACTTTAGATGAACAACTGGGGGAGCTAGCATCCAGGTATTTTCAATCACTACTAGTTGTCTAGCCTATTAACTTCACCCCCTAGAAGAGAAATGATGTTGAGTCCTATCCCCACTCTTCTTTTTGAGGAGGACAATAGTCTCTTGACCAAATCGTTCACTGAGGAAGAAGTTAGAGCAGTGGTTTTCTCTATGAGGAAGTCTAAGGCTTCTGGGTTGGATGGTTTCCCCCCACTTTTTTCTAAGAGTTTTGGGATATTTTTGGAAAAGATGTTACTAACGGTGTTAAAGACTTTTTTAGAACTGGGAAACTCCTACGGCAATTGAATAACACTTTCATAGCCCTGGTTCCTAAAAAGGTTGATCCTACTTCTATGAGTAATTTCATACCCATTAGCCTTTGTAACACAGTCTATAAGATATTTATGAAGATCATGGTGTTGAGATTACAACCCCTACTAGAGAAGATTATTGTTGTTAACCAGAAAGGTTGTCCCAAGCAAACAAATTCTCAATGTAGCTATCTCTACCCATGAAGTTATCCACTCTATTTCCAAGAGTAATATCCTAGGTATGGCTTTTAAACTTGGTATTTCTAAGGCTTATGATAGGGTTAGTTGGAATTTATTGTTCAAAGTCCTCAGGAGATATGGTTTTCAAGATCGATTCGTTATCTTGGTGAAAGAGTGTGTTTCCACTACTAGATTCTCTATTCTTTTCAATGGAATCCCTCATGGTTTCTTTCCTACTGGTAGGGGAATCAAATAATGGGACCCCTTATCCCCTACCTTTTAATCATCATGGCTAAAGTTTTGGGAAGGAATATAACATGTTGAGAAATGGTTCCTTCCAAGGAGTTAGACTAGCTTCAACAGATCAACCTTCAGTTATTTAGTAGTTTTTTGATGACACGATCTTGTGTGCAACTGCCCTTGTGTTGAAGGATAGAAGATGGAAACTTATTTTGAATGACTATGAGAGTGTTTTAGGTCAAAGCATCAACTTTGAAAAGAGCCAAATCTACTTCCTTAACACCCCTGATGATTTGCAGCTCAAAATTAAGGGTATTCTGGGATGATCTAGTGCTCTTCTGTCATCTTTTTATCTTGGACTCCCCCTCATGGTGAAAAAGTTACTCCTGACTATTGGAATTTGGTTCTTGAAATAATTAAGAAGAAACTGGTAGGATGGAAAGGGAGGCTTCTTAGTCAAGTTGGGAAGTTTTAGGTTCTTAAGGCTTCACTCTAGGGTATTCCTACCTATTTCCTCAGTGTCTTCAAAATCCCTAAATACATAGCTAAAAATTTTGAATAGATCTAGAAAAAATTCTTGTGGTCAGGGGTGGAGGAAAAAAGAAGGTTAGCCTTGGTCAGTTGGGACAAGGTCTATTTTCCCAAATCCTAGGGGGGCTTGGATATAATAAAAATCCACCTTATGAGTAAAGTCCTTCTAGCTAAGATTGGATGGAATTTGATCAATGGCAACAAAGATTGGGGGGACATTTGAGGGCTAAGTATTTCATGGGGGTGAGGCATTTAATTTCCTCTCAGAATAAAATCTCCCTAAGGGATCGGTCATTTGGAATGGTACTCTAAAATCCAAAGGGCTCTTGCGTAAAGGTATCAAATGGAAAGTGGGTAATGGTAGCAATATTAGCTTTTGGGGGCACAGATGGTTAGGGGACCAACCTCTTAGAGAGCTAAGTTTTGGTTGAATAGTTGATAAAGATAGCTATTTCTTTGGTCCTATTGTTTTTGCTTACATTGGTCACAATGGTTACTCCAGAAGTTGGAAATGTCTGCTTGATTGTTGCCCTGGTCAGAATGAGGATAGGCAGCTTTCCTTACAACTCTAGAGGGAATTGGATAATTACATACTCTCCCTATTACCAAGAGAGGATCAAATTGTTTGGGAGAAAGATAGTAGAGGTCATTTCACTGTGAAAACTACATATGGTCTATTGTTAGACCCTGTGGAAGATAGATTAGGGCATAAAGTTTGGAATTTTAGAATCATTCCCAAAATAAATTTCTTCTATTGGACTCTTCATCACAATAAAATTCTCACCTTGGATAAACTAAAGAGAAGGGGATTTCAACTTCCTAATAGGTGTGCTCTTTATTGTAAGGAGGAGGAGACTATTCCCCATAAGTTGTTTTCTTGTTAATTTTCTAGGGAAGTTTGGGGTTTAATGTTGCATAGGATGGGTGTGGAGTGGGTGCTCAATGAAAACTTGAATGCTTTTGTTAGGGAATGGGTTTCCCCCTTTTTTGTTCCTGGTGACCAAGGAGCTTTGGAGACAAATCCTCCCTCACCTTGGGTGGAATATCTAGAAGGAGAGGAATAATAGGATCTTTAGAGACACCTCTAGAACTCCCTTTGAAGTCTTTCAAGATTTTTCTAGACTCCTAAATGAAAATTTAAACACTTGTAATTTTGAAGCTGTTGAGTCCCTCCTGAACCAGGCTGTGTTGAAATATATAGGACAACTCAGAGGGGGGGTGAATCAGTTGTCACAAAAACTTAGCTTCATAAACCATCAACTACTTAATTATTGATAATTAGATTAACCATGAAAGCATGAAACTAGAGACTTAATCACAATCACACATTTAACACAGTAGACACTAGATTTTTTCGTGGAAAACCCTAAAAGGGAAAAACCATAGTGGGTGTTACCCCACAAAAAATATATGAGTTATAACAATACCAAAAAATAGAAGCTCACTTCCCAAATTGCTCATTGCAAAGAATAGCTCACTACCAAAGGGTGGCTCACTGCCAAGGGGTGGCTCATTGCCAAAGTGGTGAATTGATTAAGTAGCATCTACTCCATGCCTAGGTTCAGTTCCATTGAAGTACAAGATAACATCTCTACTCTACTCTTTTACACCTTCGCACTTATCTCTTCATCTTCGCTACACACACACTTTTTCACAACTCTATTACATGCTTTTATATGATTCATCAACCTTGGAATGTACATCAAGGTCAGCATTACATTCATCAACCATTGGAACATTCTCCACGGTTGGCATTACAAAATATTCATAGAAATAGGTCTAGACCTATTACAAAATTTAGCTAAGGAAAGATGTAGAGAAGTATGATGAACATGCCATGCCTTAGCTAGGACTCAAACACAATCCTCCACTCCACAACATGCTTCTACAATCTTTAATGCATCTCTACAAATAGTGAAAATAACCAAGTTGGCCAAGACTAGAGTTAAAACTAGTTCTTCTAAGAACACTCTTCTTTCATGATCCAAACTTCTCTTTGTAGACCAATCCAAAGGCAGGAACATGATTAAGGGATATCCACAAGCACATTGTAATCACCAGGAACAACCGCACAATCCCTAACCATTTTGTAAAGAAGATTCTTCAAACTGGAGCACAAGAACAATACTATCAGCCACTATCATAAGGAAAGGATAGCTTGTGGACCACCAAATCACAAACCATTATAGTTGAAAGCACTTTTCATCATTCCAGACTTAACTCTAAAACTACAAACAAAAATAATTCAATGCGGAGGAATGCGAAGCATAATACTTTCTCCCTACCACTGCCAAACATATAGAAAAAGTTGTTTTCACTCTGGTGAACATAACTCACTCAAATCTTCATACTGGAGGCTCAAATATGGAATATAACCTCTTTAGACAGACTTCTAAATAACTTCTAATTCACAGAAAAAAGATATTCATTCTGCAGGAAATGTCGAGCAATCTATTGGATTGTTCTTCTACAATACACAAGAAACTCTGCAACACATTATTTCCACTAGAGGGGCAAATTTTCTCAATATCCTCAATATTCAGATCTCTGATACTTACATAGGCAAATACAAGGCATCTAACTCATTAAAATCAAGCATCAAAACAAAGCATAGTTGACACTAATGACAACACTGATATGTTGACATCAATGATAACATCAATTAGGCACATACTTGCAACAGTCTCCCCCTTTGTCATTGATGGCAACATATGATGTGAAAAAATAAAAAGACCATCAAGACAAGATTCTCCCCCTTTCTCTTTACACATCTACATTCTTTTTCCTCCCGTGTTTTTCACATGATTTCTCTCCCCCTTTGACATCAATGACAAAGGGCACATACTCGGATTCTATTGCTCTGAGCCAACTGAATTGTTGCCAACACATCTAACCGCTCCCCCTAAGAGGTAGCTCCCAAAGAATCAATCCAGATTAAATAATGAGACTTTGAGCACCACTAGATTGATGCATTCTCATGCATCTTAATTTAGGGCAAGAGGGGTAATGACCCCTAACTTGTCTCTAAGATACTCAAAAGTATCATTAGGCAGAGGCTTGGTAAAGATATCTATAAGTTGATCCTTTGTGGACACATTCCAACTTTACTTCATTCTCTATCACATTTTCTCTCAAAAAGTGATACCTTATAGATATATGCTTTGTTCTTGAGTGCATCACTAGATTCTTGGAAATATTTATGGCACTTGTATTGTCACACAAGATTGCAATTGAATCTTCATAAACAACTCTTATATCCTTCAAAGTCTACTTCATCCATAACACTTAAGTACAACAACATGCTACTACAATATACTCTGCTTCTATAGTTGACAAAGATATTGAATCTTGTTTCATCCATGAAACCAATCTATTTCCCAAGAAGAAGGCACCTCCACTTGTAATTTTCATGTCATCAACATCTCTAGCCCAATCAACATCTGTATAAGCACTAAGAGTAAAATCATTATCTTTTGGATACCATAATCCATGATCTGGAGTTCCTTTTAAATACCTCAAAATTCTCTTTACTTCCATCACATGTGATTCTCTTGGATCAACTTGAAATCTTGCTGCATGCATAATATCAAGTCTGGTTTGAGTTAGATAAAGTAATCCTCCAATCATGGGTCTGTACTTTTTTTTATTAGTCTTGGGTGATTCATCAATTTTGCTCAATTTGCAGCCAGTCACCATGGGAGTATATATAGGTTTAGAGTCTTCCATCCCAAACTTCTTTAACAAATCTTTCACATAGTTAGAATAAGATATGAAGATTCCTTTATCTAATTGATTGATTTGCAGACCCAAAAAGAAATTCATCTCACCAAATATAGACATATCAAACTCTTTCTGCATTTCACCAACAAATTTCATACATGTACCTTCATTTCCTCCAAATATGATATCATCAACAAAGACTTCAACAATCAAAATTTGATCACCATTAATCTTGAAATAAAGATTACTATCAGTAGTGCCTTTACTAAATCCTAACTTCAATAAGTACTTATCCAACCTTACATACCATGCCCTAGGAGCTTGCTTGAGTCCATATAATGCTTTCTTCAACCTACATACCATATCACCTTGATTTGATAGTTGGAATCCTTTCGGTTGCTCAATGTAGACTTTCTCTTCTAACTCGCCATTTAGGAATGCAGACTTCACATCCATCTAATTCACTTCAAAATCTTTGTGAGCTGCAAATGCCAAAAATATTTTGATTGCTTCAATCTGAGCTATTGGAGAAAAAGTCTCTTCAAAATCTATTCCTTCAATTTAAGAATATCCTATACACACAAGTCTTGCTTTATTTATTACTTCTCCATTCTCATTCAACTTATTCCTAAAGACCCATTTGGTTCCAATAACACTTTTGTCAGCAGGTCTTGGAACTAATTCCCAAGTTTCATTCTTCTCTATCTACATTAGTTCTTCTTCCATTGCCTTAACCCAATTTTCATTATTGCAGGCTTCATTCATAGTTTTTGGTTCAAATGTAGAGAGAAAATAGTAATTCACTTGTTCTTTTGTAGCTCTTTTCCTTATCAGTACTCATTTCTCTTTGTCTCCAATAATTTGATCTTTAGAGTGATTAATTCTTACATACCTAGGAGTCTTAGCAATTTCTGAAGCCTTTTCTTCTTCACTTCGATTGTCTTCTCATTCAAATTTTTCTTCATAAGTTGTATTAGCAGTTTCATCTGACTCATAGCCACTTTGATCTAATATTTTTCCTTTGCCTTCATCCTCCTTCACATTTGCACTCTCCACAATCTTTTTCAATCTTTTGTTGTAGCATTGGTAGGCCTTACTCTTGGTAGAGTATCCAAGGAAGATTCCTTCATCACATCTTGCATCAAATTTCCCTAGGTCTTCATCTCTTCTGATATAGTACTTGCTTCCAAAGACTTTGAAGTATCTTACTATTGGAATTATTCCATAACACAATTCATAGGGAGTTTTAGTACCATTACCTTTCACTTGAGCTCTATTTTGAATGTAGACAACAATATGTATATCTTCTTTCCAGAAAACTTCCAATAGGCCTCCTTCCTTCATCATAGTTCTGGCAGCTTCTTGAACTTTCATGTTCTTTCTTTCCACAACTCCATTTTGCTGAGGAGTCCTAGGTACAGACAACTATCTTTTTATTCCTTCCACTTCACAAAAATTATTGAATTAATTTAATGTGAACTCACCTCCCCTATCATACCTCAAGCATTTGATTTTCAGTTCTATTTCATTTTCAACCATTGCCTTGAAGGATTTGAACTTCTCTAGGGCTTTAGATTTGTCTCTTAGAAAAGTAACCCAAGTCATTCTAGAATAATCATCAATAAGAAACATGAAGTACCTGTCACCTTGTAGACTTCTTATCCTTGTAGGACCACATAGATTTGTATGAACTAGATATAGCAAATAGACAGAAAATTGCTCTTTACTCTTAAAACTTGTTCTTGTCTACTTCCCCAACTGACATTCTTTGGAAGTAGTATTGGTAGGTTTCACAAGTTTTGGTAGATCTCTCACGATCTGACCTGAGCTTATATTTGCTTAATTACCAAAATTTATATGACACGGCCTTCTATGCAACAACCAACTCTCATATGTTTAGGCTAATAAACAGTAATCATTGGTTCCTATCAATTGATAGATGTTACCTCTAGTATTCTTACCGGTAGCAATCATAGTTCCAGAGCTTTCCATGATCTTGCATCCATTGTCTTTAAATCTCAGATCATAGCCTTTGTCACACATTTGACCAACACTCAACAGATTGTGCTTCAACTCTTTCACATATAAGACATTGTCAGTATTATGCTTTCCATCAAATGAAATAGATCCTTTTCCACAAATCTTACCAGTTGCATTGTATGAGGCCTACATTTTTCATTATGTTCATGTGACTATTTACCTTACTATTGCTGATACTTTTATATTTGTGGGACTGTTGATCCCAAATTCCTAAACTTTTAGACCTTATTATGTTAAAGGAAAACTAATTGGGTGATGAAAGATGGATGCTTGTATTAAGAGAAAACAAATTGGGTGAGTTAGATAGATGTTTATTTTATAGGAAAACTAATTGGGTGATGTTAGATAAATGTTTATATTATAGGAAAACTAATTGGGTGATGTTAGATAGATGTTTATATTATAGGAAAACTAATTGGGTGATGTTAGATAGATGTTACATTACAGGAAAACTAATTGGGTGATGTTAGAGAGAAAATTGTAATGTGATTTCATTTATGCTTATGAGAACTGTGGTATGTTATGGTAATGCATGTTTTAAATTGCTTCGGCTATGATATTTATATGTGAAATTAACTTTGCAATTGAGTGCGCAGGTTTTGCTAACAAACCACAGATACTAGAGATCACCCCACATCTTATGTTGTAATCCCTTGTGAAACTGATCTGGTTCCACAAGGAACCGAAATCAATTCTGTTTATGATGTAATGTTGTAATGTTAATTTGCATGAGGTTGAATGGGTTAGGTCTACCTGTTGATGGTGATGTTAGTCACACATAACACACAAACAAAAGTTACACATCAACCCTTGTTTATCCTGAAAGATACAATGAATTCATAGAATTCATGATCCCAAGTCCCCGGTGATTAGGTCATAATCTACTAAGATCTCTCAGTGGTTGATGTGTGTTGTTGTTTTCCATTTTGGGGTCTTACATGAATCAGTAGGTTCTGGTTCTGCAACAATGCTTTTAGGGGAGTTACTCTACACAGCATATACCTCCAAATGATGTGCCTAAGGTGATATTTGCATGAGCTCTACCCTTATCAGTGATTTCCTACACGAAATTTTCAATGGTACATGCATCTAGCTCAGGAATATGCTAAGGATGATCAAGTATCTACGAGATGTCTGCATATTCCCCTATTCTGCTTAATATTTACCATGATGTACAATTATGGAAGTGATTTCTATAAAATTAAAATAAGAAAAAGGGTTAAAGAGAGAGATATTCCTAAGATTTACTTGACTGAGATCACTGACCCACATACATGTTCCCATACAGTAATGAAGAGAAGGAAATTGAAATCATACTTCACCAGGATATTCCACAAATCAGCATGATCCAATGCAAATCTTCAAAGATAGAGTTGACAACAACATGCAATGAAATGAAAGTGCTTCTAAAGAACACAGCATCCACCAGTACACATCCAAAAATCAACTTGAAGATTACTTAAGGTTTACAATCATGATGTAATCTGAATCTTCATCTCTGTATAGTATGTTCATAAAACATGCATATTTAGAGTGATCATGAGGAAAGAACTTTGAATGTTTCAACAATTCAGTCCCCACTAGTCTCAGCAATCTAGTCTACTACCTGAAATTTCTACCGGTCTCCCTTGTATAATTGACCTCTCCCTTCTTCCTTAATGGGATGCCCACCTTAATAAAACATTCCACCTCCATAGTGGGATGCCCACCTTCTCAAAAAAAACAATAAAATATTCTTCATAATGGGATGCCCACCTTAATAAAACATTCCACCTCCATAGTGGGATGCCCACTTTAATAAAATATTCCACCTCCATGCTCCACCTGCATGCCGTCGAGTCAGATCTGTATATTGACCCTCCGTAGGCCTTGCGTGTACTTCTTGTTTGACCAAAGTTATACATCGGGCTCCAAAATAATTTCAAATTCCTCTCGCTCTACTTTCCCACCATTTTCCATTTGAATATCGGGCTGCACTTTGAAATTCTTTGCTTATCAGGATATGATGATGACATCATCAGGATGGATTGGCCTTGCTGAAGTGTGAAAGGATGACATCATCAAGTTCTGGGATGGCTCAAAATCCACCTACCTTGCTTTTCCATCGTGACCGCACATCATCATGATCATTGGCAAAACCCCACCTGATCAGAGCGAGCCAACAATGTCTCACCGACCCCATCTTCTGGCTGAGGCACCTGCGGTCATCATATAAAGTTAGGCACCATCATTTAAATAATCAGTAGGAGGATAAAAACTAATGCTAAATCATGCCTTGAAGGTGCAAACATAAATATCCGGTCATGATACTATGAAAATCTGCCTGCACACGAGAAATTAGTCCCCTTTCGATAATTCATTCAGTTCTGCCACCTGCATGTAGATTTCCAGACATTCTCTTTACTTGGTCATGATATGATGGCGATGTCACATTGATATTGAAGGAAATCGAGTCCAAGGAACATGATCCCGAGGAAAAAGCTTTGAAGAATATCACCCTCCCAAGGAGATGACGTCATCAAGATATGTCGAGTTTTGCTTATTGGGTCATATTTTAAGATCAGGATGATATTTGGAACATGACCCCCACGGGTAAGATGACCTTCCTTTCAAAAGATCAGGGTGATGTTAGCGGAAGGGTGGCCTTGTTTATCGCTATAGTTATCATGACGTCATCGTCATGTTTATCGAATAGGAGTGATGTTTGAAAAAGTGCCTGTGCGAGGCAAAAGGGTGATGACGTCATCAGGAGGTGATTTCCTTTGTTCATCGAGCTTGGATGATGTCATCATCATACTGGCCATGGGGTGATATTCAGAAGATCATGATATTCAAAAGATCGGCTGATCTTAAAAAAAAATTAGGTGATGCACAAAAGGTCAGGGTGATGCATCCACATCAAGGTGATATTTGGCGAGGAGGGTGATCTTTCAAAATATCAGGTGACATTTGAAACATTGGGTGATATTTGACGAGGAGGGTGATCTTTCGAAATATCGGGTGACATTTGAAACATCAGGTAATATTTGACGAGGAGGGTGATCTTTCAGAATATCAGGTGATATTTGAAACATCGGGTGATATTTGAAAGATGATGATCCCCTTAGACTAAAATGACCTCTTGTCGGAATATCAAGATGACGTCATCCGGATGATGACTTGGTTTAGCGCTGCGGCACTATGACGTCATGGTCATGTTATGCAGGAAAGGTCATGTCCAAAAATATACCTCCGTGAGGTAAAAAGGATGATGATGTCATCTTCATGTAACGTTTCTTGTTTATCAAGTTCTAATGACATCATCAGGATATTGGTTCAGGGTGATATTTCGCGACAGGAGGATATTGAGAAATATCGGGTGATATTTGAAAGATGATGATCCCCTTAGGCTAAAATGACCTCTTGTCAGAATATCAGGATGATGTCATCTGGATGTTGGTTCAGGGTGATATTTCGCGACAGGAGGATATTGAGAAATATCAGGTTATATTGAGAAACATGATCCTCGCGAAATACATAAGGTTGTTGACAGGTAAAGGTCACTATCACCTAAAATTGACATCTAGATATTTGGACCATATGATTTATCGGGTGATAAATTAGATCAGGATGACCCTCTGTAATATGACTGATGTTAAGAAATATGATCCTCCCCTTGTGAATATCAGGTTTGACCAGAACTTTGACCGAGCATAACTTTCTTACCTGGCCGAATTTCAGGGTGATGTAAAAGGCAAACTTGCTTAGAATTTTACACTCTTTCACATGGCAAGCTTCTTGAGGCAAGATTCAGACCTTTGAATTTTGGGCTCATACAGGAGGATCATTTTGCACCTGATATGATGATGCTTTTTACCATTACCACCCAGAGCACAAAACAAAGGGGGCAAGCCACAGCAAGGGTCCTCATTTTGCTAAGGGGCAAAAAGGGGCGTGTTGTGAACATCACAACACTACCCTCTTATAAATTTGAATTATGATATGTGTTGTAAGAATTGTTTTTGAATTTCATTTTTGAATTTTTAAAATTTTTGAGACCCTTTTCTTTTGTCTTAACTTGACCCTGGGTGTCCTAACTAGGTTAAAGTTGACCCTGGGTTATACCCCATGGGTCTAGGGTCCCTTTTGACTTGGGTAACCCTTGGTTAACCTTCATATGGTCACCTTAACTTCACACTGAAGTTAAGTGACGAATTTAGAGGCATGGGAGGGATAGGATGAGTGGTACCAACACTCAAGCCCATCCCTTTTCAATTCCCAAGGCTAGAGATGACTCCAAGATCCACCAATTGTGGAGGACTTGACTTCAAGTCTCCCTCACAATTGGTGAGAGTCCCCATGGAGTTGTGTGGTCCTTCATGAGAAGGAAGGAAGGGGAGACATGTGTCACCCTTTCCCTCTTTAACTCCCCTTTTCTCTCCCATGTGTTGGAGAGAGGACATGTGGTAAGGGGTAAGGAAGACTTTGGGGATGGGTGAGTGACATGTGTCAACACCCATCCCTTGGGACACAATAGTAGTTGGGAGGAAGAGTGAGGAGGTGACAAGTGTCACCTCCCCATTCCTCTAAACTCATGGATTGGGTTATTTTAATTCCACTTGAGGTAGGGAGAAAGGGTTTTTAGAGAAAAAGGATAGAGGGAGTTTGGTGGCTTAGGTTGGAGGAGACTTTAGAGGGGCTCTACATGAACTACTTCCATTATTAGGGCTTTAAAGGTTGGTTTTCAAGGATAAGGCCTTCCCCTTGTGATTCTAGTTTTTGCTTGCATGATGGATGTGTGAGAAGTATTTTTGCTTGTGTGTATTTGGTTATTGTGGGGAATTTTTATTAGGGTGTTGAAAGAGCTTCTCCCACTTGGGAGAAATGCTCATCAAGTGTGGGGTAGGGGAGGAATGATCCTCCTCAAGGTCATTTCCTTGTTTTGGGATTTTGAAAGCCTTGAGGGCATTTGTGTGACTTTGAGTAATTTGTTATATGGCTTGAGAGCCAAAATATGAACTCCTTTGGAATGTTGGTTAACTTGTTTGGCTTGAGGCCATGAAAAAAATTATGTTGAAATAATTGAAGGGTGGCACTCTAGAGTTGAGTGTGTCCACTCTCCTAACCCTTTTTAAACTCACTTTGGTTGAGTTGTGTTTGTGTAAATATCCATGGGTGTATTTTGTGTTTTGGAATGTTGTTTTGCATTGTTGTAAAGTGGATTTGAAATCCCTAGGTGTGTGGAAGATCTCCCTAGCTTGGGGGTGACCCTCTTGCGGGTCTACAGTAGGGAGGAGAGCAATTTGTGTGGTGTTTTCTTCCCTTGTGTGATATGCAGGTTTTAATGGAGCTTAATGTGAAGATTGGAGAAGTTTTCTTGTTTGGGAAAATATTTTATTTTCTTTTACTCTTAAGGTTCTAGAAGAGAGCTTGGTTTTATAAATGACTACATCCTTGTTGATTGCCAAGAGCAAAAATTCTCTCTCTATTGTTGTAAAATTTGGTATTTTTGAGTTGTGAGAAGATCCTCCCTTATTGTGTTGATAGTTGTAATTATATTGTTTATTAAGTTTTACCATCTATGGAATGATAAAGGAAGAAATTTGTTTTAAAAAGGATATTAATTTTGTTAATTCCTATTAATCCTATTAGTAAAGTTGAAAGTTAGTTGTTGTGGAAAAATACAAAGTTTGTTAAAATTTATTTCATTGAAAGACTTAGTGAAAATATTAGTTTTAATGAGTTATATGAAGTTGTAATTTTATTGCTATAAAAGAAATGAACTTGGATTATAGTTATGCTTTTGAATTTAATTGTAATTAATTAAATGCTTACTATATTTAAATTGAATCATTTGACTAGAAATTGAATTTTAATTAAGAGGAAAATAGATTTTATTTATCTATTGTATAATACTGTTTTATATAATGCTTAATTTAGAGATGCATTTTAAAATACATTTGTATATAAATGCAATATATATTAATTCATTATCCTACCCTTCAAAATAATAGACAATAATTAATTAATAATTATATATATATATATATATATATATTTATTTTCTATATTTTTTTTACAGTTATATGTGTTATTAATAAAACTGTGAATTTATATTTCTGTGTGAAATTGAGGTGTATATATATATAAATATAAATATATGTATATATATATTATAAATTTTAATAAACGAAATTTAATGGAGAGATAAAATTTACAAATCATAGTTTTTTTTAATGCATTGAAACATAGGCTTTAAAAAAAAAATTACAAAGTATGGTGGGGGTTCGAACCCCCACTGCTGTTAATACAAAGGGTGTGGGGAGGGGGCGAAGCCCCCACCCACACCCCACTGAGTGGGATGTGGGTGGGGGCTTTGCCCCCTCCCCACACCCCCATAAACACATTAACCCTAGCGCGGCCTCCGCATACCCTCCATGGTAAACATCACACTGCCCCTACTCCCCGCGGTCCCTGTGACCCCCGTCCTCCACCATGATCCGCCTCTGCCACTTCCTGCGGCCACCACCATCGCCTTCCTCCACCCTTCATCTGTCGTACCCTCTGCAACCTTTGTCCACCCATCCACCACTGTGCCCCTCTACTGTTTGTAGTCCCTCCAAACATTGCCACCACCATTGTGGCCTCTACCCTTAGCGCCACCACCACCATTCATCCAACCCTACCACAACCAATGCAAATCAAAAGAAAATTATGAGTTAGGGTTTTCTCCAATAAAAATTCAAAAGAAAAGAATATGGAAATTATACAATATTCCATTGTTATTTAAAGAAAAACCTAACATATTATAATAAAATAATTATTATATATATATAATAATTTATTTATTAATAATTTAAATATAGGGTTCCAATTATTGACAAAAAAAAATAATATATATAAATGACAAATATTTAAGTAGAATATATATATATATATATATATATATATATATATATATATATATATATATATATATATATATTAACTTTGTATATTAATTTTAACTATAGGATAAATAAGTTTGGGATTTAACAATTTTCACAATTAAAATACCAAGAAAACAAAAAGAAAAATATGTTCTTTTATTTTAACATAAGAAACTTAGAAATAAAAATGCAAATAAGCACACACATATATATATATATATATATATATATATATATATATATATATATATGCTTATTTGCATTTATATAGATATGTGTATCTTTATAAATACAATTAAGCCTTCATATGCATTTCATATGTGGTCATTGTAAACCCAAACTGTAGATTGAGAAAATGTCCATTTGAGAAAAATGAGAGACAAAGAGAAAGAAAGATAAAAGTGAAAACAAAAAGAAAATGCGAGGCATTTCCGAAATAGGCTAAGAGAACTAAGTAAGATTTAACTCTCTGTTAATCCTAATTAGGGACAAATTGATTTTCAAAATTAATTCAAACGTTGAAATTAAATAAGAGCGGAAACCTAGGGGATTCATCAAGCGAAGTTAGTAAACCCTGTTTAAGTGATCTGATCTACCAAGAAATTAGGAATAATGGAAAGGATGCAGTGATAACTCTGATTGATAGAAAACGTGAAGAAAAGAGAGATAAACATAAAGAAATACAATCAAAATTAAATTTTAGAGAAACGGAAAGGAGAATAAATGAATAGGCTTTGTTGAAAATGCTAAAATCAGAAGGAGGAGAAATTAATATTAAATTTTAGAAAACATGAAGGAGAAGAGATGATCGGGCTATGTTGAAAAATGTTCCATTAATGTGATCAACTGTAATTTCATTGTAATTAGGGAATTGTAAGAAATTTGTTAACCCTATCAGGAAACCTCGTTTCAATATTAGTGTTAGTGTAATAAATTCCCACTCACGCCTGTGAGGCGTTATGTTGCCAGATTTTCCCAGAATCTAGGGTTTAGCAGTTTGGTAAGTTTAACCCTTGTAGTGATGCTAACTACGTCGCGATGACCCCCTTGTTGGCCTTCTTGTGTTTGGGTATGCATACGTGTGCGTAGTACCCCATTGACAACTGTACTGTTTATGCCTTAAGTGTTCGCCACCAAGCATGCTCACGCGTGGAGGGGGTTTTTAGGGAAGCGTGGGAATTTTTTTTGATATTTCATGTCATGACCACATGGCAAATGTGGACATGACACGTGTGATGCATGTTGTGACCACATGGGAAATGTGGACATGACACATTGTCTCCAAATCTAACCAGTCCTCCATCATATTTTTCCAAACTTACAAACTTACTTTTGTCACCAGTCATGTGATGTGAACATCCACTATCAATAATCCATTCATCCTTGTCTTTCTCAACCTGAACAGCCAAAGCACTTTCTTCCACTAGTTTTTCTTCCTTCACATAGCTAGCATGATTAGTGGACATATGTTCTTCTTTAATAGCAATAAACAAGAATTCATTTGCTCTAGTACTAGCATTATCAAATTCATCATCAGTTACACCTTCATCACCAAAATCTCTAACATAGTAACATTTATTTGGAGCTTTAGGCATGTTCTCAAATCTTTTTCTATTCCTTTCAATTCTTTCAGGACATCTTGAAGCATAATGACCTCCTTTACCACATGAGAAACATTTGAAAAGTAATTTGCCTTTGAACTTACTAGAACCACTTTGTAGTCTGTCAACAAAGTTGGCTTCAATTTCATCAAGTTCCACCTTGTACTTTTCTTCTTTGGAGATCTTCTTTGAAGTACTAGCTTTGAAAGTAGTTTCTATTTTTGGCAGAGCATCACCAAACTCTCTCATTTCAAAAGTAGTAATCTTACCAAGCAAATGCTCCCTATTAATCTTTTTCATTATCATTATTTCTTCAATTGTAGCTACCTTGTGAGCGTAGGATTTAGGTAATGACCTAAAAATTTTCATCACAACTTCAATTTCATCAATATTTCCTCCCATACCTTTGATCTAGTAACAAGTTCATCAACCTTTTGCATGAAGGATGTTATGTTTTCATCTTCTCCCATCTTAAAACCTTCATATTTGGCTTTCAATCCCTATAATTTAGCACTCTTTATAGATTCATCTCCTTCATACAAATTACTCAGCTTATCCCAGACTTCTTTAGCAGACTCATAATCCATGACCTTTATTAAATCAGTGTCAGTCAATGCACTTAGCAGAGCATCTCTGGCTTTTATATTTACCTCATATTCTTTGATTTCATATTTAGTTGTCAGACCATTCTCTGGCATGGTATATTCAGTTTGTGTCACTTGCTATTATTTATAACCAATACAAAGAAGATGGATTTTCATGCAAATCTTCCAAGTTGCATAATTCGTCCCATCAAACTACAGAGCCTCCTTGTAAGACATCTTGGATCTACCTCAAGCTATTAAGCTTACCACCAAGGAACCTTGCTCTGATACCCATTGTTGAAATATACACGACAACTGAGAGAGGGGGTGAATTAGTTGTCACAAAAACTTAGCTTCATAAACAATCAACTACTTAATTACTGATAATCATATTAACCATGAAAGCATGAAACTAGAGACTTAATCACAATCCCACATTCAACATAGTAGACACCATATTTTTACATGGAAACCCCTAAAAGGGAAAAACCACGGTGGGTGTTAGCCCATAGAAAATATATGAGTTATAACAATACCAAAAAATAGAGGCTCACTGCCTCCAGGGCTCACTGCCAAGGGGTGCCTCACTGCCGAAGTGGTGAACTGATTAAGTAGTATCTACTCCATGCCTGGGTTCAATTCCATTGAAGCACAAGATAACATCTTTGATCTTCTCTTTTACACCTTCACACTTATCTCTTCATCTTCGCTACACACACTTTTTTTCAACTCTACTACATGGTTTTATACAATTCATCAACCTTGGAATGTAATCAATGTTGGCATTACATTCATCAACCATTGGAACATTCTCCAAGGTTGGCAATACAAAATATTCACAGAAATAAGTCTAGACCTATTACAAAATTTAGCTAAGGAAAGATGTAGAGAAGTATGATGAACATGCCATGCCTTAGCTAGGACTCAAACACAATCCTCCACACCACAACACATTTCTACAATCTTCAAGGCATCTTCACAAATAGTGAAAACAACCAAGTCGACCAAGACTGGAGTTAACACTAGTTCTTCTAAGAACACTCTTCTTTCACGATGCAAACTTCTCTTTGTGGACCAATCCAAAGGTAGCAACACGATCAGGAGATATCCACAAGCACATTGTAATCACCAGTAACAATTGCACGATCTCTAACCATTTAATAAAGAAGATTCTTCAAACCAGATCACAAGAACAACATTGTTAGCCACTATCATAAGGAAAGGATAGCTTACAGATCACCAAATCATGAACCATTGTAGTTGAAATCACTTATCACCATTCTAGAATTAACTTTAAAACCACAAACAAAAATAATTCAATACAGAGGAATGCGAAGCATAATACTTTCTCCCTACCACTGCCAAACATATAGAAAAAGCTATTTTCACTCTGGTGAACATAACTCAGTCAAATCTTCATACCGAGGGCTCAAATATGGAATATAACCTCTTCAAACATACTTCTAAATAACTTCCAATCCCCAGAAAAAAGATATTCATTCTACATGAAATGTGGAGCAATCTACTGGACTGTTCTTCTGCAATACACAAGAAACTCTGCAACACACTATTTCCACTAGAGGAGCAAATTTTCTCAATATCCTCAATATCTGGATCTCCAATACTTACATAGGCAAATACAAGGCATCTAAGTCATTACAATCAAGCATCAAAACAAGAGCATAGTTGACACTAATGACAACACTAATATGTTGACATTAATGACAACACTGATTAGGAACATACTTGCAACAGGGTGAAGTGGATATTCTAAATCATTGGGGTATTGTTGTTGGTCTCTTTCAAGTTGACAACTCCAGGAAACTTGCATGAGCCAAGACTAATTTGAAACCCCCTCAAAAGGATTGGTGCAAGTTGAATTTTGATGGGGCTACCAAAGGCAACCCCGGGCAAGCTAGTGGATGGTGTATTATTAGATTTGACATGGGTGTCAATTTGGCTAATTATGTTGAAGGATTAGGGATCAAAAGTAATATTGAGGATGAAGCTCTTGCTATGTTATGGGGAGTTAAACTTCCTCATTATTTGGGTATCAAAAACTCCATGTGGAAGGATATTCTAAACTCCTTGTTAATGTTGTTCTAGGCATAGCTAACTCTAGTTGACAACTGATGGATGTGGTCAGGGACATAAAAATGCTGCTAAGTGGCTTTGAGGAATTTAAGGTTTCCCATATATACAAGGAAGGTAATGTTGTTGCAGATGCCATGGCCAATGTTGATATTAACAGCTCCTCTTGGAGATGCTAGAGAAAGGCTACTAATCTACCTAGTAAAGTTCAAGCCCTCATTGTCAAAGATGGTAGTAGGCCTTGATAATATGGTGGTCCTCGAGCCCCATGGGGGAGGATTGATAGCTAGGGGAACATTTATTGGGTTACCCTGACCATGTTCCTCTACATTGATGCTAGGAGAAAAGTGGTTAACCTAAAAGGGTGGGCTGTCGATAGGTCTCAGGGAGGATTTAATGTCTGTAGAGATAAAATTCAAATGAATAATCGAGACATTGGTATTCAAATCATTAAAAGCAGGAAGGTGAATGTGAATTGGTAGGCCATGAATAAATAGTCCATTGCTAACTAGACTACTAGTAGGGAAGCTGGCCCACTCAATAGGAATGGTTGGAAGATAGACTGGCTCTATAGCAACCATCATGATTTCATCTCTGATCACCTCTGCATTAATTTTGACATGAGGTGGTGGGCATATATCTTTCCCCTGATGCTGAAGCAAGGTGGTAGGAGTTCCCCGCATCTAATCTATCATTACAATGCCCATCAAATCCAATGTGACACTCATTGGAGTGATACGGGGTGCATGAAATGATCTAGAAACCATCGAGCCATTTACTACTTAGATTGGTTCATTTCCTGTAGAAAATACAAAGGTATATCTGTGACATATCTGTTACTAGGTATGAACCAAGGTGGTACCATGGGAGGAGACATCATAAGAATGGAGCCCTCTTCCCCTAATGAATTTAAGCATGGCCCTACTATCTGGTATATTCTCTAGGAAGGGGCAGTGACTTCCTTTCTTGAAATTCTAATAGGGCACAACGAGAACCTCTCTTATCAGTTTGCAGATTCCTAGGATAATAGGCAAGTTCAGCAGGATGGTATTGGCTTCGAAGTGACTGAATAATTCATAGGCCAGGCATCTGGGATGTATACCAAAGGGAGAAATCATTGCCGCTAGAGTAGGGTGCCTGACCCAAAAAGTATGGCAACCTTCTTCAGAGAGGGGGAATTTGCAACTAAAATGTAGGGGGGGTTTGAGTGGGAGAAGCTTCTGACTCCTTGGGACTAGGTGTGTTTGATGATTATGACTTGTATTTTATGCTTGAAGGGCATTATAAGGTTTACTTTCATTATCACTTTGCCTTTCTTGACCATTTTTGTCACAGTGCCGAGATTAGCTTTCCTTTTTTCCTTTTATCTTCTCTAGAGAACTCCATTAGGGTGGTGAGGGAAGCCCATGCTAAGAATCCTAATACCTCAATCACCCCCCTCCACCAGGGCCTTATTTTCCATCTCTACCATTTCCATTTAGCCTTGTGTACCCCCAAGACCATTAAGGTTAGTGTTCTTCACGATTCCCCTCTGAACCCCGTTGTTGCTAGTCCTAGTGCTAAGGGTAAAGGGAAGAAATCTGTTGGATTTCTCAAATAAGTGGTCTCCCCTTTTGTTGGCCCTGATGATTGGCCTAGAATTGAGAAAGTCCAGGACTCCCCATCGACCAAAACTCCTAATCCTAAATCTGGTTCTAAAACCCCCAAAGGCAAAACCACCCTAAAGAAAGCCAGCAAGAGCCCCAAGTCTCATGCTATTGATGTCAAGAAGGGGGAGGTCTCCTCTATTAAGAGAGTGATGGAAATGGAAGAGGAAGGAAGGCCCCATCCCCATAAAAAATTAAAGGAAGGGAAGGAAGCTATTCACTATGAAGTGGTTGTGTCAAAATTTATGGACTTGGATGTTATTACTAAGCAAGGTGGAGGTGGTGATGGGTTGGAAAATGGTGATAAAACAATGTAGTGGGTCAAAAGGTCCAGTCACATTGTGGGTATTCCTTCAGCCAACCCTCAAGGAATCAAGTTGTCGGGTGAGTCGGAGTTTGTTAAGACACCTTGGGAGAGGATGAAGGGGGCACTCTTATGGAGTCTTTGCAAGAGGAAGAGGGCACTAGTCACTTCCTTGAGATTAACACTCCCTACTTAGAGCATGAGGAGGATACCCATGATTAGGAGGAGGGCAAAATGAAGTGTACCCTGTGTGAAAAAACTACAGAGGAGGTTGTTGATCTTAGGTCCAAAGTTGGGGAGCTACAAAAGAAGTGGAAAGTGATGACATGGTTTGTTGCCAAAGTTTTGCACCGTGTTACTACTACCTTCTATGTTGTAAAGGAGTTCAATGACAAGATCAAGGGAATTGGGGTTGACAACCTTGGGGATTATGAGGAAATGTTTAAATTCCTCACTAAGCATGGGATCGCTGGGAATCCTTAGCTAGTTTTTTGTGTTTTCTACTGTTTGTTTTTGCTTAAAGTCAGTTATGTTAGGGTTTTAGATTACTTTGTGGTATACTGTTAATTTGTTGCTAATGCATTGTTTCTAGCCTGTCTGAGGCTTTTGCTCTACCCTTTGGGTTGTTTTGTATAGGGTTCTAGACCCTTTTTCCAACTAACTTTATCAAAAACTAAAAATAATAAATTATAGCTAATATAATAAAATATATAATACAAATAAAACTAAATTAAATGAATTATATAACTAACAATAACATTTAACTCTTTCAAAAGTCACTATTGAGATGTAATAAAAAAGAAAGAAAAGGATTGATATTTGTAGCTAATCACATGTAAAATCATTGCAAACTCTGCAAAAATGCCACAATTTACATGACCACTATGAAAAGATAAAATAGGGAAAAGAAGTGGCCAACTGAAAAGTTAATGAACAAAGATTAAAATTATTAGAAGATAAATGATATGATGTACTTATTTCAAATCTATTTAAAACAATATGAAATGATGTAATGTTTTTCACTTTTTATCATTTGTATAGTACTTTTATCTTCTCTAAAGTTATTGGTCTATTATTAATCAAACATAAAGTATTAAATCATTATAATAATGTTACAACTGCAAATGCTACTAGCATATCTTAGATAAATCTATGTAAAAGGTGCTGAGAGATATCTTGTTTAAGGTATCTATTTTTAAATAAATTCATACTATATAAATGGAATAGATGTCTTGAGAAAAATATTTCTTAGTGTCTTTTACATAGAAATTTATCTAAGATAGGTATACTAATAAATATTTTTTTAAGTTTAATCAAACTTAAAAACATATAAAAAAAATATTTATTATAAATGACTTTGTAAGTAAGGGTTTAAGTTTAAAAAAATATTTTTAAATGAAAAAAAAAGAAAATTAAAAAATTATTTTTTTTGTTTTAAGTTTTTAGATATTCTACAAGCTGGAATTTTATCTAATTTATTTTTAATTATGTTACACTTTGTAATGACAATATTAATTCTTTAAGACTAAATTTATTAGGTTTTGATCCCTATAAACATTTTAAGATATTTATAATAAAAGAATAAATGTTTACCAAAACGTATCTATTATTTACACTTTCTTATATGCTTTTGTTTATTTAGCCTACTTTCTAAAAGAGTTTAATTAACATGCCCATTATGGTGAATTTTTTACTTTCATAAAAGTTAGATTCTTTCAACATATTATATTAGATGAATTTGGAAATGAATTAAGCTAAAACAAACAAAGAATGATTCTTCACTATTGTGGGACTTGAGGTTATCATCTTTTATTGCAATGTAGAGAAGTGTGTGTAACATCAAAAATCGCCTACCCTTGTAATTTTACATTACATTTTCACTTACTTCAGTGTTCACTCCCCTAGTATATTTTTGGGACCATTTTGGCCCTGCCTTAACATTTTTTCTAGCCCACAAATGTTGTGTTTATGTTGTATTCTATCCTTTTTACTTATTTCTATCAAATTTTATTTAAGTGTCTCGATTCTTTCACTGTCCTATGGTGTTCTATGAAATCAAGAGTTGATGTCACTCGAACACTAGCACTTAGCATGGATGTGTTCTATGAAATTAAGAGTTGATGTCATTTGGACACTAGCACTTAGCATGGATATTCACACAACATGCTAGTGTCTCAAGCCTATGTGGTGTCAAGTAACCATTTCTTGAGAATTACTTACCACCACTTACGATGTAAGAGATTTTATATAATACCTTTGTGCCTTTAAATGACTTTCTTTGATCAACTCCTCTCTTTTTCCTTCCAATCTTTTCATTTTGAACAATCTTCACAGCTCTCTCTTGCAATCTTTTTTTGAAACTTGTGAAGCACTTGGTATATCTCTGGTTATTTTCTAGCAATTTATCGATACTCTTGGAAAATTTCTCATCTCTCTACCAACATATAGGAACTTCTATTTCAAGTGTTTAGGCTCATGTGATCTTCTTATCTAGGATTTATGATATCTTCATGGGGTTTCTTAGAACCACTGATTGTTGGACTTCCACTTCTAGTTAGGTAGTTTACATCCCCACTCTTGTAAGGTGATTGGTTCCATCTGGCCCTCTTTATTTTTTTAATTTAGTGTAATCCATTTGTGTGTTTGTAGCATTGTGTGGGTTACCTCATTTCCTTTCCTCCTTCCATTAGTTCACTAGTTCGCTCTTGGGTTGAGTAGATTAGTTTCATTTTGTTCATCTATTTTATTTGTCACTACTATTATTTTATCTAGACACCCTTAGATGATAATAGCACATACATTTTATTTCAATCCATGTTGATCGTGGAGGTAGAAATACCAAAATATAGGTTTGAATTGAAGGCAAACCCCCAAACAATCCCAACCTTCCTTGTCCTTCTTGTAGATTCCAAATTCAAAGAAGATTGCATCCACATGCTAGTTTTGTGAACTTTCTTCATTTACCCTTTATTTATGTTATTAAACTTATCTCTTTTGAGTAATAATGATAAAATATCTTCCATTTCAACCTATCTTTGTCACCTAGAAGCTACTGGTAGTTGGTTTTGTCTCATGCTGTGCAGGTTGAATGAGATAGAGTGAAACAAAGTTTAAAAGTTTTTAATTTTTTATACTTTCTAGACTACAGTGAGATATGTAAACACCCATGTGACATACTAACATCCCTGACAGTGAAATCATACATCTAACATCAGGTTCCTCTCATTCCATAATTTTTTTCCTTGTGATTAAAATCTTTAATTAAAATTTCAATTTTCTATGAAAAGTAATCTACTAGTTTATTCCTCTTCTTCGTAGTTACTTAACACATTTTACTTTTTTCATTCTTGGCATTCTAAGGATTTTAGACATTGTTATGTTAAACAAGAGTAGGAAGTAGAAAACTATACAATCCTAATGTGGTTGTAGTGAAAGGTCTATTTGACTAATACCTCTTAGTTGAATTGTGACTTTTCCTCATCTACATTTTGGTGAACCTGGCATTCTATAAAATATAAAAACACTTGTCTTTTCCACCTTTAAACACCTTCTTTAAAATTTAAAAACAACTTTCTAATCACATTCAGTTGTGTTTCATGAAGCCAAACTTTGTTTATAAGCTTCACCATGCAATCCTCTCATTCTGACTACATTATTCATAGAAGTTTAAGGAATGCTATAATGGGCTAGTCTCATGCCCCTAATACTCCTATTAGGTTGACACTAGATTTCTTGCATTTATCCTATGAAACTACCACAACAACTCTTTTTATTTATCATCTTCCTTGACTCCTTTAATGATTAGTTTTCATGATGCCGAAGAGGCCTTTGGCCATGAGGTCACATTAGGTCATGTTTCACAAAATCAAGTCCAAAAATTAGATCAAAAGTTGCCAACTACTAGGACTACCTAACTAATGAGAACCTACCTAGTGCCATTATTCCTCTAGTTGAGGCATGCCTTCAATCCATGCTAATTGGTCACCCTAATGGTCTTGACTTCCTCTGCGGTATTGCTCATATTGTGCATAGTGATGCACCTCCACTAGCAAGCTACTGTGAGGGGGCTTAGGACTCCCATTCAAATATTACCGGTAATCAAATTTCAATTCTAATGGCTACTTCTTCTATGCAAACATACACATCTTCTCATATGGTCACTAGTGCTTCACAACATGGTAATGTAGATGCTAGTTCATCTGGAATGACCGAGAACCCCATAAATAAATATGGATTTGTTCCCCCTTCTCATCCCTCATAGTTTACTTTTCCCAGTGGGCGTGTGCAGAAAGATGTGGGACCAAAAAGTGGCCAAAACAACTTTTTGGTCAAAACAAGATATAATGTGAGTGTGTTATAATGCACTCGTATTGTGGCTTGGTAGTTACCAAGCCTAGGCTCGGTCACTACCGAGCTATAACACGCTCATGTTTTAGATCAGTTAAAATGTTTTTTATGATAAGTGTAGCAAATCCTCCAACTTATTTCACTCTAGAGTAGGCTCAAGTCTAGGTTAGGTTAGGGCTATATACATGAAATAAACAGTTAAGTGAGATTTACATATTGACATTTACTTCCTTATGTAGACACTTGAAATTAACCATGTCCCAATGACATACCAATTTCATCACCTTGTGTTGTCTTGCGACACTTTCATCCCACTTTTGACACCTTTCGACATCCTTCATCCTAGGACTATCCCTTTATCCCAAATTAATTAAATAAATCAAATTTAATTAATTAATTAATGAGATTGAAGTGCTTCTGGAAGTATCAAATTAATTAAATACACAGTTACTTCTAGAAGCACTTCAGTGTCATACCATGGACTGTGGAAACATCATGTCCATAATAATTAATTAATCCTTTATCCCTTATTAATTAAATAGATCATATTTATTTAATCAATCTATCCATTTATTCCTCTTAGAAAAATTAATTAAATAAGTCTTATTCATTTAATTAATTTAACCTCACACATAATCCCTCTCCAACAATTAATTAAATAATTTCCATTATTTAATTAATTATCTTGCCACATGTCCTCTTTCTCACTTGTCTCACAAATAAATCCAAATTTAAAATACCCTCCACAAAAGGACAAAATCAAAAGTCAACTCTACTTTTGATCTCAATCCTCCATTTGAAAGATGCCTTAAGATTCAATCTTGGCCTTCCATTCCACCTCTTTCTCTCATTTTACCTCCTAACCTCAGAATTCTATTTGCACTCATCACCACTTCATCTCAGCTCTCCATCTAATGTCAACTCATCTCAGCCATTGATCATATCTACCCTAAATCTCTATAAGTAAACCATCATCCTAAGCCATTAGGGACGTCCACAATCAGCATACTATTATGCTACTAAAATGGTAAGCAATCAACATATTTCTATATATCATAATCATTGAGCATAGCTATTGAGGTAGTGAGTGCAACTTCAATTAGCTCTATCTATGGGAAAGGAGTAGTCAAGTTTGAAGGTATTGCATTGGTTTGTTCTATCTTTCCATGTTATTTTCCTTGTCTATTGTATGTTCCTTCATGTCACAACTCCTCCTTTTAACTCTAAAACTTAATAATTAAACAAACATCAATTATTAAATGTATTTAAGTGGCAAGTAAAATAACTAAATGTTTAATAAATAATTAAACTAAATAAATAACATTGTTTTAGTATTAATCCAAAAAAAGGACAAAATCTTAAATTAATAAATCCAAATTAGAAGCTAGAATTACGAGATTCCATGAAATAAGGAAGTAAACAAGGGATAATGGATTATTCATGGGATTTTTTTTAGACATTGGATTCTTTTTGGTGGAGCGGCATGAATTTTGGTCTAAAATGGTGAAGGAATCTTATAATAATTAAGATGTCAGTTTTAAAAAGGGAATGAGGATAAAATTAGGAAAGGAAATTAAACGTGGGGGAAAGGGAAATTAATGAGATTTGTTATTTTATTGAGTGGGGTATGGGGGAGGAAGTTTTTAAATTTGAAAAAAGTGAACAGTTAGGGTAATAGGAACAGGAGGGAGGATCTGGGGAAAATAGGAAGAAGCATGAGAATTCTCTTAAGGTTGTGATTAGATAAATTCTAGGTATGCACTTAGATATGAGAATGATTTATTGCTTATGTTAAATTCCATTGGAATCAATTTCTAAAATATGTAAGAATTTGTCTTCATCTGTAAATTCTCTTTTATACAATCTATTTACTCTAGCCCCTTTGTTAGGAATTTCTTGGTTAAATCTATTTGTGATAACTCTCTTAGATCCTATTCACTATTTGGGCCATGTCCTCACCCATAGAGGTCCATACATCTTGTTGTTGTTTCAACTTGCCTATTATGACATCTCTCAACACCCCCTGAAAGATGAATGCTTGTAGATTTTAGGTTGTAAATGAAACCTACCAACCATCATGCATCTATTATTCATAGAATAAATAGATTTATTGTTGTGGGTCATCCCACAATAATGGGTTACACTTTTTGGCCAAACTTGACATTGAAATCAACATTTTGAACTAAATCTTCACTTTCTGACACCTATAGCCACTAAACCATTAGGAATTTGAAGATGATACGAACTAGTGATTTGTGAGATTTTGTTTGTAGATTCTAAATATATTTTTTAAAAAAATTTGGAGTTAAATTGTAAATTTTTTGCATCTCCTTTGATAATTAGTTTTTAATAGTAAACAACATTTTTTTAAAGTGATGTGTATTCTACATAGCACATAACTTTTTTTCTACAAAGGATAAAATTCTAATTCTTTTGAATTTAGATTGGTAACATTGATATATAGGGCATGCATTTGATTTTATAATGTTTTGTTGAATATTTTTTTAATTAAGTTTTGAAGTCAAACCAATTATAATTTAGACATAGGCATATTCCGTAAAACACAACTTTTTCCGTATGTATCAAAATTTATTTATTTATTTTTTGTTGAAACAAGGATATCAATACCTAGGGCATAGATATTTTTAAAAAAAAAAATTCACTAATTTACTAATTTTCCATGTGTGTAGAACAGAGAACTTGATGTTCAGTGAAAAACCTACATTCACAAGAAATAAAAAATAAATATAATAATCAAATTAAATATATTTAAAATTATACTTTTTGGGAAGCTTATAATAAGGACTACATACTTACAAAACATAAATTTTAAATAAATTCATTTGATCCCCCAAAAGATAAATCAAAAGTGGTTTTTTATCAGCATTATGATAGGTGTAGAGGAGACTCCATTATAGGTATAGTCTAAAACTAACAGGGTTCTATCCAAGGGGGTTTGAATCTAAGGAGGTTTGATCAAACCCTCTTCAATTAAAATCCTTTAAATGGAACCTTTCAAGGCTTAAATCATTATATTTTCTAAAAATATGTGATTTCAACAAAAATCAAGATGTCCCAAAAAGTGTAACCCATTATTGTGGTAGCACCCCTACATAAAAGAATCTAATTTTCTTGTTGATCATGATACCTATAGCATCATATCAAACCCCATCATGGATTGGTTACCTTATTCCTATTTTTATTTTCTTCAAATCCACTTAAGAACCTGTAGATTTTGGTAAGAACAAAATATTGATCCATTTAAATTTAATAATATTAATCTGCCTACAAGACCTATGATGTCATGTATCAGTGCCATCCTAAATTGTGTAAACAAATACCTAGCTCTGCATTCCTCCTAATTTATCCTTTACCCTATCCATATTGGATTCTTGTTCAAATTATATGCAAATTTCAGATTTTTGTTCTAGATTCTTTAGAGATTTAAATGCATTAACCTAAATTATTTCCCTATTAGTAAAGTGACCCTGATTCCTAAACCTAAATTGTTGTCATCTTACATAGATCCCAACAAACTTGCATCTACATCCACCAATCCATGTCCCAAATATAATATCAAGATCATTGACAAAGGTTGTGGAGAGTATGATTTATAAGATGCCTTTCATGTAGGAAAATTTCCTCTATCTCCTAGATCTCATGGTAGGCCTAACATAAACTAGAAGAAAGAAAATAACTTTATTCAGAATAGATCAAATACTTTCATTCAACATGGTTTCCTTATAGATGAAAAGATTAAAATCTCAAATGGTTCTTGGCTCTATGACAATGGTCTTGCATCTTAATTTGAAAGTAATGAGTAACATGTATCAAACAAAATATGCAAAAATATGAGATATAAAGGAAAGGACCTTAGACTTCATGAGCATGGGATCATTGAACCTTTACCCATGTATACAAATCTAGGAACTTGGGGACTAGGATACATGCCATTTGATAAGCAATCTAATAATGTCAGTGATACTTTCTCAATTATTGGGAAAGCTTCTTTCAATATTGAAAGCATTGAAACAAAGTCCATTCATAACCCTTACAAAGATCTTGTTGCAATCAACCTTTTTGATTATACAACCATTCTTACCATCAGCTTTGAACTCAAATACCTCAATCTTATTGATTGGTACCAACAAGATCATATATCATTGGAATTATTTTAGAATGATGAAGCAATTACCAAATTTATGGGACTTTGAGATTGATGGAAACAAGGTAAATAACTAAGAGGGGGGGTGAAGCAGTTACCTTAAATTTCTTAACTTTCTTTTCTTCTTTAACAATAGTACAGTATCAAAACATATAAGCATAAATGAACATGAGAGCATAAATGAAATCAACACACATAACACAAGGATTTTTACATGGAAAACCCTGTTAAGGGAAAAACCATACGGTGAGTAACCCAAGATTGTATTCTCTGTTAAAAGAATATGAAGTACAAAATGGCACTTGCTAATTAGGGCTCATTGCTTGAGCACACTGCTCACATGAGGCTCACTGCCTACAAGAGACTCACTGTCTACAAGGTATATAGAAAGTAACCAGGTGTTTGAACTAATTAGAAGCATCCACATATGCTGAGGTTTAGTTCTAGTTAGGCTCAATATAATGATCTATTGCACTTCATTCTTCCTCTGCTTAGTGATGTTGTTCTATCACAAACCAGATTTGTATAGCTTCTTCCACATTGCTCTCTGCTTTTCTTCACACACACTATTACACAACACACACCTTCACATCAAAATCCATCTGGTATATATATCCTCACAAAGGATTTCAACATCTTTCTAGTCGGCATCCGGAATACTCAAGATTTTCCCAAACTCTGGTCTGTTGGCTGAATCCATGCTTACTAAGTGATGCGTATCAAAAAGATAGTTATAGGAGTCATCAATTATGTCAGCCAACCATGAATGATCCCTAAAGAAACTTGATTAACATCAATTTCTCATCTGAATTAAGGTCTGATGCTCTGCTGATCAATTCTTCCTTAGTCTACTTTGCTAAACATGAACCCAACACTTAGGTGCTCATATCTTTTCACTCTTTCATCACTAGAGGCTCAATCTATGGAATGTAATAGTCATGGTACTCCTCTTGAGTTCCCCAAGTCCACACTTTGCTAAGATACTTCCTCTAAGAGATTCAGACTTGATTGTCGGACCTTGCTGCATGCTCTATTCTTGCTCACCAGACTAAGACACTGTTCAATCTAACTTTCGGTAAAGACCTATTATGTGATGTAGATGTATGGGATAAACTTTGTTGCCATCAATGACAACAATGATGAAGCCACACAGTGTCTCTTGCCAACAATCTCCCCCTTTGGCATTGATGGCAACACTTAGTGAAA
Source organism: Cunninghamia lanceolata (assembly GCA_027924645.1). Taxonomy (NCBI): domain Eukaryota; kingdom Viridiplantae; phylum Streptophyta; class Pinopsida; order Cupressales; family Cupressaceae; genus Cunninghamia; species Cunninghamia lanceolata. The sequence goes on from BSBN01000516.1 coordinate 2,903,041, forward strand.
AATGACTAAGTGTCATAGCACACTCTGTTGGCAAGAGACACTGTGTGGCTTCATGAGTGTTGTCATTGATGGCAACAAAGTCCATTCCACACATCCATAGCATATGGTATGACTATACCAGAAGTCAAATTGAAGAGTATTTTGGTCCGGTGAGCAAGAATAGAGCATGCAGTAAGGTCCGACAATTAGGTCCAAATCTCTTAGAGGAAGTATCTCAGCAAAGTATGGACTTGAGGAAGTCAAGAGGAGTATCATGACTGATACATTCTAGAGATTGAGCTTCCGGTGATGAAAGAGTGAAAAGATATGAGCACCTAAGTGTTGGGTTCCTGTTTGGCAAAGTAGACTGAGGAAGAACTGACCGGTAGAGCATCAGACCTTAATCTAGATATGTAATTGATGGTGATCAAGTTTCTTAAGGGATCATTCATGGTTGGCTGACATGATTGATAACTCCTATAACTATCTTTTTGATATGCATCACTTAGTAAGCATGGATTCAGCTGACAGACTAGAGTTTAGAAATATCTTGAGTTTTCCAGATGCCGACTAGAAAGATGTTGAAATCCTTGATGCAGATATATATACCAGATGGATTTTGATGTGAAGTTGTGTATGTAGCATTGTGTTGTGTGAAGAAAAGTAGAGAGTAGTGTGGAAGCATTAATACAGGTCTGGTATGTGACAAGATAACAGTACCAAAGAAGAGGAAGAATGAAGTGCAATAGATCAGTGTATTGAGCCTAACTGGAATTGAACATCAGCATATGTGGATGCTTCTCATCAGTTTAAACACCTGGTTACATTCTATATACCTTGTAGATAGTTAGTCTCTTGTAGGCAGTGAGCCTCTTGTGAGCAGTGTGCTCGGGTAGTAAGCCCTAATTGGCAAGTGCCATTTTGTACTTCTATTCTTTTCATAGAGAATACAATCTTGGGTTAGTCACCCCATGGTTTTTCCCTTAACATGTTTTTCCATGTAAAAATCCTTGTGTTATGTGTGTTGATTTCATTTATGCTTTCATGTTCATTTATGCTTATATGTTTTGATACTGCACTATTGTTAAAGAAGATAAAAAAGTTAAGAAGTTTAAGATAACTGATTCACCCCCCCCTCTCAGTTATCTACCTTGTTTCCAACAATTGGTATTAGAGCTAAGTTCCTCTAGATAGAGCCTAACAACTTGAGGAAGATCTGGGAATCTCAATGGATATGTATGGTATGAGAGAACAACTTCAGTCTACCCTAGATGATCTTGAGCAATCTCACTCTAAAGTTAATAACCTGAGGGAAAGACTCAAACAAGATGATGATTTCATAAATGAACTCAAATAAAAACTAAGTATCTCAGTGAAGGAAAGAAAGGAACTACTTCAACAATTAGCAAGTCAAAATGAAGCCAATGATACTAATGAAGATCTGAATGAGAAAAAAAAGTTATGTGAGAAGCTATCAAAAGAGGTCATTATGGTAAGACATGAAATAGAATTAGGAGTTATGAAATTCACCCAAGAAATTGAGGAGAAAAGGAAAATTGAAGATAATCTAAAGCAATCACTCAAAGAGAAGTCAGAAGACTGCCACAAAATGGATATAATAATCAGGCATCTAGAATTTGATCTTGAAGAAGCTAGAGATAATGAAGAATAACTTGAAAAATAGATAGACTCTCTTAAAAGGGATCTTCAAACAACAAATGAATACAAAGAAAAATTCAAGATAAGATCTTCTCAACTTGAAGTTCTTCTTGAAAGCCAAAAGAGGGTACATGACAAGCATGGCTTGGGGTATGAGAAAGGTGAAAGCTCTGGATCTGGTCAGAAGAACTTTGGATCAGGAAATCCAAGGAATAGGCCTAGAAGACCTCCGGTAAGGCAAACAAATGCTCAAAGATATCCATCATTTAATGGACACTGCTACAATTGCAATAACTTTGGCCATAAAGCAAATTAGTGTAGAAGAAGAATGAATCAAACTAATTCATCCTTCTCCAGACAATGTTTCAACTGCAAAAGGTATGGTCACAAATCTCTTGAATGTAGAAATAGGTAAATAAACAATTCATTCAATGGTAGATGCTTTGCATGCAATAGAATGGGACATATGGCTAATCAATGCAGATCAAGAGGATATCAACCAAATATGCAAAGAAATGTCATTTGCTACAACTGCAATAGATCCGGTCATATTGCCAAGTTTTACAGAAGTATCAATCAGGATAAAAGAGGTCTGGTGCATCATAATCAAAATCAAGACAAAGGAAAAGGAAAAGTAAATGTGGATGAAGTTCAAAGAGAGATTAACAAGATTTGGGTGAAGAGAAGTACAAAATTTTTTTGGGATGGATTCGCACTAGAATCTAGTGCTGATATTCCTTCTAGAAATTGAATAGATGAGCTCTAGCTCAGGGGGAGTCAAAAGGGAAAACAAATTCCCTTAGCTAGTCAATTCATGCCTGAAATTGGCACATGGAAAGTTGCGGATTAAAGGGTTCTCAGAGAAATATCTAAATAACCCTTGGTAAAAATATGAAAGATCCACATGTCTTACCGAAACTGTGACTGCAAATGCTAAATTGTCTTAGTTACATCAGGGTGATAAGGGATAATTGATACCAACAAAGATCCATCAGGTGAAATTGGCTAGTGGCAAGAGATCTGAAGGTTTGGCCGATAGCATTCATCTGGGCGATGAGTGATCAGAGTGACTAAAGTATCGAAGACACAAAGAGGAAGTTGGCCAAAGGTTAAAGTCACGCTGATGAGTGGTTGGTCCATCGGTGCATCGGCTTAAGTTGGTAAGTGTTCACCAATGATAAGGGTCATAGTGAAGAGAGAAAGTGATTGTGTATTAGAATAAACAAAATGATGGTTGCTGATAGTGTAGAGTCTCACCAAGGACAAAAGTCATTGGTGTATCAGCAAAGTAGAATCTAAAGTAGCCGATAGCACTTTTCTTGCCAATAGGTTTGACAGTCATCTGGTAAAAGCAGGACTCTCACAGTTAGATCTGGCATGATTCAAAATTGAAATACCTTGATCTACAGATAGATGAAATGATTAGAGAAAGGATCCCCATATATTTGGTTGAGAAATACAAGGATACAGTGTGCTTTATGGTAGACACTGATCAATGCCTAATGGAGGTAGTGGAGCAAAGGATAGTCTAGATTATGCCAATGGGGTATGAGGTTGATGAGAAAATCCTAGAACTGCATATCCAACACCTACTGAGTCAGCCCAAAGACCCTGAGGCAGAAAGGTTTGGAACCTTTCAAGAGTTAAGTGTGAACATTCATGTTGAGCTAAGACAACTAGAGATGAAAAGAAAAGTGAGAAGAGAAGTAGAGGCAGTTGCCAAAAGATTTAGCATTTCTAAAGAAGCAGTCCATGCGAATAGAGAGAAACTAGAAAGAGTAGAGAAAGAGAAACAAGAAGAAGAAAGAGAAAGTGATCTAGTGCAAGCCCCCTCCCAGACCAGATCCTCTAATAGCTCTGCACCTTCCACCTCTAAGAGCCAAAAAGCCTCTAAACCAGAAGCCAAGACATTCGGAAAGGGTGAGAAGAGAACAAAGAAAAAAGCCACAAGGTCATATACAAGTCAAAAGGATGATGAAGAGACAGAAATAGATAAGGAGGTTAAGAAAATGAAGAAGAAAAAGAAAACTTCTACCACTGAATATAAGGAAGAAAAAGAAGAAGAATTTGTTGAAATGTCCACTCCTATTGATAATGTTGTCAAGGCAGTCATAATGAATGGAAATCTGCAACCATTGATAGATTTCTATGATGAGTATAGTGACTCAGACAAAAGGATATTGGAAGAAGCTATAGTTAATTAATTAAACTTATACAATAAAGCATTCATTGAATCATCTCTCTAATCCCCAAGAGTTTAGAGAAAGTACTTGAACTCAGAAAAGACAATGCCAGAGAAAATAATTTGGAGATCTAGGAGCAGATTGCTATCCAACTCTATCCTTCCATTACCCCTCAACAAATGAACATGATCTTCAAGGACTACAAGGATGAGTTCCGAAGCAAAGCAAGAATGAACCATCTTATGCTTGGAGAGACTGGCCAAGTGGGAAAAGAAATAGAAGAAATCCTCCAGAGTGCATTTAAAAGATTCAATCTTCCTGTTATAGAGGATATAAGTGATGAACCTTCTGACATGGATGTCGAAGGATTAAGTTTATCAAAGGAAGATTCTACTGAGAAAACTGCAGAAGAATCAAAGGACACAGGTGAAGAAAAGACTAAGAACTTGGATTCCTCTGCTCTGGAAGAGGAAGTCCCTAAAGAAGTAAACATCTCTCTTCCAGATCTTCCTGCTGACTCCAAAACAGAAGGAGAAGAAAGAAAAGATGAGAAAATTAGTCAAGAAGAAGAGGTCAAGGGAAGAGAAGAAGATCAATCAGAGAAGACCCCTGGTGACAATTCTGAAGCTACAGAAGGAAAGAAGACTCTGTCTCCAGCAAGAGACACTACAGAAACAGTTAAAGATTTCTTGACCAAAGAAATGATAGAATTAGATAAACTGAAGCTATTTCAAGGACCATTCAATTTTGATTCCCTCTCCCCAGTTTAGACAATGAAGATAGCATCCTTTGCCCAAGCAAAGGCAAAAGAAAAGCTTCTGAAGTCTCACATGGAAGACTGTGAGCTAATAGAAATTACATCCGATGCATTGGAGAAGATCACGCCATCCTTCCAAAAGGATCTTTCGGCCTTCTGATCTGATAACTTGAAATCTCTTGTTAATTCTATTAGCACACATTTTGATTCTTTGGAGAAGTCTGCAAAAGAGAAAGTCTAGAAAGAATTTTTGGGAAAGAGATTCTCTGAAGTGTAGGGATTAATAACAAATGATAGGAGAAATTTAGATATTGGGATAAAGAGCTTAGAAAATACTCTTAATGATGGCCAAGATCTATACAAATTTTGTCTATCTTGGTCCACCGTGACAGTAGATATTACCAAGAAGATGGAAGAACAAGAGAGCAAATTATCAAGCTTATCTCAAAATTTTGATCCTCTCACCTCTTTCAAGAATGTCAGACTATTGCAGCTATAAATGAAATAAAGAAGCTTGAGAAGGAGAAGAAAAATAGAATAAGTAGGCTAAGTGAACTAAGAGGGATAATTATCCCTAAGTTAGAGGCAATGCATGAGGCCCTGACTAATGCCCAGACCACAGCCCAGACCAGTGATCTGGCAGACCTAAAGAGGGCAGAATCTTTTGCATTTTTGCTAAGTGGTCACATTTCAATTTTGGATAGGATGAAGAAGAGTTGGGCGATAGAAGTGGTACAGTTAAAGATCACCTTTGCAGATATGCTTTAGTATATGTAAGTATAACATATATATATATATATATATACTTATTTGGCTAAGTATAGGTTGATTTTTGGAAATTTTGGTGTACGAATTCTACCCTTTGCCATTGATGTCAAAGGGGGAGTGAGGAGCAGTGAAAAATGTGGAATCTAGCTAAGGGGGAGCTCCAGAAAAGTGTACATTAGAACAAACCATCAGCCAAGGGGGAGTGTAGTGTGACAGTCATTTTTCACTAAGTGTTGCCATCAATACCAAAGGGGGAGATTGTTGGCAAGAGACACTGTGTGGCTTCATGAGTCTTTTCATTGATGGCAACAAAGTCCATTCCACACATCTGCAACATATGGTATGACTATATTGGAAGTCAGATTGAAGAGTATTTTGGTTCGGTGAGCAGGAACAGAGCATGCAACAAGGTCTGACAATCAGGTCTAGATCTCTCAGAGGAAGTATCTTAGCAAAGTGTGGACTTGAGGAAGTCAAGAGGAGTATCATGATTGATAGATTCTAGAGATTGAGCTTCTGGTGATGAAAGAGTGAAAATATATGAGCACCAAAGTTTTGGGTTCCTGTTTGGCAAAGTAGACTGAGGAAGAACTGACTGACAGAGCATTAGACCTTAATGCAGATGAGTAATTGATAGTGATCAAGTTTCTTAAGGGATCACTCATGGTTAGCTGACATGATTGATGACTCCTATAACTATCTTTTTGATACACATCACTTAGTAAGCATGGATTTAGCTGACAGACCAGAGTTTGGAAATATCTTGAGTTTTCTAGATGCCGACTAGAAAGATGTTGAAATCCTTGATACAGATATATATACTAGATGGATTTCAATGTGAAGTTGTGTGTGGAGCATTGTGTTGTGTGAAGAAAAGCAAAGAGTAGTGTGGAAGCAGCAATATAGGTCCGATATGTGACAGGATAGCAGCACCAAAGAAGAGGAAGAATGAAGTGTAGTAGATCAGTGTATTGAGCCTAACCAGAACTGAACCTCAACATATGTGGATGCCTCTCATTAGTTCAAACACTTGGTTACATTCTATATACCTTGTAGATAGTGAGTCTCTTGTAGGCAGTGAGCCTCTTGTGAGCAGTGTGCTCGGGTAGTAAGCCCCAATTGGCAAGTGCCATTTTGTACTTCTATTCTTTTAACAAAGAATACAATCTTGGTTTAATCACCCCGTGGTTTTTCACTTAACAAAGTTTTCCACATAAAAATCCTTGTGTTATGTGTATTGATTTCATTTATGCTTATATGTTTTGATACTGCACTATTGTTAAAGAAGATAAGAAAGCTAAGAAGTTTAAGATAACTGATTCATCCCCCCTCTCAGTTATCTTTCTTGTTTCCAACACACTCCCCCTTGGCTGATGCTTTGTTGTTATGTACACTTTTCTAGAGCTCCTCCTTAGCTCCACATTTTTCACTGCTCCTCACTCCCCCTTTGACATCAATGGCAAAGGGTGGAATCTGCACACCAAAATTGGCAAATTTTAACCTATACATAGCCGCATAAGTATATATACAAGTTATACTTACATATACTTAAGTATATCCGCAAAAGTGGTTTTCAACTAGACAAATTTTGTTGCCCAACTCTGCTTCATCCTATCCAAAATTGAGATGTGACCACTTAACAAAAATACAAAAGCTTTTGCCCTCTTTAAGTCTGTCAGATCACTGGTTTGGGCTGTGGTCTGGGCATCAATTAGGGCCTCATGCATTGCCTCTAACTTGGGGATAATTATCCCTCTTAGTTCACTAAGCCTACTTATTCTATTCTTCTTCTCCTTTTTAAGCCTCTTTATTTCATTTATAGTGGCAATAGTTTGACACTCTTGATTCATTATGGAAGAGGTGAGAGGATCAAAATTTTGAGATAAACTTGATAGTTTGCTCTCTTGTTCTTCCACCTTCTTGGCAATGTTTGCTATCACTGTGGACCAAGATAGACAAAATTTGTTTAAATCTCTGCCATCTTTAAGAGCATTTTATAAGCTCTTTATCCCAATATCTAAATTTCTCCTATCATTTGTTATAAGTCCCTGCACCTCAAAGAATCTCTTTCCCAAAAATTCTTTCCAGACCTTTTCTTCTGTCACCTTTTCTAAGGAATCAAATTGAGTATTGATAGAGTTTATTAGAGATTTAAGATTACCAGATGGAGAAGCCAAATGATCCTTTTGAAAGGATGGCATGATCTTCTCCAACATTCTAGAAGCAATCTCTATCAACTCACAATCTTCCATGTGAGACTTCAAAAGTTTTTCTTTTGCCTTTGCTTGGGCAAAGGATGCTATCTTCATTGTCTGAACCAGGGAGAGGGAATCAAAATTGAGTGGTACTTGGAACAATTCTGGTTCATCAATCTCCATTATTTCCTTGGTTAGGAAATTCTTCACTACTTCTGCAGTGTCTCTTGCTGGAGACTTCTTTCCTCTTGTAGCCTCAGAGGTGTCAATAGAGATCTTCTATGTTTGTTCTTCTTATCTTCCCCTTTTCTCCTCTTCTTGACTTACCTTCTCTTTTCTTCCTTCTCCTTCAGTTCTGGAATCTGTTGGGGGGTCCAAAAGAGAGATGTTTACTTCTATAGGGACTTCCTCTTCTAGAGCAGAGGAATCCAAGTCCTTAGTTCTCTCCTCACCTATGTCCTTTGGCTCTTCTGCATTTTTCATAGTAGGTTCTTCTTTAGATGTACTTAGTCCTTCATCATTCATGGTAGAAGGTTCATCATCTATGTTCTCTATAATAGGAAGATTAAATCTTTTAAATGCATTCCAGAGGATGTCCTCTATTTCTTTGGCAACTTGATCTGTCTCTCCAAGCATAAGTTTGTTCATCTTTGCTTTGCTCCGGAACTCATCCTTGCAGTCTTTGAAGATCATGTTCATTTGTTGAGGAGTGATGGAAGGATAGAGCTGAATAGCTATCTATTACCAGATCTTCATATCCTTTTCCTTGGCATTGTCTTTTTTGAGTTCAAGTACTTTCTCTAAACTCTTGGGGATTAGAGAGATGATTTCAATGAATGTTTTATTATAGATATTCAAGTACTTGACTGTGGCTTCCTCCAATATTCTTGACTATGGCTTCCTCCAATATTCTTTTGTCAGTGTCATTATACTCATCATAAAATTTGGTTATGGGCTATAGATTCCCATCTATAGTGACTACTTTGATGACATCATCAACAAAAAGAGTAGGCCTTTCAACAAATTCTTCTGCTTCTTCTCCTTTGTTCTTGCCGATAGAGAATTCCACAGATGTTTTCTTTTTCTTCTTCATTTTCTTAACCTCCTCATCTGTCTCTGTCTCTTCATCATCCTTTTGACTTATATAGGATCTTGTAGCCTTGGTTTTTGTTCTCTTTTCTCCTTTTCTAGATGTCTTTACTTCCGGCTTTGAGGCTTTTTGGCTCTTTGAGGTGGTAGGTGTAGAGATCTTTGAGGATCTAGTCTGGGAGGGGGCTTGCACCAGAACACTTTCTTTTTCTGCTTCTTGTCTTTCTTTCTCTACTCTTTGTACCTTCTCTCTATTGGCATCAACTGGATCCTTTGATATGCCATATTTCTTGGCAATTTCCTCCACTTCCCTTCTCACTTTCCTTTTCATCTCTGGTTGTCTTAATTCAACATGTATTTTCACACTTAATTCTTGAAAGGTTCCAAACCTTTCTACCTCAGGGTCCTTTGGTTGACTTGGCAGGTGTTGAACATGTAGCTCTAGAATTTTCTCATCCACCTCATAGCCCATTGGCATAATCCAGACTATTCTGGGCTCTACTACCTCCATTAGGCATTGATCAGTATCTACCATAAAGCACACTATATCTTTATATTTTTCAACTAATGTCTAAGGAATTCTTTCTCTGGCCTGCATCATACCTTGGAAATTCTTGAAATATCCCCAGAGAGCTATGCTTTGAGCCTTGACATCACCAAGCCCATACATATAATCTCTTATTTGTATGGCAACAAGTCTGTCATTTTGCCATATCCAGCCACTAGTTCCGGGTAGCTCATTCATATAGTAGAAGAATAGAATCAAGCCACCGTACTTAAAGAAATTCTTCTTATCCTTCTTTATTTTCTACAAATTCTCTAACAGTTGGTTCAAGAGAAGCTCACAAGGATCATAATCATCATTTTCTATTAGCATCTGATAAGCAGTGTATATTGTTGTTCTGAATATAGAATTCTCCCTGCTGGAGTGATATATTTTGTAGCCAATAGTCATAGAGGCAATTTTGATAGCCAGATTTGTGATATCCTCTATTGTCATTGCTCTTTTGTCAAATTTTGATCTAGTAGCCTCACTTATAGTTTGGTTTTTGACTAATTTGAGAGCAGGCAACCCACCAGATGAGTGCAATCCGGTTACCACCCTAATGGCATCTTTTGTGATCTTAAATGGCCTCATTAACCACATAAAGTTGTCATGCATTCTTCTCAGAACATACCAGACCCATTCATCTTTTGCAAAATAGGGGAAATGGATGCAATTTCCAAAATGCTTATCCTGGATGGCCTTGTATTGGGGTTTAAGTTCAAATGATTCATCTATTAATTCCTTGTGATAGATATCCATCAGCTTGGATTCCCCAAATTTCTTAATGTTGGCATGAATGTATACCCTAACATCTTCTATGTGCAAAACCCCATGCGGAATGCTAGAGAATGTGCCTAGGGGATCAACTTCTAGGGATTTGTAAGGATGTTTCTTGAACTTAGGGTGCAGCCTATCAGTGATCTTAACAACATTTGGAGTAGCGATCTTTCAAATGATTTAGAGAGAGATATTCAAGAGCAGAAATACCTTTTTATGCTTCTAGGGTTCACGATAGGAGCCGAAAAGATCGCTGGTTGAATCAAATTATGTGGTTGATCCTTGAGAGGGTTGAATAAATCTTGTTGTAGAGCTCCTTCTTTCTTCTTCTCGAATGCAAATGTGCAAATGATGAACAAAAGAACCCTTTTATTTCTGCACAAACCCTAATTCCATTTTACAATAAATGCACAACTTAAGTCATTTGGGTTGCCTTGTTCTCCTTGTTCTGAGAGAGATCTCTCTAGATCACTAAGATGCACTTAGAATGATAGCTTACAATGTATCTCCCTTTCTCCAATCATTCCATCTAACCACAGATCTAATTATTTTAATTTTAAATCATACCAGATCTAACTATGAAAATCCTACTTTTGTCGAATGACTGTCAAACCAGATTAATCTAGAATGATTAACCTTTTCAAACTCCTTGCAGATCTTTCATATTTTGACCAAGGGTTATTTAGATGTTTCTCTGAGAGCCCTTTTAATCTGCAACTTTCCATGTGCCAATTTCAGGCACCAATTGACTGGCTGGGGGAATTTATTTTCTTTTGAGACTCCTCGTAAGCCAAAGCTCATCTATTTAGTTTCTGGAAGGAATATCAGCACCAAATTCTGGTGTAGATCCATCCCCAACATTTTTTATATTTCTCTTCACCCAAATCTTGTTCATCTCCCTTTGAACTTCATCTGCGTTCCCTTTTCCTTTTCCCTTGTCTTGGTTTTGATTATGATGCACCGGACCCTTTTTATCCTGATTCTTACTTCTACAGAATTTGGCAATATGATTAGATCTATTGCAATTGCATCAAACAACATTTCTTTGCAAATTTGACTGATATCCTCTTGATCTACATTGATTAGCCATATGTCCCATTCTATTGCATGCAAAGCATCTACCATTGAATGAATTGTTTATTTGCATATTTCTAAATTCATGAGATTTGTGACCATACATTTTGTAGTTAAAACACTGTCCAGAGAAGGATGAATTAGTCTGATTCATTCTTCTTCTGCACTGATTTGCTTTATGACTGAAGTTATTGCAATTGTAGCAGTATCCATTAAAGGATGGATATCTTTGAGCATTTAGTTGCCTTACCAGAGGTCTTCTAGGTCTATTCCTTGGATTTCCTGATCCAGAGTTCTTTTGACCAGATCCAGAGCTTTCACCTTTCTCATACCCAAGCCATGCTTGTCATCTATCCTCTTTTGGCTTTCAAGAAGAACTTCAAGTTGAGCAGAGCTTATCTTGAGTTTCTCTTTGTATTCATTTGCAGTTTGAAGATCCCTTTTAAGAGTGTCTATCTGATTCCCAAGTTGTTCTTCATTATCTCTAGCTTCTTCAAGATTAGATTGCAGATGCCTGATTATTCTATCCATTTTGTGGCAGTCTTCTGACTTCTCCTTGAGAGATTGTTTTAGATTATCTTCAATTTTTCTTTTCTCTTCAATTTCTTGGGTGAATTTCATAACCCCTAATTCCATTTCATAATGACCTCTTTTGATAGCTTCTCACATAACTTGTTTTTCTCATTTAGATCTTCATTTGTATAATTGGCTTCACTTTGACTTGCTAATTGTTGAAGTGGTTCCTTTCTTTTCTTCACTGAGATACTTAGTTTTTCGTTGAGTTCATTTATGAAATCTCATCTTGTTTGAGTCTTTCCCTCAAGTTATTGACTTCAGAGTGAGATTGCTCAAGATCATCTAGGGTAGACTAAAGTTGTTCCCTCATACCATAAATATCCATTGAGATTCCCTGATCTTCCTCAAGTTGTTAGGCTCTATTTAGAGGAACTTAACTCTGATACCAATTGATGGAAACAAGGCAGATAACTGAGAGGGGGGGGTGAATCAGTTATCTTAAATTTCTTAACTTTCTTTTCTTCTTTAACAACAGTGCAGTATCAAAACATATAAGCATAAATGAACATGAGAGCAGAAATGAAATCAACACACATAACACAAGGATTTTTACATGGAAAACCGTATTAAGGGAAAAACCACGAGGTGACTAACCCAAGATTGTATTCTTTGTTAAAAGAATAAGAAGTATAAAATGGCACTTGCCAATTAGGGCTCACTACCTACAAGAGACTCACTATCTACAAGGTATATAGAAAGTAACCAGGTGTTTGAATTGATTAGAGGCATCCACATATGCTAAGATTCAGTTCCAATTAGGCTCAATATACTAATCTACTGCACTTTATTCTTCCTCTATTAGTGCTATTGTTCTGTCACATACCAGATTTGTATAGCTACTACCACACTGCTCTCTGCTTTTCTTCACACACACTATTATACAACACACACCTTCACATTGAAATCCATTTGGTATATATATCCACACAAAGGATTTCAACATCTTTCTAGTCGGCATTTAGAATACTCAAGATTTTCCCAAACTCTGGTCTGTCAGCTGAATCCATGCTTACTAAGTGATGCATATCAAAAAGATAGTTATAGGAGTCATCAATCATGTCAGCCAACCATGAATGATCCCTAAAGAAACTTGATTGCCGTCAATTTCTCATCTGGATCAAGGTCTAATGCTCTGTTGGTTAGTTCTTCCTCACTCTACTCTACCAAATAGGAACCCAACACTTAGGTGCTCATATCTTTTCACTCTTTCATCACCGGAGGCTCAATCTCTGGATTTAGCAGTCATGGTACTCCTCTTGACTTCCCTAAGTCTGCACTTTACTGAGATTCTTCCTCTGAGAGATCTGGACTTGATTGTTAGACCTTGCTGCATGCTCTGTTCTTGCTCATTGGACCAAGACACTCTTCAATCTGACTTCTGGTAAAGACCTATTATGTGTTGTGGATGTGTGGGATAAACTTTATTGCCATCAATGACAACAATGATGAAGCCACACAATGTCTCTTGCCAATAGAGATAATATTTCACCAAGAGATCACAAGAAAGGATTTGGAATAAACCTTGATGTGTCTACATACTTTGGGGAATATGAAGAGTTCCTTAATAAAAAATAATCAAAAGATCAAAAAACTAAAAAAAAAAAATCAAACTCCCATAGTGAAAACTTCTTTGAATCACTATTGAATAGAAAAGATAAAAATCAAGAAAATAAAGAAATGTCTACTACTAAAAACCCCTTTGAGAAACTAATGGATGAGAAATGAAACTTCCCCTTGGACCAATTCAATTACAAGATGGATCCACATAATTGGTTGAAGAATATATTGATATCAATCTTAGAATGAAAGAGAACCATAAGATCACTAAAATTGTAGCAATTCGTGATCCCAAGGAGAAAGAGGCTATCACCACCACACTCAAGGAATATTTAAATAAATTTTCCTAATCTTATGGTAATATCCTTGGGTTAGATCCATCCCTTGTGGTGCACCATCTCATTTTGCATCTTGATGTTAAGCTAGTTAAACAAAAATTAAGAAATATGCACCCTAAGGTGGCTCTACTTGTTAAAGAGGAATTACAAAATCTCGTAGAGGTTGTTTTCATTTATCCAATTGATTATTTAGAGTGTGTAGATCTAACATTGTTGCTATAAGAAAAAATCCTAAAGGAATCCACATGTGTAGACTTTTGTGACATAAAAAACGCATGTCTAAAAGATGTTTTTCCTTTATATAATAGTGACATGATAGTCAACCTTATTATAGGACATGCAATGTAATTTCTCATGGATGGGTTTTCTAGCTACAATCAAATCTAAATTACACTTGAGGATCAACACAAAATAGGATTCATTACACCTTGGGGAACATTTGGCTATCAATTCATACATTTTTCCTTAAAGAATGGTCATACAACCTACCAACAAGAAATGATAGTTATATTTCATGATATGCTTCATCCCATTGTCAAAGATTACATGGATGATATATTAGGTAGATTAAAAACTAGAGTAGAACATATTGATATCTTTAGTGCATCTTTAAAAGATTGAGAGAATATAAGGTCTTCCTAAATCCTAAGAAATGTGTTTTTGGTGTCACATCAAGCAAACTATTGGGTTTTATCATCTCTAGGAATGTTATAGAAGTAGATCCTATGAAGGTTAAATCTATCAAAAAAATGTCTCCTCTGTAATATCTTAAATATCTTTGTGGTCTATAAGGGAAATTCTAATTCATTCAAAGGTTCATTACACAACTTATCATGGATAAGTGTCAACCATTTTCACATCTCTTGCAGAAGATTCATGACTTTCATTTGATGAGCAATGTCAACAAGCCTTTGATTAACTCAAATAGTATATCTCCAATCCATTGATATACATTTCACCTACTCCAAATAAACCCTTGTTACTCTACATATTAGTAAAACCATTTTATTTGGGAGCCCTCCTATCACAACATGATGATCAAGGATGAGAAAGAGTTGTTTACTACTTAAGTAGGAGTTTGGTCAAATACAAACTCAACTATACACCCATGGAGAAGGCATCTCTAGTAGTTGTATTTACATCTCAAAATTTAAGGCACTACATGCTCAAAACCAAAACAAAACTCATGGCTAAAATTGACACTCTTAAGTATCTTCTCTCAAAAACAACTCTTCAGGATGAATTGCTAAGTGGGTCACAATGCTTAGTGAATTTGATATTGAGTACATAGATGAAAAGGCAATCAAAGGTTAGGCACTTATAGATCAATTAGTAGAAGCTCCATTCTTAGATATGCAACCAATAACCATTGACTTCCCATATGAACCAATTTTATCCTTTTATGAGTCACTTGAATGGAAAATCTACTTCGATGGGTCTTTTTTCACCTATCACGTAGAGCCAAAAATCTTGTTCCTTACACCACAGGGTGACCTCATACCCAAAACATTAAAAATTAGGTTTCATGTTTCATAAACAACATTACCAAATGTGAAGTACACATGTTAGGTCTTAATATACTAGCTCAATGAAACATTCATCATTTATCTATTTTTGGTGACTATCAATTGGTTATCAAGTAGGTCAATGATGAGTATCATACCAAAGATTAAAATCTCATCCCATACAAGAAAATGGTTGATATTTTTAAGTAGTATTTCACACACATCCAATTTGAACAAATTTCTTGCATGATAATTAAGTTGTTGATGCTATGGCAATAATTTGCTCTCCTTACAACATAGAAGGATACTTAGGAATGTCAATTCTCATTTAGACTAATTTTGATCCTATAATACAACATCCTAGAATTAGAAATGGTATGTGAGATTGTTAGTCCTAATTCCCCCTGATATCATGACAATTGTGCCTACCTCTATAATCAAATCCTTCCATCCATCCTTTAACATAACTATTGCAAATATGACTTTATCCAATGTGTGTCTTTTTTTATCATCTTAGTAGCACCCTCTAACATAGGGTTATGATAGTACTTTGTTGAGATTTCTAGATTCAAATGAATCTAACCTAGTAATTCAAGAGGTTCATGATGGTATTTGTAATGCATACACCAATGGTGTGGTCCTAGAAAAGAAGCTTATAAGAACATGGTACTATTGGCCTATAATAGAACAAGATGCTTATTATTATATCAAAAATTGTGTAACATGTTAGAAACATGGTGATTTAATGCAAGTGGCTTCTCAAGCATCATAGTCAATCACAACTCCATGGACTTTTTCCACATGGGGACTCAATCTCATTGGTAAGATAAATCCGTCTTCCTCCAATGACTATAATTATATCATTACCAAAACTAAATACTTTATTAAGTGGATCAAAGAAATTCCTCTCACCAATGTAACTAGAAAACAAATCTCTAAGTTCATTATTAACCACCTCATTTTTTGTAATGGTATCCTCACTACAATCATTACAGATGTAGATACCTAAATTTGTCCATGTCTTGCAACATCACCTAGTCGACACATTACTAGAGACATCTTGTAGAATGTTGTCCTAATCCCACTCCTAATCCCATCCTAATCACCTAGACAATTAATGAAATAAATCTTATTTATTTAATTAATTTCCCTCTCACATGTTTCAACTAATTCAAATAAAATATTTGAATTAGGCCCTCACCTTTCACCACAATCAAACACATGTCACATACTACATTTTTCATTTAATACACTTCACTTGTCCCACTAATTTAAATAATCTTTTATTTAAATTAGGTATACCCTACACTTGTCACATGACTACAACTCCTCGTGAAGTGGGAAACCCTATTTGATCCTAGCCATCCACATCATTCAAATCAACTTTCAATCTCAACCATCAATCCAAATTAGTCCTTTCCTATAAATCAACCCTCACCCAAGCCATTAGGGGCATCCATTTTGCAAGTAGCCTCATGCTACCAAAATTCTTCTTCATCTCCATTATGATCTATTTTTCCAAGTATCGTTATGTTGTTGGAATGAGCACCCAACATTCATCCTTCAAAATCATGCATTCCTATGCAAGATTGAGAAGAGTAATGGATTAGATCCAAGCTTAGTGTAGAGATTTGGGTTTGCATTTGCTTTGTGTTTTCAATTTCTATGCTATCTTGTACTTCATTGTGCTTGTTAGGGTTTGATGATTTATTATTTATGATTTAGCCCTGATTTTTACCCTAGCTACAACAGATAATGGTGTCTTTCAAGAACTATGAATTCCAAGCCCTTTGTGACAAATTCCACATCAAACATAAATGTTTTCATGCCCTTTTACTCCCAAGGTAATGGCCAAGTCAAAGCTGTAAGAGGAAATATGACTCAATAAGCCAGGATCTCTATAATAAAGACAACCTTCCACACTATGACAAAAGAGAATATGCTAAAAAATGGAGCAATATTCTATACACCATACTGTATGAAATACAATGAGAGAGCCTAGCTTATAAAGGTAAGGATGAGAAACAAGGAATTGTAGTCATGTGACAAGTGTCACATTCCTATCACATGTGACAACTAGAGGATAGGATTCCAACTAGATCACATGTGTAAGATAAGATAACTCACTACAACTATCAACAACTAGAAACAACTAGAAACATATAGAAGACTCACTAAGTCAACTTAACATGTGAATTATGTGTGATGTGTGAATATTATTTAACTAATAAATAGTTAAATAATATGAATTATTCATACAAGGGGAAATTAACTAAACTAGTTATGAAAAACCCTTAAGAAAATTGTCAATGGTGTTATCCATGATTGGCATATTCAAGTCTATCTAGCCTTGTGGGCTTAGTATAACATTGGTTGTACACCCACTAGAGCCACACCCTATTCCCTACTCTTTCACATTAAAGAAAATATTACCAATTGAGATTGAGTTACCTACCTTTCACATCTCTTTGCAAGATATAATTGATGATGAAGAATACCAACTCACACACCTCCATGAAGTATAACTCCTTGATGAAAAAGGCTAAATGCACTAAATCACTTGAAAATATACTAGAATTGGATATGTTAGAGCTACAATATAGATAATTTGATATTTCCACTCTTGTACTAAAATAAAATCAAAGAAAAATAAATCAAGATCATGAGAAGAGAGGAAAGTTTGAGCTGAATTGGCTGGGCCCATAAATTGCCATTGCTAAATTTGGATCAAGAACATACAATTTGGCTACAACAAATGGTTAGGAGATAGAAGAACCTGTGAATATCATGTACCTCAAATGTTTTCATACATTCAGTAGCATTCAAAAGTCTTCAAAATATCCTACCATAGTTCTATTTCACTCATCCATCCTTCCCCCTTCTTATGACCTTGGTTAGGATATGTAAATAGTGTTGACACATGCTTTGGAAAGCATCTTGATCTTCTCTTGTACATACGTTTGTGTCACATAGTGCACCATCATATGGCATAGTCATTGGACATCATACCCACAACACAACATCTAACATACAATCAACACACTAGTAGCATCGGTGCATCGAAACTTCAAACATAATCCAAAATTTAGAAAAATAATAAAAAATAACAAGAAAAATTAATCAGCTCCATAGGTTTCATCTTTAGACTTGGTGATACACTTGTTCAATGTTAAATTCATCATTACATCATCATCGATATATATTATTCCCAATCATACATTACTTTATCAGGATATATTGTTCTGAATCCAACAATTGCTATCATTGGCATAACACAACAATTTACTTTTCAATTTAATAAGAGGAAAATCTTTGTGTGCCTTACTATTTGTTTTCATGTGTTACTTGATTGAATGTTTTTATTATTTATTTTTGTGTTAATCCCACAACATATCACATAAGGCCATCATGGTTTGTCATGTCATGGTGTGTCTTACAATATGTTTGTTGGGGTCATTTTATTATTTACATTTATTAGTCAATCATTAAGACATATAGAAAATGTCAACATCAATCTTCAATATTGTGGTGCATCCTATCATATGATATAACAAATATCAATTTTCTTAGCACATTTCAAAATCCTTACAATATTAATAGCTTGTACCTATTACAAATAAAACAAAACATCAAAGGAAAAGCATTCAAAGAAAATCAATGTTCATCATATCCATTTCATTTAATCCATTAAGTCCTTAACATCCATATTTACTAATTCCATTAGTTTCATTAACATTACCATTCACATTCATTAATATCCATCTAACTAACATGTACATCCATTCGTAAATGACTAAGTGTGCAACATCCATCATCAATCAAGAGAAAATCGTCATAGCTTACATATCTATTAATACACCATTATGAAAACATCAATATACATAAAAAAATAATGCAACCATAAACACAAATCATAATTGAATCAATGCCAAAATCTATATATCCAATGAGTCTCAAAACACAATCGTGTCAAATATAAAAATCATAGATACATCATCATAAAAAATTAGGATCGATTGATTAACTATGGCTCCTTGCACATCTCTTGGTGGTGGCCCTCCTCAAGGAGGACCCATCACTATGGAACTATAGGTGAATGATCCCACCCATCCAATTACCTAATATATATAAGATGGTACTATTGAAATTAGGGTAGACAACTAAGAGGGGGGTGTGAATCAGTTGTCTCACAACTTTATCTTTCTCTATATTTAATCTTCTTTACAACTTATTAGCAGATTAATGATATAAGCATGAATCAATAACACATGAGAAAAAACATAATCAACACACATAACACTAGGATTTTTATGTGGAAACCCGGTTAAGGGAAAAACCACAATGGGGGTTAACCCACAAGATTTTATACTCCATTAAAAGTATTACAAAATGGGAAGGCACATAGCTTTGGGTGCATTTCCCAGAGCTCATTGCTCAAAGAAGGCTCACTACCTACAAGAATAATTACAAGAGTTTACTAAAGTACTTGAACTAAAGAAAAGCATCTAACCATGAAAGATTATAGTTCCGGTTAGGCTCAATATACTGACTTCACACACTTCATCTCTTACTGCCTTGTTTCACTATTCCGCCATGATCCGCGGCTCAGATCTCTACTTCACACTTGATACTACCACACTTCGCAGCTCTAACCTCATATTTACACTACCATACTTCAAAATGATTGCACCCATCGATTATATATATCCGCAACATGAAATTGCAACAACTGTAGTCAACCTCAAGAAAACTTAGAGACTTTTCAAGATCATTGTTCTGTCAACTGGATCTACACACAAACATCAATGCAGACCAAAACCTATGTATTCAAGTCACCACACATGTCAGACAATACCATTGGATCTCATACATTACTCAAACAATTAATTCTCTCAATCTACACAAGGATCAAACACCAAGTCGGCCTATTCTTCAATGGACTAAACTGTCTAACCAAAACCTAATACTCAGATGCTTGTAACTTTCAATCCCTTCATCACAGGAGGCTAAAACTTTGGATTTAGATATCCCTGACATCCCTTAACATTCCCTCATATCTGCAATAGAATATGATAATCTGTAGAGAAATATGGACCAGCATGTTGAACCCTATTATATGCTATGTTCCTGTCTATCTGGACATAGACAAATATGTAATCTAACTTCTAGTATGATTAAATGATGCAATGCACATGTGTAAGATAGATTTAGTTGCCATCAATGACAACACCTGACATGCCTAGTAGTGTGTCTTGCCAGCAATCTCCCCCTTTGGTATTGATGGCAACACTTAGTGAAAAATAACTAAGTGTTAGAATAGCTCCCCCTTACTATGTACACTTGTGATTTCCAATGCTCCCCCTTTGATGAATTCCTCATTTTTCACTATTTTCCTCTCCCCTTTTGACATCAATGGCAAAGGTCAAGGTCCAAATCCAAAAGTTCACACAAAAACTCTATACATACTTCCGCATATGTACAAATAATCCTTGTCTTATCTACATAAACTTAAATACATCACCAAAAATGTTTTTCAACAGTGCCAATTCACTGTCCCAACTTTTCTTCTTGCCATCCAAAACTAAAATATGACCACTGAATAAGAATGCATGTGACTTTGCCTTTTGTAGATTAGTAGGATCACTTGTTAGAGTAGCAGCTTGAGCTTCTATCAATGCATTGAACATTGTTTCTAACTTAGGAGAAATTAGTCCCCAGAGTTCATCCAATTTACCCAAAACTTTAGCCTTTTCTTTCCCCAAATTGCTCATTTCATCAAGTAAACTCACTACTTGACATCTTTTAGTTACTACAAACTCAATTAAGGGACTATAGGACTAAGAGATGTTAGATAATTTAAGCTCTATGTCCTTAATATTCTTCTTAATATCTTCAACAACTTTAAACTGAGTTAGGCAAAACTTGTAAATCTTTGCACCTTCAAAAAGGGCATTTTGAATACTCTTTACACTAGTATCACGCATTGATCTATCATAACTTATTATTCTCTTTATTTCAGAAAATTTCTTCTCATTGAATTCATTTTAGACTTTAACTTCTGCTGACTTCTCAAAAGTTTCAAAATGAGTACTTACATAGTTTATCAGACTCTTCAACTGACCAGAGGAGGATGCAGATGAATCCTTCTGAAATGTGGTCATGATTTTCTCTAAAATCCTAGATGCAAGACCAAGTAACTCACTATCTTCTATATGGGATTTCAAGACTTCCTCTCTAGCCTTAGCTTGTGCAAAAGAGGACAACTTTATCATCTATACCAGTGAGAGAGTAGCCAAATTAATTGGACCTTGAATTAAATCCAGATCATCTATGACTTATTTATCTTTCTCCAAAATTTCTTTCACTACTTCAGCAGTGTCTCTTGTCCAATATGATGTTTTAGTTTTATGCTCTTTAGGGCCTACATATTCTCCCTTTCCAGAGTCAATCACATTTTATTTCTTATCACTTTCATTCTTTTTCTTTGTTTCTATTTTGTTTGCATCATCAGAGGCATCCTTCCTTTTCTCTAAAATGTCTTCTGCATTCTTTTCTAGAGCATTTTATGTATCCTCAACAGCAGCATTATGAACTTCCTCAACATCCAAAATGGAGGAATCAATTCCATCATCAGTTTTCTTTTCTTGATCTTCCTTGTGAACTTCAAAATCACGTTTAGTAGGAGCATTTATCCCCATATTCATCTCTATATTTTCTTTACCTGATTAGTCTAGAGGGATTTGAGTATCTTCTAAGCACTCAAAATTATCTTCCTTCATCATCTCTTCAGTTTTCAGAAGAGAGAAATTATCTACCTCAGTTTGTAGCTCAGTTTCTTTCAACTCTTCTTCATTTGGAAGGGATGTATCATTAGCATCAGGTTCCTCAATGACCACATAAAACTTGGTTTTGTCTAGTGCTTTCCTTAGAATCTATTATGTTTCTTTGACAACTTCATCAATGTCTCCAATCATCAATTTATTCATCCTTTTCTTACTTTTGAATTCATTTTTAACTTCTTTGAAAATTTTATTTGCTTCCTTTCTAGAGATGACTAGACACATACTAGATAGCACATGTTCCCTTAACTCCAAATCCTTTGCTTTGGCATCTTCTTTTCTCATCTCCAAAATGTCACTTAGACTCTTAGGGATTTCATATAAATTTCCACATGTGCTCTATTGAATGTGTTCAGGTACTTAACAGTAGCATCCTCCAGAATTCTCTTGTTGGCTTTATCAAAGTTGTCATAATATTTTGTTATGGGCTTCAAATTCCCATGAACACTTATTGCATTCACAATGTCTTTAACTAACAGGGTAGATTTTTCAGTCTTTAGTCTTTTGCTTACCCTTACACTTCCGGAGGGCTTGTCTTGGGAAACTCTTAATGCTTCTGCTTTCATTGACTTTGTGCTTCCAGAGGGATTCTCCTTAGATACTTTAGTAGCCTTAGTGCATAAGGCCTTCAACTCTTTAACCTCATCATCTGAATCAGTCTTTTCTTCATCCTCCTTCTCCATACTGACATATGACCTTTTGGCAATTACTTTTGTTCTTTTTCCTTCCTTACCGGTAGGTTTTTCTTTGAATTTATCTATAATAGTAGAAGGTGATGCATCGGAGGTTGTACTAGAACTCCTTGTAGTCCTTGCTTTAGAAGTGGATTCCATCAAAACACTTCCATGTTCTCTATCCTGCTTCTCCTTCTCAGCTTTCTCTATCCTTTCCCTATCTAGTCTCATAGCTTCTTTTGTTATGCCAATGCTTTATGTATACATTTCAACTTGCCTTTAGATCTTTCTCTTAGATTCAAGTCTCCAAAGCTCAACATGTAGTTTCACACTGAGTTCACTATATGTATTGAATCTCTCAACTAAAGTATCTTTTGGTTTGCTCAGAAGGTGTTGAGCATACATTTCCAATATTTGTTCATCAACTTCATACCCCATGGGCATGATCCATACAGTCTTTGGTTTAACTGCTTCCATCAAGCATTGATCTATTTCCACCATGAAACAAATTGTATCCTTATACTTTTCTACTACAGACGTAGGGATTCTCTCCCTTGATTGCATCATATTCTAAAAATTCTTGAAATATCCCTAAAGAGTAGTCCTTTGGGCATTGGAGTCACCAATATTATGCAAATGCTCTTTGATTTGTATGGCAACATGCTTATCATTGGTCCAGTGCAGGCTTTTCTTCTTGGGTAACTCATTCATGAAATAGAAAAACAAGCACAAAATCAACATACCATACTTAAATGTATTCTTCTTATCCTTCTTGATTTTGTCTAGATTCTCCATTAGCTAGTTTTACAATAGCTCACAGAAGTCATAGTCAACATTTTCTCTTAATATTTGATAAGCAACATAAATAGCTGTACCAAATATTGAATTTTCCCTACTAGAGTAATATATCTTATACCTAATCACCAAAGATGCAAATTTGACATCTGGATCAGTTATATTATTTATGGGACCATTGCCCTCTTATCAAATTTTGATCTGGTAGCTTCAGTTACAATCTGATTCTTCACTAATTTTAGCATTGGTAGTCCATCGGATGAGTTTAAACTTGTTACAGCTTGGATGACATCCTTGGATATCTTAAAGGGCTTCATCAGTCACATGAACTCAACATGCATCTGACTTAGTACATACTAGACCCAATCATCCTCACCGAGGGATGGGAACCCATTAAACTGAATGAAATGTTTGACTTGCAGCACCTTATACTCAGGTTTAAGACCATGAATCTCATCCCTCAGATGATTCTTGAACAAATCTACTAACTTTGAATCCCCAAACTCATCTATGCTAGCATGAATATAAGCCCTAATATCTTCAACGTGCAACACACCATGCAAAACATTTGAAAAGGCACCTAATGGATTGACCTCTACTGATTTGTGTGGATGCTTTTTGAATTTAGGTCAGGGCCTTTTGGTTATGTCAACTACCAATAGAGTAGCCATATCAAGAGATTACAAATTCAGAGAGTTTCACAGAGAATACCTTGTTTCTTTGATTAGGGTTAGCTATCGAATTCACTTTTCACACTTCAAATCTTTGAAATCTTAGCTCAGGCACTCTTCTCCTTGTTCACTTCAAATGCAAAGTGATTCAAAAGTTGAGTAAATGACCTTTTATGCTCCACAAAACCTAATTCACCATTGTAATAAATGCTTTTCCCTAATACATCTAGTTGCACTATTTCTACATACAGTCAATCTTCAATTGCTCTACAATCAATCACATTAGCTTCTTTTCTTCCAAAATTTTCTTCAATAGATCTACAATAGGCTTCTTTATCTTCATTCATCATGCCAGATTCAAGCACCCACTTACTGGTAGGGGGAATTATATTTTCAATGCAGCTCCTCCTGAGCCAAAGCTCCTATTTCAATTCCCAGAGGAATTATCAGCACCAGATTCCAGTGCAGACCCATTGCCATCATTCACTTCACCTTTCTTCACCCATGTTTTGTATCATTTCATTTTGGATCTCATTCAGATCAACTTTACCCTTGCCTTTATCTTGTCTCTACATGTTTTGGTTTCTATTTACCGGACCTTTTCTATCATCATTCCCGCTTCTACAGAATATTACAATATGACCAGATCTATTGCAATTAAAGCACACAACATTTACTTTATTTCCTCTTGATCTACACTAATTAGCCATGTGTCTAAATCTCTTGCATGCAAAATAGTTTCCATTGAAAGAATTGACATTTCTTCTATTGTTAGAGTAGTTCATCATCATACTTCTACATTCATTAGATCTGTGACCATACCTTTTACAATTGAAGCATTGACCAGAGAAAGATGGACCACTTTGATTCACTCTACTTCTGCATTGAGTAGCTCTATGACCAAATTTATTGCAATTGAAACAATTTCCATTGAAAGATGAATACCTTTGAGCATTAGGTTACCTTATTGGAGGCCTTCTAGGATTCAGGTTCTTGGATTTCTTTGACTAGATCTAGAGCTTTCGCCTTTCTCATATCCCAGACCATGCTTATCATCTACCTTCTTCTGACTATCAAGAAGTACCTCAAGTTTAGCTGAGCTTATCTTGAACTTTTCTTTGTATTCATTTGTAGCTTCTATGTCATCCTTGAGAATGACAATTTGTTTTTCAAGTTGTTCCTCATTATACCTGGTTTCTTGTAGATCAGACTCTAGTTGGCCAATTATTATGTCCATTCTATAGCATTCTTCAGTTCTTTTTTTTAGAGACTGATTTAGGTTTTCTTCAGTCTTCTTCCTTTCCTCTATTTCCTTGGTTAGCCTCATCAGTCCAGATTCTATTTCATGTTTTAATACAACAACTTCTTTTGCCATCTTCTCACATTCCTTTGACTTTTCCTTTAGAGCCTCATCCATGCCATTGTCTTCATTTTGATCTGCTAATCACTAAAGTAGCTCCCTCCTCTTTTCCATGGATTTGCTCAGTTGCCTTTTCAAAGTTTGAATGAAATCCTCAGCATCTTTAAGATTCTCTTTCAGTTCTTTAACTTTTGCTCTAGACTAATCAAGATCTTCTAAAGCAACTTGAAGTTATTCATTGATGCCATCAGAATACCTAGATGAACCCATTGAAATACCTTCCCAGATCTTCCTCAAGCTATTAAACTTCTTCCAAGGAACCAAACTCTGATACCAATTGTTGAAATTAGGGAAGACAACTGAGAGGGGGGTGATTCAGTTGTCTCACAACTTTATCTTTCTCTATATTTAATCTTCTTTATAACTTATTAGTAGATTAATGATATAAGCATGAATCAATAACACATGAGAAAAAACATAATCAACACACATAACACTAGGATTTTTACGTGGAAACCCGGTTAAGGGAAAAACCATGGTGGGGGTTAACCCACAAGATTTTATACTCTATTAAAAGTATTACAAAATGGGAAGGCATATGCCTTCAGGTGCACTGCCTAGAGTTCATTGCTCAAAGGAGGCTCGCTACCTACAAGATTAATTACAAGAGTTTACTAAAGTACTTGAACTAAACAAAATCATCTAGCCATGCAAGATTACAGTTCCAGTTAGGCTCAATATACTGACTTCACACACTTCATCTCTTACTGCCTTGTTTCACTGTTCTACCATGATCCATGGCTCAGATCTCTACTTCGCACTTGATACTACCACACTTCACACCTCTCACCTCATATTCACACTACCATACTTCAAAATGCTTGTACCCATCAATTATATATATCCGCAACATGAAATTGCAACAACTGCAGTCAGCCTCAAGAAAACATAGAAATTTTTCAAGATCGCTGTTATGTCAGCTAAATCTATGCACAAACATGAATGCAGACCAAAACCTATGTATTCAAGTCACCACACATGTCAGCCAATACCACTAGATCTCATACATAACTCAACCAATTAATTCTCTTAATCCGGATAGGGATCAAACACCAAGTCAGCCTGTTCTTCACCAGATTGAACTGTCTAACCAAAACCTAATACTTGGATGCTTGTAACTTTCAATCCCTTCATCGCTGGAGGATAAAAATTTAGATTTAGATAGCCCTAACATCCCTTAACATTGCCTCAAATCTGAAACATAATACGATAATCTATGGAGAAATGCGAACCAAATGTTGAACCCTATCACATGCTCTGTTCCTATCTATCTAGACTTAGACAAATCTGCAATCTGACTTCTGGTATGATCAAATGGTGCAATGCAGTTGTGTAAGATAGATCCAGTTGCCATCAATGACAACACCTAACATTCCTAGCAGTGTCTCTTGCCAACAGGTACTCTCTATTGTGGAGGAATAACTTGCTCATATAACTGTTGATAGTATCGAGCCTCCCTAATCACCCTCACTAAGTTAGAAAACACCTAACTCATAACTTGAGGAGTGAGTAGTGCTCTATCCATACTCATCTGCTATCATATCCTTTATATATCCACCTAAGCTCCTACTAGCTCTACCCATATTCCATCTCTCTTCATCTATATCCTATCTATATCTATATCTCATGCCACTATATCTCACTATAGTTTTTCTACCTTATCATCCTCTACTCTAGGTGAGCTTAAGGGTCTTGCCTCATCCCCTCCACCTAATGGTCCCATTCCATCTCCACCACCATCTCCTCCACTATCTGCTCATGTGCCATACCCTCATAGCCTTGTAGCCTCCTCTACATCTCCCCTCCTCACTCTCCTTAGCATTGTTCATCATCACCATTGTGGTTGTGCTCTCATGATCTCCTCAATCCTCTTCCTCAAATTCCTTGACCTCTATCCTAGTATTGTTAGTCTCATTGGCCTCATTTGTGACCACCATGTGTCATAATCTATTATCACTCCTACATCCTCCATATCCATATACTCATCCCAATCAACTACCTATAGGGTGGTCTAGCTAGTAGTTGCCTCTTTTTGATCTATGGCTAGCCCCCACTATCAAACCTCTCTAACTGCATGAGCAAAAATATGCAGCCCTATTGGTATATCCTACTATAGTCCAAATTGTCTAAGCACCCTGTTTGGCCAATATTACTCAATGATATAATATTGACACCCTATAATGTCTCTATCTTAAGCATTGGCTAAGAAGCTTAGGGTAGTTGTAATTCAATGGGAAAAGCCATTTTTTGCACAATGTTATTTAGATGGATGTTGTGTTTCATCTTCTATTTTATCTATTTGTCTTCACTACAACAAATCCCTATGATTAGCTCCCTTTTTTGCTCTATTTTTTTCTTCCACCCACTATTTTAATGTATTTTTCTCCATTTTTTGAAAAAGTTGGCACTATTTATCAGGATGGCGTTGTTATTGGCATTTTTTGCACCAACTAGAATAAGTTGACACTCAATTAGGTGCTAATTAGCACCTAATTTAGTGCCTAACTTAGCATCTATTTTAGCACCTATTTTTGCTCCTACTGTAGCGCCTAATTTAGCACCACATTTCATGCTATATTTAATGCTTGATTTAGCACCTGTTTTAGCAACCGCATTAACACCTTATTTAGCGCCTTATGTAGCACCTGTTTTAGTGCCTAATTGAGCACCTAATTTATGGTTACTTGAGTTTAGGAGTATTATTTAGGGTTTAGGGTTTATGGTTTTGGGAATAGGGGTTAAGGTTTAGAGGTTTAGGGTTTAGGGTTTAGAGAGAGATAGAGGACCAATAAGGAGATATAGAGGAGACCGAGGGGAGAGATAGGGAGATAGAGAGTGAGGGACATGGCCAAAGACATAGGGAGAGAAATTAAGAGGTAGAGGGACAAAGCCGATAGGGAGAGAGGGGAGAGATAGGGAGATAGAGGTTTAGGGTTTAGGGGTTAGGGGTTCAAGTACTTAGAGGTTTAGGGTTTAGGGTTTATAGAGAGAGAGGACTGATAGGGAGATATAGAGGAGACTGTGGAGGGAGATAGAGAGATAGAGAGTGAGGTGCATGCACATGGCCAGGGACATAGGGAGAGAGAGGTAGAGGGATGATAGAGATAGGGAGATAGGAATAGATAGGGAGATAGAGGTTTAGAGTTGCTTGGATTTAGGGTTTAGGGGTTTGGGGTTTAGGGCTGCTCAAGTTTGGAGATAGCTAGAGAGAGAGAGATTATAGACTGAGACATAGGGGAGAGATAGGGAGATAGACTACTAGAGTGAGTGAGATATATATCCTACAGAGAGATAGGGAGAAGGATTGAGAGTCGATAGAGGGACAATATTAGAGATAGGGAGATATATAGGGGTTTACAATTTCTTAGGTTTAGGGTTTACATTTTAGGGTTTAGTGTTTAGAGAGAGGACCAATAGCTGGGAGATATAGGGAGTCAGGTACATGGCTAGAGACATAGTCGAAAGAGATTATAGGGATATAGATGGAGAGTGAGGGACATGGCTAGAGACACAGGGAGAGAGATTGAGAGGTAGAGGAATGATAGAGATAGAGAGATAGGGAGATAGAGGTTTAGGGTTGCTTGGGTTTAGTGTTTAGGGTTTAGGGCTTTGGGGTTTAGGGTTTAGGATTTAGAGGTTAATTAAGGTTTCTTAGGTTTAGGGTTTATGGGTTAGGGGTTAGGGGTTAGGGGCATTATTTAGGGTTTATATATATTTTAGGGGTTAGGGGTTAGGGTATAGGGGAATTAATTATTTAAGGTTTAGAGATTTAGGGTTGCTCGGATGTAGGGTTTAGGGAAATTATTCAAGGTTTACAGTTGCATGTCAAAATAAGTCTCTCTCTCTCTAAATCCCTCAACCCTAAATAATGCCCCTAATCCCTAACCCCTAACCCATAACCCCTAAAACCTAAACTTGAGCAACCCTAAACCTCTATCTCCGTATCTCTCCCTATCTCTCCCTCTCTCTAGCTATCATCCCTCTACTTCTCAATCTCTCTCCCTATCTCTCTAGATTGACATCTCACTCACTCTCTGTCTGCCTATCTCTCGCTCGACTATCTCCTCTAATATCTCTCCCAATCTATCTCCTCTCTCTCTATGTACCTATCTATCTCTCCCTATCTCTTGCCTATCTCTCTATCTCCCTATCTCTCTAGACATCTCTCTAGTGATCACTCTCTATCTCTCCCCTTTGTCTCCTCTATCTCTCTCTACCTAGCTATCTCTCCCTATCTCTCTATGATCTCTTGCCTCTCTCCCCTATCATTCCTATATCTTCCTATCTCTCCCTTCTATTAATTCTCCCTCTCCCTTATCGATGAAGGAATTAATGAACAAGAAAACTTATAGGACTCTCTCTCTCTCTATCTATCTTTCTCTCCATCCATCTCCCTTATCAACAAAGCAAATGGAAACAAGAAAACTAGGACATGATTAAAAGAGAGATGAGGATATAAATTGGTAGCCGGATGAAATGGAAACAAGATGATAAAACTAAAGTTCATTGGATGGGAAGAATGATGAGAGGAGAGGTGGAAAATAGTAAAATAGGGGAAAATTGGTGGGATCTAAAGGGAAATTGGAAATTAAAAGGAAAACTAGGAAAGTTAGGAAAAGGATTTAATTAGCTAGGAGCTAGTAGATAATATATAGGTCAGAGAGAAAGAGAGACAGAGTTGGGGTTAGTGGTCAGGGTTTGGGGGCATTATTTAGCATTTATGAGTTTAGCATTGCTCAAGTTTAGAGTTTAGAGTTTACTAGGGTTTAGGGTTTAGGGTTTAGGGGTTAAGGTTTAGAGGTTTAGGGTTTAGTGTTTAGAGAGAGCAAGACCAATAGGGAGATATAGAGAGTGAGGGACATGGCCAGAGACATAGGGAGAGATATTTAGAGGTAGAGGAATGATAGAGATAGGGCTAGATAGGGAGATAGGGAGATAGAGGTTTAGGGTTTATGGCAGGTCAGGGCTGGGTTAGGGCTTAGGGGCATTATTTAGGGTTTATGGTTTAAGAGTTAGGGGTTGTAAGGAAATGAGTGCAACTTAGAATGAACATATAAGAATAATGGTGTCTTACGTAACTTTAAATTTCATTAGATTACCTCAAAAACACTCACAACTATGACACAAAGTAGAATCTGACATAATTCATTTCCAACATTAACCCTTAGAGGAAAGTACAACCAACATTAACGAGTTTCAACAAGTACTATACAATTTCAATAATAGAACCATTAAACATGAAAGATGGAATAGATGAGATGAACATAGATTTACATGGGGAAAACCCTTTCAAGAAAAAAACCCCACACTCCAAAAGCCCAGATCACCATTGTATTATTCAACAACAGAAAATACAGTTACAATACAATTCAGGCACTAAGCCCTTTCATGGAGATTAACATCTTGTTCCATTTGGAGATTATTCAATAGTCACTCCTCTTCTCTCTATCTATCTCTCATCACACTATCCTCTATTACCATGTGTTAATATATCACATTACAGAAGAGAACATTTGGTTCGACTACCATAACGGACCAGATAGTTACAAAAGGCAACTGATCAATTGACAATATTTGTGATATGCATTTCCAATACAACGTTGGCTTTTCTATCCTTCTGCCATGTCAAGGAGGCCACATCACCACTATCAAACCATTCCTAGCACCCCAGCTCATAACTATTTCCATGACTATTTAGATTCATGAGACCTTAATAGTCCCACATGCACTAGTCGACGACCACTTTCATAGTTTATGTACATGACCACAAGATAGTTAACCATTGGTACTTTTGCTACCAATGAGACCAACAGTCTATAGCTAATGACCATCATAGAGATCCTGGCCGATGTCACATTGGAGTGACCACAACTAGCGGAGTGACTTTTCCAAACAATGTCGATAGTTATAATCTTGTCAAACCATAACCTCCATCAGAAAGACATAAACCATCGAAACGACCTTTCAAAGCTAGAGCCTTCATCAGAGTGACCTAGAGTGCTGGAGAGAGTCATAGCGACATGTCAGGTCTCACCGATGTCAACCTTCATTGGAGTAACACGAAGACCCTGTGAGACTCTTATGGAAGTGTCATGTCCCACTGATGCTAAGCCCTCATCGAAGAGACACAATGCACCAGAGAGACAACTTCTAGTCACGTTGATCTCACAAGTCATGTTGATACACTGCACCAAGCCTATCAATCCATCATTGGGAGAATGAAATGTGTTTCAATCGAGGCCCTTGGTAGAGCAGCAAGAGAAGAATGTAATGGGTTTTTGTCCCGCTGTCCCGCGACGATCATTCATAACATTTGTGGTTGGGTGGTAAACAGAAGGACATTAGGTAATAATTTCCTACGGTCCTACAGGGGTCAATCTAAGCATTTGTGGTCTGGCAATAAAGGATGAAATAGAAGTGTAGTGGCTGTAAGCCACCGCTATCTCGCAACGGTCATTCATAACATTTGAGGGTGGGTGGTAAATAGATGGACATTAGGTAATAATCTCCTGCAGTCTTGGAGGGGTGAATCTAAGCATTTGTGGTTTGGCAGTATGGTGCAGGAGCACCCGCACATGATCAGGATATAGGTCCGCATGATGACATACATGATCAGGATATAGGATAGTTACCAGCATGATGACAGGATAGTCTATTTTTAGTATGTTTGACTTCTTCATGTAATAAGGTCCATTGGACCGATGCTATGTATTAGTTCAGCCTAGGAGTATGTGTAGGCAGTTAGAGATCGGGATAAGATAGTCTGAGTTGTCCTCTCTCCCAGCCGCTTGGAAGCTCCCAGCCGCTGGGAAGTGAAGTTAGTAGTACTCGAAGGATTTGTTATATATACCTTCGACCTGTTAGGGTTTAGAGACAGTTCATATTGACAGTTCATTTTGAGTTTGATAGGTGTTATGTTCAGGAGAGTAGTACTGGTGATATGCTGTACTGGAGATCAGTCTAGATATTGTGAAGTAGAATTGTAAAAGCAGGACATTTGAATCTCAATTGAATAAGATCTCATCTTTTGCAGTATTTGAGTTGATCAGTTGTATCTGTGTTGATTTCCTTTTCTGTTTGCAAGTTAATGGGCACTTTCAACCCTTCCACCGGTTGATCCTGCAAATCGGTGGAATGGTCCTGTATCATAATTTAGTTTGCATTTGTGTTTTCTGTTTATGCAGTGCATTGTTCAGGAGATCAGTTAGGAGCATGCTGTAAATCAGCCTAGCATCCTCATGTGCTAGGTATAGAAAGATAAGTTGTTAGACTTTGGTTTGAAGGTGATCCGGCTCGGTCGTCACATTGTCCTTGTGAAATTATGCAGTTCTGAGTGTTTACATGCAGTGGACGGATACACAGGAGTCTGCATGTGCGTTTCCAGTCAGAACGAGCCGCATCGTCATCTGCGAATGCATCGCCATCAGGATCAGATCGTGAAGTTGTTGAAGTTTGCAAGTTGCAAGTGCATCAGGATGTTTTGAGTTGGATATATACTCAGTGTATATATCGCAGTCAGGATCATCTCTCGGAGAAGGTCATCATCCGCGTATCGCTAGCAGATGCGGGTGTGAAAGTTTAGTTTTTGTCTAAGTATTGAAGAGTTCATCAGGATGATGTGTGACGTCATCATCATCAGGATATGACGTCATCGTCATCAGGATATTAAGAAATCCCTCAATGCGAGTTTATCCTGTTGTCGCTAAGTGGTTAAGTATCGGTGTAGGCAGGAAGTTGTATTAGCATCATCAGGAGGTTTCGAGGAACCAGATGAACAATATCATGATGCTGTTGCTTGTATCGTCGGGCAGTGGAGCATCGAAGGCAAGTTGTTGAAGTGCAACGTCATCAGGATATTTGGAGCAACCGGATATTTGGATATCCTGCTGTCGAAGGTGATATTGAATATCATGATGATGCCGCTTGTATTTGGCACCCGATGAACAGTGCAACCGGAGGATGTTTGCGCCCGTTGATTATCATGATGATGATGATAGGCGACAAATGGAGGAGGTAAATAGTAGTCGACAGGAGGATATTTGCGATCATCTGAAATATGATGATGCTGTTGAAATGTGATGATGCTGTTGGTGTCTCTAGGAAATAT
The DNA here is from genome assembly GCA_027924645.1 of Cunninghamia lanceolata. Classification (NCBI taxonomy): domain Eukaryota; kingdom Viridiplantae; phylum Streptophyta; class Pinopsida; order Cupressales; family Cupressaceae; genus Cunninghamia; species Cunninghamia lanceolata. The sequence continues at coordinate 2,936,551 of BSBN01000516.1, forward strand.
GATGATGATGTTCAGCCGATAGAGAATTTTATCATGCTGTTTGTATTGTTGGCTACTCCTTCCTGTTAGTTAGCCTCCGTTGCGTCCCACTCTGCATCATAGTGGTATCAGAGCAAAGGTTAGGATCTTCTGGAAAAGATAAGCAGGATGTCAGACGAAGAAGGAACATCTGAGGTTCCAGCAAGGATGACCAACGCTGAGTTGGCAGTTCTGGTGAAGAAACAGATTGCAGAAAGTAAGGCCGTGAAGGCTCAGAATCAGGAGTTGAAAGATGAGTTAGCAAAGTTGAGGAGTAAAGTAGGTTCTGGTAGAGAAGATGATAGGGAAGAAGAGGATATCCCTAATTGGAGCGAGGAGGTCGTTCCTGCAGACCAGAGACCGCTGTTGAACGCCCTCAAGGCCATGGAGAGGAGAACCATGGATGTGAAGCTGGATTTGCCAGTGTTTACAGGTAAGATGGACCCTGATTCAGTAATGGAATGGATAGACTGTCTGAACAATTTCTTTGTGACAGAGGAGATACCAGAACAGCAGAGAGTGAAGATAGCCCAGTCAAAGATGAAAGAAGCTGCCTTGACATGGTGGAACTTTGTTCAGGATGATAGAGTGCAGGAGGGAAAACGTAGAGTTGCCACATGGAAGAAGATGATGGAATTGGTGAAGGAAGCTTATATTCCTTTGGATTACAGTATCCAGTTACACAAGAGGAAGCAGAACCTGAAGCAGAAGGAGCTAGATGTCAGCTCATATACAGAAGAGTTCATGAAACTCTGTATGAAGACAAAGGTGAAAGAAAGTGAAGAAGAAAAGGTAGCCAGATACCTTAATGGATTGAGGTTTAATATTCAGGAAGATCTCAGTCTGCATAACCCAGATACAGTGCAGAAAAGCTTTCAGTTGGCACTGAAAGTGGAAGAAAAGCTGAAGAGAAAACAAGATCAAAACAATAGAGGAAGAGGAAGACAACAAAGAGGTGGAAGAAGTCCTTTCAGAGGCAGAGGACATGGACAGGGATATCAAGGAGAATCCAGTCAGGACAATAGCAAGGGCAACAATAGTCAGAATCAGAGAGAGAATTTCAGTCAGCAAGGAAACTTCAAAGGCAGAAGACCTTACAGAGGAAGATCCCAGGGCAGAGGATCCATCAGATGCTACAACTATAACAAAGAAGGCCATATAGCCAGCAGATGTCCAGACAAGGCCACAAGCTCAGCAGGAGAAAGGAGGACAAATCTGGTCAATGAACCTGATAATCAAAGTAGGACAAGCTCTAATGATTTTCAGAGTGTGAATGGTCCTGAGAATTATGGATATCCAGAAAGTGGAGAGTCCCTGATGATGAGAAGAATAGTGACTACCATGAAGGTACCTGATAAAGAAGCCCCTCAAAGGAAGTCCCTTTTCAGAACCACTTGCAAAGCAGGAGGTAAGGCATGTAAGGTTTTGATTGATTCTGGTTCCATTGAGAACTTTGTGTCTGAAGAAATGGTGGTAAAGCTGAAGCTTAGGAGATTGCCTCACCCATCTCCCTATAAAGTCTCATGGCTTACTCAAGGACAGCAGACAACTGTAGAAGAGCAGGCTTGGGTAGAGTTTCAGATTGGTGGATATAAGGATAAGTTGTTGTTTGATATCACCAAGATGGATGCTTGCAACCTTTTGTTTGGTAGACCATGGCAATATGATCTGAAGGCACAGCATGATGGTGTTAAAAACACCTATAAAATCACTAAAGATGGTAAAGAAGTAACGTTATTCCCATTGAAGGAGAAAGAGGAGAAGTCTAAAGGCAAAGAAGTGAAGGTCATGCTGATGGAAGGCAAACAGTTCATGAAAGAAGTAGCAGCAGAAGGTGCAGTTGCATATGCCCTAATCCCATGTCTGAGTGTGAATAAGAAACAGCAGCAAGAAGCCAAGAAAGAGAAGAAGCCAAGGTTGATAGACCCAGCTGTCCAAGAGTTATTGGATAAGTACAAAGGTGTTATCTCAGAGGGAATGCCAAGATCCCTACCACCTGTCAGAGATATCAGTCATTGCATAGACTTGATTCCAGGGTCTACACTTCCAAATAAAGCAGCTTATAAGCTTACCCCAGAACAGAATGCAGAAATAGCCAGACAGATTGAAGAATTGATGAATTCAGGTCTGATTGGAAAGAGTTTGAGTCCATGTGCAGTACCAGCTGTACTCGCACCTAAGAAGGAAGGCACTTGGAGGCTTTGCACCGATTCCAGAGCCATCAACAAGATCACAATCAGGTATAGGTTTCCAATCCCCAGAATTGAGGATTTACTTGATTGTTTGGGAAATGCTAAGTACTTTACCAAAAAAGATTTGAAGAGTGGGTACCATCAGATCAGGATTAGACCAGGTGATGAGTGGAAGACAGCATTCAAAACAAATGAAGGGTTATATGAATGGAAGGTTATGCCATTTGGTTTGTCTAATGCCCCTAGTACTTTCATGAGGCTGATGAATGAGGTTCTGAAGGAATTCATTGGTAAGTTTGTCATAGTCTATTTAGATGACATTCTGATTTTCAGTAACACCAGAGAAGAACATCTCAGACATGTAGAGCTGGTTCTCAAGAGGTTACATGAAGAGAAGCTGATGATAAACTTGGACAAGTGTTTGTTCATGAAACAGGAGATCACATATTTAGGTTTTGTCATTTCACAAGGAAAGCTGCAGATGGATAAGGAGAAGGTGAGTGCCATATTGAATTGGCCAACTCCACAGACCATGAATGAAGTCAGAAGTTTCCACGGGTTAGCAACCTTCTACAGAAAGTTCATCAGAGGGTTCAGTCATATTTGTGCACCCATGCTGGATACCATTAAAGGAGGACAGAAGTGCAGGTTTGTTTGGACTCAAGGAGTAGATGATTCCTTTGAGGCATTGAAGAGGAAGGTGGCACAGCAGCCAGTCCTTGCACTTCCAGATTTTAACAAGATCTTTCAGGTAGAGTGTGATGCCAGTCACATGGCCATTGGAGCTGTACTCAGTCAAGAGGGTAGACCAATTGCATTTTTCAGTGAAAAGCTCAATGATGCTAAGAAAAGGTATTCATCATATGATCTGGAAATGTATGCTTTAGTTCAGTCCCTAAAGAAATGGAGGCATTATCTGTTGCCAAAGGAGTTCATAGTCTTCACAGATAACCAGGCTTTGAGTTTCATCAACAGCCAGGAGAAGCTGAACCACAGACATATGAAGTGGGTAGAGACCTTACAGGCTTTCACTTTTACCTTGAAGCATAAGAAAGGGGTTAAGAACAAAGTTGCAGATGCTTTGAGCAGAAGAGTCCTCACAGTCAATCAGATTCAGTTAGAGAGTGTTGGTATTGATTCACTCAAGACCATGTATGAGTCTGATGCTGATTTTGGAGAGATATATCAGGTCTGTACTTCTTTTGGGGAGAAATACCATGCTGAGTTCTCTGAATTCCTGATCCAGGATGGATTGCTGTTCAAGGGTGGACAGTTGTGTATCCCAAGGTGTTCTATGAGGTTGAATATAATCAAGGAGAAACATTGTGGAGCCATGGCAGGTCATTTTGGTCTAGACAAGACTCTTGATCTGGTCAGGAGGCATTATTTCTGGCCTAAGTTGCAGTCAGATGTCAGGAAATTTGTAGAAACCTGTGTGATATGTCAAAAGGCTAAAGGCAGGTCAACTAATGTAGGGTTATATCATCCCTTACCCATTCCTTCCAGACCGTGGGAAAGTATCAGTATGGATTTTGTTTTGGGTTTACCAAGGACCAGGAGAGGATTTGACAGTGTCTTTGTTGTAGTGGATCGATTCAGTAAGATGGCACATTTCTTGCCATGCAAAACCACTGCAGATGCCTCATATATTGCAGATTTATTCTTCAGGGAGATTGTCAGAATTCATGGGTTGCCTTTGAGCATAGTTTCAGACAGAGATGTGAAGTTTGTGGGTCACTTCTGGAGAATCCTTTGGAGGAAACTGGGAACCAATTTATCTTTTTCCTCTGCATATCATCCTCAAACGGATGGACAAACTGAGGTTGTGAACCGTTCTTTGGGGAATCTACTTAGATGCTTGACAAAACAGCATGGAGAGAAGTGGGACAATATTCTGTCTCAAGCTGAGTTTTCATATAATGATACTGTCAACCGGAGCACAGGAAAATCGCCTTTTCAGGTAGTGTATGGAATGCATCCCAGAGGTATTTTAGAGTTGCGAGAGCTACCTCCAGCAGATCCTGTTAGTGCAGATGGAGAAGCTTTTGCTGAAGCAATCAAAGAAGTTCATGATCAGGTTAAGACCCAACTCCAGCAAACCACATTGAAATATAAGGAATATGCTGATAAGAAAAAGAAGGATGTTCAATTTGCTGTTGGAGATTTGGTTTGGGTTCACTTGAAGAAAGACAGGCTCCCTAAGGGGAAGTATACTAAGCTCATGCAAAAGAAAGTTGGACCATGTCAGATTTTGCAAAAGCATGGACAAAATGCTTATGAGATCCAACTCCCACCTGATCTTGGTTTATCTCCTATCTTCAATGTATGTGATTTAACTCCATACAAGGCTAATCCAGATGCAGATCAGGATACAGTTGCTGAAGACATTCCTCAACATGATCCTCCACAGATACAGCAGATTGTGGACACTCGAGTGGTCAAACAGACCAGGAACAAGAAGTACTTGGAGTACCTCGTCTCTTGGAAGGGACAGCCGAACTCTGAAGCAGTATGGATGACTGCAGAACAGATACAGAAACATGGTGCCGACCTTGATACTCTCATCTCAAGTGGACTTGAGATTTCTTCTTTTGGGGAGTATGGTGCAGGAGCACCCGCACATGATCAGGATATAGGTCCGCATGATGACATACATGATCAGGATATAGGATAGTTACCAGCATGATGACAGGATAGTCTATTTTTAGTATGTTTGACTTCTTCATGTAATAAGGTCCATTGGACCGATGCTATGTATTAGTTCAGCCTAGGAGTATGTGTAGGCAGTTAGAGATCGGGATAAGATAGTCTGAGTTGTCCTCTCTCCCAGCCGCTTGGAAGCTCCCAGCCGCTGGGAAGTGAAGTTAGTAGTACTCGAAGGATTTGTTATATATACCTTCGACCTGTTAGGGTTTAGAGATAGTTCATATTGACAGTTCATTTTGAGTTTGATAGGTGTTATGTTCAGGAGAGTAGTACTGGTGATATGCTGTACTGGAGATCAGTCCAAATATTGTGAAGTAGAATTGTAAAAGCAGGACATTTGAATCTCAATTGAATAAGATCTCATCTTTTGCAGTATTTGAGTTGATCAGTTGTATCTGTGTTGATTTCCTTTTCTGTTTGCAAGTTAATGGGCACTTTCAACCCTTCCACCGGTTGATCCTGCAAATCGGTGGAATGGTCCTGTATCATAATTTAGTTTGCATTTGTGTTTTCTGTTTATGCAGTGCATTGTTCAGGAGATCAGTTAGGAGCATGCTGTAAATCAGCCTAGCATCCTCATGTGCTAGGTATAGAAAGATAAGTTGTTAGACTTTGGTTTGAAGGTGATCCGGCCCGGTCGTCACATTGTCCTTGTGAAATTATGCGGTTCTGAGTGTTTACATGCAGTGGACGGATACACATGAGTCTGCATGTGCGTTTCCAGTCAGAACGAGCCGCATCGTCATCTGCGAATGCATCGCCATCAGGATCAGATCGTGAAGTTGTTGAAGTTTGCAAGTTGCAAGTGCATTAGGATGTTTTGAGTTGGATATATACTCAGTGTATATATCGCAGTTAGGATCATCTCTCAGAGAAGGTCATCATCCGCGTATCGCTAGCAGATGCGGGTGTGAAAGTTTAGTTTTTGTCTAAGTATTGAAGAGTTCATCAGGATGATGTGTGACGTCATCGTCATCAGGATATGACATCATCGTCATCAGGATATTAAGAAATCCCTCAATGCGAGTTTATCCTGTTGTCGCTAAGTGGTTAAGTATCAGCGTAGGCAGGAAGTTGTATTAGCATCATCAGGAGGTTTCGAGGAACCGGATGAACAATATCATGATGCTGTTGCTTGTATCGTCGGGCAGTGGAGCATCGAAGGCAAGTTGTTGAAGTGCAACGTCATCAGGATATTTGGAGCAACCGGATATTTGGATATCCTGCTGTCGAAGGTGATATTGAATATCATGATGATGCCGCTTGTATTTGGCACCCGATGAACAGTGCAACCGGAGGATGTTTGCGCCCGTTGATTATCATGATGATGATGATAGGCGACAAACGGAGGAGGTAAATAGTAGTCGACAGGAGGATATTTGCGATCATCCGAAATATGATGATGCTATTGAAATGTGATGATGTTGTTGGTGTCTCTAGGAAATATGATGATGATGTTCAGCCGATAGAGAATTTTATCATGCTGTTTGTATTGTTGGCTACTCCTTCCTGTTAGTTAGCCTCCGTTGCATCCCACTCTGCATCACAGTAAGCCCCCACTATCCCATAGCTAGTCTGCTTGAGCCTTGCAATGATGCAGTAAAAGAAATAAATAGAACGCACATTCAATGCTGGGTCACGGTTATCAAGAATTTCTGTCAAATCTTGAGAAAGGAATTAAATGCTGAGATTTCATGATCTCATGGCACAAACTAGAGTAATGGAGATATGATGAACTCCTTGGTTGAATAAGATTCAAAGATTTCTTGGCATTTTCTCATTTCAGAGAATTCGTAACTTGGAGAAGGTCCAACTCAGCTCAATGTGTTTTTTCTGCAAACTACAATTGACTGGGTAAGTTCATTCCTGCACTCTCTAATTAGAAGTTGGTGTATATTTTGCTCTATTTTTTAGTTGCTGGTATTGGGGTTTCTTATAATTACATATTTTGTTAATATAAAATTTCTCTTTTAAAAAAAGGCTAGGGCTAAGCTTTTGTGCTATACAGTAGGGGCCTATAGTCTATTCTATCTCTGCTACTTGCAAAGTTCCCCAATTTGACTGTGTTGCTGGCTGAAGATACAAATCTTGTTCTTATCCATTCTTGAATGGGTTTATTTTTAATTTTAAATACTATTCTTTTATTCCTATGTCTACCTACATTAATTGGCCATGTCAAGTTCATTTGCTCTTTCACTCTATTTTTCAGTTACTAGTATAGTAAGTTGAATTTTGAAAAACCCTAGCCTATTCAAGTCATTAAACATGGCACCCAAGAGGTCTGAGTCTGTCAGTAAAGGTGATGAGCCTATAGTTACCAAGAAAAGACCACTTCAACAATCTCTGCTAGAAGTATTACCTTGGTCTATAGACAAGGGTCCAAAGAAAATGTTCATAGATGCAGTAGAAGGGTGTCAGGATGCTACAATCCCTATCTCTGGGTGGGATTTGTTTTGATATTTTTATGCAAAAAGGGATGGTGAGCGACTAGTGGGAAATCCATGGAAATTGGATTTGGCAAAGTTGGTGGTGCCCATTGTATTTGTGGATGTGGAATTAATTAGGGCACTAGGAAAATTTTACCATCCTGCCACTAAAATAGTCAGAATGCCAAATGGATTGCCACTGGAGATAGTAGATAGGAATGCCATTGTTGATTGTTTTATGTTGAACAAGCAAGCTCTCACTCAAGTGGATTTGCATAAATTTGAACGAGATTACACAAGCCTAAGGAAAACACTTAGGAGAGATGAATTGCCAATATATATGAGAAGGGGGGCCAACAACAGAAAAATTGAGATTCCATCAAATGCTATTGAGGCTTTCCCTGTGGAAGAATTTGCTATATATTTCAAGAGAACCTCTGTGCCAGGTCTTGGGAATTAACGCACAAGGAAGAATGGAAACTAGCCTAATGATGATGGCTATGAAAATACAACATCTAGAGGTGAACGGGTAAGTGCAAAAAGTTGGGGGGCCAAAAAGTAGCCAAATTGTTTTAAAAAAAATTTAATGCATAACATGAGCTCGTTATAATGCGAGCGTGTTATAATGCGCTATCGTTATAACGCGAGCACGTTATGACTTATTATAAATTTAAAAAAAAATCTTATCATCTCATTTCACTTCTTTATTCTCCTCTATACCCACAACCTGCAAACCCTAGGAAGCATGCTCACATTTTGGAAAAGTCAATTCAACACCAAAATCTTATCGATTCATCACCAAAATGCCACCACGATGTTGAGCATGCCAAAGGAGTGAGTTTTATTTGTTTATTTGTTTGAATTTATTTCTAAATAGGTAGGTTTGAGTTGATTTTTGATGTAAATTTCATTAATTGTCAGGAAACATTAAAGCACCTCCTTCTCCTCCTCAAAATCCACAAAATCCTGAGGAAATACTGCAGAACAACAACCTCGTCCATCCATTCCTCGACATGCCCCTGGAACACAAGAAAATCCAATGGGGCAAATTGAAAACAATAAAAAAGAAATTGAAGATATAATTGCAAGGTTGAAAGATGCTTCCACTTCAACCTTGCATAGGTCCATGCTTATTGAATCTCTTGAATCTATGTTATCAAATGTAGATTTAATTAGCAAGCAAATATCTAGTTGGATAGATAAGAGGAGAGAGTTTAGAGACTATTATGCAGACAAGTTGTCATACCAAGATGTGAAAAAATTACTAATTACAAAATTAGACTTGTGTTCAATTTTCACAAACCCACAAACAAATCAACCTCCACCCATTATATGCAAGAGGTTCTCTATCCATTGGTGTAACAACCAAGTGATAAGGGACAATTTTGGGCAGAGATGGTGGATGATTTTTGACCATCCTCCATGCAATAATAATGAGGTCCCGCAATACTTTTTGAGGAAACTCTACTGTGAGTTTGTCCTCAATAAAGTGCCAAACTATTTTGATATGTGGGACTTCCAGGGTAGAGGTGGGGGGTCAGCACAAGATAGACTAGGGGCACATGTTGACCCACAGCAGGCAGTGAGACGAGTAATCAACAGACCAGCCCATGAGCATGTTTCTATCCCTTCCATTGTGAAGGAGATTCTTGAGGTGGATACACTTCAATCCATTAGTGCCTTGACCTAGAGCATCATAGAGCATGCTAGTCCTGTAGCACAGAGTGGGTTGGGAGATAGTGCAAGGAGTAGGGTCCCACTCCATGCTTGTCAGACTTGTGGGTTAGCCTGTGCTTATGACCCCATGGATGGTCAAGATGCAAGTGCACAGGCTACATCTGCAGCTAAGCAAATGGTGATGACAGATACCCTCCTGAGTGAGACTTTTGGCCTTGATACTCAGGTAAATATTAGCAAGTTTATTGAATTTAATTTATTAAATTTTATTTTTGAAATACAAGATTAACTAATTTAGTTTGATGATTTTAATGAAATTTCAGGTTCATAGTGTTGATGCAGTTTTCAGTGGTTCTCCACCTGCATATTATAGTAGATCATCTACTGTCGGGGTATGTAACTAGTAAACAATTATAAATATTACATATGAATAGCATCGTTATATGAATGGTATTCTAATATCTGATGTTGGATGTTAAATAGGTTAATATTGGAGATTTCACGGAAACACCTGCCAGTGGTGGTGGACTTCAAAGCTTCACGGAGGTAATAAAATAAATAGTTTAATGAATGAATTGTACTTACTAGATTTTTTTATGTGACTTGTGTGCTTTATTGTGTGTACTTCCATGTTTAGATGAACATGTGTGTATGTTAGGAGCCATGATTTGCATCACTATTATAGTTTTCATAATTGAATAATGTTGTTTTATTTCTAGATGATGCAGGCTGCAGAGACACCTCTCGATGTTCATAGGGCAATGGAGCATGGTGTGACCTCTGTGATTCATAGCTCTATGCCATTGATTGGGGTATGAGGCAGATTAGTAAATTTCAATTTACATTCATTGTTATAGTTGTTTATTTTGAAAAAATTAAAAGATTATTAATTCAAAGTTTAATTTCTATCTGGATGGTTTCTATAGGACATGACATCACCACGACCTATTCCTGCTACTGAGGCAAGTGATTATTTTGTTAAATGTTTCATTTTTTATAACATGTAATTTCTATATATTAATGTCTATACTTTTTATTGTAACAACTAAAGATGTAGGAAGAGCTAAATAGGAGGAGTAGCCCTTGGGTTCATAGTAGACCACCCACATACATGTCTCCATGCCCTAGAAGATCAAAGGCTTCTCGTGATCTATTCTCTTCACCAGCCAGAGGGGAATGAATTTTTATTGTGTTCCTTTGTTGTATGCCTATATGGCATTTGCCGACATATATTTTGTATTGCATATAGTTGATATTTTATGCCTATATGGCATTCTTGTAAGCCTATATGGCTATTTTGTATATATGTTATACTTATATTGATAGATATTGATGTATGCCTATATGGGTATTTGGTTAATACAAATCTTTTTTATTGATGGTGTCCATACTTGCATTATAAATCCATGTCTGAATGGATATTTGTAGATGGCTACTTCAAATATTTAAAGTCCAATTGTATTACATAGGATGTTTGTTGATCCAATAAGCTAGCTATTGTTATTCAAGTATCACTTAAACCTTATTTTGGAACTAAAAGATAAAAGTTATATTTAAAAAAAATGAATCATCATGTTGAACAAAAAATATTAATATTCTTTATGAGTTGCTCAATTGAAAATATTCAAATGAGTATGCTAATCCATATTCTTTATGAGTTGGTCAATTGAAAATATTTCTTAATTTCTTGTTATTATACCATATTGGGATGCAAAGAGTATGTTTGTTGTTTTGAATAAGATGGTCAAAATCATATGCTTATGAGCACTTGATGACCATTGTGGTTATTAAATGTAATTCTTCTTGCATATAAGGCAAGGTTATGATATTACATTGAGTCTTACTAATTTTAGTATGCAACATAACATTGGGGCTATAGGCTTCCATAAGTCATACCTCAGGGATTTTCAGTTTTAGGTGCAAATTTGCTTTAAGACCTTAGGTGCATTTCTCTACTTGCACAACCTCAAAACTCCACCTAGAACTCAAGGTGCCTTGATATTGAAAGGATGTTTCAAAGTATAAAGGAGGGTGCCTTAAGGGAAGCAATTCATCTTGATTATCAAAGTTGATCAAACACATCAAACTGAGCATCATACCTCTAGGCGCATTTTTGCCTCTCTCTAAAGTATACATTTTGGCACCTTGATGTAAAGTGAAGTCTAAACTTAGTGAAGATTGCAGCTAGAAAGATATCACCTTGGATATGCACCTGGAGTCATCCTAGATCATCCATTTGTACCTAAGGGTCAATATAACATAATATAACATAGGAAGACTTTGAAAATCATCAAAAGAAGCCTAGGCACCTTTTCTTGTCCACACCATCCATTTTGGGCACCTAGAGGAAAATGAACTTCAAATCACTTCCAACTATAGCGCCTAGTGTTAGAACCTTTAAAATGACTAAATCTTACCAAAAGGAAGTCTAGGTGCCTATTGTCAATTGGATCATCATGAATGAGCGCCTAAGTGGAAGGAGAATAAGCATCTTGTATGGAGGTGCACTTTTGTGTCTAAATAACCTCATTTTGGCACCTTGAAGGAAGATGTTCTAAATCCTAAGATCTAGCACCTAAGTGTAAAATGGTCTCCTATAGGTTTGAACAAGTGATTGAATCCATCAAATTGCTAAGAAATGAGCTATGTATACTAAGGCACCTTTTCTTGTCTAAACTATCCATTTTGGTGCTTAGGAGGAAGGAGATTCAACATCATGAATCAAGGTGCCCTTTGCCATCAAAACAACCTCACATTGGTGCCTTGGAGGAAATCAACTTAAAACTACAAGTCTTGGAGTTTTTTCATGTTTTGATGATGTCTTTTGAGAACAATTATAATGATTGAAGGATGAGGTGGGTAAAAAGTCTTCATCTAGCTCAGACTATTTCGGCATGTTTGGGTGCAAAATAGGACCATGCCTAGCATAAAAATACTCATCCAAATGTGTTGGAATGATCAATTTGGCCACACGAGGAGAAGAACAAAAGTTACACCCCTTTGCAACTTTACACTGCCTCCTTCTGATGATTTTTGGGGTAGCAGAAAACCTTTCACCACGGGCAAATGCCTTAAAGATATAAAAAACTAAGAGAGGTTATTGTAGAGGCACTTTACATGATTGTGTTGCCTTAGATAGAATATTTCTAAGTGACATAATTTTCAAGTAGCATCTCATCAAAGATTGCTGCCTTTTTGCACTTTGGACTCTTTAGGGATATCATCAGTACAATGTAGCTCAGACTGTTTCGACATGTTTGGGTGAAAAACATGACCATAACTAGTGTAAATGTACCCATCTGGATGCATTAGAATAGTCAGTTTAGTCACATCAGGAGCAAGATGAAAGTTACACCCCTTTGCAACTTTACACTGCCTCCTGACAATTTTTGGGGCAGCAAAAAACCTTTCACCACGGGCAAATGCCTTAGAGATATAAAAAACTAAGAGAGGTTATTGTAGAGGCACTCTACATGATCATGTTTCTTTAGACAGAATGTTTCTAAGTGAAACAAGTTTCAAGTAACATCTCATCAAAGATTGCTACCTTTTTGTACTTTGTACTCTTCAGGGATATTGTCGATACAATGTAGCTCAGACTGTTTCGACATGTTTGGGTGAAAAAAAAGACCATACATAACGTAAATGTACCCATCTGGATGCATTGGAATAGTCAATTTGGTCGCATCAAGAGCAAGATGAAAGTTACACCCCTTTGCAACTTTACACTGCCTCCTTCTGATGATTTTTGGGATAGCAAAAAACTTTTCATCACGGGAAAATGCCTCAGAGATATAAAAAATTGAGAGAGGTTATTGTAGAGGTACTCTACATGATCGTGTTGCCTCAGATGGAATGTTTCTAAGTGACACAGTTTTTTAGTAACATCTCATCAAAGATTGCTGCCTTTTTGCACTTTGGACTCTTCAGGGATATCGTCGGTACAATGTAGCTCGGACTATTTTGACATGTTTGGGTGATAAATAGAACCATATCTAGCCTAAACATACCCATCCAGACACGTTGGAACTGTCAGTTTGGTCGCATCAGGAGCAGGACACCAAAAATGCAAAAGTTGTTTTGTGCAACTTGACAACATTGACATTTTTTTGCAACAGGACTCAAAGACTCAAACTGACCCCAAATGACTCAAAGTGACTTAAAAACAAATGAAATGGTCTTAGAAGACCTTATTACATACAATTGACTCAATCAAAACAAAATTTCATTTTTTGACCCCTCTTGGAGGCATGACAACCTAGGTGCCCCTGCACCATTAGTGCAACTGAAGTCGATAAAGTTTTCCTATTAAGAAAAAGTACTTCCCTTAGCTTCAAGAAATATAAATATTCTATACTAATAAGGAAAACCATGTGAAGGTGGAATCTCATGTGGCCTCACCTAAGACCTAAGACCTAAGACACATGCATTTTTTGGCCATTCCACTGATTTGATTCACTTTTGATCGGTGGAATGGGTTGTAGTAGATCTATTATAGTATGCTATGATGAGTTTTTGGTAGGAAATCTGAGGAGAAAAAGTTTTCTTTGAGGAAGCCTAACAAAGCCATGTGTTAGGTGATGTTTAGATACATAGAGAAGGAACCATAGAGGCATTTTTGGGAATAACAGATTGTAGGAGGACAAAACCCACAAAATTCATAGTTTTGGCATGAATACTAAGTGCTCAAGTCATTGGTTGAGTTTTGTGTGTGAATTTAAGGGGCGTCTCTTTGTATTTTAGGCCTAATTGGGGCTCTAGGTTATTGAGAGGAGTTATAGGTTAGGGTATATCATCCAAAACAACCTATACCTAATTTTGGATATGTGATAGGGAATCCAAATGGGTATCTACTAATTGTCCAAGTTCTATGTTTGAAGATCTGTATCAAAAGTTATTAGGACTGTTCTCCTTTTTTAGGGCTACAAGCCATTTCTTGGGTTTGTGAAGTGTTAATCCTGAGTTTGGTCTGCCTTTGGCAATGATTGGAATAGGTCCCATAGCATCTGAAATCACCTTTTCCATGAATAATTTAGAGTCTCTAACTGTTGTTCCCACTTTTGTATAATGATCATGAAATTTGAGCTTTAGAGCATAAGGAAACCTTGTCTAGTTTGCCATCCTCCAACTATCCCATAGCCTCTACATCACAATTAGAGACACCTATTATCTAGTTAGAAACCAAGACACATAGAGACACCTATATTTTATACTTTACCTAGATTTTATAAATTATTCTTAGAATCAACTTCATCCATCACTTTGGTCTAACCCCATGAAGCATAACATGATGCTTGAAAAATGTGTATATGTGTAAAAGTGCAGTAGGAAATAAAAAAAGACAAACCTTACAAATTAATGTGCATACTTACAACTCAATGTAACATGACTTTACAAAATCAATGTGAATACTTACAAATTAATCCAATGAACCATCTGGGTCTGCTCTACTCTTTATTGTGTCAAGTATTGCTTCATGGTCAGACTCATGCACCTTCCACAAGATTTTATTCAAAGCTCTATCCCGATACTGTATCAAATGAACATTTGATGCCACGACAAGGTTCAAGTAATGAAAAATCTTCCGATGCATGTCAAAGTCCTGAAACAACCAAACATTAACACTCTTATGTGGGTACCTTCTAAGCCATGTTCTAGTAATAACCATTGAGCCTGTAGGGTATTTAATGTTTTCTACATCTGTAACTGGGGCCTCCAATTTCTTTTTGGCCTCAACACAATGACATAAGTAATAATATGTTCCCTCTTCATTATCTTCATCTATAATAACTGCATATACATGCCCTACATTGATATGTGTAGCAAATTAGATGAAATTAGTCAACATTACAAAAACACTACAAAGTAAGATGACATTAGGAATTTCAAAAACTATGCAAATAGATATATTACCTGGTTGAACTAGATCTAATATGTGGTCAAAGTGAACTGATGATTCCATCTGTGTTAGTTCCAGTACTGTCGGGGGTCAATACATGTCAAGTGGGCTAAGATAACTTAACTACCATTCGTCAACCCACTCCTTTGACTCGCACTCATCCCAAACTTGAATTGTACAAGAAGAACAAAAGCATGACATCTTTCACATATGGATACTCCATGAACCTGCAATTGAGAATCTGAAAGAGTGCATCTCACTTGATCCTATTAGTGTAGAACAGTCCTCATATGGTGCAATGTTAGTATCATCTATCAACAAAAAAAATCTACGAACTGAAGACTTACCTTCATTACATGGACCCATGGAAGCATTACGCCACTCAATAATCAATTTTGCATCTGTCAACTTTGCATTGTCTTTATACTTTAACTCTTCTCGTGCTATGGCTCTTTTAATATATGCTCCTGCACCATCATGCTCCCCCTTTCCATGCATAGCCTCACAAAAGTTCCACATATACTGAATACCTATAAAATTATGCCTCCTACTCAGCCAATAGAAATTTTGCGAGTTCTTGAATTGTGATGTGTAGTTATCCGACCATATGATATGTTGACTGAACAATATGCCCCTTCTAGCCAAATCATTGTAGAACACTTGAAAGCAACCTTGCACAAACTTCGTAGAATGCATACGATCATCACTAATATAGAAATTATACTCCCTTTTGATCTTTTTGTCATCCTCTGTACTATCATTCACATGAATGAATGTGATCTACACAAATATAGAAACCTGTGTGGAGTCATAATATTGTGATTGCACCTCACGTTGTGGCTGTAGACTGTAGTTCTCTGTAAAGTCGACGACTAAAACAATGCTACCAACCATAAATGTGTCCTTGCATAGCTTGAATTGCAAGTCCAAGCATCGAGCTCTATAGGCATGTCTTGCATACTCATACATTATACTGTCACAAATTATAGGCATAAAGTGATACACTGGAATCTTTTCAATAACTAATTCACACCTCTTTGCTTCTTTATCATATTTTGTATTGTATGCCACTATTTTATACTTGCCAAACTCTACTAGTTCATTTCCAACCGCATGTGTTCTTTCCATATGTTCACATATTGGCAAATGTTGTAAGCCACCGCAACGATGACATGTGCCATCCAAGCATAATTTCTTGTAGAATATTTGACCTTCCTCTCTTTCACGTAAAATTCTTGATATGAAGTCTCTTGAAGATGTTGGTGGGGCACGTATGGCACAACCCTACAAAACATTGTTAGTATGCATATCTAAACATATAGACATCAAAATTGTTAGAAAATTCAATATGTAAACTACAACAACAAGTAGCGCATGTGTGATTTATCTTGACATAGAAAGGTTTTAGCATTTCAAAATATCTTTGACAAATTTTAATTTGAGGATACTTCTCTAGAAATTTACCATAAAACTGTGTTTGAGTCTCATCCAAAAAATGCTTTTGATGTGGCTCACGGTTCTAACTAGCGATTCTCCTTCTTACCACATCCCTTTGATTCAAAGATACCCTTGTGGAATTCTTCCAAAAGTCTTCAATTAGTGATCTCAATGCTTCAACAATTGGTTTATCTTTTCATGGTAGTCTCCCCGAGAATGCCCATAATTCATTGGCATTAGTGTCCTCATTTCTTTAGCGTCTTCCAACGGCTCTTGATAAAATTTTCCTATTAATTCTCAATTCTTGACTTGTCTTTCTAATGAGACGAGATTTCCTCATTTGACTACTTATGTAATCACATGTCATGTTGCATTACTATCTTTTGTGAGTGAGGTGTTACCCACACTCTCATACACACTCATTAGATTCTTGACAATAGATTTTTCACTTGAAGCCTCTAATGTTCTCAACCCAAGAATCTTCATGATGGACTTATACTTTATACTTCGCATCATTTCAAGGAATAGTTGACATCTTGCAGTCTCATTTAAATTTTCAAAGAACAATCTCCAAATCTTATGAGTATATCTTCTACAAGTGCATTTTAGAATCTTACCTTCCATTCACTGCAAAGTATTCTCATCAATATCAATCAATTACTTTGGTTTTCTATGCAAAATTCTAGGTGGTGTTAAGTTAGATAAATTCATCTCAACATCAGGAATTTCATCAATATTTAAATGAGATGGGTTATATGGCATACCTTCAATCGAAGATGGAATAGATGACGTACCTTGAGGTTGAGGTGGGAACGATGGCGTGCCTTCTTCATCACATGTGAGTGATGATGTACTCTCAACTTGAGATGTGGTAGATGGTGTCCCTACATGTTGACTTGCGATAGAGCATATGTCTCCAACTATGATATTCAAATCTCTCATAGCATGAAGTTTTTGCATTCGTTCTCTTTGTGCTGCCAATACCATATCTCTTTGTGATGGTTGCGGTTCCTCTTCAATTGGCATGTCATCATTTATCGTGTCCAATTTCCTCTTCTCACAAAGTTCCCTCATAGCCACTGCTTTCTTCGCATTCTTAGCTTCTATTTCTTCCTGTGTTGGTTTATTCTTGATCGTTTCCTCGGCATGACGGAGAATTTGTCTGTAGCATGATAAAGAGACCAATATTAGTTCCTAAGAAATGAATCCATACAAATAACTAAAATATATGTCATTCAACCCTTCATAGTAAATGTACATACAATCATCATGTAAAAGAGTAAATGTCACTCAACCAAAATAGGTACAAAGCATACAAAGCAAATTATTGCAGCCATGAAAAGATTACATGGGACTTCATGCTTGAAAAGGTTGAGGCAAACCCAATTTGACATTTTTGTTGTTATTAGGGCTACTAGGATTTGGAATTGAGAAGGTGTTTTGTTGGTACTAGGGATACTAGGATTTGGGTGGCTTGTGAAGGAATAAACAACAATTGTTGTGTCATGTGCATGTACAAATCATCATGAATAGGTGCATAAGGAATGTCCTAGCCCAAGATATGTGCATACAAATCATCATGTCATATGCATACTTGTATGATCTTGGCACCTATTCATTTGTATTTTAACTTGTTAATATGACAAGATAATAGTGAGATTGTATTTTTATTATGTTGTAAGGATTTATTCTTGTATAGTTTGACATCATGGTATGTTAAGGTCTATTTATTACACATAATTATTAAAGAGCCCAAGTGTAGAAAATATACATGGCGTCATGTGAGATTGTAGGCTACTTTCTTGATTGGGAATGTCTCTATTTTAAACATGTATGATAAAGCATGATAAAGTAATTCAAATAGAATTAAGGAAAATGTACAGAACATGCATGTAAAGACTTGACATACCTGAAAAATGAAGATTCGAATGGAGAGAGTACCCAATTATGTAGTTTTTTTTCTTCTTGCATCAAACTCCTCAATAATTTGAGTTTTTCACCACTTGCTTCCTTTTCAATGTTAAATTGAATAACACTCAAATATAATTACTAACAACAATACTATTAACCAATCTATAATGTTAAATTCCTAAAATTGAATCACAATTAACATTGCAACACTACAAAAATTGAAACTTGAATAGATATATATCAAACATGGTGTGAAAACTATGTTATTTCCTCCTCAAGTTGGCAAAGCAGAAATGGTGGTGGAAAGATCATGCAAAGGTGGTAGAATGTGTAAAATGTGCATGTGAACTTCCCAACAACATGAAAGCACTTCTTTTTTGTCAGAGCAGGCACATAATTAGCATGAAAATAGAGCATGTGGGCCTGGAACATAGGGGTCAACACTTTTTTACCATTTCTATAGCTCATGTTTTGTCCTACTATAGATTGATCCATAAATATTTGTGCCTATCTCACCTTCGATAGCACCTTTACAATATCTCACCTCTAGTTCCATCAGCTCATGTTCTATATCTCACTTATCTCTCCCCCTCACCTCTCTACCTCTCCCCTCTCTTTATCTCTTAGTCACTCCTTGTCTACCTCAACCCTAAACCTTATCCCTAAACCCTAATCCCTCAACCCTCAACTCTATTCCCTCATCCCTAAACCCTAAACACTATCCCTATTCCTAAACCCTCAATGGGCTCGATACTATACCTTAAACCTAATCCCTTATCACTAAACCCTCGAAACCTATCCCTAATCCTTATACCCTCAACACTCTACTTTAACCCTAATCCCTCAACCCTCGAACCTCAATGTACTCAACCCTCAAAGTCAAACCCTAATCTGTCAACCCTTAACTCTGATCCTTTGACCCTCAACCCTATCCCTAAACCCTAAACCCTAAAGCCTTGACCCTCAACCCTCAACGTCAAATCCTAATCCCTCAACCCTTAACTCTAATCCCTCAACCCTAAACCCCATCCCTAAACCCTAAACACTATCCCCATTCCTAAACCCTCAACGGGCTCGATACTATATCTTAAACCCTAATCTCGTATCGCTAAACCCTCCAACCCTATCCCTAATCCTTATACCTTCAACACTCTACTTTAACCCTAATCCCTCGACCCTCAAACCTCAACCCTCAACCCTCAATGTCAAACCCTAATCCCTCAACCCTTAACTCTGATCCCTCGACCCTCAACCCTATCCCTAAATCCTAAACCCTAAAGCCTCAACCCTCAACCCTCAATGTCAAATACTAATCCCTCAACCCTTAACTCTAATCCCTCAACCCTAAACCCTATCCCTCAACCCTAAATACTATCCCTATTCCTAAACACTCAATAGTCTCAATACTATACCTTAAACCCTAATCCCTTATCCCTAAATCCTCCAACCCTATCCCTAATCCTTATACCCTAGACACTCTACTTTAACCCTAATCCCTCGACCCTCAACCCTCGAACCTCAACCCTCAACCCTCAACATCAAACCCTAATCCCTCAACCCTTAACTCTAATCCCTCGACCCTCAACCCTCAACGTCAAATCCTAATCCCTCAACCCTTCACTCTAATCTCTCAACCCTAAACCCTCAACACTATACCTTAAACCCTAATCCCTCAACCCTCAACCCTAAACCTTATCCCTAAACCCTAATCCCTCAACCCTAATCTGTCATCCCTCAACTCTAATCCCTTATCCCTAAACCCTAAATACTATCCCTATTCCTAAACCCTCAACAGGCTTGATACTATACCTTACACCCTAATCCCTTATCCCTAAACCCTCCAACCCTATCCCTAATCCTTATACCCTTGATGTCAAACCCTAATCCCTCAACCCTTAACTCTGATCCCTCAACCCTTAACCCTTAAAACTTGAACCCTAAAACCTATCCCTACATGCTCGACACTTGACACTATATCTTAAACCCTAATCCCTTAACCCTCATCCCTAAAGCCTCAACCCTAAATCCTTAAACCTTCAACCCTAAACCCTATCCATAATCCCTCTACCCTTGACACTCTTCTTTAACCCTAATCCCATGACCATCAACCCTATCCCTAAGCCCTCAACCCTCAACCCTCAAACTTCAACCCTCAACTCTCAACATTAAACCCTAATTCATCAACCCTAACCCCTAATCCCTCAAACCTAAACCCTATCCCTAAACCATCAACACTCAACACTACACCTTAAACCCTAATCCCTATCCCTCAACCCTTAACCCTTAAAACTTAAACCCTATCCCTACACCCTCAACACTTGACACTATATCTTAAGCCTTAAACCCTCATCCCTAAAGCCTCAACCCTCAATCCTTAAACCTTCAACCCTAAACCCTATCCCTAATCCCTCTACCCTTGACACTCTAACCCTAACCTCAACATTAAATGCTAATCCATCAACCCTAAACCCTATCCCTAAACCCTCAACACTCAACACTATACGTTAAACCCTAATCCATCAACCCTAAAACCTGATCCCTCAACTCTCAACCCTAAACACTATCAATAAACCCTCAACCCTCGATACTATACCTTAAACCCTAATCCCTCAACACTCAACACTAATCGCTCAACCCTCAACCCTAATCCCTCATCCCTAAACCCTAAATGCTATCCCTATTCCTAAACCCTCAACCCTCAATGCTATACCTTAAACCCTAATCCCTTATCCCTAAACCCTAAACCCTAAACCCTATCCCTCAATCCTTAACCCTTAAAATAAACCCTCGACGCTCAACACTATATTTTAAACCCCAATCCCTTAACCCTCAACCCTAAACCCTATCCCTAATCTCTCTACCCTCAACACTCTACTTTAACCCTAATCCTATGACCATCAACCCTATCCCTAAACCCTCAACCCTCAACCCTCAATCCTCAACCCTCAACTCTCAACATTAAACCCTAATCCGTCAACCCTAATCCGTCAACCCTAAACCCTATCCCTAAACCCTCAACACTATACCTTAAACCATAATCCCTCAACCCTAAACCCTAAACCCTATCCCTAAACCCAACAAAACTGCTTTGCCTTATGTTAGGTTGTTAAACGCATCATTTTTGACACACTTCTCTTAAAGATATCTGAGTTGCAAGAATATGTCAGAAAAATGGCTATGAACTTTTTCAATGTTACTAATGTTATATGGCATGTTTTTCTAGCCCATCTAGGGTTCATTATGCCAATAGGTGTACACATTATGAGAAAAGCTTTGCTTATGGTACATCCATAGTGAGTAATTAACAGTTGAAATCAGAAGGATGATCATTATGAGAAAAGCTTTGCATTGGGGTACATCTATGTTTCTTGCTGTCCACCCCACACTTAGGGGAGGTATATTGTTATGAAACAGGAAAATAATCTCCCATTGTTTACTGGCTCTATCCACAAGAACTACTAAAATTTTTTCTCTTGGTAATTGTAGAGGACATTCACCTATTTTGGGTAACTCCTGCATTCCCAAACCATTACAAAAACTAAGTTATTTTAACCCAATAAATAGCTGATTGCATTGATTTAATACTCTACTATATTAAAGCTTAGCATTCACACAAATGCAGATGTTCATATTATAGAAGACTGCATTATATTAGGCTATTAGAGATCCCTCAGAAAAATGTAATAACAAAACTGCTTTGCCTTATGTTAGCTTACAATTAAACCCATTCTTTTTGAAACTCTTATCTTAATAAAGTAAGAGTAATAAGAATAGAAGGCAGAGAATTTGATCTTACTAGTATGCATGGTTGGTTTATGTTTTGTAACTTCATTTTCATTGAATAAAAAGGTAAATATCTGATTTGAAAGGTGGGGCAGAGTTCACTGTCATATGCTTTTCTAGATGATAGAGTCCATAATGTCCAGGGTTCTTCAAAGAAAGGCTTGTAACATAATTAAGTTTTTGTTATACCAACCCTCTAGGTAAAGCTACAATTCAAATGCCTACTTTGAAAGTTGAAATAAATTAAATTAGACTTACAATTTTGATTTTCTTCCATTGCTTCAACATCATTGTTTTCTTCATCAAAAACCAATTCAAGATCAACAACTTGCTTCCCATTGGTTGACTTGAATTGCATCCTCTATTAGAAGAAGGGCATTTTTTATCTGTATCAATGTTGGTATTCATAAGCTGAAGAGCATTGATATTTTTCACACACCCTATTCTTTGAAATATCTTAACCTTAAAATATGACTTGGATATGTACTTGAACACAACGAAATCTCCAATCTCTAGCCCATGATGATTCACAAAATTTTACCAACCTTGCCTAAATTCCAATTTATTTATGGTACCCCTTAATTGTCCATCCCACTCCTACCCACTTGGGCCTTGAAGAAGGAAGCACACCCATTGAACCAACTCATTTGACAACTTGTTGCCCATCGGTTCACTTGAACTGCATACTCTGTTAGAAGAAGGGCATCTTTTATCTGTATCAATGTTAGTATTCATAAGCTGAAGAGCATTGATTTTTTTCACACCTTGTTCTTTGAAATATCTTAACCTTAAATTATGACTTGGATATGTACTTGAACACAACAAAATCTCCAATCTCCAGCCCATGATGATTCACAAAATTTTCCCAACCCTACCTAAATTCCACTTTATTTATATGGTACCCCTTAATTATACATCCCACTCCTGACCACCTGGGCCTTGAAGAAGGAGGCACACCCATTAAACCAACTCATTCAACAACTTGCTGCCCATTGGTTGACTTGAACTGCATACTCTGTTAGAAGAAGGGCATCTTTTATCTGTATCAATGTTGGTATTCATAAGCTGAAGAGCATTGATATTTTTCACACACCCTGTTCTTTGAAATATCTTAACCTTAAAATATGACTTGGATATCTACTTGAACACTGTAACGAAATCTCCAATCTCCAGCCCATGATGATTCACAAAATTTTCCCAACCCTGCCTAAATTCCTATTCATTTATGGTACCCCTTAATTGTACATCCCACTCCTACCCACCTGGGCCTTGAAGAAGGAGACACACCCATTAAACCAACTCATTTGACAACTTGCTACCCATCAGTTCACTTGAACTACATACTCTATTAGAAGAAGGGCATCTTTTATCTATATCAATGTTGGTATTCATAAGCCGAAGAGCATTGATATTTTTCACACACCCTGTTCTTTGAAATATCTTAACCTTAAATTATGACTTGGATATGTACTTGAACACAACAAAATCTCTAATCTCCAGCCCATGATGATTCACAAAATTTTTCCAACCCTTCCTAATTTCTAGTTTATTTATGGTACCCCTTAATTGTACATCCCTAAACCCTAAACCCTAATCCCTAGTCCCTAAACCATAAACCCTAATCCCTAAACCCTAAACCCTAATCCCTTATCCCTAAACCATAAACCCCCTAAATCTTCAGCCCTCAACACTTAAACCTTAAATCCTAAACCCTATCCCTAATCCCTCAACCTGAAACCCTATCCCTAATCCTTCTACCCTCAACACTCTACCTTAACCCTAATCCCTTGACCCTTAACCCTAAATCCTATCCCTAAAGCCTCAACCCTAAACCCTAATCCCTCAAGGTCCTAAACTCTAATCCCTTATCCCTAAACTCTAAATCCTATCCCTAAACTCTCAACCCTCAACCTTAAACCTCAATCACTCAATCCTTATCCACCCCTCTCCTCCCCTATCTGGCTCACTCCCATCTCTACCCTCCTCTACCCTCGACACTATGCGTACATACATATAGGCATACATAAATACATACATACATATAGGAATACATACATACATACATGATTAATAACCTTGAACATAAAAAAATTCAAGGGGAACATAATGCGAGCGTGTTATAATGCACTCACGTTATTTCAAATATGACAAACAACACAAACTTTTGTGAAAAAGGGAAAATGCAAACCAAAAAATAACGCGAGCGTGTTATAATGCGCTCACGTTTGGATTTCCAACCCAAAGGCTTGGAGTGCCTTTTCAACATCCACAGACGTGTTTTTCCATATTATTCAAGATTTCACATAATTTTGTTCATGCTAAGTCTCAGATTTGCACGTGTTTCAAGGTTGAACAAATCGAACACCTGGGTAATGTTAGGCTTTCTTTTAGCTATTTGATGATGTGATTTTTTTCACATTTTAACAATGTTAAGCCTTTCATCTTTAATTTCTTTTGTTTGTGTGTTTGTTTTTGGGCAAAAACCACTATTTGGTCTTTTTTTCATTGTAAATTAACTATTCATTGAAATTTTAAAAAAAATACATATTTAGAAACTAGACTCCATTCTACACATATTAAAAAAAGAAAAAACTGATTTTCAATTAGTTTTCAAAATTTGTATGAGTAACATGGCCAAAATTCTATTTTTTAGGATGTGTCCACTTTGAAAATTAGTAAAAAATTAAATATTCATCAAAAAATTATCAAAAAAATCAGGCATAAACTACATGCTATTAGCTATTTTCTCACCGAAGCGATTTTAAAAATACCAAAAAAAAATTGACCTTTTGAGGGAGCCACAAAACATGCTATGTTATTTTTTGATAGAAACAACACCAATTTCGGTGGCTCCCTCTTTTGAACCCCTTAATCTATGCCATTTTAAAAAAATAGTAGTTTTGAAAGTAGACTCGGAGCACTACGAATATTGTTTTGGTTGCATCTCCAAATTCTGAATGTAACTATGCTCAATTTCTCATCCAAGGCTAGTATTTCCTGATTTCAGAAAAAAAAGTGGCCACTTAAGACCCCTTTTTGGCCCCCCATCTTCTTGCACTTACCCGAACGCTGAATACGACTTTGCATCTCATATTGAGAAAAAATTGCAAGAAGGATTCTTCTATGTGAAGGAGAACAAGCAAGCCTTAGATTTCAAATTATATTATTTATTGTGTCACTTGATTCTATATCAGAAGAGAGGGAAATAATCAAGCAAAATGGATCTGAGTATGGTTGATGAGAAAGGACAAAGATTGCCGACTCAGTTTTGGTGTTATAAGTGGGATTCTTGTTGCTGGAATAGTGACTACATTGTATTTCATGATTTGTTTGTTGTCAAGATATTGAATTCTCTTGGCATCTAGTTTCCTAGTTTGACTAAGGAAGTCAAGGTAATGCTAAGGCCACTTGCACACAAACCAGAGCAGGGCCACAACTATAATTTTTCTGATTGGTTTTTTATGTCAGATCATACTATAATTAGGGTGTATGTTGCCCCCAGCCACCTCACATATTGCCAAAATTTGTATTAGATAGAATTGTATTCATGGAGTTTATGTGGAAAATATGTGGATGGAAAAGGAGGTAATGAAAAGACAAAAGAAAGGTACATTTCTACCTGATGCTACAATTTTTTGTGATTGGTCTATTGGCTCTGACACTCTTGAAAATTTGCAATCTTTTTTAAAGGTGAAATATTCTTTGAAATTGGGTATTGAGAGTAATTGTGACCCTGAGGGTCATATGAAACTTGTGAGACAATCAATTCTAACTAAAATGGCCATATCCCATCAGGTCGTATTTGATGAGGATGTGATAAGAAATCTTGCCACTTTTGATGAGGTATACAGTAGGAAGAGAAAATGGGATATCTTGAAAAATATTGAAGATGAAAAGAAAAAGTAGAATCCCTTATTTCTTGGATTCTTTTTTGAAGAAAAAGACCCTTTAAAGAGAATTGATGCAATCATTGATAATTTTGAAAGTATTTATGGTAAATCTGAGAAGTAGAATCCTAAGGCTACTAAACTTCTAGTGAAAAGGTCTGTAGGGATTGAGATTTATGAGTCTACTCCTGATGTTATGTTAGTGGAAGATCCACAGGTCCCAGAATCACCACCAGCAAAGAAGTATAGGACAGAAGAGGTATCTCCACTTGTCTCCTATGAAATGACTAAAGAGGTGGGGGATACTGATGAGGTGGCTAACATCTTGAGGCACATGGGAGATGAGAAAGAGGTTGATCAGCCATTGGTTGGTCAACCCACTAATGCACATAAGCCTGAGGCTAGGAAGGGTGAGCAAACCCAAGATGAACTAGAGTTGGAGGAGAATGAAAGGATTATAGGATCAATCAGGTTATAGAAGATGACAACTTCATCAAAACTCTAGAGTTTAAGGATTTTTGGCTAAAAATGAAAATGAAAGAATATAATAAAAAAGTTGCAATAAATAAAATGGGTGCTGATGAAACACAACATGATCAAATCATTACAAAAACTTTCAAATAATTGAAAGTAGATGAAATTGATGTGAGTCCAAAGGAGGCAAGACAAATGGTGTTGAAAATTAATATGCTCATCATCCTTGGCTTTGAATTGAAAAAGGTATTTTTGCTTGACCAAGTTAGAAGTTAGGATGATCCACAACTTGTTTTAGAATTTGATTATGAAGATGGCATAAGTGGATGTGGTTTTAATCCAAAGACAGAGACCCTTGCAATCTAGACTACTCAGAAGAATAGAAGCAAACCAAGATTGCTTGATATTGTTCAAGAAATGAGGGGTATAGCTATGGTAAAGACTTTACAAGATACATCAGCAATAGAAGTAGCTACTCTCAATGTTCATATTTCTATGTTTACTCATGTTGTTGTGAAGAGGTTAGAACAAAGGCTAACAGATTATGAGAAAACTCAGAAAGTAATGAATGATGAAGTAAACAAACTGTATTTTGAAAATGTGAAATTAAAGAAACAATTGAAAGCTATGAATTCTTCTCAAGGTCAAGCCATTGTACCTTATCAGCCCCCTATGCCACAAACAGCTAGTGATGTCACAATGTCTACTAAAGAATTTAATGCAACAAGATTGAAATTTGAAGAGGAAATTGAAGGTTTGAATAAACAAAATGAAATGACAAAGAATGAGGTAAAGATGAAAGTTTTTGAAATTTTTGAGAAATTTTTGGAGCATAGAGTAAAATTGGTTGTGGATAAGCTTGGGAGTGTGCATGATTTCTACTCTTCTTTATCTTAGGCCATTGAGCAATTGAAGATAAACTTTTCTGTTTTGGATTTGTTGTTTAAAAAATGGCAACTCTATCATCACAATTTGGTTATGATGTGCTTAGTAGTGCAAAGGAATCTTGATGCCCCTACATCTTTGAAGCCCACTGAGAAAATAGTCAAAATGATCACTGATGAATACCAATATGTGAATAGGGAAAGCCAAAAGATGCAAGAAAAGGTTGAATCTTTTACTATGTTCAAGCATAAATTTAGTCCTTTCATACTAACAGAAGAAGAGAAAATCAAAAGTCTTGACACATGGAAGATGGAATTCGGCCAAATAGTATTCCAAGTTATGGATTTTTTGAAGAAGGATGGAGATGTCAGTATTCTCAGTTTCAACATGATATTGGACCAAGTAATTGCGTTAGATGTTGGGTATGCAAAATTTGTGATGGATGTTAGAGCTTTGCTTGATAAAAGATGGAAAGATCACCAGGAGAACTTGCTTCAGATTTAGGCTTACCAATGGCCTAGTGATTTTACAATATATAAATGGGAGGAGAAATATCTTAGAGATGAATCATCAGTAGCACAGGTTGAGGTGCAGAAGACCAATGAGCCATATGATGACATTAAATAACACCACCACATCTTGAACTCTCTCATTTTGTCTCTTTATGTTTTCTTCATGTTTTCAAAATGTATTCAAATATATTTGAAAATCTAAATTGGGCTTATAAAAGACAAATATTGTAATATCAAGGGTTAGGAATACAAAGAGCCATTTTGAATGTGAAACATCTAAAGCTTGTTGCTTCCTTTATAAAAGGAAACCAAGACCTTATGGCTCAAAATCTATCTGGGATTTTGATTTTTTGAAAGAGACATTGCACTACATGTACTTTGAAGCAAATCAATATAAAAGCTACTATTCTCTAGTGGTCAACTTTTGGTTATCATTTGTTTGTTGAATTGGATTGCTAATAATTTATCTGGTTGTCTCCAATTTATTTTTTTGTTTGTTATTCAAATCAAAAGAGACCCCTGCATTCACATTACAAAAGAGGATAGGTGATATTTATCAAACTAAAATTATAAAGTAATAAGTTATATCTCAAAAGATGTTTATATTATTTAAAAATGAAGGAAGGATATTCTACTATAGAACATTTTGACACCTTTAATATGATTTTGAGTCAAATAGGTTCAATAAATGTTAAACTTGATGACGAAGAAAAATGTATCTTCTCACTTTTTTATTTACCCAAAAATTAGAACATAATTCTTGTTATAAATGGTAGTGTTGCAAAGGTGACTATGGAATCCTTTATTGTTACAATGCTCAATGGAGATATGAGGAGAAAGTTCAATGATGAAGGTTCTAAGGATGCCTTGCATGTTCCACAAAGGCCCAAGGACAAAAGTGGATCTAAAGGGGAATGGTATAAATATCAATCCAAGTCAAGAGGAAAATCTAGAATCCCTAGGAAGATAAGAGTAAAGTTTTGGAAATATGGAAAAAGAGGACAACTAAAGAAGGAATGCAAAAAATTAGTTAATCACTGCCTAAATCTCATGATCATTATTCTAGTAGAAAATCCTAGTTTTCATTCTTTTTCATAATGTATTAGTTAATCACACACTTCACATTTGACATCATGCTAAAAAGATCAAATAAGTTTTGTATTTCTTCTCAACTATTTCATTTCTCTATCTTAATTACTTAATATCTCAATATTTTATTCTACTCTCAACTCCTTGTACTTTAAAGTTTAATTAATTATAGGATTGGACTTAAATCTTTTATTATAGGGTATGATTTATTTCCCTACATTTTTTTGAACTCGCAATTTCCATGCCTATGTTTAGGATAAAAAAAGATTGATTTTTTATTTTGAGATTTTTGTGGTTTGCATTTGTTGGAAACAACCCAATGCCTTTAATTTTGCATTCCTAAGAAACATCTAGGATCCTTATGTCCCCTTCAACAAAGTACTAGGTCAAACCCTCACCTTGCAAACATGACTACCTCTTTCTCCTACTTCCTATGACGATCACATGTTGCATTCTAATGATGAAGACGAATATTATGATCATGGTGTCTTTATTAAAAGTGTTGAAAATGAATAGAAACATGAGATTGTTGATAAATTGAAATATTTGTGCGATCAATTAGCTAATATAGATGATAATATGTCCACTTCATATTTCATTAATGGTCTTACTCAAGTACTTATCACAAGATAACATGGCGTAGATACAATTAAGGATAAATATGAAAAATAATTAAAGATAAACAAATTTAATTAACATTATTACCAACAATTCATGCCAAAGATTGAACAATTTAAGGATATTGCAATAGGTAATTTGTCAACAATTGAACAATCCATTTAATTAACATTATTGCCAACAATTTAATCATCCTTTTTTAAACATGGATTGCAAATAATTCTGAAAATTTAGAAGTCTTGGTCACTTTACTATCTGCTACAATGTCATCCAATGTATCATTGTCAATGTTCATATGTTCTTTCAAGTATTTAATATTATCATCATTGAAATCTGACTATAGACCATCTATATTATTACCAGATGTATTTGGATCATCATTTTGTATGCCATCCATATTGTTGTCTTACATAACATCATCCAACTTTGGATTGTTGTCTTCTTGTTCTTGAACATAACCATCTTCAACATCATCATGGATGTCAATTTCTTTGATGTTCTCTAATCCCTCTCTCTCATTTTGTTGGCCATCATTGTTTTACTTAGTATCCACTAATGCATTTTCAAATACATGCCTTAATCTTGGATCATAATGTATGACAAATATCCATTTCGGGTCCAAAATATCTTCATAGAAAAATACCTGCACATGAATGACATACATATATTAGATGTATGGTATAACAATTTTATTGATTAATAAACACATGTATATATTTGCAATAAACTATGAATTAATAGATTAATGATCACTATCGCTTCTTATTTGAGTTAAAGAAAAACCTACTCACAATGAATTGGTAGAATATAAGGCTCCTTATCCTCTGGTAGGAAACATGAGAAATCTATAGAAAACAATCCACTATGGGTATCCTGTCTTCGTGTCCTCTCAAATGCTTCATACCATCTACACTTAAAAATACAACATTTAAAGACTGGTAATCCAACTCAATAATTTCTTGTATTTTCCCAACATATTGTAGATTCCCTTCAATTATATTCTTATCTTTTGAGCTTGATCGACTGGATTGCTTGAAGTGAACCATGATGCCATAATCAAAGGATCGTTTCTTTACATCTACACTTTCTACACAATAATGTCAACCATATGCCCACATTGTTGGATATTTCCTCACCTATGAAAGACCATTTATTTTAGTGAAAACAAATATAATGATGAATATTAAATAGTTAATAGTGTCAAAGCTGTAAGGAAACAACATTTTGTAAAATTCCAATTGTACCTTTCTTTCACATCCTCTAGACATGTTGATTTCATCTTCTGTTATGTTTGAATCTATAACTGCATCTTCTATTTGATTTTGAATTTGTTTAGTAACCCATTCTAGTGTGCAATCTTTGCCCCATTCCCCAAGCAGATCAGTGGGAAGTGGAGTATTCCTTGGGTTTGACCTCTTAAATTGTCTCCTTGCTTCTAACACTTCTCTCTTTTTATCATACAAATCAATCCATTTATTCATAAAGTCCATGTGGTACATAATGAACTTGTCAAGTATAGCACTTTCGTCTACACCTATTACATGTCAACATGTTTATTTCAAACTCCAAATGTCATGCTGTTAATTTGACAAATAAATTATAGAGTAAATTAATGATTGCAAGAAAAAAAAAAAAACCACACTGATCATGAATTTACTTACTAATTTCTACTTGTACACCATTAGATTGTGGTTTTCTCCATCAATAATATCTGATGCTCATACTTCATCCCAAAAGCATGGCCCATCTTCAAAATCCTTACCAAGGAATTCACATAGGAAGAAAAATGATTCATTCAATACATATCCTTCAGCCATGCAACCCTCTGGATATGCCTTTTGTCAGACATATCTTTTTAGAGTTTTCATATACCTCTCAAAGAAAAACATCCACCTCGTTGGTACAACACCCGCCAATTCAATGTCATCGACTAGGTGTATAAGTAAATGGACTTATTGGTCCATGAAACTTGTAGGGAGCTCTTTCTCAAATACACATACAATTTCTGCAAATTCCTTCTTCCATTTTGGCACTTCACATTTGTGGATCTCCTTCGAGGTCACCCACCTAATATAATAATAGTAAATTAATATGAACCTTTAGTCAAAAATTAATGTGCAATATAATATATCTATGTCTCACACATTAACCACATACCTTGTAAATGCCGACAATTGACTTATGGCATTCCTTAAGTCAACTGTAAGACAGGAATCCCCCTAACTGCCAATGGCATGATATGCTATGAAACACATTTATGAAAAGGTCATTAGTATTTTTTTCTCACACAACATAATGATATCAAAATATATTTAGTACTTAATCAATGTTACCAGTAAATGTTAAATGATGATATATAATACCTTCATAAAATTATGAAAATAATGTGTTTTAAATCCTATGATATGTCCATCAACTGTAAAATCTTTACCCAATGATGACCCATAGCCAGTAGGTGTCCTTATTGAACTGATGACATTTTTTAGTTGGTCTAGCTCTTTTTTTTTTCCAAAATCCAAGGAGCTTTTTTATATGTTTCATTTTCCCTATTTGGCCACAAATGTTTTCTATCAATTTTGGTACGCGAAAGAGCAATATCTCTCCTCGAAGACAAGGTGCGCTTCTCTTTACTTGATATATGTCAAAATATAGAATCTAGGACATTTTTGAAGATGTGCATAGGATCTAATAGGTGAGATATTAATAGATCCTTCCAGTAAGGGAGCTCATAAAATATGGATTTCCTTTTCATTCCTTCTGGCATATTAACTACAACTTTTTCTGGTTCTTCAATTGAATCACCCCAATCAAAAAAATCCTCCCAACCTTTCAATTTAGCATCTTCATACTTCTTAAGCCAATCACCTAGACTCATAATCATGGGAGGGCCTCTATTTTCAACTTTTCCATCCAATTGATTCTTCAGGTGATTTCTAAACTTATGATCTAGTGGTAGAAAATCCTTGTTGTTTGCGTAAATAAATTTATGTAGATCTTTAGAATACCACCCTTGAAATTGTTCTACACATCTTGGACATGCAAATATCCCCTTTGTTTGAAGCCCTGTAATTTAATAAGTAATGTTAATAACATAAAAAAAATAGTATAAAACTAAGTATGAAAGTTGGGATGAAAATAAATTATAAGTGTAAATACGTAAATATTTTATCATACCAAAATAAACACCAAGTCCTGGGAAATCATGAATAGTCCAACATAGCACACCTTACAACATGAAGGACCTATTTGATGGGGGACGTGATATGTCATACATTCTTATGCCTTTCCATAGCAGTTGCATCTCATCAATAAAAAGCACAATATAAACATCCATGTTTTTAACTTGATGTTTTCCTAGAATAATGAGAGTCAACATAAGGTTCTCCTTTCTAACACTCATCCATGGGGGAATATTGTATACTATCAATCTGACTATCCAAACACTATAATTTGAGCTTAGGAAAGAGAATGGGAATACTCCATCAATTACAAGACCAAACCTAATACTATGGGGTTCATCTTTGAATTTTCTTGGCCATTTTTCCTCTATGTGTTTCATTGCTTTAGAGTCAGCCAGAATTTACATGAATCCATCTTTACTCCTGTTCTTTGCATGTCAGTCCATCAATTATGCAAGTGACTTGTAATGAAACATTCGTTGAAGTCTAGTGATGCAGAGGTAAACGCAACGGGAGCTTACAAATGGGAAGGAGGAGTCATTAACACAACCAGCATGTTAAAATCCTATCGGCTTATCATCATCATCATATTTCTTGCTAACACAGTCAGCATCATCATATTTCGAAGAGGCATGAAATATCCTCCTGCTAACTACTGTTCACTTCCTTATCGCCTATCGGCGAGAGATGGTTCATCGGCCAAGGGGAAATGTCTTACCCCCGATGACTAATGTCACCCCGATGAATATATCGGTCCTATACCGATCGGCCAGACTTGGCTTATCGGCCGGACTCCAACACTCTGTCCCGATGTCCGATATCACCCCGATATCTCTTTTCATCGGTCAGGTTGCATATCGGCAACACTTCTTCTATCGGCCAGGCCGAAAAAGGTCTCCCCGACGCTATTACTCCTACCGATGCCGAAACACTTAACGTCAGCAGGATAAATCTGCATCGGGTGATATTCGCAATATCCTGATGACGATGACGTCACATGCACCTGATGATGATGTCACTCGGATATAAGACTCTTACATCCTCCGCAACATGATAATGAATATTCGGTGATCTTTCAATATCCTGATGATGACCTTTAAGATCCTGATGACGACTTTTAAGAACCTCCTGTCCTTAGCCAAAAAAATGATTTTTCCTCCCGCATACGATAACGATATGCGGATGATGGGTACACACGAAAGATGATCTTGACGATGATATATACACTGAATATATATCCAACCTATATCATCCTGATGCACTTGAAACATACAATCTTCGTCAGCTTCATAACCCGATCCGGATAGCGATATACTCACAGATGACGATGCGATTCACTCCATCTGGAAAAGCACATGCAGATCCCTGTATATCCGTCAGCTGCATGCAAACTCACAGAACCGCACAATTTCACAAAGAAAATGTGATGATCGGGCCGGATCACCTTCAGATCAAAACTTAACAGTTTATCTTCCTAAACCCTAGCACATGAGGATGCTAGGTTGATTCATAGCATGCTACCAATCGATCTCCCACACAATGAAATGCATAAACAGAAAACTAAAATACAACCTAAACTAACATGCATGACCATTCCACCGATTCACAAAGAATCAACCGATGGAAGGGTTGAAAGAATCCATCAACCTGTAATCAGAACAGAAATCAAAACATAAACAACTGATAAACCAGAT
This sequence comes from Cunninghamia lanceolata, assembly GCA_027924645.1. NCBI lineage: Eukaryota > Viridiplantae > Streptophyta > Pinopsida > Cupressales > Cupressaceae > Cunninghamia > Cunninghamia lanceolata. Next base: position 2,970,938 of record BSBN01000516.1, read on the forward strand.
AATGCAATTGATGAGATCTTATTTAGATGAAACACAAATGTCCTGTTTCTACAGCAATGTTTCACAATGTCTGGACTGATCTCTGGATCTCACTCAATCACAAGTACAACATAACATAACTACTACTCTTCTCTACTCTCTGATCATCATCTCAAACCCTAACTGATCTGAGTTATTTATAGCAATATCCTACGAGTACTACCAACTCGATTCCCAGCGGCTGGGAGCTTCCAAGCGGCTGGGAGAGGACAGCTCAGACTACCTGATCACGAACTCTAACTGCCTGCACACTCTCCTAGGCTGATCTAATACATATGCATTGGTCCAATGGACCTTATTACATTATGAAGTCAAACATGCTAAAAATAGACTGATGTCCTGTCATGCGAACAATGAACCTATATCCTGTCTTGTAGGGGTGCTCCTGCACCATACTCCCCAGAAGAAGAAATCTCAAGTCCACTTGAGATGAGAGTATGAAGATCGGCACCATGTTTCTGGATCTGCTCTTCAGTCATCCAGACTACTTCAGAATTAGGTTTTCCCTTCCAAGAGACTAGATACTCCAAGTACTGTTTGTTCCGGGTCTGTTTGACCACTCTGGTGTCCAAAACCTTCTGCAACTGTGGAGGATCATGCTTGGGAATGTTATCATGGACTGTATCCTGTAGGAGTTCCTGATCTGCATCTGGATAAGACTTGTATGGAGTTAAATCACATACATTGAATATAGGGGACAAACCAAGATTAGGGGGGAGTTGTATCTCATAAGCATTCTGTCCATGCTTGTGCAAGATCTGACATGGTCCTACTTTTCTCTGCATGAGTTTAGTATATTTTCCCTTAGGAAGTCTGTCCTTCTTCAAATGAACCCATACCAAATCTCCAACATCAAACTGAACATCCTTCTTCTTTTTATCAGCATATTCCTTATACTTCAAGGTGGTTTGCTGCAGTTGGGTCTTGACTTGATCATGAACCTCTTTGATGGCTTCTGCAAAAGCTTCTCCTTCTACACTAACAGGGTCTACTGTAGGTAGATCTCTCAATTCCAAAATTCCTCTTGGATGCATACCATAAACTATCTGGAAAGGTGATTTCCCTGTGCTCCTATTGACAGTATCATTATAGGAAAATTCAGCTTGAGATAGAATATTATCCCACTTTTCTCCATGTTTTGTCAAACATCTAAGCAAATTTCCTAAGGAACGGTTCACTACTTCAGTCTGTCCATCCGTTTGAGGATGATATGCAGAGGAAAAAGACAAATTTGTTCCAAGTTTCTTCCAAAGAGTTCTCCAGAAGTGACCAATAAACTTCACATCCCTATCTGACACTATACTCAATGGCAATCCATGGATCCTGACAATCTCCCTGAAAAACAAATCTGCAATGTATGAAGCATCAGCAGTGGTTTTGCATGGCAAGAAATGTGCCATTTTGCTGAATCTATCCACTACAACAAAAACACTATCAGATCCTTTCCTTGTCCTTGGTAAACCCAAGACAAAATCCATACTTATGCTTTCCCATGGTCTGGAAGGAATGGGTAAGGGCTGATATAAACCTGCATTAGTCAACCTGCCTTTAGCTTTCTGACATATCACACATGTCTCTACAAACTTTCTGACATCTGATTGTAACTTAGGCCAAAAGTAATGTCTTCGGACAAGATCAAGAGTCTTATCTAGACCAAAATGACCTGCCATAGCTCCACAATGTTTCTCCTTAATGATGTTTAACCTCATAGAACACCTTGGAATACATAACTATCCACCTTTGAACAACAATCCATCCTGAATCAAAAATTCAGAGAATTCAGCATGATATTTCTCTCCAAAAGAAGTACATACAGGATATATCTCCCCAAAATCTTCATCAGTCTCATACATGGTCTTTAGTGAATCAATGCCAACACTTTCTAACTGAATCTGGTTGACTGTTAGAACTCTCCTGCTCAAAGCATCTGCAACTTTATTCTTGACTCCTTTCTTATGCTTCAATGTAAAAGTAAAAGCTTGTAAGGTTTCTACCCATTTCATGTGTCTATGGTTCAGCTTTTCCTGGCTGTTTATGAAACTCAGAGCCTGGTTATCTGTGAATACTATGAATTCCTTTGGCATCAAGTAATGCCTCCATTTCTTGAGTGACTGGACTAAAGCATACATTTCCAAATCATATAACCCTTCATTAGTTTTGAATGCTGTTTTCCATTCATCTCCTGGCCTAATCCTGATCTGATGATATCCACTCTTCAAATCTATTTTTGTAAAATACTTAGCACCTCCCAAACAGTCAAGTAAATCCTCTATCCTAGGGATTGGAAACCTATACCTGATTGTGATCTTGTTAATAGCTCTGGAATCTGTGCAAAGCCTCCAAGTACCTTCCTTCTTTGGTGCTAGTATAGCTGGTACTGCACATGGACTTAAACTTTTCCCAATCAGACCTGAATCCAATAATTCTTCAATTTGTCTAGCTACTTCTGCATTCTGTTCTGGAGTTAGCTTATAGGCTGCTTTGTTTGGAAGTGTTGACCCTGGAATTAAGTCTATGCAGTGACTAATATCCCTGACAGGTGGTAGGGATCTTGGCATTCCTTCTGAGAAGATACCTTTGTACTTATCCAATAGCTCTTGGATAGCTGGGTCTATGAACCTTTGCTTCTTCTCTTCCTTGACTTCTTGCTGTTGTTCTTTATTCACCCTCATACATGGGATTAGGGCATATGCAACTGCACCTTCTGCTGCTACTTCTTTCATGAACTGTTTACCTTCCATCAGCATTACCTTCACCTCTTTTCCTTTAGATTTCTCCTCCTTCTCTGTTAATGGTAGTAATGTTATAACCTTACCATCTTTATTGATTGTATAGGTATTTCTAATACCATCATGTTGTGCCTTCAAATCATACTGCCATGGTCTACCAAATAAAAGATTGCAAGCATCTATCGTGGTAATGTCAAACAACAACTTATCCTTATATGCTCCAATCTGAAATTCTACCCAAGCCTGCTCTTCTACAATTGTCTGCTGACCTTGGGTAAGCCATGAGATTTTATATGGGGATGGGTGAGGCAATCTCCTAAGCTTAAACTTTGTCACCATTTCTTCAGACACAAAATTTTCAGTAGAACCAGAATCAATCAAAACTTTACATGCCTTACCTCCTACTTTGCAAATAGTCCTGAAAAGAGACTTTCTTTGAGGGGATTCTTTGTCAAGTACCTTCATGGTAGTCACTGTTCTTCTCATCATTAGAGACTCTCCACTTTCTGGGTATCCATAATTATCAGGAGCATTCACACTCTGAAAATCAGTAGAGCCTGTCATACTTTGATTATCAGGTTCTTGGATCAGATTTGTTCTCCTTTTTCCTGTTGAGCTTGTGGCCTTTTCTAGACATCTGCTGGCTATATGGCCTTCTTTGTTACAGTTATAACATCTGATGGATCCTCTGCCCTGGGATCTTCCTCTGAAAGGTCTTCTACCTCTGAAGTGTCCTTGCTGACTATAATTTTCCTTACTATTGTCATGACTGGGTTCTCCTTGATATCCATGTCCATGTCCTCTACCTCTAAAAGGACCTCTTCCACCCCTTTGTTGTCTTCCTCTTCCTCTATTGTGTTGTTCTTGTTTTCTCTTTAACTTCTCTTCTACTTTCAATGCCAACTGAAAGCATTTCTAAACTGTATCTGGATTATGCAGACTTAAATCTTCCTGAATATTGAACCTCAATCCATTAAGGTATCTGGCTACCTTCTCTTCTTCACTTTCCTTTACCTTTGTTTTCATACAAAGTTTCATGAATTCTTTTGTATATGAGCTGACATCTAGCTCCTTCTGCTTCAGGTTTTGCTTCCTCTTGTGTAATTGGATACTGTAATCCAATGGGACATAAGCTTCCTTTACTAATGCCATCATTTTCTTCCATGTAGTGACTCTACGCTTTCCTTCCTGTACTCTATCATCTTGGACAAAATTCCACCATGTCAAGGCAGCTTCTTTCATTTTTGACTGGGCTATTTTCACCCTCTGTTGTTCTGGTATCTCCTCTGTTTCAAAGAAATTGTTCAAGGAGTCTATCCACTCCATCACTGAATCAGGTTCCATCTTTCCTGTAAACACTGGCAAATCCAGTTTCACATCCATGGTTCTCCTCTCCATGGCCTTGAGGGCATTCAACAGTGGTCTCTGGTCTGCAGGAACGACCTCCTCGTTCCAACTAGGGATCTCTTCTTCTTCCCTATCTTCTTCTCTACCAGAACCTACTCTGTTCCTCAACTTCTCTAACTCATCCTTCAATTCCTGATTCTGAGCCTTCACGGCCTTGCTCTCTGCAATCTGTTTCTTTACCAGAACTGCCAACTCAACGTTGGTCATCCTTGCCGGAATCTCCGATGTTCCTTCTTCACCTGACATCCTGCTATATCCTGATCTTTTCCAGAAGATCCTTCCTTTGCTCTGATACCACTATGATGCAGAGGTAAACGCAACGGGAGCTTACAAATGGGAAGGAGGAGTCATTAACACAACCAGCATGTTAAAATCCTATCGGCTTATCATCATCATCATATTTCAAAGAGGCATGAAATATCCTCCTGCTAACTACTGTTCACTTCCTTATCGCCTATCGGCGAGAGATGGTTCATCGGCCAAGGGGAAATGTCTTACCCCCGATGACTAATGTCACCCCGATGAATATATCGGTCCTATACCGATCGGCCAGACTTGGCTTATCGGCCGGACTCCAACACTCTGTCTCGATGTCCGATATCACCCCGATATCTCTTTTCATCGATCAGGTTGCCTATCGGCAACACTTCTTCTATCGGCCAGGCCGAAAAAGGTCTCCCCGACGCTATTACTCCTACCGATGCCGAAACACTTAACGTCAGCAGGATAAATGCGCATCGGGTGATATTCGCAATATCCTGATGACGATGACGTCACATGCACCTGATGATGATGTCACCCGGATATAAGACTCTTACATCCTCCGCAACATGATAATGAATATCCGGTGATCTTTCAATATCCTGATGATGACCTTTAAGATCCTGATGACGACTTTTAAGAACCTCCTGTCCTTAGCCAAAAAAATGATTTTTCCTCCCACATACGATAGCAATATGCGGATGATGGGTACACACGAAAGATGATCCTGACGATGATATATACACTGAATATATATCCAACCTATATCATCCTGATGCACTTGAAACATAAATCTTCGTCAGCTTCATAACCCGATCCGGATAGCGATATACTCACAGATGACGATGCGATTCACTCCGTCTAGAAAAGCACATGCAGATCCCTGTATATCCGTCAGCTGCATGCAAACTCACAGAACCGCACAATTTCACAAAGAAAATGTGATGATCGGGCTGGATCACCTTCAGATCAAAACTTAACAATTTATCTTCCTAAACCCTAGCACATGAGGATGCTAGGTTGATTCATAGCATGCTACCAATCGATCTCCCACACAATGAAATGCATAAACAGAAAACTAAAATACAACCTAAACTAACATGCATGACCATTCCACCGATTCACAGAGAATCAACCGGTGGAAGGGTTAAAAGAATCCATCAACCTGTAATCAGAACAGAAATCAAAACATAAACAACTGATAAACCAGATAATGCAATTGATGAGATCTTATTTAGATGAAACACAAATGTCCTGTTTCTACAGCAATGTTTCACAATGTCTGGACTGATCTCTGGATCTCACTCAATCACCAGTACAACATAACATAACTACTACTCTTCTCTACTCTCTGATCATCATCTCAAACCCTAATTGATCTGAGTTATTTATAGCAATATCCTACGAGTACTACCAACTCAATTCCCAGCGGCTGGGAGCTTCCAAGCGGCTGGGAGAGGACAGCTCAGACTACCTGATCACGAACTCTAACTGCCTGCACACTCTCCTAGGCTGATCTAATACATATGCATTGGTCCAATGGACCTTATTACATTATGAAGTCAAACATGCTAAAAATAGACTGATGTCCTGTCATGCGGACAATGAACCTATATCCTGTCTTGTAGGGGTGCTCCTGCACCATCTAGGTATAATTGGCATGTGATGTAAAACCTTATACATATGTACGATATCTCTTCTCTTTGCCTACAAGGCATTCTACCTTATTTTGATATTCATCTCTGTATAAAATGCAATCATTTTTACATGAATGAATTTTCTTATATTCAATCCCCAAATCAACCAACAATAGACTCACCTCTCTGCAAGTTGATGGCAACACATTATCTTGAGGGAATATTTTAGTTTTTAGTGCCCTATAAGATTACCAAAGATTAAATCAATTGAATTCTTTGACTTATGATGAACATGTTTGATATGTCAATCTATACTAGGACTATTTATATACAATATATGGTTTTAAAATCCCCTTAAAGAAATATAAACAAAGTTGATGAATGTTTATGAATTATGTACACCAATTAATAATTGCAAAGTAAGAAATAGATTTCAACTCACTTCAGTAGCGTAGTGAATCCTTTGTGTGACCAACCAAATAGTGACTTGATTTCTAATAATATTGATGTGCATGCCAGTTTTGAGGTTCTACTTGCACCCGATTTGAACATGGGTGTCTTCACTGCTTGCTTGATGGAGTCTTTCAGGTTGTTATCATCAACATTACGTTGGTGGTAATTACCCCTGTTATCATCGTTACTATCAACCATATGATCATTATTGTCATCATTGTTTTCATCCCCAAAGAAATTTGTAAGCATTTCATTCAATCCTTCTTCATACACTACATTTTCACTATCATGATCATCATCATTAAGGCTAGGTGGCATGTCATCAGTGTATGTAGATCTCATCAGCTCTTCAAATTTCTTAGTTGATAGTATTCTCTTCAATAATGCTCTTTTCACCCTGGTATTGTTTAAAGGATGGTTTGGATCATCCCGTCCAAATCTTAATAACCCAGTTGGATCTTGGTTATTAGTATGTGTTTCATCAACATCTTCTACCTATCAACAAACGCAAGCATTATTTAATGTTTGGAAACAATTGGATAAATCATAAATGTATCAATTTCAAAGAAATATAATCAAATATGGCTTAAAAAATAAAAATATTGGTTGTATGAAAATATATACATCAATTGAATAATGGAACATTATTTTATAGACTACCTTTTTTATACAATAATTTAAATAAAACATAATTTGGACAACATAGTTTATAAAACATCAGTCCACACTCATTTATTATTCTTTGGTTTTCTGCCCTTAAGAACATCCTTAGGGAGACCTTGTTCTTCCCTCTTCTTTCACATAGGAGTGATTTTTAAGAAGGGGTAATCAATCAATAACTCATCCCCAATGGTAAGGTCTATAATAGCCTCAACCATTATCAATCTATCAACCCCTCTTTCCATATCTCCATCTTTATCATTTATAACCTCAACAAATTGACAATTCAGTCTTACAGTAGGGTCCCTTCCCTTACTACTATTTATAAATCCTGTAATATTTTGTGTATGCATGTCCATCTATATACATAAGATGACCTCTATTCATTTATTTTCCACTTTCCAATTGGAGATGATGTGTATACATATTTGAATTGAGACCATATGCTGACATGCTAGGCTTATATTATGCTAGCCTTCTCCATTCACCACTGTAATATGATGGACCATAATATGACATTAATCTCCTAGTGGTTTGTTCTGAATTGTTTCTATGTTTAGATCCCACATGTACATTTGGACAATAAAGAGGCCTAGATTTGCTCCATGAATATTGGAGGGTTGTATCATGCAGCTGTATACCCAAAATTGAAACACCTCGTACACTCTAGGTAGTTGTTGATCACTAGGCCAAGCACAATATAGTCAATGGTCAAATGTTTCTTTGTAAATTGATCTCAAACTAAGGGGCAAGTCATCGTCTCCATCACATTCATTCTCATAGGGTATGTAGTCCACCTTCCCCTTGTCTTTAAGCAAATTATGCATCTTTAAACCAGTTCTTGTTCTATTGTTTGTTTTCATCAATTCCTCATCTTCCAAGCTGGTATATTGGCACATATTTTTGTTAGTTGTATCATCTAATAAATGATCATTTCCCTCTAGGCTAGAAGTCAGTAATCCAAGAAACTTTAAACCAAGAACTTTATCCTGCAAGTATCTATTAAGAAAAAAATTAGTTATTTAAATAATATAAAACAATGTTTAAATGAAGTATACATGTTATTTATATCAATTTGGAAAATTCCTTACCACAATTCCTATTGGATTTGAATCAATTGTAGGAGGCATACTACCAATTGGAAGCTCATCATATATGTAATGTCTTTGTACAATCACTTGTTTGAATTGTTTCTTTCCATGACATACAGAACATCCACAAACAACAATTTTCTCAAAGTATTCATTCCATGTACTATAGTCCTGACCAACCTCTTGTTCAATGCAATCATTTGTTGTGTCTGCAGGATCCATTGTCATATCCTCTTCCACCCATTGTCATCTACGTGATTTAATAGTTTTAGATCCATGTCCACGTACATATATTTTTCATTTTCTAGCTGAATGCTCAAGATCTGCATTTGCTCCAATCTCCATCTAAAATAATTAACAACATGCATTAATTTATGTCAAGATTGGATAATACATTATAAATTTCAATAATACTATGAAAAAAGATGGACGTATCACAAAATGCCATCAGATCATTTTTTCCTAAGGAAATTAGATTTGAGTACCTAATTTCCCACTTCATCCATTGTGTCCTCATTTGATATGACATGATCTATTGCCATGGCCTCGTCTGACCCCTATAATACACAACATAGTAAATAATGTTTAGTACACCAATTATATCATTTCAATGAATATGCTATCCAACACAAAACCTCACTTTAGTCATATATTTGACATATTGATATCATGTTTTGGCCATCCTAATTTTCAAACTTTTACCTCGATCATAGAATCACATTTAATCACCATTCCTGTGCATTTTCAACTAGTATCTATTTCCACCCACTTTCCTCTCTACGATTTAGTAGTTCTACGTGGTCCACATCCTCTCTCCATGGCCTTCTCTAGATCTTACAATACACAACAATGACAATAGTCACATAACATCTATGCACCAAGAGAATATTCTTGAATTTATCTTGTTAATACACTCACTTTTCATTAAGACGCACTATGAAAAATAAAATAGGACATTGCAACATTTTGTTGTTTAGAAAATGTTTACATGCAGAATCTTGACAACTAGAGTTGAAATCTTATGATTACAAGATGACTACAAATTCACATCAAAAAGACATTTATTTTATATTTGACTCTCCTTTTTCTTTTATGAGTCATTTTTAGGCAATCTATATCTCTCCAAGTGGTCATAAAACCCTCAAAACTATCATAGAACCCTCAAAATAGTCTCAAAGAGTCTTTGGCACCAAAATTCTAAATTCTTGATGGAGGGAAGGATAATTTGGATGTTAATTTGGAAATCACATCATTAGATCTTTGTTAGGTTAATCCTAGCCATTGCATATTCATTAATTATAGGGACATTATGTTATATTTCACCATTACCTTTCACTCCAAAATTAATGGTTTCCTTTGAAAAGAAAACATTCCATCAGCTATCATAACCCCAAAAATCTGTTGAAGTGAACTTAAACATTATGTGCAATTGTCATTGCTCATATTAAGCACCTACCTCCCTTCTTAGTGGTCCCACATGTGTGATGTATGTAAATGAGTCATATGGTACCTGTGCTACATGTTTAAAGTTTGAGTTTTGCTCATATTGTTGGAAAAAGGCCCAAAAAGACCTTTGATTTTTGAGTTTTATGCTCTATAACATACATCTCCTTGATCTTTTCATCTAATCTATGACATGTTCTCTTTGCATTTTAATGAGATCAATTCTTAAAAAATGACAATCCAGAGGTTAAAGAGACAAGTTGATACCTTACCTAAGTTGTCATGTTCTTGAAACCTTGTCACTATAAAGAGGAGATATCTAGAGAGTAATGTCACAAGGACATAACCAAGGCATACACTATCATGAGCCATAGGGACAACATACTACACCATCCAAAACTCCATTTGAACTAGCTACTATCAATAATTCACATTATTGGGGACTATCATGAAGAAAATTGATGAAGAGGGGAAAATCACAAAACACACAATAACAAATATTGAACACAGCAATAGAACTTTCTTTTATTGAACTAGGCAACTCATTTCATTACGAGGATGAATCCTCTACTAGCTACAACACATTACAACTTTCCCAACCTCAAGACTCTAGAATCTTCAGACTTTTGTAACCCCAAATCAACTAGGGTTTCTGTTTTCCCACCTATTCTTAACTCTACACTACCCCCCTTAACTCTACTACTGCCCAGGGTTCCCAAAATAGTCATAAATAGCACTTTTTGGCGGCCTCCAGCTGAATTTTGAAATTTGCAATTCCCTCCAAAAGTAGGTCAACTTCCGGGAAGCATAACTTTTGATCCGCGTGTCCGATTGACAAACCATTTTAAGCGTCGAAAAGCTCGCGATGTGAACTATCATGCTAGAAATATGTAAATAGATTTTTGTCAACTTTTCAAGATGTTATGGGAAGTTTTAGTGCCTCATATCTCATTCCAGAAATTTTCAGGGGCTTTTCAGAAAATAAAAGCTTTAATATCTTTCAGCTCACAAATGGTCTTTTCCTAATTCCTTCGCCAAAGGCCTTATATTTCCATTATGTAAATTTTTGGAAGTTTTTGCTTCATTACATGCCCAAATGCAAACTTTCTAAAAATAGCAGGTACACTTTCCAAAATAGGCAGGTCGCTATTTTTTAGCAGTTTTGGAAAAACTGAAAGTCCTACATTATTATTCTAGATATTATGGAACTAAAAACACTAATTATGGAAAGAAATGAAAACAACTACAATGATTTTGAATTAACTTCTTTTTGGGTTATGCAAGATTGCCTTTACACCACTGGATGCTCCTGCATCAGACACCTAAGGTAATTTGAGAAGTGACCCTGTCAGATCTCAGATGTTTGTGTGAGGAAAAACCAAATGGTCAACCTCTGCCTTAGACAACCAAGAAGAATCTTCAACAGGCCTTCCTTTCCATTTTACTAGATATTCTTCATATTGCTTGTTTCGACTACTTCTTCCCACACAGCTATCCAAAATCTCTTCTATCTCCTCCATTGAAGTAGATGCCAGAATACTCCACTACACTTCTATTGGTCCATCCTCTATTCCACCTTCATGATATTCTGATAAATTAGCAATGTTGAAAACAAGAGAAATTTTGATCCCACTCGGCAGCTCTACCTCATATGCATTTCCTGAATCATGCTTCTTTAGGATTCTGCATGGTCCAAATTTCTTTATTTTCAACTTATTGTATGTTCCAATTGGGAACCTTTCTTTTCTCAAGTGAACCATGACTTCATCTCCTACCTAAAATTCCTTATATCTCCTCTTCTGATCTGCCTTAGCCTTGTACTGAATATTCATTTTATTAATGTGCTTTCTCACCTCTTCATGCAAATTCCTCAGATGTTCTACAAAGTCTTTAGCTTCAGCACTTGTCTTTTCTTCATTGTCCAGCTTCCTTAACTCAGAAGCATTTCTTGGGCTCTTGCCATATACAATCTGGAATGGTGATTTACCAGTACTCCTATTGACAGAATTGTTGTAAGAAAATTCTGCCTGTGGTAAAATCAAATCCCATCCCTTGGGCTTATCTCCTACTAAGCATCGTAGCAGGTTACCCAAACTCCTATTCACCACTTTAGTTTGTCCATCAGTTTGTGGATGGTGTGCAGAACTAAACTTCAAATCTATCTTTAACTTCTTCCATAGTGTCCTCCAGAAATAACCAACAAACTTGGTATCTCGATCTGAAACTATGCTCTTTGGTAGACCATGTAGCCTCACCACTTCCCTGAAAAATAACTCTGCAATATGAACAGCATCATTAGTCTTCTTACAAGAAATAAAATGTGCCATCTTTGAGAATCTGTCCACCACCACAAAAATAGAATCATGCCCTCTCTGTGTGCTTGGTAAACCAAGAACAAAATCCATACTAATATCATCCCATGGCTTCTCTGGTACAGGTAATGGTTGATACAATCCTGTATTTTGACTTGTTCCTTTTGTCATCTGACATACTCTGCAACTCTGCACAAACTTCCTCACATCCTGCTGTAGTTGTGGCCAATAATAATTTTCACCAACAATAGAAATGGTCTTATCTCGACCAAAGTGTCCATCCAATCCTCCACTATGCTTCTTCTTAATCAGGATCTCTCTCATGGAAATCCTCGGAATGCACAATTGGTTTCCTCTAAACAACATACCATCTTGGATTATGAAATCCAACCATTTTATCCTGTCCAAAGTAACAGGCTCCAGACAAGCTTTCCAAGCCTCTACAAAATCTGGATCTTAAGGATACAAACTTTTAAGCTCATTGAACCCAACAACCTCTATCTTCATTTCTGTCAACAAATTTTGCCTTCTGCTCAAGGCATCTGCAACTCTGTTGGACTTCCCACTCCTGTGCTTCAAAACAAAGGTATAACTCTGCAAAAACTCAACCCATTTTAAGTGCCTTTGGTTCAACTTCCCTTGACTATTAATATACTGCAAATCCTGATGATCAGTATATAAAACAAACTCTTTTGGCAACAAATAATGTCTCCATTTCTTCAAAGCCTGAACTATTGCATAAAATTCCTGATCATAAACATAATACTTTTTCTTCGCATCATTAAGCTTCTCACTAAAATAGGCAATGGGCTTACCTTCTTGGCTCAAAATAGCTCCTATACCACTACCACTAGCATCACAATCTACTAGAAATACTTTATTGAAATATGGAAGTGCCAAAACAGGTTTTTCTACAACTTTCTGCTTCAATGTATCAAAGCTCTTGTCTACTCCTTTAGTCCGTCTAAACTCTTTTCTATCCCCTCTCATTGTCTCAGTTAGGGGTGCACAAATGCTACTAAAATTCTTGAGAAAATTTCTATAAAAACTTGCCAAACCATGAAAAGATCTTACCTCCGTTGCACTCCTTGGCATAGGCCACTCAATGATAGCCCTTACTTTTTCTGGGTCTATCTTAAGACCTTCCTCCGGGACAACAAATCCTAGGTATACCAACTCCTTCTTTGCAAAACTGTATTTCTTCAGATTAATCAGTAACTTCTCCTCCCTCAGCTTCTCTAGAACTCTTCTGATATGCATCAAATGCTCATCCCAAGTCTTATTGAAAATCAAAATATCATCCAAATAAACAATAACAAAACTTCCCAAAAATTCTCTTAGTACCTCGTTCTTGAGCCTCATGAATGTGCTCAGTGTATAAGTTAGCCCAAATGGCATGACTAACCACTCATACAAACCTCCTTTGGTTTGGAAGGCTGTCTTCCACTCGTCTCCTCCTCTGATACGGATTTGGTGATACCCACTCTTCAGGTCAATCTTCATGAAGTACTTTACTCCACTCAAATAGGCCATGATGTCATCCATTCTTGGCAATGGAAATCTATGCTTGATCATTATCTTATTGATGGCTCGAGAGTCTGTACACATCCTCCATTCTCCATCTTTCTTTAGTGTTAGTACTGCAGGTACTGCACATGGACTTAGGCTCTCCCTTATCAGTCCCTTCCTCAACAACTCCTGAACTTGTCTATTCAACTCTTCATTCTCTATAGGGATCATTCTGTGGGCTGCCTTGTTTGGCAAACTGGCTCCTGGTATCAAATCCATTTGATGACTTATCTTCCTTACTAGTGGTAAACCTTCTAGTACATTATCAGAGATAATGTCCAGGAACTCTTCCAACATATCTGAAACTTCTGTTGGTACATCTTCACATTTCTCTTGACTAATCTTAGGAATCAATGCAAAGCAATGACGCTCATGCTTCCTACCCTCCAAAAATTTCCTACCATCTACCAAATAAATTATGGCAGTGCTACATACCTTTTCTTCCACCTCCTTCAAGGGCTTCAACTTATGACGAACTCCATCCTTTGTTAGGGAATATGTGTTTGCATGGCCATCATGGACAGCGCTCCTATCATACTACCATGGCCTCCCCAATAGTATATGACATGCATCCATCGGTATGATATCACACAGCACCTCATCATGGTAGTCACCAATCTTGAACTTCACTAAAGATTGCTCATTGACCAAAGCTCTATGGTCCTTCTACAACCATTCAATCCGATATGGATGTGGATGCTTTCTTCTTGTCAACTTCAACTTGTCAACCATCTCCTCTGAAACAAGATTATCAGTGCTTCCACTATCAATAATAATATCACAACACTTACCCTCACATTTGCACCTTGTGTGGAATAAACTCTTCCTCTGATTGGGTTCTTTCTCCTCATTCAGCAAGGTTCTTCTGACAACTAGGGTTTCTCCCCTTTCAGCATCTTCAAAATGCTCAGAATGTGTATCTTCATCTACATGTGCAACTCGTGCATTACCTTCAGGTCTTCTATTTGTCCTTCCTTGATGTTGCAGACACTCATATGCTCGATGCCCTTCTTCTCCACATTGGAAATAGGTTCCTCTGAAACCTCTTCTTCTAGGTCCTTGCCCAAGTCTGCCTCTTCCTCTTCCTCTTTGCTCACCATTGTTCTTGTCATGAGGGTGGTAGGTATTATCCCCTCTTTGATTTCGACTAGTGCCTGCTTCTTCACTTTTCTTTTGATCTTCATTACGGCCCCCAAAGGGTCTTCCACCAGTCCTTCCACCTTGACCTCTTCCACTTTGCTTGCTATCAAATCTTTTGTTCAGCTTCTCTTCCACCTTCAGGGAAAACTGGTACGCATCTTCTATGGTGGTCATTCTGACTAGGCTCAACTCCTCTTGAATACTCAGCCTCAACCCATTAATGTAACAGACTACCTTCTCCTTGTTGGGCTCTGCATGGCCTGTCCTGATAGTAATTTTATAAAACTCTTCTGTATGCTCCTTAACAGACTTGTTACCTTGCTTTAGTCCTTGCAGCTTCTTCAGCAACTCCATCTCATAGTCCACAGGAATGAACTGCTTCTTCAGTTTCTCCACCATTCAATCCCATCTAGAGATCTTTCCTTTTCCTCTTCTATTCCTCTCTAATTGGACCTCCTTCCACCAAATATTGGCGGGGCCCTTTAACTTTTTTTTGCAAACTTAACCCGATTTGGGTCCTCCACATCTTCATACTCAAAATACTCCTCCATGTCATTGATCCAATCAATAAGCTATTCTGGATTCAAATCTCTAGAATATGTAGAAACTTTGATCCTGGGCCTCTTTCCAATCTTCGAAATAGCCCTCAACAACCTAACTTCTATAGCATCTTTGGCAGCTTCTTGTTCTTCCTCAGATAGCTCTTCTTCAACTTGATCTTCACTTTCTTCTCTTGTCCTCGGCTCAAACCCTCTTCGTATCTCCTCTTGCAATGCATCAATTTGCCTTTGTAGGGCTCTAAAACCCTCTTCCGTCAAAGCATTCCTCCCAATACTATTTTTTCATGGAGGCATCTTGGTCTCCACAGCAAACCCACAACCTCAGGTCCTGGTGCAAACTGCCTCATGGTCGGTGATCTGTCTACACACTCAAGAACCCTCGCTCTAATACCACTTGATGAAGGTGGGGAAATCACAAAACACACAATAACAGATATTGAACATAGCAATAGAACTTTCTTTTATTGAGCTGGGCAACTCATTACATTATAGAAGCTCAATTACAATTAGAGGATGAATCCTCTACTGGCTGCAATACATTACAGCTTTCCCAACCACAAGACTCTAGAATCTTCAGCCTTCTGTAACCCCAAATCAGCTAGGGTTTCTATTTTCCAACCTATTCTTGACTCTACACTAGCCCCCTTAACTCTACTACTACCCAGGGTTCCCAAAATAGTCATAAATAGCACTTTTTGGTGGCCTCCAGCTGAATTTCAAAATTTGCAATTCCCTCCAAAAGTAGGTCAACTTCTAGGAAGCATAACTTTTGATCTGGGTGTCCGATTGAGGAACTGTTTTAAGCGCCAGAAATACGTAAATGGATTTCTATCAACTTTTCAAGATGTTATGGGAAGTTTTAGTGCCTCATATCTCATTCCAGAAATTTTCAGGGGCTTTTCAGAAAACAAAAATTTTAATATCTTTCAGCTCACAAATGGTGTTTTCTTGATTCCTTCGCCAAAGGTCTTATATTTCCATTATGTAACTTTCTGGAAGTTTTTGCTTTGTTACATGCCAAAATGTAAACTTTCTAAAAATAGCAGGTACACTTTCCAAAATAGGCAGGTCGTTATATTTAGCAGTTTTGGAAAAACTGAAAGTCCTACATTATTATTCTAGATATTATGGAACCAAAAACACTAATTATGGAAAGAAATGAAAACAACTACAATGATTTTGAATTAACTTCTTTTTGGGTGATGCAAGATTACCCTTACACCACTGGATGCTCCTGCATCAGACCGCCAGGGTAATTTGAGAAGTGAACCTGTCACGTCTCAAATGTTTGTGTGAGGAAAACCTAAATGGTCAACCTCTACCTTAGACAATGAAGAAGAATCTTCAATAGGCCTTCCTTTCCATTTTACCAGATATTCTTCATATTGCTTGTTCCGAGTACTTCTTCCCACACAACTATCCAAGATCTCTTCTATCTCCTCCATTGAAGTAGATGCCGGAATACTCCACTACACTTCTGTTTGTCCATCCTCTATTCCACCTTCATGATATTTTGATAAATAAGCAATGTTGAAAATAGGGAAAATATTGATCCCACTTGGCAGCTCTACCTCATATGCATTTCCTGAATCATGCTGCTTCAGGATTCTGCATGGTCCAAGTTTCTTCATTTTCAACTTATTGTATGTTCCAATTGGGAACCTTTCTTTTCTCAAGTGAACCATGACTTCATCTCCTACTTGGAATTCCTTATATCTCCTCTTTTGATCTGCCTTAGCCTTGTACTGAATATTTATTTTATTAATGTGATTTCTCACCTCTTCATCCAAATTCTTCAGATGTTCTGCAAAGTCTTCAGCTTCAACACTTGTCTTTTCTCCATTGTCTAGCTTCCTTAACTCAGAAGCATTTCTTGGGCTATTGCCATATACAATCTGGAATGGTGATTTACCAGTACTCCTATTGACAGAATTGTTGTAAGCAAATTCTGCCTGTGGTAAAATCAAATCCCATCCATTGGGCTTATCTCCTACTAAGCATCATAGCAAGTTACCCAAACTCCTATTCACCACTTTAGTTTGTCCATCAATCTATGGATGGTGTGCAGAACTAAACTTTAAATCTGTCTCTAACTTCTTCCACAGTGTCCTCCAGAAATAACCAACAAACTTGGTATCTCGATCTGAAACTATGCTCTTTGGTAGGCCATGTAGTCTCACCACTTCCCTGAAAAATAACTCTGTAATATGAACAACATCATTACTCTTCTTACAATGAATAAAATGTGTCATCTTTGAGAATCTGTCCACCACCACAAAAAATAGAATCATGCCATCTCTGTGTCCTTGGTAAACCAAGAACAAAATCCATACTAATATCATCCCATGCCTTCTCTGGTATAGGTAATGGTTGATACAATCCTGTATTTTGACTTGTTCCTCTTGCCATCTGACATACTCTGCAACTCTGCACAAACTTCCTCATATCCTGCTGCAGATGTGGCCAATAATAATTTTCACCAACAATAGAAATGGTCTTATCTCGACCAAAGTGTCCAGCCAATCCTCCACTATGCTTCTCCTTAATCATGTTCTCTCCCATGGAAGTCCTCGGAATGCACAACTGACTTCCTCTGAACAATATGCCATCTTGGATTATGAAATCCAACCATTTTGTCCTATCCAAAGTAACAGGCTCCAGACAAGCTTTCCAAGCCTCTACAAAATCTAGATCTTCAGGATACAAACTTTTGAGCTCATCGAACCCAACAACCTCTATCTTCATTTCTGTCAAAAAATTTTGCCTTCTACTCAAGGCATCTGCAACTCTGTTGGACTTCCCACTCTTGTGTTTCAAAACAAAGGTATAACTCTGCAAAAACTCAACCCATTTTAAGTGCCTTTGGTTCAACTTCCCTTGACTATTAATATACTGCAAAGCCTAATGATCAGTATATAAAACAAACTCTTTTGGCAACAAATAATGTCTCCATTTCTTCAAAGCCTGAACTATTGCATAAAATTCCTGATCATAAACAGAATACTTTTTCTTGGCATCATTAAGCTTCTCACTAAAATAGGCAATGGGCTTACCTTCTTGGCTAAAAACAGCTCCTATACCACTACCACTAGCATCACAATCTACTTGAAATATCTTATTGAAATCTGGAAGTGCCAAAACAGGTTGTTCTACAACTTTCTGCTTCAATGTATCAAAGCCCTTGTCTGCTCCTTTAGTCCATCTAAACTCTTTTCTATCCCCTCTCATTGTCTCAGTTAGGGGTGTACAAATGCTATTGAAATTCCTGATAAACTTTCTGTAAAATCTTGCCAAACCATGAAAAGATCTTACTTCCGTTGCACTCCTTGGCGTAGGCCACTCAATGATAGCCCTTACTTTTTCTGGGTCCATCTTAAGACCTTCCTCCGAGACAACAAATCCTAGGTATACCAACTCCTTCTTTGCAAAACTGCATTTCTTCAGATTAATCAGTAACTTCTCTTCCCTCAACTTCTCTAGAACTCTTCTGATATGCATCAAATGCTCATCCCAAGTCTTACTAAAAATCAAAATAT
Source organism: Cunninghamia lanceolata (assembly GCA_027924645.1). Taxonomy (NCBI): domain Eukaryota; kingdom Viridiplantae; phylum Streptophyta; class Pinopsida; order Cupressales; family Cupressaceae; genus Cunninghamia; species Cunninghamia lanceolata. Next base: position 2,989,775 of record BSBN01000516.1, read on the forward strand.
CATCCAAATAAACAATAACAAAACTTCCCAAAAATTCTTTTAGTACCTCGTTCTTGAGCCGCATGAATGTGCTTGGTGCATAGGTTAGCCCAAATGGCATGACTAACCACTCATACAAACCTTCTTTGGTTTTGAAGGTTGTCTTCCACTCGTCTCCTCCTCTGATATGAATCTGGTGATACCCACTCTTCAGGTCAATCTTCGTGACGTACTTTGCTCCACTCAAACAGTCCATGATGTCATCCATTCTTGGCAATGGAAATCTATATGTGATTGTTATCTTATTGATGGATCGAGAGTCTGTACACATCCTCCATTCTCCATCTTTCTTTGGTGCTAGTACTGTAGGTACTGCACATGGACATAGGCTCTCCCTTATCAGTCCCTTCCTCAATAACTCCTGAACTTATCTATTCAGCTCTTCATTCTCTACAGGGGTCATTCTGTGGGCTGCCTTGTTTGGCAAACTGGCTCCTAGTATCAAATCCATTTGATGACTTATCTTCCTTACTGGTAGTAAACCTTCTGGTACATTATTAGAGATAATGTCCTAGAACTCTTCCAACATATCTGAAACTTCTGCTAGTACATCTTCACATTTCTCTTGACTAATCTTAGGAATCAATGCAAAGCAATAACGTTCATGCTTCATACCCTCCAAAAATTTCCTACCATCTACCAAACAAATTATGGCAGTGCTACATACCTTTTCTTCCACCTCCTTCAAGGGCTTCAACTTATGACGAACTCCATCCTTTGTTAGGGAATATGTGTTTGCACGGCCATCATGGACAGTGCTCCTATCATACTGCCATGGCCTCCCCAACAGCATATGACATGCATCCATCGGTATGATATCACATAGCGCCTCATCATGGTAGTCACCAATCTTGAACTTCACTAAAGACTACTCATTGACCAAAGCTCTATGGTCCTTCTGCAACCATGCAATCCGATATGGATGCAGATGCTTTCTTCTTGTCAACTTCAACTTGTCAACCATCTCCTCTGAAACAAGATTATCAGTGCTTCCACTGTCAATAATAATATCACAACACTTACCCTCACATTTGTACCTTGTGTGGAATAAACTCTTCCTCTGATTGGGTTCTTTCTCCTCATTCAGCAAGGTTCTTCTGACAACTAGGGGTTCTCCCCTTTCAGCATATTCAGAATGCTCAGAATGTGCATCTTCATCTACATGTGCAACTCATGCATTAACTTCAGGTCTTCTATTTGTCCTTCCTTGATGTTGCAAACACTTGTATGCTCGATGCCCTTCTTCTCCACATTGGAAACAGGTTCCTCTGAAACCTCCTCTTCCAGGTCCTTACCCAGGTCTGCCTCTTCCTCTTCCTCTTTGCTCACCATTGTTCTGGTCACGAGGGTGGTAGGTATTATCCCCTCTTTGATTTTGACTAGTGCCTGCTTCTTCACTTTTCTTTTGATCTTCATTACGACCTCCATAGGGTCTTCCACTAGTCCTTCCACCTTGACCTCTTCCCCTTTGCTTGCTCTCAAATCTTTTGTTCAACTTCTCTTCCACCTTCAGGGAAAACTGGTACACATCTTCTATGGTGGTCATTCTGACCAGGCTCAACTCCTCTTGAATACCTGGCCTCAACTCATTAATGTAATGAGCTACCTTCTCCTTGTTAGGCTCTGCATGGCCTGTCCTGATAGTAATTTTATAAAACTCTTCTATATAGTCCTTAACAAACTTGTTACCTTGCTTCAGTCCTTGCAGCTTCTTTAGCAACTCCATCTCATAGTCCACAGGAATGAACTACTTCTTCAGTTTCTCCACCATCCGATCCCATCTAGTGATCTTTCCTTTTCCTCTTCTATTCCTCTCTAATTGGACCTCCTTCCACCAAATATTGGCGTGGCCCTTTAACTTTGTTTTTGCAAACTTAACCCGATTTGGGTCCTCCACATCTTCATACTCAAAATACTCCTCCATGTCATTGATCCAATCAATAAGCTGTTCTGGATTCAAATCTCTGGAATATGTAGAAACTTTAATCTTGGGCCTCTTTCCGATCTTCGAAATGGCCCTCAACAACCTAACTTCTGTAGCATCTTCAGCAGCTTCTTGTTCTTCCTCAGATAGCTCTTCTTCAACTTCATCTTAACTTTCTTCTCTTGTCCTCGGATCAAACCCTCTTCGTAGCTCCTCTTGCAATGCATCAATTTGCCTTTGTAGGGCTCTAAAACCCTCTTCCGTCAAAGCATTCCTCCCAACACTATTTTTTCGTGGAGGCATCTTGGTCTCCGCAGCAAACCCACAACCTCAGGTCTTGGTGCAAACTGCCTCACGGTCGGCGATCTGTCTACACACTCAGGAAACCTCGCTCTGATACCACTTGATGAAGGGGGGAAATCACAAAACACACAATAACAAATATTGAACATAGAAATAGAACTTTCTTTTATTGAATTGGGCAACTCATTACATTATGGAAGCTCAATTACAATTAGAGGATGAATCCTCTACTGGTTGCAACACATTACAGCTTTCCAAACCTCAAGACTCTAGAATCTTCAGACTTTTGTAACCCCAAATCAGCTAGGGTTTCTGTTTTCCCACCTATCCTTGACTCTACACTGGCCCCCTTAACTCTACTACTACCCAGGGTTCCCAAAATAGTCATAAATATCACTTTTTGGCAGCCTCCAACTGAATTTTGAAATTTGCAATTCCCTCCAAAAGTAGGTCAACTTCCAGGAAGCATAACTTTTGATCCAGGTGTCCGATTGAGGAATCGTTTTAAGCGTCAGAAAGATTGTGATGTGAACTATCATGCCGAAAATACGTAAATGGATTTTCGTCAACTTTTCAAGATGTTATGGGAAGTTTTAGTGCCTAATATCTTGTTCCAGAAATTTTCAGGGGCTTTTCAGAAAACAAAAGCTTTAATATCTTTTAGCTCACAAATGGTCTTTTCCTGATTCCTTCGCCAAAGGCCTTATATTTCCATTATGTAACTTTCTAGAAGTTTTTGCTTTGTTACGTGCCTAAATGTAAACTTTCTAAAAATAGCAGGTACACTTTCCAAAATAGGCAGGTCGCTATTTTTAGCAGTTTTGAAAAAACAGAAAGTCCTATATTATTATTCTAGATATTATGGAACCAAAAACACTAATTATGGAAAGAAATGAAAACAACTACAATGATTTTGAATTAACTTCTTTTTGGGTGATGCAAGATTTCCCTTACACCACTGGATGCTCGTGCATCAGACACCCAGGGTAATTTGAGAAGTGACCCTGTCACATCTCAAATGTTTGTGTGAGGAAAAACCAAACGGTTAACCTCTGCCTTAGACAACCAAGAAGAATCTTCAATAGGCCTTCCTTTCCATTTTACCAGATATTCTTCATATGGATTGTTCTGAGTACTTCTTCCCACACAGCTATCCAAGATCTCTTCTATCTCCTCCATTGAAGTAGATGCTGGAATACTCCACTACACTTCTGTTGGTCCATCCTCTGTTCCACCTTCATGATATTCTGATAAATTAGCAGTGTTGAAAACAAGGGAAATTTTGATCCCACTTGGCAGCTCTACCTCATATGCATTTCCTGAATCATGCTTCTTCAGGATTCTACATGGTCCAAATTTCTTCATTTTCAACTTATTATATGTTCCAATTGGGAACCTTTCTTTTCTCAAGTGAACCATGACTTCATCTCCTACCTGGAATTCCTTATATCTCCTCTTCTGATCTGCCTTAGCCTTGTACTGAATATTCATTTTATTAATGTGCTTTCTCACCTCTTCATGCAAATTCTTCAGATGTTCTGCAAAGTCTTCAACTTTAGCACTTATCTTTGTTGGCAAGAGACACTATATGGATTCATGGTTGTTGTCATTGATGGCAACAAAGGTCATCCCACATATCTGCAAGTTATGGTGTGTCTCTACCGGAAGTCAGAATGAAGATTGTTGTGGTCCGGTGAACAAGAACAGAGCATGTGGCAAGGTTCGACAGATTGGTCCGGATCTCTCAGAGGAAGTGTCTTGGTGCAGTGCAGATTTGGGGAAGTCAAGAGGACTACCTTGAGTAGTATATTCCAAGGATTTAGCCTCCGGTGATGAACAAAGAAAAAGATATGTATAGTTGAGTACCGGATTCCTGAGAGACAGTGAGAACAGAGGAAGAACTGACTCACAGAGTATCAGACTATTTTCCGGATGTGTTACTATTGATGGTAAAGGTTGTGAAGGCATGAATCATGTTTGGCTGACATGATTAATGATATCTACAAGTATATGCTTGATCCGCATTGCTTGGTGAGCAAGGATTCAGCCGACAGAACAGAGTTTGTAAGAAACTAGACTGTTCCGGATGCCGACTAGAAAGGTGATGAAATTACTTGTGCGGATATATATAGAGGATGGATTTAGTTGTGAAGTGTGTAATTGTGCGATGGTGTATGTGAATAAGTGCAGAACAGAGCAGAAGTAGTAAGAAAGATCCGGTATGTGAAAGGATAGCAGAATAAAGAACAGAGGAAAGATGAACTGCAGCAGATCAGTGTACTGAGCCTAACCGGAACTGAACTCTAGCATATATAGATGCTTCCAATTAGTTCAAGACTGTGATTCTTATCACTTTGTAGACAATGTGTCTCCTTGTAGGCAGTGGGCCTCTTTGTGAGCAGTGTGCTCGGGCAGTGAGCCCTAATTGGCAAGTGCCATTTTGTAATTCCTTATTCTTCTAACAGAGAATAATCTTTGGGTTAATCACCCCGTGGTTTTCTCCCTTAACAGGGTTTCCACGTCAAAAAAACTATGTCATGTGTTTTTCATTTCATGGTAATGTTTGTTTGTTTGATTCAATGCTGCATTGATTAATAAGAAAGTTCAAAAGAAGAAATAATTAGGATAACTGATTCACCCCCCCCCTCTCAGTTATCAATAATTGGTATCAGAGCAAGGTTCCTCCTAATAGAGCCTAACAGCTTGAGGAAGATCTGGGAGTTCAAATGGATGCATATGGTTTAAGGGAGCAACTCAAGACTGCCCTTGAGGATCTTGAACAGTCAAATTCTGAAGTCAATGAATTAAAGGAAAGACTCAAACAGGCTGATGAATTCATGAGAGAATTAAAGGACAAATTAAGTCTCTCTATGAAAAAGAGAAAGGAGCTGCTCCAACAATTGGCAAGATAAAGTGAAGAAAGCAATACAGATGAAGAATTGACTGAGAAAACCAAGTTATGTGAAAATTTATCAAAAGAAGTCATTATGTTAAGACATGAAATGGAATCAGGAACTATAAAGTTTACTCAAGAGATTGAAGAAAAAAAGAAAAGCTGAAGACAATCTAAGACAATATCTTAAAGAGAAATCAGAAGAATGCCACCAGATGGACAGGATTATCAGACATCTTGAATCTGATCTTGAAGATGCCAAAGATAATGAAGAAAAACTTGAGGATCAAATTGTCTCTCTCAAAAGAGATCTTCAAACAGCAAATGAATATAAAGAAAAATTCAAGATAAGTTCTGCCCAACTTGAAGTACTTCTTGGAAGTCAAAAGAGGACAGATGACAAGTATGGTTTGGGATATGAGAAAGGAGAAAGCTCTGGATCCGGTCAAAAGAATTTTGGATCAGAAAATCCAAGGAATAGGCCTAGAAGACCTCCGGTAAGACAGCCCAATGCTCAAAGATATCCATCTTTCAATGGATACTGCCACAACTACAACCATTTTGGTCACAAAGCTAATCAGTGTAGAAAAAGGATGAATCAAACTAGTCCATCCTTCTCCGGACAGTGCTTTAACTGCAAAAGGTATGGACACAAGTCTCATGAATGCAAAAATATGCAAGTAAACAAATCATTCAATGGTAGATGTTTTACATGCAATAGAGTAGGTCATATGGCTAATCAATGCAGATCAAGAGGTTATCAGTCAAATATGCAAAGAAATGTTATTTGCCAAATCTGTAATAGGTCTGGTCATAGTGCAAAAGTCTGCAGAAGCAAGAATCAGGACAAAAGAGGTCCGGTATACAATCAGAATCAAGACAAGGGTAAACAAAAGATGAATGTGGATGAAGTTAGGAATCAGATGAACAAGATTTGGGTGAAGAAAAGTTTAGAGAATGTAGAGGTTGAATCCGCACCAGACTCTGGTGCTGATATTTCTTCCAGAAATTAAAAAGTGAGCTCTGGCTCAGGGGGAGACTCAAAGAAAATCCTGTTCCCCCAGCCAATCAAGTGGTGCTGGATGTGACACAAGATGCGGAGTAAAGGGTTTGAAGATACCAGTCTTGAGATGATCCAGACAAGATTTCAGAGGTCCGCATGAAGATATAAAGAAGTTGTGATCGATCAAGTAAAGACCTATTCCGGGAGATGCTCCGGAATGACAGAGGACTACAAAAGGGTCCAGAGAGATCTGGAAGTACATTATTTTACTCTGCGGACTGGACAGAATGTTTGGGATGTTCTTGTAATGTGTCATCTCGATTTATCCATGATTGAAAGATCCGCATGATGTTCATAGATCAGGACTAATCTAGGATACTCCAAGCTATCCGGACAAGGCAAACCAGAATAATATAGGTGAAGCATTTATTGCAAACAGATATTAGGGTTTGCAAAATGATATAAGGGATTTCTCATAAATCATTTGCTCATTATGTACTCAAGAAGAAGCAAAAAGTGGAGCTCTGCAACAAGACTCATCAAGCACACCGAAGATCTCCTGCCGAAGTCATTACATACAGAAATCAATCCAGCTACTCCGTGCAACTGAAGACGCAAAAGGTATTTCCCACTTTCGATATCTTGCTACAAATCTTTTGAAGAAATGGCTACTCCAAATATAGTAAAAATCTCAGATAGGCCCCGACCTAAATTTAAGAAACATCCATACAAGTCATTGGAAGTAGATCCCTTAGGAGCATTTTCCAGTGTTCCTCACGGAGTTTTACACACAGAAGACATTAGGGTTTACATACATGCAAGCATTGAGGAATTTGGGGAATTCAAATTGAGAGATCTCTATCACAAACAACTGATAGACAATGCTTTTGAGCTTAAACCAGAGTATAAGGGTATCCAGAAGAAACAATTTGATCAATTCATTCATTTCCCCTGCTTTGAAGAAGATGAATGGGTCCGGTATGTACTGAGTAGGATGCATGACAACTTCCTATGGCTGGATAGACCCTGCAAGATCACAAAAGAGGCAATTAGAGCAGTAACTGGTCTATACTCTTCCGGAGGGATACCTATCCTCAAATCTGTCAAAAATAACATTGTAACTGAGGCCACCGGATCAAAATTTGATAAGAGGGCAATGACCATTGAAGATATTTCTGATCCGGATATCAAGTATGCGTCCATGATAATAGGATACAAGATCTATCACTCCAGCAGGGAGAATTCTGTATCCGGAACTGCAGTATATACTGCCTATGAAATGCTAAGGAAGAATGCAGAATATGATCTCTGCGAACTGCTCTTAAGCCAATTAATGGAAAATATACAGAAAATCAAGAAGGACAAGAAGAATTCCTTTAAGTATGGTACTCTTATATTATGTCTATTCTTCTATTTCATGAATGAGCTGCCCGGATCAAGTGGATGGGCATGGCAGAATGACAAACCTGTTGCAGTCCAAATAATAGACTATCTACATGGGCTTGGGGATGCCAAAGCAAGAAATACAGCCCTATGGGGATACTTCAAAAACTTCCAAAGCATGATGCAAGCAAGAGAAAGAATTCCCCAGTCTCTTGTTGAAAAATACAAAGACTCAGTGTGCTTTATGGTGGACACTGATCAGTGCCTAATGGAGGCAGTGGAGCCAAGGACTGTCTGGATCATGCCCATGGGGTATGAAGTGGATGAACAGATAGTGGAGCTGCATGTTCAACACATGCTAAGTCAGCCCAAAGATCCAAAGGCAGAAAGGTTTGGAACCTTTGAGGAGTTGAGTGTAAAGATCCATGTAGAACTCAGGGAACCTGAGATAAAGAGGAAGGTGAGAAAAGAAGTAGAGCACATTGCTCAAGGCCTAGGCATCTCAAAAGAGGCACTTGATGCCAGCCGGGAAAAGAGAAGAAAATCTGAGGAAGAAAAGAAAGAGGCAGAAAAGAAAAGTAAAGAAAGTGTTCCGGTTGAAACTTCCACCCAGACCAGATCATCAAAAAGATCTGCACCTCCCACAACCAAAAGTTCAAAACCGGAAGTCTAGGCATCCGGTAAAAGATCTAAGACAAAATCCACAAGGGCTTATGAAAGCCAAAAGGATGAAGAGGAAACTGAGTCAGATGAGGGAGTAAAAGAAATAAAGAAGCAGAAGAAGAAAGGATTCGGGAAACCCTCCACAGGCCAAGACAAGGAAGAAATGGCAGAAGAATTTGCTGAAAAGCCCACTCTATCCTTAGACAGTGTAGTCAAATCAGTCACTGTGGATGGGAACCTTCAACCGGTGGCTGAATTTTATGATGACTACAACGAGGCAGATCAAAAGATCCTGCAAGAAGCTATAATAAGGTACTTGAACATCTACAATAAAGCTTTTATTGAGATTATCTCTGAAATCCCTAAAAGCCTAGAAAAGGAATTAGAAATAAGAAAGAATAATGCTCAGGCAAAAGATCTTGAGATCCGGGAGCAGATAGCTATTCAGCTATATCCTCAAATTGATCCCAAGACAATGAACATAATATTCAAAGACTGCAAAGATGAGTTCAGAAGTAAAGCCAGGATGAATCAACTCATGCTTGGTGAGACTGACAAGGTGGCCAAAGAGACAGAAGAGATCCTCCGGAAGGCCTTCAAAAGGTTCAATCTTCCTGTTGTAGAGGACTTAGGTGCAGAAATAGCTGTGGACTTGGAACCCTCTACTCCAGAAGAAGTGGCCTATGAACAGGCTAGCATCTCTCCTCCGGTTTCCCCTACAGTCTCTGGATCCAAAGAAGAAGAGAAATTACAGGAGAAGGAAGCAGTGGTGAAAGATAAAGAGGTTGACAGTACCAAGGGTGCAGAGAAAGAGAAGACTCCATCAGAGAAGACCATGACTGATAGTGGTAAGAATGTGGAAGGAGAGAAAATCCCAAAGGACAGTTCCAAGACTGCAGAAGAAAAGAAACATCTGTCTCCGGCAAGAGACACTGCACAAACTGTTCAACAATTTTTGAGCAAAGAAACAATAGAAATCGATGAACCGGAGCTACTACAAGGCCCATTCAACTTTGATTCCCTCTCTATGGTGCAAACAATGAAGATAGCCTCATTTGCAAATGCTAAGGCAAATGAAAAGCTCCTAAAGTCTCATATGGAAGACTGTGAGTTGATAGAGGCTGCTTCCGGAGTGCTTGAGAAGATTATGCCATCGGTCCAGATAGATCCGGCAGCCTCCTCTTCCGGTAATCTCAAAACCTTAGTCAGCAGTGTTAATACACATTTTGAATCTTTAGAAAAATCAGCTGAAGAAAAGGTCCGGAAGGAGTTTTTGGATAAAAGGTTCTCCAAGGTTCAGGGTTTGATCATTAATGATAGCAGAAACATGAACATTGGGATAAAGAGCTTAGAAAATGCTCTTAAGGATGGCGGTGAAATATACAAATTTTGTATCTCCTGGTCCAAGGTAACAGTGGACATTGAGAAGAAAATAAAAGCGCAAGAGGACACACTACTAAGCTTGTCTCAAAGTTTTGATCCTCTTTCTTCCTCTATAAAAAATCAAGAATGTCAGACTATTGCAGTCTTGAGTGAAATCAAGAAATTGGAGAAGGAAAGGAAAAATAGAATAAGCAGGTTGAGTGAGCTCAGGGGGTTAATTGTCCCTAAGCTAGAGGCCATGCATGAGGCCATAGCAGAAGCTCAAATCACAGCCCAGACAAGTGATCCGAAAGATCTAAAAAGGGCAGATGCATTTGCATTTTTGTTGAGTGGTCACATTTCAATTTTGGATAGAATGAAGCAAAGTTGGGCTACAGAACTGATCCAACTGAAGACATCTTTTGCAGACATTCTTCAGTATATGTGAGTATGTAAATATGCAGCTATGTATAGAAAATTTTTGAAAATTTTGGTGTGCGGACCCTACCCTTTGCCATTGATGTCAAAGGGGGAGTGAGGAGCAGTGAAAAATGAGGAATCCAACTAAGGGGGAGTTCCAGAAATTGTATATAGAGCATCAGCCAAGGGGGAGCGTAGTATAAACACTTAGTCATTTTTCACTAAGTGTTACCATCAATGCCAAAGGGGGAGATTGTTGGCAAGAGACACTATATGGATTCATGGTTGTTGTCATTGATGGCAACAAAGGTCATCCCACATATCCGCAAGTTATGGTGTGTCTCTACCGGAAGTCAGAATGAAGATTGTTGTGGTCCGGTGAACAAGAATAGAGCATGTGGCAAGGTCCGACAGATTGGTCCGGATCTCTCAGAGGAAGTGTCTTGGTACAGTGCGGATTTGGGGAAGTCAAGAGGACTACCTTGAGTAGTATATTCCAAGGATTTAGCCTCCGGTGATGAACAAAGAAAAAGATATGAATAGTTGAGTACCGGATTCCTGAGAGACAGTGAGAACAGAGGAAGAACTGACTGACAGAGTATCAGACTATTTTCCGGATGTGTTACTGTTGATGGTAAAGGTTGTGAAGGCATGAATCATGTTTGGCTGACATGATTAATGATATCTACAAGTATATGCTTGATCCGCATTGCTTGGTGAGCAAGGATTCAGCCGACAGAACAGAGTTTGTAAGAAACTAGACTGTTCCGGATGCCGACTAGAAAGGTGATGAAATTACTTGTGCGGATATATATAGAGGATGGATTTAGTTGTGAAGTGCGTAATTGTGTGATGGTGTATGCGAATAAGTGCAGAACAGAGCAGAAGTAGTAAGAAAGATCCGGTATGTGAAAGGATAGCAGAATAAAGAACAGAGGAAAGATGAAGTGCAGCAGATCAGTGTACTGAGCCTAATCGGAACTGAACTCCAGCATATATAGATGCTTCCAATCAGTTCAAGACTGTGATTCTTATCACTTTGTAGACAGTGTGTCTCCTTGTAGGCAGTGGGCCTCTTTGTGAGCAGTGTGCTCGGGTAGTGAGCCCTAATTGGCAAGTGCCATTTTGTAATTCCTTATTCTTCTAACAGAGAATAATCTTTGGGTTGATCACCCCGTGGTTTTCTCCCTTAACAGGGTTTCCACGTCAAAAAAACTATGTCATGTGTTTTTCATTTCATGGTAATGTTTGTTTGTTTGATTCAATGCTGCATTGATTAATAAGAAAGTTCAAAAGAAGAAATAATTAGGATAACTGATTCACCCCCCCCTCTCAGTTATCAACAATCTTTTCACCATTGTCCAGCTTCCTTAACTCAGAAGCATTTCTTGGGCTATTGCCATATACAATCTAGAATGGTGATTTACCAGTAGTCCTATTGACAGAATTGTTGTAAGCAAATTCTGCCTGTGGTAAAATCAAATCCCATCCCTTGGGCTTATCTCCTACTAAGCATCGTAGTAGGTTACCCAAACTCCTATTCACCACTTTAGTTTGTCCATCAGTCTGTGGATGGTGTGCAGAACTAAACTTCAAATTTGTCTTTAACTTCTTCCACAGTGTCCTCCAAAAATAACCAACAAACTTGGTATCTTGATCTAAAACTATGCTCTTTGGTAGACCATGTAGTCTCACCACTTCCCTGAAAAATAACTCTGCAATATGAATAGCATCATTAGTCTTCTTACAAGGAATAAAATGTGCCATCTTTGAGAATATGTCCACCAACACAAAATTAGAATCATGCCCTCTCTGTGTCCTTGGTAAACCAAGAACAATATCCATACTAATATCATCCCATGGCTTCTCTGGTATAGGTAATGGTTGATACAATCCTGTATTTTGACTTGTTCCTTTTACCATCTGACATACTCTGCAACTCTGCACAAACTTCCTCACATCCTGCTGTAGCTGTGGCCAATAATAATTTTCACCAACAATAGAAATGGTCTTATCTCGACCAAAGTGTCCATCCAATCCTCCACTATGCTTCTTCTTAATCAGGTTCTCTCTCATGGAACTCCTCGGAATGCACAACTGGCTTCCTCTAAACAACATGCTATCTTGGATTATGAAATCCAACAATTTTATCCTGTCCAAAGTAACAGGCTCCAAACAAGCTTTCCAAGCCTCTGCAAAATCTGGATCTTCAGGACACAAGCTTTTGAGCTCATCGAACCCAACAACCTCTATCTTCATTTCTGTCAACAAATTTTGCCTTCTGCTCAAGGCATCTGCAACTCTGTTGGACTTCCCACTACTGTGCTTCAAAACAAAGGTATAACTCTGCAAAAACTCAACCCATTTTAAGTGCCTTTGGTTCAACTTCCCTTGACTATTAATATACTGCAAAGCCTGATGATCAGTATATAAAACAAACTCTTTTGGCAACAAATAATGTCTCCATTTCTTCAAAGCCTGAACTATTGCATAAAATTCCTGATCATAAACATAATACTTTTTCTTCGCATCATTAAGCTTCTCACTAAAATAGGCAATGGGCTTACCTTCTTGGCTCAAAACAGCTTCTATACCACTACCACTAGCATCACAATCTGCCTGAAATATCTTATTGAAATCTGGAAGTGCCAAAACAGGTTTTTCTATAACTTTCTACTTCAATGTATCAAAGCTCTTGTCTGCTCCTTTAGTCCATCTAAACTCTTTTCTATCCCCTCTCATTGTCTCAATTAGGGGTGCACAAATGCTACTGAAATTCCTGATAAACTTTTTGTAAAAACTTGCCAAACCATGAAAAGATCTTACCTCCGTTGCACTCCTTGGCGTAGGCCACTCAATGATAGCCCTTACTTTTTCTGGGTCCATCTTAAGACCTTCCTCCGGGACAACAAATCCTAGGTATACCAACTCCTTCTTTGCAAAACTGCATTTCTTTAGATTAATCAGTAACTTCTCCTCCCTCAGCTTCTCTAGAACTCTTCTGATATGCATCAAATGCTCATCCCAAGTCTTACTAAAAATCAAAATATCATCCAAATAAACAATACCAAAACTTTCCAAAAATTCTTTTAGTACCTCGTTCTTGACCCGCATGAATGTGCTTGGTGCATAGGTTAGCCCAAATGGCATGACTAACCACTCATACAAACCTTCTTTGGTTTTCAAGGCTGTCTTCCACTCGTCTCCTCCTCTGATACGGATCTGGTGATACCCACTCTTTAGGTCAATCTTCGTGAAGTACTTTGCTCCAATCAAATAGTCCATGATGTCATCCATTCTTGGCAATGGAAATCTATACTTGATCGTTATCTTATTGATGGATCGAGAGTCTATACACATCCTCCATTCTCCATCTTTCTTTGGTGCTAGTACTGCAAGTACTGCACATGGACTTAGGCTCTCCCTTATCAGTCCCTTCCTCAACAACTCCTGAACTTGTCTGTCCAACTCTTCATTCTTTACAGGGGTCATTCTGTGGGTTGCCTTGTTTGGCAAACTGGCTCCTGGTATCAAATCCATTTGATGACTTATCTTCCTTACTGGTGGTAAACCTTCTGGTACATTATCAAAGATAATGTCCTGGAACTCTTCCAACATATTTGAAACTTCTGCTGGTACATCTTCACATTTCTCTTGACTAATCTTAGGAATCAATGCAAAGCAATGACACTCATGCTTCATACCCTCCAAAAATTTCCTACCATCTACCAAACAAATTATGGTAGTGCTACATACCTTTTCTTCCACCTCCTTCAAGGGCTTCAACTTATGACAAACTCCATCTTTTGTTAGGGAATATGTGTTTGCACGGCCATCATGGACAACGCTCCTATCATACTGCCATGGCCTCCCCAATAGCATATGACATGCATCCATCGGTATGATATCACACAGCACCTCATCATGGTAGTCACCAATCTTGAACTTCACTAAAGACTGCTCATTGACCAAAGCTCTATGGTCCTTCTACAACCATGCAATCTGATATGGATGCGGATGCTTTCTTCTTGTCAACTTCAACTTGTCAACCATCTCCTCTAAAACAAGATTATCAGTGCTTCCACTGTCAATAATAATATCACAACACTTACCCTCACATTTGCACCTTGTGTGGAATAAACTCTTTCTCTGATTGGGTTATTTCTCCTCGTTCAGCAAGGTTCTTTTGACAACTAGGGTTTCTCTCCTTTCAGCATCTTCAGAATGCTCAGAATGTGCATCTTCATCTACATGTGCAACTCGTGCATTACCTTCAGGTCTTCTATTTGTCCTTCCTTGATGTTGCAGACACTCATATGCTCGATGCCCTTCTTCTCCACATTGGAAACAGGTTCCTCTAAAACCTCGTCTTCCAAGTCCTTGCCCAAGTCTGCCTCTTCCTCTTCCTCTTTGCTCACCATTGTTTTGGTCACGAGGGCGGTAGGTATTATCCCCTCTTTGATTTTGACTGGTACCTACTTCTTCACTTTTCTTTTGATCTTCATTACAGCCTCCATAGGGTCTTCCACCAGTCCTTCCACCTTGACCTCTTCCCCTTTGCTTGCTATCAAATCTTTTGTTCAGCTTCTCTTCCACCTTCAGGGAAAACTGGTACGCATCTTCTATGGTGGTCATTCTGACCAAGCTCAACTCCTCTTGAATAGTCGGCCTCAACCCATTAATGTAACGAGCTACCTTCTCCTTGTTGGGCTCTACATGGCCTGTCCTGATAGTAATTTTATAAAACTCTTCTGTATACTCCTTACCAAACTTGTTACCTTGCTTCAGTCCTTACAACTTCTTTAGCAACTCCATCTCATAGTCCACAGGAATGAACTGCTTCTTCAGTTTCTCCACCATCCGTTCCCATCAAGTGATCTTTCCTTTTCCTCTTCAATTCCTCTCTAATTTTACCTCCTTCCACCAAATATTGGCGTGGCCCTTCAACTTTGTTTTTGCAAACTTAACCCGATTTGGGTCCTCCACATCTTCATACTCAAAATACTCCTCCATGTCATTGATCCAATCAATAAGCTATTCTAGATACAAATTTCTAGAATATGTAGAAACTTCGATCCTGGGCCTCTTTCTGATCTTTGAAATGGCCCTCAACAACCTAACTTCTGCAGCATCTTCGGCAGCTTCTTGTTCTTCCTCAGATAGCTCTTCTTCAACTTCATCTTCACTTTCTTCTCTTGTCCTCGGCTCAAACCCTCTTCGTAGCTCCTCTTGCAATGCATCAATTTGCCTTTGTAGGGCTCTAAAACCCTCTTCTGTCAAAGCATTCCTCCCAACACTATTTCTTTGTGGAGGCATCTTGGTCTCCGCAACAAACCCACAACCTCATGTCCTGGTGCAAACTACCTCACGGTCGGCGATCTGTCTACACACTCAAGAACTCTCGCTCTGATACCACTTGATGAAGGGGGGGAAATCACAAAACACACAATAACAGATATTGAAAACAGCAATAGAACTTTCTTTTATTGAATTGGGCAACTCATTACATTACAGAAGCTCAATTACAATTAGAGGATGAATCCTCTATTGGCTGCAACACATTATAGCTTTCCCAACCTCAAGACTCTAGAATCTTTAGACTTCTGTAACCCCAAATCAGCTAGGGTTTCTATTTTCCCACCTATTCTTGACTCTACACTGGTCCCCTTAACTCTACTACTACCCAGGGTTCCCAAAATAGTCATAAATAGCATTGTTTGGTGGCCTCCAGCTGAATTTTGAAATTTGCAATTCCCTCCAAAAGTAGGTCAACTTTCGGGAAGTATAACTTTTGATCCGGGTGTCCGATTGACAAACCGTTTTAAGCGCTAGAAAGCTCACGATGTGAACTATCATGCTGGAAATACGTAGACAGATTTTTGTCAACTTTTCAGGATGTTATGGGAAGTTTTAGTGCCTCATATCTCGTTCTAGAAATTTTTAGGGGCTCTTCGGAAAATAAAAGCTTTAATATCTTTCAGCTCACAAATGGTCTTTTCCTGATTCCTTCGCTGAAGGCCTTATATTTCCATTATGTAACTTTCTAGAAGTTTTTGCTTCGTTATGTGCCCAAATGCAAACTTTCTAAAAATAGCAGGTACACTTTCTAAAATAGGCAGGGCGCTATTTTTAGCAGTTTTGGAAAAACTGAAAGTCCTACATTATTATTCTGGATATTATGGAACCAAAAACACTTATTATGGAAAGAAATAAAAACAACTACAATGATTTTGAATTAACTTCTTTTTGGGTGATGCAAGATTGCCCTTACACCACTGGATGCTCCTGCATCAAAAACACCATGCATAGGACTGTCATAGTCAAAGTGGAGAGGAATGTCTAGTCATTGTATGACTGTCATAATAGCTAGTGGGTTAGTTACCATGCTTCAACCTAAAATAGGTTAATGAGAAAATATAAATGAAAATCACAATACCATAAGCACACTCCATAAGATGCCAATATAGTCCCAATATCATGTCATCATGATAGTAATAGAAGAGTTGTTTGGTTTTTCCAAAGCCATATCAGTTGCATAAGGATTGTCACCAACCATCTGTGTAAGGTCATGAAAGAGTGAGTCATTATCAAGCTAATCATAAGAGAAGCATGAAGTCAAAATGCTATCATGGAAACAAGATATAGTTACTTATTATAAGGACAATCCAAATTTGGTGAGGTTACGTTTTTATAACTTTCAAGCAAAATACATCATTTGCACTGATTGGCGCTAAATTAGGTGTACTTTACGCCATATTTGGTGCCCCAAATAGATTACATTTTTTTCCTAAAAGTCAGCGGTAAAGTAGATGTTAATTGCTCTGACTATAGCACCAACTATTGTATAATTTTTTTTAAAAAAATTCCTGCCTGCAAATACCCCGAAACAAAACTTTAATATTGATTTTTGGTGTTCATTTTTTGTTTGGAGATCGAGCATTTAGGTTGGAGTCCTGCTTGAATTAATATATGAGAAATTTGATAATTACAGGAGAAAAACACCACGTGAAGAGAGGAGAAAAATGCCACACGAAGAGATGAGAAATTCGATTTAGTTTTTGACACCATAGGTAAGGTTACAATTACAATAATTTTTTTTGATTCCCAAATATATTTTTATTTCGATTAAATGGAGAGGATTGTGAAGAAAGGGTTGTAAATATTGTTTTGTTTACAGGCGAATCATTAAAGTCTCATGTGGTTGCAAAGGAGGAGGGTAAAATTGTAGACATTGCATTATTTCCTCTGCATCTAAGAGTAGTGAACACATTTTTCAAACCTCAATGCCCAAGTTCACTTATCATTACCATCAATACCTTTCTTTGAACACAACTTTCTTGCTTCCTTCCTAAAAAAGTAGTCGAGTGCTTTAAGACAAGTCGATTGTGAGAAAACTAAAATTAGGGCTTTTGAGACAAGGGTGAGTAAACTAAAACAAAAGTTGGTCGATACAATACGAGGAGATAGGCCTTTTGAGACGATGATGAGAAAACTAAAATTAGGCCAGGAACTATAGATTCCCTCCCAAGGCACCAATTGATTCATAGGAAAATAGCTTCATGATTTGCTCTACAAAGCAAAGGTGAAAAACCTTGAGGAATACAAAATAACTGGATGAAAACTTTCATACCTGGAAATGTGTACTTTGTTTGCCTGCACAGATTGAACGAAAATAATTTGCCCTAGGTCACCTCAAAATGTCAAGCAATAGAGGGAAGAGAGCAAAGGGAGTAGACTCTGGCCACAATGAGGTAATTCATTGTCAATTTATAGATTTGTAAATGTTTCCATTGTTTCTTTGATATTTAGTTTTTAGTTTTTATTTGTAAATTTAAAAGAAGAATTTTATTTTATAGGAACATGATACTGACAAAGATAAAGAGGCATTGGCTTCCATATTGGGGTTAGAGGCGGTGAACAAATTGGATGGTGTGGACTTGACAATGCTTGCCAGATACATAGAAAAACAATCTAGTAAAGCCCCTAAAACATTACAACCAAATCAATAGTGTCAAAGGGAATCAATTGATTCCCCAACTAGTCATGGATCAAGCAAAAGATCCAGGAGGAAATCAATAACAATAACCTCTAAGAATGTGGAACAAGGAACAAAGGCTTCCAATGTCCCACCCACTCCTGGGACACAGAATTCTTCAACCATCACGCCATGTTTTGCATCTTGCATTAGTACCTACGATACCAAGATAGAATACGATGTGGTTTTAGGGGACGTCCGAATGATGGATGCTAGAAAAATATTTGTGAATAGGTTGAAGGAATCATGCCTTCAACAGTTCAAAGACCATCTACATTTGCCATTCTTAAAGATACCCATGCACCTACAAAAAGTAGTTATCCAAGACATGGAGACTGAATTTGGCACAGGTTGGTCTGTAAAGAAGATAAAGCTACGAATGTCTCAAAACTAGAAGAGATTTCAGTCTAAACAAACAAAGAAGATAAAAAAAATCCCTCCTGAGGAAAGGCTCAAAAAAAGGCTAATTGATGTAAGTTTGAAAGTATGGAAAGAGCTTGTAAAAGCATATGAGAAGTCTGATGCACAAAGGAAGTCCGGTGAGGAGAGTACATAGGTATTTGAATTTGCTCATAAGATTATATCAAATTTATTAAATGATTTTTAAATTTTATTTTTGCATAGTTAAATTGAATTAGTATATGTTTTAGGACAAGGCCTCCAAGGTTAGGCTTGACAAACTTCGTGCAATGCATCACAGTGGCCAGAAAGGTTTACATGCCTTGATCTGTACATTTGTAAGTATATTTAGTAAGTTAAATGATTTATGTTTTTAAATTTCCTAGGAAAAAGTAAATGATTGCATATTAATTAGTTTAACTAGTCCATGTGCCATGTTTTGACAGGAGGAGAAATATGGCCAGCATCCAAGCCAATTTGAAAATGAAATGTTACAAAGCAAAAAGTGGACTGATTTTGTAATGTGGATGGAGAATGAGGTATCAATAGTTGACTTTCAATAACTTAGTCGGATATTGTTGTGTTAATATTTCAATTTGAGTTTCTTGTGTTGAGTTGTTTATTGATGCATAGGATGAGTTCTAAAGTGCTTCTCTGTTAGCCCTAGTGCCCTTAAATGTGAAATTTCTCTTAGATGACAAATGATTACTCTTATATCTATGGGGACCCTTCTTGGTGCCATTAGGATCATAATGAGTATACTAGTCTTGTGCTTGCTTACAAAAAGTGGTTGCAATTAACCTAATCTTGTGGTCATTATCCACAACATTTTGTGTGTGCCGTGTTATCTCATATGCTTAAGTTTAACGGGCTAATAATGAACAGAAAACCCCTATTTGCCTACCTCCAACTAATGGACTTGTTGGAACCTAAAATTTCCTACCATTTTTTTGCAAAAATTTTAGGTTCCCATGATGAAAAATCTAACCGCAACACTTAGAAATGCACCTGTCCAATATACTTCAGTGGCCTACTTTGAAGGGTTATAATTAGAAGGCTATTCATTTTTATGTCAAACCACTTGGTAGGCATACTGTCATATGTGAGTGTACATGCTTGATTTCAGCTTCCCATGATCAGATTGGACAAGGTTTTGCAGTGCCAAGTTAAAGGGTTCTGGTGGTACCCACCTAGGGTTAGGGTTTTAAGTCAAGTCTGCAAGCCTATATTTTTATTCCTTTAAACCCCTTAAGGCCTTAAGTTTTCTTGTCCTTTGGCCTCTTGCACTTTATCTTTTAAAACTGCATTGACTTCCTGTATTAAAGGGCAATTGTCTTGAGGTCTTCTTAGAGGGGTGATATGTGACTAGGGTATGAAGACTAGGACTTTGTATGTAATCTTAAGCCCTCCTTTCTGATTTGTTGGAATCCTTCTTCACTAATACATAAGGATTGTCAAGACTCCTATGATAGTGCATTAGAGAGGCATTGAAATCACAAAGGAGATAAATGTTATTAGGCCATCACCCAATGAAGAAGGGATTGTCATAAAAAGTATGACAATGTTACTTTGTCATAGTCACAAAGGGGATAGTCTTTGTGGTGGTAATTAAAGTCACTAAGTTTACATCCACCTTCTAGGGTCTGCAGAAATGCCTAAAGTTGAATATGCCTATTTTAAAGATCTTGCCATGAGTATTTTCCATGTTTTTACAAATGGAGACCTCCCTAATCCTCATTTCAAGTTTCAAATGCACAATAAAATGATGGAGGACAATCATAACTATCGTAATAGTACATTAGCATTTTTTGTCTCAAGGTGGCCCTTAAGACTGCCAAGGGGATGGATATAGAGTTGGGATTATGGTTTTTGTTTAAAAGCCTTGTGTCTGTTGGAACTAAAAAATTTCACATTATTCATCTACTAAGAATTCACCAAGTCTCCACATAATGTGACTAATGTCCCTCATTTTCAAAACCAACCACTAAAAATTTGTGTGACAAGATCCATTTCATAATCTACACATAAACAATGTCATGAATATACCTAGCTCTCTGACCACAGCCTAATTCTAATACTAAGTTATCTATATCAGCACTTGACCTTAAGTAACTCACCCAGAATAGCAAAATACATTCTCTAAGTATAATTTGATAATCGGTAAGAGATGATTGATGTCTGAACAATCAAAATTTCATATGTCAAAAGATCGGGGAGACATTCTGTATGTATCACCAACGAATACTCATCGGTGTGAGTAGAACAATCAGAGTGAAAGCCTAAAGTTACACCAAGCCTTTAAGTCACACCGACCAATGGCTCATCACCAAGAAGCAAACAATCTCTCCCTGATGCATAATATTAAGACTATCAGCATGACATATACAATTAGAATGAAATCCTTAAGCTTCCCGGACCACAAAAGTCACCCCGACACAAGAGACAAAAGGCTTTCAATAAGACTCTCACCAATATGTTCTAATAAAAATGAGTGATGGAGATAAGATCATCAGGAAGACCTAACCCGTCGGGAAACTATCATATTCTCTTGATGATGGAGATTGTCATGCCGATAAAGATGAGGTAACCCCTATCTATCAGAGAAACACTCACTGATGCTAAGGAGAACATTCGCCACACCTGATCAAAATGACATTGGGATGAAAATTATAATATCTCTCTGAAATGACAATAAAGGGTTCATAACTCTATGAAAAGAGTATTTAATGGAGACACCAACGCACCCTTGGTGACCAACCAGAAACATATGAAAGAAAATGGCACCAAAACAATATGAAGATCGATGAAAGAATAAAATGGTCTCACCGATATGATAAAAAGAGCATCACCCTAACATTTTGAAATTTGTGAATTCCCTATATTCAATTCTGGTGGTAGCCATTAATGGCTGATTGAACATAATGTTGTAAAGGCCATTCTAATCCCCACTAAAATCAACACAAGGGTTGCAGATAGAGAAGAAGGAATTCACCGGGAATCAGGAGATTTGTGTAGAGCATATATAGGTAAGTCCTTGAACTTTCTTTGATACAGTCAAGTTCTAGTATAAAATGGAAGGCTCCTCTTGAACAAAGAAAAGGCAACACACTGAAAAGAGCCAAACCAAGGGTAAAAAATAGAAAATTGAAACAGAGAAGGGAGAGAAAACACTAGAAAGGAAACTAAACCAAGATCTTGTGGACCAATTGCCCAGTTCTGGACCCAAGGCCAGAAGAACTGCACAATTGAGGGCAAATGTGGAAAAACTCGAAGATAAATACAAATATGTCATAAATATATGGACTCTTATCCGAGGGTATGAATTATTCATGTTCCACTATCATAGGAGACATAGGATGGAACCCATATGCAACCCTCGGCAACTCAATTTAGGGAAATTAATAGTCACAGATGTTTTTGTCAATATAGACCTTTTGAAACTACTAGCATACCATTATGATCCTGACCAAAAGGCCATATGTAATCTACAAGGAAAGCCCTTGTTTCATATATCTAAAAATGCAATTTGTGAAGTTTTTGACTTAAATGACACATATAACACCCCTATCGTACATGAAGCCCTAGAAAAGGAATATTTCAAATTGGATACCACATATAAGGGTTGGAGACTGCCATTACATATACCACAGAATGAGGGGAATCTAGTGCCATTTGAAGAAGGGGATGAACCACCATTTCATGTCAAGTTGTTTGAACCTTACCTGAGATATACATATTACTTAGTGGGGTAGGTGTTGGGAACTGAAGTTCCAGAATTTATTGCCATAGTGCCCATGGTTATCTCTGTGGATATCTAGTGCCATCATGCCAGGACATTTGACTATGCTACTTTTATTTTTAACGAAATAGACTCAGGTCTGAAGGCCTTAAAGAATAGTTCCCCCACAGTCAGTTTCAGACACTATTCTATTCTCATGCATATGGTTTTGTATTTTGGACAAGAATTGAATCTATGGCTAGAGCAGTTGAAAAGTTTACAAATTGATAAAGATGGTCAATCATTGCCCCCACAATTATGGACCTCAATATGGGACAATGGGGTTGTGAATTCCAGTTATGTTGACTTTGAAGAATTCTTTGTAAAAACCCTTTACAAATGTTATGGCTACCTATGCAGTTACACTTTGTCAAAAGAAATTAAAAGGTTTTTTAGACCCAAGGATTTTGATGGGCCACCTACTATAAACCACAATTGGGGGGATTGGTATTGTTTTTGTGATTCCATAATGATCAGAGTATACAGGTTTGAGGATACCCCTTTTCTATTGCCAAAAACTATACCAAATAGGGTGGCATACTTGGAAATACTTAGACAGCTTGACTACTCAAATGTGATGAATCTCAGTGCATATGATAAATAGTCTTTTATGCCAAGCATCTTATGTTTTGGTGACTTTACTGTGTTAGCTAGAGAAGGTTATGATCTCATTCTTGATAAATTGTCTCATTTTAATCTTAGGAAAGCAATACAGAGAAAAAATTTTGACCCGAAGGGCTTTATTGATTATGCTAAGAAGGAGTAAAAACTGAGTGGATATACTCATGTACCTTTCCCTCATGATGATGCAATCAGAAATTTGGAAGAAGAAGATGTTGAAATAGCCATTGATGAATATAATCATAAAATAAGGGAAAGAAGGGAAGCACAAGAAATTGAATTGTTTTCCTTTGACAGTGAAGGGTCTATGGCCTCTAAACCCCATGACTTTTCTGATACAATTTCAAAATGTAGAATTGAACCATACCAGCCCCTGGAAAGAGGATTGGAAATTGAAGAAATAGGGGATAATGATGCTAGATAGGTTGCATATAAATCTTTTATTTCAGATGACTAGTTTATTCATACCCATGAGTTCATATCCTTTTTGTAAAAACACAAGGGGAAGGCTATTAGAGAATCAGTCTCAGATGTTACACCAAACAACCAGATGCAGTTAATGAATGCTTTAAAAGCATAAGTTGAAAAGGAGATGGCAGATATGACTCCTGAGAAAGGAAGGGAGTTGCTTAAAGAATCTAGTGTAATGATTTTCCTAGGTCTTGATTTGAATTTAGCATTTATTTTTGACAGTTTCTTACACAATAATGATACAAAAGACAAGCTTAGTTCTAAAGGGGTTATTGAAGTATATACTAGAACAAAATACAATCCAGATGAGAACTCCCTCATGATATGGGCTCTATACCCACCAAACAAAAAGCTTGTTGTCATTGGCATTGAAAAAGCTTTTGGCCATGTTATGACATTGAGAGCTGGAGAAATTGATCTAGCTGTTATAGCAAAACTTGGAGTAAATGTGACAAAACTAAATAAAGCTCAAATTTAGTTGTTGATAAAGGAGAGGGATACCTACAAAATGAGATGGGAAAGGTTGAAAAAAGAAAATGATTTCTTAAAGGATTCAATCCCTCTTAAAATGATTACACATGCATAAATCTCACAACAAGTCTAATCACCCTCAAAAGATCAAATGGCATAGGTTAGAATAGATACACTCACTATAGTCCTGCAAAATAGGCATGCTCATCTGATGCAATGGATACCTAAATTATGGGATATTTTCTCTAAAAACCAAAAGGCCATTCAAGAACATGAAAGACTAAATAACAGAATACACAATAAGTTACATAAAATATAGGGTAAACACACCTCTGACAGTGCAAGCACATCTAATACAGACAATCTTATTAAGCAATATAACAAGTACCATGACAAGCTCCAAGATGAAGTGAAAGATTGCATGGAGACTTCTCATATAGGTGTACTTGTTTTACTCAAGAATGACAAAGATTTGAAGAGCAAGGATGAATGGGTCAAGGAGTGTCAGGGAATATTAGATGAGGCCCTAGAAATTGTAAATCATGAAGATTCGACATCCAAAGAAGCTTGCTCACATCTATAGAAGATGGTTTCAATAGAGGTGGACATTAGGGATGCCATTGAGTATGTAGAGACACACCTAAGCTAGAAATATTTGGATCATCTTGCTCAAATCTACTTATGGCTCATCAGGGCTTAGTATTAAATGTATTTGTTTATTTTCATAATTTTGTTAGTTCTCAAAAGACACTATGAAGAGACGTGGTCTCTTCACTAATATTGATATAAAAGTTAAAACATATGATGGTCATAAGATCATTGATTGATAGGTATCACTCTTTAATTTGAAGAAGATTATATATATTACATATAGAAAGAAAATATATTGTCAGTTCTATTGTAATTAAAGAATTTCAGTTACACATGTTTATTTTCTAAAAAGCATAATGGAGCAAAATATTTCTACATGGTGATTTATTTCCAATGTTCAATAGTTGTGCTAATTTCCATGATTGTATGTTATTGTACTATCTCCATAGTGGTTCTATTGAATTATTCAGATTTACTTTTGTCAGGGCATATTTGTTGTCACTACATGTGAAGTTCTTTGATTGGTTTCTAGTTGATGTGAATTAAAAATCCTTTCTAATAATTGACTTTAATTGGTTTTTGTCAAAGATTAAATCCTTTTGAAGAAGTTATTGTGATTGGTTTCCATAAACTCAAGAATTAAATTCCTTTCATAATTTCATAGTAATTCAAGGGAATATCATTGGGATTATATAAGAAGAGCACTATCACATACAAACCTACACATTTACGCAAGGTGTAAATATCCAAAGTGCCTAACTGTTAGAGTTAAGCTAGGAGATAAGCTCACCAATCACATACATATGTTTCCATTCACTGACTCAAATAGCCCAATAGATTTAGGCACTAGTCTTACTCATTTTCATTAGTTGAACATATTCATTAGTTTTGCCTTGATATTTCTTATACAATTTATACCAAATTAGAACCATACCATTTTCAATCACTGTTCAGATATTAGAAGTAAAATGTAGGCAGCAAGTAATCATCTATTCCACACCATTTGCCACTGTGGGTAGATCCATCACTCAGCCAAGATCACACATCCATTTAATCTATTTCATTAGTAAGGTGCACCCACCTAGGTCTAGTAGAACCTGAAGTGCAAGGAATCATCAACCCTATAGGTTATCTTTGTTTCATTAGTTCAAAAATGTTGCAAATCTAAGCATAGAGCCTGGCATCCTCTTAGGATTTGCAACCTACATTTTTGAGACCTAACAGTGTCATTAACCTAATATTTATTTGTGGAAAGTATCCCAATAGTCTAAAGATTACAAATTGTTGTCAAGAAAGGACTAATAGTTAAGTGTGGTACAGTGATACAATTTCATCTTGGTTGAGTATTATATAAATCTCAAGCTATTTAGAATGCATGGGGTATTAGGGTGTGGTATCACTATATAGGTAACCATCAAGTGATTTCTTCAACCCAATCTTGGCCTATATAGTACCTAGTGTGAAGAGCAAGATAGTGTTGTCCAAGAACCTTGTTACAGTCACAAATGAGGGTAGTCTTAGCTATCGTAACCATAGTTGGAATCCCTTGTTGTTACCATAACATACGTGACCTAAAACCATGACTCTATGAGTATGAGTTGTTTGAAAACCAAATTCCACAACCTTTGCCACCATCCTCCCTGCCTGTGTCAAAATGGGAGTTTTGGAATAGGGTATGGAGATCCATCAGTACATAAAGTATAGAGGAATTTTGTCAGATGTTGTAGTTGCAACTGGCCTGTTAGACATGTACGCAAAATGTGGAAGCATTGACAAGGCATGTGAACTATTTGATAGAATGCCTCAAAGAAATGTGGTCTCATGGACTGTAATGACTGCAAGATATGCACAAAATGGATTTGTTGAAAAGGCTTCAAAAATTATAAAGCAAATGCAATTGGCTGGTGTAAAGCCAAATTACACAACCTTTGCCAATATCCTCCCTACCTGTGTCAAAATGGGAGCTTTGGAATAGGGTATGGACATCCATCAATACATAAAGGATAGAGGAATTTTGTCAGATGTTGTAGTTGCAACAGCCCTGTTAGACATGTATGCAAAATGTGGAAGAATAGACAAGGCACGTGAACTATTTGATAGAATGCCTCAAAGAAATGTGGTCTCATGGATTGTAATGACTGCAGGATATGTACAAAATGGATTTGTTGAAAAGGCTTCAGAAATTTTAAAGCAAATACAATTGGCTGGTGTAAAGCCAAATTCCACAACATTTGCCAACATACTCCCTGCCTATGTCAAAATGGGAGCTTTGGAATAGGGTATGGACATCCATCAATACATAAAGGATAGAGGAATTTTGTTAGATGTTGTAGTTACAACTGCCCTATTAGACATGTATGCAAAATGTGGAAGCGTAGACAAGGCACAAGAACTGTTTGACAGAATGCCTCAAAGAAATGTGGTCTCATGGACTGCAATGACTACAGGATATGTACAAAATGGATTTGTTGAAAAGGCTTCAGAAATTGTAAAGTAAATGTAATTAGCTGGTTTAAAGCCAAATCCCACAACCTTTTCCACCATCCTCCATGCCTATGTCAAAATGGGAGCTTTCGACCAAGCAATTTGTAGCACTTAAGGTTATGTAATAGAATTTACAGTTGATAGTTAAATTTATAACAATTTTTTTTATGATCTTTACTAACGTTTATTAGAATTGTTGCATGTTTTACATCATTGGAATGACATATTAGCTATGACTTTTTTGAAATTTTATTATGGTATGTGCACTTTGATATGTTGTAATATTAGATATATAATAGAAAAATAAATTATTGCATGAAATAAATAATAACTTTTCATTTAAAATTTTTTTTTTCAGAACATTGGTCTTCTAGAAGATCAAGATGATCCTCCTAATAGAGATATAGATTATGTTGGTTCTGGTACAGATCACATGGCAGAGGATGATGATGATTGAGATATAGAAGACACTGAGGCCAATGACGATGATGATGACGATGATGATGGTGATGATGATGATGATCACGATGGTGATGATGATGATGAGGCAGTTGCTCGTAGTAGCTAGTGACATTCATGATCATATAGACTGCATCATGGATCATTGTTGATATATCATTATGATGCCTCTTTTCATAGTCTCTAGCTATCATTTGTATCATTTTCATGGCTTGCAATGCCATATTAATGAGTTGTATCATAAATTTACGTATCATTTTGACTTATATCATTTGGACATGTATCATCTTGACTTGTATTATTTTGAGTTACGTAATTTATCGTTTTTACTTATATCATTTGTACATGTATCATTTAAACATGTTATTGATCTACTGACATATTTGACTTTCACTTGTTTTAGTTATATATGATGATGATCTTATCTATATTGACTTGTCAATTTATATATATTGAAAGTGGTCAATAATTTTTGGATGGATATTTATTATGTATGAGATTTTAATTTACTACTCAAGATGGATGTTGTCAAATTCAATTAAATTATAGATATTTGACTCACTTGTTTTAATTATAGATGATGATCATGTTATAATAATTATCTTGTTATTTAATCATATGAGTTAAATAATTAAATTACTTACTTTATAATCATATGAGTTATTTAAGAGGCATGATATATTTAACTAATTAAATTGAAATAATACATATTAAATTAATAAATGTAAGCAAAACAATAAGCATTTTTAGAAGCAACAAAAGACACAAAAATGGAAGCAACAAGCAACGTTATATCAGAAGCAAAATTGGAAGCAAAACTGGAAGCAAAATTGGAAGCAATAATGGAAGCAAAACTAGAAGCAAAATTGAAAGCAAAACTGGATGCAAAATTGGAAGCTAAACTAGAAGTAAAACCAGAAACAAAAGAAAAAGCAAAATTGGAAGCAAAACTAGAAGCAAAATAGGAAGAAAAAATGGAAGCAAAATTGAAAGCAAACTTGGAAGAAAAATTGGAAGCAAAACTAGAAGCAAAACTAGAAGCAAAATTGGAAGAAAAATTGGAAGCAAACCTAGAAGCAAAACCAGAAGTAAAACTAGAAGCAAAACTAGAAGCGAAACTGGAAGCAAAACTGGAAGCAAAATTGGAAGCAAACCTAGAACCAAAACTAGAAGTGAAACTGGAAGCAAAACTAGAGGTAAAACTGGAAGCAAAAGCAGAAGTAAAATTAGAAGCAAAACTAGAAGCAAACCTGAAAGCAAACCTAGAAGCAAAATTGGAAGTGAAACCGAAAGCAAAACCTTAAGCAAAAATGGAAGCAAAAGCAGAAGCCAATCTAGAAGAAAAAATGGAAGCAAAATTGGAAGCAAAACTAGAAGTAAAATCAGAAGCAAACTTGGAAGCAACACAAGAAGCAAAACCAGAAGCAAAATTGGAAGCTAAACTAGAAGCAACAAAATCCAGTGTTAATCCTACACCAAAATTCTAGCACTAAATCTGAAGTTAAAATTGGTGCTAAATCTGACATTAAAATTGGTGCTAAACCCAGCGCAATAGTGAGATGCTATTGGGTGCCGAGTTCTGCCGACAGAAGTGTTCAATTCATGGACTCAAATGCACTAAATTCTAGCACTATTTTAGGCACTAATTGTCTGTTTTGTTGTAGTGTTTGCACTGTGTGGCGGTGCATGGGGTTTGAACTTTTTGTCTTGGTAAGCTTGTCAAGTATTTAAACCTTAGTCTTAGGGGTGGATTAAGATCTAGGATCCTTTTGGGAACCCTAGACCTTGCCTAAAAATGATCATGGAGTCACATGAGATGTAGTTGTCTAAGAAAGGCTTGTTTCATATTAAGAATCATTTATTTTTCAATGAGGAATGATTATGTAGTTTCCAGGGATGATATTGCTTCTAATGAAAGGGCTGATGATGCTCAAAAGGGGTGATCCTATCATAGCACTGAGTAGTAGTTTCCTTTTTCAAAAAAGATTCCTAAAGGAGAGTTGACCCAAGTAGGGTCTACTCTTCCCTCCTATCATCTTGGTTTTTTTATTTTATGTTCTTATATTTCTTTTGTTTAATTTAAGGTGTGTTTGTATCCTTGTGTATGTTTAGTCAATCTATCATGAGACTAGGAGAGTTGTTGTATCTCCCTTGCAACCAACCACTTATGGCAAGTTTGAAAGAATGTATAGTTATTGTGAATTCATTCTTTAGATGTATGTGAGCATGTTTTTATACTTGTGTTGGAATCAAAGGATATTTTATCAACAATGGGGGTCTTGAACTTTTGTGTTGATATAGGAGAGACTTCATCTTCCCCATCTCTTGTTGTGTTGAGGTTGTCTCACAATTGCATGTTAGTCTTCTACTAATTAAATTCTATGTTTCAATTGGTAGACCTTGTGTAGTCATGTATTAGGCACTCTCACCTTATGCATTGGTTTTGATTTTGTTCTGGTAAGTGACATCATAGTGAGTGAGTGTGCATTAAAACATATATTTTTTGAAATTGTAAAGTAAAAATTTATTAGCCCATTCATTAACTATTAATATCATGGATTCATTATTAAGGAATTACATTGAGAACCAATAAATACATTGAAAAAACCAAAATGAAACTTAAACCATACATTAACGAAATCTATACAAAATAACATAACTTATAAAGATAAAAAAATTTAAAATTCACTTTTCTCCTCTACATAAATATAATATTCTAAATAATGCAAACTAAAATGTTTGATAATTCTTCTATCATTTATTACACATATCGTATTTTCCTTCTATCATATATTACACATATTAAAAATATATATATAGTAATTAAACCTTAAAACTTCAAATATTAGAAAAGAGTACATATATCATCTATAAATCTATTTCATGCCGTGAGACACTATGTCATATTAGAAGTATAGTTAGGTGTCATACTGAGAGGTAGTATCATATCTTACTAGCACTTGCACCCATAGGAGGTTCAAGGAATACACCGATAAGAACAACGAGTTTAGAAAATTTTCCGTGGTAGTCTCATATGTTATAAGCCACCTGTAAACTCAAAATCAGATCACCCACTATAAAAAGATTCCATTTCATTCCATTCTTCACTCCAAAATTGTAGGCATTCGTTGATACACTATATCCAGTCACAGCTGCATCATAGACAAAAATATCCATTATCCTTCAATTTCATCACTGATGACGCCTCTGCCCGGTCGTTTAGGAATTTCTGCTCAGCATTAATAGAAACTCTTGAAATCAGGAGCCAAAATTTGTTCCAGAAGGCCACCTCATCTTATTTAAATTGCTATATTAGGTACCATTCTCCAGTGTTCCACAGCCAAACAAAAGATGGAAAAGTTCTTTTCTATGAATGCCGGCGATGGAGAGTCCAGCTATGCTCAAAATTCCACTTTCTTGCAGGTTTGATATCTCTTTCTCTACGCCAACGTCTTCTTTTTCAATTGTGATTGATGTTATTTATGTGTCACCCAATTTGATCTGCTCTGCAATGCAGAAGAACATATTATTGAGAGTAAAACCATTGCTGGAAGAAAGCATCAGATCCTGGAAAACCCTAATTGAGTGCGAGACAGTGTGCATTGCAGACCTGGGTTGCTCATCCGGGCCCAATACACTCTTCGTCACTCAACTAATCACAACAGAAATCCAAAACAAATATGCCCACAATGGAATTAGGGTTCCTGAGTTTCAGGTCTTCTACAACGATCTTCCTTCTTCTGATTTCAATACACTTTTCAAACTTTTATCAGCTGCCCGGCCTGTGGGAAGATCATATTTTGTTGCAGGCGTGCCCGGTTCATTCTACACCCGACTTTTTCCATCCAAAAGTCTCCATTTCGTCCATTCGTCTTTCAGCCTCCATTGGCTATCGAGGGTAATTTCATTTCAATCATCTCCTTTATCTGCAGAGAGTATGTTTATGTATACAGATTTGCAGAGAGTATGTTTATGTATATAGATTCACTGACTAAATAAGTTTTATGTGGACAGGTGCCCCCAGAGATAGAAGATAAGAATAGCAAGTGGTGGAACAAAGGAAGAATATACATATCTGAGCAGGGGCCTTCAGGGATTGAAGATGCTTACTTTGCTCAGTTTCAAAAAGATTTCAGTGGGTTTTTGAGAGCACGGGCAAAAGAGGTGATGGAAGGAGGGCGGATGTTTCTGGTGATGAGCGGCCGTTTAAGTGCAGACAGAAGGTGGCGTACTGCTCCTGCCTTCTATTGGGAATGTTTAGGGTTTGCCATCAAGGATCTGGTCTCTCAGGTTTGTTATGTTATATCTATACATTTAAGGTTGATAAGAGGTATTTTCCGCAGCTTGTCAAATTATGATATTTTATTCAAGGTTCAATTAGTAGCTGTTGAGTCAAACACATGATCCATATATCATAAGTAGTGGTTCATAAAGAAATATTTCATGTGAACTACTACTTATGAAATACACATATTACATTCATGTGAACTACTACTTATGAAATACACATATTACATATTTCATGTGAACTACTACTTGTGAAATACACATATTACATGTGAACGTGTCAAATTATGATAGTTTACTCAGGGTTCAATTGAGTGGTTTTTGAGTCAAACACATGACCCATATTTGATGAGTAGTGGTTCATAAAGAAATATTTCATGTGAATCCTTACTCACCAAATACACATGACCCGTATTTCATGAGTAGTGGTTTACAAAGAAATATTTCATGTGAACAACTAATCATCAAATATTTCATGAGTAGTGGTTCATAAAGAAATATTTCATGTGAACCACTCATGATAAAATATCTCATGAGTAGTGGTTCACATGAAATATTTCTTTATAAACCACTACTCATGAAATACTGGTCATGTATTTGACAACTATCCAATTGAACCTTAAATAAAATATCATTACAAAATTTTGAATTTTAGTTTTAAAAAATCTTTTTCAAACACTAAAAATTAATTTATTTTATTATTTCAGTCGTTTTTAATCTTTTTTAATTAAAATATATCCAACTATTTATCATCAAATTTAGCCAGACTTAGATTCCTAGTCTACTAAAAATCTTATTATAATAAAAATTCTAATTATTTATTAAAAATGATCTATTGTATACTCTTTCTTAGCTATTTAGAGAGTTTAAACATCATGTATGTTATGATTAATGACTTATTGATATTTAAATATGTTAGTTTGTTTATAATTTGAAATATTAGTTTATTCTTAACTTTTGATTTATTGTTATTTAATATTTATTGTAGGGATTAATAGAAGAAGATAAGTTGGATTCTTTCAACATGCCATTTTATAATGCGTCTGAAGATGAATTAAGAAGTGAAGTGCATAAAGAAGGCTCTTTCACCATTGTGGGGCTTGAGGTTTTCATCGGCCATAATAATATAGAGAAGTATGATGATAATGACAAGGGAAAATTGATGTGTAAACAGATGAGAGCAGTTTCAGAGAGTTTGGTTTCATGTCATTTCGGAGAAAGGGTAGTGGATGCTATCTACAACAGATATGCAGAGATCCTTACTGCCAACATCATGCAAATTGAGGAATATTTGAAACAGACAACTAGGATTGCATTAGCACTTGAACGGAATGTCTCTAATTAAAATATGCCAACAACGACAACATATAGTTGTTAACACTATCAAATTTTAATGAAATAAAATAAAATAAAAATTATCAAATTACTTTATGTACAATGTATACAATTTAATATATTGTTCTTGGTATTATTAAATTAATAAATTGCATGTCATTTACTAAACACTCTAGTTTAATGAGTATGAGTTTTTTATCAAAAAGAAATGTATAAATTTTCTTTTCAAGAATATCTTACTCATTCTTATAAATTATAAATTGTAAAAATCTCTATAAACCCTGAACCCTACATCATAAACCCCAAACTTTGATCCGTAAACACCAAAGATTAAAGTTCAAACTTTGTACACTCTCTAAACTCTATATCTTTTCAATTCTACAAATCATATATGTTTACAAACACCAACCTATCAAAACAAAAAAAATTGACCTTTAAGTTCTTGTTAAATTTCAATTATGTGCTTGTGTTCTTATGAGTAATATAACATACTATACTATGACATATGTCTTGATTTAAAAAATTATTATATTTGATCTTTGATGTTCAAGAGTGTACAGTAAATGAGAAATAGTGGGGAAAGGTATAATTGTTGATTTGAATTACTTTTATCAAATTGTGATATGTTTGAACATTGGTGATTGTGTGCATGTTTACACAACATTCCCTATGAGTGTAGGGTTAGAATGAAATTACTTTTTTCTAATATACACAACATCAAGAAATTTTCTACTTGTAGGTATTTTCTTAAAGTTGTGTAAACTTTTAGTTGTTGTTTCTTACCTTTCATTATGGGATTGATTTCTTTTGACAATCTTAGATTTTTAACAAAATTTGCTTGGTAGGGTCTCATTTTATTGTCTTAAGTAGACTAAGTTGTGAACCTAAGTTGAAACAAAGAGACTCCAACCTAAGTCCATATCTTAGGACCTTATGATTATTTAGTTTCTTTATAGTCTTTAATTTAATTTTTCCATTTTGGAATGGTCATAAGGTAGCTTGTGGGGAGTAGTAGTAATCTTACTTTTACTCTTAGTTGCTCCTTGAGAACTAGAGTTTTCTTTTCAAAGGTTTCATTATTGTTGATTTTTCTTTGAAGATAGTTTTATATTTTGAGGTTTGGCTAGGAGTTGAAGAGTTATGAAGGAATTTTCATGACTTTTATGACTCTATTCTTGAGTGGAATCATGGGGTTAGCTTGCATAGAAAATGGATATAGTATTAGTGGTTTGTGGTATATAAGAATTGATTCTTGAAGACAAAAGGAATAAGGTTAGATTAGAGAAAAATGTATAGGAGCTCTAAATAGTTAGCAATGTATAGGAGCCTTTTCCTTACGTGTTCTTTACATATTAAATTCCTTCCTAGATGATTTGAAAGATGAGGGACTATCCTTAGTTGATGGTCTCTTGATGTTGGGCATTAAGATTGTAAAAAGGACCATGGAAAATCCTTCTTAGTATCATCTTGTCTTTATTTTAGTGTTGATGTATCCTAGGTAAGCTCCAAGCAAACCTAGTTTCTCATTTTTGTTGTTTACTATATTTACAATTTTGAAAGAGAAAGAATGACATAAGAGCCTTGGTCCAATGATTAATTTATTCTTTCTATGCTCTATATTATTTGATGAATCTTGATTGTTTATTAGAACGTAGTCAGGTGGTGTCTTTGTATGAGAAAATCTCTATTCTTTGGAGTTCTTTGTTTGGTAATTGACTAATATGAGTTTGAGTGTCTTATGTCCTTATATATATGATATGTAACCTCACCATAACACTGACCCTTGGAGACCCATGTTGTCCTTGAGTGGATGATGGTTTTGGAGCAATTACCATTATGTTGATGGTGCTCATTTTGTGGATAGTGACATGGGTATCTCATTCTTTAACCTTGATCTTTGGTTGTTTTCTTTGGTGTTCAATAGTCTCCCCATGTTATATGTATGATAAAACCTAGGTGGGGGTAGGTTTGTGGTCCAAGGTAGGGTTTTAGTTGCACCATTACCTCTTACATGACTATCAACCTTTCCATGTACTTTGTAGTAGTCTTCACAAAGATCATTCTATGGCATTTTGTTGTTTATGAGTCTTTGTAATATGAATGTGTTTTACAATTTAATCACTTCTAAACTAGAATTAGATGCATGAATTACCATTATGGTTTATGTTGAATACTTATGTAATAGCATTGTATTCCTTTTTATACAATAATATCACTATGTAACAAAAGTTATAGTATCATTATGAATGAATTACTTTATGTATGCTCAATACTAGTTTATATTTAATAAAGATGTTGAATTCAATGATGTTGATGGATCACTATGAATCATAATGAAATGGTAGTCTCTCTATTTAGTGTATATACTATAATAACGTGTGTAAGAAATACATATTTTTTTATGTTGTTTCAGTATGACAATATGTCTCTCAATAAAATTAATATCTATCTTTTCATATGAACATCACTTAAGATGAACTTAATCCTTTTCTATTTAACTATGTGAGATTTTTTGACATCATTTAAGATGTACTAGGGATTTCCTCACAAGCTAAGTATGAGTGCCTTTCAAGGAAAGACAATTAGAGAATATCTAAATCCTTCTATGTAGCAATGTCTTAAGTAGACTAAGTTGTGAACCTAAGTTGAAACAAAGAGACTCCAACCTAAGTCCATATCTTAGGACCTTATGATTATTTAGTTTCTTTATAGTCTTTAATTTAATTTTTTCC
The DNA here is from genome assembly GCA_027924645.1 of Cunninghamia lanceolata. Classification (NCBI taxonomy): domain Eukaryota; kingdom Viridiplantae; phylum Streptophyta; class Pinopsida; order Cupressales; family Cupressaceae; genus Cunninghamia; species Cunninghamia lanceolata. Next base: position 3,025,428 of record BSBN01000516.1, read on the forward strand.
ATTATGGAATGGTCAAAAGGTAGGTTGTGGGAAGTGGTAGTAATCTTAATTTTACTCTTAGTTGATAATCATACATTAAAAACTCCTTGAGAACTAGAGTTTTCTTTTCGAAGGTTGCATTATTGTTGATTTTTCTTTTAAGATACTTTTAGTTTTTAAGCTTTGACTAGGATTTGAAGAATTATGAAGGAATTTTCATGGTGTTTATGACTCTATTCTTGAGTGGATTCATGGTGTTAGCTTGCATTAACAAGTGTAAACATTTTAGGTCCACCCAGGCACTAAACTAGGTCTAAAATGCCAGTGTACACATTTTACTCCATAACAGGGGGATGCAATGGAAGTAGAAAAATAGAGGAGGAAAAATCTTAGAGAAAGAAGAGAATGAGAGAGAAGAGAAATATTTATGAGATTTGTTCACCTTTAAAATGGTTCTAAAGGGGTCCATTTAATAGAAATTTAAATAATAGCCACTAGTTGAAAAAGTCATCTAATTAGGGTTTTAGGTATTGAGAATGGAAATAAAATGTGTTGAAATCTTTTCATCAATTAAGGATGCCACCATGAGTATAGTGAACAATGATTGTTCCTATATCAAAATATATATATGATAATATGAGGTCATAAAAATGGGCTTAAGATGAAGCTAATGTTGAATCTTGGCAACCCAATGAGGGTAAAGGCCCAATTAACAAGTTACATGCAATTAATGACTATGTTGTATAAATGGACACTAAAGCAAGCACAATGTATAGAGTAGAAATTGGAGGATATGCAATTTCTGACACTATACCTACACAACCCTAAAGGACCAAATTAGAGATAGAAGGAAACCCTAATTTTTGTAGGAATGTCAAGTTCACTAAAAATATGAGAAATTAATCACACTCTCATAGATTTAATTGTGCTAATAAAATAAATGCATAAAGAAAAGCACAATTTAACCTAGATAATAGAGTTAGTACTAATTCATAGAAAATAGCAAGCTTAGATGTGGAAATAAAAATAAAGTTAATGCAAAGTATTTTAAATTTTTTTTTTACTTTAGAAATGTTTAAGAATTATTTTATTTTATTTACATTATCTACTCTAGAGTTATTTTATTTAGTGAAGAGAAAGCTAAGATATACATTAACACACTATTCATTAGTAATGTGTCTTTGAGGGATTTGAACCTTGGTCTCCATCATGAATTATTTTATTTTCTTAAAAGTTATTATATAGTTATTTTTATTTTGATAGTTTATATCAACAACTAAACTTGTATAGATATATTAAATACATCTATCTAAAAAATGGCAAGAAATATTAGTCTTCAGTTATTTTATTAACTTAAAGAATTATTTTATTTTACTTTAGAACTATTTAAAAATTATTTTGATTTAATTACATTGTTTTCTATTTTAATAATATATTAAAATATTGCATTTAAGATTTGTTATTTTTATATTAGATAAAGAAAAATTTAGTGGTTATATGTTTTTAAATGAATATTTTTTATATTTTTCTTCTTAAATTTAATTTTTTTTTTGGTTCTTAGAGGTGTTTCACTTACATATATTTGATGGATTCCTCTTAATCTCAACACAAAATTGTATTAATTTATAAATTTTAATTGTATTAACTTATAAATTTTAATTGTTTAAGATCAAGACATATCATATCATTATTTATAACAATTTAGTTGTTAATCACCCTAATTTATTAGAAGTTATTTTTTTATTTTTTATAATTATCTTATTTTAAAATATTTGTTTACATTATATATTGATAGAAAATGTATATGCTAAATTTTCAAACAAATTATATATTGATAGGAAAATATAATATGAATTAAAAAAAGGTACATGTAAAAAAAATTGCCATCCACTTTTAATTTTCAAGGTAAAAATAATCACTTAGAATATTATACTTCTCTATAATAAATTAACCAGAAATTCTTCAAGATTTTCAAAAAACTATTTCTTACAATATTCTTTAATGGTAAGATCATATATTTTTATCTAAGAGCTATTTTTATTTATTAGTACCTCCCTTTGGGAGTACTATTGCAATGGGTTTTGGCATATCTAGTTATTAATCTATCCATTGTAAACCAATCAAAACATGGGATTATTTTTCATCTTGGGAAAATTTAAACTTTTCCTATGTCAAGATGATAAAATTTTAACAAGAAATCATTGAAAAATGATTTATCTTTATTGTCATTGGCTCAAAAAAATGACATTCTGAGAGTGCAACAAACACCTATAAATGTGGAGAGAAATTTAGTTTGAAGGGAGGAGGTGGCAATGTTTAAATAGATTATGAACACTAATGTTACATCCCATGAGTAAAGTCATGCCTAAATAGATGGCGATAAATCTGAGAGTGAAAGGTTCAAGGAATATGCCGATAGGAACAACAATTTTTACCCCATTAGACAATTTCGAGTGCTATAATGCTCAGATATAAAGCCTATCAGTAAATTATTGATTTTACATATGAATGGAATTATGATTATTGTTTTTATATCTGTGTTATATTATAGTAAAAATTAAAATGATATACTAATATATATTTGTATATAATTGTTTAATATTGATATATTTTACATGTAAATATTAATATATTATATTGTGTAATATTTGTATTTATATGATTAATATATTTTTATTAATCTATTTATATTATTAGTAAACTAGTTTAAAGTTTGTTATCTTTGTGAAATTAGGGGATTATTTAAACAAAATGTTTTTAAGAGAGAGCTAATATTTCAAGTGTGGGAGTATGATAGCTGTTGATGCTTCTTGTGAATTTCTCTATTTAGTGGTTGTATTAACTTGTCTCTTTACTAGTTGTATTAAACATTTTGTTTAATATGTTTTAAAAAATTCAAAACTATTTAGTTTTTTTATTGGGTGACTAAAGCAAAAAATATATTTATTTGCCACTTCCTTTTGCCAGAGGACAATTCTGATAGAACAATAGAAGAAGACATGTTTGGAAATTAAACACACAGTTCTATTTAGAGGTGAGTTATGTTTTATAGGAGGAAAAAAATTACAATGAAGATAGATCAATAATAGTATGACATTGTTTGAAGATTTAAAGATTTGATGCTAAATTTTCAATATTGTTCAAGATTTAAAATTTTGGTAAAAAAAAAACTGTTAGTATGATAATAAGTATGCATGCACTGTATTGAAGCAAAACTCTCTTATGTTGTACTTAGTATAGTGGAATGCATAAAAGTATGGGGCATATCATCATTTTCAAATTCATATTGGGTTTGTCAGTTTGATTGCTAATTAATTATTCTACTATATAGTGCAATGATATTATGGGTTTGATAGGTTTGAACTAACTCTTTAATTTGTTTATTAACTAACTAAAGAAAATAATATTGATTTATGGCTTTGTTTTGGCAAAGGACGAATATTACAACAAAAAGATAATAAGATATCTAATTGAAAATCAAACAAGCAATTCTATTTCCATTTCCAGGTGAGTTCTATTTTATATGACAAAAAAATTGGAATGAAGGTAGATGATTAACAAGTACAACATTTGTTCAAAATATAACTAGTATAGTTATATTTAAAAAAATATATCTACAATACGCTGAGAGATATCTTCCAATTTGTTGGCATTTATTTATAAATTACTTATAGTTAGAATATTTGTTATGCTCACATGAGTTAATTTAAAGAGACTATGCTGCAAGACTTTTCATATTCTTCAAAAGTAATAAAGATTTCATTTAAAGAGACTATGCTGCAAGACTTTTCATATTCTTCAAACATAATAAAGATTTCATTCCATAACTATGTAATTTTCTACTTTTCTATCTATTTGGCTTCCACGAATTTATTTATTTTTTGTTTAACGTGATATAGATTTCACTCCATAACTGCCCAAGTTTTTCTATTTTTCTATCCTTTTTTTTTTTTGATTCATAATAAAGATTTATATTAAAATTTTTGGCACAGAAATATAGAGTTTATAGCCTATCCATGGCGGGCAAAAAGGACCACACAGAAGCCCAAAACAGACTGGGGGTCAATATCTACGACCACGCAGGGTCACCCCTATAACTATTCACTAGGAATATTAGCCTTCTTATATCTATAAAAACCTTGCTTCAACTATACAAAAGGAAGCGAAGGGACCATCCACATCTAATTACTATATTCAGACAACTTCCTACTAAAGATTTCAACCCAGTTGAGCCCATCCACCATCACCATGCCAAGGGATTTTTTGATGTAGTCCACTGCTATCTCTGCCTGTTCCTTCATCATCACCAGCTCAAAGCCTCTGGTGTCCAAGATGAATGGAAACAATTTGATGACCTCACCAGGATCTGCAAGCAGAGGCCAATCTCTTGGCTGAGGGATACCAACGCCTGGTCTAGCAACCTACAAGGAGAATTCCAGATCCCCTAAATGTTCAGAGTTAAAAATTCCTTTCATAATCATCCCTACCTCTGCTTTATCCGACCCAATTTTAAGAAACATGGCCAGCACCCAGGAGCAGATATCTGTATCCACCCTATACCTTTCACTATTTTTCATGAAGGCTTTCCCTAGGAGCATTTTCATCGCCCTGACCATCATTTCATCTGAGCAGCGGAGCATTCTCTGCAACCTAAGATCAGTGATTACCCCGAGGAAGGCCATATGTCTTTTTTTACTGGTAAGCCTAACCGGGGTATCCATTCCTCCACAACAATGGCTTCTACAGAGATTATAACTACAAAATGCGAAGGCATTTGACTACTTGCGGAGGGAGATAATGGGGTGAGATTGCTACCTCCTTAGACTGTTTATCAAAGGGCCTACCGAAGCTTCTCAAATTCCAACTAGACTCCCAGCTCATTCCAAATCTAAAACTTACCTTGATAAATGCAACATCCCTTCCACTCGTGCCTTCTTTTTGTATCTATGAACCATCATTACCTCCTTATTTGTCTCGGCCTTGCCACCCATCATGTGGTGGCAAGGCTCCCTCCCAACCACCCACACATACCTATCTTAAGTTGAACCGAGTTCTTGAGTGAGAAAGATCTCTCTGATAAATAATCCATATGTCCCGAGGTTAGACAACCTATCTGCATCTTGATTTCCTTCTCTCAATATATGATTGAACGTTACTTTCTCAAATCCTTCCAGCAAAGAGAGGGCCTGATCCAACTTAGCTTGCAATTTCCAGTTCACTAGTTTCTTGGTTCTAAGACCGTTGATGATAATCATAGAATCTCCTTCAATTTCCAAGTTTCTAATCTCCATCTCCCTACCCAACCTAAGACCAAGAATTAAAGCCTACATTTCTGCCTCGTTGTTGGTACCGATTCTGAGGGGAGCAGCTAGTTTACCCACCGTTATCCCAGCTGAGTTCCTGATAATGCATCCTGCTCTAGACTACCCTAGATTACCCTGCAAAGCACCATCAAAAATTGAGCTTCAACCAACCTACCTCAGGCGGAGTCCAACTCACCTTTCTCCTAGCTTCCTTAGTTCTAAGACTGCCTACTCCCACCTAGGGGATAAGTAAGAGTCCCTTCCAACATTTCAACATCTCTGCATCCCACCCTGTGAGAATAAGATGGGTAGGGTCTCTGTCTATTAATCTAGAGTTTACTACTTCTACTATGCTTGATTCAATTTTGCTAAGAAGCGAAACCCAAGGCATTTCTTTCTCCTAGAAGATTCTTCTGTTACGTTCTTTCCAAATCTCCCAGACCAAAATGGATGGAGTTGCAATCCACAAGCCACCAAACATTACTTTCTGAAACAAGAGGGGCTAGGCAATCAACCAATCCCTAAGATTTTTTGAAAGTGCTGAACTCCAATGAAACTTATTACAGAGCCACTGCCACCCCCTGACTGTAAAGGGACAATGCAGGAATAAGTGATCTCTATCTTCTTCTACTTCTCTACAGAGCATGCACCTTGAGGGACCCTCAAAGCCCATCCTTCTAAGCCTATCAGCTATTAATGCCTTGCCTTGGGTTGCCACCCACAAGAAGACACCTGCCTTAGGTAAGCATTGTTTATTCCAACAAAGCCTTGTTGGAATCAAACCTAGAAGATCATTTAATCTAGTAAGAACTTTGTAACCTTCCTTAACTGAATACTCCCCTGATTTTGATGCATTCCACCTCATCCTATCCCTACCCCTTCTAAAACAGATGCTTCTTCTTGCCATCTCCTCTTCATACTTGTCTATCAGCCCTGGATCCAACCCCAATCCCTACACACTTTTCCAAGCCGGAGGATCTTGAGTTGTAGAGGAGAAAGAGATATAATTGTAGAATTTATCTCCCCATTCCTATTTTGTGAAGTTCATTATAGGGGCCAGGTCCTCATTTCTCTCTAAGGCCTGACATCCCTCCCATGAATTCTCCCAAAACCTTGCTTCCTTACCTTCCTTGACCTCCCACGTAAGGTAATTGGAGATTAAGTTCCTGCTCTTGCTGATGAAGTTCCATATCCTGGATCTAGCTGGAAGGAGTCTAGTAGTGAAGATACTATAGTCTCCCCTATCCAGGTATTTATTTTTTAGTAATCTTACCCATTTGAGATTTGGCCTATCATGCATCATCCAAACCAACTTCGCGCCAAGAGCCTGATTCTGCCTGAGGAGATCCTTAACCCTAGCCCCATCCTTTTCCTTCTGCTCACAAACTGTCTTCCACTTCACAAGCAGGAATTTGAACTGCTCCGTCGAGCCTTTCCAAAAAAAATTCCTCATCAGCTAGGTTAATTTGTTATAAATTTTACTGGCCAAAGGTAAGCAAGACATCATATAGATAGGCATGGCTTCTAAGACTGCCTTAAGTGTCAGTCTCCTTTCCCGTGACAGCCATTTACTCTTCCAGGATTCTAATATGGACTTGACCTTTCCTAGTATGGAATTCCAAGAGTTACCAGGATGAATCCCTTTTACCAGGGGAAGCCCAAGATATTTATAGGGGAGTGTTCCTCTCCCAAATGACAGAATCATTAAAAAAATTTCTTCCCTCTCAGGAGGGGTGTTGAAAAAAAATACCTCTGATTTAACTTTACTGACCTCTTGTCCTGAGGCTCTTGAATACAAGTCTAATATTCTTTTAAACCTTATAGCTTCTCCTTCCTGAGTCATCCCAAAAAGCAGGGTGTCATCTGCAAATTGTTGGTGAGAAAATCTTGGCATATTTCTTGTAATTTGGATACCTATAATTTGCCCCTCCTGACACGAATTTGTAATAAATCTACCCAAGGCATCAGCCATGATAATAAAGAGGAAGGGGGAAATGGGATCTCCTTGCCTTAACCCTCTTGATATATTAAAGAATCCCTCTGGAGAACTATTAAGGAGAATTGAGACTCTAGGACTCGAGATCCATTCAAACACCCAATTTAGCCACTCTTGCTAGAACCCAAAGGCCTCTAAGATTTTAAAAAGGAATCTCCAGTTCACTTTATTATAAGCCTTCCGTATATCCAATTTGACCAACATGGAGGGAAACTTGTTTTTAAGAACTGAGTGAATGACCTCCTGGGCTATTATAACTCCATCCAAAATGGATCTTTCTGGGACGAATCCAGTTTGTTCCTCAGCTATGATATCTGGAAGAATCCTTTTCAATCTATTTGCCACTACTTTAGCCAAAATTTTATAAACTACATTGCACAAGGAGATTGGTCTGAAATCTTCAAAAGATTTGGGCTTAGCTTTCTTAGGTATTAATGCTAGAAAGGTATTATTGATTTCCTTCAGAACCTTTCCGTCTCTCCTGGACTCCTCGTAGGCCACTGTTAAATCCTTGCCCACAATGCTCCAACATTTCTGAAAGAAAGCTGCTGGGAATCCATCGGGTCCCAGGGCCTTATCTGGGCCTAATTGAAAGAGGGCTTCTTTGATTTCCTCTTCCGTGAAATTTCTTGTCAACATAAGATTTTGATCTTCTGAAACCAACCTTGAGATAACTCTTAGGAATTCTTGTTGAGCTTGAAGGTCTGAACCTATTCCTTCATTTAAGAGATCCTAAAAGTAATCAATCGCCGCTTGTCCAATTTCTAACAGAATCTCAATGATCCTTCCCTCTCTATTCTTTATGGCTGAGATTCTATTGACCTCTCTTCAGATTTTAGTAGAATTGTGGAAGAACTTAGTGTTTGCATCCCTAGCTTTCAACCACACCTCTCGAGATTCCTGCCTCCAATACACTTCTTCTTTAGCCAAAATATCCTCTAACTTTCCCATCAGTTCTTTTTCCCTGTTAAAAGAATCATTATCAATTCCTTCTCTTGAAAATTTTTCATTAAGGAATTGTATCTCGGTCTCTATTTGCTTCTTGGTTTCAAAGATATTCTTGAAATGATCTTTATTCCACTGTCTTAAATTTACTTTGATGAGTTTTAGTTTGGTAACAATATTAAATAATCCAACTCCCCCAGGATTACAACTTTTCCACCAATCTTCTATCAATGTCAAAAAGGAAGGATCCTTGAACCACATATTTTCAAATTTGAACGAACATCTTACTAGTTTCCTTTCACCCTGTATTTCAAGACTAATTGGGAAATGGTCTGAACCTGATTCCAAGATAATCTTATTGTCCAGATTGAAAGGAAATTTACTCAAATCCCCTTTCACAAAAAACCTATCCAACTTTTCTGCTATATTGCAAAATCCCAACCTTCTATTATTCCAAGTAAAATTTATGTTGGCCATCTGGATCTCAATCAGAGCATTCCTGTCTACAAAGTCCTCAAAATCTTTCTGCGATTGAAGTTTCCTGCCCACCCCTCCCAATTTATCTTCCACTCTCAAAATGGCGTTGAAATATCCCCCCAAGATAATGAAATCCCAAGCTCTATTGTCACATACGGAATCTAGTTCCGCCCATAACTCCTTTTTCTGGATTTGAGAATTAGGACCATAAACATTTACCAAGAGAAAGCTCAAGCTTGAGGCCAAACTCCTAACCTTACTGGCTATCCATCCATTTCTAGAACCTACTTCTTCTAGTAGAATAGACTGTGGTCGCCAGAGGGTCATTAATCCTCCAGAAGGACCTCTAGAATTTACTTTACTCATCTTCCACTAACTAAAATTTTTGCAAAGGCTTGGTTATCACTTTCCTCTAGTTTGGTTTCCTGAACCATACAGATATCAGGTTGTAGTGTCTTCAGCTTGTGCCTTAGCAGGCACTTCTTGTTAGGGGCATTCATGTCCCTAACATTCCAAGACAAAATTCTCATTGTTGTTCAGGAAGGGGACCCCCCTTCCCTACTTTCAACAGATCCAACAATTTTAGTTGGCTGCTTGCCTCCCCATCCCACTTCAGTTTCTTCTTGTTAGGAATCTGACCTCTTGACTTATGATCTCCACAGTCTGGAGAGGACTTTTCAAAAATCTTTCAGTCCAATCCCTAGAGTTTCCAAAGGTCTATATTCCTTAATCTCTTCCAGAGGTTTAAGAGCCAGGGAATTGGCTTCATCTTTAATCCCAAAGACTTCCAATCCTTTCTCTTTATTCATCAACCAGTCGTCTTCCAAGGCATCTTCCACCGATCTTAAAGAGCCCTCTTTGACGGCCCTTGCAAGTTGAACTGACTCACTTCCTACCTCAATCAAAGAGTCAAAGTCTTCCTTCTGCATGCTGGGCTTAATCGCCTCTATAGTTTCTATGATCTTGTTATTGATATTTTGAGAAAATTTTACAAATTCCTCCATCTCAAGAAGAAATCTACACCCGTCTTCCAGAACCACATCACCTTTTCCAATTATCTTTTTCTCACAATCTGCTTTCCTAACCCCCTCACGAAACATCTCTACCTCCTTCTGACTTGGGAGCTGCTCTGACTAAAGACTGTCCATCTCATCCCTTTCGCCTTTCCTCTTCATCGCTCCCTAACCTAGATCTTTCCTCAGTGCTTCTCCTTGTCCCATAATTTTGCCTGAACACTTAGCTTGATCCAACTCCTGATCTCTCCAACCTACCGTGTTTACCCAAACTCCTTCTGGCTTGGGTTCATAGATCAGCGGTTGGCTCAAAGTACTCCAATCTATGAAAATCTCAATTTCTCTCCACCAATGCTCCAGGAAGCGATTTTCAATGCAGATTCTGACATATGATCCTTCTTCCTTGGGGTCCTTCCATTCCTCAATGCAGATAAATTTCCCCAAGTAGTTTCCAATTTCTTCTATAATCTTTTGTTTCCAAAATTCTAATGGTAAGTTAGGCATTCTATACCAATCCTGTGTTTGATCCATTTTATATTTGATTAGATCAAAGCCCACAAACCAATCTCTTAAGAAGAAGCCATAACCATTTAATAGCCAAATCTCATCTAAGATTTCCATTTTGATCTTCTCAGAAGGGCAGAAAAAAAGAAAAAACCATTTGCTAGGGTTTTAATAGATAACTCTTTTCCCCACCTTTCCTGCCACCATTTTCTTAAATCTTCCAGATCTAATTTAGAGCCATACCATTTCCCTATAACTCCAAGCTTTTTCATGTTATCAATAGAAGGTTTTAATAAGTTCGATCCTAAAACCATGGTTTTTTTATCATACCTAGATTCGATTGATTTCTTACCTTTGCTTCCCTCTCCAAAGAAGGGTTGTCTCTATCAATCCCAACCCTGACCTCCAAAGGATCATCTTTGATTCTTTTGGTGTCCCTTATTTTCCCATTTTCTCCAATGTTAATTCCAGGGAGTATTTTTTACCTGAGATCGCCAAAATTGCCGATCTTCCTTTGCTCTCCATGGTTCTCGAACTACACGATCCTGGACTTTACTCATTGGTATTTCTTTTTCTGTTTCTTCGGCCCATGTTTGAGACTACTTGGACTCCTGACCTTCCAGTGATTCCTGTCGCCCTTTGGGTCTTTCTTCTGCCCTACCTGCGATCAGATGCCCTTCATCCTCCTGCTTTTTTTCGCTAATTCGATCCATTCTTCAAATATAAGAATTGTAACCGTGTAAAAATTTAGACCAAGGATGAACCCCCTGGGTGACATGCAAATGCCCCACTTCACATGTCATGGGTAATTCAGGATACAAGATCTTGGCGGCCTTAGGAAATTTTTACACCAGCCTGGGCTGGTGGAGGGCATCTCATAGAGGACATGCGGGTGGGCTTGGTTCCTTAATATGGTTACACTCGACCTTACCTCAAGGTGCCCCCATGGCGAAACATGGGGGTGGGCATTGGTCCATGCATTGCCATAAGTGCGACCCCTACCTCCAGGTGTCCCCATGGCCACTACAAGGGAGCCCCCGCCCGGTGGGATTTGAACTTGGGTCTATGGTGTGAAACTCCTCGCTCCCCACCACTAGACCCAAACCCGTTGGGCAAAAATTTAGACTAGGGATGAACCCCCTTGGCGACATGCAAATGCCCCACTCCACATGTCACAGGTATTTCAGGATACAAGATCTTGGGGGCCTCAGGAAATTTTTACACCAGCTCGAGCTGGTGGAGGGCATCTCATAGAGGACATGGGGGTGGGCTTGGTTCCTTAATATGGTTACACTCGACCTTACCTCAATTTTCTATCCATTTATTTATTTACACATTTTATGAATTTTGTTTATATGGAATCTGAATCTTAATTGTTTACATGAATTTGAATCTTTTAGCCCTTGTTGTGAGTGTAGAACACCTCTCAGCATAAATATTTAATGGGATTAATTTTCAATGTTCTTCAAGATTTAAAGTTTTCGTTAAAAAATTAATTTTTTGTTTGGTAATAACCGTAACTTTCCTAACTTAGGTTTTATCGGCAAAAAATAGGGTTTCTGAATAATGTTCTATTTAGTTTTTTGAGATTTAGCCAAGAAGCCTTGAATTCATATTTTTTAACTTTACCAACTTTTCCTTATATATTCAAACTTTGTTTTTGGTTCATACTTATTTTCTGATATAGTTTGTGATTTTTTCATTTTGTCCACAAGTATGTGATTCACACTTTGGACAAGAAGTCTTGAGTCATAATTTGTTTACCTTTATGACTTTTTTTCTATATTCAAACTTTGTTTTTCGTTCCTAATTTTTTAAATTGCCTAGTTTGTCGATAAGCCTATTATACCACATAAAGTAAGGGAAGGTTGTTTTAAACTTATCCATATTAAATATAAATATTTAAAGGCAATGCCTTTCCTAATCTAGGACTTGTAAATTTCATATATATCAGTCCTTTAACGTATCAAAGAAAGAACCAATCTTTTCTTTTATTGGTGGAAGTTGTACATCTTGAACTATACAGTGTGTCAATAATGCTCAAGTCATATTTTCTCATTTCTATAAGTTTTGTAGTTTTTCGGTAAGCCGATTATACTAGATAAAGTAAGGAAAGGTTGTTTTAAACCAAACCATATTATATATAACTATTTTAAGCCAATGGCTTACCCAATAGGACTTGAAAATTTTATGTCAGTTAGTTAATGTTTCGAATAAAGAACCCATCTTTACTTTTATCAGCAAAAGTTGTATATCTTGAACTAGACAGTTCGCTAACAAAGCTTAAGTCATATTTTGTTTATCTTTATCAGCTTTTGTTTCTATATTCAAACTTTATTTTTCATTCCTAAAACCATGACTTCTGTTGTTTGCCAATAAGTCTCAATTATAGCACATAAAGTACAGAAATGTACTAGTTTGCTAGGGTTGCATTCCCTTCTCTCATCCTATGATCTTCAAGATGATTGCTTGGAGATCTAGGGAACATTTATACTATATTATAACTACTAGGGTTTAGAGCTCATAGAAATATCATGAATGAAAAAAATTTAGCATTGTTATTGTGTGTGCAAAATAATGGTTTTAAATAGTAACCAAGCAGTTATGTTTTACTATAGATGTCTAGACTGATTACTATTCAATAATTCTCATAAATGAAGTTTTTCAATAGTTAATTTTGTACTCTGTTGCAATCCCTATGGTATGGTATTTGGTCCAGCTTCATTATTTCAAGGCTTTTGTTGTGCTAGTTTGCTAGGGTTCTCCCTTCTATCATCCTACAATCTTCAAGAAGATTCCTTGGAGATCTCGGGAACATTTATACTATATTATAACTTCTAGGGTTTAGAGCACATATAAATATCATGAACGAAACAAATTTAGCATTGTTATTATGCGTGCAAAACACTTGTTTTTAAGTTTTGTTCTCCTATAGATGTCTAGATTGATTACAACTCAATAATTCTCATAAATGAAATTGTTCATTAGTCAATTTCCTACTATGTTCGACAAATGTAGTAATGAAACAGTTAGAAGTAGAAGTATAAATTATAGAGGACACCTTTTGTAGATGAAACAAAATTAGTATTTGAAATGTATACATCTAAAATTAACAATTTAGAAACTTCACTCTGCCATGATTAGGACATCTTTGTTATCATTTTATTTTCCAAATTCTTTAACAAAGTATTCAATAAGAGTATACAAATAACCATGCAAAGTTATGTATTTCTTTTGGTTATTGAAGAAGGCTAATACTTTGTTATTGCCTATGATGCTCTTTTACATCTTCCACAAAATATATGGTGTTCTTGCAAATCAAGTAACAATTATTTTTTGTTTTCCTATTATGGTTGTATTCTTCAATATAACAGATACTTTTATAGTTTAAAAACATTTGCTTTTACCTATAGTAAAGACAATGGTCAACATTTTGAATGTTGAAAGCTATAGGGTATGTAAACAACACTCTACTCTTGACATTGATGATGCCTTGAAAAAGCAACATTTATTTAGGATAGATTCATTTTTCTACACCCCAAGAGATTATTTATTTGACAAACTCAAAGTTCTCCTACATTTTCGTTATACTTCTATTGAATTGCATAATGGATTAATTGATCACTTTTTGTTATGTGAAGCATGCCATGACTATGATGCGTTGCACGTGTATGCATATGAATTACATCCAAAAATGTTGTACGAGATGCATGGTATTTATGATGTCAATGCGTATTTATCTAGAATGCGATTGTCAACTTCAACTTCTCTTTCTAAAATAGAAAGAATCTTTAGGGTGATACATTTTGTATATGATGGATCTCAAAATGGTTAAATATATCAATTGCATTGTGGTCCACAACAATGAAAAAGAAATACTTACATTTCAACACAAATGTGCAAACAAATCCTTATTCAATATTATTTCATGACGAGAATCCTCTTTGCATTCATTATGAGCTAGTGTTTTGTACAAAAATGTTGGCAACAAACATGCCAATCTCATCAAATTGCATTTTAGTTTTTTGTGCAAGACTAGAAATGTATTTGTTTGAAAAAATCTATTGTTATCACCTCTAACTATGTGGAGAGTCTTTTCAATGCTATATGTTATTTAATGGAAGAAGAATTTGATGTTCAATCTTTAAGACTTTACATTGCATAGTCTTTTTGCAATGTGAAAAAAGGTGACCATTATAGTGCAGTTAATTGTTGGAAGGACTACTTAGAAGATGACATCTCACAAACAACTCCATGCATTACTAACTGAGAAGGCTATATTATAAACATGCCAATGCCATTTTCGAAAGGAAAGATCGAAGGAGGCCCATTTTGTTTTCAATGGATAGCAACCATATTCAAAACTAGAATTCAAGTTTGGTCTTCACATAGTAAACAAATTAAAAAAAATTATTGCACTCAAACAAATATGTTGAAGACATACAACATAATAGCATTTAAAACAAACACAACACACATAAACTGTGAGCCACTAGTAGCAACACATGTTAATAGAGCATGTGAAATAAATTGTTCTCATACATTGCAAATGGATTTTGCTCATATCGAACAATTACAGATGCAAGTGCAATTAGAAGTGAATGGCAAAAACATTCGAGATAACAAGAAAATATCACTAAATCAGTTCAAGAAGACATAGCACAGGAATATAAAAAATATAGAGCAACTAAACACTTCATGCATATAGAACAGACCAGTTAGAGTAACACATGTTAGTGGGGCATCTCAAGTAAATTGTTCAAGTGCATTGCAAATGGATTATAGTCATACTAAACAATTACTGTTTGATATTCAATCACAAGTGCATGACACAAAAACTTGATATAAAAATAAAATATCATTGTATCAATTAAAGAATATACTGTGCAATACTAGAAAAGAACAAGACCAACTTTCTTTCAATACAGTATATTAAAAATGTATCACTGCAAAATAAAGATATTTGAAAGCCATTGACA
This sequence comes from Cunninghamia lanceolata, assembly GCA_027924645.1. Lineage (NCBI taxonomy): Eukaryota > Viridiplantae > Streptophyta > Pinopsida > Cupressales > Cupressaceae > Cunninghamia > Cunninghamia lanceolata. Next base: position 3,040,624 of record BSBN01000516.1, read on the forward strand.
ATACTCCTCAACATGAATGTTTTATCTACCAATAGTTATATTTTTCACATAGAATGAAAAAAGTTACAAAAAATGGACAAACCTATCGAACTTTAACAAAACAAAATATAGTACATTCATTTCAACAAGTTTGTTCCTCATGCAAAAGATCATTGCAGGATGGTAAACTACCATGCTTTGCAACTCCACAATTAATAAGATGAAACAAACCACTATAAATCTTATCATCTTTGTTAGAACTTGAAGAGAGACTCATATCCCCTCGAATTTCATTTGCACAAATTAGACAGTGGGGACACAACTGGTCTCAAATGGGATTGACTAGATCAATAATTAATGTGCCCACAAATATGAACATTGTCCAAAAAGTACTTCCACGATTCATTGATGAAACAATTACAGTTGCTATTGCACTAAAAAGGAAATTGCAATACAAGAATCCATATCAAGTTTGGAATGTTCATCCCAATATTATCATGAAAGAATTAAAATTATTAAGTCAAACACATTTATACAAGATGGAAAACATTTCTATTGACTACGAGTGGGAAAATTTCTTCAAAACAAGACATAATACGGACTCTGAAAAAATGGAAATGTCTTCTGATAGTGATATAGATAGAAATGATAGGAACAATATTGATGAATGTGAAACATATACTGATGCACATGTTCATGGATTTATAGAATCCAGATCTATTTACGATCCACATGATAAGATAATTAAAATAGCACCTGGCGATATCCAATCACAAGTGCATGGCATAGAAACTCGATATAAAAATAAAATATTGTTATATCAATTAAAGAATATTGTGAAATACTAGAAAAGAACAAGACCAACTTTCTTTCAATACAGTATATAAAAAATGTATCATTGCAAAACAAAGATATTTGAAAGCCACTGACGATACTCCTCAACATGAATGTTTTATCTACCAACAATTACATTTTTCACATAGAATGAAAAAAGTTACAAAAAATGAACGACAAACCTATCAAACTTTAACAAAACAAATATAGTACATTCATTTCAACGAGTTTGTTCCTCATTCAAAAGATCACTACAGAATGGTAAACTACCATGCTTTGCAACTCCACAATTACTAAGACAAAACAAACCACTACAAATCTTATCATCTTTGTCAGAACTTGAAGAGAGAATCGTATCCCCTTGAATTACATTTGCACAAATTAGACAGTGGGGACACAAACGGTCTCAAATGGGATTGATTGGATCAATAATTAATGTGCCTATGAATATGAACATTGTCCAAAAAGTACTTCCACGATCCATTGATGAAACAATTATAGTTGCTATTGCACTAAAAAGGAAATTGCAATACAAGAATCCATATCAATTTGGGAATGTTCATCCCAATATTATCATGAAAGCATTAAAAGTATTAAGTCAAACACATTTATACAAGATGGAAAACATTTCTATTGACTACGAGTGGGAAAATTTCTTCAAAACAAGACATAATACGGACTCTGAAACAATGGAAATGTCTTCTAATAGTGATACAAATAGCAATGATAGGAACAATACTAATGAGTGTGAAACACATACTGTTACACTTGTTCATGGATTTACAGAATCTAGATCTGTTTATGATCTACATGATAAGATAATTGAAATAACACCTGGCAATATTCAATCACAAGTGTATCAATATTCAATCACAAGTGTGTGGCATAGAAACTTGATATAAAAATAAAATATCGATGTATCAATTAAAGAATATATTGTGCAATACTAGAAAAGAACAAGACCAACTTTCTTTCAATATAGTATATAAAAAACATATCACTGCAAAATAAAGATATTTGAAAGCCATTGATGATAAGTTCCTCAACATGAATGTTTTATCTGCCAGCAGTTACATTTTTCACATAGAATGAAAAAAGTAACAAAAAATGAACGAAAAACCTATCAAACTTTAACAAAACAAAATATAGTAATTTCATTTCAACAAGTTTGTTCCTCATGAAAAAGATCACTTCAGAATGGTAAACTACCATGCTTTGCAACTCCACAATTAATAAGATGAAACAAACCACTACTTATCATCTTTGTCAGAACTTGAAGAGAGACTCATATCCCCTCGAATTGCATTTGCACAAATTAGATAGTGGGGATAGAAACGGTCTCAAATGGGATTGACTAGATCAATAATTAATGTGCCTATAAATATGAACATTGTTCAAAAAGTACTTCCACGATCCATTAATGAGATAGTTACAATTTCTATTGCACTAAAAAGGAAATTGCAATACAAGAATCTATATCAAGTTGGGAATGTTCATCCCAATATTATCATGAAAGCATTAAAAGTATTAAGTAAAACACATTTATACAAGATGGAAACATTTCAATTGACTACGAGTGGGACAATTTCTTCAAAACAAGACATAATACAAACTTCAAAATAATGGAAATGTCTTCTAATAGTGATACAGATAACAATGATAGGAACAATACTGATGAATGTGAAACACATACTAATACACTTGTTGAAATGGTTTTATAGAATCTAGATCTGTTTATGATCTACATGATAAGATAATTGAAATAGCACCTGGCAAACAAAATCAAACAATTGGAATATTCAAGGACAAATATGCAGAAGAGATGAATTTTCCAACCCTATTCTTTGGCCATCCGAGAGATGAAGACATAACCAAAAGATTCACATATCAAAAAATTACAAAATGGGAGCTATTACATTCAAGTCATGACTTTGCAAACCATACAACTAATTTATTTTTCAAAACAATGTGTTTCATCATAAATAAAATCATTTCAAGTATATAAATAAGAATTAGAAAAGGTCAATTAAAAGGAAGAACTCTACTTGCAAAAGATGTTAAACATAAGCCAAATTTGGACAAAATATTAAAGTCAGATATTGGATACATGGATTTCAAACATATTTGTATTTCTCCATATTATTTGCATCAAATAAAAAAAAGCATATTTGCAATGATACAACAACTAGGACTTCCAACATTCTTTTTAACTTTTTCACATGTAGAGCATGAATGGACACCTTTAGTAGATGCATTAACCAAAATGTGTTTAAAAAACAAGGAAAATGAAATTGATTCACTTATTAGAAAAGACCCTATTACTTATAGTTGTTATTATCGGCATCGAATAAATTGCCTAAAGAAACTATTATGTAAAGATCATATAATTCTTGGAACCATTACTAATTACTTCTTTGTAATTGAATTCTAGAATAGTGGAAATGAACATGATCATGCTCTAGTTTGGGTACAAAATTCTCCTATATTCAAAATGTTTGTAGACAAATATATTACATGCATCACAAATTTTCTTGACAACAAGCTTGCAAGCTACATCGACACTATCACACAATTTGTAGGAAAATAAAAAAACACATTGCAGATATAATTTTCCAATTCCACCAATGAGAAAAACAACAATACTTGAATTGATCTCATATATGGAACAAACCGTAATGAATAATGTTGTTAATATCCAAAAAATAATTGAACAAAATGAATACAACGATTCGATGTCTTTGGATGACTTTTTAAACGAAATTAAAATAAGTGAAACTGAATACACAAAAGCAATACAATCAACACTCAATAAAACAAGTATTTTCTTAGAAAGAAGGCCATCCCATATTTGGAATAATAGTTTTTGTATAAAAATACCATAGTTGTAGCAAGCAAATACTGATGCACAATTTATTCTCAAAACATATGTTGTCGTGTATTGCTCATCATACATGACAAAAGTGGACAAATCTATGACTACATCTTTTAAAATAATATGCAAAGAACATGAAATGACAGAGATTGATGCCATACAAATGATAAGGGCACTTGGAAACACATTACTAAATCTTCAACAAATGTCTTCTCAGCTTGCAGCACACATAGTTCTATCACTACCATTAAATTCAAGCTATAGAAAATGCATTTTCATAAACACATCTCGACCTGAAGAACAAACATTCATTCTCAAATCTACATCACTACTTCAGAAAGAAGCTAAAAAATCACAAAATATAATGTGTCAATCAATTATCGATCGCTATCTACATCGTCCAAAAGAATTGAAACACATATGCTTAACTCAATTCACTGTAGAGTTCACAATTATCAAAAACAAATACGTAAAATGCAATAAAAATAACATTATTAGATTTGTTAAATACAACAAGCACATTGACTATGAAAACTATTGTAGAGAAAAATTATTACTATATGTTCCTTTTCAAGATAACGAAGGTATATTAAAAGAGAAATTCAAAAGATTTGCAAATGCATGTATGTTTTTAATGAGAACATTGTCCAACAAAATGAATGTAGATATACACACAACTTCAATACCATATGGGGAGATCTTGACAATGCATATAAAGAAGTTGAAGCAAATGAAACATCAACTATGAATGTGCATAGCAAACAAATTGATGAAAATAATAATATTGACTCATATGACCTACATACTGATTTGAAATGGTTGCAAGAAATACAAAAATCAATAAAAATATATATTGGTTTTCAAATTGTACCTAATCCAACTCTACTTAATAACCTAGAATACTATAAGCTAAGAAGACTGTTAAACAAAGAGCAACAAGCAATTTTAAAAGACATTGCAATGAAAAAAATTAAACATATGCAAACCATTGTACCTTTTCTTAACTGGTGGTGTAGGAACTGGAAAAACATTTATAGAAAAAGTAATTTTTCAAATGTTGTTACGTATTTACAATTCAAATGAATGCTCATATCCACTAAAACAAAAAGGCCTCATAATGGCATACATAGGAAAAACAACATACAATGCAAGTGGAACAACAATTCATTTTGCATTGCTAATGCCATTCAACAAATCTACTTTAATTCCACTCAGCAATGAAACACTAGATTTGTTGCAAAAAAATTGTGAACAATTAAAAGTGTTGCTAATAAATGAAGTTTCTTTGATAGGAAGTCAATTTTTATATTCTGTTGACAAATGAATAAGAGACATAAAACGTATCCCAACAAAATTCTTTGCTAATATTGACATGGTCTTTTGTAGTGACTTTTACCAGGCACAACCAATACAAGATAATCTTATCTTTGAACATCCTATTATTAACAAAGAACAAGTTCCATACACTTTTTGAACTGATAACATACAATGTTATGAATTACAAACTACTATGCATCAGAGAAACAAAACATTTATCACTATACTAAACAAAATCCAAACTAATTCACAATCTAATAGTGATATAGAATATCTGAACACCAAATGCCTTCAACCTACTCCAATTGAGCCTACATTTCCATATCTTTTCCATTCAAACAAGGAAGTGCCTTCACACAACACAAAACTGCTAGCATATGTTCCAGGACAGCGAATTATCATTGATGCAATTGACAATAGAAGAAAACTATTCAATATAATAAGTTATTCAAATACAACACTACCAATACAAATTGTACAAAAAATAGACATGTTGGTTGAATTATACGCTGGAAACTATAGCATAGAAGATGGATTGGTAAATGGTGCTGATGGAATATTCAAAGCATATACAACTAATAACAACATAGATGTCATATGGATTCAATTCAATGACTCAAAAATTGGGAGACAACAGTCTGCAAAACTAGCACAACTACATACAAATACAATTCCAAAAGAATGGGTACCTATACAATGAATAACAAAGTATCTATCAAGAGGTAAACTGTAATGCCCTGCTAAGAAACCCTAGAGAACAACTCGACTATGCTAACGAAAAAGGGAAAAAAAAATTTAAACAAAGTAATAACAAAGAAATGTAAATCATATTTATTCACGTCAAGTTATTAAGTTTATCCTCTAGGGATTCTGTGGTTGCATTACTAACAAACTATTGACAAGATCTAACTAACTAACAACCATAGTTCATTCTAAATCTGATTCCATCAAATGAATAAACACATACATTTCCATATTATATCATCAGATAAGTAATCATCAAGATCTTGTATGAAGGCTTACAAGTACAAATATAATTTCCTTAATAAGAGAGTACACCATTACATTGTTTACAATATCACTTTCCTGATTACATTGGAGTACATATATCAAGATAACAATACATGATTCAATTGATATACATAACTAGAATATGAACATAAGTATATGTCACCTCAAGCTAGTACAAGATCTAAAATCTGATATAAGAGGTACATCCTTCTCGCACACGAACAACAATATGGGAAACCAATGGAAATAAAAGCATAACCACTCGACTATGTGGAACCCTAAGGTCCACCCCCAATGCTAGGAGATAACAATAAGGTCCCACTACGGCAACAGTCAAGAAGATAAAAGACTAACAGGTGCAAGGACTACACAAGACTCCAATATAACATGGGTCAATATTAACATCACAAATAACTCAAAAATCACTTCCAGAGGTGATCACACAACAAATGGGGAGAACACAATCAAAGAATGCTAGGCTGCAATAGGGAAGAATGTCATCGCATGGCCCTGACATGGGTTACCTTGATAGTCTCTCACTAGACACTGGCCTCCATCTATGGTTACCCTGACAGTCTCTCACTAGACATCAGTCCCATAGGATGACACATGTGGAACCAACATTCCTTTCATGAGGACAAGGAAGTTGATTTTTCCAACCACGGCCTTCTCACCCCATCCTTAGCCTGAACAAGCACTACATGCATCTGTGAGGAATCCAATTATCTTAATTACTGTGAAAACTACCCAACCCTCTATATTTATTATTAAGTTATCACTAAATTAACAACTTCCAATGGGTTACCCTGACAGCCACTTTGGGCTCCAGCCCCACATTGAAAGCCACTTCCCCTTCACTGCATCTAGATTCTCAAAGCCCAAAACATAAACCAAGCATGAACTATCCCATTTCTCAAATATACATCATTTCACATTACACAGAGCAAGGCATTCCCATCTTGCATGATCATAATAATCACATGAATAAGTACACTAAGTAAGGCACAAACCATCTTGCACATGTATCATACCAACATGAATAGGAGACAATATTTAAAGAATGCATTTTATTCAACTCACATGATGCACACATAGCCAACCCCACACAAACACACCCTCCTAGGCCTCTGGAATCAACTTACCCAACTAACATAAGCACTTGACACCATGAAAACACAATGGTTTCACATCACATTCACTCTCAATGCACATCATAAACTAAGATCCCTCATCACATAACAATAATTCAATTACAACACAACAAATGCAACATATGATTTATTCAATCTTTAAAACAAAACTATATAGGGACAACATCTCATATCTACTATAAAAGTTAGCATTCATATACAATTCTTCTTTATCTATGTTTCTCAAACAACCATCCCAAAATGCATTCTATATCCTAGCATAACATTAGACTACTATTAAACCCCTTCACTTATGGACACTATTAGCATTACTACTAATATCTTATCATAAATCAAAATGCTTCATCGAAACTAGAAAACAACATCATAATATCATTAATTAATTTCTTGTATGAACTCTAAATCCATCTATACTACCTTTCAATTTAATCAACAACACATAAAACATTAAATTTTTCCCCTTCGCACATGTAGTAAAAGTAAGTCCTCCCATCGTTATTCAAGTCAAGATATAATTAAATCCACATAATAATTTTAAATAACCAATTTACTATTTAGAAACACTTTGAAGTCTTATCAAATGAAATTTCTACAAAAAAAAATGACAATGTTAAAAGAACGTGCATTTATCAAGTACAAGATATAAACAGGACTAAAAATAACAAAAGATTATATACATAATCTAATTCATAATCCAATCAACTCAAGATTCTTCTAGTTCTCTCTAACAGATTATCTTCCCAACTTTACATTTTCGACATATAAAAGAAAAAAAAATTCTTAATTAAGGTAACACTAAGCCTTTCTTGACAATTACACAATTCTATATACATCTTTACCCAAATTCAATAATACAAATAAAGGTTTACTAACATTTCCATAATATGGAAACCTATACAGAACACATTTCCATTCTAAGATGAGATATTTATAACTTGAAGATAAATATAAGCAATTTGATAGATTAAATATTTACCTTACTAACGTAGTAAGCCATGATAAATTATCCAATAAATATCTTTACCAAATAATAAGATATATCCTTTTTCCTAGGTTAATAAATCATTTACAAAACTTGTCATGATGAATTCTACCATAGGCAATGGGTAAGTGAAAGAAGATGGGCCAAAAAGGGGTCTTAAGTGACTACTTTTTTTATGAAATTAGGAAATGCTAGCCTTGGATGAGAAATTGAGCATAGTTACACTCAAAATTTGGAGATGAAGCCAAAACAATGTTCGTAGTGCTCTGAGCCTACTTTCTAAACTACTATTTTTTTAAAAAAATGGTATAGATTAAGGGGTTCAAAAGAGGGAGCCACGGAAATTCATGTTGTTTCTGTCAAAAAAACATAACATAGCATGTTTTGTGGCTCCCTCAAAAGGTTAACTCTTTTTTGGTATTTTTAAAATCGCTTCAGTGAGAAATTAGCTAACAACATGTAGTTTATGCCCGATTTTTCTAATAATTTTTTGATGAATTTTTTATTTTTTACTAATTTTCAAAGTGGACACATCCTAAAAATAGAATTTTGCCTATGCTACCCCTATAAATTTTGAAACCTAATTGAAAATCTTTTTTTTAATATGTGTAGAATGGAGTCTAGTTTCTAAATATGTATTTTTTTTTTAAATTTCAATGAATGGTTAATTTACAATGAAAAAAATGCCAAATAGTGGTTTTCGCCCAAAACTGGACACACAAACAAAAGAAATTAAAGATGACAGGCTTAACATTGTCAAAATGTGAAAAAAAATTACATCATTAAATAGCTAAGAGAAAGCCTAACATTACCCAGGTGTTTGATTTGTTCAACCTTGAAACATGTGCAAATCTGAGGGTTAGCACGAACAAAATTATGTGAAATCTTGTATAATTTGCAAAAACATGTCTGTGGATGTTGAAAAGGCACTCCAAGCCTTTGGGTTGGAAATCCAAAGCAATCCCAAGCCTAAGACTTGGGATTCCCAAAGCACAATATAACGTGAGCATGTTATAATGCGAGTGCGTTATATTGTGCTTTTTTTCTTTTTTGTATGTTTGCCGGTGTTTTCCCAGTTTGACATAATGCGAGCGCGTTATGTCTTCCTTTGAATCAGTTATGTTCAAGTTTCATTAGTATGTTTCATGGATGTATATATGTATGCTTGTAGGTATGTATGTATATACATGTATGCATGCTTGTATGTATGTACATGTATGTGTGCATGTTTGTATGTATGTATGTATGTTTGTATGTATGTATGTATGTATGTATGTATGTATGTAAGTGTTTTGGGTTTAGGTTATATAAGGACCTGGGCCTGTATAGGTTTGAGGGTTGAGGGCTGAGGGATTAGGGCTTAAGTAATAGGTAGAGGTAGAGGGTAGAGATTAGAGGGTTGAGGGTTACAGTTGAGGGTTAATATTCAGGTTGTTGAGTGTATAAGATTAAGTGTGTAAGGTGCGGGGATTAGGGTTTATGATATGGATTGAGGGTATATAAGGCATATGGCGACTTGGGTTGAGAGCACGTATGGTTTAGGTTTAATTTAAGTATAGGGTTGAGGCACAATATTCAGGGTTTAGGATATAAGGGTGAGATTATATGGTCTAGGGATGAGGATTTGTGGGTGTAGGCTTCAGGGTTTAAGGTATAGGGTTGATGATTGAGGGTATAGGGTTGAGGGTTTAGGGATAGGTTTTAGGGTTTAAGGTAACTTAAGGGTTAAGGGTTGAGGGATAGGGTTTAAGGTTTAGGGGTAAGGGATTAGGGTTTACGGTATAGTGTCTTGGGTTGAGGGTTTGGGAATAGGGATAACATTTAGGGTTTAGGGATGAGGGATTAGGGTTGAGGGTTGAGGTATTAAGGTTTAAAGTATAGTGTTGAGGGTTGAGTGTTTAGGGATAGGATTTAGGGTTTAGGGTTGAGGGATTAGGTTTTAGAGTTGATGGATTAGCGTTTAAGGAATAGTGTTGAGGGTTGAGGGTTTAGGGATAGGGTTTAGGGTTGATGGATTAGGGTTTAAGGAATAGTGTTGAGGGTTGAGGGTTTAGGACTAGGGTTTAGGGTTGACGGATTAGGGTTTAATGTTAAGAGTTGAGGGTTGAGGGTTGAGGGTTTAGGGATAGGGTTGATGGTCAATGAATTAGGGTTAAAGTAGAGTGTTGAGGGTAGAGGGATTAGGGATAGGGTTTAGGGTTGAAGGTTTAACGATTGAGGGTTGACGGTTAAGGGATTGGGGTTTAAGATATAGTGTTGAGCATCGAGGGTTTAGGGATAGGTTTTAGGGTTTAAGTTTTAATGGTTAAGGGTTCAAGGATAGGGTTTAGGGTTTAGGGATAAGGGATTAGGGTTTAAGGTATAGTGTCGAGGGTTGAGGGTTTAGGAATAGGGATAGCATTTAGGGTTTAGGGATGAGGGATTAGGTTTGAGGATTGATGGATTAGGGTTGAGGGTTGAGGGATTAGGGTTTAAGGTATAGTGTCGAGGGTTGAGGGTTTAGTGATAGGGTTGAGGGTTGAGGGTTGAGGGATTAGGTTTTAGGGTTGATGGATTAGGGTTTAAGGTATAGTGTTGAGGGTTTAGGGATATGGTTTAGGGTTGAGGGATTAGGGTTTAGGGTTGATGGATTAGGGTTTAATGTTGAGAGTTGAGGGTCTAGGGATAGGGTTGATGGTCAATAGATTAGGGTTAGAGTGTTGAGGGTAGAGGGATTAGGGATAGGGTTTAGGGTTGAAGGTTTAAGGATTGAGGGTTGAGGCTTTAGGGATGAGGGTTTAAGGCTTAAGATATAGTGTCGAGTGTTGAGGGTGTAGGGATAGGTTTGATTTTTAAGGGTTAAGGGTTGAGGGATAGGGATTAGGGTTTAAGGTATAGTGTTGAGGGTTGAGGGTTTAGGGTTGAGGGATTAGGGTTTAGGGTTGACGGATTAGGGTTTAATGTTGAGAGTTGAGGGTTGAAGGTTGAGGGTTTAGGGATAGGGTTGATGGTCAAGGGATTAGGGTTAAAGTAGAGTGTCGAGGGTAGAGGGATTAGGGCTATGGTTTAGGGTTGAAGGTTTAAGGATTTAGGGTTGAGGCTTTAGGGATGTGGGTTAAGGGAATAGGGTTTAAGACATAGTGTCGAGTGTCGAGGGTGTAGGGATAGGTTTTAGGGTTCAAGTTTTAAGGGTTAAGGGATAGGGATTAGGGTTTAAGGTATAGTGTTGAGGGTAGAGGGTTTAGGAATAGGGATAGCATTTAGGGTGGAGGCATTAGGGATAGGGTTTAGGATTTAAAGTTTAAGTGTTGAGGGTTGAGGATTTAGCGATAGGGTTTATGGTTTAGGGATAAGGGATTAGGGTTTAGAGTTTAGGGATTAGGGTACCATAAATTATAATTAGGGATTAGGGTTTATGGTTTAGGGATTAGGGGTTAGGGTTTAGGGTTAATGGATTAGGGTTTAGGGTTTAGGGATGTGCAATTAAGGGGTACCATAAATAAACTAGAATCTAGGTAGGGTTGGGAAATTTTGTGAATCATCATAGGCTGGAGATTGGAGATTTTGTTGTGTTCAAGTACATATCCAAGTCATATTTTAAGGTTAATATTTCAAAGAACAGGGTGTGTGAAAAACATCAATGCTCTTTAGCTTATGAATACCAACATTGATACAGATAAAAGATGCCCTTCTTCTAACAGAGTATGCAGTTCAAGTTAACCAATGGGTAGCAAGTTGTTGAATAAATTGGTTTAATGGGCATGCCTCCTTCTTCAAATTTATGCTTGGAGACTTTACACAAAAACTGGTAACTCTATACATTATTTTTCATTCTTTTATGTCCTATACACTATTAAGAACTTATAAAATCTAATTATGTAATGTGTTTATGGCAACACATTCCTCCTATATTTGTTTAATAGTTTATAAACATAGACAAACATATAGTGTTGCAAGGTCCAGGTGGGCAAGAGTGGGATGTACAATTAGGGGGTACCATAAATAAATTGGAATTTGGGTAGGGTTGGGAAAATTTTGTGAATCATCATGGGCTGGAGATTGGACATTTCATTGTGTTCAAGTACATATCCAAGTCATATTTTAAGGTTAAGATATTTCAAAGAATAGGGTGTGTGAAAAATATCAATGCTCTTCAACTTATGAATACCAACATTGATACAGATGAAAAATGCCCTTCTTCTAACAGAGGATACAGTTCAAGTCAACCAATGGGCAACAAGTTGTTGATTGAATTGGTTTCTTATGAAGAAAACAATGATGTTGTTGAAGCAATGGAAGAAAACCAAAATTGCAAGTCTAATTTAATTTATTTGAACTTTCAAAGTAGGCATTTGAATTGTAGCTTTACCAGGAGGATTGGTATCTTAAAAACTTAATTCTATTATAGGCCTTTCTTTGAAGAACCCTGGACATTATGGACCCTATCACCTAGAAAAGCACATGACAGTGAACTCTGCTCCACCTTTCAAATCAGATAAACCTTTTTATTCAATGAAAAATTTTTGAATTATCATGGGCTGGAGATTGGAGATTTTGTTGTGTTCAAGTACATATCCAAGTCATATTTTAAGGTTAAGATATTTCAAAGAACAAGGTGTGTGAAAAACATCAATGCTCTTCAGCTTATGAATACCAACATTAATATAGATAAAAGATGCCCTTCTTCTAACAGAGTATGCAGTTCAAGGCAACCAATGGGTAGCAAGTTGTTGAATGAATTGGTTTAATGGGCATGCCTCCTTCTTCAAAGTTATGCTTGGAGACTTTACACAAAAATTGGTTGAGTGTCGAGGGTTTAGGGATAGGTTTTAGGGTTTAAGTTTTAAGGTTTAATGGTTGAAGGATAGGGTTTATGGTCTAGGGATAAGGGATTAGGGTTTAAGGTATAGTGTCGAGGGTTGAGGGTTCAAGAATAGGGATAGAGTTTAGGGTAGAGGCAGTAGGGATAGGGTTTAGGGTTGAAGGTTTAAGGATTGACAGTTGAGGATTTAGGGCTGAGGGTTAATGGATTATGGTTTAACGTATAGTGTCAAGGATAGAGGGTTCATGGATAGGGTTTAGGGTTTACAGATAGGTAGAGAGGTGACAGGAAACAAAGGTGAGAGATAGAGAGGTGAGGGGAAAGATATAAGAAAATGAGAGAGGATTTAGGGATAGGGTTTAGTGATAGGGTTTAGGGTTGAGGGATTAAGGTTTAGGGTATAGTGTTGAGGGTTTAGGGATAGGGTTTCGGGTTGAGGGATTAGGGTTAAGGGTTGAGGGATTAGGGTTTGACGTTGAGAGTTGAGGTTTGACGTTTGAGGGTTGAGAGTTTAGGGATAGGGTTGAGGGTTGAGGGATTAGGGTTAAAGTAGAGTGTCGAAGGTATAGGGATTAGGGATATGGTTGGAGGGTTTAGGGATGAGGGATTAGGGTTTAAGGCATAGTATCGAGCCCGTTGAGGGTTTAGGAAAAGGGATAGCATTTAGGGTATAGGGATGAGGGATTAGGGTTGAGGATTGAGATATTAGGGTTGAGAGTTGATGTATTAGGGTTTAGGGATAGGGTTAAGGGTTAAGGGATTAGAGTTAAGGGTTGAGAGATTAGGGTTTGACGTTGAGGGTTGAGGGTTGAGGTTTTAGGGTTGAGGGTTTAGGGATAGGGTTGAGGGTCAAGGGATTTGGGTTAAAGTAGAGTGTCGAGGGTATAGGGATTAGGGATAGGGTTAGAGGGTTTAGGGATAAGGGATTAGGATTTAAGGTATAGTATCAAGCCTGTTGAGGGTTTAAGAATAGGGATAGTATTTAGGGTTTAGGAATGAGGGATTATGGTTGAGAGTTGAGGGGTTAGGGTTGAGAGTTGAGGGATTAGGGTTTAGGGATAGGGTTTAGGGTTTAGGGTTCAGGGATTAGGGTTTAAGGTATAGTTTTGAGGGTTTAGGGATAGGGTTGAGGGTTGAGGGATTAGAGTTAAGGGTTGAGGGATTAGGGTTTGACGTTGAGGGTTGAGGGTTGAGGTTTTAGGGATAGGGTTGAGGGTCGAGAGATTAGGGATAAAGTAGAGTTTTGAGGGTATAGGGATTAGGGATAGGGTTGGAGGGTTTAGGGATAAGGGATTAGGGTTTAAGGTATAGTATCAAGCCCATTGAGGGTTTAGGAATAGGGATAGCATTTAGGGTTTAGGGATGAGGGATTAGGGTTGAGGGTTGAGGGATTGGGGTTGAGGATTGAGGGATTAGGGTTTAGGGATAGGATTTAGGGTTTATGGTTGAGGCATTAGGTTTTAAGGTATAGTGTTGAGGGTTTAGGGTTTATGGATTAGAGTTAAGGGTTGAGGGATTAGGGTTTGACATTAAGGGTTGAGGGTTGAGGGTTGAGGGTTGAGGTTTTAGGGTTGAGGGTTGAGAGATAGGGTTGAGGGTCAAGGGATTAGGGTTAAAGTAGAGTGTCGAGGCTATAGGGATTAGGGATAGGGTTGGAGGGTTTAGGGATAAGGGATTAGAGTTTAAGGTATAGTATCAAGCCCCCATTGAGGGTTTAGGAATAGGGATAGCATTTAGGGTTTAGGGATGAGGGATTAGGGTTGAGGGTTGAGGAATTAGGGTTTAGGGTTTAGGGATTAGGGATTAGGGATTAGGTATAGTGTTTAGTGTTTAGGGATAGGGTTTAGGGTTGAGGGATTAGAGTTAAGGTTTGAGGGATTAGGGTTTGACATTGAGGGTTGAGGTTTGAGGTTTTAGGGTTTAGGAATAGGGTTGAGGGTCGAGGGATTAGGGTTAAAGTAGAGTGTCGAGGGCATAGGGATTAGGGATAGGGTTTAAGGTTTAAGGATTGAGGGTTGAGGCTTTAGGGCTAAGGGTTAAGGGATTAGGGTTTAGTGGTAGGGTGTAGGGCTTAGGGTTAAGGGATTAGGGTTTGTGGTTGAGGGTTTAGGGATAGGGTTTAGGATTTAAGGTTCAAGGGTTGAGGGTTGAGCCTTTAGGGTTTAGGATTAAGTGAGACCTAGATAGCTAAGGATGGATGGAGAGGTAGACAAGGAGTGACTGAGAGACATAGAGAGGGGAGAGGTAGAGAGGTGAGGGAGAGAGATAAGTGAGATATAGAGAGGTGAGAGATAGAATATGAGCTAATGGAACTAGAGGTGGGATATTGCAAAGGTGTTATCAAAGGTGAGATAAGAACAAATATTTATGGATCAATCTATAGCAGAACAAAATGCAAGTGCATTATAATGTGAGTGCATTATAATGCGCTCACATTTTGTCCTGCTATAGAAATGGTAAAAAAGCCTAGACCCCTATGATCCAAGCCCACATGTTCTATTTTCATGCTGATTATGCATGTGTTCCGATTAAAAAAAAAGTGTTCATGTTGTTGAGAAGTTCACATGCACATTTTACACATTCTACCACCTTTGCATGATCTTTCCACCACCTTTTCTACTTTGCTAACTTGAGAAGGAGGCAATAACATAGTTTTCACATCAAATTTCATATATATCTATTCAAGTCTCAATTTTTGTAGTGTTGCAGTGTTAATTGTGATTCAATTTTAGGAATTTAACATAATAGATTGGTTAATAGTATTGTTGTTACTAATTATATTTGAGTGTTATTCAATTTAACATTGAAAAGGAAGTAAGTGGTGAAAAACTCAAATTGTTGAGGAGTTTGATGCAAGAAGAAAAAAACACTACATAATTGGGTACTCTCTCCATTTGAATCTTCATTTTTTAGGTATGTCAAGTCTTTACATACATGTTCTTTACATTTTCCTTAATTATATTTGAATTACTTTATCATGCTTTGTCATACATGTTTATATCACTTGTATCCAGTATGCATAATAAAAGACTATGTATACATATCTTGTGTTTATATAATAGACTATGTTTTAAATTAGTTCATGGTATGCATAATAAAAGATATCTCAAAGGTCAACATTAATTAAAATAGACACATTTCCAATCAAGAAAGCAGCCTACAATCTCACATGATGACATGTATATTTTCTACATTTGGGCTCTTTAATAATTATGTGTAATAAATAGACCTTAACATACCATGATGTCAAACTATACAAGAATAAATCCTTACAACATAATAAAAATACAATCCCACCATTATCTTGTCATGTTAACAATTTAAAATACAAATGAATAGGTACCAAGATCATACAAGTATGCACATGACATGATGATTTGTATGCACATATCTTGGGCTAGGACATTCCTTATGCACCTATTCATGATGATTTGTATGCACATGACACAACAATATTTCAAAATTTCCTAATTGTCCTTTGTTAGTACATGATGGTGGTTACCTTGATCAACTATATACCATTCAATACCCTAAATTACAAAGATTAGTCTAATGATTTTTATGACAATCCTAGGTATGTGATGCAGAGGTAGGGTTCAACTCAATCCAAAGGGCTCATACCAATAGTTTCTTCAAATTTCATAAGCTTTCCTCTCAAGCAATCTCCCTATACAATGACACAAAGAGGGTCTTTAATACTTCAAAACCTAACAAGGTTACTAGAGGTCTTCTTACCCATCAATGTCTTCACGAATCATATAATTCATCATGTCATAGTGCTTTCATCATAGGACAAATGCCTTAAAACATTATTATCAAAGAATTAAGAACATCGAGAAATTTATCTACATATTAGACCTCTATATGGAAGTAGAATATATCTCAACTTATGCCATATATGGTAGCTTAAACATACATTATAATGGTCTAAAGCTCATGCCATTATATGACAGCTAAAACCTATATCACAACGTCTAATACTAGTGCCATTATATGGCAATAGAACATATAGAAAATCATTTGGCAGATATTACACATAAATATATACACTTATCAAATTTCAATGCCATTAAGGTAGTGTGGCATACATATTGACTATGAAATTTTAATGCCATCATAGGGAAATTTGTAATATATATACTAAGTATGAAGTTTCTGTGCCATTATGGTAGATTACATATATTTCTATATCCAGAAAACACCATTTTAAAACAATAGATGGTATACAAGATTAGAATGCATGCCATTGTAAGGTAGATATAGACATAAGTTATATATTGATCTATCACTAGCTACAAACATTAAATATATGTAGTTCTATCTCCGTTAACATAGGGTTAGCTGAAAATCCCACACACACACAAATGTGAGTGTGTGTGCATAAGGAAATCTTAGTGCCATGATTGGGCAAGTATATATATGCCAATTTATAAGGCAGTTACTATATATAAAAAAAATAAAGATCTTAATGCCAATAATATAACGTTCTATTTTTAGCACCAAAATTTTGGTGGATCTAGTAAATTATCACAAGTGCCATAAAAGAAAAATCTTAATGTATCCAAAGCGTCAATATATAGTCATTAATACATAAGGGTAAACATCTGTGTTCTATGGTTTTCTATGGCAATCGTACACATTTCTAAAGTGCCAAAATGGGAGCTAAGGAACAGAGTAGGGATATCCATCAATCATAATGGAAAGAGGATTTTAATCCGATAGATTGATTGAAAAAACTTTGACAAAGCAATAAGTAAAAAGTGGAAACACAGATAAGGCACACAAATTGTTTGACAGAAAGCCTCAAGAGATGTTATCTTATGGATGCAAGATACGCACCAAAACAAAAATGTTTAAAAGGCTTTAGAACTTTTGATACAAATGCAATTGGCAGGCGTAAAGCTAGGCTCAACAACCCTTGCCAATGACTTTCTATCCATGTGTAGATTGAAACTTTATATCAAGGTGTGGACATCCATCAAATCTTAATGAAGGTCGATCTTCTCAGATATTATAGTTGGGAATGCTCTGGTCGACATGTATACAAAATGTGAATACAAAAGCTAGGCAAACGAACTATTTGATAGAATGCCTCGAAGAGATATCATCTGATGGAATGCAATGATTGCAGGATTTGAACAAAATGGATTTATATATAAGGCCTTTGAAACTTCCAATGTAAATGCAAAAGATAGGCATAAGCCATATCCCTCGCAGCTTGTGCCAACAATGAAAAAATGAGGGTACATAAACAGGGCATGCATTTGCTGATGGTATGCCTCAAAGGAATTTCAATGAAAGTAAAGTATGCACTATGTGAGCCATGCAGATAGAAGAATAGTTATCTTTAATACTTGAAAATCAAGAGTTACCCTTATTGCATTACGGCTATAGATGCATGGTTTGTGGCTGAGGGGAACAAATCTATAGATGTAATTTATAATTGATACCTATTCTATTTAAGGCAGATTTAATTTCTTATCTTTATTGCTTAACCAAACCCCGGTTTAGAAACTTGTAAAGAAGGATAGTAGCCTATATTCTTTCTAATTTAGCTCTCTAGAGTTGGTTACGCAGGCACAAAAATATAAGCATAACAGAAGGGAAATTGGTAGCTGTGGATGACGTCAGTAGCAAACATGAAAACTAATTCACAAAAGTTCCTGAACATTGATAACATGGGGTGTAATGATAGCAGGATAACATCAAATCAAGAAAAAGCTGGTATAGAACCAAATTCAAATACATGGCCAAGGTCTCACAATCTAGAAACATATACGGTCGTTCCAAAAATCTTTGAATTTCATCTTGAAATGCTACAAGTGCAAAAGTAGGGGCAAAGTTGAATGAAAACGATGACTCTTAAAGAAGGCACAAGCACGTGAAGCCATTGCAAATATGTTTTCAAACAAAAACAAACATAAGGAGGCTATTTCAATCCTATCTTACATCCTGTGCCCAATGGGTATTTTGTTTCAGATTTAAAGCACTCAACAAGCAAATTACATTCCATAGGAAAAATCATAAATCAAACATTTGCTTCACATAAATTTGTGACAGAAATTAGAACAAAAGGAGTTCCTGATTTCGCTTGCTTGAATGGGTTGAAGATTCAATGTCGGGTTTGACTATTACAGCTAAAAGCCAATCTCTCCAATCTCCTCTCTCCCCCAAAAGTACAATCTGCTAAAGATTTATGAGAGAGAAATCCCCCCAATCTTCTAGAAGATTCCTCCCTTATGCCCCCATTTTCAAAATCCAAAGAGGTTCCCACAAATAAATGCTCAAAAGAATAAAATAGCAAATGTAATAAATTTTCTTCCCATTACTGACCACCAACTCCCTCAAGCTAATTAATTCATTTACAACCAAGCTAGACAATATTTATTTTTATCTTATTTATTTCATATTTACTATATATGAGTTTTATGACAACTCGTAAATGCTACCTCTTTGATTGCCACTCAACACAACATTTAATTATAATAATATATTTATTTATCTCTAGTTTGCAATTACATTATTATTATTATTATTATTATTATTATTAACTTAACTTCTAATATAATATATTTTCCATAAACTAAATTTACATAAAGGCATTTATATTTATTTTAATGCAACAATAAATCAAAGTAGCAATCAAACAATGCCAAACAAAATAACCCAAATGCCGAACAATACTTGACACAATGTACGATCGAAAGCATGACCACAATGATAGTGACTAACCATTACGCCCATACAAACAACACTAATTGGGTGCAAGACTGGATACTTATCCTTTTCAAGGATGATGGCTAACTAGTGGGACCATATGTTATCTTTGTTCAACATTTTCCATTGGTTTTAAAGCACACTCAGACCTGTCAATTCAAGTGGAGTCGATGCCTAATACCTGCAACCTGCAACACACAACATAGTCTATGGACAACTATAATAAATATGAAATGGTCACGGAGTGAAAGAGAATCATAATGTCATCGGATGCTCACAAATGAGTGGTACGACATTGTCTCTTTTCACACCAAACAATAATCAAATCATCCTATAATACAGATTCAGTTGCATAAAAATTAATTCTAACATATGACAATCATATAAGATCAATATCATAATCACCTGAATGTAAAACAATGTCAGAGCATATGAATTATCAGTGTCGCAACAAAGGTTATCGATAAAACATACTAATTGACATATGAAACCACACATGAGGATAAACCAGAATGTCACCAACATGAATGTAGCATCTACCAACATCATATAATGTACAATATTATTTGTCTAACATACCCTAAATATTCCTATTATTTTACCTTCATCTTCATGCTCCTTAGCTAGACCATCTACACATACAAGGTGGAAATGGAGGGACACTACATCCTCCCCCCTAAAACTTGACTTACCCCTAGAAGTCACAGACTAGGGTGGAACATAACATATTAGTATTACAATTTTCTATTACCAACATATGCATCCATATTAAGTAATGGTTCATAAGACAAGCTTAATCGTTTCAATAAAGACAAGAAGAACATCAATTCCTTACCTTTAAGGAGTATCATGTGATCTACTTATAACCAATCACACATATTTTAAGAATTTCATACGATTTAGAGAATTGCATTCACATATTAACAAGGAAAAATACATCTCATCTCTTATTTCCACTATGGTTCATCTAATTACCAAACATGTAAAGTACAATTCTCTGTAGAGTCTTCCCTTGCACATACTATCAGAGGCTCGAAATGAACATGATAGAAACAATACTTAACATGAAACAGGGCCAACAGAAACAAACATTCAGAATAGCTACCATAGGAATTATTTTTTAAAAATGCAAACCCAAGTGAGGAAATAATCAAATTCAATATTAAGTCACAAAATGTTGGCAATTTTCAACAATAAATCAAGTCTAAAGAAAAGAGTTTTGGTGGCCACTCCTAACATATGAAAGTTCAAAGAAAACAAATTCACTATTATCCCCCAACAACACATGAAACAACTATCAAAAATTCTAAAACAACCAAATTACAAACAAATCCACATCACGATGTGAGTAATTTTAGCCACAAAAAGGGAGTATCTGCTACACAATACCCCAAGCCACAAGGTCTAGAATGTGTTAGAGAATTTACACCAAACACACAAATCATTAAGTTATCTACATCCTCATATCTAAGCAACTTTATACAAGGATTAAGGGAACATAGTCATTACTTATTTACAAGCAACTTTTATCTTTAATATAGTGCAATTTCTTTTTACCAAGCTATGAACATATACAATTACTTCCTTATGCAAGAAGATATTTATAGAGGGCATGTATGATGTCACACACAAGATCAATTCAAAACTATAATTGACTTACAGTATCACATTCATGATCTCATGGGTCCAACATAAGCTCCAATTTGATCTCCTACACACAGTTCTTACATAGGCATAACTTTCATAAACCACAATAGAACTTCCACATGAGGTCATAGCCAACTAGGAGATAGATATTAGATTATCAAGCAATGACTCATAATGCATGATGCCACTAAATGATTAAATTATTCCAATGCTTACACATATACAAAAACAATGCTATTAACATAAAGACAGTATGGTTCTTCTACACCCATAGCAAAACATAACCCCCAAGTATGATTACTTCACCAAACTAGGAAATACAAAACACCATTGGCCTTTCACAGTACCCCACACAGAATGGGTATAGGATATTCACATCACTAGAGGGGGCAAATACCAAACTCCTAATTACATGCACTAATAGTAACCATGCTTCTTTCTTCTAAAGCACTAGAGACTACAAGAGGAACTCAAGGCCTCAATAAATCAGCAAGCACTAACATTCAGGAAACTCATATTGTCAGATATATAATCACATTTTTAGAAAAAAAGGAGAGAGAACACATAGCAGACACATAAGTAAAACAATGCATAAAGAATTTATTTCTTCCATAATCAAAGAACGAGTCTATACATTTACCAACCTTCTAATGTCATACTAAGGCACATAGGTGAGAGGTACTATTACAAACTCACCACAAAAAGAAAAACTCTTAACCTAGAGCAAAAACAACAATCCATAGGTCTCAGTGTTGCAAACCTAGGCTCTGATACCAAATTGTAATGCCCCACCAAGAAACCCTAGAGAACATTTCAACTATGCTAACCAAAAAGGGATTTTATTTTTTTTAACAAAGTAATAATGCAGAATGTAATCATATTTATTCACAACGTCAAGTTAATTTTATCCTCTAGGGATCATGGCTGCATTACTAACAAACTATCGACAAGATCTAACTAACATTATGAATTAACTAACAACCATAGTTCATTCTAAATCTAATTGCATCAAATGAATAAACACATACATTTCCATATTATATCATCAGATAAGTAATCATCAAGATACTGTATGAAGGATTACAAGTACAAATACAATTTCCTTAACAAGAGAGGCCACCATTACATTGGAGTACATATATCAAGATAATAGTACATGATTCAACTGATATACAAAACCAAGATATGAACAGAAGTATCTGTCACCTCAAGCTAGTACAAGATCTAAAATCTAATATAAGAGGTACATCCTTCTCACACATGAACAACAACATGGGAAACCAATTGAGATAAAAGCATGACCACCCAACCATGTGGAACCCTGAGTTCCACCCCCCGTGCTAAGAGATAACAATAAGGTCCCACTACGGTAACAGTCAAGAAGACAAAAGACTAACAGGTGCAAGGACTACACAAGACTCCAATACAACATGGATCAATATGAACATCACATGTAACTCAAACATCACTTCTAGAGGCAATCACAAAACAAATGGGGAGAACACAATTAGAGAATGCTAGGTTGTAGTAGGGAAGAGTGTCATCGCATCGCCCTAACATGGTTTACCCTGACAATCTCTCACTAGACGCTAGCCCCATAGGGTGACACATGTGGAACCAACATTCCTTTCATGAGGACAAGGAAGTTAATTTTGCCAACCATGGTCTTCTCATCCCATCCTTAGCCTGAACGAGCACTACAGGCATGGATGAGGCATCCAATTATCTTAATTAGTCTAAAAACTACCCAACCCTCTATATTTATTATTAAATTATCACTAAATTAACAACTTCCAATGGGTTACCCTGATAGCAACCTTGGGCGCTGACCCAACATTGAAAGCCACTCCCCCTTCACTGCATCTAAATTCTCAAAGCCCAAAACATAAACCAAGCATGAACTATCCAATTTCTCAAATATACATCATTTCACATTACAAAGAGCAAGGCATTCCCATCTTGCATGATCATCATAATCACATGAATAAGTACACTGAGCAAGGCACAAACCATCTTGCACATGTATCATACCAACATGAATAGGAGACAATATTTGAAGAATGCATTTCATTCAACTCACATGATGCACACACAACCAACCCCACACAAACACGCCCTCCTAGGCCTCTCGAATCAACTTACCCAACTAGCACAAGCACTTGACACCATAAAACACAATGGTTTCACATCACATTCACTCTCAATGCACATCATAAACTAAGATCCCTCATCACATAACAATAATTCAATTACAACACAACAAATGCAACATATGATATATTCAATCTTCAAAACAAAACTATATAGGGACAACATCTCATATCTACTATAAAAGTTAGCATTCATATACAATTCTTCTTTATCTATGTTTCTCAAACAACCATCCCAAAATGCATTCTATAGCCTAGCATAACATTATACTACTACTACAAAACCCCTTCACTTATGGACACTATTAGTATTATTACTAACATCTTATCATAAATCAAAATGCTTCATCAAAACTAGAAAATAACATCATAATATCATAATATTTTCTTGTATGCACTCTAAATCCATCTCTACTACCTTTCAATTTAATAAACACATAAAACATTAAATTATAGCCCTTTTCACATGTAGTAAAAGTAAGTCCTCCCATCGTTATTCAAGTCAAGATATAATAAAATCCACATAATAATTTTAAATAGCCAATTTACTATTCATAAACACTTTGAAGTCTTATCCAATTAAATTTCTACAAAAAAAATGATAGTTAAAAGAACGTGCAATTTATCAAGTACAAGATATAAACAGGATTAAAAATATCAAAAGATTATATACATAATCTAATTCATAATCCAATCAACTCAAGATTCTCCTAGTTCTCTCTAACAGATTATCTTTCCAACTTTACATTTTCTACATATAAAAGAAAACAAATTTCTTAATTAAGGTAACATTGACCCTTTCTTGACAATTACACAATTCTATATTCATCTCTACCCAAATTCAATAATGCAAATAAAGGTTTACTAACATTTCCATAATATGCAAACCTATACAAAACACATTTCCATTCTAAGATGAGATATTTATAACGTGAAGATAAATATAAGCATTTTAATAGATTAAATATTTACCTTACTAACGTAGTAAGCCATGATAAATTATCCAATAAAGATCTTTACCAAATAATAAGATCTATCCTTTTTCCTATGTTAATAAATCATTTACCAAAGTTGTCATGATAAATTCTACCCTATGCCATAGTAGGACGCCTTAAAACATTATTATAAAAGATCTAAGAACCTAGAGAAACTTATATACATATTACACCTCTGTATGGCAGTAGAACATATCTCAACTTATGCCATATATAGTAGCTAAAACATACATTATAATGGTCTAAAGTTCATGCCATTATATGACAGCTAAAACCTATATCACAACGTCTAATACTGGCGCCATTATATGGCAGTAGAACATAGAGAAAATCATTTGGCAGATATTACACATAAATATATACACTTATCAAATTTCAGCGCCATTAAGGCATTATGGCATACATATTGAATATGAAATTTTAACGCCATCATAGGGAAAATTGTAATATATATACTAAGTATGAAGTTTCAGTGCCATTATGGTAGATTACATATATTTCTATATCAAGAAAACACCATTTTAAAACAACAGATGGTATACAAGATTAGAATGCATGCCATTATAAAGAAGATATAGACATAAGTTATATACTGATCTATCACCATTACAGACATTAAATATACGTAGTTCTATCTCCGTTAACATAGGGTTAGCTAAAAATCCCCCCCCCCAACACACACACACAGATGTGTGTGTGTGTGTGGAAGGTTTTATCATAAATGCATAAGGAAATCTTGACGCCATGATTGGGCAAGTATATATATGCCAATATATAAGGCAATTACTATATAAAAAAAATAAAGATCTTAATGCCAATAATATAACGTTCTATTTTTAGCACCAGAATTTTGGTGGATCTAGTAAATTATCGTAAGTGCCATAAAAGAAAAATCTTAATGTATCTAAAGTGCCAATATATAGTCATTAAGACATAAGGGTAAACATCTATGTTCTATGGTTTTCTGTGGCAATTGTACACATTTCTAAAGTGCCAAAATGGTAGCTAATGAATAGAGTAGGTATATCCATCGATCATAATAGAAGGAGGATTTTAATTCAATAGATTAATTGAAAAAGCTCTGACAAACAAATAAGCAAAAAGTGGAAAAACAAATAAGGCACACAAATTGTTTGACAGAAAGCCTCAAGAGATGTTATCTTATGGATGCAGGATACGCACCAAAACAAAAATGTTTAAAAGGCTTTAGAACTTTTGATGCAAATGCAATTGGCAGGTGTAAAGCTAGGCTCAACAACCCTTGCCAGTAACCTTCTATCCATGGGCAAATTGAAACTTTATATCAGGGTATGGACATCCATCAAATCTTAATGAAGGTCGATCTTGTCAGATATTATAGTTGGGAATGCTCTGGTCGACATGCATACAAAATACGAATACAAAAGCTAGCCACACAAACTGTTTGATAGAAAGCCTCTAAGAGATATCATCTGATGGAATGCAATGATTGCAGGATTTGAACAAAATGGTTTTATAGATAAGGCCTTCGAAACTTCCAATGCAAATGCAAAAGATAGGCATAAGCCATATCCCTCGTAGCTTGTGCCAACAATACAAAAATGAGGGTACATAGACAGGGCACACATCTGCTGATGGAATGCCTCAAAGGAATTTCAATGAAAGTAAATTATGCACTATGTGAGCCGCACAAATAGAAGAATAGTTATCTTTAATACTTGAAAAACAAGAGTTACCCTTATTGCATTATGGCTATAGATGCATGGTTTATGGCTGAGAGGAACAAATCTATAGATGTAATTTATAATTGATACCTATTCCATTTAAGGTAGATTTAATTTCTTATCTTTATTGCTTAACCAAACCCCAGTTTAGAAACTTGTAAAGAAGGATAGTAACCTATATTCTTTCTAATTTAGCTCTCCAGAGTCAGTTACGCGGGCACAGATATATAAGCATAACAGAAGGGAAATTGGTAGTTGTGGATGATGTCAATATCAAACATGTAAACTAATTCACAAAAGTTCTTGAACATTGATAACATGGGGTGTAATGATAGCAGGATAACATCAAATCAAGCAAAATCTAGTATAGAACCAAATTCCAATATGTGGCCAAGGTCTCACAATCTAGAAACATATACGGTCGTTCCAAAAAGGTTTGAATTTCATCTTGAAATGCTACAAGTGCAAAAGTAGGGGCAAAGTTGAATGAAAATGATAACTCTTAAAGAAGGCACAAGCACGTGAAGCCATTGCAAATATGTTTTCAAACAAAAATAAACATAAGAAGGCTATTTCAATCCTGTCTTACATTCTGCGCCTGATGGGTATTTTGTTTCAGGTTTAAAGCACTCAACAATCAAATTACATTCGACAAGAAAAATCATAAATCAAACATTTGTTTCACAGAAAACTGAGACAGAAATTAGAACCAAAGGAACCTAATTTTTCTTGCTTAACTGGGTTAAAGATCCAGGCCAGACAATATTTATTTTTATCTTATTTATTTCATATTTACTATATATGAGTTTTATGACAACTCATAAATCTTACCTATTTTATTGCCACTCAACACAACATTTAATTATAATAATATATTTATTTATCTCTAGTTTGTATTTACATTTATTATTATTATTATTATTATTATTATTTATTATTATTATTATTAACTTAACTTCTAATATTATATATTTTCCATAAACTAAATTTACATAAAGGCATTTATATTTATTATAATTTAACAATTAACCAAAGCAGTAATCAAAAAATGCCAAACAAAATAACCCAAAAGCCGAACAATACTTGACACAATGCACAATCGAAAGCATGACCACAATGACAATGACTGACCATTATGCCCATATAGACAACACTGACTAGGTGCAAGACTAGATCTCATCCTTTTCAAGGTTGATGGCTAACTAGGGGACCATGTGTTATCTCCATTCAACATTTTCCATTGGTTTTAAGGCATGCTCAGACCTGTCAATTCAGGTGGAGTCAATGTCTGATACTTGCAACCTACAGCACACAACATGGTCTATGCACATGTATAATAAATATAAAATGGTCACGAAGTGAAAGAGAATTGCAATGTCACCAGATGCTCACGAATGAGTGGTATGACATTGTCTCTTTTCACACCACACAATAATTAGATCATCCTATAATACAGAATCAGTCGCATACAAATCAATTCTAACATATGACAATCATAGTAAGATCAACATCATAATCACCTGAATGTAAAACAATGTCAGAGCATATGAATAATCACTGTCATAACAAAGATTATCGATAAAACATACTAACTGACATATGAAACCACACATGAGGATAAATCAAAATGTCACCAACATGAATATAGCATCTACCAACATCATATAATGTACAACATCATTTGTCTAACATACCCTAAATATTCCTATTATTTTACCTTCACCTTCATGCTCCTTAGCTAGACCATCTGCACATCCAAGGTGGAAATGGAGGGGCATTGCATAAACATCCATCACAATTACAAATCCCTAAACAGTTTCCAGTACAACTTGTATATGCATGAACAATACATAGATCACAAGGACTTACATTGGAAGGACTTGTATTTGATCAATTTGGAATAAAATCACATGGATTGGTGTATACAACACTATCACTTGTATGAGATATAGAATCATTGTACTTGTTAAATCCACTCAGCCCACAAAACTTTGAGGTGAAAGAAAAGTTACAAATGAAATGCAAAAATTACAATCAAAAGCAAAATGGAAGGTACAATATTCTGAAAAGCAAACTATGGGAAGTGCAACCATATCTATTTTATACTTGAACACACGAAGTCTAAAAAATCATATTGATGATATTGTCAATGACTATGATTTTATCGAATTAGACATAATATGTTTACAACAAACACATGTATCACATTTACCTCAGTACAGTCAACTACAATATTTCCACTCTCTTTCCATATACAATAACTATGGACAAGTGCAATGTGGGTAAATAACAAAATATCCATTTTACATTTTAATCTTTACAAAACTAATAGCATAGAAGCTATTTTAGCAACCATTCTTATTAACAACTTCTAAATTACAATAATAAATTTATATGCACGACCTACTACAAAGGCATCTACAATTATCGATATAATTGACTAGACAATATAATTATTCTTGGTGATTTCAATATCAATATGGAACAAAAAAATGCTAAAACAAAAAAATTAGAAACATATCTCAACAACAAGAATATACATTTATTTCTTGACAAAAACAATCCTTTACAAACATCACTCATTGACCATGTCTGGTCAAATATTAACAAAGAAAATTACAAGATTATCAAATCGACACATATTGGAGTGGTCATGACACTATTTGTCTTCTTCTTGATATTTCATAAAAGAAAACATTAAAGAAAAACAAGTAGCCATTATAAATCATTCTCATAACAACATTACTGTCTGAACTATGAAAAATTATTTTAATATACGATTTGAAATGACAAAAAATTTACAACTTTTTGAATTACATTTGTTTTCTAAATTATATTTACAAAAATGTTATATATTTGGAAATCATGGAACCACTTCTTCAAATTATCAACTACATCCATTTCTTAGTTATTTGGTAAAATTATAGAATTCCCCCACAAGTTTTTTAGTCAACTTTTTTTGTTTTATAATTTTTATTTTAAATCTTCTCTCTCATGAACATAGTGTGTTAGCTATTTTGCAATGCTAATGACAAATAACAAAAGAGCAGAAAAGGACAGAGCCATTGTGCACCAAGAACAACTCAAGATGTGAGTATTCATTTATAACAAAACTTCTACAACATTTGTATTTATTATTTTAAATATATTATGCTTCATTGCTTTACAGGTCCAAAAAAGAGCCTCCGAAAGTACTTTCCATAGAAGATATAAATGCACATAAATTTGGAGACATTTTTGAAGTTGAAGTCATTGTCACCTATTGAACTCATTTAGATAAATCAGAAAAGACACTTGAAGTCTTTCGTGCTGATTTGACTGACAAAAAAATTAGAAATGACAATAACTATGAATTTGACTAGAAATTTGGTCCAACTATTTGAAAATAAGATTTCTCCAAGTGCAAGTGTCTGTATAACTGGTTTCATAATTGCACCTAAAATAGAATATGATCATGGTGATTATGATTCTATTATGTTATTGACCCAATCAAGTGTTATAGAAACCATCCCTCATATTTGTGATGAATACTCATTTATACCAAACACAACTATCAAAGTGATGTTAGAAAGTACTGATAATTATATAATTGGCACTATTGGCACAATTGTACCATCATCCAAATGAACACCATTTCAATTTTTATTGGACATTAAAGATGGAGAGATAGAATATGACAAGGCATAGGTATTAAACAAGTTTTTCTCCCATCTTCTATCTACTCAAATTTTGTTTTTCTTAAAAATTACATCCTTAATATTCTCTGATAGATTACGTAATCTGTATTGTAACAGATACAATTGCACCTGAACTTGCAAGAACAATTTTCCTTTATTTAAGAATGTGTCTTATGAAAATAATTTCCTTTCATATTGTTCAAAAATATTATTATGTGGTTTAATGCAAAAGACCACATTATTCGCAGCTGCCAATCAACTTATATTGCTCCTTTAGCAAATCAGCCAACACTCACTCATCTTCAAAATCTACTCCAAACAACATACCAAGTAATTTATCTTCTCTTACCTTCTTAAATTATCTATTTCTTTATAATTATATTCATTATTTTGCAAGTTCTAAGTTGAAATGTTTACCTCTGCTTTTTATAAATTAAAGGCATTACTAAATTTTAATTATTTACAATTTAACTATATCATGTAGTATTTTCCATGGAACTATAAATGTATGATGCCTTCATGCTTTTTTATCTTATTGCCAGGTATATGGAAAATTGAAACCAGCAAATACTTTTTCCATTCCATTCCAGCCAACCTGTCCACTATGCAATTACACATTTTTCAACTTGGGGGAACTAAAAAATGAAACTGCTCACTACAACAAATGCAAGAAGAACATTGAGTACACATATACGTATAATCTCAAATGCATAATAATAACAAATTAGAATATAATTTTGCAATGCAATCTTAAAAAGGACATGTTCAATCACTTCCTTCTAGACCTTCAATAGATTAGTTATGAAAATTACATTCATGATATGTCAACAATCATCTTCATTCTTCATGCCTTTCAATTTTAGGGACACTTTACGCTGGATCACAATAATGATATTCTTGATATACAAGAAAATCAAAAATAAAATGGTTTTGAACATCCCAACTATGCAATTTCTTTACAAGTTACAATTTCTAGACTTATTATTTCTTTTAACAAAAAGTTATAAAATTTAATCAACATCCACAATCTTGTTGCAGATTTGTATGCCTCGGTTTCATACCCATCCACTCCTGCAACTGCAAGCTTCTGTTATCTCAAATTACAAAAAAGACTTGGGATTTAAACATTTAGATCTTCTTTTTGTTAAAATATTTTAGTGAACAAAATACTTTTACTAAACTCTTTAAGTCTATTCTTCCACTCCTCAAATGTAACTCATAACTTAAAATAGTTTTCTGGTTTTCACTACTTTTATATACTACAGTAGTACAGTTTATAGATACAAGTTTTCTGATCTGGACTACATTTATATACCACAGTAATATAGTTTATATATACCGAAGCTTTCTATTGTTAACAATTTCAGCTTTCTGTTATGCTTTATTCTCATTGCTTCCTTCTTTTATTTAACTTGTGTTTAAAGATAACATTATTTTTTGGTAGTATAAAATAATTTGTGTTTGCCAACTATAACATAAATTAAACAAGCTTATCAATAAAGATTTGTTTCATATATTTCTCCCTTAAACGTTTGATTGATAAAATACATTCCAAATTTTTTTACCTTTTCAGTGATAGTAACTAAATAGGAAATATGAATTGCTCATGTTCTCAAACTATCAACAATAGAGTTTGTGCAAGTGTTGTTTTTGCACTGCTTTGTATGACATAAATGGCTTGGACTAGTTTCTGCTTGCTACTGATCGTCTGGGTAATATATGTAAAGTAATTTATATTCAAACCATTTAAATGTGATAATTGATGACACTATTACAGAAATAAATATCAATTCAATTTGTGAGTGTACCACTTATACAAATTTCTGTAGTACATAGACAAAGTGCAACTAGTTTTTGCCTTGAATGCATTTTGTTAGTCTTGTTTGTTTTATTTAATAAAAGTGTCAAACAACTTCATATGGTTTATATATTGCAAGAGTTCATTTATACTACAAGAGTTCATATTCATCACACATAACCACTACACTCATGCATATGCCAAGAGATAGTTGTGCTATGAAAACAATAGTCATAATGATGCCAGTGGCAACCACAACACCATCCTTATTTTGAACTAAGCCTAAACTACATGACCAGGTAAACTTCCAACTGGCACCAAGACTATAGAACCATTTACATAGTTGACAAACAACTATAACATTCATAAATATAAAAAGTAAGACTAAATTTTGTTAACAACTACATATGAATAGAAACAATGAAACTAGGAATGCTATTAAATGTATACTCAATGTCTCATCATTAGGGTAATCCACCTCTTTGGCAAACAAGGTTACAAAATTCATTGAATCCTAAACATGAGTAGCTTAGTAACAATCAAGTTAAAACATCCAACTATATGCATAATATTTGTGCATTCACAATAGTTATAAATACCTTGGTAGAGCAGTCAGTATAACATAAGAGGACATCTTTTTTCCTTCTCTAAAATTTGTCCTCTGCCATAACATAGCCAAAAATCTATATTGTAGATGTAAGAATGAAACAAAAATAATTTGTAATTTATCAAAGTTTAAGACTACATCACCATCAAATCTCAGCATACAAATATTGACACTTCAATTCATTACAGTTCAAACAAAAAATAAGTCATGAGTACTGGGTGCAACTATGAATGAATCTCATGATTCACAGAAAAACCACTCGACATACAAAGAAAAAATAATTCATACTAAAGAAATGAACAAACAACCACTACTCAAGCAGAAAATAATTTCATTTAACCACAACATATGATCAAAGTATCTCCCTTTTTCCAGAATTAACACAAACATAATTTAGTCCACTTCAATGAAATTTCCTTTCGGCCAAAGATTAAATATGTCTTTCCCCTGAACATTTGAAATATATAGAGAAATACATTGCAATTGTTCTTCTATGCAGGTAGAATAACTGATAGATCATTGTAGAACAAGCATTAGATAGATAAACAATAAAGTAGTTCAACAAGCATCTGATACATAACAAAGCAATTATGGAATTGTATTATCAGTCTCCTATTTAATCACATTCAAATTTACAGGTGTATCATGTGTTTTCTTCTCTAGTACATCTCCTTTCTTCTGAGTAGTATTCAATTTTGCTTGCATAGATTTAAACCTTCCCACAATAGCAAGCACTCCTTTCGTATTAGGAACTGCAGTAATGGCAAGTCTTGTGCTCCATTTTTGCAACACGTTATATGCTTCAATCAGTTTGGTTTCTAATTTAGGAATGTCTTTCCTAAAATTGGATAGGCAACCAAAGACATTACTAAGTCTTTCCATGATATCTCCTTTCATATCTTCATTAATTTTTCAGTTCTGTATTCATCCTTTATTTGAAAGTTTACTTTAAAGTATCCAAATCGAAAAATCTAGTTTTAGTTTCATTCAACAAGTCTAGTCCAAGGGAAACAAAAGCACTGCGGATATCAGACACAAGACTTATTATTCTTAGCTAGGCTTTTCAAGTCATTCGTACACTGTACTTGCATGTACATTTTCCAATCAGCTGCCACTACCCAACTCATTGACTCATTTTATTGTAACTTGTCTATAACCTTTTTTGTAATGCCCACTCAAGAAAATGTTAGTAAATATCAATAAATAAGTTAATTACTTGAGAAATAATGAAATTTAATAATAATAAAATAGGAGAATATACATTCTTTCATAACTTAATAAGCTTCAGAATACAAAAGTATAGTTGTATACATCGTAAATTCACAATTATACACATTTGCCATATAATTCATCCAATCACAAAATGAAAAGATGCTTCCATAGCTCCATTATCTTGCACGGTTAACAGACTTGTAACTGCACAACTAAATGCAACATTAGTTTCACAATGTTCATCAACAAACATATCAAATAGAAATATACTAACCTAAGGCCCTAAGGGGTTGACCTAATGTCTCAGGGGCTCATGATGGCCTTGCCTACGTACACGTAGCACAAAGACTTCATAGTTCAGGACTTGATCTTACAACTGCAAAATGATTTCAAACAATAATGATAAGAGATAGCCAAATAAATAGATATCCTTGTCGATAAGTGTGAAGGTCACCAAACATTCTTTTCCCACATCTAAACAACTTCATAATTTGAAACTTTTACAATCCAAAATAAAGTAAAGTCTTCAACCTAAATCAATACATACTAAGTAAAAATCATGTATCACTCAACTATTTTTCTTAACAAGTAGGAAGATACCTCTACAACCATAGCCTTTAAGATCCTCAATAAGCGATAAGTAAGTAAATAAGTTAAATAAAAATTCAACCAATTTAATCCTAAATAAAAACATATCAAAAGAACATGAGTTTCCTTGGCCAAAGACAAATGATAAACTTTCATTATTCACTCAATTAGATACCATGACTAATCACGGGAATTCTTATTAACCAATTACCTAACATGAACATTATTGAAGATTAGATATAATCTATTTCAAACTGACTATTGATCAAAATCAACAATTTGCAAAGGCTATCCATTTTACTTTAATAGATAATGATTATATTAATCTAAACTAGTTATAATATATAAAAAAAAACATTTTTGTCAAGATCAAACAAGAGGGAAATTAACAATGTGAGGGAGAGTTACATGTGACTGTGGCCAAGAATATCATGGACTACATCCTTCTGGGCCTCAAGACTACAACATTATCATAGCATGACCTTAACATACTTGTATGAATAATAATTTGACAACCTATGACCAACAGTAAGGTGAGCTCCAGGATCTTGACTTAGCAATTGTATATAAGGGTAATATCATGCATAACTTCAAAAAACTTGATATACCAAGGAATACCTCACACTACTACATTAACCATAATGACATGCAATATACATATACAACTAACTATAAATACATTTCCATTTCAAATTAGATAAATTTTAATGTAGATATCATGGTATGAATGAACCAACTAGGATAATCATACTTGTAAATGCCTTTGCAACTATTAGTCTACACATCAACAAACTCAGTCATCTCTTCATTTACTAATCAGTTAGTCATTGACCACTATCATCTTTGTCATCCACCCTTCTTCCCTTTACTAGGGTTCCACATAATTTCACCATAGCACATAATATACTAGGTTGAGTTAGTGTGGAGTTTGCACAACCTACCTTTTGGACCTTACTAGTCACAAGATTGGCATATACACTCTACAAGATTGTAGTATTTATGCAAAGACTAAATAACTTTCTCTAATAGATTTATGCAAGTACCCCCAACTCAATATATTACCTTTAGATGACCTTCATCCATGTACCTGGTGTCTATCCTAGCTACACAAGGAGATAAAGTAAGATTATAGTTGTTTGCAGGATGGATGTAGCTTTGGTGAAGTTACAACATTTATACTTTGATTACCTAAGCCATATGAATTAATAATTATATCCAATTTTTAAACATACCCTGTTATGCCATTGAATGTAATTATCATGAATTAGCCTTAAAGAACCAAGTACTTACTGCAAACATTAGAGACGTTTGATGGTCTGAAGCTTCTACCCTCTTGCAACAAATTTAAATCCTAACATAACTTAAACTCATGTTATTCTATGCATTGGTTACCTGTGATACAAATGTTTTCTGAAGGTAGAGTCTAAGAAAACATTTAGTTTAATGAAATTTGCCCTATACAAACCACTATTGTAGAATCAACTACCCATATGAGCATTTTATCAAATAACAATTGACACAGTAAAGACAAACAAATATTTGCAAAACCTCTTTGAGGTACACCAGCTGCAAGCTTTATATTTGCAAAATAGAATTACCTTACAATACTATAGAAAATAATTAAGAGTCCCTAAAAAAACATTCTGGATTTTGATGATGTAATCTTGCATATTTGTATTGGCCAATTAACAAACTTTGGATTAGAAAGTCAAAACATGTTAATAACTGAACATTACAACTTGAAGGCCATAATGGCCATAACTTCTAAGACAAGTTAGGATCACATAGAAAACAACCTAGATCATTAACCCGCAGGCAAAGAAAAATCAACCTGAAACAACACAAGCAACACCATAAAGTTCCCACCAACTAGCAACAACAAGCCACCATGGTTCAATTCTTGAAACCTCAAAAAGGTAAAATTTTAACCCCAAGTTACTAGGATACAAACATAATTATTGATTCAGACACTAACATGGATATAACAGTAGAACTCAATTCAAATATATGCATATGGTGCATGTGTATATATACACACATCATATGATATATACATATAGGCAAACATATATAATGCATCCTTTTCCAAATTTAAATAATAATAAAAAATGCATAGCTAGCCTCAAATCCAGTAAGATATGCCATAAAAGTTTACCTGTCGAGATGGAAGTAATCTTGCAGTCCAAGATTCAATTTCTTTGACCCCAACATCAAAATGAGGACTGATGACACCACACTTGTTAATCCTTCCATTGAACTCTACAACAATTTTCCCAGATCTGTGATCATCAACAACCTCAAATTATCCAATATAGCCATGTTTTTGTACGACTTGGAGAAACTTAATGATAACTTTTGATGATGGCTTGATCATCACCTAGCACTTCCCATGGTTTTCAGCATTATACATGTTCCTAAGAGCATCATTCAAAACACTAATCCTCACCATTGTAACTTAATCCTGAAATATGAAACACTATTGAAGAGTAGATGTTGTGTCTCTTGCAGTTGCAATCCCGGTGGCCACAATATCAAGTGTGGTTGGCCCTCTTCTTTCTCTACGCTTGGATTTGCCCTACCTAGACTATATTTATCTATACTTTGTTCCCAGAAATGCTCCACAACCCAAAAGAATATTACTCAAAACAAAAGTGCCCATGTTTCAATCCCATAATGCAGCCATTACTATAAAAACTTAGAAGATAATCTCAAAGAAGAAAACCAAAAATAGAAATGAGAACCAACTGTAGAGGGAACAAAAATAGCAAGATATTTAGTGGAAGAAGATATTTTATGGTTAATACCACTATAATAATTCTTCAACTCCCTCCACTACTTCCATTTCTTCCTCTTTTAAAACTGTACAACATGACTTTTTGTCTTCCACAAGAAAGTGACACTAAATAAAATGACTTTTCCTCTTTCACCTATTTTCTCATTTTATAAAATTAGCTCCACTAATTTAAAACTTCAAATAAATATTAATCCCATTTCTTGCAAAATAAAATATTCTTTATATAGAATATTAAATTATTTGAATAAATAGCCGATAAGGGCGTGGTTCGGTGGTTAAGTTGCTCGGTTGTAGTGGCGGCCACTAGAGTTCAAACCCCCGCTGGGCCAATGAGCTCGCAAGGTGTTACGCCTTCGCTGGGCCAACGAGCTCGCGGGTTTGAAGTGTTCTTTCTTGGGGATGAGGTCCCCCGTGTTGTGGCCTCACCGGTTCATAGCTCTGGGAAAAAGCATTATGTGGAGCCAGAGGGCGTGTCACACCAACGTCACTGGTCACGTTAAAAAGTTTACCAGGCGCATTATTTTAAAAAAAAATTATCTGAATAAATATAACTAATTAAAATATCATAATTAATAAATAGATTTTAGACATGCCTTACATTCTTCCCCCTAGGAATGGACTTCCTCTTGGAAGTCATCAAGAGAAATGAATATTTCCCTATCTTCAACACATCAAACAAAAGTTAGTTATTTTTATCAAAAGATTTAGTCTATAAATTTGCATACACAAAATTATATCAACCCAGATTAGCTCACTTGATCTGCAACCACAAAATTAATAACAATCTAGATTGCTCACCACCCAACCATAGGATTGACTTGATCAAATCCACCCCCGAGCAATTAAAGAGAAACCTTTTTTTTATGTTCAACATATTAAACAGATAAACAATTTCATTTCAAGAATCTAAATCATAAATTTATCTCACTTTCTTTCACAATAAAATCAATAACTCCCATAAGCATCAAACTCTCATAAAATAGTTTTCTCCCAAAACTCCATAAAACAATAATCTCCTGTTCCAAAGAGCAATCAACTCCCAAGAATATTATCATTTCACATATCATCAACTCCTAGCAATTCTTTTCATCATAACACCAATTTCAGGCAACATAATAATGCTCATTTAATAACTCATCATTCCTGGCAAATTAAATATGCAAACAATAACAGACTAATTTCTTCAAAATTTGGTTTCTACATTCATTTAAATCATAAAATAGAAATATGATTTATTTTTCTTCCTTAGTTGTACAAGTTAAACTCAGCCCATAAAACTTTCCCAAGTAACACACAACAATCAGAAAATACCATTCTTTCCATTATAATTCTATAATATCATCATAACTTATCCTAGAAGCATAATTATATCATCAAATATTACTGAAAATCATATTTCATTGCAACATATTCCTTTATAACAACTCTTATGTCTAAACATCACAAATATTAATTTCATACATCATTTATACTTTTAATGGGATTGGGATGATCATAATGCCATAGAATAGATCTTATACAATTTCACAATATACATTCCCCAGGCCATCTACTCCCCTATACAACTTGCCAAGGACCTCTCTTGGGTATGACAATCAAAACAATTTACATTACTTCACAGAAGCCAACAACCAATGATGATTAAGCCTCAAAATAAAGAAATTTCCAATAGGGAACAATTCAAATAAAATTAATAAACAAGACTTCATATAAGAAAAAATAAAATAGCGAAAGTCAAAACATCAGTTCATATTAAAACCAAAATTTTAATAAATTGGTCCTTGAGGTAAAAGGAAATTAAACAACCAAATATCTTAAAGAAATCTTCAAACTGCTAGCTCACTAAAAGAAAAGAGAAAATAACAAAATAAAAATTTTAACTATTCACACAAAACTGAACATCTCAATCACTATGTGACTTCAAACGAGCCACCTAAGAGAAGGAGGGAAATGTGATGGTCTCAAACCACATGGAGCTCTAACTTATTCCGCATAAAGAGTTGATCATGAAACTTATGTAATTATGAGCATTCATTAGTTATGAATAATCAAGGTTTAGAAAACTCCCTTTTTCACAAATGTAGCTACCTTAACACAATAGTAGCTCTCATACAATAGTAGCTCCCAATCACATGTAGCTCCCTTTATTTCACTATAGCTCCCAATAAACAAAATAATAGCTCACACAGAGCAACAACAACTCCCAATAGCTCACATAGAGCAACAACAACTCCCAATAGCTCACACGGAACAACAACAACTCCCAATAGCTCACATAGAGCAACAACAACTCCCAATAGCTCACATTGAGCAACGTCAACTCCCAATAGCTCACATAGGGAAGCAACAATAAATCTCACACACCAGTACCATTCTCCACCATACACCATGAAAATCACCCCCAAAGAGGAATCCACCCAACTCCCATATAATCTAGCCACAACACCATCACCGGACACACAAGTTTGTCATTATCATCATAGTTTATGTAATGCCCTTCATTTTTGGCTTGTGACAGTTGTTAGTTTTTCTATTGCACTTGACAGTTTTGAGACATTTGAGTTGTTAGACTTATGGTTTATGCTCAAGTTCGACTATGTTTGACTAAGGTGATTATTGACTTGTGATGACATTATTGATATATTCTAGTTTATGATGAGATTGACATGTTCAATAATGATTAGATATTATCATGCTTATGTGATTTGTTGGTATCTAACTTATAGTTAGAGGTGTTTATGTTATTGAAATGCTTTCAGAGAGGGGACAGTGTAGTATTGCTCATCCCGAGCACCCTACTACGTTGCGAATCCCTAACTCTGTGTGTGTGCTATATATGTATATACTCGAATGCAATGTATTGTTTTGATGCAGGTTGCAGGTATCGGGCCTCGACTCCACCTGAATTAGCAAATCTAAGTGGGCCCTTGCACAAATGGATAACATTGATGGGAGATAACATGGGGTTTCCTTAGGTCAATTTCTATCTTTAGTCTATAGTCGTGAATCTGGATGTCACACTTTGGTCATTGCCTCTGTAGATTAGGAAAACAAATCAAAGGTTAAATACAAACTAAATGTAGATTGAAACAAAGAGTTATACCTAGACATGAATACCCAATCTCATCAAGGGGAGAGAAAACTTGCACCCAAGAGCTCCTAAGACATGATAATCTCTAGATAATGATTCAAATGTGAAATGCTATCTCAATTTGCAACTCACTAAAAGACTAACTCATTAGATATTTTGGCATGATAACTCTACTTGAAAATTGGATCCCCAAATGGCTTGGGAGAGGTTCTATTTATAGAAATTTTGGAAGGATTTTGATCCAAGGGTGGAGATTGATTTGGAAGATCAATGGTAGAGGATAAAAGTGATGTAGAGGGCCTAGATTAGATCTTGGAGAAATGGAGGGCTAGGAATAAAAGTAAATCTTTTATTCATTTTGGGAAAAGGCGTAATTAAATGAGTATGGGTGTGAAGGATTATTTTCGAATTAAAGATTCATATGGGGAATGTAAAATGAATTAAAAATTTATTTGGGGATAAGTGGAGATAAATGAGGCATGGGTATGGTAAGGGGTTGTAAGAGGAATTAATTGTGATGTGGGATGTATTTAAATTAAAAATTGACTTATGTGGATATATTTCAATTTTTTATTTAGAGGATGTGGGGAAGGGTGTAAGGGATTATGAAATCTAGGCCCAGATAGTGTAGTGGATTAGGATGATGATTTGAGCTAGTAACAGTAGTTGCATACATTAATTGAGAGCATTTCTTAGTTTACTATAGCAATGTAGGATATAGTTCACAAAGGTATGAAATGACCTAGGTGATGATATATATCCCATGATTGCATGGACTAGACCCGCAAACAATAAGTTGATTTCATGCATGCCCAAGGTAGTATAACATTGCCTACCCTAGGAAGGGGACTCATAACGATGAGTGTCCGTATTGCATATAAGGTATTTGATGCCTGTATATGCAAATGAGGTATGTTGCACTAGAACCAACCCAGGCTTCAAGATATGAATACTATTCTTGGAGTAATGAAACAAACCCACAAGTACAACTTATAGAAACAATGACCTTGTCTACTCCAGGTGTTGTCTGCTACTTACCATGATACAATGAGATCAAGGTAGCTTTGGAGATGACTTAGAGTGAGACAAAAGGATAAAAATCAATAATCAAAAAGACCAAAAAAAAGATACAAATAGCCTTTGTGTGTTCTTGCCAAGATACATGATGATAGAATGACAGATTCTTGTCCATTGTGGGAAAGATATATCCTAGGACACAGATCAGTTGGATTTGATTGGAGAATTTTTAAAAGGTGGGCAAAAGAACAGTCTGACCAGGTGTAGTATTGTTGGTTAACAGATTTGTCTTTATTCTGAAAATAATCTATTCTGACTCTATACCCCTCTTTAAAAGAACAAATGAGTTAAACAACAAATGGGTGAACCCTTTAAATTAGTTCCCCTCTGAATTTTAGGTACAGCTCCCTTTGTGATTTTCAATGAATTTAACCTATTCGATTAATCAAATGCATTTTTAACCAGAAAACGCTTAAGGCAGACTAACATTCATACATAGCCATGTCATGAACGTGATAAATTTTTACAGCAACAAGATAGAATATATAGATTTTACTTTGGTATCTTCGAATACGTGAATACATTCATAGGAACTTGCTAAACCAATAAAGAACTGAACATATATGATAAATTGTCCAAATAAAGAGCAATTACCAAGTGAAAGGAGATTTCACACAGAAAATCTGATTCCACACATTCAGACTCACAGATCCAAATAAGCAGCAATTGTTCTTCTTCTCATTCACAGATGAAAATTTACTCAAACAATCATCACATAATGTAAAAGTTAAGCACAGTCTTTCTGAAATTCACTTCCTCTTTTCTTTCTCTAACTTCTTTATCTCTAAAAACTCTAAAAAAAACATATATATATGATTATCTTAACCATGTCTTTGAGCAAATTAAACCTAGAGTTAAAATAACTCTGACCCGTATGGGATTTAGTTTTAACAACTAATTATAAAATATCAAACTTGCTGGAAATAACATAAATTGAGGAACAGAAAAAGAACGAGCCGATGATGTTATGACTGGGGCGATGATATAGCATCTCCTGATTTGCTGTCGGTAGCCTGGGAAGTATGTTGGGCTTTCCACTCCTGAAAGGCAGCCACGAACTCCTGAATTTTAGGGAAGTTTGGTATACCTATATGTTTCATCCTTGATTTCCAGACCTCCTTTTCCCTTCGCATTCTCCCGAAATTTTCCTTGTGCTCAGGGAGTGCATCAATGTAGAGATAGAGCAGAGACTCGACTTTGGAAACCCTAGAGAAATCCTCGATCAGAATATTATCATTTTCTTTAATAAAGTGGATTTTATCTCTGAAGGATTGGACTACTGCTTCAACATCCTCCACAGGCTTTCCGTCATCCTCTAAGTATTTTACATCGATACATTGCAAATCATGTTGTAGTGATTGAGTAAATTTCGTTATTTCTTTAATTAGCTTTGAGAGTTCAAAGCGTCCTTGTCTGGATATGGAGTTCCTCCATTCGATATTCTTCTTGTTCACGTACAACAAATCCTCGTCCACACCAATCAAGTTCTTTTCTGCCAAAAACTTTTCCAGTCCATATTTCCGGACTTCCTCTATTTGATTTATCACACTTGTCCACTTACCTTCATCCTTAGCCCAGACAGCAACCTGTGTTTTAAGATCTTCAATGGTAGTGGTAGTCAGATCATATATGCCTTTGAGTTCATAAATATATTCAGTTCCCTTTTGCTCTATGCTGTCTAACCAACTATCAAAAGTTTTTGAGACCATTTTGCTTCTATGCACTTGATCTAACATTTTTTGATTGATAGGTGACTTTGGGTCGAAAGACAAGGGGACTTGTGAGATTGGCTGTGGGTTAGGATTGTTAATGGCTTCAATATACTCTTCCATTTCACATAGAGCTTGTTTCAACTCTCTTTTGTCCTTCTCATCTTTCATTGTTCAATTGACCATTCTCTTAGTGGAAGCTTCAAGATGGTGTACATCTGCAGCTCTGGAGGCAGTACCGAGATCTATCCTCTCCACAGTGAAATCATGTACTGTAGGATCTTAAACTTCTTCCTCGGTCACTGGCTTGGCTATTTCTGCACTCCAGTTACCAGTGTTTGGGTCAACATCTATTCTGGACATTGTTTTGAGTCTCTTGGACTTGGGAGTCTTCCCCAGACATTTATTTACCATGTCCTCCAGAGGGAGAACAAAAGGAATCACCTTCTTTTTGTCAGATATAGAGCTCTCTAGCCACTTCAGTGCAGGGGCTAAGACTGTCTTCCTGGGCTTCTCTCCATCAGAGGGTTCATTTGAAATCATTAACACCTCAAGGGTGTCTAGAAAGGTCTCTGACTATGAACCAGTGTCAGCTGTCTCTGTTCTATTTGGGCTTGCCTCTTTGTCCCCCATAGGCTCTTCTGCTTCTTCCTCTGAATTTAAGTCAACAATTATTGTCTCAGAAGTCTGCTTCTTTCTCTTCCCCTTTGTCCTCAATCTGGTAACACGGGATGGCAGAATGTCTGTGAGGACCCTTCTGGATCTCTTGGAGAAAGGGCTTTTCTCAGTCGATGGCTTGGATGCACCTGCACCATAGATAGCAAGGGGTTGATTAGAAGAGACCATGGGAAGTGATGATGCGGCCACTGAAGAGAATTGTTGGACAGTTTTACTCTAAAGCCCTTCCTGTCTTTTTTCTTTCAACCATTTTTTAGTCCTCCTTATCAC
The DNA here is from genome assembly GCA_027924645.1 of Cunninghamia lanceolata. Classification (NCBI taxonomy): domain Eukaryota; kingdom Viridiplantae; phylum Streptophyta; class Pinopsida; order Cupressales; family Cupressaceae; genus Cunninghamia; species Cunninghamia lanceolata. The sequence goes on from BSBN01000516.1 coordinate 3,084,284, forward strand.
AGGAAGGGTTTTAATTTCAATTATGTCCTCCTCTTTCTTGCTCTAGTCCACCTCTGGGATGGGTAAGTGTTCTATTTTCTCAAATTGTGGATCAACCACTTGTTCATCATTAACAAAAATTCCAGAAACGTCCATGTTTAAATTAAGGGTAATTATTTGCCCCAAAGAAAATCTACACCATAACCTCCTCCTCACTTTGAATTCATCTGGGCAGTCCTCCCAGTAATCCTCCAGCTTAGGAAGATGTGAGTGCCCTGTCCCAGAATCTAAGTTATCTTTAACAAAACATTTACTGTCGAATTGAACCCTGGCAGTGAAAAATTGAAAATTGAACCCTTTGAGGTTCACCTCCAGATTTAAGGCATCAGATTTTGAATGGCATGAATAATGCCCAAGTTCAATAGGAAAAGCAATACCACAACCCCTTTTTGATGGAAATTTGTTATCAACATGTGCCAATTGCCGACATACCTCCATCAATACAAAATGATCGAATACATATCTAGGCAACTTCAGGGGTTCACCATCAAACCCTCCAACTCTGATATAAGTGAATTCAGAAAACTAGATGAAAAAGCTACTGTAGATACTGATCAGTTGCATTGCTTCACTAGTCAGTCTCTTACCTGGATTGCCTACCAGTTCATAGGTCATTTTTCCAGTGAAGACATCATTAATCCTTTTATAATTTTCATAACAATTTCTTCTTTGCAACTGTGAATAATATTGGTAAATTTTACTGCTCTCATCTAAAGGCTCATGAGGCAGGTCAAACCAATCTCTTGTGGATGCTAAATAGTAAAATAGATATGAAGACATAAAGAAATCCCTGTTACCCAGACAATTATTTAAACTCTGATGTAGACAGTCAACTACTATCTCAACCCAATCCAAATATTGTTCACCCTGAAGGATGACTTGTATAAAAAAGTACATCCAGTCTTCCCAGTAATAGGCATGTTGATTGCCTCTCAGTCTGTTCAACAACACCACAATATCCCTTACTTCCTGTATTAAATGATCTCTAGTAAGGGGTCTGGGCAGCCTTGAACCACACTTTTGAAATTTTAGCAGCTAATTTCTTGCTATTACACTTCTATAAGTTGGTCTCTTTTCTGAGAAATACCCATTGGAGGAAGTAATGTCAAGATTGGAATACGCCTTCTTAGGCGGTATCTTCATCACAGACATGAGGGTTTGTCTGTCAATGTAGAATAACACATCCCCGTCTACTTTTCTGACGCACCTGTGTTGGGGATCGTATCTGTTTATACACTCTTGAACCAACTCTAGGCAGAATATAGCTTGAGGAAAGGCGGTGGCTTCAATTAAACCACTGTCCACAATTTTCTTCATTGTGGGGGTTTGGACAGGGTTTCTAGTTCTTCCTATGAATTCCTCTAAATCATATTGAACTAATGCAGTATCCCCAAATTCTGAGTAAGAATAAGTGAGACCAGGGCCATGTTCGTCTCCCAAACATGTAGATTTCAAAGACATACTTGGATGATTATAATAAAACACTTCAAATTTCAAAAATAACAGAAATTCTAGAGGCTCTTCTTTCCAGTATAAGAATTCGGAATAGCACAGGGGAAACAGGACTCACCTTCAGGATATTTGAATTCACTGCAAAAACTTGAAAAATGAGAGCCTTACACTTCCAGCGCTATCCTTCTCCGCATTGCACAGTATATTTTCTTGGTAAAATTAGCTTGTTCTTGGTTAATAATGGTGCTTACCAGAATGAATAATCATTGCTTGGAACAATACGTGCCAAAAATATTTGAAAAGACGTGAACTCTGATTTCTTCATTAATAGCAAGTAATGTTCATGCGCCATCATGAAGTACAATGATTATGCATAGTCTCCGCTAAATTAGAGCTCTCAGTTTCATGATGGGTTTCTGATAAATTTTCCTCCAACTTTCCCGCTAAGTTTGACTTAAAAAGCTGCAGGAGCAAACGGGACTAATATTGCCAAATCTTCAAACTTATTGACCCATTGAACCTATGGGACATGGTTCAACGTGATGGTTCAATGTGATGGTTCAAGCATGTCAACTGGACTTTGTAGGTAGGCAAAAGATTGACTTACTGAAACAGGGACTTGACCTATGAATCGTTGAACTTATGAAGACGCGGTTCAATATGAAGGTTCAACGACACAAGGGTTATGTGGACCAACAAAATGTTACGCGGCTTCGGTAAAGGTTGCCAATTATAAAACAGTGAACTATTGAACCTTGAACCGTTGAACCCCGCGGTAGAATACAAGCGGGAGGTTCAGCAAACGATATATTAGTAGACACGGAAACTGTGTGACCCGACTCATAGGAAGACAATGAGTGTTGAACCTTAAGACCATTGAACCTTGAACCCCGCTATAGAGTATGCGCGGAAGGTTCAAGTTCAACCCGAAAGTACCAAGACACTTAAGACAAACAAAGACAGCTTGCTTTATATGACACTTCAGACATATTGAACGATTGAACCTTGAACTTTTGAGAATGGTTCGGGTTCAAAGGTTCAAACCTTTTATACAAAGACGGCACACGGGTAAAATTTGAAGGACTAAGAGTTGATTTACAAAGCGAAGATATGACCAAAAATATAATACGGTAAACTGACTCTTGCTTAAGAAAAATTACCGATACATGAATAAAGAAGGGCGACTCAAAAGGTAACATTGGCTCTGACTGGGGACTACATTTTATGGCAAAATGCAGAGAACTCAGAGGTTCTGGTTTTGCAAAAGATGAAGAAAGAGAAGAAAGGAAACAGGCCGGGGCAAAACAAAAATGGGAAAGGAAAACACAAAAACCAAACAAAAGGGAAGACTATGTACAAAACAGGGGACCCTATTTACAGACGATACAGTTTGAGATCCTGTCCATTATAGGATAGGGGTAAAACAGTTCCATCAGGATATTCCAGTTTGAAAGAATTTGGACCCAGTACCTGGTGAATCTTGAAAGGCCCACTCCAGAGCGAGTCAAATTTGCTATGTGCACCTTTTGGTTCTCTCCTTCTGTCCCACAGTAATACTTCATCTCCTTCCATAAACTTCCTGGTTCTTGTCTTCTTGTCAAAAATTTCTTTGACCCTGGACTGATGCACAGTAATTCGGTCAACCAAGTCGTTTCTCTCTTCTTCAATCTTGGCTAAATACATAATCCTCTTCTCCAGGGAATCTTGGAAATATTGATCCTCAATTACACTTTGCAGTTTGGCTGTAGATAGCTCCAGGGGTAAAGATAATTGGGCACCTATCCCATAAACTAATTCAAAAGGTGCCATCCCAATTGCTCTTTTAGGAGTTATTCTGTTGGCCCAGAGTGCTTCGTACAACCTCTTATGCCAATCTCTGGGGTTATCATTCACCAATTTCTTCATGATAGCAATGAGGTTTTTGTTACTGGACTCAGCTTGCCCATTCCCCTGGGGATAATAATCTGATGAATGGGAGAGAGAAATACTATGTTCATAACAGAAAGAAGTCATTTCAACTGAAGAGAAACTGGTAGCATTATCTGTTACAATCTTCTGAGGCACCCCAAGACGTACCAAGATATTCCTTTTAAGAAAATCACAAACCACTCTGGAAGTTGTTCTTTTTACAGGGGCTGCCTCAACCCATTTTGTGAAATAATCTATTGCTATTAAAATGTGAGTATGCCCTGCACTTGAGGGGGGTGAGATAGGCCCAATAAAATCCAGTCCCCACTATTTAAAAGGGTCTTCAACAACAACAGGCCTCAAAGGTAGAGCTGCAAGTTGTGGCCTACCTGAGAACATTTTACATTTCTCACAATTGGCCACCCACCTATATGCATCTTTAAACATTCCTGGCCAGTAGTAACAATTTCTGAGGATTTTGAAAGCTGTAACTGAAAAAGAAAAGTGTCCACCACAAGCTTCGTTATGAAAAACTTCCAAGAGTTTCTCTTGATGTTCTTTGTCTACACACCTCAGGAAAGTTCCATCTAACCCTTTCTTGTAAAGGATATTTCCCCAGATAACATATTTTGCAGCTTTTAGCTTCAGATTTCTTTTCTCTTTAGGGATCAAGTGATCAGGACAATCCCCATATGTAAGATAATGTGCTACATCCAGAAACCATGGATCCTGCAAGCTTACCAATAAGACTGTGGGGAGTCCTTCTCCTTCTTGTTCTTTGTTCTCAGCAATCAACTTACATAAGCCTTGACCCCTGATCAGCTTAGTAGGCTTAACTTCTAGATCATATTCTTGAATTTTAGCAACCCACATTGCTCTATTGTTTAATCCTACTTCTTGCTGAGTCAAAATACTTTTCACAGCTGAATTTGGAACAAATACAACTGAGTGGGAATGAAGTATATAATATCTGAATTGTTTAATAGCTTTAACAACCGCAAAAGCCTGTTTTTCAACTAAAGAATATTTCAGCTCATGCTTCTTAAGGGGGACGCTCATAAAAGCTATGGGAACCTCTTCATTCAATTCATTTTTTTGCAACAAAATACCTGACATGGTATGTTCCAAAGAATAACAGTAAATGATAAAATCCTTTTGAAAATTAGGATTTACCAAAGTGGGGGTATTTGCAATCGCCTCCTTGATATCCTCAAACGCCTTCTTAGCAACTTCATTCCATTTGAAAGGTTGTTTCTCACTCATCATCCCAACAATATGTTTTGTAATTTCAGCAAAGTCGGGAATGAACCTTCTGAGAAAGTTGATTTGACCAAAGAAGGACTTGACTCCAGTTCTATTTGAAGGGAGGCTAAGCTGTTGAATTGCCTTGACCCTTTCTGGATCGATCCTGATTCCATCCTTTGAGACTAGGTGTCCCAACAATTTTCCCTTAGTCACATAGAAAACTAACTTCTTGGGATTGAGTGAGATGCCATGGCTTTGACACCTTTGCAAGACAGACTCTAGATTTCTCAAGTGATCTTCTCTCTTCTTGGAAAATACAGTCAAATCATCAAGGTAAATAACAATAATTCTATTCTTCAGGTCTCTAAAAGATGAATCCATTGCTCGTTGAAAAGTTGCTCCCGCATTAATCAAGCCAAAGGGCATTCAACTATAGGCAAAAGTCCCTCAGGGTGTGGTGAAAGCAGTCTTGTGTTGATCTTCTGCAGCTACACCTATCTGATTGTAACCTGAGAAGCCATCCAACATAGACATCATTTCAGACCTAGCAACTGTCTGCAAGATGTGGTCCATCACAGGCAAGGGATAGTTGTCCTTCAAGCTGGCTTGGTTCAAATTTCTAAAGTCGACACAAATCCTTATTTCTCCATTCTTTTTTCACACTGGAACAATATTTGCCACCCAAGTGGAGTGATGAATTGGATATATAATTCTAGCTTTTAGCATCTTATCAATCTCCCTGAAAATGGCTTCAGCAACTTTTGGATTATAATTCCTCAGCTTTTGTCTAAATGGAGCTGCATTTGCTTTCAACAGAATATGATGTTGAAACTGTCCATGTCTAAAATTTTTGAGATCATTATAGCACCAGGAGAAAACATCTTTATATTTGATCAACAATTTGATCAATTTGTTTTTCTCTTCCGAAGAGCAGCACCTACCAATGGATACCCATTTAGGATCAGCTTCATCTCCAATATTTATCTTCTCATAATCCTCTGCTTTATCAGAAATACGGGAAGGTTTGCCTTTAACATATTCATCTCTTCGAGAAAACAGATGTTCCAAAGAGACCAGCCCTTTAGGGATTTTGTTCCCCTTTAATTGAATTATGTCCTCTCTTGGATTAATCCCAGGGTCAGGACTGAATTCTTTACACTCTGCTTCGGAACCTTCAAAATAGGTCCCCAGGAACATTTCTGCATTTTCTAAGAACTTTCTGATTTGATTATCACTTTCAAAAACCTGCCAGTTCTCGGCATTGTCAGGGACATTAGGACGATATATCATTTCTATCCTATAAGAATCTTTCTTGAAATCTGGATGTGGCAAAAGGAGCGAAGCTGATACTGCTAAAGAGTCTGCTCGGGAGTTTTGATCTCTAGGAATTATTTCTATAGAGAAGGCATCAAAATATTCGATCTCATCCCATACCCTATTTCTGTAGTGCCTTAGTCTTTCATTTTTCACAGAAAAGATCCCTCTTACCTGTTTCACAATCAGTCCAGCATCACCCTTCACCTTCAGTACCTTCACACCCTTTTCTTTGGCTTCAAATAATCCGAGTAGTAAAGCTTCATACTCTGTAGTATTGTTGGTGTTTTTAAACTCTAGCTTAAAAGAATAAGAAAACAATTCACCTTCAGGTGAGATTAACATGACTCCAACCCCTGAACCAGCAATAGCACAGCTGCCATCAAATTCCATAACCCATAGGTCATTAGAATGTATAGGTTTTTGCATTAATTCTTCTTTGGGTTCTGCCTCATAGCTCTGTTCAGAGGAGGAGAAATAATTGCCAAATTCACATTCCTCAAACAAAATCTGTGCCTTGGGATCATTAGAGGGATAGATAGTGAATTTGCACTTGGGTTCAGGTTCCAGTTTCACTCTCTACTTCCCCACTAGGATTGTGGCCTCTAACCAATCCAGTTTGATTTGTCCACCTAAATCCTTGCAAAATGTCCTGCTCAAAAGCATTCCATAACTGGCAGGAATATCTACTCCCAGAATAGTTAATTTCACCCTCTTGTCAGGATAAGCTGCAAGTGCGACTCGTGCATCTTTAATCTGCCCAAGCAAGGAAACCTGTTTTCCATCCATAGAATAACATCTTCCAAATGTTTTTGTGAGTGATAATCCTAGGGCTTTAGCCATAGAGGAGAGCATAATGTTATCAGAGGCTCCTGAATCTATAATGCAGTTACTAAGTTTATGACCATTGATAAACAGGGACACATAAAAAGGATTAGGCTTCAAATCAGTATAAGGAGCATTATTGGATGAATTAGGAGTTGTTTTAGGGGTAGACAAGGGTGACTCAGATGAGGAAGCAAATAACCTAGCAATGGGGGATTTAGTATCAACATCCAATTGATTCTCAAATTCAGTTTGTGCAGGACTACCTTTAACATGTTTGACCAATTTGTCAAGTTCAGTAGGTTTCAACTTGAGATACTCAATGGGAGAAATTTGAATTTTTGTAGACTTACAGAAATTTACAATATCAAAAGGGGCATCTAGATCATTTCTATGTAATAAGCTATTTTCCTGAGCCTTCAAATTAGCATCATAAGTTCTAGTTAAAGGCTGCTTACCTTTGCCAGGTATTTCTTGAGTATTAGAGGATTTCATATTCCTCTGACCGCTAGTGAGCACAGCGCATGAAGGATCTTCAAGGGTTACCACTATTTCACCTCCCCTTTCTGAATCAGATTCATATTCCAGGAAGTGTATCTCAGAGCCGCCAGGTTCCTGGAAGTTCCTTTCTTCTTCTGTGGCTTCCCCTAACATGTCTTGAGTAGTAGTCATCTGAGTATACCTGAGCATTTCTGGTCAAGAATTTCCATCATGGTCGGTAGTTAAGTGAAATATACACATGTTTCCTCTCCCAGGAGCAGGTTCAATAGCCAGTCTTGGCTGTGCTGCCATCAGGGGTAAAACTCTACCAGTATTTGCTTGTTGATTCAAATTCCTTCTGCTTATATCCTGATAGGGTTGTTGGAAGGGAGCACCAGTTTTGGGTAATTGCCTCTTTAAGGCAATCATATCATTCACCAACCTTTGCACTACAGGGTTCGTAGATGATGAGGGATGGGCATTTGGCACCTGAACCTGTCTCTTCCATTTACCGGCCATAATGAGATCATCCTCCAATCTGACTGCTAAGGCTTGTGCAGCTGGCAAATCAGCAATTACACCTCTCCTGAGATGGAAGCTAATATCAGGAGGCATAGAATTAATAAAGAAACATTTTTGATTTTCACTAGACGGTCTTTTAGTAGCAGGGATTTTATTCACAATTCTATTAAACTTGGCCACAAACTCCCTCATAGGTTCATGAATCTCTTTTTTAAGCTGAGTCAGCTGTGCAAGGAGGTAATGTTCATCTTCTGCACTTTTGAACCTATTTTCAAAAGCAGTCTTCATTTCGTTCCAATTTGTAATTGAGGAATCAGTCAGGTGGTAGAACCATTGTGTAGCAGTGTTAGTCAAAGTCTGCACAAAGAGCCTTATGGCAACATCTTGGTGTTGAACACCTAGTACACTGCATGCTGCTGCAAAAGCACACAAATGTTCTTCTGGTGATTGTTTGCAGTCCCCATTGAACCTGGGCAAATTTTCTCTTGCATTTTTAGGTAATGGATTTAGGTTGGCCCCTAGGTTCAGAGGCCCTATGGCAGCTCCCCAAGGTTGAGCCATGGGTAGAAAATTTATGGCTAAAGGGATAGCAGTGCCTGAAAGGACTAAAGCTTGACAGACAGGGGAAGTAGAAGATTTAGGGGGACTAGGGGGTCTACTTCTTGCTCTTCTTGCACGAGTAAGGATATAAGGAAAATTAAGACTTAGCAGTGTTTGAAAAGTAGGGTCCTCAACTCCCTCTCTTCTCGAAGACCTGGTGTATGGTCTAGAATCCAGCTTAAAATATTGAAACTGGATAGGCAGTTATTGATTTCTTTGCTGTTCTTGATTTCTTTGTACCTCAAGGGCTTGGTTTCTTGCGGTGTTTCGTGCCTGCCTTATTCTCTACCTGAGTAACAGTAATCTCAGGTTATCGGCCAATTCCTCTTCTAGTTCTAATACTCTACTTGCTCTTCTGTAATCTTCACTATTCTGACGAGTACGCCAAGCAAGGGTATTCAGCTGGCCAATAATGTCTTCCTACTCGTCTTGAAATCCAAGGTTGGGTTGCAGAACAGGAATTATGTTTTCATGTGGAATCACCATTGTTGCTTCATATTTAGGCGATCAATCCTTAATTAATGATTTTATCAAGATTCCCCAGCAAAGTCGCCAAAAACTGTTGGTTGATAGATTTGTCTTTATTCTGAAAATAATCTATTCTGACTCTATACCCCTCTTTAAAAGAACAAATGAGTTAAACAACAAATGGGTGAACCCTTTAAATTAGTTCCCCTCTGAATTTTAGGTACAGCTCCCTTTGTGATTTTCAATGAATTTAACCTATTCGATTAATCAAATGCATTTTTAACCAGAAAACGCTTAAGGCAGACTAACATTCATACATAGCCATGTCATGAACGCAATAAATTTTTACAGCAACAAGATAGAATATATAGATTTTACTTTGGTATCTTCGAATACGTGAATACATTCATAGGAACTTGCTAAACCAATAAAGAACTGAACATATATGATAAATTGTCCAAATAAAGAGCAATTACCAAGTGAAAGGAGATTTCACACAGAAAATCTGATTGCACACATTCAGACTCACAGATCCAAATAAGAAGCAATTGTTCTTCTTCTCATTCACAGATGAAAATTTACTCAAACAATCATCACATAATGTAAAAGTTAAGCATAGTCTTTCTGAAATTCACTTCCTCTTTTCTTTCTCTAACTTCTCTATCTCTAAAAACTCTAAAAAAACCATATATATATGATTATATTAACCATGTCTTTGAGCAAATTAAACCCAGAGTTAACATAACTCTGACCCGTACGGGATTTAGTTTTAACAACTGATTATAAAAGATCAAAGTTGCTGGAAATAACAAAATTGAGGAACAGAAAAAGAACGAGCTGACGAAGTTATGACTGGGGCGATGAATCAGCATCTCCTGATTTGCTGTCGGTAGCCTGGGAAGTATGTTGGGCTTTCCACTCCTGAAAGGCAGCCACGAACTCCTAAATTTTAGGGAAGTTTGGTATACCTATATGTTTCATCCTTGATTTCCAAACCTCCTTTTCACTTTGCATTCTCCCAAATTTTTCCTTGTGCTCAGGGAGTGCATCGATGCAGAGATAGAGCAGAGACTCGACTTTGGAAACCCTGGAGAAATCCTCGATCAGAATATTATCATTTTCTTTAATAAAGTGGATTTTATCTCTGAAGGATTGGACTACTGCTTCAACATCCTCCACAGGCTTTCCATCATCCTTTAAGTATTTTACATCGATACATTGCAAATCATGTTGTAGTGATTGAGTAAATTCTGTTATTTCTTTAATTAGCTTTGAGAGTTCAAAGCATCCTTGTCTGGATATGGAGTTCCTCCATTTGATATTCTTCTTGTTCACGTACAACAAATCCTCGTCCACACCAGTCAAGTTCTTTTCTGCCAAAAACTTTTCCAGTCCATATTTCTGGACTTCCTCTATTTGATTTATCACACTTGTCCACTTACCTTCATCCTTAGCCCAGATAGCAACCTGTGTTTTAAGATCTTCAATGGTAGTGGTAGTCAGATCATATATGCCTTTGAGTTCATAAATATATTCAGTTCCCTTTTGCTCTATGCTGTCTAACCAACTGTCAAAAGTTTTTGAGACCATTTTGCTTCTATGCACTTGATCTAACATTTTTTGATTGACAGGTGACTTTGGGTCGAAAGACAAGGGGACTTGTAAGATTGGCTGTGGGTTAGGATTGTTAATGGCTTCAATATACTCTGCCATTGCACGCAGAGCTTGTTTCAACTCTCTTTTGTCCTTCTCATCTTTCATTGTTCGATTGACCATTCTCTTAGTGGAAGCTTCAAGATGGTGTACATCTGCAGCTCTGGAGGAAGTACCGAGATCTATCCTCTCCACAGTGAAATCATGTACTGTAGGATCTTGAACTTCTTCCTCGGTCACTGGCTTGGCTATTTCTGCACTCCAGTTACTAGTGTTTGGGTCAACATCTATTCTGGACATTGTTTTAAGTCTCTTGGACTTGGGGGTCTTCCCCAGACATTTACTTACCATGTCCTCCAGAGGGAGAACAAAAGGAATCACCTTCTTTTTGTTAGATATAGAGCTCTCTAGCCACTTCGGTGCAGGGGCCGAGACTGTCTTCCTGGGCTTCTCTCCATCAGAGGGTTCATTTGAAATCATTAACACCTCAGGGGTGTCTAGAAAGGTCTCTGACTATGAACCAGTGTCAGCTATCTCTGTTCTGTTTGGGCTTGCCTCTTTGTCCCCCATAGGCTCTTCTGCTTCTTCCTCTAAATTTAAGTCAACACTTATTGTCTCAGAAGTCTGCTTCTTTCTCTTCCCCTTTGTCCTCAATCTGGTAACACGGGATGGTAGAATATCCGTGAGGACCCTTCTGGATCTCTTGGAGACAAGGCTTTTCTCAGTCGATCGCTTGGATGCACCTGCACCACAGATAGCAAGGAGTTGATTAGAAGAGACCATGGGAAGTGATGATGCGGCCACTGAAGAGAATTGTTGGACAGTTTTACTCTAAAGCCCTTCCTGTCTTTTTTCTTTCAACCATTTTTCAGTCCTCCTTATCACAGGAAGGGTTTTAATTTCAATTCTGTCCTCCTCTTTCTTGCTCCAGTCCACCTCTGGGATGGGTAAGTGTTCTATTTTCTCAAATTGTGGATCAACCACTTGTTCATCATCAACAAAAATTCCAGAAACGTCCATGTTTAAATTAAGGGTAATTATTTGCCCCAAAGAAAATCTACACCATAACCTCCTCCTCACTTCGAATTCATCTGGGTAGTCCTCCCAGTAATCCTCCAGCTTAGGAAGATGTGAGTGCCCTGTCCCAGAATCTAGGTTATCTTTAACAAAACATTTACTGTCGAATTGAACCCTGGCAGTGAAAATTTGAAAATTGAACCCTTTGCGGTTCACCTCCAAATTTAAGGCATCAGATTTTGAATGGCATGAATAATGCCCAAGTTCAATAGGAAAAGCAATACCGTAACCCCTTTTTGATGGGAATTTGTTATCAACATGTGCCAATTGCCAACATACCTCCATCAATACAAAAGGATCGAATACATATCTAGGCAACTTCAGGGGTTCACCATCAAACCCTCCAACTCTGATATAAGTGAATTTAGAAAACTAGATGAAAAAGCTACCGTAGATACTAATCAGTTGCATTACTTCACTGGTCAGTCTCTTACCTAGATTGCCTGCCAGTTCATAGGTCATTTTTCCAGTGAAGACATCATTAATCCTTTTATAATTTTCATAACAATTTCTTCTTTGCAACTTTGAATAATATTGGTAAATTTTACTGCTCTCATCTAAAGGCTCATGAGGGAGGTCAAACCAATCTCTTGTGGATGCTAAACAGTAAAATAGATATGAAGACATAAAGAAATCCCTGTTACCCAGACGATTATTTAAACTCTGATGTAGACAGTCAGCTACTATCTCAGCCCAATCCAAATATTGTTCACCCTGAAGGATGACTTGTATAAAAAAGTACATCCAGTCTTCCCAGTAATAGGCATGTTGATTGCCTCTCAGTCTGTTCAACAACACCACAATATCCCTTACTTCCTGTATTAAATGATCTCTAGTAAGGGGTCTAGGCAGCCTTGAACCGCCCTTTTGAAATTTTAGCAGCCAATTTCTTGCTATTACACTTCTGTAAGTTGGTCTCTTTTCTGAGAAATACCCATTGGAGGAAGTAATGTCAAGATTGGAATACACCTCCTTAGGCGGTATCTTCATCACAGACATGAGGGTTTGTTTGTCAATGTAGAATAAGACATCCCCGTCTACTTTTCTGACACACCTGTGTTGGGGATCGTATCTGTTTATACACTCTTGAACCAACTCTGGGCAGAATATAGCTTGAGGAAAGGCTGTGGCTTCAATTAAACCACTGTCCACAATTTTCTTCATTATGGGGGTTTGGACAGGGTTTCTAGTTCTTCCTATGAATTCCTCTAAATCATATTGAACTAATGCAGTATCCCCAAATTCTGAGTAAGAATAAGTGAGACCAGGGCCATGTTCGTCTCCCAAACATGTAGATTTCAAAGACATACTTGGACGATTATAATAAAACACTTCAAATTTTGAAAATAACAGAAATTCCAGAGGCTCTTCTTTCCAGTATAAGAATTCAGAATAGCACAGGGGAAACAGGACTCACCTTCAGGATATTTGAATTCACTGTGAAAACTTGAAAAATGAGAGCCTTACACTTCCAGCGCTATCCTTCTCCGCATTGCACAGTATATTTTCTTGGTAAAATTAGCTTGTTCTTGGTTAATAATGGTGCTTACCAGAATGAATAATCATCGCTTGGAACAATACGTGCCAAAAATATTTGAAAAGACGTGAACTCTGATTTCTTCATTAATAGCAAGTAATGTTCGTGCACCATCATGAAGTACAATGATTATCCGTAGTCTCCGCTAAATTAGAGCTCTCGGTTTCATGATGGGTTTCTGATAAATTTTCCTCCAACTTTCCTGCTAAGTTTGACTTAAAAAGCTGCGGGAGCAAACAGGACTAATATTGCCAAATCTTTGAACTTATTGAACCATTGAACCTGTGGGACATGGTTCAACGCGATGGTTCAATGTGATGGTTCAAGCATGTCAACTCGACTTTGTAGGTAGGCAAAAGATTGACTTACCGAAACAGGGACTTGACCTATGAACCGTTGAACTTATGAAGACGCGATTCAATACGAAGGTTCAACGACACAAGGGTTATGTGGACCAACAAAAAGTTACGTGGCTTTGGTAAAGGTTGCCAATTATAAAACAGTGAACTATTGAACCTTGAACCGTTGAACCCCGCGGCAGAATACAAGCGGGAGGTTCAACGAACAATATATTAGTAGACACGGAAACTGTGTGACCCGACTCATAGGAAGACAATGAGTGTTGAACCTTAAGACCGTTGAACCATTGAACCTTGAACCCCGCTATAGAGTACGCGCGGAAGGTTCAAGTTCAACCCGAAAGTACCAAGACGCTTAAGACAAACAAAGACAGCTTGCTTTATATGACACTTTAGACATATTGAACGATTGAACCTTGAACTTTTGAGAATGGTTCGGGTTCAAAGGTTCAAACCTTTTATACAAAGATGGCACACGAGTAAAATTTGAAGGACTAAGAGTCTATTTACAAAGCAAAGATATGACCAAAAATATAATACGGTAAACTGACTCTTGCTTAAGAAAAATTACCGATACATGAATAAACAAGGGCGACTCAAAAGGTAACAAGTATTATAGTTGGTATGTTGATTGTTGATTTTTGCATTAGGGACCATGCTTCAGGTGTATATTTAGCATGTATATAATGGGTCTAGCAAGCTCAGTGAGTGGGGATCATCCAAACGGGTTGGATAGGTGCATCTTATGTACCTGAGTACTAGAAACATCCTTCGTATTCTAGACTGCCTACATACCCTGTATCCACGGGATCAAGGTAGTTTCAAGATGCAGGCGAAATGAATATGTAGTTCTGGTATGACTTGATGATGTGGGAATGGTTTAGGATGGTTGTGATGGTGATGATTGATGGATGAAAGAGATCGATGTGTGAGGGTGATATTGTATTGTTTTATTTTGGATTTTGATAATTTTGCATTATTTTTGGATTTTTTGATTTTTTATTGTTTTTGAATTTTTTGATTTTGTATTGTTTTTGGATTTTTTGATTTTGTATTGTTTTTGGATTTTTTGATTTTCAGCTGTACAAACAAAAGCTTAGAAGGATCCTCATTCCATGGATTGGGCTTGGGTGAGATAGTGTGGAATGGGTGATAGGACTTGATGTTTTAGAATTCCAAGCCATGGGATGTGTGCGATATGGAGTGTTGTGATGGAAAGAGGACTTATTAGATGGTAGAATCGGCCACTACACATGGCGCCTGAAACAGGTTTTCACCATGGTACTTATCTAAGGTGTCACCGAAGTGATTTTCACCATTGGAAGTTTTTTATTGCACTCAGGTTTTTTCTTGATTTTCTAATTTTTTTGGTTCTTTAATTTTTTCTATTTTTTTTATTTTTTGATTGGGATACTTGATGGGTTATGGATAGAATTTCTTTAGATGCAGAATGTTCATCGGCTCATCCAGAGGCTGCCCCTCAGGTGTTGCAAGATGGTATGCTCTTGATCCATAGTTAGCTGTGATGACATACGGTCCTAACCAATTGGGTTCAAACTTACCTTTCTTAGTGAGCTCTTGCAAGTTCTTCTGATTTTCCATAAGGACAAGATCACCTACTTCAAATTTTCAATTTCTGATTCCCTTGTTATAGCTTCTCCTAAGGCAATTTTGATAGGCCTACAGGTGGTTCAATGCATTCAGACATTTCTCATCCAATAGTTCTAGCTGATGCAACCTTGTGACTTGATATTCCTCATCAGTGATTATGTTTTGCAAGGATACTTTTAAGGATGGGAGCTCGACCTCAATAGGTAAAATGGCTTCGAATCCAAAGACTAGGGAAAATGGAGTGGCTCCTATGGGAGTGCGGATGCTTGTGCGATAGGCCCATAGGTCAGGGTTGAGTTGGAGGTGCCAGTCATGGCCAGCTTCATTGACTGTCTTCTTTAGAATGTGGAGGATGGTTTTATTTGAAGCCTCTGCTTGACCGTTTCCTTGAGGGTAATATGGAGTGGAGAAGTGGTGTTTGATTTCAAATTTCTCCCACAAAGTGCGGACTTCTTGGTTCTTGAATGGTTTTCCATTGTCGGTGACGATGGAATGAGGGACACCATAGCAACAGATGATGTAATGGAGGATAAACTTAGAGATTTGGGTTCCAGTGGTGAAGGTGAGTGGTATTGCTTCCACCCACTTGGTGAAGTATTCTGTAGTGGTGATTATGAATTTATGGCCATTGGATGATGGAGGATGGATTTTCCCTACGAGGATGAGTCCCCACTATGAGAAAGGCCACAGCGTCATGATTGGTTGCAATTCTTGTGCTGGTACATGAATGAGATCTCCACGCTGTTGACATGGTAGGCATTTCTTGATAAACTGATAGGCGTCTCATTCCATGGTTGGCCAATAATAACCTGTAGCAAGAGCGGGTCCACTTGAATGTGTCCCACAGATACCTGCGTGTACCTCTTGCAAGGCCACTTCATCTTCCCTAGAGTCTAAATATTGTAAAAGTCTACCCTCAAGACTCCTTTTGTATAGGGTGTCTCCTACAAGGGTGAAGCGGGAAGCTCAGTGGATGAAAGATTTTCGTTATGAGGTGGATAGGTTGGGAGGGATGATGTTGTCATGGAGATATAGGTAGGTTTCTTGATACCACGAGGATAGGGGACCAATGACTTTGCACACAAGCTCAGATTGAGGTACATCATATGCAGGGATAGGGAGTTCTTCGATCAAGAATTCACACCTCTTGTTGTCTTTCTTCATGTCGACCAGGGATCCAATGGTAGCCATGGTGTCTGCAACTTTGTTATTTAACCTTAGGATCCGCTCAAAGTGGATGTCATCAAAATAGTCTTTGAAATCATTGACCATCTTTTTGTAAGGTAGGAGTTTATCATCCTTGGTCTTGTACTCATTGTTTACCTACTGGATGACCAGTTGAGAGTCTCCATACACTGTCAACTTCTCAATTTTCCATTTGATTGTCATTCAGAGACCTGTGATAAGGGCCTCATATTCTACCACATTGTTGGTACATGGGAATGTGATTTTGAATGACTTGGGGATTGTGTCACCTTGAGGGGTAACAAACAGGACACTTGCCCCTGAGCCAATGTGTGTGTATGATCCATCAAAGTACATCTTCCATGTTTATGTTGCTAGTGTTATTGTCAAGATAGCTTCATCAGGGAATTCTGCCCATGTCGAATGTTCTGTAGGAATGGGTGCTTCAGCCAGTTGATCGGCAATGACTTGTCCTTTGATGGATTTTCTCTCAGTATATTCAATGTCAAATTGAGTGAGAATCATGACCCACTTTTCCATTCTCCCAGTAAGAGCAGCTCTGTTTAGCAAATATTTCAGTGGATCGATCTTGGCAATGAGCTTGGTTTTATGATTGAGCATGTAGTGCCTTAGTTTTTGTGAGGTGAAGACCAGGGCTAGACATGCTCATTCAATTGGCGTATAGCTGAGCTCATAGGATATCAGAGTGCAGATGATGTAATAGATGGCTTTTTCTTTTCCTTGCTCATCATGCTATGCTAACAAGGCTCCGACAGCGGTCTCTATTGCTGAGATGTACAATAGGAGAGGTTCACCTTGCCTTGGTGGAATTGGAACAGGGGGATTAGCTAGGTATTCTTTCAACTGATCAAAGGCCGCCTGATAGTGATTGTTCTAGATGAAAGATATATCCTTTCTAAGGAGATGTTGGAATGGTTGGCATTTATCGGCAAGTTGAGCAATGAACTGACGAATGGACTGGAGTTTTCCTTGCAGACTTCTTAGTTGTTTCAGTGTTGTTGGAGGAGGCATTTTAGTAATGGCCTTGACTTTTATGGGATCTACCTCGATTCCTCTTCTAGAGACTATGTATCCCAAAAGTTTTTCGAAGGTGACCCTGAAGACATTTCTTTGGATTGAGGCAGACATTGTATTGCTCCAAACGGTCGAAGATCGTTGCCAATACATTCAAGTATTTCTCTCTTGTCTTTGATTTTCCCAATAAGTCGTCCACATAGTCTTCCATGATGTGGTGAAAAAGGTCATGGAAGATGATAGTCATAGCTCTTTGATATGTAGCTCCAGCATTCTTCAGGCCAAATGGCATCAGCACCCAGTAGTATGTCCCCCATGGACATATGAAGGTTGTCTTATGCTGGTCCTCTTCTATGATCCAGATTTGGTTGTACCTTAAAAATCCATCCATTAGGGATAGCATCTCATGTCCTACCATGAGATCCACTATCATATCGATGTTAGGCAACAGGTAGTCATCCTTTGGGTAGGCTTTGTTGAGATCTCTGAAGTTGGTGCAGCAGCAGATTCGGCCATCAAGTTTGGCTACTGGTACTAAGTTGGAAACCCATTCAGGATAATCAATTGGACAAATGAACCCGACATCCAATAGTTTCTTTAACTCTGCATTAACAAGGAGGGCCACTTGAGGATTCATTTTTCTAAGCTTCTGCTTTACTGGTTTCACAGATAGGCATACTGCAAGATGGTGAACAACCAAGGTGGGATCGAGCCTGGCATGTCTACATAGGTCCATGCAAAATTGTGATTTCTACGTTTGAAAAATGT
Organism: Cunninghamia lanceolata; assembly: GCA_027924645.1. Lineage (NCBI taxonomy): Eukaryota > Viridiplantae > Streptophyta > Pinopsida > Cupressales > Cupressaceae > Cunninghamia > Cunninghamia lanceolata. The sequence continues at coordinate 3,102,362 of BSBN01000516.1, forward strand.
TAGGAAGTTTTCTTGCTCTACTGTGCTAAGAGATTCTGCCCTAAAAGTGATTATCGGCTCTTCTTCTATCCCAAGATTCATCTCGTGGGCTGGTTCTACCAGGATGGGTGACCTATCTAGATAAACCTTGTCTATCTCGGGAAGGCCCATGCTTCCATCTCCTAGCACCTCGTTGAGGTTTTCACCAAGAGATATGTTTTTTGTTTTTACTTTTTTGGGATCTGATACTTCCGCGGAACGGTTTTCACCATCAGATCCTTGTTTGATTTTTATATTTTTATGACTAGAAGTAGGGGTTGTCTCCCTGAAATAGGCATGCATATCAAGTTCCATGATATATCCTACTCTATGATCTCCCAGGGGGAAGTGATCTCTAACCCCCATCATTTCAGTGATGGCCACATCGTTAGGTGCTATGTCGAAGACAGGATGTCCCCATTGGTCCCAGTCTATGAGGTCTGGGTATACAAGTGGTAGATCATTGGATGATGAGGCTAGGGTGGTGACTGTGTAGATGGTGCATATGGATGAGTCAAAGAAATCAGCAAAGTCACTAAAGGACTCTTAAAGGCTCATTTTGTTGACGTTGTCGACTTCCAGGGAGACTATAGTGACCTTGGCTAAAATACATTCGTTGGTAGTGAGGATATGTTGTCGTTGACCATATCCTAACCCTTGAGTATAGGGATTTCTTGTCGCTTGCACTGGTTCCACGATCCCCTATTCATGAAGGCCGATACCTCCTTGTCCTTTGTAACCCATGTTTTTGACAATTTCAGACCCTTTACCATAGATTTTTGTTGGGATGGTGGGGGCTTCTTGCTCAGGCTCTTCATCCTTATATAGCCATGATGAGATATCTTCAAGCACATCCTGATCAAGGAGATGTTTCTTTTCAAATATGGATAATGATTTACACTTGATGACGACTGTGTTGGCTACTTCTGTCTTTGGGGTGTCAAACATTTTAGGATTGGGTAATGTGCCCACATAGAAGGTACCGTGTAGGTCGTATTCCCCACATCCCATGTCACTAAGCTTGATCTTGACCTCAGTTAGTGATGGTGCTTGAGATGAAGTGGTGGAAATGTTTGCGGGGTCGATGTATGAGGTGGATGTTGTAGGATTGGTTTTGGTGGTGGCTTTGTTATATGGGCAAAAGGTGTGGTCATGGCTTTCCAAGAAACTGCAGTATTGGAAGGGGCTAGGGTCAGCGTAGATGGTTACCTCTGTGCCATTGTGAGGGAACTTGAGGCATTGATGGAATGTAGATGGGACTGCTCGCATGGCATGGATCCATGGTTGGCCAAGAAGAATGTTGTAGGGGAGGTCAAGATCAAGGACCTGACATTTTATTTCCAGTATTTTCTGTCCCACTTGAATAGGGAACTTGATGGTGCCTTCAGAGAGTTGTTCAGTGTCATCATACCCTTTAATTGTGATGCACTCGCTAGTGTCTACAACCACATCTGAGTATCCCAAGTGTTTTAATGGTTTAAGAGTGCATATGTTTAGGCCAGATCCACCATCTATTAAGACTCTTTTGATGATGTGTTTGTGGATACGGACTTCGATGTGTAAGGCATCATTATATAGGTGTTCTGAAGCGGGGAGATCCTTTTCTGAAAATGTGAGATGGTGAGGAGCAGCGATATGTCCTACCATGGCTTGGAATTGGGTCACATTCAAGTTGGCGAGAACTTGAGTTTCCAAGAGGGATTTATCGAGGACGTCTTTGTGAAGGGGGGATGTGCAGAGCATCTCAAGTATGGATATTTGTGCAGGGGTCTTTCCTAGATGCTCTAGGAGGTTGTACTGATTGTTAGGTGATGGGCATGTGTTTGGATGAGGGGGGAGGGAATCTGATGTGGATACAGGTGTTTGTTTAGTGGGAGGGGCTGTACGGATGGATACACAGCCACGACTGGTTGTGATAGTGCAATCAGGTGCTTGTGCCCAAATGGTGATTGTGTTGACATGGTGAGATGATGGCTCTATCTGCCCTATGATAGAGTCATAAGATGCGGGAGGTAGGGTGACGTTGTATGCTTGATTGGATGAGGAGGCTTTATTATGGTTAGGTAGTGGATCCTTGTAAGCTTTGAGATTGGCATTTGGTGATGGTTGGGTGGTTTGATCAAGGCTGACTTGATTTTGATCTATAAAGTCTTGGACGTAATGCTTTAGTTGCAAGCAGTCAGCAATTTTATGACCCACAATGCGGTGGTATTCATAATAATTATTTTCATTGTACCATGCTTCTCTGAGCTCATTCTCTTGACGGGGTCTAACAGGTGGGAGTGTGATAAACCTTTCTTGAGATATTTGTTGAGGATGTCCTCGATTGGTTCCCCTAAGGGTGTAAATTGCCTTCGAGGTTTGCATGGTTTAGTTTGCCCTTTTGGGTTATTTACATTGCTTTCATATGTATGTACAGGTGTTTGAATTTGTACATGTTGGATGGCTTTCACATCTGTGACGCCGTCTTTCAAAGTGTTCTTGTTCTTCCCCCAATAGCGTGGCTTGTCGTTTGATTGCATGTTGGTGTTGTTGTTTGTATTGGGGGTGTTGTTATGGGTTTTGTTGTTATTGTTATTGTTGTTGTTGTTGTTGTTGGATTTATAGTCATACAATTTGATGGAGCCCTTGGTGATGAGGGCTCGTTCGATGGTAGTACCTTTGTCGATGACTTCCTCAAAGGTAGATGCACAAAGGATTTGTAAATGGAACCCTAATTCTTGATTGAGCTTGGTCACAAACATGGTGACGAGTTGTTTTTCAGGAATTGGCCACGGGAGTTTGCTTGCTAAGCGTCTCCACCTTTGCAAGAAAGAAGCGAAGGCTTCTCCATTCTTTTGTTTGGTGTTGCAAAGGTCTGTCATAGATATTTTGTGCTTGAAGTTGTAGGAGAAATAGTTTACAATTTTTTCCGTAAGCTCAGGGAAAGTCCTAATGCCTGGGGAAAGATGTGCAAACCATTCAGCGGCTTGACCACCGAGGCTTCTTGGAAATAGTCTCATTAGATAGGTATCGTTATTTGAGACTTCTAAGCAAGCGATGTAGAACTCCCTAAGATAATCCCTAGGGTCTCCCTTTCCCTTGTATTTGTCAAATTTAGGCGTTTCAAAGTTCTTGGGGAAAGGGGGCATGTACAATGTGCGATCAAATGGATAGGGGCAAATATCCTCAAATGGAATAGTGCTTGCGCTTGCCCCTAATTTATATGTCGTCTACCTTTTGGATCAAGGCTTGTACAACTGTTGTGAGATCCTATGTTGGTTATGGTTGGGGAGTGTAGGGTTGTTGATGGATGAGGTGTTGAAGATTGGGTGGTATTTGATGTTGGAGGTTTTGGGAGGTCGTGTTTTGATATTGTGGGGTGGTGTTTTGATTGATTTGTGCAAGATGTTATTGGTGAGCATAGAGTTGTTGGAGAATATGTGGAGATATTTGAGGGTTGGGGTTATGTTGTGTCGATGATACATTGGATGGATTGACATTAGATGGGGTGGTGTTTGATGGGTTGGTCATAGTGTAAGGTGATTGTGAGAATAATTGTCTTAGGTAGGCTATAGTTTGAGGGTTGGGAGGAGGCACACTTGTGGAGGTACTTGCATGCGTGGTGTTCCCTTGTATGCCTAAGGTGATTTGTGGGACGGAAGAGGTTACATTAGTTGTGATAGTGGATGTGGTGACAGGTTGGGATGTGGTAAGATTAGAGGTACTTGTGGGAATCGTAGATGTGGTAGGGGTAGTGCTTGTGGAGGTGGTAGATATGGTGGGTGTTGACGTTTGCAAGATGATGGGTTGGATGTTTGATGTAGATGGTTGGGAGGATGTGGTAAGATTGATGGTAGAGGTGGATGGTTGGGATGATGTCGTGTTATGGGGTGGTTGGGCACCTATTTTGAGGAGATAGTCAAGATATCTATTTGGATCCAACCTTAGGACTTTGTCAAGCATGTCCATGTTATCGGTGTCTTGTGTGAAGTTCAAGATATCTTGATCATCTTGGGACATGGTGGGTGGTGGTAGTGGTGGTGGTTGCAAAAAATGGAAGGGGTTTTTATTGGGATTGTATGTTGGGATGTGGAAGAATGTTGGTGGCTTGAATGTTTGGTTGATGGGTATGGTGTTGTTTTTGGTGTTAGGCATTCCTATGCTGCCATATTGTCTAGATTCTACCATTTCTTGATTCTTTTTGTGTTGTGATCTAGTTATGGGCATGCATGTGTATGGATTTGATTTTGAGGTGGAGTGAAATGGAGATGGAGATCTTAAAGAATTTAGATTAAATTTTTGGACCCAAAGATGGATATGGTAGTGAGATGGAGAAGGGAAGAAGTGATTGTAGTGTGATGAAAGATCGATAGGTTTTTTCAAAAAGATGTTAGCCTAGCGGTGATAAGAATGGGTGGTAGTGTGATTATTTTATACAAATTTGGACCAAAAGATAGAAGATGGATGATGTTTGCTTGAGGATGGTTTGAGAAGAGATTATGATGTTTAGTTTTGATGTTTGATATGAAGGATTTGATGGTCAACAAATTGAGCTTAGGTAAGATCTAGATTTGTGTCACACAAATGGATGTTTTTCTTTGTTTGGGGTAGACTAATGACCTTACGCGAAGAAGGATGATTATTTCACTTGGAAGGTAGACTATTGACTCTCCAAGCAAGATATGATGTGAAGGATGAAATCTATATCTAGCTTTAACTCAAAGGGATGACGAGTTTTTGATTGGTGATTTTTCAATGGGTGTTTTGATTTGGAAGATTTTGGATATGTTTTTGAATTTGGAATGATTTCTTGCAACAAGGATTTTTGTTTGGTCCAAAAGGTATGCAAAGATTAATGAGGATAAATGGATATGAAATTGAGTAGATTATAATATAGCAAAAGGGTCTAATAATGATAGTGATTGATTCTCTAAGGTCAAAGTGAAGGTATGATTTGGAAAATTTTGAGGAGAAAATGGATGGGGTATGGACAATTTTTTGGAATGTGAATATGGATTATGGCAGAGCAGATGGTGAAGATCACAACTGAATGGGTCTTAGCCTTAGGTAAGTCAATCTGAAAATAGTGCCAATCCATAGGTGAAATGGTGCCAAAATTAGATAGGGATGGCATTGATATAGGGCAGTGTTGGTCGAGGTCTTGAAAAAGATAGATTTTGATGGCACTTTTGGATTTGTTTTGATTGGATTTTAATCAAATGATTCTCATTGTTTCTTGGCAAGTTGTTTGAAAACAATTTAAGCACATTAACACACAATAACCAAGATTTTTTTTGTGGAAAAGACGTGTGATTTAAACAAGCACTTTGCACAACCTAAGGCGAAGATATGATAGTATTTATTGAATCCCCTAGCTATGCCTATTCAAAGCGGGTAGCTCTAGGATCTTGGTAGCACCGGATCCTCCTTACAATTACACACACTTCTCATGCATACCAAGATTTGGGTTTCCTATAAGGCTTGTCCCTCACCAAACCTTTGGATTATCCCTGCTACCTTGGCAAAGAACCGCATGAATCAGGTTGCTTCAAAGGTTTCCCTTCTGCGTCAACAAATAGAAGGTTTTTGGCTTGCTAAACAAAAGTTCGTAGTAAGTGCATTCATTCAAGTGGTTATACATGTGGCAGCGCTACTCTCCGTTATGGAGTCTCCCAACCTCCAAGGGTTATGCCTTGGAGGGTTTTGGGGGAGGTTGGCTATCGGTATAACACAACAACACCTGTTGTTTGTGACTTTCGTCCCAAACACCTTATTTTATATAGCAGCTTAAAAGAGCTTGGCTTTAGCTTGTTTCCGCTTGGGTTGTTCCCACCTTTCGAAGCGGGGTGGCAGGCCCTCTATAGATTAACAAAAGCAATACAACCACAAAAATACTTTTGATCCCCAAGTTCATACAAAGATGCGAGGGGAGAGCATATGTATTCTTTGTGCTTGCATCACACTAAACATGATTCATTTTAGTTCTTTGGATTATCTTGGGGGTGATTAATGCAAGTGTTGTGAGAAGCTTTTGATTCCCAAGGTCACCAAATGGTACAAGGGAAGAGCATACACTTTTCACACTACAAACACAAACCACGAAAATATGTCACACAAATTAGATTAGTTTTCTTGATTATATGAGTGAAGAATGCAGATTGTTGTTCTTTTAAATCATTGATTCCATTGATGAAATTTGTGGTTCTTTTTAAAGCCCAAAATTGAAATGTTTTTGATAGTTTTTTGGCAAGTACTTGTAAATTTTAGGGCACCAATTTTAAATGTTTTCTAAGCTAATTCACACACACAAAGATTTGATCATCATTTGTTGATCAATTTGATTGCACCAAATCGAAATGTTGTTTAAGCTAACATGCAAGGGTTCATTTTAAGTTCCAATTGAAAAGTTCATTAAACTAGAGAAAAAACCCTGCAAAAACTTGTTAGTGTCTGCAAAACAATGGTGATGACCTGCAAACAAATTGTCAGTCCCTACACAGACCGCAAAGTCAGTTTCTGGAAATAGCGCTAAAACAGATACCTAATGGCGCCACTACAGACAACAAATGGCAACACTGACAGAAACCTATCAAGAAAACCTGACCCTAGACAAATAGTGCTTATGTGCACCTAGATAGTGCTGATTTACAAATATGCGCTAATAAATCATACAGATTGCGACATAACAAGATATAGCGCTAATACATTATACAAAAAGTGCTAAAACATAGAATAGCACTAATATGACATATAGAAGGCGCTAAAACACAAAATAGCATGAATATGACTCTGACAATGCGCCACTGCATGTGCAATTGAAGGGTCTGGTCAACAGTGAAAATAGTGTCAATCTAGGTGTTGATAGTACCAATATGTGTCTGAATGTGTCCGTCCTACAAAACAAAAGTTTTTCCTGACCAACATAGAGCGTCAGACTGCAAAACTGAGGTCCTATTAGCCTTGTTAGTACAACAAATGAAAAAAAAGGCAAAATGAAAACCAAAATGCACATTTGGATTTTAGGAAAATTTTAGAATAACTTCTCCCCCCTCTTTCAAGATTTTTGCAGAAACAGAGAGCAATCTAGACAAGAAAAACAATAGAAAGAAAGGGAGTCAGATGTATAGGTGAGTAAGATGTAAGAGAAAATGTGCTCTGAGAAATAGTGCTAGAACAGAATATAGCGCCAAACTGAACCACAGATTGCACCACTGCACTAGGTATATAACGTTGGTCCTGCAAAAACACATTTCTAGCACAAAAACTCACAAAAATAGATTAGATTCAGACCTTGTGGGTCCCACCAGGCATGCCAATGTAGATTAGGAAAATAAATCAAAGGTTAAATAAAAACTAAATGCAAATTGAAACAAAGAGTTATACCTAGACATGAATACCCAATCTCATCAAGGGGAGTGGAAACTTGCATCCAAGAGCTCCTAAGACATGATAATCCCTAGATAATGATTCAAATGTGAAATGCTATCTCAATTTGCAACTCACTGAAAGACTAACTCATTAGATATTTTGGCATGATAACTCTACTTGAAAATTGGATCCCCAAATGGCTTGGGAGAGGTTCTATTTATAGAGATTTTGGAGGGATTTTGATCCAAGGGTGGAAATTGATTTGGAAGATCAATGGTGGAGGATAAAAGTGATGTGGAGGGCCTAGATTAGATATTGGAGGAATGGAGGGCTAGGAATAAAAGTAAATCTTTTATTCATTTTGGGAAAAGGGGTAATTAAATGAGTATGGGTGTGAAGGATTATTTTTGAATTAAAGATTCATATGGGGAATGTAAAATGAATTAAAAATTCATTTGGGATGTTGACATTTCTTTTGAATCAGCATTAGGGTTTGCCACTTCTAATGCACAGGCAGATTCAGCCAACTAAATACAGGAGGTTGCGTGAGCTGCCTCCCCTTCACTTCTGGTTCTGCCGCACCAAGGGGGGTATCCCTATAACTCAAGATGTAACCTTGACTAGCTCAAAGATAGAAGGATCTAACTTGACAACAACAGGCAGAATACTCTCATGTATGGACCAAGATCTGCATGATAGATCACAAGGCTGGCAACATTCTTGGACATGATGTCTGGTTGGGTATGAGAGCATGCAAGGGGTTCCTAATCCTACTCCTACAACTAACAGGTGGAAGTATGAAATGTTTTAGTTTAAATTTTGGATGCAAAGCTGGACATGGTGTATAACACAAGAACACAGCATGATTGGTGCCTATCCAGGGCTTGGAGTCGGTAGACATACACCTGTGAATAATCAGCATGAATAGCTAAAACTGGATTTCAGGGGGATACACATGATATCTGCCTTACAGATATCTCCCAATGAAAAGTGTTAAGTTATCTCTACTTATGGCATCCCTACTGCAGTATACCCTTCCCAATGTTCAACCTGAAAACAGTTTAATCTACCCCTTGAGTAGAAGTTAAAAGATCAGACATTCAACATAGGAATTCTATGCTCTAGAATCTAAACATTACGCAAATATCAAGATCCAGAAGAAGAATACATGCAATACTGGAGACAGAATTAACACAACACATGCTAAGATAGCATTACTCATATAAGATCAACCATGAAATCAGTGGATTCATGCCAAGTCGTACAACAGGAGATACATAAACTCACAAGTTAGACTGTACAGAGCAACCAGATCAACTGGTTTTGGATTACAGAGCCCAAAAATCCACAACTTTCAACAACCCTGAATGAATAACACCGTCTGCATTATATAGCAGGAGGGTGTATTTAGCATTAACTACCAGGTTGACCAAAAATCCTGCCAGATATACAGTATCATAAAAATGGCGCTCAAACATTAATGCAGCAGGTAGGGGAGGAGACAGGAAGATTTTTCGAGCCCTGCGCCACCGCCTAGGGATCCAGATCTTCAACCAGGTACTAGATCAGCCCACGCCATCGCCCATACCTCTGCAACAATCGCCATTAATGGCGCACCAACCCGCGGCCTTGGGAAGAACATCAGACAATAAATCGCAACCATTTCCCGCCGAGATTCATCATCATGATATTTGAAAATGCAGGATATCAATTATCCCACATGCACCCCGCAGCAACCTCCTTAACACTTTATATACTAGGTCATGAGCATATATGATGTCGGTGCTTTTGCTCCTGACGACACTAGTATAAGACTTCATCATCATCATCCTCCAGCAGCATGATATCCTGTTGCCCGAAATACCACCCTGACGTCAGCATCACATTGCAATATAACTGCATGATAATCACCTTCATCGGCACAACCTGATCCATCGGAGGAACATCCTCCTGCTGAACCTATACCCAAAAGTCTGGCCGATGAACATCCTGATGACATCATCATCATATCCTACTGACGTCATCATCATATCTGCCTACTGCGCACCTCCTCATATCCGGATGACGTCATCATCATGTTTGCAAATATCGGGGGATCTCCACAAGATGATCAGTGTTAGAAATATGACCCCCCCAGACCTTGATGACGTCATCATCATATCGACATCAGGATGATATTCGGAAGATAACCGGATATTTGGAAATATCATCCTGATGCACTAACATCATGCTGCACTGTAGCTCCGCTATAAGATCAGGGCGAAATATGAATATGATGATGCTTGAAAAGATCACCCCCACTAGATAATGCACGAAGCCGGCAGGCGGATATCTCCTTGATATCAGCATCATCATGACGCTGGAACAAACATACACCCGAGTGATATGAAAATATCACCCCCTCCTTCGGAAATATCATGATGCAGATAGGCAGAGAAAAAGATATCACCCTGATATAAGGATGACGTCAGCATCATCATGATGACAAAACAACGAACAAGTAGTGATACAACATCATCAGGATGATATTGACTAAGATCATCCTGACGTTCAAAATATGATGACCCCAGTGAATATCGGGTCGCACTTAGAACTCTTCAACAACATCATCAGGATGATCATAACCAAGATCACCCGATGATAAAGATATCACCCCGGCGAAATATCATGAAGGCAGAAAATATGATGACCCTCGCAAGCAACACGGTGATAACTGGAAATATGATGATGATGACGACCCTTGAGAAAGAACAAGTCAGGTCGAAACAACTCAAAGAATAACCCCTTCAGAATATCAGGGCAACATCATCATCATGTTTGGGCAAGGTGATGAATGGAAGATCACCGGATACTTGAAAAATCACCTCTGCAAGCAAATCAGGGCGCACTGTAGCTCATCAGCATCATCAGGATAATAACCAAACAACACCCGATATTGAAATATGATGATGACGATGAGAAACCGGTCGACGGAGAACATGATGATGCTGACCACCATCAAAGGAAATATGATGATGATGACCTCCTCCATAAAGAAAATATGATGATGCAGCTAAAAACTGCTGAGGAGGTCCATTACTTAGGAAAAATGGGCAAGAAGATAAAGGGTTCAAATGAAGAGACCCCCTGATCATGAAAAATCAACCCCATGTCAAAATGAGTGCTAACAGTGGCTCTGTCTGGGGACGTGCAGTTGCAAGACTGCAGCGAGAACCCCAGATCTCTGGGATGCAGACCAGTCCCTTATCCGTTGGGCATAGAGTCAAGTACTGCACCGACCTGCATCACCAAACACACTTGATGGCCTAAGGCCACCAAGAAAAGAAAAACATGTATCTCCCTTTGTCAAATATCTTGTTTTCATCTGCATGCACTGGGTCAAGCTTGGAGATACTACAAAGATCCACCCACAAACAAATCTTGTCATCTGCATATTCAACCCTCTGATTTGGCTTGTCATTGTCAAACCTGTGCAGATAACCTTCAGCATCATGTGACATGTGGGTGCAGAATATATCAGGCAATGCATACTCAAATGGTATGGAACACAGGTTATCATCTATATCATCATCATGCATTACAACATGATCTCCTAGCTGGACTGAAAATAGGAAACACTCAAAGTCCACCACACAACCAGGAAGATCAGGGCTCATTGTATTATATGCTGGCATATCAAAAGGAAAGCTTTCAAACTCACAATTGTGCACATCATGTACACAACAATCAGTAGCACCAGGATGGAAAAGATCAGGCTCTGGCATCTCTTTCAAATCAGGCACATTTTCATAGTCACTTACCTGATGTATGTTGTTTCCTCTTTCATCAGGATGAGAAACAGAATCCAAGCCAAAAATAATGTCTAGATCTTCACCATACTCAGACAGATCCTCATCACCATATGTGTCATAAATGGGTGACCCAGGTGCATCAGTTTCATCATAGTATGCCATTTGTTCATGGGCAGCAGAGCACACATCTTCATCACCAATGGATTCACTCTGTGGAGGAGTATCAGCCTGTGTGTCAATAGCAAAACAGCCATCAAATGAAAAACAATCATGCTCTGAACTAGCACTTATTTCAATTTCTGACTGCTCTTCATGATCTCCATGTGTTTGAAAGGTAGGCAATGGGTCACACATAGGACTGCTTCTCTGTTTGCTTATATCTTCTCTATCTTGAGTACAATACTCACAATTGTCTCCACAGGTCCATTCTAAAAATTGCTCATTGCTGTCCACAACCTCGTTATTGTTTTCATGGTCAGCTGCCTCATCATTGCAATGGGAATCCTCATTAGTCCTTTCACTGGCATCCTCAACTGGTGAACAATCCAGTTGAGCAGTATTGTTAGCATTACGTTCAAATACAGCAGTCTCACCCTCCATGCTTTTATTTTCATTTTTATCTGCACATGATGCCATAATCATTTGGTCATTTGCAGCTTCATAACCATTTCTCACACCAAGGCCTGGGGACAGGGGTTTCAGCAGGTACACATTTTTGATTTTTTCTATCTTTTCTATGAACCTGTATGCCATCTGCATACTTGTCACCTTGAAATCCCTCAGTATTGCACTACAGCCCTCCTCAAAAGCTTCAAAGAATATGCCAACACAGGCTGAAATATCAGGTCTGAAGACTTCTGGGATCTGTGAAAGGGCGATTGCAAACCTATGACTGAAATCAACACATGGCTCTTCATCTTGTTTTCTGATTCTCATCAATTCTGCAACAAGATCAGCCGGTTCTTTTGCAAATTCTTCTTTGAAACAGTCAGCAAGCTCATCCCAACAGGCAAAGGATTTCTTTGGAAAGCTCAAATACCAGTCTTTTGCTTTTGCATCAAAGGACCTAACAAAAAACCTCATCCACATATCCTCATCTCTGAATGAATATTTTCCCATAAAACTTTGAAAATTTTGGATATGTGCATTCCCATCACATACATTGTGACCACTAAATCTAGGCATCTGACAGTATATCCTAGCAGGCATAGTTTCTACTTTATAATCCACCCATGACAAATCCAGTTGGTCATACAAAGGATCAAAAGGGCTGACAGGAGGTTTAGCTTTCTGACAGGCAGACACAATAGGGTTACTGCTTTTTAACTGGGCCTGCTCAGCCTCTAAGAATATCAACCTATTTCTTATCTCTTCTATTCCTTTATCCAACATTTCACCACTGAGTATGGGATAATTCATACTTGGATTCATAAAAATCTTACTCTTAGACATCCTTTGTCTGTCTAAGACCTAAGGCTTCCCCTGGCATCTAACCTATGCAGTAAAACAGCAAATAAAGGGGAAGGAACAAGGTACCTTTTCTCATACAGATGCAGAAATATGTACATCTTTCAACCAATAACATACATTTATCTTTCATGTGCATGTGGATCTTTTTTACAGAGTCGCCACCTCTCCAGAGAGGACAAAATTTACAGCAGCTGAAAGCTACTTTTCCAGGTTCACTCCACCAGCAGAGCAAAACTTCACCAGAGACTGCAGGATATCACTTTACATTAACGTCCCCAGCGGAGTCGCCACTTTGTTGACATTTCTTTTGAATCAGCATTAGGGTTTGCCACTTCTAATGCACAGGCAGATTCAGCCAACTAAATACAGGAGGTTGCGTGAGCTGCCTCCCCTTCACTTCTGGTTCTGCCGCACCAAGGGGGGTATCCCTATAACTCAAGATGTAACCTTGACTAGCTCAAAGATAGAAGGATCTAACTTGACAACAACAGGCAGAATACTCTCATGTATGGACCAAGATCTGCATGATAGATCACAAGGCTGGCAACATTCTTGGACATGATGTCTGGTTGGGTATGAGAGCATGCAAGGGGTTCCTAATCCTACTCCTACAACTAACAGGTGGAAGTATGAAATGTTTTAGTTTAAATTTTGGATGCAAAGCTGGACATGGTGTATAACACAAGAACACAGCATGATTGGTGCCTATCCAGGGCTTGGAGTCGGTAGACATACACCTGTGAATAATCAGCATGAATAGCTAAAACTGGATTTCAGGGGGATACACATGATATCTGCCTTACAGATATCTCCCAATGAAAAGTGTTAAGTTATCTCTACTTATGGCATCCCTACTGCAGTATACCCTTCCCAATGTTCAACCTGAAAATAGTTTAATCTACCCCTTGAGCAGAAGTTAAAAGATCAGACATTCAACATAGGAATTCTATGCTCTAGAATCTAAACATTACGCAAATATCCAGATCCAGAAGAAGAATACATGCAATACTGGAGACAGAATTAACACAACACATGCTAAGATAGCATTACTCATATAAGATCAACCATGAAATCAGTGGATTCATGCCAAGTCGTACAACAGGAGATACATAAACTCACAAGTTAGACTGTACAGAGCAACCAGATCAACTGGTTTTGGATTACAGAGCCCAAAAATCCACAACTTTCAACAACCCTGAATGAATAACACCGTCTGCATTATATAGCAGGAGGGTGTATTCAGCATTAACTACCAGGTTGACCAAAAATCCTGCCAGATATACAGTATCATAAAAATGGCGCTCAAACATTAATGCAGCAGGTAGGGGAGGAGACAGGAAGATTTTTCGAGCCCTGCGCCACCGCCTAGGGATCCAGATCTTCAACCAGGTACTAGATCAGCCCACGCCATCGCCCATACCTCTGCAACAATCGCCATTAATGGCGCACCAACCCGCGGCCTTGGGAAGAACATCAGATAGTAAATCGCAACCATTTCCCGCCGAGATTCATCATCATGATATTTGAAAATGCAGGATATCAATTATCCCACATGCACCCCGCAGCAACCTCCTTAACACTTTATATACTAGGTCATGAGCATATATGATGTCAGTGCTTTTGCTCCTGACGACACTAGTATAAGACTTCATCATCATCATCCTCCAGCAGCATGATATCCTGTTGCCCGAAATATCACCCTGACGTCAGCATCACATTGCAATATAACTGCATGATAATCGCCTTCATCGGCACAACCTGATCCATCGGAGGAATATCCTCCTGCTGAGCCTATACCCAAAAGTCTGGCCGATGAACATCCTGATGACATCATCATCATATCCTGCTGACGTCATCATCATATCTGCCTACTGCGCACCTCCTCATATCCGGATGACGTCATCATCATGTTTGCAAATATCGGGGGATCTCCACAAGATGATCAGTGTTAGAAATATGACCCCCCCGGACCTTGATGACGTCATCATCATATCGACATCAGGATGATATTCGGAAGATAACCGGATATTTGGAAATATCATCCTGATGCACTAACATCATGCTGCACTGTAGCTCCGCTATAAGATCAGGGCGAAATATGAATATGATGATGCTTGAAAAGATCACCCCCACTAGATAATGCACGAAGCTGGCAGGCAGATATCTCCTTGATATCAGCATCATCATGACGCTGGAACAAACATACACCCGAGTGATATGAAAATATCACCCCCTCCTTCAGAAATATCATGATGCAGATAGGCAGAGAAAAAGATATCACCCTGATATAAGGATGACGTCAGCATCATCATGATGACAAAACAACGAACAAGTAGTGATACAACATCATCAGGATGATATTGACTAAGATCATCCTGACGTTCAAAATATGATGACCCCAGTGAATATCGGGTCGCACTTAGAACTCTTCAACAACATCATCAGGATGATCATAACCAAGATCACCCGATGATAAAGATATCACCCCGGCGAAATATCATGAAGGCAGAAAATATGATGACCCTCACAAGCAACATGGTGATAACTGGAAATATGATGATGATGACGACCCTTGAGAAAGAACAAGTCAGGTCGAAACAACTCAAAGAATAACCCCTTCAGAATATCGGGGCAACATCATCATCATGTTTGGGCAAGGTGATGAATGGAAGATCACCGGATACTTGAAAAATCACCTCCGCAAGCAAATCAGGGCACACTGTAGCTCATCAGCATCATCAGGATAATAACCAAACAACACCCGATATTGAAATATGATGATGACGATGAGAAACCGGTCGACGGAGAACATGATGATGCTGACCACCATCAAAGGAAATATGATGATGATGACCTCCTCCATAAAGAAAATATGATGATGCAGCTGAAAACTGCTGAGGAGGTCCATTACTTAGGAAAAATGGGCAAGAAGATAAAGGGTTCAAATGAAGAGACCCCCTGATCATGAAAAATCAACCCCATGTCAAAATGAGTGCTAACATGGGGATAAGTGGAGATAAATGAGGCATGGGTATGGTAAGGGGTTGTAAGAGGAATTAATTGTGATGTGGGATGTATTTAAATTAAAAATTGACTTATGTGGATATATTTCAATTTTTATTTGGAGGATGTGGGGAAGGGTGTTAAACTAGGTTTGACCACCCAAATGAGAGGTTAGGATTAATTAAACATAGGTTTTATTTAATTAATCCTAGAGTTAGGATGAGGTAAGCTAGGATAGGCAATTAAATAATAGTTATTTAATTGTCTAGGATAGGGATAGGTCAATTAATAGGCTAGATTAATTAGTTAAATATGATTTAGCTAATTAATTGGATTTAGTGAGGAGAGGGAAATTGACCAAATAAATATTGCATATTTATTAAATCAATTGGCTAAGGTTTGAACTATTGAATTAATAAAATTAATTCAATTGTTAGGGATAAAATGATGGAAAATTGGGTGATGAAGAGATAATTAATTAAAATAAAAATTTAATTAATTGAATAGAAGGGAAATTGATAGCCTCAGTTTTGGTCATCATGTGGTATGTAAAGTTATTGTCGAGTTTTACTTGTTAAGCCTATGTGTATTTTGGTAATGCATTATTGAATTTATTATTATTATAATAATGTTATTTTGTCAAATATAATAGTATTTTCTTAGTCGTAAATTATTAATGAGTTGTGATACATTATTTTTAATATAGATTAAATTCATTATTTTAATGCTTTTATTAGAATATGAGTCATAAGTATTTATTATGGTTAAATAGTATATAGTTATTTAAAAGAATAGAATTAGTCAATAATTTATTTCTTATGAGTTGTTGAATGAGATTCTGGACTTGGAAAATCTCTCTCAATAGAAAATTTATTGTATCCATTTTTAGAGAGTTAGTGCAATTCTATAATGGATTTTTGGTAGTGGGAATTTATGTGACTTGGCTATTTTTGTTTCTGGGGGATTATTTTGAGGGGGGGAGTCATTCTCAAGAAGAGAGACAGAAATTTGGAAAAATTGTTATGGGAAGTGAAAGAAATTTGAAGCCTTAGATCAAAATTCCAACTATGCTTGTATTTCCTGCAGCAATTCAAACAAATTGGTTTAAATCCCTATTGAATTTTCTTGTGTGTGTATTCTAGAACTTGGAAGTTATTGTCTTCATGTCGCCTATAGATCCACATCTCAGAATACATTGCCAGAAAAAATGAGATTTTTAAAGTCAGGCATTGATATGAAATTTCTATGGCATTCTATCAAAATTTTATCTCTATTTTACACCTCTCATTTCCTTATCCTTCTAGATTTTGTTCATGCTTATGGGGTCAAATTTATCAACTTCTAAACTATTTTCACAATTCCTCCTCTGCTCTTTTAACATTTTCTACTTTAAAATTTAACATTTTCTACTTTAAAATCTTGTTTTACCCAGCTTCCTACCAGGCTGTACGATGTGGTAGGGAGAGGTTGAAGAGTATTTAACAAACTTTTAACAAATTTTCTTCTTAGAATCTCCTTACAAGCTGTCGTACGGTCTTTCTTCCCAGTGTATTGTTTGAGATTTTTTTTTTAATATTATAATCCCTTACAATCATATTAACCTTGACCGTACAGCATAGCAAGAAAAGCCTCATATAACTGTTTTAAAAAAAGAAAATCTATCTCTGTATCTTCTTGCCAGTCGTTCACTCCTCATCATTGGACCTGCATTCTCTTTTGATTTTAATCTCTTTATTGTTAATTTTAATCTCTTTAAAAACTCTGGAAAATTCTTACACCTTTAATATCTGAATTCTTCTTCCATTTCATAATTTCCCTTGCAAGCCATTTTTCCTTGAAAATCACTTTCTGGTAATGACCTCTGAGAAGATTTCATCATCAATATGTTGAATTCTTTTTTTGTAAAGCAATAGTTTATAGAAACTAAAATTTATTTTGCCTAAAGAAAAAAAAAGAACCCTTATGCTGAGATTCATCCTGTACCTCTGAAATATTTATTACCATCTTACTCTCATGGCTTCTCTGATAGAATCATTCACCATTTCTTTCATAAACCTCATAAGTCTTCTTGCAAATTTCTTCCTTCTAGATTCTTTTCTCTCCATAATTTCTCCTTTGCAAGCCATTATTCCTTTGAATTATTTTCAAGTAATGATTTTTGAGAAACATTCATTATCAATATATATTGAATAGTTTATTAGAAATGGAATCAATTTAGAAAGCATGCAAATGAAATCTAAGATTTAGAAAACTTCTATTTGAAACTCATTGAACAACTAATAAATCTTGCTTTGAGATTATTTGTTTTTTTTTTTTGTTTTAGTTAAATTCTTAATTTGACTTTCTTTTAGTCAAACTCATTAAATAATAATAGTGATAAAGTTAATATTAGTATATCTCATAAGGATAAACTTGTAATACTTTAAATTAATTTTTATTAGAATAAAGTTGATTAAGTAGATGCAAATTGTTAAATGAATGTTTAATAAACTTGCCTAAATTATTATTAGTTAGTTAACAATTGTGAAACTATTGATTAGTATAACTTATAGATTTGTAATATTTTATCCTATAGAATAATTTATTGAAATAAAGTAGGAGCCTTGGCAAATAAGTTTATTTAGAAAGTTGCTATTAGATACTTCATGGATGTTTAAGTAAATATTGCTTAAGTGAATATCACTTTGACTTAGAAAATTGTTATCTAGATTTTTTTTATCTACTTTTTAGGAATAAAATTTAGTGAACTCATATTTGTCTTAGAATAGATTTGAAATATTCTATTAAAAATATAATTTAATTAGTAAATGTATGGTTGTCAAATGAATTAAATTAGAATTATTAATAGGTTATAATGGTAATGCTTGTGAATAAATAAATGATGAATGGTATTATTATTCTAGAATTAAATATATTGAGTTAAATATTAGTTATACTCATTTTATCTTATTTAAATATAAATTTGTTTAGTTATGATTTAGTAATATACTATCTTGTGGTACATTGATTATAATTAATAAATAATAAATTAGAGATTTATTATGAATTGAGTTATTATGGTAATGGTTAAACAATTATTAGATGAAATTATATTTCTAGAATGGAATAGCATTTGGATTTTATTTAAATAGAAAAACCTTATAGTGTTTATATTCTATTATATTGAGTTAAAAACTTTATTAGTGATTCCAGGTTTTAAATTGATTCAATGTAGGTAATAAATATTTGATACTTGTATAGGAACATTGTTTTAACGTCGTAGGCATTGATGATGTTAGTAATATAAGTTTAAATGTGGTTAGTAACCTTTTATATTGAGGGTTCTTAGTAGTGGGAATAGGACTTTAATGCATCATGGCTTTGACTAACATTCTTGATACTAAATTGGTAGGAGCTTGATGTCATGATTAGAATCTTAATATTGTTTTATTGATTTGTTTTATATCTTTTTAGGGTCATAGATTTACTTGCAGTTTGAGTTGAGATTGGGATGACTATAGTTATTCTTTTTAAAAGTGAATAGATGTGAATTGTAGTAGTAAGTTATTAAATGAATCATAGAGGGAATTATAGATCTTGAGATTTGATTAGAATATTGTTATCTTAAGTAAGTTTATGATTTAAATAAAAAGAGAGATTTAAAGTCTTTTATTGAATTAATGTTAAATAGTTTGAAAAGTGTTGTAGTATTTGGGTCATGGTTATATATATTCTTTGATTGTTTATTGCTAATTTTAAACCGATGTGTATCAACGATGCAATTGGGTCATTGCATTTAATTTGGTTTTGAGTCTTGTTGTTAAGTTTTGTCTAGCTTAATGTAATGGTGATCATGCTAGTTTCATGGGAGGTCAAGTTTGTTAAGCATCATGCTTTGGTTAGTTGTTTATTGGTATTTGTGTTAAAATCTTTTAGCTACAAAAGCTTGTTACCTTGAAATTCAGTGTGATATTGTGGCAAGGATGCATTGGTGATGTGTCTTTTGGGTATGAGGTCTTGATGTGGATTGGGAAGAATTGTTGTTTTGAATTTGAAAATTGTTGATTAAATGTTTTATTTGATTTGGGATTTTGAATTGGATAGGGGAAATTTTTGTGGTTGAGTGTTTGGATTTAAAATGGTTTGAGAAAAGTTATATGCATTATAATCCCTTGTCCATGCATTTTATTGGTATCTGGGTGATGGTTAGGGGTTGCTAGTTGCATGTAGGAGAGTGGCTTTCATGGTGGGGCCGGTGCCCAAAGTGGTTGCCTGGATAACCCCATGGAAGTTGTAATCAAGTGATAACTTAATAATTTATCTAGGTGGGTTGGGTAGTAATTCACATAACAAGATAAGTATGGTGCCTCACCCATGCCTTGAGTGCTCTCATAGACTAAGGATGGGATGAGAAGGCCTGGTTGGCTAAGTCGACCTCCTTGTATCCATGAGAGGATGTGTCGGCTCTACATGTGTCACCTATGGGGCCGGTGCCTATAGAGAGGTCGCTAGGAAAACCATAGATGGGGGCTAGTTTCTAGTGAGAGATAGCCTAGATAACCCATGCTAGGACCATGTGATGACACTCTCCCTACTACAACATAGTTACTTCCTCTTTATCTTTTGTTGTTGCCTCTGGAGTGCAGACTTGTCTTGATGAATTGACTTGTCTTAATGATTTGTCTTGTCTTGATGAATTGACTTATCTTGATGAATTGACTTGTCTTAATTATTTGTCTTATCTTGATGAATTGACTTGTCTTAATGAATTGTCTTATCTTGATGAATTGAGTTGTCTTAATGATTTGTCTTAACTTGATGAATTGACTTGTCTTGATGAATTGACTTGTCTTAATGATTTGTCTTATCTTGATGAATTAACTTGTCTTAATGATTTGTCTTGTCTTGATGAGTAATGCCTTGTCTTGATGATTTCGATGACTTGTGTTGTCCTATTATCTATATTGCCTATGTCAAGTTGTATCTATCTTTTTGTATCCCTTGACTTAGTGGAACCTCATTGTTATCCCCTAGCTTGGAGGGGTGGACCTCAAGGTTCCACATGGTTGGGTGGAAGAGCTTAATCCATTGGTTTTTCTTGGTTGATCTGATTTGTGATCACTACGGACGTGTTTCCAGTTCCAGATGTGTACTTGTATCCGTAGAGTTGTATTCTAGCTTCAAAGTTGTATAATCTTGTTGTATATTGTAAACTAATGTAACCAATCAGGAATCTTGTAATCTTGTAATCCTGTAATTGATCTTTTGTAACTGTTCATATCTATAAAGGAATTATTTAATCTTATTATGTTGTAACATAATGCATATTACTTGTATTGTGATAGATTTATGTTTATCTAATGTAACTATGTTCCCTAGAAGTGTTAGCCATTTATTTCATTTAATGTTGTTAGTAGTGCAGTTATATTTATTGTATAATGCATTTCCTTGCTTCAAAAAAAATAAATTTTTGTTATTTTTGCACTTGTTAGTCTAGCACTCTAGGGTTGCTTGACAAGGTATCACATTTGGTATCAGAGCTAGGTATGAACACTGGGTACTCTAGTTAATATTGAGCCCATTATGTAACCTAGTGCTTAAACTCTGTAAGTTAAACTCTTTTCCTTTTTATGTATTCCCTAATTTTAAGTTGTTCTTAAGAGGATACCTAGAGGTCGAGGTTGAGGTCGGGATGCAAGATCTCTATCCTTATTTTATTTGTAGGCTTCTAGGAGTAAGCCTGATCCTAGGGGGAGGATGTAATGCCCTTCATTTTTGGCTTGTGATAGTTGTTAGTTTTTCTATTGCACTTGATAGTTTTGAGATATTTGAGTTGTTAGACTTATGGTTTATGCTCATGTTGGACTATGTTTGACTAAGGTGATTATTGACTTGTGATGACATTATTGATATATTCTAGTTTATGATGAGATTGACATGTTCAGTAATGATTAGATATTATCATGCTTATGTGATTTGTTGGTATCTAACTTATAGTTAGAGGTGTTTATGTTATTGTAATGCTTTCAGAGAGGGGACAATGTAGTATTGCTCATCCCTAGCACCCTACTACGTTGCAAATCCCTAACTCTGTGTGTGTGCTATATATGTATATACTTGAATGCAACGTATTGTTTTGATGTAGATTGCAGGTACCGGGCCTCGACTCCACCTAACTTAGCAAGTCTAAGCGGGCCCTTGCACCAATGGATAACGTTGATGGGAGATAACATGGGGTTTCTTTAGGTCAATTTCCATCTTCAGTCTATAGTCATGAATCTGGATGTCACACTTTGGTCATTGCCTCAGTTTTGGTCATCATGTGGTATGTAAAGTTATTGTCAAGTTTTACTTGTTAAGCCTATGTGTATGTTTTGGTAATGCATTATTGAATTTATTACTATTATAATAATGTTATTTTGTCAAATATAATGGTATTTTCTTAGTCGTATATTATTAATGAGTTGTGATACATTATTTTTAATATAGATTAAATTCATTATTTTAATACTTTTATTAGAATATGAGTGATAAGTATTTATTATGGTTAAATAGTATATAGTTATTTAAAAGAATAATATTAGTCAATAATTTATTAGAAAATTTATTGCATCCATTTTTATAGAGAGTTAGTGGGATTCTATAATAGATTTTTGGTAGTGGGAATTTATGTGACTTGGCTATTTTTGTTTTTGGGGGTTTATTTTGAGGGGGGGGTCATTTTGAGGAAGAGAGATAGAAATTTGGAAAAATTGTTATGGGAAGCTGAAGAAATTTGAAGCCTTAGATCAAAATTCCATGCTTGTATTTCCTGTAGCAATTCAGAAAAACTAGTTTAAATCCCTGTTGAATTTTCTTGTGTGTGTATTCTGGAACTTGGAAGTTATTGTCTTCTTGTCGCTTGAAGATCCTGTAGTTTGAATTTGATAGTTGCTATGTTGTCTGGTATTGATGAAAATTTATTCTATTCACTACCCTCAGTGACGAAATTTGGCTTACCTAGCATTTGCATCTTAGAATACATTGCTAGAAAATGAGATTTTTAAAGTTAGCCATTGATATGAAATTTCTATGGCATTCTATCAAAATTTTATCTCTATTTTACACCTCTCATTCCCTTATCCTGCCAGATTTTGTTCATGCTTATGGGGTCAAATTTATCAACTTCTAAACTATTTTCACCATTCCTCCTCTGCTCTTTTAACATTTTCTACTTTAAAATCTTGTTTTACACTACTTCCTACAAGGCCGTATGACATGGTAGGGAGAGGTTGAAGAGTATTTAACAAATTCTCTTCTTAGAATATCCTTACAAGATGTCATATGGTCTTCTTCCCAGTGTATTGTTTGAGATTTTTTTTTTACTATTATAATCCCTTGCAATCATATTAACCTTGACTGTACGGCGTAGCAAGAAAAGCCTGAAATAATTGTTTTAAAAAAAGAAAATCTATCTTTATATCTTCTTGCCAGTAGTTCACTCCTTATCATTGGACCTGCATTCTCTTTTCATTTTAATCTCTTTATTGTTGATTTTAATCTATTTAAAAACTCTGGAAAATTCTTACACCTTTAATATCTGAATTCTTCTTCCATTTCATAATTTCCCTTGTAAGCCATTTTACCTTGAAAATCACTTTCTAGTAATGACCTCTGAGAAGATTTCATCATCAATATGTTGAATTCTTTTTTTGTTAAGCAATAGTTTATAGAAACTAAAATTTATTTTGCCTAAAGAAAAAAAAAGAACCCTTATGCTGAGATTCATCCTGTACCTCTGAAATATTTATTGTCATCTTACTCTCGTGGCTTCTCTCATAGAATCACTCACCATTTCTTTCATAAACCTCATAAGTCTTCTTGCAAATTTCTTCCTTCTAGATTCTTTTCTCTCCATAATTTCTCCTTTGCAAGCCATTATTCCTTTGAATTATTTTCAAGTAATGATTTTTGAGAAACATTCATTATCAATATATATTGAATAGTTTATTAGAAATGGAATCAATTTAGAAAGCATGCAAATGAAATCTAAGATTTAGAAAACTTCTATTTGAAACTCATTGAACAACTAATAAATCTTGCTTTGAGATTATTTGTTTTATTTTTGTTTTAGTTAAATTGTTAATTTGACTTTCTTTTAGTCAAACTCATTAAATAATAATAGTGATAAAGTTAATATTAGTATATCTCATAAAATATAAGGATAAACTTGTAATACTTTAACTTAATTTTTATTAGAATAAAGTTGATTTAGTAGATGCAAATTGTTAAATGAATGTTTAATAAACTTGCCTAAATCATTATTAGTTAGTTAACAATTGTGAAACTATTGATTAGTATAACTTATAGATTTGTAATATTTTATCCTATAGAATAATTTATTGAAATAGAGTAGGAGCCTTGGCAAATAAGTTTATTTAGAAAGTTGCTATTAGATACTCCATGGATGTTTAAGTAAATATTGCTTAAGTGAATATCACTTTGACTTAGTAAATTATTATCTAGATTTTTTTTATCTACTTTTTAGGAGTAAAATTTAGTGAACTCATATTTGTCTTAGAATAGATTTGAAATATTCTATTAAGAATATAATTTAATTAGTAAATGTATGGTTGTCAAATGAATTAAATTAGAATTATTAATAGGTTATAATGGTAATGCTTGTGAATAAATAAATGATGAATGGTATTATTATTCTAGAATTAAATATATTGAGTTAAATATTAGTTATACTCATTTTATTTTATTTAAATATAAATTTGTTTAGTTATGATTTAGTAATATACTATTTTGTGGTACATTGATTATAATTAATAAATAATAAATTAGAGATTTATTATGAATTGAGTTATTATGGTAATGGTTAAACAATTATTAGATGAAATTATATTTCCAGAATGGAATAGCATTTGGATTTTATTTAAATGGAAAAACCTTATAGTGTTTTTATTCTATTATATTGAGTTAAAAACTTTATTAGAGATTCCAAGTTTTAAATTGATTCAATGTAGGTAATAAATATTTGATACTTGTATAGGAACATTGTTTTAACGTCATAGACATTGATGATGTTAGTAATATAAGTTTAAATGTTGTTAGTAACCTTTTATATTGAGGGTCCTTAGTAGTGGGAATAGGACTTCAATGAATCATGGCTTTGACTAACATTCTTGATACTAAATTGGTAGGAGCTTGATGTCATGATTAGAATCTTAATATTGTTTTATTGATTTGTTTTATATCTTTTTAGGGTCATAGATTTACTTGCAGTTTGAGTTGAGATTGGGATGACTATAGTTATTCTTTTTAAAAGTGAATAGATGTGAATTGTAGTAGTAAGTTATTAAATGAATCATAGAGGGAATTATAGATCTTGAGATTTGATTAGAATATTGTTATCTTAAGTAAGTTTATGATTTAACTAAAGAGAGAGATTTAAAGTCTTTTATTGAATTCATGTTAAATAGTTTGAAAAGTGTTGTAGTATATGGATCTTGGTTATATATATATATATATATATATATATATATATATATATATATATATATATATATATATATATATATATATATATATATATATATATATATATATATATATATATATTCTTTGATTGTTTATTGCTAATTTTAAACCGATGTATATCAACGATGCAATTGGGTCATTGCATTTAATTTGGTTTTGAGTCTTTCTGTTATGTTTTGTCTAGCTTAATGTAATGGTGATCATGTTAGTTTCGTGGGAGGTCAAGTTTGTTAAGTGTCATGCTTTGGTTAGTTGTGTATTAGTATTTGTGTTAAAATCTTTTAGCTCCAGAAGCTTGTTACCTTGAAATTTAGTGTGATATTGTGGCAAGGATCCATTGGTGATGTGTCTTTTGGGTATGAGGTCTTGATGTGGATTGGGAAGAATTATTGTTTTGAATTTGAAAATTGTTGATTAAATGTTTTATTTGATTTGGGATTTTGAATTGTACGAGGAAAAGTTTCGTGGTTGAGAGTTTGGATTTAAAATGGTTTGCAAAAAGTTATATGCATTATAATCCCTTGTCCATGCATGTTATTGGTATATGGGTGATGGTTAGGGGTTGCTAGTTGCATGTAGGAGAGTGGCTTTCATGGTGGGGCCAGTGTCCAAAGTGGCTACCTGGATAACCCCATGGAAATTGTAATCAAGTGATAACTTAATAATTTATCTAGGTGGGTTGGGTAGTAATTCACATAACAAGATAAGTATGGTGCATCACCCATACCTTGAGTGCTCTCATAGGCTAAGGATGGGATGAGAAGACATGGTTGGCAAGGTCAACCTCCTTGTCTCCATGAGAGGATGTGTCAGCTCCACATGTGTCACCCTATGGGGTCGGTGCCTATAGAGAGGTCACCAGGAAAACCATAGATGGGGGCTGGTTTCTAGCGAGAGATAGCCTGGATAACCCATGCTAGGACCATGCAATGACACTCTCCCTACTGCAACATAGTTACTTCCTCTTTATCTTTTGTTGTTGCCTCTGGAGTGCAGACTTGTCTTGATGAATTGACTTGTCTTAATGATTTGTCTTGTCTTGATGAATTGACTTATCTTGATAAATTGACTTGTCTTAATGATTTGTCTTATCTTGATGAATTGAATTATCTTAATGATTTTTCTTATCTTTATGAATTGACTTTTCTTAATGATTTGTCTTATCTTGATGAATTGACTTGTCTTAATGATTTGTCTTATCTTGATGAATTGACTTGTCTTGATGAATTGACTTGTCTTAATGATTTGTCTTATCTTGACGAATTAACTTGTCTTAATGATTTGTCTTGTCTTGATGAGTAATGCCTTGTCTTGATGATTTCGATGACTTGTGTTGTCCTGTTTATCTATATTGCCTGTGTCGAGTTGTATATGTCTTCTTGTATCACTTGACTTAGTGGAACCTCATTGTTATCTCCTATCTCAGAGGGGTGGACCTCAAGGTTCCACATGGTTGGGTGGAAGAGCTTAATCCATTGGTTTTTCTTGGCCGACCTGATTCGTGATCATTGCAGATGTGTTTCCAGTTCCAGATGTGTACTTGTATCTGCAGAGCTGTATTCTAGCTACAAAGTTGTATAATCTTGTTGTATATTGTAAACTAATGTAATCAATCGGGAATCTTGTAATCTTGTAATCCTTTAATTGATCTTTTGTAACTATTCATATCTGTAAAGGAATTATGTAATCTTATTATGTTGTACCATAATGCATATTAATTGTATTGTTATACATTTATGTTTATCTGATGTAGTTGTGTTCCCTAGAAGTGTTAGCCATTTATTTCATTTAATGATGTTAGTAGTGCAGTTATATTTATTTTATAATACATTTCCTTGCTTCAACAAATATATATTTCTGTTATTTTTGCACTTGTTAGTCTAGCACTCTATGGTTACATGACGGGGCATCACAGTTGAAGGTGATAAATATACATGCTTGATAGAAATCATTAATTAACATTACAAAAACTTACAATTCCAAGAATACATCTATGAACATATTTGCATATAAGTTGTTCAAAATTGATTTACTAGATGTCCATTCCATATCGTTCATCAATCAAAATTTACTTCTACTTACCATGATGAGACCCAAAAATGGGTTTACATTACCAATACTTTTACCCCACAACTCCCAAGTGTTGCAACCTAGTGCTCTAATACCTATGTAATTCCCACTCAAGAAAATGTCAATAAATATCAATAAATAAGTTAATTACTTGAGAAATAATGTAAATTAATAATAAGAAAATAGGAGAATATCCATTCTTTCATAACTTAATAAGCTTCAAAATACCAAAGTCTAGTTGTATACATCATAAATTCACAATTATACACATTTTCCATATAATTCATCTAATCACAAAATGAAAAGATGCTTCCATAGCTCCATTATCTTACACAGTTAACAAACCTGTAACTACACAACTAAATGCAACATTAGTTTCACAAAGTTCATCAATAAACATATCAAATAGCAATATAGTAACCTAAGTCCCTAAGGGGCTGACTTAATGTCTCAAGGGCTCATGATGGCCTTGCCTATGTACACGTAGTGCAGAGACTTCGTAGTTCGGGACTTGATATTACAACCGCAAAATGATTTCAAACAATAATGATAACATATAGCCAAATAAATAAATATCCTTGTCGATAAGTATGAAGGTCAACAAACATTCTTTTTCCACATCTAGACAATTTCATAACTCAAAACTTTTACAATATAAAATAAAGTAAATTCTTCAACCTAAATCAATACATACTAAGTCAAAATCATATATCACTCAACTATTTTTCTTAACAAGTAGGAAGATACCTCTACAACCATAACCTTCAGGATCCTTAATAAGCAACAAGTAAGTAAATAAGTTAAATAAAAATTCAACCAATTTAATCTTGAATAAAAACATATCAAAAGAACATGAGTTTCCTTGGCCAAAGACAAATGATAAACTTTCATTATTCAATCAATTAGATACCATGACTAATCATGAGAATTCTTAATAACCAATTACCTAACATGAACATTATTGAAGATTAGATATAATCTATTTCAAACTGACTATTGATCAAAATCAACAATTTGCAAAGGCTATCCATTCTAGTTTAACAGATAATGATTAGATTAATCTAAACTATTTATAATATAAAAAAAACATTTTTGTCAAGATCAAACAAGAGGGAAATTAATAATGTGAGGGAGAGTT
The DNA here is from genome assembly GCA_027924645.1 of Cunninghamia lanceolata. Classification (NCBI taxonomy): domain Eukaryota; kingdom Viridiplantae; phylum Streptophyta; class Pinopsida; order Cupressales; family Cupressaceae; genus Cunninghamia; species Cunninghamia lanceolata. Next base: position 3,130,706 of record BSBN01000516.1, read on the forward strand.
ACATGTGACTATGGCCGAGAATAACATGGATTGCATCCTTCCATGGCCTCAAGACTACAACATTATCATAGCATGACCTTAACATACTTGTATGAATAATCATTTGAAAACCTATGACCAATAGTAAGGTGAGCTCTAGGCTCCTTGACTTAGCAACTATATATAGGGTAATATCATGCATAACTTCAAACAACTCGACATACCAAGGAATACCTCACACTACTAAATTGACCATAATGACATGTAATATACATATACAGCTGACTATAAATACATTTTCATTTCAAATCAGATAAATTTTAATGTAGATAGCATGGTATGAATGAACCAACTAGGATAATCATACTTGTAAATGCCTCTGCAACTTATTAGTCTACACACTGAGGAACTCAGTCATCTCTTCATTTACTAATCAGTTAGTCATTGACCACTATCATCTTTGTCATCCACCCTTCTTCCCTTTACTAGGGTTCCACATAATTTCACCATAGCACATGATATACTAGGTTGAGTTAGTGTGGAGTTTGCACAACTTGCCTTTTGGACCCTACTAGTCACAAGATTAGCATATACACTCTACAAGATTGTAGTATTTATGCAAAGACCAAATGGATTTCTCTAATAGATTTATGCAAGTACCCCCAACTAAATATATTACCTTTAGATGACCTTCATCCATGTACTTGGTGTCTATCCTAGCTACACAAGGAGATAAAGTAAGGTTATAGTTATTTGTAGGATGGATGCAGCTTTGGTGAAGTTACAACATTTCTACTTTGATTACATAAGCCATCTAAATTAAAAATTCTCTCCAGTTTTAAACATGGCCCGTTATGCCATTGAATGCAATTATCATGAATTAGCCTTAAAGAACCAAGTACTTACTACAAACATTATAGATGTTTGATGGCATGAAGCTTCTACCCCACTGCAACAACCTTAAATCCTAACATAACTTAAACTCATGTTACTCCATGCATTGGTTACATGTGATCAGATTTTTTTTGAAGGCGGAGTCTAAGAAATCATTTAGTTTAATGAAAGTTACCCTGTACAAACCACTATTGAAGAATCAACTACCCATATGAGCATTTAATCAAATAACAGTTGAAATAGTAAAGACAGACTTGTAAATATTTGCAAAACCTCTTTAAGGTACACTAGCTGCAAGCTTTATCTTTGCAAAACAGAATTACCTTACAATACCATAGAATATAATTAAGAGTCCCTAAAAAAACATAATGGATTTTGATGATGCAATCTTGCAGATTTATATTGGCCAATTAACAAACTTTGGATTAGAAAGTCAAAACACGTTAATAACTGAACATTACAACTTAAAGGCCATATTGGTCATAAATTCTAAGACAAGTCAGCATCACATAGAAAACAACCCAGATCATTAACCCACAAGTAAAGAAAAATCAACCTGAAACAACACAAGCAATGCCACAAAGTTCCCACCAACTAGCAATAGCAAGCCACCATGGTTCAATTCTTGAAACCTCAAAAAGGTAAAATTTTAACCCCAAGTTACTAGGATACAAACACAAATATTGATTCAGACACTAACATGGATACAACAGTAGAACTCAATGCAAATACATGCATATGGTACATGTGTATATACACACACATCATATGATATATGCATACAGACAAACATATACAGCGCATCCTTTTCCAAATTTAAATAATAATAAAAAATGCATAGCTAGCCTCAAATCCAGTAAGATATGCCATAAAAGTTTACCTGTCAAGATGGAAGCAATCTTGCAGTCCAAGATGCAATTTCTTTGACCCCAACATCAAAATGAGGACTAATGAAACCACACTTGTTAAGCCTTCCATTGAGCTCTACTACAATTTTTCTACATATGTGATTATCAACAAGCTCAAATTCTTCATTATAGCCATGTTTTTGCATGACTTGGAGAAACTTAATGATAACTTTTGATGATGGCATGATCATCACTTAGCACTTCCCACATTTGTCTGCATCATACATGCTCCTAAGAGCATCATTCAAAGCACTAATCCTCACCATTGTAACTTAATCTTGAAATATGAAATGTTGTTGAAGAGTAGATGTTGTGTCTCTTGCAGTTGCAATCCCAACGGCCACAATATCGAGTTTGGTTGGCCCTCTTCTTTCTCTACGCTTGGATTTTCCCTACCTAGACTGTATTTATCTATACTTTGTTCCAGGCAATGCTCCACAACCCAAAATAATATTACTCAAAACAAAAGTGCATGTGTTCCAATCCTATGATGCAGCCATTACTGCAAAAACTTAGAAGAAAATATCAAAGAAGAAAACCAAAAATAGAAATGAGAACCGACTACAAAGGGCACCAAAACAATAGGATATTTAGTGGAAGAAGATATTTTATGATTAATACCACAATAATAATTCTTCAAATCCCTCCACTACTTCCATTTCTTCCTCTTTTAAAACTGCACAACATGACTTTTCGTCTTCCACAAGAAAGTGATACTAAATAAAATGACTTTTCCTCTTCCACCCATTTTTTCATTTTCTAAAATTAGCTCCACTAATTTAAAACTGCAAATAAATATTAATCCCATTTCTTGCAAAATAAAAGAATCTTTATACAGAATATTAAATTATCTAAAGAAATATAACTAATTAAAATATCATAATTAATAAATAGATTTCAGACATGCCTTACATTTTCTGCCAACAGAGTACTAGAGTCCATCTTCACCATGGCTTCAAAATTATTCTTAGCAACACCAAGCATAGTCTATTCTATCCTAATTGCTTTTATATAATTTAGAATTTCTATCTATTTTTCAAAAAACTTAGCATAAAGAGTATAAGCATCATGAAGAAAATGTGTGCCATCAAATATGATTTTGCTTACCCATTCTTCCACTGCACTTCCAAAATATTTGTATCTATTGATTTTGTCTAAAACCTCAGCACTGACACCTTTAGGGGGTCTAGAAATAACACTTAAAGGTCAAAATTTAGTATCTACAATGGACTTCATATACGAAGTAAGAATTTCTACTTGGTCTTCTAAGACTTCAATTTCTCTTTCTCTCTCTTCAACTCGGCCAGCAAGTATATTAACAAATAGTTTGGCATTATAAATGTCGTCCTTAACAGATGGACGGCCCAGATCAATAGTGCTCACTTGGAAGTCATCCACTGATATATCATTAAGTTCTTTATCCACCATCGGTTCAGTAATCTCCACATATTGATGTTTGGAAATTGGGTCAACCATCAGTCTCAACATTTTCTTTGCCTTTTTAGACACTGAGTCCATTTTTAGTAGTCTTTCCACTACATCAAACTCTGTCTATAACCTGTGTATACCTACTTTTGTTATTGATCACTGTCTTTAACCACGAAAGTATACTACTCACAGAAAAATCATTAACACTTGTAGAGGTACTTTATCTATTTTTAGGCTATCATCTCCTAATGGCACCTTTGTTTGATTTGGGGTTCTCAAAGAATCTAACGGAGGAGATGGAGGAGGTGTTTTCATAGGACTAGTATCCAAAACTGTGTCACTACTCTTGTCTTTCTACATATCTTTCTGGGGAGACTTGGCATCTTTGCCACACTGCACAGAGATGCTTAGATTAGGATTGGCAATAGCACCTCCACAGGCATCCATATCTTGCTCCTGATGTACAGAAGAACCTGCATCATTGTTACCAATCTTAGAATTTAACCATGCCAAACTCCTATCTAAAACAGACCAAGATCTAGTTTTAAGATCATCAATTTCACGCAAATCCCAATTGATTTCACCCAAAGGTTTATCATCTTCTCCTACAAAAGAAACATCAAGAATATCAACATAGTCATCAGCAATCTCAAGTACTTGTTGGCAACATAGTCAAGAGACACTACTAATAGAATGTTGTCATTGATGGCAGCAAGGTTTGGTAAAGGTCTAGAACACTTAGTCAAAATGGTTAAGTATGGGCAAGTTACAAAGTATCCGATATTGGGTCAGTCTGCCTCCACAATTGAAGATTGTTATATGTAGTTTAGCTATGTTGTTCATATATGTTTTATGATCACATTTTCTAGAGTTTAAGTTCTGACTTCCTTCGGAGGTCATATGGTGAATTGTCTAAGTCTGAATGAATAGAGTTAAGCCTAAAATAGTGTAAAGCCCCTGAGTATTTTGGTCCACATTCCTCCATTGTTGAGTATTTTGATTTGTGGTTCTAAGGAAATGTAGACACATGTCATAAGCATCTAAATTTAGATTTGTAGCACTTGAAGTCCATTAGACTATATTTGACAAGTTCTCCAATATCAACTTCCAATCTGACAATATTTCTCTATGACAAAACAACAGTTCTGAGATCCACATTTCTCTATCAAAGGATATTATGCTCTACGGTTTTGAAGGTATGCTAAGAGGTCCACAATGAATATTGTCTATGATTTTTAGAGTCTCATATGATCCACAGTCAGAGTTATGATGTGTCAGATGGATTGGTCAAGTGTGTTCTTAAGGGATAAGCTGACAAACATGTTAGATCTATATGCGGTGAAGATTTATTATTTGAACAATCAATCTAAGTGATTGAATGATTGGCACCAACCTATATGAAGACTAGTGTATGTTTGTTTGGGTCCGCGTCGATGTTTGTGCACAAGATCAAGCTGACAAGGTACAACATTTGTATACACATTTCATGTTTGGCTTGCTGACCTAATCATGAGATAAATCTTGTTGCAGATATATATACTCGATGGATTTCAGTGTTAGAAAAATGGAGAAGTGTTGATAGAGTGTAAATTGGATGTGTGAGTGATCTAAGGCAGTGTGCAGAGCAGAGAAGAGAAATAAGGGCAGAAAATAGAGTATATGTAGTAAAGTAGAAAAAAATGACAAAAATAATGAAGACATTTGAATCTGTGTATTGATTTTTTAATGGAACTGTAATCCAGCATATGGTAGATGCACCTATAATAGTTCACTACTGGCAGTGAGCCTTATGTAATCTGGTATTGCTATCATAATATATTGTAAGCTAACACTCACCGTGGTTTTTCCCTTTTTAGGTTTTCCACGTAAAAATCTTGGTGTCTATGTGTTATGTCTTTATGGTTGTTGTTCTTATGTTTGTTTTACTTTCAAGTTATTGAATGTGGTAAATGGATTAATAAATGTGTGAAAGAGAAGTTTTACAAAATATTGATTCACCCCCCTCTCAGTATTCTTTGTGATCAACAATTGGTATTAGAGAAAGGTTCCTTGGAAGAGGCTTAATAGATTGAGGAAGATCTGGGATAGTGTACTCATGGTAGCAAGAAGATTTGGGAACTGATCTTATGAGAGTAATGATGTGTAAGTGCACAAAGATGAGGGACCAAAAGGGGGTCTTAAGATACCATTTTTTTTATGAAATAATGAAACATTGATGTTGGATGAGAAATTGAAGATAGTTACACTCAAAATTTGAATATACAACAAAAACAAGAGTCGTAGTGCTCCGAATCTAGTTTCTAAACTACTATTTTTTTCCAAAAATGGTTGATATTAAGGGGTTTAAAAAGGGGGAGCACACAAATTGGTCCTATTTTTCTCAAAAAAACATAACATAGCATCTAGTGTGCTCCCCCTAAAATGTTGACTTTTTTTAGTATTTCAAAAATCACTTCAATGAGAAATTAGCTAACACCATGTAGTTTATCCCTAATTTTTCTAATAATTTTTTCATGAATATTTGATTTTTCTACTAATTTTCAAAGTGGACACATCCTGAAAAATAGAAAATTGAGCGTGCTCCCCCCTAAAATTTTTGAAAACTAATAGAAAATCAAAAAAAAAATTGAATACGTGTAGAATGGAGTCTAGTTTCTAAAAATGTAACTTATTTCAAATTTTGATGAACAGTCAAAAATACTAGAAACTAGTTTTTGACAAAAAATGGATACACTAACAAAAGAAATTAAAAATGAAACCCTTAATGTACTCAAAATGTGAAAAAAATTATATGGTTAGATAGCTAACAGAGAGCTTAAGATAATGGTGGTATTTTTTTAACTTTTCATTGGAAAAAGTGCCATCCTGATGGGGAGCACGCTCTAGATTATCTTAGAATTTTGCTAAAAACTAGAAAAAACACATCTAAACATGTTCAGCATAATGCAAGGGCATTATAACACTCATGTTATGTGAAATCCATAAAGTGTGCCTGCGTTATGCTAAGCAAAATTGGCTTTACACATGACAATTGCATTTGCTTGAAAGTTTCTAAAGCCTTTTCAATAAATCCATTTTTTGCATATCTTGCAATCATTGCATTCCATTACAGAACATCTCTTTGAGGTTTTACATTAGTCAATTGACATGTCTTGTCTATGCTTCCACACTTTACATACATGTCTACAAGGGCACCTACACTTCCTACCGTCTCTCTCACTCTTTACTTCCCTCCCCTCTCTACCTCCTACCCTCTCTTTGAGTCTCTGCTTCCCTCACCTCTCTACCTCATACCCTCTCTCTGAGCCTATGTTTCCCTCCCCTATCTACCTCCTACCTTCTCTCTTCCTCTCTTATTCCCTCCCCTCTCTACCTTCTGCCCTCTCTCTCACTCTCTACTTCCCTCCCCTGTCTACCTTCTACCCTCTTTCTGAGTCTTTGCTTCCCTCACCTCTCAACCTCCTACCTTCTCTCTCACTCTATTCTCCCCCCCTCTCTACCTCCTACCCTCTCTCTCACTCTCTACTTCTCTCCTCTCTCTACCTCCTACCCTCTCTCTCAGTCTCTCCTTCCCTCCCCTCTCTACCTCCTACCCTCTCTCTTACTCTCTTCTTCCTTCCCCTATCTACCTCCTACCCTCTCACACTCTCTACTTCTCTCTCATCTCTACCTCCTACCCTCTCTCTCTCTCACTCTCTACTTCCCTCCCCTCTCTACATCTCCACATCATTCTTCCCATCCAATGAAATTTCATAAATTATATTATTTCCATTTCATCATTCCAATTTATATCCTCATCCCTCTTTGCATGGACCCTAGTTTTCTTGTTTCCATGTTCTTTATCGACAAGGGAGAGGAGAGGGAGGAAGAGGGAGAGAGGATGGAGATGGAGGGGAGAGAGAGGGGAGAGAAAGGGTGATAAGGGGAGAGAGAGAGAGAGAGAGTCCTAGTTTTCTTGTTTTGGAGAGAGAGAGAGATGGTTGGTCAGGGTTATGAGTTTAGGGTTGCTTAAGTTTAGGGTTTAGAGGAATTATTTAGGGTTTAGGGGTTAGGTTTTAGGGGTATTATAATTTAGGGTTTAGGAGTTTTGGGAGAGAGAGAGAGAGAGGTTTAGGGTTGCTTAGGTTTAGGGGCATTATTTAGGGTTTATGAGTTTAGGGTTGCTCAGACCTTTAGGGGCATTATTTAGGGTTTATAAGTTTCTAGGATTGCTCAAGTTTAGGGTTTAAGGGTTAGCATTAAAGGGGAATTATTTTATAATTTCCATCCAATCCTCCTAATCCTAACCCATTAGTCCACCCATCTCCTAATCCATCAATGCATATCATCCATCCACCATATAACTCACCATCTAATCCACCATCAAACATTCTAAGCTCTAATCCATCAACCCATGAACCCTTGAAAATTTTTCTCCAAAGGCTCTTTACAAAATCCAAAAATAAAATCAAAGATATGGAGCCATCCAAATCCACTGATTCAATTTCATCCCCCTCTTACACTCCCAATCCCAATCCATTCCCTCCTATATCCATTCACTCGATCCTAATCCTAACCCCACAACATCTTCCATCATTGTCCATCAACTATATGCATATCCTAGTCCATCAACCCATGAAGCCATGAAAGATGTCACCCAAGGACTATTGGAAAGGAATCTTAGAAAAACATCATGTACTCAAATTCTTATCCTTGAGCAGGTAACAGAGAACCTCCTAATAACATGTCTACCACTCCAACACCATCATCCACTCCTATGTCTATCCATTTCATTAAAGAGTCTCCTGCCATAAGTCCAAGTCAAACCCCATCATGTAGCCATGTTGTCAAACATCCAAAGATTATTGATCCCATCAAAGAACCAATCACATCCATCTAAGAAACCCAATAGCCATGTTAAGAGCCTAGTCCAAAGCATGGAAACACCAACCACCCATCCTAATCAAAATCCAAACATCTCATCTAATCTCATGTCTTAGATCCCTTACCATCTACATCAATCCCATCATTGATCCTCCAACATCTCCTAGTGAACCCCCATCACCACCTCTTACTCCCCAATCCAATTAATATCAATGCATTCTCACTTACCCTATCCATATCTAATATCATGCTATCCATTCTTAACCTCCCTGTGATCAAGATATTATCTATGATCAAGATCTTATCCATGAGCAAGCAACCCACATCACTCCTATCCATCATCCCATTAGCCCTATCCATCATCCCACTAGTCCTATTCAACATTCATCAATATCCCATGATGAGACAAAACATAGAAAATCAAAAAAATAACTTGGATCCTATCAAATAGTTCATCCATTAGTGGATAATGATAATCAAGATCCAAGAATTCTACATCCATTTCCCATTGATCCTCCATCATCCCCTAGATCGAACTATATGTTTAAGGGTTTAGCTTGGTTGCTCGAGTTTAGGGTTTAGGGGTTAGGGGAATTATTTGATGTTAATGAGTTTAGGGTTGATCAAATTTAGGGTTTAGGATTTAGCAGTTAGGGGTTAGGGGAATTATTTAGGGTTTAGGGGTTTATAGATGCTCAAGTTTAGGGTTTAGGGTTTAGGGGTTATGGTTTAGGGGTTTAGGGTTTCTTGTGTTTAGGGTTTAGGGATTAGATCTTAGGGGTTTAGGGTTTCTCTCTCTATCGATCCCCTCTCTCTAACTGTACCTTTATATCTCTCCCTCCCTCACTATCTCACTCCTCCTCTATCACTCTCTCAATCCCTCTACCTCAAATATATCTCCCTATGTCTCCATCCACATCTCTTGCTCTCTTCCACTATCTCTATCTCTCCACATAGATCGCTATCTCTTAATCTATCCCTCTTTACCTCTCTCTCCCTCCCTCTCTATGTCTCTCCTCCTCTCTATCTCTCTCCCCATCCCTCTACCTCTTTAAATCTCTCTCCAAGTATGTCTCTGGACATCTCTCCATCTCTTTCCCTATCTCTATCTCTCCCCATAACCCTATCTCTTAATATATCCCTCTCTACCTCTCTTTGCATTTCCCTATCAATCTCTCTCTCACTCTCTATCTCCCTATATCTCCCCTCTCTATATATCTATCTCTATATCCCTCTTTATCTATCTTTCTCCTTCTATTTAGATCCCTTTTTCTATCTCAATTCCCCTCTCTCCCCCTCTTTGTCTATATCTCCACCTATCCCTCTTTATCTCTCTGTTTGCCCATCTTTTTATATTTTTTCCTTTCTCCAACTCTGTCTCTATCTCTCCATATCTTTCCATGCCCCCTAGTGCAAGGGCACCTTGTCCTAGTCACATCAAATGTTGGTCAAATGTTATGCTTGTGTTCTCAAATCTAAATTTTGTTGTAATAAGGTCTAATTAAGACCATCTTACTTGTCATCTTATATGGTTTTGGTCCTAAGGTCAATTGTAGGGGTAAAAAGTACATGTTCATTAAGAAAATGTGGTATTTCTTTGTCTTGAGGAGGTTGAATGGTCATGATAGTTTCAAAGTTGGTTAGAACCATTCAAATCTGATGCTCAATGTATATATTCATCTAAACACCTTCAAGGAACGAGGATGAAGGAGTTATTGAGGACAAAAACAATAAAATACCTCTATTTTCTGCAATTTTCTAGTTTTTCTATTGTTTCCACATCATGTAAAATTCTGTACTAGGTTGTCATGGTCTGCAATGCATAAAATCTTGAAGTCTTTTGAATTAGCCTTCATTTGAGCTAGGTTGGAGTAGTTTTCATTAAGTTTGAAGCATTTTATAACCTGATTTCTGAAAATAGGTCTGAAAACCCTAAGGATTGAGGGTTTGAACAAAGAAATGGGTTTTTGACCCATTCCACCAGTGTCATCCTCTGAAAATTGGTGGAATGGTCTTAGATAGAGTGTATTTAAAGTTTGTTAGGTTTGCAGGTGTAGGGGATAGGAATGAGGAACTGTTTGAACCAATGTGTGCCTAATATCCTCATGTATTAGGCCTACAAGCATAGGTGTGTTAATGATCTAATGTAAAGGTGTCTTGGTGTTACATAATGTTCATGAAAACTACATAATCAGACCTCTTGCAACTTCATTGAATCCTTGGAGTAGGAATTGGAAAGTTGGAGTGGAGTTTTCTTGCACTTGCTTTGTAAAAGTGGCCTAATTAGAACAGGATAGTCAATTTTAAGGCCCTATGTTGCAAGACAACCACCCCTAATTTCTTGATATGTTGTGAAGGAGCTAAAAGGGTATCTAGAATGCTAATTTTTTTTTGGGTTTGCAAAGGTTTGCTCAAGTTATGTTAGAAAAACCATGTTCTAAGGGCTACAAGCCAATAGGTCAGTTTGCAAGGGAACGATAGGAAAAGGAAGGAGTCAGGGCTCTTGGTGAGTTTTGCTAGTCTAAACCTACCATGTTAGAGTGGATCAAAGTGTGATAGAGGTTCAACAAGAGTTCTATGTCATTAAACCTTCAATTGGTACATTCCACAACCTTTGACAACCGTGTTGTATGAGGAAGGAGATTGGTAGTGCTTGAAGGGACAATCAAGATTATGTTTTGAATCTTTCTAGGAACCTAAGAACCTACCCCTGCTTTGCATCAAGTGGTATTAGAGCATAGGTTTTGATTGATAAGGAAAGAAGAGTTGAGTTTTCCTAAACAAGATTCCTCCAAAGAGCAATCCAGTGGCCAAGGAAGTTAGAGAGTTAAAAGAACAACATGCTAAGGAGTTGAGATAAGTGAAAGAGTCTCATGAAGCTACCTTTGTTGGAAATGCAGCTTTGGAATCTAACCTAAAGAGAGGTGTGGTCAGTGGGGATCAAAGTGACCAAGAGGAAGAGGGTGAGAGTGAAAACCCTCAAGGAGGAGTCCAAGATGAGGAAGAAGAATTTGACCCTAGTGAAGAGAGGATGGTTAGAATGTTGAAGGCTGTCAAGGGAGAAAGTACTCCTAAGTTGAAAGTGGAAGTGCCCATGTATAGTGGGAAGATGGACAGTGAAGAAGTATTGGGTTGGATAGATGATCTTGACAATTTCTTTGAATTTGAGGAGGTAGAAGATGATAAGAATGTGAAGTATGCAAAAACCAAGTTGAAGGGCCCTGCCCTAACATGGTGGAACTATGTTCAAGAGGAGAGAGAAAAGAAGGGAAAAACAAAGATAAATTCATGGGATAGAATGTAGCCAAGGTGAAATGACAATTTCTACCTGCAGAATATGAAATTCAAACCTTTAGGAAAGTGCAAAGTCTAAAACAAAAGGAGTTAGATGTTATGGCATACACTAAGGAGTTCCATAAGTTAAGTATTAGAACAAGACATGTTGAGGATGAAAGAGAAAAGGTAGTAAGGTACCTAAATGGCTTAATGTACAACATACAAGATGAAATCAGTCTCTCTACATCTAGGATAGTTGAAGAGTGTTTTCAATTGGATGTTAAGGTAGAAGAACAAATAAAAAGAAGACAAGAGCAACATGGAAGAGGTAGGGGAAAAAGTTTTAGAGGTAGAGGCAACTTTGGTGCAAGAGGACAATCACAAAAACAACAAGGTGAATCAAGCAACCATCAAGAGAAAAGTGGTGAATCAAGTAGCAGAGGTAACTTCAGAGGAAGAAGATTTAGTGGTAGAGGAAGTTTTGGTGGACAAGGGAGAGGGTCAAACACCTTCTCAAGTAAATGTTACAATTGCAATTAATTTGGACATCCAGCATGGAAGTTCCCGAACAAACAAGCATCAAGTTCCCATGGAGGTGAGAAAAGGACTCAAATTGTGCATGAGGAAGACAATGAAAGTGTTAATTCACCATCTCAGCATGCTGCTCCTAAGGTAGGTGAGACTTTGATGATAAGGAGAACACTCATTAAGGTGCCAACAGCCAAAGAACCTCCACAAAGGAAATTCTTGTTTATAACCACTTGTAAGTCACATGGAAAGGTATGCAAAGTAGTTATTGATTCAGGCTCTACTAATAATTTGGTTTCCTTAGAAATGGTAGAAAAATTGAATATGAAGATAATTCCTCACCCCACACCATACAAAGTGTCATGGTTAAACAAAGGTCAACAAGTCTTGGTAAATGAGCAGTCCTGGGTAGAGTTTAATATTGGGTGTTATAGAGACAAAATCCTTTGTGACATCATCCCCATAGATGTTTGTCACTTGCTGCTAGGAAGGCCCTAGCAATATGACAAAAAGGCCAAGCATGATGGTTAGAAACACATTTATGTGATAGATAAAGATGGAGTCTCATTCACATTGACACCCCTCCAAGATAAAGAGTTTGACAAACAAGTTGGGAATAGTGTTATGGTAGTAGGAGAGAAAGAGATTTTGAAAAAAAATGAAGGAAGAAGGTGGATAGGGATTTGCCTTAGTGATCAGACCTAAATCCAAGTCTATTTTTAGCAATAAATAAGGTAGAGGATATACTTAGTGAGGTTCAAGCTTTGTTGAATAAGTACAAGGATATTGTAGTGGATGACTTGTCAAGTTCTTTGCCTTCCATGAGAGATGTCAGCCATCATATAGACCTAATCCTTGGTGCCAATTTTCCAAATAAGACTGCATACAAAATGACTCCTCAGCAAAATGAAGAGATAAAGAAACAAATCCAAGAATTGTTAGATAAGGGTCTCATAAGAGAAAGTTTAAGTTGATGTGTTGTCCCTACTATTTTAGCACCCAAAAAAGGTGGGGAGTGGAGAATGTGTAATGACTCAAGGGAAATAAACAAAATCACCATCAGATATAGGTTTCCAATACCTATAATAGAGGACCTAATGGACTATTTGGGAGGTGCATGCTATTTTTCAAAGATTGATCTCAAAAGTGGATACTACCAAATTAGGATAAGGGAAGGTGATGAATGGAAAACTGCATTTAAAACCAATGAAGGTCTATATGAATGGATGGTAATGCCCTTTGGACTATCAAATGCTCTAAGTACATTTTTGAGGTTAATGAATGAGGTTTTGAATCCTTTTATTGGAAAATTTGTTGTTGTATATTTAGATGAGATTCTTGTGTTTAGCAAGACAAAGGAAGAGCACTTGCAGCATCTTGACATGGTTTTGCAGAGATTGAATGAGAAGTTGATGATAAACCTCAAAAAGTGTGAATTTATGAAAGAAGAACTAGTGTATCTTGGTTTTGTGATCTCCAAAGGCTCATTGAAGATGGATCCCACCAAAGTAGAGGCAATACTCAGTTGGCCAACTCCAAAGTCAATTGGGGAGGTAAGAATCTTTCATGGGCTTGCAAGTTTCTATAGGAAATTCATCAAGAACTTTAGTCATATCCACTCACCCATTATTGACACAATTAAAGGAGATAAAAAGAAGAAATTTTAGTGGACTGATGAGGCAGATAGGAGATTTAAATATCTAAACATAGAGTGGCACAATAACCTATCCTTGCTTTACTTGACTTCAACAAGATTTTCACCATAGAATGTGATGCAAGTGGCTTTGCAATTGATGCAATCTTAAGCCAAGAAGGAAGACTAGTGGCTTTCTTTAGTGAAAATCTTAATGAAGCAAAAAGGAGGTATTCATCATATGATCTAGAGTTGTATGAAATGGTACAATCCCTTAAGAAATGGAGACACTACCTTCTGCCAAAGGAGATCATTATTTTTTAATCACAACCATACCTTGTAATTTTTGAATAGTCAAGATAAGCTGAGTCATAGACAGGTCAAGTGGGTTGAATATTTGTAGATCTATACCTTTACCGTCAAGCACAAAAAAGGCCAATCCAACAAGGTTGTTGATGCTCTAAGCCAGAGGTCAATGTTGGTGCATTAAATCTAACTTCAGATTGTGGGAATAGATGCATTGAAGGACATGTATGCTGAAGATGATGACTTTAAAGAGGTATATTCTATTTGTACTCAATTTAAGGATGTTTTTCATGAGGAATATTTTAATTTTCTATTGCAAGATGGCTTGTTGTTTAAAGGTGCTCAATTATGCATTCCAAAGTGATCCATGAGAGCTAATTTGATAAAGGAGAAACATTATGGAAGTTTAGGAGGACATTTTTGGGATGATAAGAAATTGGATCAGGTAAGAAGATTCTACTTTTGACCAAAAATACAATTAGATGTCATAAAGTTTTTAGAAGTTGTACAATCTATCAAAGAGCCAAGGGTTCTACTTCTAATGTAGGACTTTATCAGCCCTTACCAATACTTAACAAGCCATGGGAGAGTCTAAGCATGGATTTTGTATTGGGTTTTCCAAGAACTCAAAGGGGTTATGATAGTGTATTTGTTATGGTTGATAGATTCAGTAATATGGCCCACTTCATTCCATGCAAATGTACAAATGATGCTTCTCATATTACAGGTTTATTCTTCAAAGAAATAGTTAGAATTCATGGTCTTCTATTAACAATAGTTGCAGACAAGGATTCAAAGTTTATGGGTCACTTTTGCAGGACCCTTTGGAGGAAACTTGGAACTAATTTGACCTTTAGTACTATCTGTCATCTACAAATAGATGGGTAGACTAAAGTGGTCAATAGATCACTTGGAAACCTCTTGAGATGTCTCACAAAGGAGCATGGGCAACAATGGGACTTAGTTCTTCCTCAAGCTGAATATGCTTACAATGATTTAGTCTATAGAACCATAGGGAGAATTCCTTTTGAAGTGGTGTATGGTCTAAAACCAAGAGATGTCTTTGAGCTTAGGGATTTGATAGGAATGGAGAAGAGAAGTGCTGAAGGAGAAGCATTTACAGAAGCTATGAGAGAGATCCATCAGCAATTTAAAGACCATTTGCAAACAAGTGTTGAAAAGTATAAGAAACATGTTGACTTAAAGAGAAGGGATGTACAATTCAAGGTGGAGACTTAGTCCTTTCACATCTGAAGAAGGAAAGGTTTCCAAAGGGAAAATACACCAAGTTGCTCATGAAGAAAATTGGGCCTTGTAGAGTGGTCCATAAGTTTGGATCTAATGCCTATGAGATAGAACTCCCTCCCGGAGTTGCTATATCTCCTATCTTCAGTGTTGTTGACCTCTATCCTTTCAAGGGATCTGCTACAACAGATACAAGTGCTGATCTAGATGTTGTTGATGCAGATTGGGTACAAGATTTACCACCTCCTGAGCCATTAAAGCTTGAATGCATTTTGGATGCCAAGGAAATGAAGAGAACTAGACATAAGGTCTACATGAATACCTAGTCAAATGGAAAGGCCTCCCTCATGAAGATGCAACATGGATGACAAAAGTGGATATTACAAAACATGGCACAACAATCCAAGATCTGATCTCAGGTGGAGCCTGAGATTCTTTTCTCCTCGGGTGTATGGTGTAGGGGCAACTTGTCCTAGTCACATCAAATCTTGGTCAAATGTTATGTTTGTGTCCTCAAATCCAAATTTTTTTGTAATAAGGTCTGATTAAGACCATCTTACTTGTCATCTTATATGGTTTTGGTCCTAAGGTCAATTATAGGGGTAAAAAGTACATGTTCATTAAGAAAATGTGGTATTTCCTTATGTCTTGAGGAGATTGAATGGTCATGGTAGTTTGAAATTTGGTTAGAACCATTCAAATCAGATGGTCAATGTGTATATTCATCTAAACACCTTCAAGGGAGGAGGATGAAGAAGTTATTGAGGACAATAATAATAAAATACCTCTATTTTCTACAATTTTTTGGTTTTTCTGTTGTCCCACGTCCTGTATGGTTTTGTACTAGGTTGTCATGTTCTACAATGCATAAAATCTTGAAGTGTTTTGAATTAGCATTCATTTAAGCTAGGTTGGAGTAGTTTTCATTAAGTTTGAAGCATTTTATAATCTGATTTCTGAAAACGGGTCTGAAAACCTTAAGGATTGAGGGTTTGAACAAAGAAATGGGTTTTTGACCCATTCCACCAATGTCATCCTCTAAAAATTGGTGGAATGGTCTTAGATAGAGTGTATTTCAATTTTGTTTAGGTTGCAGGTGCTGGGGATAGGAATGAGGAATTGTTTGAACCAATTTGTGGCTAATATCCTCATGTATTAGGCCTACAAGCATAGGTGTGTTAATGATCTGATGTAAAGGTGTCTTGGTGTTACATAATGTTCATGAAACCTACATAATTAGACCTTTTGTAACCTTCTTGAATCCCTGGAGTAGGAATTGGAAAGTTGGAGTGGAGTTTACTTGCATTTGATTTGTAAAGTGGCCTAATTAGGCATAATTAGAATGGGACAGTCAATTTTAAGGCCCTATGTGGCAAGACAACCACCCCTTATTTCTATGTATGTTGTGAAGGAGCCAAAAGGGTATTTGGAATGCCAATTTTTTTCTGGGTTTGCAAAGGTTTCCTCAAGTTATGTTAGAAAAACCCTATTCCAAGGGCTACAAGCTAATAGGTCAGTTTGCAAGGGAATGATAGGAAAAGGAAGGATTCAGGGCTCTTGGTGAGTTTTGGTAGTCTAAACTTGCCATGTTAGAGTGGATCAAAGTGTGATAGAGGTTCAACAAGAGGTTTATGTCATTAAACCTTCAATTGGTACATTCTACAACCTTTGACAACCATGTTGTATGAGGAAGGAGATTGGTAGTGCTTGAAGGGATAGTCAAGATTATGTTTTGAATCTTTCTAGGAACCTAAGAACATACCCTTTCTCTACATCACCCCCTCTCTCCCTGTCCATGTCCATGTCCCTCTCTATCTCTCAGTGTCTCCCTCTCTCTATCTGTCTCTATTTATCCCTCCCCCCCTCCCCCTTTCTATGTCACCCTCACTCTCCATATACATCCTTTTCTATCTATTTATTTTCTTCCTTTATCTCTTTATTTATTTATCCTCCCTCTATCTAAATATATGTACCTCTCTATCTCTATATCTCTCTCCCTCACATTCCAAGGGGTTGACAGAGAGAGGGAGAGAGATATAGAGAAAGAGAGGCAGATAGAGTTGTAGAGAGGGAGGATAGAGAAATCTTAATCTTTTTATGCTTCCCTATCTATCTCTATCTCTATAACATTGAGAAGGTTATGATTTTAGGGTGCATGGAGCTTATTATTTTTATGCTTTCCAGAACGCGCTCATGCTATGGGAAGCAAAAAAAGGGGCAAAAAGCATGTGGGATCCATGATTCAGACCCCACATGCCTGTTATTTCTGCTTTTCATGCAATATATTAGAAAAAAAATGCTTTTGCATGTTCTTTGACATATTAACAATCATTTTTGGATCAATCCACCACCTTTTTGTTTTTTTAAAATAGAATAACTGCTTTTGCATTTTCTTTGAGAAAATTTGATTATTTAAACGTAAAGTTTCATGTTTCATGTGTGATATTGTTTCAAAGCTAATTACCATTGATATATAGATTTAATTTGATGATATATGTTTTTTTTCCATAAATTTCACTAATCCTATTCTAGAGTTATATAGAATTCATAATCAAACTTGTGAAAAAGAAGAATTTGAGGATTTTGAAGCCAAAATTTGGAGAATTGGTCAACTCCATTATCGAAGTCTAATGTATGTTCTTGATATCCATTTTAATTCAATTATATATGTTCTTTATGTCTTTATGTCTTTAGCTCATGATGCAATAGAGATTTCTTCACCAAGCGTCTTACAATTGCTACCATAGGAACTATTGGTTGTAATAAATCTCCATGTCATAGCACAATGCCTAACCTATATCTCATCATTATATTCTTATTCCTTCTCATCTTCTCATCATTATATTTTTCTTTAGTAACCTATCTCACCATTTATCCTTAAATGATCTTATGATTACTAGGTTGTAATGCACAAATTTACTTATGAAACTCCTAGGGTTTGATCATTCTTATTTTTGACTATTGTTTGAACAATGTCATGTGTGTTATTCCTAAGGTTACAATGACTTTCCTATACATTTATGATTCCTAGAAAACCCCTCCTTTACACCTTGACAAGATATATCAAATTATCTTCATACCTAGTTTGATTTGTTCCTATTGACTGTTATGATAGTCCTAGTTGTGTTGATAGTCCATTTAAGTTGCTTGACAATTCTAATCTATATATAAGATCAGTAATTTTCATCATGTTGTCATCTCTTACCTTGTGAATAGGGTAGTGAGAGGCTATTGCATATTTTATTCATATCTGACCCTAATAATCCTTATGCATAATGTCACATAACACATGGGTATCATTGTCATAATAGTTAAGAGAGGTTTTAGGATTGATTATTCTTTTGTTGATAAGATTGCCCTTTAACTATCTAAACATTTAGTGCCTATAATAGTCCTAAGTGTTCTCAATAAGTTCTATCCTTGTTTAGAGATCTCACATCAACTTTTCCAAATTTGACACTCATATTACTCTTCATCTTTCTCTCCCAAGAGTAATATCTTTATTTTCCATTTTGTTCCTCATAAGAGTAACCACCACCAATCTCCATCATCTTCATTCAATCTCATTAACTCTCCTTAATTTTGGTACAAGAAGTAGTTTGATAAGTAAATACTAATTCACTACCCAAACATTTAGTGCCTATAATAGTCCTAAGTTTGTCCCAAACAACATTTCATCCTACACAACTCCCCTTATGACAATGCCTCCAATGATTATGACAATCATAGCTCATAATTGACAACAAATCTCCTTCACCAACTTGGAATCCAAGGTTATAATGAGATTCCAACATAATTAAGATGATCTCAACAAAATATATATGGTTATGCACTTAATATTCTTCTTCACATAACAGCACCACATCATCTTATATCAATAATCAATGATAGCTACATGCACTGGACAACACACCAATCCACTAAGTGTTTGATCCAACACTCCATCCATGTCCAGAATATGGGCCCTAGAATGACTCTCCAAAATATGTGATACCAACCCCTTATGTGGTAAGCAATGTGAACAAACAAAGGTTTTTGAATCATACCTCGTTCCATTGTTCCTTCATTACACAACTAATACAACACATACATGTTCCTCATACATCCACATCAGCAACCAACACTTATACTACCACATCTTCATCTTCATGACTTGTTCTTATTTGGTTGCTTCTACTTTACTAGCAACCATGTACTCTTGAAGCATAAAAAACCAAACTCCTCATTATTGATCTTGCAACCTATCTTTCTCCACATGAGAACTCTCATTATGCTACCTTTGTTGCATGTGTGTGTGCAACACCATCACTCCTCTTCATGATCCCTTGGCCACCTTGCAACATTGCCTCTTATGCTAAGTCCTCAAAATATTATAGTTTAGGACTTGACTTGTCATCATGAAACAAAACTCTTCCCTGAATTTCTGCACCTTGTTATTCCTAGAAAACCCCTTCTTTACATCAAGTGAAAAGATATCAAATTATCTCCATACCTTGTTTGATGTTCCTATTGGCTGTCATGATAGTCCTAGTTGTGTTGATAGTCCATTTAAGGTGCTTGATAATTCTGATCTATATATATAATCAATCTAATCATGGCCTCCACATAACAACACCAAATCATGTTACTAGGAAGATTTTCCTTCAAGTCTTCCATATGGAAAATCAATTACCATATGACTATTATGCCCAATAGTATAGTCATTAGTGACTTTCCATATTATGCTAGGGTCATATTTTAGGTTTCTAGGAATATTTTAGATTCAATTGTAAGTGTATATAGGACTTTCTTGATTGGTGGAAGGTCAAGAGGCATGTGTTGTATTGATGTTATCCTAAGTTAGGTATAGTTTGGAAGGTTAAATGACATTTTGGAGGTAGTTCCTACATGCCTTAGATTATTAGGATCAGATTCATTAGTTAGAAGCCCTTACATTATGGTAGTCTCATTATATTACTTTTGCATCAGCTCTTAGTCCCTTACATGACATGGATGACATCTAAATAGGTATTGGCACCCCTTAAGATGGGTTTGAAAACATTTACATTTGAACTTTTTACCTTTATTGTTTTTGGATTGTTCATAGACCTAACTCATGGTCCTTTTATCACAAGAACAGTCTTGATAGCTGAATTAGTATGCAAAATACCATGTAGACTACCCTAGAAGACTATCACAAATAAATCAACAATAGGACTATCATAAGTTTAGAGGCATCCATGGCATCATTTCCATCATGGAAGACTGCCATGCCCAACTAGTTATAAGGTATGTGAAGGTGGTTTGAAGATTAAAAACAATCATCACAACATCTACCATGGTCCAAGAAGGTAAAATCCATGCCCAATTCGAAACTACTCACAAAGGGATTCATTCAAGTCATGATTTTTGTCTTCACACGTCTTCTTCTAGACTTTGGGACAGCAGTTATAACTTTTTTCATGGGTCAAGAAAATGAACTACAAATTGATTTTTTAGAAGTTATGAACCTTATGCATGTCTAGGACATCGGTAGTGTTGTGTGGTTACACAACACGCCCCATTTTGACTTGGCAAAACAGGGACCCAACTTTTGTTTTGGCTTGTGTTGTCTGTTTCTGGCGGTTTGGTAAAAATAGGTCAGGTGCATCATCATCATGAAGGTCAGGATGAGGTAGGTCATCATCATGAGGTTAGTTTCTCAAAGTTCATATTTTGTTTCTATGACTTCATGGTTGGAAAGAGCTTGAAATTTCATGCAGGTTTGCCTTTTGCATCACTTGAAAATTCATCCATATGAGGGAGTGGTGAGCAGTCAAAGTTTTGGTCAAACCTGATAATTGCTATATGAACATCATCATCATAATATTTGAAAAGCTCTCCGATAATATCCTGAGGTTGAAACATCCGGACGTCAAGTTTAAGTCGTAGTATCCTTTCCCGTCAGGCGGTCTTTTGTATCGCCAAAGGTCATCATCATGATCTTACTCTATCACCTGATAAATATCATGCAGTCCCGAAATATCCGGACGTCAATCTTAAGTGCTAGTGTGTTTTACCCGTCGAGTAACCTTAGAAACATTGCGAGCATCATGATATTCCAGCATCACCCGATATTATAATATCATGCTGATATTACAATATCACCTTACTTAGAGAAATCTGCCATCTGCATAATTTGCGCGCGCACGACAGTCTTGGTGATCAGCATCATCATGATATTTCGAGACCCGACATTTCCTAATATCCTCCTGACCTCCTTTTGCGTGATCATGATGATCACCTTATCTTTCGAAGCGGAGGGTGATTTTCATTTCTTAAGTCATGTTGAACAAGATCATCATGATCTTTCTCTACCCGACAGTTCGTAGTATCATCCTGCCGACGAGTATAACCTTTTGCAAATATGATGATGACGATGACGTCACCATCACCTTTGTCCTTCGGCAGGATATTTTCCATGGCGTGATCCATTTCGCCAATATGATGATGACGATGACGTCATCTTCGAGGATTAACACAAGCCCCGGATATCCTGATGACATCATCAGGACTTTCAGCAGGATCATGTTTTTGATCACCCAGTGCGTATATGATGATGATGATGTTCATCATCCTGATCTTTTGAGCGGATTGCCTTGGCCGAAAAAAGGGTCATACTGCTTTCATGACCTGATCATCTTCCTTAGAGGGAACCCGATATTCCATTTATCCCCTGTTTTAACGAAACATGACGGTGACGTCATCCCTTTGCATTTTATTGAAGCCTGATGATGACGATGACGTCATCATGATTTTCCTCAGCGGCAGGATCATTTTCCAAGTCCTCCTGTTTGTCTTCATCATGATGATGATGACGATGTCTTTCTTTCCCGAATGTGCAAGAACAAAACATCCTGATGTGCTTTTCATCAGAGCATTAGGAAAGGAGGATCATCATATTTTGTGATATCCTGCGGCCACTTTGAAGATATATAGTTGGTCATCATCATGATTTTTGGCGTCGGTATAACTGTTGCCGTCGGCCTAAGGTAAAATTGTCACCCTGATCATATGTAGTCACGCCGATGCAAATATGATGATGATGCAAAGCCGGATTCTAAGGATGGTTGAAAGGCGATTATTTCTTTGTATAATCTGAGATCATCATCATCATATTTCGAACCCGATATACAAGAAAATGGGCAAAAACATGAAGCGATAGAAATTTGAAAGCCCGACTGCCTGATTTTGGTCAACGAGGGTTGACCTGGTTGTTTTTATGCCGTTTATGCATTTAGTGCATATTTTTCACAGGTAAAGCCTGATTGCCTGTGGCTGCACATGGGGAGGTATGTTTAATAAAGTGTTTACTTCCTGTTGTTTATCATGATGATGATGAACTTAATGTTTGTCTGTTTACTTGCAAGAAATCATCATGATGCTGCTGAAGCTGAACATTGAAGTCATGATGCTGCTGAAGCTGAACATTGAAGTCATGATGCTGCCGAAGCTGAGCGTTGAAATCATGATGATGCCGCTGAGGCTGAGCATTACAAAGTTGCGCATGGAGGCAACATGAGCCAGAAATGAGGAGGATATTGTCAAATATGCTGTTCGCCAGCTGGAGACCGAATCAAGTTGAAGATGCTGGAATATTCTGTGCCAGCTGTACATTTGCTAACTGGCGAAGCATGTGCTTTTCATCTGGACCGTTGTTTGTTGTGAGAGGATCCTGATCCTTGGATCATTGTAACCGTTTTCTGGCAGTTGTTCTATATAAGAGCCAGAGCTTGTCATTTTAAAAAGGGGGGAATACATTAGAATACACAGACGCATCTGGCGCAAAAAGTCAATTACTGTAGAATCAATTAGGAGATCGGATTACTGAGACTAATGAGGATAGAATTGTTGAAATGTCAAGGTTCTTTCTTCAGATCACTGTAAATGTACCTGTTCTTGAGCATACTGAATGAATATGAAGTTCCAGATTACATCCTGATTGTAAATTTTACGTAATCTTCTGTTGATTTCTGGATATGTACTGGTGAATGCTGTGTTCAACTGGAAGCGCTTTCATTTCATTACATGTTGTTGTCAACTTTCCTTTGAAGCTTTGCACTAGATCATGCGGATTTGTGGAATGTCCTGGTGAAGTATGATTTCTAGTTTTCCTTCTTTTCATTGCAAGTATGGGAGCTTGTATGTGGATCAGTGATCTAAGTCCAGTAATTTTAGGAATCTCACTCTCTAACCCTTTTCCTTTTTTCAATTTCATTAATTCATCACCATAACTGCAAATCATGATAAATAACAAGCAAAAACAGTGAAATATGCTGAAATCCCGTAGGTAACTGAAGATCATTAGCATATTTGAGTTAAATGCATGTAGTATTGGAAATATCATGCAAAGAATCATAAATAATGATAGAAATCATGCAAATATCAGCCTGTATGCACATTATTTGACTAAATTTACAGTGCAGAGGTAGAATTGTTGGAGGCTTATGCAGAGCGAACATCCAGAGCAGGATATTTGAAGATGATGATGATGAACAGTGCAGAAACACGTAAGGCCCCTGAATGGAAAACAGCAACACACATCAACCACTGAGTAACGTCAGTAGATTAAGACCTAATCAACGGAGACTTGGGATCATGAATTCTTTGAATTCATCGTATCTTTCAAGATGAGTAAAGGTTGTTGTGTAACTTTTATTCTATGTTTGCGAATGACTAACATCATGACCAACAGGTAGTTCATACAAAAGTATGTATACAAAGCCATTTAGGCATACAAAAAATGTCCCAAAAACTAGTTTCCTATGGACTTTTATGAAATAATTGGTGGCCCTTGCTTGACCATGAGGATGTAGAACCAATCAGTGACTCATCCTCTCTATGTTGTCGAGTAGACCTCTTCAACAGAAGTTCATCTAGCTCCACCTATTAATATAATTAAACAATAAATGCACATTAATATAGAAAACATATGAAATATCTAACATCACATATGTAATTGATCACTTACCATAGCCTGATGATCACTCTCCATCATCTTGTCTCTCTCCATCCGTATTGGACGAGCTGGAGTTGTGACCTCTTGTGAGAAGCATCAAAAAGAAAAATTGATTAAACATAACTATCATTTATGTACATCAAATGACATGAGATAAAACAAGAAATACAAAATTATGACATTTTCATGTTATTGGCTCATACTTCAGTCAAAGGATTTGAAGACATTATGGCCGCATCAATGCCTACCTGCGCTGACTCATGAAGATGAGGAGTCTCCATATTCAGCATCTAAAAATCAAGTTCAAGATTATTCGACCAAAATAAATACATAACATTATTTTAAAAATGCATAATGATTAGAAATGGTTAAATTTGCCTCCGTATAAGTAGTGGATTTGCATCTAGGGGACCAAGGAAACCATGGAGGTGCCCGTGACTATTGAAATCATCAAATTGTCACAAACTAATATTACCATTGACATATCTAAAATAATTACAATCATGTGATAAATTACATACCTGTTGACTTGACCTCCTCTCATAACCCACCAGTGGATGGCTAACAGAGGCAGAATGAAGAATCTGACCTTAGAATTTCATTGTGCAAACAATTACATACATTTGACTTATAATATAGATAATCATATAAAATTAATTACAAATTTAAAATAACAATATATTAAATCAAGATAAAACTTGTAATAAATTACTTGAGAGTCAATACCAAATGTATGCTGAAGGAGATCATTAGTGAGAACAATCTCATCCAATATGGATGTGTCCATCAATGGATGTTGCCCATGTGTCACAGCATCTTGTTGAGAGTCCTGCCATGCGTCCTGCATCCCATAATCACATAGGTTCCCACATGAACTGCACAAATGTGGGGACACATGACACCTACTACTCTCACCCTCACTAGCCTGGTTAAGATCATCGACATGTTGTGATAGAGATTGGGTGAGAGTAGTCAATGAATGTAATGTCTCCACCTCAACACTCTCCTTCAAAGTTGAAAGGAGTGACCTACGTTCTAGCCTCAACAAGGGTATAGGCACATGGTTTTGATCTTGCTGAGCCCCCTCTCTATCTTGAGCAAAGCCACCACCTCTACCCTAGAACTCACGAATGTCAAAATAATTGGGAATCTTATTAAGGACAAACTCACAATGGAGTTTCCTCAAGAAATATTGTGGTACCTCATCATTGTTGCATGCGCACTCATCAAAGACCATGTACCATCTATCCCAAAAAAAATTGGATATTTCTTCATTCCTACACCAATGAATAGGAAACCATTTGCAACTTTCTTCTAATCTTTGGCTGGTTTTGGGATTAATAAAGTGTGCACATAATTGAGATTTTGTAATTTTTTTATTCTTGACTTGTTCATATGACAACTTATTGGCATAATATTGCCGACACCTCTCCCTATAGTCTTTGAATTCGATGATTTGTTTTGTCACCAAATCAGTGTGGGAAACAATCTCCTCTAGTGACTTTGCAAGAGTCCTCCTACGATCAGTGCTTGCACTTGGATTGTTTAGTGTTTGAATAACAATTTGAAGATGTTTCTTGTTTTCTTCTATTATCTGTAGGTAGTTTTCTTAACTATCCCTTATATTGTGAGGATGTGAAGGTGGGTTTTGAGGGTTTGGAGGGTTTTGGGGGTTGTTTTCACCCTCCTCAACTAGATTTGGGTTTTCTCTTACCACAATAATTGTAAATGCAATATAAAAACAAATCAAACATTGTAAAACTCAAAAATTCTTCTCAAACTAACAAAAATTAGTCAAACCCTACCTTCTTCCTATGCTAGACCCTCTAAATTTGCTTGATGACATCTTTGGTGGTGAGGTGGCATTGTGAATTTATCATTTTCTCTCTTACACTCACTTGGAGAGGCTTCTCTTCAACGTGATCACACTTTGAACTATGTTTTTTATTGTTAAACTCTCAATGGTCGCGACTGTATGAGGAGAAATGGCTTTTTTTTAATTTTTAAGAAAACCAAAACACGAGTGCGTTATAACACGCTCATGTTTTTTTTTACTTTTGGACCAAAAAGTCCCATGGTGGCAATGTTTTGGTCCCCCATCTCTTTGCATATACCCTAATGAACTAAAAGCAACTCTTATTGATCTTGAAAAATCTAAAGCAGAAATTAGGGATCTGAAGGCTAATGTCCAAGAAGCTGATGAATGCATCCTAATGCTGAGGGAGCAAGTCAAGAAGTTTAAAGAGAAAACCAAGGAGTTAAGTGATCAATTGAATGAAGCACATGAAACTCTAAATAATTTAACATTGGAAGTTGAAGAGAAAGAGGAGATTGAAAGGCATCTAAATCAAGTTGTAAAGGATAAGTCTAAGGAATGTGAAAAATTGGCTATAGATGTGTTACTTTTGAAATTTGATCTGGAAGCATCTAATAGCTATTAAGAAAAGTTCAAAATAAGCTCTACAAAGCTTAATGAGTTGCTTGACAGTTAGAAAAATATAGATGACAAGAAAGGTTTGGGATTTCAAATAGGAGAGTTCTAAATCAGGTCAAGAAAACATTGAGATGAGGAAAAACAAAGGCAATCAATCCAGGAATTAAAGAAGAAGACCTAGAAGACCTCCGGTCAAACAGTCAAATGCTCAAAGGTACCCATCTTTCAATAGTTATTGTTTTAATTGCAATAAGTTTGGTCACAAGGTTACTTAGTGTAGGAGTAGAATAAATCAGAATATTCCATCATTCCCTGGTTAATGTTTCAATTGCAAGAAAATTGGTCATAGATCAAATGAATGCAGAAGACTAGTTATGAATGGTTTTAAGAATGGAAGGAATACTCAATCCTTAAATGGAAATTGCTTCGCATGCAATAGATTTGGACATATGGCTAACCAATGCAGATCAAGAATGAATTTAATCAATAGAAGGAATCAATGACATAGAAATGTGGTATGCTACAATTGCAATAATTTTGGACATGTTGGAAGTTTCTACAAAAGTAAGAATGAGAAAAGAGACCATCCTATAGAGACAAAGAAAATAGAGCAGGGAGAAGATAAAGGTAAGATCAAGATTGATCCAATGGAAATCCAGAAAGAAATGAGCAAGGTCTAGATTAAGAAGGATGTGAATGAGGTTAGGGATGGATCCGCACTAGTTTTTGGTGTGGATACTTCCTCCAGGAAGTGAATTGGGAGTTCTAGCTCAGGGGGAGCTATATTGAAAATCCAAATCCCCTAGCCAGATAGTCAGTGCTGGGATTCGGCATGAAGATATGATGTGAAGCTTCATATGACAAATCTTTTGAAAGAAATTCTAGAAGAAAAGGATTAAATGTGGAACATTACAGAGAAATCTTGATTGACTAAGCTTAATAGAAAAATGTTTGACAGCTTTTTTGAAGGGCTGCATTTATGACGACTTAAGTTTTCATATCAAGGGTTAAGAAGGAGCTCATTCAATGGACAATTCACTTTGCATTCAAGTTATCAAGTATCTAAGAGAAACTGAAGGTGAACTCCAAGTAATTTTAATGATCTCTAGAGATTCAAAGCAACTTAGAGTGATTCAAGTGAAGAAACCCTAGTTTGGCATAAAAAGGTATTTACAGTTGAAACCCTAGTGTAAATTTGTTTAAATCCTTACAAAATGGCATCTCCTCAAGTAGTTGATATCACTGAGAGACCATGGCCAAAGTTCAAGAAATATCCATTCAAATCAACAGAGGTCAATCCAAATGGTGCATTTTTAGAAACTCTGTTTGGGGTAATGCATGTAGAAGATGTTAGGGCATAAATTCACGTTGCCATAGAAGAATTTGGTGATAGTAGGTTTGACGATGTCTATCTAAAACATCTAAGCCATGGCAATTTTGATCTAAAGGAAGAATATAAGGCACTAAGAGAGAAGAAATTCATTCAGTACATAGAATTCCCAACATTTGCGAAAGATGAATGGGTGTGGTACATTTTAAGCAGGATACATGATGAATTCATGTGGCTGGAAAGACCATTTATGATCACAAAGGATGCGATAAGGGCCGTAACTAGATTGGATTCTACCAGAACAGTATTTGTGCTCAAAGCGGTGAAAAATGACGCAGTGACGATGGCCACCAAAGCCAAATTTGACAAAAGGGCTTTAACAATCAACGACATTAAAGATCATGCAGTAAGGTTTGCATCTATGGTAATCAGCTACAAAATCTACTTCTCAAACCGAGAGAACTCTGTCTCAGGTACTGCTATATACACAGCCTATGAGATGATTAAGAAAAATAAAGACTATGATCTTTGTGAATTGCTCTAGCAACAACTAATGGAGAATCTAAAGAAGACAAAAGAAAGCAAGTATCCCTTCAAATTTGGTACGTTGATCATGTGCTTATTCTTCTATTTTATGCAAGAATTACTAGGAATGAAGTTGATCTAGTCTAGAAGTCAACCAATTGCAATTCAAATTAGAAATCACCTTAGTGGCATAGGAAACAAAGATGTACATAATGCAGCTCTATAGGGCTATTTTAAGAATTTTCAAAAATCTATACATTCTAGACAAAGGATACCTAAATCAATTGTTGAGAGATATAAAAATGATATATGTTTCATTGTCAACAAAGATCAATGTATGATGGAGGCTTTTGAGCCCAGAATAGTTTGGATTATGCCAATGGGGTATGAAGTAGATGCAGATGTGTTAGATGGTTATGCCAAGCTCATGTTAAGCAAACCTAGGGATATCTCTGAGCCAAGATTTGGCACTTATGAAGAATTATCTGTAAAAGTTCTTGTTGAACTAAGGAAACCATAAACCCAGAAAAAATGAGGAAATTGGTGGAGGAATATGCCTAGAGCATAGGGATTACAAAAGAAGAAGTTGCTAAAACTAGGGCAAGAATAGCTAAAAATTTGAAGGAACCTAATAAAGCTCCAAAAGTTCACGAGGTACAACAAGAGGCACCTGCTACACCAAAAGAAAGAACAAGAGGTACAAGTTCCGGTGTTCCCTCCACAACAACTAAAAAAACCCAAACATGCAAAAGGAAGAAGACCAAAGGTCAAAGAGTCTATGTCAGTGTTGGTATAGTTGATGATGAGGAAACTAAGACGGATGAAGAGGTGAAGAAGATGAAGGCACAGAATGCACCACCTTCCAGTTCTCAGCAAGGCAAACCCTCTGATGTCATAAAGGAGAAGACCTCCGGTAAGGGTAAAGGGAGAAAGAAAGAAAAGACTAAAGAGCCTGTGAAAGTACAGGCTACAATAAGTCTAGAGGAAGTCTTGAAAGCCATTATAATTGATGGCAATCTAAAGCCTATTGCCCAATTGTATGATGAATATAATGATGCAGATAAAAGGATCATTAAGAATGTTGTTGTCAAATACTTGAATATATATAATAAAGCTCTCATTGAGATAATTACTGATCTCCCAGACAGTTTAGGAAGTATAATGTCTACAAGAAAGGAAGCTACTATGGCTAAGTGTTATATCAAAAAATGTCCCCTTGGGGGCTTTTCCCTCTTAAGGTTT
Organism: Cunninghamia lanceolata; assembly: GCA_027924645.1. Classification (NCBI taxonomy): domain Eukaryota; kingdom Viridiplantae; phylum Streptophyta; class Pinopsida; order Cupressales; family Cupressaceae; genus Cunninghamia; species Cunninghamia lanceolata. The sequence goes on from BSBN01000516.1 coordinate 3,160,274, forward strand.
AGCTTCTGGGTCCTTTACAATACATATAGAGCATCTTGCATGATTTTGATGACTCCCAATGAGAAAACCCTAAAGTTTCATGGCAAATAGGACTCAAGGGATGCACTTAACATAAATCCTACCTGAAATAAAGGGGAGGACTTGGGCACTCATACCCTAGTCCTACCCTATTTTAGGTCAGGACCAATTTCAAAGTGTCAGTTTATGAACGTTATTTAGGTCCTAGGATGACACGGTAAGTTTGAATTACAAAATTCTTAGCAGGAATGTTTGTAGTTACATATATAAGCATGATTAGTGATTCATTTGTAAACTAGATGGACATTAGATGGACATTGCAAACTCGTGGCTTATGTTAAGGTGATTCAAGGCATTCATTGTGTGTTACAGAGCAAAATTTGTGTTGTTCTTGTGTTTGTATTTACATATTTGGCATCCATCTCCTCATGGCATGAGGAGCATCTTCCTTCCATGAGATCTTCACTACAAGGTGATATCAATTATGTTTTCAATCATTTATCATTTGGATTTTGCCTCTATCCCACAAGGATACGCACTCTTTAATTGACAACAGTTTTTGAAAGACTTGAATGTCTCTCTGGGGCTTGCTTGAGGAAAGCCTCTAAACACCACAACCCCAACCCATTTTTTTGTGATTATAGGTTACAGGTTGTGGAAGCTGAACAAGCGGAGTTGCAAGAGAGTAGTACAGACTATCAAAATTGCAAATTAGAGAAGAAAATAGGGACCTAGACTCAGGCACCCACTTATTAGTCCTCTGGATCCCACAATAGGAAAATCTCTGGAACAACCAGAACAGGTTGCACACAAGGTTCCCAGATCTCAACAAATATTGTGGCACTGGACTAGGGCACTTGCGCATTAGTCCCCAACTTTTTTGCTTTCTGAACTTCAAAATCTGTTATGAATTTGATTGTCATTTGATATCTCTGTGTGCGATCATTTTCTGTAATTTGTCTGTTTATTCACGAATTCATGCAATTAGGGTTTTGAGCATAATTGGGCTTAATTAGACAACCAAATCATACAATTCCAATCTTCCCCTATGTTCCAAGTGACACAATGCCTGTAGTAGACTTCCTACTTGGTTAAATGTCCTTGAATGTTTAGTGATGAAAGGAGGATCAACACAAACCATTGAAAACAAACCCTAAACACCTTTACCCTCTTTTTCATCCTAAACATTTTGGTGAACCTATGTTCTTTTGAATTCTGCACCTTTTTGAGTTTTGTGCTTCATATTTACATTCATTCATATCATTGTTCATCTTATTGCATTTTAAAAATTACAAAAAAAATGAAAAAATTGGCATTTTTAGCTTGTATTTTCAAATAATTTGAATTAGTTGGCATTTAATTTCAATAAATTTATGTCATTATCATCAGATCTGATTTAATTTGAACTAGTGTTATATCAGAAAATGTCTGGTGCAGGAGCACCTATCCTACAGTGGCCTACAGGAGGCATTTAGTTGTTTTATGCTTAGTTTTATGTTTTCAATAAGGTCCTAATTGGATATTCAATGTAATAAGGTCTATTTGACCAAGATATGCTATTTTTAGATCAGTTGGTTAGAGTTAGTTAGAGTCTATTGAATAGCTGAAGTTCCTAGCTACTTGGAGGCAAGTCTGTACTACCAGTGGTAACTAGATAAATACCCTGGGATTTGATGGATGAAGGCATCTACGTTTTGTAATAGCTGAAATCAATCAGTTGAATTGTGTTGTTGGAAAACAGAGTACTGTAATTGCATCTTTTGAAAGTTAATAAGATCCTGTTACATTTGAATTCACTGTGTAATTGATTTCCTGTATTTAGGCCAAATGGATTTGATTATCCATTCCCCCGGTTGATTCTGTGAATCAGAGGAATGGTCATGTGCAGTAGTTTAGGTTTTAGTTGTGTGTTTTATGTTTCTGTTTGCATGCATGTTTGCAGGATCGTAGGCCAGAGATGTTGAAGAGCCCTAGCATGGGTATGTGCTAGGATGTGCAGGGTAAATCAGGTCAGAGAAACCCCCTGGAAGCAAATTTGTGTCGAGATTGCTAAGCGGATCAGGTCGAACTCAAAGTTTTTGGTGCGAATTTGTGAAGGCATCGGCATGAGAAGAACCATCAAGTTGAGAAAGTTGCATTGAGTCGATAGGGGGCACTTTCACCGATTGGGGTGACAATTGCAAAGTGTCACCGACGAAGAGTATATTGGCATAAGTTGGGGTATCGGCCGAGCGAAGTTGAAGTTTGCCGATGAGAAAAGTCCTACCAATGGTGAGTTGATGGTAGGCACATCAGCATGAGATATAATATTAGAGGCAGGGGCGAATGTTTCACCGATGAGGAAAGTCTTGGCGATGAGAGCTATCATCAGGGCATCGGTGTAATGGTTACCAAGTGTATCGGTGTGAGGTTGGATATCAGTGAAGGGGTTTTAAGTTAGGCTGATAGTCATAGTCTGGTTGACAGTGGAGTTGGAGTTCAACATATCAGAGTGACAAAGGAGATCGGTAGGAGGCTTAAGGTGTTCACCGATAGTGGAAGTCCTGCTGATAGGCAACTTGACCAATGCAAAGGAGTCGGTGAGAGTTGGTGAAGGTCTGACTGATAGGTACATTGAGGGGATAGTATCAGCCTAATCGAAGGCATTGGTATAAAGATTTTGATGGTGGCCGATAATGTATGTGTTGCCGATAGGCAATTTAACCGATCAAAGGGTATCGGTGGGAGTTAGGCGATCGGGGAAGAAGAAAATTGGTCAGCCGATGGGAGATATCCCGCCGATGGGTGATTTAAGCATCAGAATGAAAGTGTTTTGCTAAGCCAATAGGTATAGGTCATAGCGATATGGTGTCAGGGACACATCGATATGAAATGGGATGTCGGTGCGAAAGGAATTAATTTAGTTGATGGTATTATGTTTTGCTGATAGACAAATAATTAGAAAATAGAGAGTGTATGCATATTTGATAATGCATAGACATACAATTGAATTTGTATGTTAGGGTCTAAATGGCAGATCCCTTTGCATCAATGTCCCCTTGGGGGCTTTTCCCTCTGAATTAGTCTACAAATTAAATCAGATCTGAAAAAATTACCAAGATTGAAAATTGCTTGAAATTGTGTAATTTTTTCCATATAACCTAGTTTTGCATTAGCTAGTGTTTGTAGTCAAAATCTTGGTTCAAATTTTACTACCATTTTAAAACACTCATTAGGACTGATTTCTAACTATAGTGTTGCATCATAGTGGTTTGCTTGGAAAATTTCATGCCTAGGGTTTGAAAACCTTGATTTTTCACTAGATTTAGCCTTATCATCTCTCTAGATTTGAGCCATAGGTGTGTTGTAAAGGATTTTTCTGCACTAATTGGCTATTATCAGGGTTATTATCTACTTCCCCTCCTAAAATTCTCTACAACACCTTTTTATTGGGCCCTTACATTCAAAATTTGGTGAAGAATTGCATATTTTGGCTATATTTTCACTAGGATTTGACCTAGATTTGCACTCCAAGCATGTTGTGATGGATTTTATGGATTTAGGTGACTAATATTAATGTAATAATCTTATGTACCTCCTAAAATTCTTTACAACACCCCTTTTATTGGGTCTTTGCATTGAAAAGTTGTGAAAAATTGCATATTTTAGTGTATTTTCACTAGGTTTTGACTTGTCATAACTCTAGGTTTGCTTCACAAGTGTGTTGTGAAGGATATTATCACATTATTGGAATGATATCAGACATATTATTTTCTTCCCCTGATCAATTTCCTTACAACACCCTCTCTTTCACTTATTTGCATTAAAAATGTTGAAAAAATCAAGCATTTTAGGTCATTTTCGTACATAGTGTTGCACTTGTCCTTTGCATAAATTTTGAAAATATTTTAAATCTGATCTTTCATTGAATTGAAAACTTAATCTCATGGCTTCTAATCACAACTATAACAATAGGTTCCATCCTAGGACTTACATGAAAAGAAAGGTCCTTGAACCTAAACTTGTGTTTACACCTCATGATAGAACAATTGGAGACACTGAAGGACCTCTTTATATCACTATGAAGATAATGGGAAATCATGTGGATGGAACCCGTATTGATCCTAATTGCATGACTAATGTATCCATGGAAGAGTTCCTCTATTCACATGACTTGATGCAAGGTTTTTATGACCCTTCAGATATGATGATTAAGACACATAAGGGAACCTTTGTAAACACTTATGGGAAAATATCTTTATTGGTCATTGTATTTGAGAAATCTGTAGAAAAATGGTTTGATGTTGTTCCTATTTCTGACCTCTTTCACATAAAATTGTGACATCCATGGTTAAAGGCTATGAAAGTTGTCCCTTCAACAATTCATAACTGTGTTAAAATGTCCTTTGAATGGACAAGTGATTACTATCCCTTGCAATAAGTATAAACCCTTGGTTACAAGACAACACTTTACACTTGGTTAATTTTGGGAAAGATCTAAAATGGAACTAGAGCCATGGACATATTTTAACTTCTTGAGCTATAGAAACTACAAAACAAAACTATTACATCAAGTGGTCGGTCCTTCTATTTAAGAAACAGCAAGAGACAAACAGCCTTCATTTGAAGAGAATCCTAGACCTAAAGGAAAAGGACCCTATGCTGAGGTTCCTCCCCCACCATCCTTACAAGGATCAGGAGGTAGTCATTGACAGCAAAACATCCCACCAAAAAAAATGAGATTTGAACCTGGTGCTTCCTCCTCTAAAACACAAAAACCTATGGAAAAGCAAAACACTATCTTACAAGAGATAAGTGTTAAGACAAAAAGAAATAGACAAGCAAGAGAAAGGAGGAGGAGATGACAATCTTACACCCAATGAAGTGCAACTCAACAAGAAAACATCTCACCTAACATTGAATCAAACAAAGAAGACCTTAAGAATGGACAACTTGAAGACAAGAACAAGAGTTGGGCTATGGTAAGTAATGTCCTACTGACCTCTAACATTTAGGAGTGGGAAGATGCTGATGATTTTCTTGATGACAACCCTTAGTTAGGTTGTTCCTACAGGTAAGTATTTCTAACCCTTTACCTCTGTGATGTGTTTCCCCCATAATGGGTTATGTGTTGCTCATGCTTCCTAGGATGACCCTTGATTCTCTTGTAAGGTCTAGGATACCAGGAGACCACCTCTGTTTTGACCCTTCTTCTATTTGTATCATCATTCTTCTATATTTCTTCTCCTCTATTTTCACTATTTGGTGTTGTGTCTGATGGACATAGCATTATGGTTGGTGACTTGGGGGCACCCTCCTACGTGACTATCCCTAAGACACTTGTTTCTCCTCTCTTGATTTATTGTTTCCCTTCCTCTAGTGTTTTTATCTAGCAGGCGGATGACGAAAAACATATTTTACTAATGCGGACCTAGTGTCCCTTTAGTGAGAAATCAAAAAAATGGACCAAGTCCATACATGACAATGGGGTTGGTATATATTATCCGACGCTTGGATAGTAGAATCACTCCATGTGATCTTGATGTTGTCTTATCACACTTACAAAACATAACAATACTGCTGCTTCATGTACTTTGTTTGTCTTTGAATCTCACCTTGGGTACACTCAGTTTTGAGACTTTCACGATATAGCCCCACGGTTATACTGGGTCTTCGAATTCATAGTATAACCTTGGCTCTTTGTGTGAATGATCATATGCATTGTTTTTTATCATGATTATACCGATGCTAACACTTTTCTTGTAGGAATGTGTTTGTGGGAACATTTAGCGATTGTAAAGTACATATCACTTATGGGGGGCATGCACTTTGCGAGAGCTTGTGTTCCCTTGTGTGTTTTCTACCTACCTTAATGTACTTGATATCGATACCTAATATCAACCACCTTAAGGTGGGGGCATATATAAGGTAAGTTGTCTGTTCTAGATGTTAGCAATGTGCTTATTCTCAGGTGTGCAGTCTTAAAAACTGGTGGTGATGAGTCCCTCCTGCATTCTGAGATTTGTTTGAAATCTATTATAATCATTTAAGCCCTCTGCAGAGGCAGGGATTGTGTATTTCTCATGATGATTGCACATCCTATCATTTTCTAAAAGTCCTCTACGGAGGCGGGGAGCGGTTCTGTGACTAACTCAACCCTTAAGCATGCCTTTGGAGATTGTTGTGGTGAAGCCCAATCATCGGTGTGTGCCTGTAATGTGCCTGAGATAGTGATGAACCTAGAAATAGGAACACTCCATTGCTTGTCTATTGTGTTTTCTCCGTGTCTTCCAAGTGTGTGTGTATTGCGTGTTTGTTCCCAAGCATAGTCTAAAAACTGGTGGTGATGAGTCCCTCCTATCCTTTGAGATTTTTATGGCGTGCTTGCTTTGTATGGCGTGTTTGTTCTCAAGTGCAGTCTTAAAGACTGGTGGCCCGATGAGTCCCTCCTGCACTTTGATATTTGTTTGGTGTGTGTTTTGCCCCATATGCAGTCTTAAAGACCAATGGTGATGATTCTCTAGGTGGTGTGTTTACTTTCCTTGTACTTGCATCTACATTTCATATATGAAAATGAGAAAAAGAAAAAACAAAATCATCACTGTCTTCTCTACATTCACTGTGTTATGTGTCTTCAATACTGTATTCTCCATGTTTTTCTTGACTGTAACTATCTTCTTTGTGTTTTGCATGCCTGTTACTATCTTCTTTGTGATTGGCATGTCCTCTCAGTGCTTGGCATGTTTGTTGTGTTTGTTGACCGTACTGTAATACATGTATTGGCCTTATGTTTATACATACATTAAAGTGGGGGCTAAATGTTACGTCAGAAAATGTCCCCTTGGGAGCTTTTCCCTCTTAAGGTTTAGCTCCCAAGTCCTTTAGAATGCATTTAGAGCATCTTGCATGATTTTGATGACTCTCGATGAGAAAACTCTGAAGTTTCATGGCAAATAGGACTTAGGGGATGCACTTAACATAAATCCTGCCTGAAATAGGGGGGAGGACTTGGACGCTCATGCCCTAGTCCTACCCTATTTTAGGTTAGGACCAATTTTAAAGTGTCATTTTATGATCATTATTTAGATCCTATGCTGACATGGTAAGTTTGAATTACAAAATTCATAGTAGGAATGTTTGTAGCTACATATATAAGCATGATTAGTGATTCATTTGTAAACTAGATGGATATTAGATGGATATTGCAAACTTGTTGCTTATGTTAAGGTGATTCAAGGCATTCATTGTGTGTTGCAGAGTAGAATTTGTGTTGTTCTTGTGTTTGTATTTAAAAATTTGGCATCCATCTCCTCATGGCATGAAGAGCATCTTCCTTCCATGAGATCTTCACTACAAGGTGATGTCAATTGTGTTTTCAATCATTTATCATTTGGATTTTGCCTCTATCCCACAGGGATACACTCTCTTTATCTAACAATAGTGTTCGAAAGACTTGAATGTCTCTCCGGGGCTTGACTGAGGCAAGCCTCTAAACACCACAACCCCCAACCCATTTTTTTGTGATTACAGGTTACAGGTTGCGAAAGCATAAAAGTGGAGTTGCAAGAGAGTAGTGCAAACTATCAAAATTGTAGATCAGAGAAGAAAATAGGGACCTAGACTCGGGTACCCGCTCATTAGTCCTCTGGATCCCGCAACAAGAAAATCTCTGGAACAATAGGAACAGGCTGCAGACAAGGTTCCAAGATCTCGACAAAAAGTGTGGCACTGGACTAGGGTACCCGTTTATTACTCCCCAACTTTTTTGCTTTTTGAACTTCAAAATTTGGTACACATTTGATTGTCATTTTATATCTCTGTGTGCGATCATTTTCCATAATTTGTTTGTTTATTTATGACTTCATGTCATTAGAGTTTTGAACATAATTGGGCTTAATTAAACAACTAAATCATACAATTCCAATCTTCCCCTATGTTCCAAGTGACACAAAGCCTATAGTAGACTTCCTACTCGGCTGAGTGTCCTTCAATGTTTAGTGGTGAAAGGAGGATCAAAACAAACCATTGAAAACAAACCCTACACACCTTTACCCTCTTTTTCATCATAAACACTAAGGATGTTGAACTCAAAGAGCATACACTGATAAAGTTATTTCCGAAGATCACACCGCAAGAAAAAGTAAAAGTCTCTAAAGTGTTGTATAAAGAATTTAAAACAAAGAGGAGGATGAACACTCTCATGTCAGATGACATTGAGAAGGTAGTCAAGGAGACTAAGGAAATCACTCTGAAATTGTTGAAAGAATTTCATCTTCCAACAATATATGATAATGAAGAAACAAGTGTTAGAGATGACACAGCTATTCCAGAAGTCAGGATGGATCAAGGGTTAGACAAAAATGATGAAGATTTAAAGGAGAAAGAAGTTCAAGCCCCTAATACTAATGGCCTAAATACAGCTGATAAGGATCAAACTATGACAAGTCTTCCTCCAGATCAACAAACTAATAAAGAGAACAAAGCTAACAATCAAGAAGAAGAACAAGCTAAGATGAGCCCCGTACCGGAGCATAATGTTGATGGAAATGACGCTATGGATCTAGATCCTCTAGAGCAAAATAAAGAAGAAGTTTCTAATACAACTAAGAGACAATATTGAGTCTGTCAAGGAATTTTTGGAAAGAGAAAAACAAGTCTTGGATGATCCTAACTTTTTGCTAGGTCTAATAAACTTGGACTCAATGTCCCCTGTGCAGAAATTTAAATTGGTATCAATTGTGCAAGCAAAGGCATAGGAAGAAATATTGAAGTTGTATATAGAGGACAGTGAACTCATTGGTGTGACATCCAGCATTTTGGAGAAGCTGATGCCATCATATCAAAAGGATACATCAATGTCGTCAACAAATCAACTCAAGGGACTCATAAACTCAGTAAGTGTACACTTTGAATCTTTTGAAAAATTTGTAGAAATGAAAGTAAGAAAAGAGTTTGATGAGAAGAGGTTAACTGAGTTGAAGACCATGTTAATCAATGATAAAATCTTATTACATGATGGAATAAAAGGTATACAGAGTGCTATTAAAGAGTCTTGTGATTTGTACAAATTTTGTTTATCATGGTCGGAAGCCACAAAGGAGTTAGAAGTAAAGATGAAAGATCTGAAACTACAAGTGACAGATATTTTTGTCATTTGATATGGCAATTGAGTTAGTAAGCAGCAAAGAGATACAAGTCATTGGTATTGATAATAACATACGTAGCCTAATAAATAAGAGGGATAAAATCAAAAATAGAATGTGTCAGTTGAGAGAACTAATAAGTCCTAAGCTTGATTCAATGTCAAATCTTGTCGCAGAAGCACTACAGGTAAATACACTAGTTGAAACACACTCTGATATACAAAAGGCAAAAAAATTGGTCTTCCTAATAAATGGCCATATTCAAATCTTGGAAAATGCAAAGAAGAGTTGGGATGGAGAGATAACTCAAATCAAGAACATCTTCAGTGACATCCTACAACCCACAATTTAAATTAAGTTGAAGATTGTACCTGTACATATGCGGTAGAATATAATAGTTTTTGTAGTTTTTGTTATCTTAATACAATTTTGATGCTTGTACATACACCTTTTCCATTGATGTCAAAGGAGGAGAAGAAAACAAGTGAAAAATGGGCAAACATCTAAGGGGGAGAAAAAAAATAGAGTGCATATAGTAAGGGAGAGTAGACAAGCATTTTTCACTAAGTGTTGTCATCAATGCCAAAGGGGGAGATTGTTCGAAACATAGTCGAGAGACACTGTTGATAGAATGTTGTCATTGATGGAAACAAGGTTTGGTAAAGGTCCATAAGACTAACTTAGTCAAAATGGCTAAGTATAGGCAAGCTACTAAGTATCAAATATTGGGTCAGTCTGCCTCTGCAATTGAAGATCATTATATGCAGTTCAGGTATGTTGTTCATAGATGCTTGATGATCACATTTTCTAGAGTTCAAGTTATGACTTCCTCTGAAAGTCATATGGTGAATTGTCTAAGTCTGGATGAACAGAGTTAAGCCTGAAATAGTGTAAAGCACCTAAGTATTTTGGTCTACATTCCTCTAATGTTGAGTATTTTCATTTGCAGTTCTAAGGTAATGTAGACACATGTCATAAGCATCTAAATTCAGATTTGTAGTGCTTGAAGTCCATCAGATTATATTTGACAAGTTCTCCAGTATCAACTTCCAATCTAACAGTATTTCATTGTGACAGAACAATAGTTCTGAGATCCACCATTCTCCATGAAAGAATATTATGCTCCGTAGTTCTGAAGGTATGCTAAGAGGTTCACAATAAATATTGTCTATGATTTTTAGAGTCTCATATGGTCTGTAGTGGGAGTTATGATGTGTCATATGGATTGGTCAAGTGTGTTCTTAAGGGATAAGCTGACAGACATGCTAGATCTATATGCTGTGAAGATATATTATTTGAACAATCAATATAAGTGATTGAATTATTGGTGCCGACCTATATGAAGACTATTGTATGTTTGTTTAGGTTCGTATTGTTGTTTCTACACAAGATCAAGCCGACAAGGTACAACATTTGTATACACGTTTCATGTTTGGCTTGCTAACCTAATCCTAAGATATATCTTATTGCGGATATATATACTCGATGGATTTTGGTGTTGGAAAAATGGAGAAGTGTTTATAGAGTGTGAATTTGATGTGTGAGTGATCTAAGGTAGTGTGTAGAGTAGAGAAGAGCAATAAGGGAAGAAAATAGAGTATATGTAGCAGAGCAGAAAAATAGGGCAGAAATAATGAAGACCTTTGAATCTGTGTATTAAGTTTTCAATGGAACTACAATCCAGCATATGGTATATGCACCTGTAAAAGTTCACTACTGGTAGTGAGCCTTATGTAATCCGGTATTGCTATCATAATATATTGTGAGCTAACACTCACCATGGTTTTTCCCTTTTTGGGTTTTCCACATAAAAATCATGGTGTCTATGTGTTATGTCTTTATGGTTGTTGTTCTTATGTTTGTTTTGCTTTCAAGTTATTGAATGTGGTAAATGGATTAATAAATGTGTGAAAGAGAAGTTTTACAGAATACTAATTCACCCCTCCTCTCAGTATTCTTTGTGATCAATAGTACTCTCCATCCAAGTGTTTTTATCTGTCAATGTATTCCCAGTAGTATTCCCTTCCTCTAGTGTTTCTATCTAGCAGGCCGATGACAAAAAACATATTTTATTGATGTGGACCTAGTGTCCCTTGATTGAGAAATCAAAAAATGGACCAAGTCCATACATGATGATGGGGTTGATATATATTATCCAACACTTGGCTAGTAGAATCACTTCGTGTGGTCTTGATGTTGTCTCATCACACTTGCAAACCATACCAATATTGTTGCTCCATGCACTTTGTTTGTCTTTGAATCTTGCCTTGGGTTCACTCAATTTTTAGATTTTCATGGTATAGCCCCACAGTTATACAGGGTCTTTGAATTCATAGTACAACCTTGGCTCTTTGTGTGAATGATCATATGCATTGTTGTTTATCATGATTATATGGATGCTAACACTTTTCTTGCAGGAATGTGTTTGTGGGAACATTTAGTGATCGTAAAGTACATGTCACTTCCGGGGGGCATGGGCTTTGTGAGAGCTTGTGTTCCCTTGTGTGTTTTCTACCTACCTTAACATGCTTGATATCAATAACTGGGATCAACCACCTTAAGGTGGGGGCATATATAAAGTAAGTTGTCTATTCTAGATGTTAGCAATGTGCTTGTTCTCAGGTGTACAGTCTTAAAGACTGGTGACGATGAGTCCCTCCTGCACTCTGAGATTTGTTTGAAATCTATTATAATCATTTAAGCCCTTTGCAGAAGCGGGATATTGTATCCTTTTTATCTTAAGCCCTCTACAAAGGCAAGGATTGTGTATTTCTCATCGAGAGTGCACATCTTGTTATTTTCTAAAAGTCCTCTGCGGAGGTGGGGAGTGGTTCTATGACTAACTTAACCCTTAAGCATGTCTTCAGCAATTGTTGTGGTGAAGCCCAATTGTCGGTGTGTGCCTGTAATGTGCCTAAGATGGTGATGAACCTAGAAATGGGAACACTCCATCACTTGTCTGTCATATTTTCTCCGTGTCTTCCAAGTGTGTGTGTATTACACATTTGTTCCCAAGCATAGTCTAAAGACCAGTGGTGGTGAGTCCCTCTTATGCTTTGGGATTTGTATGGCATGCTTGGTTTGTATGGCATGTTTGTTCTCGAGTCAATTCTTAAAGACTGGTGGCGATGAGTCCCTCATGCACTCTGAGATTTGTTTGGCATGTGTGTTGCCCATATGCAGTCTTAAAGGCTAGTGGTAATGAGTCTCTCCTGCATTATGGGTAGTGTTTTTACTTTCCTTGTACTTGCATCTGCATTTCATATATGAAAATGAGAAAAAGAAAAAACAAAATCATCACTGTCTTCTCTACATTCACGGTATTCACTGTGTTTTGTATGTCTTCAATACTATATTCTCCATATTTTGAGTGACTGTCACTGTCTCCTCCATGTTTTACATGCCTATTACTGTCTTCTTTGTGATTGGTGTGTCCTCTCCATGCTTAGCATGTTTATTGTGTTTGTTGACCATACCTTAATGCATGTATTGGCCTTTTGTTTAAACATACATTAAAGTGGGGGCTAAATGTTACATCAGGCAATGCACTTAACATAAATCCTACCTAAAATAGGGGGGAGGACTTGGATGCTCACACCCTAGTCCTGCCCTATTTTAGGTCAAGACAAATTTCAAAGTGTCAATTTATGACCATTATTTAGGTCCTATGCCGACACAGTAAGTTTGAATTACAAAATTCGTAGCAGGAATGTTTGTAGTTGCATATATAAGCATGATAATGATTCATTTGTAAACTAGATGGACATTAGATGGATATTGTGAACTTGTGGCTTATGTTAAGGTAATTCAAGGCACTCATTGTGTGTTGCAGAGCAGAATTTTTGTTGTTCTTGTGTTTGTATTTGCATATTTGGCATCCATCTCCTCATGGCATGAAGAGCATCTTCCTTCCATAACATCTTCACTACAAGGTGATATCAATTGTGTTTTCAATCATTTATCATTTGGAATTTGCCTCTATCCTGCAGGGATATGCACTCTTTATCTAACAACGATGTTCAAAAGACTTGAATGTCTCTCTGGGGCTTGATTGAGGAAAGCCTCTAAACACCACAATCCCCAACCCATTTTTCTGTGATTGTAGGTTATAGGTTGCAGAAGAAGAAAAAGTGGAATTGTAGGAGAGTAGTGCAGACTATCAGAATCGTAGATTAGAGAAGAAAATAGGGACCTAGACTCGAGTGCCTGCTCATTAGTCCTCTGGATCCTGCAATAGGAAAATATGTGGAACAACAAGAATAGGTTGCACACAAGGTTCTCAAATCTCAACAAAAATTGTGGCACTGGACTAGGGTGCCCACTCATTAGTCCCTGACTTTTCCACTTTCTAAACTTTGAAATCTGGTAAGCATTTGATTGTCATTTGATATCTCTGTGTGCGATCATTTTCCATAATTTGTTTGTTTGTTCACAAATTCATGTAATTAGGGTTTTGAGCATAATTGGGCTTAATTGAACAACTAAATCATACAATTCCAATCTTCCCCTATGTTCCAAGTGACAGAAAGCCTGTAGTAGACTTACTACTCAGCTGAATGTCCTTGAATGTTTAGTGATGAAAGGAGGATCAACACAAACCATTGAAAACAAACCCTAAACACCTTTACCCTCTTTTTCATCATAAACACTAAGGATGTTGAACTAAGAGAGCATACACTGATAAAGTTATGTCCAGAGATCACACCGAAAGAAAAAGAAAAAGTCTCTAAAATGTTTCATAAATAATTTAAAACAAAGAGGAGGATGAGCACTCTCATGTTAGATGACCTTGAGAAGGTAGTCAAGGAGACTGAGGAAATCACTCTAAAAGTGTTGAAATAATTTCATCTTCCAACAATATATGATAATGAAGAAATAGGTGTTGGAGATGACACAGCTATTCCAGAAGTCAGCATGGATGAAGGGTTAGATAAAAATGATGAAGAGTTAAAGGAGAAAATAGGTCAGGCCCCTACTACTAATGGTTTGAATACAGATGATAAGGATCAAACTAAGACAAGTCTTCCTCCGGATCAACAAACTGATGAACAGAACAAAGTTGACAATCAAGAAGAAGAACAATCTAAGATGAGCCCTATACCGAAGCAGAATGTTGATGGAAATGAGGCTATGGATCTGGATCCTCTAGAGAAAAATAAAGTAGAAGAAGTATCTAATATAGCAAGAGACACTACTGAGTCTGTCAAGGAATTTTTGGAAAGAGAAAAACAAGTATTGGATGAACCTAAGATTTTGCTAGGTCCAATAAACTTGGACTCAATGTCCCCTGTACAAAAATTTAAATTGGTATCAATTGTGCAAGCAAAGGCACGGGAAGAAATATTGAAGTCACATGTAGAGGACAGTGAACTCATTGGTGTGGCATCCAGCATTTTGGAGAAGCTGATGCCATCATATCAAAAGGATACATCAATGTCATCAACAAATCAACTCAAGAGACTCATAAACTCAGTAAATGTACACTTTGAATCTTTTGAAAAATCTATAGAAATGAAAGTAAGAAAATAGTTTGATGAGAAGAAGTTAACTGAGTTGAAGACCATGTTGATCAATGATAAAATGTTATTAGATGATGGAATAAAAGCTATAACTGGAGTGCTATTGAAGAGGCTTGTGATTTGTACAAATTTTGTTTATCATGGTCAAAATCCATAAAGGAGTTAGAAGAAAAGATCAAAGATCTAAAACTATAGATGACAAATATTTCTAATTCATTTGATATGGTAGTTGATTCAATAAGCAGCAAAAAGATACAAGTCATTGGTATTGATAATAACATATGTAGCCTAATAAATAAGAGTGATCAAATCAAAAATAGAATGTGTCAGTTGAGAGGACTAATAAGTCCTAAGCTTGATTCAATGTCAAATCTTGTAGTAGAAGCACTGCAGGTAAATGCACTAATCGACATAGGCTCTAATATACAAAAGGTAGAAAAATTGGTCTTCCTAATTGTTGATGTGGATGTTAGTCACACACAAACAGACTAAAAAAAAGTTACACAACAACCCTTGTTTATCTTGAAAGATATGATGAATTCATAGAATTCATGATCCCAAGTCTCTGTTGATTAGGTCATAATCTGTTGATGTTACTCAGTGGTTGATGTGTATTGTTATTTTCCATTTTGGGGTCTTATGTAGATCAGTAGATTCTACTCCTGCAACTATGCTATACAGGGAAGTTACTCTACATAGAATATATCTCCAAATGATGTGTCTAAGTTGATATTTGCATGAGTTCTACCCTTATTTGTGATTCTTTGCATGATATTTTCAATAGTACATGCATCTAGCTCAAGAAATATGCTAATGATGTTCAGTTATCTACGGGATGTCAGCATATTCTTCTATTCTGCTTATTATTTATCATGATGTGCAGTTGTGAAAGTGATTTCTATGAAATTAAAATGAGAAGAAAAAGGGTTAGAGAGTGAGATTCCTAAAATTACTTGACTGAGATCACTGATCCACATACATGTTCCCATACAGCAATGAAGAGAAGAAAACTAGAATCATACTTTACCAGGACATTCCACAAATCAGCATGATCCAGTGCACATCTTCAGAGGTAAGGTTGACAACAACATGCAATGAAATGAAAGTGCTTCTATAGAACACAACATTCACCAGTACATATCCAAAAGTTAACTTGAAGATTACTTAAGGTTTACGATCAGGATGTAATCTGAAGCTTCATCTCCATACAGTATGTTCATAAAACAAGTACATTTACAGTGATTTGAGGAGAGAACCTTGAATGTTTCAACAATTTAGTCCTCAGTAGTCTCAATAATCCGATCTCCTACATGAAATTCCTACATGTCTAATATTGTATGATTGACCTCCTCTTTTCTACAGAGTGCAGGGGCTGAATATATGTCTTTGTTTTTGCCCCCAACACAGTGCCTAGGAAAACCCTAGCAAATCAACAGTCTGCATCTTGAAATGCAGCATCAGACGGTGGAGAACGGATCGCGCCAAGAATTTGAATGGCCCCTAGACAGGGCTCCACTCCCTCAATAAAGTCTCCACCTGCAAACCTCTGTATTGAAAGCATTGTCCCTTCCTAGTGCATTTTCAACCTCTCGGGATCTGGTCCGCCACCTGGGATGTCCCCCACCATTAAAGCTTCATCGTGTCTCCACCTACATGCCATCGATCTTTGGAATGGATTCTAAATCCACCTACCCTACTTTTCCCACCTTGTATCGTGACTGCACATCATGCTGGTCATCGCCATGACCACCCTCGATTAGAGCGAGCCAACAATGTCTTATCGACCCCATCTTTCTGGCCAATGCACCTCTTTTTCTAACCTGCACACCTGCAGTCATCATATAGAAGTTTAGGCATCATCACTTAAATGACCAGTAGAAGGATAAAAATTATATTAAATCATGCCTTGAATGTGCAAACATATATATATCGAGTTATGATTCCATGAAAATCTACATGCATACGAGTATTTAATTCCTTTTGATAACCTTTCAGTTCAGCCACCTATATGTAGATTTCTGGGTACTTTCATATTAAGTCAGGATATGATGATGATGTCATCATCATGGGTGAACTTCATTAAAATGTGGAAGGATGACGCCATGGTCACATTGAAGAAAATCAGGGTCTAAGAAATATGACCCCGAGGAAGGAACCCTGAAGAATATCACCCTTCGAAAGGATGACGTCATCGTCATGTCGGGCTTTGTATATTAGGTCACATTTTAAGATCGGGTGATATTCGAAAGATGACCCCCCGTGAGTAAAATGACCCCTCCCCTCGGAAAGATCAAGATGACATTAGCATGTTGATGTCTTCGTTTTATCGCTACAGTTACCCTGAGGTCATCTTCATGTTATAGGATGAGGTGATATTAGAAACATGCCTCCGTGAGGTGAAAGGGTGATGACTTCACCGTCATATTGATCTCCTTTGTTTATCGGGCCTAGGTGACATCATCAGGATATTGGTATCAGGGTGACATTTTGTGAAAGGGTGATATTCAAAAGATCAGGTGATCTTTGAAACATCAGCTGATATTCGAAACATGACCCCCGCAAAATATCAGGCTGCCTGATGGGTAGATACAATTATCACATAAATTTGACATCCAAAGCTTGCGGACCAAGTGAACATCAAGTGATATTCTAACATCAGGGTGATCATTCACAAGGTGACTGATGTTTGGAATATGACCCCCCCATAATATCAGGTTTGACTAGAGCTTTGACTCGCCATAACTTTCTTACTTGGTAGAATTTCAGGGTGATGTAAAAGGCAAACCTACTTAGAATTTCACACTCTTTCACATGGCAGGCTTCTTGAGGCAAGATTTAGACTTTGAAATTGGGTTCATAAATGAAGATCACAAACGCACCCAACATGATGCACATACATACTGACTGAAGCTGCTTTTTACCATTACCGTCCAGAGCACAAAAACAAGGGAGCAAGCCCACAGCGGGGGTCCTCATTTTGCTAAGGAGTAAAATGGAGCAGGTTGTGAACATCACAACACTAATAGATGGCCATATTCAAATTTTGGAAAATGCAAAGAAGAGTTGGGATGGAGAGCTAACTCAAATCAAGAACATATTCAATGACATCCTACAACCCACAATAAATTAAGTTGAAGATTGTACCTGTACATATGTGGTAGAATATAACAGTTTTTGTAGTTTTTGTTATCTTAATACAATTTTGACTCTTGTACATACACCTTTTCCATTGATGTCAAAGGGGGACAAGAAAACCAATGAAAAATGGGCAAACATCTAAGGGGGAGAAGAAAAATAGAGTGCATATAGTAAGGGGGAGCAGACAAGCATTTTTCACTAAGTCTTGCCATCAATGCCAAAGGGGGAGATTGTTGGCAACATAGTCAAGAGACACTACTGATATAATGTTGTCATTGATGGAAACAAGGTTTGGTAAAGGTCCATAAGACTAACTTAGTCAAAATGGCTAAGTATGGGCAAGCCACAGAGTATCGGAGATAGGGTTAGTCTGCCTCCATAGTTGAAGATCATTATATGCAGTTCAGGTATGTTGTTCATAGATGTTTAATGATCACATTTTCCAGAGTTCAAGTTATGACTTCCTCTAGAAGTCATATGGTGAATTGTCTAAATTCGGATGAACAGAGTTAAGCCTGAAATAGTGTAAAGCACCTAAGTATTTTGGTCTACATTCCTCCGCTGTTGAGTATTTTGATTTGTGGTTCTAAGGCAATGTAGGCACATGTCATAGCATCTAAATTTAGATTTGTAGCACTTGAAGTGTATCAAATTATATTTGAGAAGTTCTCCTATATCGGCTTCCAGTCTGACAGTATTTCTTTGTGACAAAATAGTAGTTCTAAGATCCGCATTTCTCTATGAAAAAATATTATGCTCCACAGTTCTAAAGGTATGCTAAGAGGTCCACAATAAATATTTTATATGATTTTAGAGTCTCATATAGTCCGCAGTGGGAGTTATGATGTGTTAGATGGATTGGTCAAATGTGTTCTTAAAGGATAAGCTGACAGACATGCTAGATCTATATGCGGTGAAGACATATTGTTTGAACAATAAATCTAAGTGATTGAATGATTGGTGCCAATGTATATGAAGACTATTGTATGTTTGTTTGGGTCTGCATTGTTGTTTGTGCACAATATCAAGCCGACAAGGTACAACATTTGTATACACGTTTCAAGTTTGGCTTGCCGACCTAATCGTGAGATAAATCTTGTTGTGGATATATATACTCGATGGATTTTGGTGTTTGAAAAATGAAGTAGTGATAGAATGTGAATTCGATGTGTGAGTGATCTAAGGTAGTTTATAGAGCAAAGAAGAGCAATAAGGGCATAAAACATAGTAGATGTAGCAAAATCGAAAAACAAGACAGAAATAATGAAGACCTGTGAATCTGTGTATTGAGTTTTCAATGGAACTGCAATCTACCATATGGTATATGCACCTGTAATAGTTCACTACTGGCAACGAGCCTTATATAATCTAGTATTGTTATCATAATATATTGTGAGCTAACACTCACCATGGTTTTTCCCTTTTTAGGTTTTCCACGTAAAAATCCTGGTGTCTATGTGTTATGTCTTTATGGTTGTTGTTCTTATGTTTGTTTTTCTTTCAATTTATTGAATGTGGTAAATGGATTAATAAATGTGTGAAAGAGAAGTTTTATAGAATACTGATTCACCCCCCCTCTTAGTATTCTTTGTGATCAATAGTACTCTCCATCCAAGTGTTTCTATTCATCAATCTATTGCCAACAGTATTCCCTTCCTCTAGTGTTTCTATCTAGTGGGCGGATGACGAAAAACATATTTTACTGATGTAGACCTAGTGTCCCTTTAGCGAGAAATCAAAAAATGGAACAAGTCCATACATAACAATGGGGTTGATATATATTATCTGTCGCTTGGCTAGTAGAATCACTCCATGTGATCTTGATTTTGTCTTATCGCACTTACAAACCATAATAATATTCCTGCTATGTGCACTTTGTTTGTCTTTGAATCTTGCCTTGGATACACTTGGTTTTGAGATTTTTGTGGTATAGCCCCACAGTTATACTAGGTCTCAAAATTCATAGTATAACCTTGGCTCTTTGTGTGAATGATCATATGCAATATTGTTTATCATGATTATATGGATGCTAACACTTTTCTTGCAGGAATGTGTTTGTGGAAACATTTGGCAATCATAAAAAACATGTCACTTCCGAGTGGATGGGCTTTGAGAGAGCTCGTGTTCTCTTGTGTGTTTTCTACTGACCTTAACGTGCTTGATATCGATACCTGATATCAACCATCTTTAGGTGGGGGCATATATAAGTTAAGTTGTTTGTTCTAGATGTTAGCAATTTGCTTGTTCTCAGGTATGCAGTCTTAAATAATGGTGGTGATGAGTCCCTCCGACACTCTAAGATTTGTTTGAAATCTATTATAATCATTTAAGCCCTCTACGGAGGTGGGATATCACATCCTTTTTATCTTAATCCTTTTGTGGAGGCAAGGATTATGTATTTCTAGTGGACAGTGCACATCCTGTCATTTTCTAAAAGTCCTCTATGGAGGTGGGGAGCGGATCTGTGACTAACTCAACCCTTAAGTGTGCCTTTGGCAATTGTTGTGGCAAAGCCCAATCATCGGTGTGTGCCTATAATTCACCTGAGATGGTGATGAACCTAGAAATAGGAACACTCCATCGCTTGTCTGATGTGCTTTCTTCATGTCTTCCAAGTGTGTGTGTATTGTGTGTTTGTTCCCAAACATAGTCTAAAGACCAGTGGCGATGAGTCCCTCCTATGTTTGGGATTTTTATGGCATGCTTGCTTTGTATGGCATGTTTGTTCTCAAGTGCAGTCTTAAAGACTGGTGGCCCGATGAGTCCCTCCTGCACTTTGAGATTTGCTTGGCATGTGTATTGCCCCATATGTAGTCTTAAAAACCGATGGAAATGAGTCCCTCCTACATTATGGGTGGTGTGTTTACTTTCCTTATACTTGCATCTACATTTCATATATGAAAATGAGAAAAAGAGAAAAGAAAATCATTATTGTCTTCTCTGCATTCACTGTATTCACTATGTTTTGTGTGTCTTCAATACTATATTCTCTGTGTTTTGCATGATTGTAATAGTCTTCTCCATGTTTTGTGCGCCTATTACTATCTTATTTGTGATTGGCATGTCCTCTCCATGCTTAGCGTGTTTGTTGTGTTTGTTGACCATACTTTAATGCATGTATTGGCCTTGCATTTATACATACATTAAAGTGGGGGCTAAATGTTAATCAGAAAGTGTCCCCTTGGGGGCTTTTCCCTCTTAAGGTTTAGCTCCTAGGTCCTTTAGAATACATTTAGAGCATCTTGCATGATTTTGATGACTCCCGATGAGAAAACCCTAAAGTTTCATGGCAAATAGGACTCAGGCAATGCACTTAACATAAATCCTGCCTGAAATAGGGGAGAGGACTTGGGTGCTCGCGCCCTAGTCCTGCCCTATTTTAGGTAAGGACCAATTTCAAAGTGTGAGTTTATGACCATTATTTAGGTCCTATGCCAACATGGTAAGTTTGAATTATGAAATTCTTAGCGGGAATGTTTGTAGTTACATATATAAGCATGATTAGTGATTCATTTGTAAACAAGATGGACATTAGATGGATATTGTGAACTTGTGGCTTGTGTTAAGGTGATCCAAGGCATTCATTGTGTATTGCAGAGTAGAATTTGTGTTGTTCTTGTGTTTGTATTTGCAGATTTGGCATCCATCTCCTCATGGCATGAAGAGCATCTTCCTTCCATGAGATCTTCACTACAAGGTGATATCAATTGTGTTTTCAATCATTTATCATTTGGATATTCCCTCTATCTTGTAGGGATACGCACTCTTTATCTGACAATGGTGTTCAAAAGACTTGAGTGTCTATCCGGGGCTTGACTGAGGCAAGCCTCTAAACACCACAACCCCCAACCCATTTTTCTGTGATTGCAGGTTGATGAGGTATAAATAACCTCATTTCTTTAATGGATCAAATAGCCCTTTTGCACTATCCAATTCCCTGGCCTTGCCAATTTATTTATTTTTATAAGCGATATTTATCTATTTTTAATAAAATATTATACAAATCTTGATTTCCTAAATTGATTGAAACTAGCTTTTAAATGTTGATTTAATGGCATGAAAAGTTGGGTAACTATGTAGGTTAATGCATTGCCTAAGAAGTACACATTATGTAGTTGTGGACGAGTGCGCCAAAAGTTGGGGGTGCTAGAAATTTTAGGCTTGCATTTAATGAAGATTTTATTTTTATTTTGCTATTTTGGTGGTTACCCAAAAGACATTATGACTCCACTCAGAGTCCTTTTTATGTTTAATAGACTGCAGTAGTTAAGATCTTGTTTTTCAGTTAGAAGACCTCCTCAATTGGCATTTTCCCACCATCTGAAGTTTAGGAGTTTTTTAAGTAGTTTAGTTTTTGTTGTTGCTCAAAATATGGATATAAATAGACACTATGGATGAATGAAAATCAATCCTTTAGTTTTTCAAAATCATCAAAGCTATGTACTTGTAATTTTTACTGAATGCAAATGATGTTGTTCTGAGCTTTTTTTTGGAAATATGAAGTTTTGAATGGAGTTATTATGTGCTAGGAAAGTGACTAAATGTGACCTGAGTTAAGACAAGCTTCTCCCACAAGTTGGCCACTCGTGGGATTGTAGGATAGATAAGTATTTTCATTTTTGTGGGTGTTTTATTCAGTTGAAGATAGTTTATGTTTAGCTTATGTCGTTAACCTGCAGGATGTGTTGTTTAAAAGTTAAAATGTTGTGTACTATTGTTTGAAACTTTATGTGTTCATTAGAAGTTTTCTGGTGCATCTTCCTTAGTTAGAATTACTATTTTCTAATGGTTAGAATTTGGAGTGCTTGCAGCTTAGAAAATTGCATTTGTGAATTGTTAGCATAGAATTTATCTACTTTCTAGTGTAGAATTTATCTACTTTCTAAGTGTAGAATTTATATGCCTTCTAGTCTAGAGTTTTCATGCTTCTTAGTATAGAATTTGAATACTTTTTGTAGAAGGATAAAATTACTATTTCATTTCATGTACTATTTTGACTTTTTTAACAGATCTAGAAAACTGTTTCTCAATGAAATATCCAAACTCCCTATTACAGACAGCCTTAGACACTACCCCGGTCAATAAACTGATAATTTTCATCTAAAGTGTTAGGAGCTTACGACAGCCTATCACTTTTTGGCATCGTTGTCGGGGATACGTGATCTTGACTAAGTGTTATTAGGGCATGCTTGGGAATTTCTTGTAGTAAACACCCAAAAATAGTTACCAAACCTCTCTTTTTGCATGGTCAAAAAATGAGGTCCACAAGGAAGATTCATACCAAAAATCCCCCCAATAGTAATTCCACCATAAATAGGGAGGAAGAAATCTTAGCTGAAGAACTAAATTATGAATTGATCAAGCAGGATCAACCTGAGACCTCCCATCGTACCCTAGAAGTTTTTCCAGTTGACCCAATCTTTGAGGAGATAGTTATTCAACCAACCAACCTAGTCTTTGAGGAAGAGAACATTCATTTTGACATTATGGCTAACAATCTCCATAAGGATGATATGGAAAGAAGACCGGCAACACGAACCTTTACCTACCCTATCACTCTCAATGAAGATGATGATGCACCAATGAAAAACATTTCACCATCTATCTTGCCAACTTTCAAGGGACTTTCTTTTGAAGATCCTGACCAATTCCTCTTTGAGTTCAAAGTCTTGTGTCAAACATATGACTACAAGAATGACAATCAGAAGCTTAAACTTTTTCCCTCCACTTTGAGAGACACTCCAATGCGTTGGTTTATGGGACTAGCTTCTAGATCAATAACTAACTGGGATGACATGGAAACTATTTTCTTAGAAAAATACCAGAGTTATTGCAAAGTTAGTGACAGAAAGGAAGATCTATTCAAACTAAGACAAAAAGAGGATGAGAGCCTAGAAGATTATCTTGATAGGTTTATCTTTCTAACCAAACGATGTAGTGAGGAAGCCATAAGTCCAAAGATTCTAAAGACTATATTCCTCAAAGGACTTGATGAGGATGCGAGGAGAAGCTTAGATTTAATAGGAAAAGGAGATGTGTCCCAACTCAAACATATTGATATCTCTGAGTTGTGTCAAAATTTTTCCCATACTCAAGGAGGAATCCAAAAATTTAGCCTCCTAAGGAGCTCCAATGAAATAGGTAAACTATGAGAGGAAATAGCAAATCTAAAAATTGACATTCTTGTTCAGCTGAACACTACCTTGGATGGAATACAAGCCAAAACACGTAACCCTAAGACCTTATCCATCTATTGTCCTAGGTGTTGAAACAAGCATCTATTAAGAGAATGTCCTTTGGACAAGGCTGACACTTGCAAAATTTGTGAAAAGAGTCATACTACTGATCAATGTGAGATTCTAAATGCCATCAAGACCTCTAAAAAATGACCATCTCACACTGAGGAAGAAAGCAATTTCATAGGCTAGAGACCTGGAGGAAATTTCTCCTACGGTTATAAATCAAACCCTACATGGTGACCTCCAAACCCTTGGAACAATACTCAGTGGTTAGCTCCATGGCCTTCAGTATAACCTAGATGGGGATCCTATCCACCTTGGGGACCACTTGAATGGATGAACCAAGCTTGGGGAAACCCCCAATAGCTAAATCAGCAATGGCATCCTCACAATCAACCTCCACAATGGAATCAATAACCAAACCAATTCTATAATGGTCCTAGACGAATGCTAAATCCACAACAGAACCTTCTAACGGCTCCCCAAAACCCTCAACAGAGTGAACAAGTTAATCAACCACCATTGCTGGCACAACCTGTTCCTAATCCTAAGAACAAATGTCAAAATGCCCAAGTGTATACTACTAATTAGGATAACATGGTAGGGGTTAATACTATCTATTGTGTAAACCTTCAATTGAGGCTGGGAAAAACACTTAATCAACTGACCATTGTTGAAGTTACAGGAGACCCAGATGAAGGACTCAATGTAGAACCAGAGACTCCTCTTGTACCTACAAAGCGTGACTCCAAGAAAACTCAGGAGGAATCATCCTTACCGCAACCCCGGATAACCTCAGCAACTATCATAGGACCATCTTAGGAAGTTGTTAAGCAAACACCAATGATTCTAGAAAAAATCCCATGTCAGGAAGGAAAACCCAGGCACCTTTTCCGGATCGTCTCAAATCAAATGTCCTTAAGAACCCACTAGAAGTATCATTGTTTAACAAAACTACTCTAATACAAGAAATTAAATGACATATCAAGATTCCTCTGGTACAAACAATCAAAGAAATTCCTAAACTAAACTAGCTAGTTAAACAATTGTGCATGAAAACACCAGGAAGGAAAATAAAATAGAATAATACAGTGCACATTAATGGATATCTGGCTAAATTTTTAGCTGGGAAAACCTTAACTCCAAAATATGGCGACCCAGGTAGCCCACTTATAATAATAACAATTAATGGAGTGGTAATACCTAATGCATTGGTGGACTTGGGAGTAGCCATTAGCATTATAACAATGGATGTTATGGAAAAACTTGGACTCACTGACCTTCGGCCCACAACTACCATATTACAAATGGCAAATCAGGCCATAGCTTTTCCCAAAGGAGTCTTAGAAAATGTCGCTGTCAAGGTTGATGATTGGGAATATCCAGTAGACTTCCAAGTTCTCCAGTCCCTCATGCCCAAAGATAGTTACCCAGTAATATTGGGTAGACCATGGTTAGCTACGGTCGCTTGCAAGATTGACTGCAGAGCGGGAGGAATGGTCATTTTACATGGTCTCAGTAGAAAACATCTAAGTCTATACCCCTCGCTCAACCTACAGAATATAACCAAGTCTGGGTGGGTGAATTAGATGAATATGATAAGCAAGAAAATCTAGCTTCACTTGCCATTATGGTTATTAAACAACATAGCAAAGAACTGGAAGATGAATTAGACAACATCCAAGATCTTTCCATAGGCTCAAAAGATGAAGAAACTTTAGAGGTGGAAGAAATTTTAAGACATCCAATCCACATTAATGACGAAGAACATGATTATACCAACTTAACAACTTGAACCTATCCCCTGGCAAATATCATCTTGAAAATAGATCATTTTTTTCTCAGATATTGTTAGACTTCATAGAATCATACCACATAGTTGTCCTCTCAACACATTAATGGAAGAATTTCACACTATCACCTCTAATTACCCTGGAACCAAGACTATCATGTTATTGCCAGGAAAGACTTTAAATATCAATAGTTGGTTGACAAAATGCGATGAGCGCAAATTATTCGATGTTTTGATGAATAGGTCCAAAGCTTTTGCTTGGGACTATACAGATATGAGAGGAATCCACCCAAGTGTTTGTACCCACCACATCTATACCAAAGACATTAGACCAGTCCATCAACCCTAGCAAAGACTCAATCTAGCTCTCAAAGATATTGTCAAAATTGAAATTGAGAAACTCTTACAAGTGGGATTTATTTATCCTATTTTAGATAGCAAATGGGTTTCACCCTTAGTAGTAGTGCCAAAGAAAAATGGGAAATGGAGAGTGTGCATTGACTATCAAGAACTCAACAAAGCAACCTACAAAGACTCTTTCCCACTGCCCTTCATAGACCAAGTTTTAGATAATCTAGCAGGAAGGAAGTATTTCTCATTTCTGGACGGGTTTAGTGGATATAACCAAATACAAGTGTCAGCAGAGGACCACAACAAAACTACTTTCACTTGTCCTTGGGGAACATTCACATATCGGGTTCTTCCCTTTGGGCTTTGTAATGCTCCTGCCACGTTTCAAAGAGTTGTTTTGGCTATCTTTGCTAAGCTTGTAAATGACTATGTATAAGTCTATATGGATGACTTCACAGTCTATGGTTCCACTTTCGATGAAGGTCTCAAAAATCTAGATAGAGTGTTACAACGCTGTGAAGATCAACTATCTCGAAGGCATGAGAAATGTCTCATAATTGTAGAACAAGGTATAGTACTGAGACACCATATTTCAGCCAAAGGGATAAAGGTTGACCTTAAGAAGATTGAAGTGATACAACAGTTGGAAACCCCAAAGAATCAAACTAATATTAGAAGTTTCTTAGGACACGCTGGTTATTACTGGAGATTCATAGAAAACTTTAGTAAGATTGCAATTCCCATGTTCTCTCTTCTACAGAAAGACGTGGATTTTACCTGGATAGAAGAATGTCAAAAATCTTTTAACATCATTAAAGAAAAGCTTGTCTCAGCCCCAGTTTTAAGAGGACTTAACTAGAAACTTCCCTTCCATATATATATGTTGATGCTTCCAGCAATGCTATTGGAGTAGTGTTAGGCCAAGAAGATGAGAACAGAGGAAAATACACTATATACTTCATTAGCAAAAACCTGAGCCCCACCAAACGAAATTACACTACCATGGAGAAGGAATTTCTAGCAATAGTCCATGCAATAAACAAATTTCAGCATTACATTATAGGATACAAAGTGACTGTATTCACAGACCATTCAGTTATCAAGTGGTGTAGGGGCACCCAATCCATGTTGGCCTCCATGAGGCATTTAACTAATTTATGTTCATGTTTGTTGTTTCCAATAAGGTCCTAAAAGACCATTCAATGTAATAAGGTCTATTTGACCAATGCATGTTAATTTAGGTTGTATTTAGGTTTATGTTGTAAGTCCCAAGGACATTTGTCGAGCTATAATCTCGAAGATTGTTCGATAGTTAGAGGTTGTTAGTCAGTTGTGATCTCCCAGCTACTTGGATTAATCTCCTAGCCGCTTGGAGCCAATTCAGTACTACCGAGGGTAAGTGTCATGCCCACATTTTCCATGCGGTCACAACATGCAAACACGTGTGTCATGTCCACATGCGACATGTAGTCATGATACGAACTATCAAAAAATTTCCCTTACTACTATGTATTTCCCCCTCGCACGCATAAGCGTGCTTGATGGCGTAAGCTTAAGGAGTAAACAAAGCAGTTGTTAGCGGGGTATTACACTCACGAATTACATTTGAACAATAGTTGTTTTAGGTGATAGATCATTTTTCAACAAAGCATGATCATTTGACCTCTCTTAAGCCAACTTGCCAACAAAGATTCCAAGGAGTTCATATTTTGACTCTCAAGCCAAATAACACAATTTCCCAAAGTCACACAAATGTCCTCAAGGCTTTCAACATCTCAAAAGAAAAATAAGGCATGTACTCGAGGAGGATCACTCCTCCCCTACCCCACACTTGATGAGCATTTCTCCCAAGTGGAAGCAGCTCTGTCAACACCCAAATAAATTTTCCCACAATTACATAATTTACAACACAACAAATCAAATTTCATTTCACAAATCCATCATACAAGAAATAGAAAATGCAAAGGAAAGGCCTTGAAATACAACCTTAAAAAGCCCTTTAATGGATGAAGTGACTGTTGGCAAGAGACACTATATGGATTCATGGTTGTTGTCATTGATGGCAACAAAGGTCATCCCACATATCCGCAAGACATGATATGTCTCTACCGGAAGTCAGAATAAAGAATGTTGTGGTCCGGTGAAGAAGAACAGAGCATGTGGCAAGGTCCGACAGATTGGTCCGGACCTCTCAGAGGAAGTGTCTTGGTGCAGTGCGGATTTGGGGAAGTCAAGAGGACTACCTTGAGTGGTATATACCAAGGATTTAGCCTCCGGTGATGGACAAGGAAAAAGATATGAATGGTTGAGTACCGGATTCCTGAGAGACAGTGAAAACAGAGGAAGAACTGATTGGCAGAGTATCAGACTACTTTCCGGATGGGTTACTGTTGATGACAGAGGTTGTGAAGGCATGAATCATGTTTGGCCGACATGATTAATGATATCTACAAGTATATGCTTGATCCGCATTGCTTGGTGAGGAAGGATTCAGCCGACAGAATGAGAGTTTGTAAGAAACTAGACTGTTCCGGATGCCGACTAGAAAGGTGATGAAATTACTTGTGCGGATATATATAGAGGATGGATTTAGTTGTGAAATGTGTATTAGAGTGGAGAAAAATGCGAATAAGTCCAGAGAAAGAGCAGAGGTAGCAAAAAGGATCCAGTATGTGAAAGATAGCAGAATAAAGAACAGAGGAAAGATGAAGTGCAGCAGATCAGTGTACTGAACCTAACCGGAACTGAACTCCAGCATATGCAGATGCTTCCAATCAGTTCAAGACTGTGATTCTCATCACTTTGTAGACAGTGTGTCTTCTTGTAGGCAGTGGGCCTCTTGTGAGCAGTGTGCTCGGGCAGTGAGCCCTAATTGGCAAGTGCCATTTTTGTAATTTCCTATTCTTCTAACAGAGAATAATTCTTGGGTTAATCACCCAGTGGTTTTCTCCCTTAACAGGGTTTCCACGTCAAAAATACTGTGTCATGTGTTTCTTATTTCATGGTTAATGTTTTGTGTTTGATTTTATGCTGCTTCAATTAAAAGGAAAGTTCAATAAGGGAAATAATTAGGATAACTGATTCACCCCCCCTCTCAGTTATCAACAATTGGTATCAGAGCTAAGTTCCTCCTAATAGAGCCTAACAGCTTGAGGAAGATCTGGGATTTCAAATGGATGCATATGGTTTAAGGGAGCAACTCAAGACTGCCCTTGAGGATCTTGAACAGTCAAATTCTGAAGTCAGTGAATTAAAGGAAAGACTCAAACAGGCTGATGAATTCATGAGAGAATTAAAAGACAAATTAAGTCTCTCTATGAAAAAGAGAAAGGAGCTGCTTCAACAGTTGGCAAGACAAAGTGAAGAAAGCAATACAAATGAAGAATTGACTGAGCAAACCAAGTTATGTGAAAAGTTATCAAAAGAAGTCATTATGTTAAGACATGAAATGGAATCAGGAACTATAAAGTTTACTCAAGAGATTGAAGAAAAAAGAAAGGCTGAAGACAATCTAAGACAATCTCTTAGAGAAAAATCAGAAGAATGCCACCAGATGGACAGGATTATCAGACACCTTGAATCTGATCTTGAAGATGCCAAAGATAATGAAGGAAAACTTGAGGATCAAATTGCCTCTCTCAAAAGAGACCTTCAAACAGCAAATGAATACAAAGAGAAATTCAAGATAAGTTCTGCTCAACTTGAAGTTCTTCTTGGAAGTCAAAAGAGGACAGATGACAAGTATGGCTTGGGATATGAGAAAGGAGAAAGCTCCGGATCCGGTCAGAAGAATCTTGGATCAGAAAATCCAAGGAGCAGGCCTAGAAGACCTCCGGTAAGACAGCCAAATGCTCAAAGATATCCATCCTTCAATGGATACTGCCACAACTGCAACCACTTTGGTCACAAAGCTAATCAGTGCAGAATGAGAATGAATCAGAATAATTCATCCTTCTCCGGACAGTGCTTCAACTGCAAAAGGTATGGACACAAATCCCATGAATGCAGAATTATGCAAGTAAACAAATCATTCAAAGGTAGATGCTTCACATGCAATAGAATAGGTCATATGGCTAATCAATGCAGATCAAGAGGATATCAGTCAAATATGCAAAGAAATGTTATTTGCCAAATCTGCAATAGGTCCGGTCATAATGCTAAATTCTGCAGAAACAAGAATCAGGACAAAAGAGGTCCGGTGTATAATCAGAATCAAGACAAGGGTAAACAAAAGATGAATGCGGATGAGGTTAGGAATCAGATGAGCAAGATCTGGGTGAAGAAAAGTTCAGAGAATGTAGAGGTTGGATCCGCACCAGACTCTGGTGCTGATATTTCTTCCGGAAATTAAAAAGTGAGCTCAGGCTCAGGGGGAGACTCAAAGGAAATCTTGTTCCCCCAGCCAAACAAGTGGTGCCGGATGTGGCACAAGATGCGGATCAAAGGGTTTGTAGATATGAGTCTTGAGATACTTCAGTCAAGTTTTCAGAGGTCCGCATGAAGTTATGAAGAAGCTGTGATCGATCAAATAAGACCTGTTCAGGGATATGCTCCGGTATGATAAAGGATTACAAAAAGGTCCGGAAAGATCCAGAAATGCACTATCTTGTTCTGCGGATTGGACAGAGTGTTTGAGATGATCTTGTAATATGCTACCTCGATTTATTCATGATTGAAAGATCCGGATGATATCCACAGATCAGGACTAATCCGGGATACTCCAAGCTATCCAGACAAGGCAAACCGGAATGATGTAGGTGAAGCATTTATTGCAGACAGGTATTAGGGTTCGCGGAGCAATTTAAGGGATTTCTCAAAGGTCATTTGCTCATTCTGCACTCGAGAAGAAGCGAAAAGTGGAGCTCTGCAACAAGGTTCTTCAAGCACACCAAGGATCTCCTGCCAAAGCTATTGGATAAAGAAATCAATCCAACCACTCCGTGCAAACCGAAGGCGCATAAGGTATTCTCCGTTTTTCATTACCTCACTGCAAATCTTTGAAGAATGGCTACTCCAAACATAGTTAAGATCTCTGATAGACCTCGCCCCTCATTCAAGAAACATCCCTACAAATCATTGGAGGTAGACCCACTAGGAGCCTTCTCTAGTGTTCCTCACGGAGTTTTACACACCGAAGACATTAGGGTTTACATACATGCAAACATTGAGGAATTTGGGGAATTCAAATTAAGAGACCTCTATCACAAGCAGCTGATTGACAATGCTTTTGAGCTTAAACCAGAGTATAAGGATATTCAGAAGAAACAATTTGAGCAATTTATTCATTTCCCCTGTTTTGAAGAGGATGAATGGGTCCGGTATGTACTGAGCAGAATGCATGACAACTTTCTATGGCTAGATAGACCCTGCAAGATCACAAAAGAGGCAATTAGAGCAGTAACTGGCCTATACTCTTCCGGAGGAGTACCTATCCTCAAATCTGTCAAGAACAACATTGTAACTGAGGCCACCGGATCAAAATTTGACAAAAGGGCAATGACCATTGAAGACATCTCCGATCCGGATATCAAATATGCATCAATGATAATAGGATACAAGATCTATCACTCCAGCAGGGAGAATTCTGTATCCGGAACTGCAATATACACTGCTTATGAAATGTTAAGAAAGAATGCAGAATATGATCTCTGCGAACTACTACTAAACCAATTAATGGAAAACATACAGAAAATCAAGAAGGATAAGAAGAATTCCTTTAAGTATGGTACTCTTATTGTATGTCTATTCTTCTATTTCATGAATGAGCTACCCGGAACAAGTGGATGGGTATGGCAGAATGACAAACCTGTTGCAGTCCAGATAAGAGACTACTTGCATGGACTTGGGGATGCAAAAGCGAGAAATTCAGCTCTATGGGGATACTTCAAAAACTTTCAGAGCATGATGCAAGCAAGAGAGAGAATTCCCCAGTCTCTCATTGAGAAATACAAGGACTCAGTGTGCTTTATGGTTGACACTGATCAGTGCCTAATGGAGGCAGTGGAGCCAAGGACTGTCTAGATCATGCCCATGGGGTATGAAGTTGATGAACAGATAGTGGAGCTGCATGTTCAACACATGCTAAGTCAGCCCAAAGATCCTAAGGCAGAAAGGTTTGGAACCTTTGAGGAGCTGAGTGTAAAAATACATGTAGAACTCAGGGAACCTGAGATTAAAAGAAAGGTAAGAAAAGAAGTAGAGCACATTGCTCAAGGCCTAGGTATCTCAAAGGAGGCACTTGATGCCAGCCGGGAAAAAAGGAGGAAGGCCGAGGAAGAAGAGAAAAGCAAAGAAAGTGCTCCGGTTGGAGCTCCCACCCGGACCAGATCAACAAAGAGATCTGCACCTCCCTCAACCAAAAGTTCAAAACCAGAAGTCCAGGCATCCGGTAAGAGATCCAAGACAAAAGCCACAAGGGCTTATGGAAGCCAAAAGGATGAAGAGGAAACAGAATCAGATGAGGGAGTAAGAGAAGTAAAGAAACAGAAGAAGAAAGGATCCGGTAAGCCCTCCACAGGCCAAGACAAGGATGAAATGGCAGAGGTAACTGTTGAAAAGCCCACTCTGTCACTAGAGAGCATAATCAAGTCGGTCACGGTGGATGGAAACCTTCAACCAATGACTGAATCCTATGATGACTTCAGTGAGGCAAACCAAAAGACTCTGCAGGAAGCCACAGTTAAATATCTGAACATATACAATAAGGCTTTCATTGAGATCATATCTCTCATTCCTAAAAGCCTAGAGAAGGAAATGGAAGTAAGAAAGAATAATGCTCATGCCAAAGATCTTGAGATCCGGGAGCAGATAGCTATTCAGCTATATCCTCAAATTGATCCCAAGACAATGAACATTATCTTCAAGGACTGCAAAGATGAGTTCAGAAGCAAAGCCAGGATGAATCAACTCATGCTTGGTGAGACTGACAAAGTGGCCCAAGAAACAGAAGAGATCCTCCGGAAGGCCTTCAAAAGGTTCAATCTTCCTGTTGTAGAGGACTTAGGTGCAGAAACAGCTGCTGATTTGGAATCTTCTGTTCCGGAAGAAGTGAGCCCTGAACAGACAAGTGAGGACTTGGGACCCTCTGCTCCAGAAGAAGTGGCCCATGAACAAGTTAGCATCTCTCCTCCGGTTTCCCCTACAGTCTCCGGATCCAAAGAAGAAGAGCAATTACAGGAGAAGGAAGCAGTGGTGAAAGACAAAGAGGTTGACAGTTCTAAGACTGCAGAAGAGAAGAAACATCTGTCTCCGGCAAGAGACACTGCACAAACTGTTCAACAATTTTTGAGCAAAGAAACTCTAGAGATTGATGAACCGGAGCTTCTAAAAGGCCCATTTGATTTTGACTCTCTCTCTCCGGTACAAACAATGAAGATAGCTTCATTTGCAAATGCCAAGGCAAATGAAAAGCTCCTGAAGTCTCATATGGAAGACTGTGAGTTGATAGAGGCTGCTTCCGGAGTACTTGTGAAGATCATGCCATCAATCCAAATAGATCCGACAGCCTCCACTTCCGGTAATCTAAAAACCTTAGTCAGCAGTGTTGATACACATTTTGATTCTCTAGAAAAATCAGCTGAAGAAAAGGTCCGGAAGGAATTTTTGGATAAGAGATTTTCAGAGATATTAGAATTAATTTCTAAAGATAGGAAGATTGTAAGCATTGGAATAAAGAGCTTAGAGAATGCTCTTAAGGATGGCGGTGATATCTATAAATTTTGTATATCCTGGTCAAAGGCAACAGCAGCATTTGACAAGAAAATAAAAGAGGAACAGGATAAGCTACAAAGCTTATCTCAAAGTTTTGATCCTCTCTCTTCCTCTATAATAAATCAAGAATGTCAGACTATTGCAGTCTTGAACGAAATAAAGAATCTTGAGAAGGAAAGGAAGAACATCACCAACCGGATGGGAGAACTTAGAAGGATTATAATCCCTAAGTTGGAAACCATGCATGAGGCCATCAGTGATGCTAGGACCACCGCCCAAACAAAAGATCCGACAGATCTCAAGCGGGCAGAAGCGTTTGCATTTTTGTTAAGTGGTCACATTTCAATTTTGGACAGAATGAAGCAAAGTTGGGCTACCGAAATGATTCAATTACAGACATCCTTTGCAGACATTCTTCAATATATGTGAGTATGTAAATATGCGGCTAAGTATAAGAAATTTTTGAAAATTTTGATATGCGGACCCTACCCTTTGCCATTGATGTCAAAGGGGGAGTGAGGAGCAGTGAAAAATGAGAAATCCAACTAAGGGGGAGTTCCGGAAATTGTATATAAAGACAGAGCATCAGCAAAGGGGGAGCACAGTGAAAACACTTAGTCATTTTTCACTAAGTGTTGCCATCAATGCCAAAGGGGGAGATTGTTGGCAAGAGACACTATATGGATTCATGGTTGTTGTCATTGATGGCAACAAAGGTCATCCCACATATCCGCAAGACATGATATGTCTCTACCGGAAGTCAGAATAAAGAATGTTGTGGTCCGGTGAAGAAGAACAGAGCATGTGGCAAGGTCCGACAGATTGGTCCGGACCTCTCAGAGGAAGTGTCTTGGTGCAGTGCGGATTTGGGGAAGTCAAGAGGACTACCTTGAGTGGTATATACCAAGGATTTAGCCTCCGGTGATGGACAAGGAAAAAGATATGAATGGTTGAGTACCGGATTCCTGAGAGACAGTGAAAACAGAGGAAGAACTGATTGGCAGAGTATCAGACTACTTTCCGGATGGGTTACTGTTGATGACAGAGGTTGTGAAGGCATGAATCATGTTTGGCCGACATGATTAATGATATCTACAAGTATATGCTTGATCCGCATTGCTTGGTGAGGAAGGATTCAGCCGACAGAATGAGAGTTTGTAAGAAACTAGACTGTTCCGGATGCCGACTAGAAAGGTGATGAAATTACTTGTGCGGATATATATAGAGGATGGATTTAGTTGTGAAATGTGTATTAGAGTGGAGAAAAATGTGAATAAGTCCAGAGAAAGAGCAGAGGTAGCAAAAAGGATCCGGTATGTGAAAGATAGCAGAATAAAGAACAGAGGAAAGATGAAGTGCAGCAGATCAGTGTACTGAACCTAACCGGAACTGAACTCCAGCATATGCAGATGCTTCCAATCAGTTCAAGACTGTGATTCTCATCACTTTGTAGACAGTGTGTCTTCTTGTAGGCAGTGGGCCTCTTGTGAGCAGTGTGCTCGGGCAGTGAGCCCTAATTGGCAAGTGCCATTTTTGTAATTTCCTATTCTTCTAACAGAGAATAATTCTTGGGTTAATCACCCCGTGGTTTTCTCCCTTAACAGGGTTTCCACGTCAAAAATACTGTGTCATGTGTTTCTTATTTCATGGTTAATGTTTTGTGTTTGATTTTATGCTGCTTCAATTAAAAGGAAAGTTCAATAAGGGAAATAATTAGGATAACTGATTCACCCCCCCCCTCTCAGTTATCAACAGTGACAAATTTAGAAGCATGGGGATAATGGGATGAGTGGAATCCACACTTAGGCCCATTCCCAAGTCATGGAATGACACCATGATCCACCAATAATGGAGTGGGTTGTCTTTTTGTCCCTCACTTTTGGTGGGAGTCCCCCATAAAGAGGGTGGTGTGTCATCCACTCCCTCTTTATTTCTATTTTTACTTATTTTATTTTATTCCTCCATGTGTTGGAAAAGGACTATGGTGGGGGACCTCATGAGTGGGGATATTTTATTAATTCCACTTGGGATAGTGGGGATATTTTTTAATTCCACTTGGGATAATGGGGTTATTTAAATATTACAATCTTAAAAAAATAAATTTTTAATTCATCCACTATGAATTTAAAATTCACAAATAATGTGAGCCCTTGATCTCAACTCTTGATCCTCACCTTCCATTCCCTTCTTAGAAAATCTATAAATAAGACCCTTCTCTAAGCAATTAGAGAAGACTGGATTTTGCAGGGGAACTTGATTCTTGCAGGGGGACTTCATTCTTGCATTCTTATCATGCCTAATTTCTTCTATGAAATCTTCTTCTAGCATCCTCATAATGCCCAATTCCTTCTCTGTTCTCCTCTTCATAGCCTCATAATGCCGAAATTATTCTAGCCATCCTATATCCTCCATTCATTGTCCCTTGCTTGTGATCATAGAGAGATTATTTTTTTGGGAAGGAAGATTTGGAGAAAAGGCTAGAGAGGAACTCTACATCAACTTCATCCATTAAAGGGCTTTTTAAGGTTGTATTTCAAGGCCTTTCCTTTGCATTTTATATTTCTTGTATGATGGATTTGTGAAATAAAATTTGATTTGTTGTGTTGTAAATTATGTAATTGTGGGGAAATTTATTTGGGTGTTGACAGAGCTTCTTTCACTTGGGAGAAATGCTCATCAAGTGTGGGGTAGGGGAGGAGTGATCCTCCTCGAGTACATGCCTTGTTTCTTTTGAGATGTTGAAAGCCTTGAGGACATTTGTGTGACTTTGGGAAATTGTGTTATTTGGCTTTGAAAGTCAAAATATGAACTCCTTGGAATCTTTGTTGGCAAGTTGGCTTGAGGCCATGAGAAGGAAACTGTGTTGAAATTTAATTGAAGGGTGACACTCTAGAGTTGAGTGTGTCCACTCTCCTACCCCTCTTTAAACTCACAGTGGATGAGTTTTGTGTTGTGTAAATATCTATGGGTGTATTTGTGTTTTGGTGTGTTATTTTTATTTTGTTGTGAAGTGGTATTGAATCCCCTAGGTGTGTGGATGATCTCTCTAGCTCGGGGGTGACCCTCTTGCAGGTCTACGATAGGGAGGAGAGCAGCTTGTGTGGTGTTTCTTTCTTTGTGTGTTATGTAGGTCTTCTTGGAGCTATTTATGAAGTTTGAAGAAGTTTCTTGTGTTGAGAAAATATTTTATTTTCCTTTACTCTTAAGGCTCTATAAGAGAGCTTGGTCATATTAGTGACTGCATCCTGGTTGATTTATCAAAAGGAGAAAATTATCTCGCTACAGTTGTACAAATTGTTATTTTTGGAGTTGTGAGGAAATTACTTCCTTATTATATTGATAGTTGTAGTTTTATTGTTCATTTAGTTTTGCCATTTGGAAAGGAAATAAATTTGGATTAAAGTTGTGTAATTGAGTTAAAAAGAAACTAATCTCACATTAAAAGTTTGCCTTAATATGAATAGTGAATAGTAACAGAATAGTGAATAGTGAATAGTAAAAGTGGGATTTATTTATGCATATTGTATAATACGAATTGAATAGATGATTAAACTTAGTTTGCAATTCGGAAATACAATGTTTATATTTGTTAAAAAAAAAAATTAACTCTTTGCTCTGTTTTTAATGATTTATTGGATAGTAATCTGTTTTAACAAATTATATATATTTATTTATTATATATATATTCTATACTTTCTTTACAGTTAAGGAACTTATTAATGAAATTGTGAGTTAAAGTGAACTGAGATAATGGCAGTATATATATATATATATATATTTAAATTAAATTTTTTAGAGAAACGGAAGAGAGGGCAAATGATCATGTTTTGTTGAAAAATGATCTATCACCTAAAACAACTGCTGTTCAAATGTAATTCGTGAGTGTAATACCCCGCTAACAACTGCTTTGTTTACTACTTAAGCTTACGCCACCAAGCACACTTACGCGTGCGAGGGGGAAATACAGAGTAGTAAGGGAAAATTTTTGATAGTTCATATCATGACCACATAGTTGGAGGCATCGGAAGGATAGGATGAGTGGGATTAACACTCAAGCCCATCCTTTCTCCATTTCCAAGGCTTGAAATGACTCCATGGTCCACCAATAATAGAGGGGCTTATCTTCTTGTTCCCTCACTTTTGGTGAGAGTCCCCATGAAGTGGTGTGGTCCTTCATAGATGGGGATATTTTTTTAATTCCACTTGGGATAGTGGAAAAAGGAGTGGGGTCATTTAAATATTACAATCTTAAAAAAATTCATAAATATTACAATCTTTAATTCATTTTTGTCCTCACATATGAATTTAAAATTAACAAATAATGTGAGCCCTTGATGTCATAATCCACTCTTCCCAAAAAAATAAATTTTTAATTCACCCACTATAAATTTAAAATTCACAAATAATGAGAGCCCTTGATGTCATAATCCACTCTTCCCAAAAAAATAAATTTTTAATTCATCCACTATGAATTTAAAATTCACAAATAATGAGAGCCCTTGATGTCATTATCCACTCTTCCCAAAAAAATAAATTTTTAATTCATCCACTATGAATTTAAAATTCACAAATAATGAGAGCCCTTGATGTCATAATCCACTCTTACCAAAAAAATAAATTTTTAATTCATCCACTATGAATTTAAAATTCACAAATAATGTGAGCCCTTGATGTCAACTCTTGATCCTCACTTTCATTCCTTTTTCAGAAAATCTATAAATAAAACCCTTCTCTAAGCAATTAGAGAAGACTAGATTTTTGCAGGGGAACTTGATTCTTGCAGGGGAACTTCATTCTTGCAGGGGGACTTCATTCTTGCATTCTTATCATGCCTAATTTCCTCTAGGAAATCTTCTTCTGGCATCCTCATAATGCCCAATTCCTTCTCTATTCTCCTCTTCATAGCCTCATAATGCTGAAATTATTCTAGCCATCCTATATCCTCCATTCATTATCCCTTGCTTGTGATCATAGAGAGATTGTTTTTTCTTTTAGAAGGAGAGATTGGGAGAATAGACTAAGTGTGGAGCTCTTCATCAACTGCATCCATTAAAGGGCTTTTTAAGGTTGGATTTCATGGCTTTTCCTTTGTATTTCTATTTGTTGCATGAAGGATGTGTGAAAATTATTTATTTTACTTGTGTTGTAAATTTTGTTATTGTGAAAAAATTTTATTGGGTGTTCACAAAGCATCTTCCACTTGCGAGAAATGCTCATCAAGTGTGGGGTAAGGGAGGAGTGATTCTCCTCGAGTGCATGCCTTATTTCTTTTGAGATGTTGAAAGCCTTGAGGGCATTTGTGTGAATTTGAGAAAATTGGTTATATGGCTTGAGAGCCAAATATGATATTCCTTGAAATCTGATGATCTTGTTTGGCTTGAGGCCATGAAAAAAAAATTGTGTTGAATTATTGTGAAGGGTGGTACTCTAGAGTTGAGTGTGTCCACTCTCTTACCCCTCTGTAAACTCACCTTTGTTGAGTTTTTGTGTTGTGTAAATATCCATAGGTGAATGTGTGTTTCGATGTGTTATTTTTACCTGTTGTGAAGTGGATTTGGATTCCCTAAGTGTGTGGATGATCTCCCTAGCTCGGAGGTGACCCTCTTACGGGTCTATGGTAGGGAGGAGAGCAGCTTGTGTGGTGTTTCTTCCCTTGTGTGTTATGCAGGTATTCTTGGAGCTATTTGTGAAGTTTGGAGAAGTTTCTTGTGTTGGAAAAATATTTTATTTTCCTTTACTCTTAAGGCTCTATAAGAAAGCCTGGTCGTATTAGTGACTGCATCTTGGTTGATTCGTCAAAAGGAGAAAGTTATCTCCCTATTGTTGTATAAATTGATATTTTGAAGTTGGGAAGAAATCCTCTATTTTTGGGTTGATGTTTGTATTTCTATTGTTCATTAAGTGTTACCATTTTGTAATGAGGAAAGGAAGAGAAAATTTGTTTTTAAAAAGATATTAGACTTGTCTAGTTCCTTCTTCTTCTACTTGCAAAGTTGTGAGTTAGTTGATGTTTTAATTAAGTTTGTAAAAGTATTATTTCTATGCAAGTTTAGTAGAAATATTAGTTTTAAATTTTGCTATAAGTCAAGTTGTAATTTTGCTACCATGAAAGAAATAAAATTTGGGCTGCAGTATTGCTTTTGAAATTACCGCCACCTTGAGGGTCTCTTCCTAGGATGGGGACCATTTTGCTATTCACTTTTCACTATTTACTATTCACTTTTCACTATTTACTATTCACTTTCCACTAATCACTATTCATTTTTACTATTCACTATTTACTTTTACTATTCACTTTTCACTATTCATTGAAGGCAAACTATATGTAGTTTAAAACATTTGACTTGAAATAGAAATTTTAATCAAAGAAAGTGGGATTTATTTATGTATAATGTATAATACGAATTGAATAGACGTTTAAACTCAGAGTTGCAATTCAGAAATACATTGTTTATACAATTACAATTTAAAAAGAGTATAGGTAAATATATTTTAATTTTAAGGAAGAGTTTCTTAGAAGTTTTAACAATTATCCTAAATTAAATGATAGGAAAATGAAGAGGAAAGTATGATCCCTTTATTTACAAAGGACACTGAAAATAAACGCAAACAAGCCATCACAGGCATTCCATGAGTGGCCATTTTAAACTCAACTGTAGATTTAGAGAATAAACGTCTAATTAAAAAATAAGAGAGAGAAAGAGAAAGAACAACTAACCTT
This sequence comes from Cunninghamia lanceolata, assembly GCA_027924645.1. Taxonomy (NCBI): domain Eukaryota; kingdom Viridiplantae; phylum Streptophyta; class Pinopsida; order Cupressales; family Cupressaceae; genus Cunninghamia; species Cunninghamia lanceolata. Next base: position 3,200,884 of record BSBN01000516.1, read on the forward strand.
GGAAAAGAAAGAGGAGAAAATGTGCGGCATTTCCAAACAGGGCTAAGAGAACCAAGTAAGTTTAACCTACCGTCCACTTCATGGGTAGGAATATTTTTTTAATTCCACTTGGGATAGTGGAAAAAAGAGTGGGGATATTTAAATATTACAATCTTAAAAAAATTCATAAATATTACAATCTTTAATTCTTTTTTGTCCTCACATATGAATTTAAAATTCACAAATAATGAGAGCCATTGATATCATAATCCACTCTTCCCAAAAAAATAAATTTTTAATTCATCCACTATGAATTTAAAATTCACAATTAATGTGAGCCCTTGATCTCAACTCTTGATCCTCACCTTCCATTCCCTTTTCAGAAAATCTATAAATAAAACCCTTCTCTAAGCAATTAGAGAAGACTGAATTTTTGCAGGGGAACTTGATTCTTGCAGGGGAACTTCATTCTTACAAGGGGACTTCATTCTTGCATTCTTATCATGCCTAATTTCCTCTAAGAAATCTTCTTCTGGCATCCTCATAATGCCCAATTCCTTCTCTATTCTCCTCTTCATAGCCTCATAATGCTGAAATTATTCTAGCCATCCTATATCCTCCATTCATTATCCCTTGCTTGTGATCATAGAGAGATTGTTTTTTTTTAGAAGGAGAGATTGGGAGAAGAGACTAAGTGTGGAGCTCTTCATCAACATCATCCATTAAAGGGCTTTTTAAGGTTGGATTTCATGGCTTTTCCTTTGTATTTCTAGTTGTTGCATGAAGGAAGTGCGAAAATTATTTATTTGTTGCATGAAGGATGTGTGAAAATTATTTATTTTGCTTGTGTTGTAAATTTTGTTATTGTGGAAAAATTTTATTGGGTGTTGACAAAGCGTCTTCCACTTGGGAGAAACGCTCATCAAGTGTGGGGTAAGGGAGGAGTGATCCTCCTCGAGTGCATGCCTTATTTCTTTTGAGATGTTGAAAGCCTTGAGAGCATTTGTGTGAATTTGAGAAAATTGATTATATGGCTTGAGAGCTAAATATGATATTCCTTGAAATCTGATGATCTTGTTTGGCTTGAGGCCATGAAAAAAAATTGTGTTGAATTATTGTGAAGGGTGGTACTCTAGAGTTGAGTGTGTCCACTCTCTTACCTCTCTGTAAACTTAGCTTTGTTGAGTTTTTGTGTTGTGTAAATATCCATGGGTGAATGTGTGTTTCGATGTGTTATTTTTACCTGTTGTGAAGTAGATTTGGAGTCCCTAGGTGTGTGGATGATCTCCCTAGCTCGGAGGTGACCCTCTTGCGGGTCTACGGTAGGGAGGAGAGCAGTTTGTGTGGTGTTTCTTCCCTTGTGTTTTATGCAAGTATTCTTGGACCTATTTGTGAAGTTTGGAGAAGTTTCTTTTGTTGAAAAAATATTTTGTTTTCCTTTACTCTTAAGGCTCTATAAGAGAGCCTGGTCGTATTAGTGACTGCATCTTGGTTGATTCATCAAAAGGAGAAAGTTATCTCCCTATTGTTGTATAAATTGGTATTTTGAAGTTGGGAAGAAATCCTCTATTTTTGTGTTGATGTTTGTATTTCTATTGTTCATTAAGTGTTACCATTTTGTAATGAGGAAAGGAAGAGAAAATTTGTTTTTAAAAGGATATTAGACTTGTCTAGTTCCTTCTTCTTCTACTTGTAAAGTTGTGAGTTAGTTGATGTTTTAATTAAGTTTGTAAAAGTATTATTTCTATGCAAATTTAGTAGAAATATTAGTTTTAAATTTTGCTATAAGTCAAGTTGTAATTTTGCTACCATGAAAGAAATAAAATTTGGGCTGCAGTATTGCTTTTGAAATTACCGCCACCTTGAGGGTCTCTTCCTAGGATGGGGACCATTTTACTATTCACTTTTCACTTTTCACTATTCATTGAAGGCAAACTATATGTAGTTTAAAACATTTGACTTGAAATAGAAATTTTAATTGAGGAAAGTGGGATTTATTTATACATAATGTATAATACGAATTGAATAGATGTTTAAACTCAGAGTTGTAATTCAGAAATACATTGTTTATACAATTATAATTTAAAAAGAGCATAGGTAAATATATTTTAATTTTAAGGAAGAGTTTCTCGGAAGTTTTAACAATTATCCTAAATTAAATGACAGGAAAATGAAGAGGAAAGTATGATCCCTTCATTTACAAAAGACACTAAAAATAAACGCAAACAAGCCATCACAGGCATTCCATGAGTGGCCATTTTAAACTCAACTGTAGATTTAGAGAATAAACGTCCAATTAAAAAATAAGAGAGAGAAAGAGAAAGAACAACTAACCTTGGAAAACAAAGAAGAGAAAATGCGCGGCATTTCCAAACAGGGCTAAGAGAACTAAGTAAGTTTAACCTACCATCCACTTCATGGGTGGGGATATTTTTTTAATTCCACTTGGGATAGTGGAAAAAGGAGTGGGGTTATTTAAATATTACAATCTTAAAAAAATTCATAAATATTACAATCTTTAATTTATTTTTGTCCTCACATGTGAATTTAAAATTCACAAATAATGTGAGCCCTTGATGTCATAATCTACTCTTCCCAAAAAAATAAATTTTTAATATATCCACTATGAATTTAAAATTCACAAATAATGTGAGCCCTTGATGTCATAATCCACTCTTCCCAAAAAAATAAATTTTTAATTCATCCACTATGAATTTAAAATTCATAAATAATGTGAGCCCTTGATGTCATCATCCACTCTTCCCAAAAAAATGAATTTTTAATTCATCCACTATAAATTTAAAATTCACAAATAATGTGAGCCCTTGATGTCATCATCCACTCTTCCCAAAAAAATGAATTTTTAATTCATCCACTATGAATTTAAAATTCACAAATAATGTGAGCCCTTGATGTCATAATCCACTCTTCCCAAAAAAATAAATTTTTAATTCATCTACTATGAATTTAAAATTCATAAATAATGTGAGCCCTTGATCTCAACTCTTGATCCTCACCTTCCATTCCCTTTTCAGAAAATCTATAAATAAGACCCCTCTCTAAGCAATTAAAAAGACTAAATTTTTGCAGGGGAACTTCATTCTTGCAGGGGAACTTCATTCTTACAGGGGGACTTCATTCTTGCATTCTTATCATGCCTAATTTCCTCTAGGATATCTTCTTCTGGCATCCTCATAATGCCCAATTCCTTCTCTATTCTCCTCTTCATAGCTTCATAATGCCGAAATTATTCTAGCCATCCTATATCCTCCATTCATTATCCCTTGCTTGTGATCATAGAGAGATTGTTTTTTTTGAGAAGGAGAGATTGGGAGAAGAGACTAAGTGTGGAGCTCTTCATCAACTTCATCCATTAAAGGGCTTTTTAAGGTTGGATTTCATGGCTTTTCCTTTGTATTTCTATTTGTTGCATGAAGGATGTGTGAAAATTATTTATTTTGCTTGTGTTGTAAATTTTGTTATTGTGGGAAATTTTATTGGGATGTTGACAGAGCTTCTTCCACTTGAGAGAAATGCTCATCAACTGTGGGGTTTTGACAGAGCGTCTTCCACTTGGGAGAAATACTCATCAAGTGTGGGGTAAGGGAGGAGTGAGCCTCCTCGAGTGCATGCCTTGTTTCTTTTGAGATGTTGAAAGCCTTGAGGGCATTTATGTGAATTTGAGAAAATTGGTTATATGGCTTGAGAGCCAAATATGATATTCCTTGAAATCTGATCATCTTGTTTGGCTTGAGGCCATGAAAAAAAAATTGTGTTGAATTATTGTAAAGGGTGGTACTCTAGAGTTGAGTGTGTCCACTCTCTTACCCCTCTATAAACTCACCTTTGTTGAGTTTTTGTGTTGTGTAAATATCCATGGGTGTATGTGTGTTCTGGTGTGTTATTTTTTTTACCTGTTGTGAAGTAGATTTGGATTCCCTAGGTGTGTGGATGATCTCCCTAACTCGAGAGTGACCCTCTTGTGGGTCTATGGTAGGGAGGAGAAAAATTTGTGTGGTGTTTCTTCCCTTGTGTGTTATGCAGGTATTCTTGGAGCTATTTGTGAAGTTTGGAGAAGTTTCTTGTGTTGAGAAAATATTTTATTTTCCTTTACTCTTAAGGCTCTATAAGAGAGCCTGGTCGTATTAGTGACTGCATCCTGGTTGATTCGTCAAAAGGAGAAATTTATCTCCCTATTGTTGTATAAATTGGTATTTTGAAGTTGGGAAGAAATCCTCTATTTTTGGGTTGATGTTTGTATTTCTATTGTTCATTATACATTATGCATAAAATATATTCCTTATCGAATATATTGCTATTATTTATGCATAATGTATTTATTTATTGTTGTTCGATAAAGTAGGAAGGAGAACGTGGTTGCTGACGCTTTAAGTCGGAGGCCCCATGAGATCCTGACCTTGACATTAAAGGTGAAGTTGAGGGACCGCATCTTACAGCATCTATCAGAGGACGAATGGTTTCTTGAGGTGCAGTAAGAAATTTAGAATCAGGGGGCCCATAAGGGTAAATTCACAAGATATTCTCTTGAGTCTGATGGTTTGCTTAGACATCGGCAGCACATCTATGTACCCCATGCAGGTGACCTGCGTACAGTGATTCTTTCAGAGGCTCATAGAGCACCTTATGGAGCACATCTAGGAGTGAAGAAGATGCATGCCAATTTGTGACAGTTATATCATTGGGCTGGGATGAGACGAGACATTGCAGAATATGTTGCTCGTTGCCTTGAGTGTCAGAGGGTTAAGGCCGAGCATCAACATCCAACAGGACTGTTGTACCCTCACGAGATACCTGAGTGAAAATGGGACACCATTTCCATGGACTTTATCGTTGGTCTACCTATGTCATCACGTCGTCATGATGCCATCATGGTGACAGCTGACAAGTTGACCAAGGTGGTGCATTTCTCACCTGTACGCACAATGTACAATGCACCATTAGTAGTGAGAGTGTTCTTAAATTAGATTGTTAGACTTCATGGAGTACCTTGCCGCATCATTTCTGATAGAGACTCTGTATTCACTTCATCATTTTGGAGAGCCTTACGTCAGGTGTTGGGCACACAGCTCAACTTCAGTTCAGCATACCATCTGGAGATCGACAGATAGACAGAGAGAATTAATCAGGTGTTAGAAGATATGCTTCATATGTATGTTATGGACCACCAGTCTATATGGGAGAAGTATCTGTATCTGGTTGAGTTTGGCTACAATAATGGGCATCACAGCTCGTTGGGTATGCCTCCTTTCTAGGCTTTATACGGCAGACCATGTAGGACACCATTGAGTTGGGATCGGATAGAGGACAGGGTCGCCATTGGTCCAGAACTAGTTCAAGACATGGAGCAGTAGATTGCACTGATTAAACAAAGACTTCAAGAGGCACAGGATAGACAGAAAAAGTATGCCGATGCAAAGAGAACTGATCGGAGCTTCTCACTAGGTGATAGGGTATTTTTGAGAGTGTGACCGCACAAGAGTCCAATCTGTTACAGAAAGGGCTCTAAACTCATACCTCAGTTTGTAGGACCTTTTAAGATTTTAGAGCAGATAGGACCTATAGCCTATCATCTCGCCTTGCCACCTAGCCTGTCACATATCCACGATGTTTTTCATGTTTTAGTTTTACGCTGTTATATCTCTGACTTATCTCACATATTAGATTGGAGTGCTCTTCAGGAAGAGGCAGACAGACAACTAGCGTTGGAGCTAATTCGCATATTGGCTTGTCAGACGCTGGGTCTTCGAGGTCGAGAGTTGGACCAGGTTAAGGTCCAGTGGGACATGTATGACGAGGTCACCACAATATGGGAGGATGCTGCGAGACTGAGGACTCTGTATCATCACCTCTTTGATGACTTCCAAGAGGAAGTACAGTCTTCAGGGGGGGAGAATGTGAGGCCAACACTTTTTCATTTCCGTACATGTGACTATTTAGCTTACTATTGTTGGTATTTTTATATTTATGGGACTGTTGTTCCCAGATTTTCAAACTATTAAACCTTATTATGTTAAAGTAAAACTAATTAGGTGATGTTAGTTAGATGTTTGCTTTAAGAGAAAATAAATTGGGTGATGTTATATAGATGTTTATTCTATTAGGAAAACTAATTAGGTGATGTCCGATTAATGTTTACATTACAGGAAAATTAATTGGGTGAAGTTAGATAGAAAATTGTCATGTCATTTCATTATGTTTATAAGAACTGTGGTATACTTTAGAAATGTATGTATTAAATTTACTTCGGCTATGATGTGTATATGTGGAATTAACTTTGAGATTGAGTGTGCAGGTATTTCTAACAAAACCATAGATACAGGAGATTATTCCACACCTTATGTCGTAATCCCTTGTGAAGGCGATCTAGTTCCATGAGGAACCAAGATCAACTTTGTGTTTGGTGTAATGTTGTAATGTTGTAATATTGTCTTGCATGAGGTTGAATGGGTTAGGTCTACCCTTTTGTAAAATTAAATTATGATTTGTGTTGTAAGAATTGTATTTAAATTTTATTTATTTAATTTAAATTTTTGAGACCCTTTTCTTGTGTCTTAACTTGACTCTGGGTGTCCTAACTAAGTTTAAATTGACCCTGGGTTATACCCCATGGGTCTAGGGTCACTTTTGACTTGGGTAATCCTTAGTTAACCTCCGTATGGTCACCTTAACTTCACAGTGAAGTTAAGTGACGAATTTGGAGCCATGGGAAGGATAGGATGAGTGGGATCAACACTCAAGCCCATCCTTTCTCCATTTCCAAGGCTTGAAATGACTCCATGGTCCACCAATAATGGAGGGACTTATCTTCTTGTTCCCTCAATTTTGGTAAGAGTCCCCATGAAGTGGTGTGGTCCTTCATGGGTGGGGATATTTTTTTTAATTCCACTTGGGATAGTGGGGATATTTTTTTAATTCCACTTGGGATAGTGGAAAAAGGAGTGGGGTTATTTAAATATTACAATCTTAAAAAATTCATAAATATTACAATCTTTAATTGATTTCTGTCCTCACATGTGAATTTAAAATTCACAAATAATGTGAGCCATTGATGTCATCATCCACTCTTCCCAAAAAAATAAATTTTAATTCATCCACTATGAATTTAAAATTCACAAATAATGTGAGCCCTTGATGTCATCATCCACTCTTCCCAAAAAAATAAATTTTTAATTCATCCACTATGAATTTAAAATTCACAAATAATGTGAGCCCTTGATGTCATAATCCACTCTTCCCAAAAAAATAAATTTTTAATTCATCCACTATGAATTTAAAATTCACAAATAATGTAAGCCCTTGATGTCATAATCTACTCTTCCCAAAAAAATAAATTTTTAATTCATCCACTATGAATTTAAAATTCACAAATAAAGTGAGCCCTTGATCTCAACTCTTGATCCTCACCTTCCATTCCCTTTTCAAAAAATCTATAAATAAGACCCTTCTCTAAGCAATTAGGGAAAACTAAATTTTTGCAGGGAAACTTGATTCTTGCAGGGGAACTTCATTCTTGCAAGGGGACTTCATTCTGGCATTCTTATAATACCTAATTTTCTCTAGGAAATCTTCTTCTGGCATCCTCATAATGCCCAATTCCTTCTCTATTCTCCTCTTCATAGCTTCATAATGCTGAAATTATTCTAGCCATCCTATATCCTCCATTCATTATCCCTTGCTTGTGATCATAGAGAGATTGTTTTTTTAGGAGAGATTGGGAGAAGAGACTAAGTGTGGAGCTCTTCATCAACTTCATCCATTAAAGGATTTTTAAGGTTGGATTTCATGGCTTTTCCTTTGTATTTCTATTTGTTGCATGAAGGATGTGTGAAAATTATTTATTTGTTGCATGAAGAATGTGTGAAAATTATTTATTTTGCTTGTGTTGTAAATTTTCTTATTGTGAGAAATTTTATTGGGATGTTGACAAAGCTTCTTCCACTTGGGAGAAATGTTCATCAACTGTGGGGTGTTGACATAGCATCTTCCACTTGGGAGAAATGCTCATCAAGTGTGGGGTAAGGGAGGAGTGATCCTCCTCGAGTGCATGCCTTGTTTCTTTTGAGAAGTTGAAAGCCTTGTGGGCATTTGTGTGAATTTGAGAAAATTGGTTATATGGCTTGAGAGCCAAATATGATATTCCTTGAAATCTAATGATCTTGTTTGGCTTGAGGCATGAGAAAAAAATTGTGTTGAATTATTGTGAAGGGTGGTACTCTAGAGTTGAGTGTGTCCACTCTCTTACCCCTCTGTAAACTCACCTTTGTTGAGTTTTTGTGTTGTGTAAATATCCATGGGTGTATGTGTGTTTCGATGTGTTGTTTTTACCTATTGTGAAGTGGATTTGGATTCCCTAGGTGTGTGGAGGATCTCCCTAGCTCAGGGGTGACCCTCTTGCGGGTCTACAGTAGGGAGGAGAGCAGCTTGTGTGGTGTTTCTTCCCTTGTGTGTTATGTAGGTATTCTTGGAGCTATTTGTGAAGTTTGGAGAAATTTCTTGTGTTGAGAAAATATTTTATTTTCCTTTACTCTTAAGGCTCTATAAGAGAGCCTGGTTGTATTAGTCACTGCATCCTAGTTGATTCGTCAAAAGGAGAAAGTTATCTCCCTATTGTTGTATAAATTAGTATTTTGAAGTTGGGAAGAAATCCTCTATTTTTGGGTTGATGTTTGTATTTCTATGGTTAATTAAGTTTTACCATTTGAAAATGAGGAAAGGAAGAGAAAATTTGTTTTTAAAAGGATATTAGACTTGTCTAGTTCCTTCTTCTTCTACTTGCAAAGTTGTGAGTTAGTTGATGTTTTAATTAAGTTTGTAAAAGTATTATTTCTGTGCAAGCTTAGTAGAAATATTAGTTTTAAATTTTTTTATAAGTCAAGTTGTAATTTTGCTACCATGAAAGAAATGAAATTTGGGCTGCAGTATTACTTTTGAAATTACCGCCACCTTAAGGGTCTCTTCCTAGGATGGGGACCATTTTACTATTCGCATTTCACTATTTACTATTCACTTTCCATTATTCACTATTTATTTTTACTATTCACTATTTACTTTTACTATTCACTTTTCACTATTCATTGAAGGCAAACTATATGTAGTTTAAAACATTTGACTTGAAATAGAAATTTTAATTGAGGAAAGTGGGATTTATTTATTCATAATGTATAATACGAATTGAATAGATGTTTAAACTCAGAGTTGCAATTCAGAAATACATTATTTATACAATTACAATTTAAAAAGAGCATAGGGAAATATATTTTAATTTTAAGGAAGAGTTTCTCAGAAATTTTAACAATTATCCTAAATTAAATGACAGGAAAATGAAGAGGAAAGTATGAACCCTTCATTTACAAAGGACACTAAAAATAAACGTAAACAAGCCATCACAGGCATTCTATAAGTGGCCATTTTAAACTCAACTGTAGATTTAGAGAATAAACGACCAATTAAAAAAAAAAGAGAAAGAGAAAGAACAACTAACCTTAGAAAACAAAGAGGAGAAAATGCGCGACATTTCCAAACAGGGCTAAGAGAACTAAGTAAGTTTAACCTACCGTTAATCCTGTTTAGGAGCAGGTTGATTATTAAAATTAATTCAAACGTTGAACTAAAACCTAGAACGAAACCCTAGGGGGACTGAGTTAAGTGAAGTTAACCAACCCTGTGTAAGTGATCTGGTTTACCAAGAAATTAGGAATAATGTAAAGGATGTAGTGTTATTGTTGTTGGATAAAAAACGTGAAGAAAAAAAATAGGATAACATAAGATCTTGCACAACGGGAAGGGAAATGAGATAGAAATACAATCAAAATTAAATTTCAGAGAAACGGTAAAATGAACGTGATAGAAATACAATCAAAACTAAATTCTAAGAAAAGGAAGAGAGGGCAAATGAACGGGCTTGGTTGAAAATGCTAAGTTTGAAGGAGGAGAAAATAATATTAAATTCTAGAAAATGAAAAGAAGAATCAGATGATCGAGCTTTGCTGAAAAATGATCTATCACCTAAAATAATTGTTGTTTAAATATAATTCGTGAGATTAACCTAAGTCAGGAAACCACGCATTTTCTTGCTTAGGGTGTGTGCACATGTATTTGGTACGCCACCGACAACTGTATTGTTTTCACCTTAAGCGTATGCCACCAAGCACGCCTACGCGTGCGAGGTGATTTTTAGGGAAGAGTGGAAAATTTTTTGGTATTTCGTGTCATGACCACATGGCGCATGTGGACATGACACGTGTGATGCGTGATGTGACCGCATGGGAAATGTGGGCATGACACAGAAATAATACTTTTACAAACTTAATTAAAACATCAACTAACTCACAACTTTGCAAGTAGAAGAAGAAGGAACTAGACAAGTCTAATATCCTTTTAAAAACAAATTTTCTCTTCCTTTCCTAATTACAAAATGGTAACACGTAATGAACAATAGAAATACAAACATCAACCCAAAAATAGAGAATTTCTTCCCAACTTCAAAATACCAATTTATACAACAATAAGGAGATAACTTTCTCCTTTTGATGAATCAACAGGATGCAGTCACTAATATGACCAGGCTCTCTTATAGAGCCTTAAGAGTAAAGGAAAATAAAATATTTCCCAACACAAGAAACTTCTCCAAACTTCACAAATAGCCCCAAGAAAACCTGCATAACACACAAGGGAAGAAACACCACACAAGTTGCTCTCCTCCCTACCGTAGACCCGCAAGAGGGTCACCCTCGAGCTAGGGAGATTATCCACACACTTAGGGAATCTAAATCTACTTCACAAAAGGTAAAAACAACACATCGAAACACACATACACCAATGGATATTTACACAACACAAAAACTCAACAAAGGTGAGTTTACAGAGGGGTAAGAGAGTGGACACACTCAACTCTAGAGTACCACTCTTCACAATAATTCAACACAATTTTTTTCTCATGGCCTCAAGCCAAACAAGATCATCAGATTTCAAAGAATATCATATTTGGCTCTCAAGCGATATAACTAATTTTCTCAAATTCACATAAATGCCCTTAAGGCTTTCAACATCTCAAAAGAAACAAGGCATGCACTCGAAGAGGATCACTCCTCCCTTACCCCACACTTGATGAGTATTTCTCCCAAGTGGAAGACACTCTGTCAACACCCCACAGTTAATGAGCATTTCTCCCAAGTGGAAGAAGCTCTGTCAATATCCCAATAAAATTTCCCACAATAACAAAATTTACAACACAAGCAAAATAAATAACTTTCACACATCCTTCATGCAACAAATAGAAATACAAAGGAAAAGCCATGAAATCCAACCTTAAAATTGCCTTTAATGGATGAAGTTGATGAAGAGCTCCACACTTAGTGTCTTCTCCCAATCTCTCCTTCTCAAAAAAAAATTTCTCTATGATCACCAGCAAGGGATAATGAATGGAGGATATAGGATGGCTAGAATAATTTTGGCATTATGAGACTATGAAGAGGAGAATAGAGAAGGAACTGGGCATTATGAGGATGCCAGAAGAAGATTTCCTGGAGGAAATTAGGCATGATAAGAATGCAAGAATGAAGTCCCCCTGCAAGAATGAAGTTCCCCTGCAAGAATGAAGTTCCCCTGCAAAAATTCAGTCTATTTAATTGCTTAGAGAGGAGTCTTATTTATAAATTTTCTGAAAAGGAAATGGAAGGTGAGGATCAAGAGTTGAGATCAAGGGCTCACATTATTTGTGAATTTTAAATTCATAGTGGATGAATTAAAAAAAAAAAAATTTGGGAAGAGTGGATTATGACATCAAAGGCTCACATTATTTGTGAATTTTAAATTCATAGTGGATGAATTAAAAATTTATTTTTTTGGAAAGAGTGGATGATGACATCAAGGGCTCACATTATTTGTGAATTTTAAATTCATAGTGGATAAATTGAAAATTTATTTTTTTTGGAAGAGTGGATGATGACATCAAGGGCTCACATTATTTGTGAATTTTAAATTCATAGTGGATGAATTAAAAATTTATTTTTTTGGGAAGAGTGGATTATGACATCAAGGGCTCACATTATTTGTAAATTTTAAATTCATAGTGGATAAATTAAAAATTTATTTTTTTGGGAAGAGTAGATTATGACATTAAGGACTCACATTATTTGTGAATTTTAAATTCACATGTGAGGACAAAAATGAATTAAAGATTGTAATATTTATGAATTTTTTTAAGATTGTAATATTTAAATAACCCCACTCCTTTTTCCACTATCCCAAGTGGAATTAAAAAAATATCCCCACCCATGAAGTGGATGGTAGGTTAAACTTACTTAGTTCTCTTAGCCCTGTTTGGAAATGCCGCGCATTTTCTCTTCTTTGTTTTCCAAGGTTAGTTGTTCTTTCTCTTTCTCTCTCTTATTTTTTAATTGGACGTTTATTCTCTAGATCTACAGTTGAGTTTAAAATGGCCACTCATGGAATGCCTGTGATGGCTTGTTTGTGTTTATTTTCAGTGTCTTTTGTAAATAAAGGGATCATACTTTCTTCTTCATTTTCCTGTCATTTAATTTAGGATAATTGTTAAAACTTCCAAGAAACTCTTCCTTAAAATTAAAATATATTTACCTATGCTCTTTTTAAATTGTAATTGTATAAACAATGTATTTCTGAATTGCAACTCTGAGTTTAAACATCTATTCAATTCATATTATACATTATGCATAAATAAATCCCACTTTCCTCGATTAAAATTTCTATTTCAAGTCAAATGTTTTAAACTACATATAGTTTGCCTTCAATGAATAGTGAAAAGTGAATAGTAAAAATAAATAGTGAATAGTAAAAAAGAATAGAAATTAGTGGAAAGTGAATAGTAAATAGTGAAAAGTGAATAGTAAATAGTGAAAAGTGATTAGTAAAATGGTCCCCATCCTAGAAAGAGACCCTCAAGGTGGTGGTAATTTCAAAAGCAATACTGCAGCCCAAATTTTATTTCTTTCATGGTAGCAAAATTACAACTTGACTTATAGCAAAATTTAAAACTAATATTTCTACTAAGCTTGCATAGAAATAATACTTTTACAAACTTAATTAAAACATCAACTAACTCACAACTTTGCAAGTAGAAGAAGAAGGAACTAGACAAGTCTAATATCCTTTTAAAAATAAATTTTCTCTTCCTTTCCTCATTACAAAATGGTAACACTTAATGAACAATAGAAATACAAACATCAACCCAAAAACAAAGAATTTCTCCCCAACTTCAAAATACCAATTTATACAACAATAGGGAGATAAGTTTCTCCTTTTGACGAATCAACCAGGATGCAATCACTAATATGACCAGGCTCCCTTATAGAGCCTTAAGAGTAAGGAAAATAAAATATTTTCCCAACACAAGAAACTTCTCTAAATTTCACAAATAGCTCCAAGAATACCTGCATAACACACAGGGGAGGAAACACCACACAAGCTTCTCTCCTCCCTACCGTAGACCCATAAGAGGGTCACCTCCGAGCTACAGAGATCATCCACACACCTAGGAAATCCAAATCCACTTCACAATAGGTAAAAACAACACATCGAAACACACATTCAACCATGGATATTTACACAACACAAAAACTCAACAAAGGTGAGTTTACAGAGGGGTAAAAGAGTGGACACACTCAACTCTAGAGTACCACCCTTCACAATAATTCAACACAATTTTTTTTTCATGGCCTCAAGCCAAACAAGATCATCAGATTTCAAAGAATATCATATTTGGCTCTCAAGCCATATAACCAATTTTCTCAAATTCACGCAAATGCCCTCAAGGCTTTCAATATCTCAAAAGAAACAAGGCATGCACTCGAGGAGGATCACTCCTCCCTTACCCCACACTTGATGAGCATTTCTCCCAAGTGGAAGATGCTCTGTCAACACCCAATAAAATTTTTCCACAATAACAAAATTTACAACACAAGCAAAATAAATAATTTTCACACATCCTTCATGCAATAAATAAATAATTTTCACACTTCCTTCATGCAACAAATAGAAATACAAAGGAAAAGCCATGAAATCCAACCTTAAAAAGCCCTTTAATGGATGAAGTTGATGAAGAGCTCCACGCTTAGTCTCTTCTCCCAATCTCTCCTTCTAAAAAAAAATAATCTCTCTATGATCACAAGCAAGGGATAATGAATGGAGGATATAGGATAGCTAGAATAATTTCAGCATTATGAGGCTATGAAGAGGAGAATAGAGAAGGAATTGGGCATTATAAGGATGCTAGAAGAAGATATCCTAGAGGAAATTAGGCATGATAAGAATGCAAGAATGAAGTCCCCCTACAAGAATCAAGTTCCCCTGCGAGAATCAAGTTCCCCTGCAAAAATTCAGTCTTTCTAATTGCTTAGAGAGGGGTCTTATTTATAGATTTTCTGAATTATGATTTGTGTTGTATGAATTGTATTTGAATTTTAATTATTTAATTTAAATTTTTGAGACCCTTTTCTTGTGTCTTAACTTGACCCTGGGTTATACCCCATGGGTCTAGGGTCACTTTTGATTTAGGTAACCCTTAGTTAACCTTCGTATGGTCACCTTAACTTCATAGTGAAGTTAAGTGACGAATTTGGAGGCATGGGAAAGATAGGATGAGTGGGATTAACACTCAAGCCTATCTTTTCTATATATCTAAGGCTTGAAATGACTCCATGATCCACCAATAATGGAGGGGCTTATCTTCTTGTTCCCTCACTTTTGGTGATAGTCCCCATGAAGTGGTGTGGTCCTTCATGGGTGGGGATATTTTTTTAATTCCACTTGGGATAGTGGAAAAAGGAGTGGGGTTATTTAAATATTACAATCTTAAAAAAATTCATAAATATTACAATCTTTAATTCTTTTTTGTCCTCACATATGAATTTAAAATTCACAAATAATGTGAGCCCTTGATGTCATAATCCACTCTTCCCAAAAAAATAAATTTTTAATTCATCCACTATGAATTTAAAATTCACAAATAATGAGAGCCCTTGATGTCATAATCTACTATTCCTAAAAAAATAATTTTTAATTCATCCACTATGAATTTAAAATTCACAAATAATGAGAGCCCTTGACGTCATAATCCACTCTTCCCAAAAAAATAAATTTTTAATTCATCCACTATGAATTTAAAATTCACAAATAATGAGAGCCCTTGATGTCATAATCTACTCTTCCCAAAAATATGAATTTTTAATTCATCCACTATGAATTTAAAATTCACAAATAATGAGAGCCCTTGATGTCATAATCCACTCTTCCCAAAAAAATGAACTTTTAATTCATCCACTATGAATTTAAAATTCACAAATAATGTAAGCCTTTGATCTCAACTCTTGATCCTCACCTTCCATTCCCTTTTCAGAAAATCTATAAATAAGACCATTCTCTAAGCAATTAGAGAAGACTGGATTTTTGCAGGGGAACTTGATTGTTGCAGGGGAACTTCATTCTTGCAGGGGGACTTCATTCTTGCATTCTTATCATGCCTAATTTCTCTAAGAAATCTTCTTCTGGCATCCTCATAATGCCTAATTCCTTATTTTTTCTCCTCTTCATAGCCTCATAATCCCAAAATTATTCTAACCATCCTATATCCTCCATTCATTATCCCTTGCTTGTGATCATAGAGAGATTGTTTTTTTTTTTAGAAGGAGAGATTGAGAGAAGAGACTAAGTGTGGAGCTCTTCATCAACTTCATCCATTAAAGGGCTTTTTAAGGTTGGATTTCATTGCTTTTCCTTTGTATTTCTATTTGTTGCATGAAGGAAGTGCAAAAATTATTTATTTGTTGCATGAAGGATGTGTGAAAATTATTTATTTTGCTTGTGTTGTAAATTTTGTTATTGTGGGGAAATTTTATTGGGTGTTGGCAGAGCATCTTCCACTTGAGAGAAATGCTCATCAAGTGTGGGGTGTTGACAGAGTGTCTTAAACTCATATATTCCCTATTTTTTTCTTCACATTCTTTATCGAACAGCAATAACACTACATCCTTTACATTATTCCTATTTTTTTGGTAAACCAGATCACTTACACAGGGTTGGTTAACTTCACTTGACTCAATCCCCCTAGGGTTCTGTTCTAGGTTTTAGTTCAATGTCTAAATTAATTTTAATAATCAACCTGTTCCTAAACAGGATTAACGGTAGGTTAAACTTACTTAGTTCTCTTAGCCCTGTTTGGAAATGCCATGCATTTTCTCCTCTTTGTTTTCCAAGGTTAGCTGTTCTTTCTCTTTCTCTCTTTTTTTTTAATTGGTCGTTTATTCTCTAAATCTATAGTTGAGTTTAAAATGGCCACTCATGGAATGTCTGTGATGGCTTGTTTACGTTTATTTTCAGTGTCCTTTGTAAATGAAGGGATCATACTTTCCTCTTCATTTTCCTGTCATTTAATTTAGGATAATTATTAAAACTTCTGAGAAACTCTTCCTTAAAATTAAAATATATTTACCTATGCTCTGTTTAAATTGTAATTGTATAAACAGTGTATTTCTAAATTGCAACTCTGAGTTTAAACATCTATTCAATTCGTATTATACATTATGCATAAATAAATCCCACTTTCCTCGATTAAAATTTCTATTTCAACTCAAATGTTTTAAACTACATATAGTTTGCCTTCAATGAATAGTGAAAAGTGAATAGTAAAAGTAAATAGTGAATAGTAAAAATGAATAGTGATTAGTGGAAAGTGAATAGTAAATAGTGAAAAGTGAATAGTAAATAGTGAAAAGTGATTAGTAAAATGGTTCCCATACTAAGAAGAGACCCTCAAGGTGGCAGTAATTTCAAAAGCAATACTACAGCCCAAATTTTATTTTTTTCATGGTAGCAAAATTACAACTTGACTTGTAACAAAATTTAAAACTAATATTTCTACTAAGCTTGCACAAAAATAATACTTTTACAAACTTAATTAAAACATCAACTAACTCACAACTTTGCAAGTAGAAGAAGAAGGAACTAGACAAGTCTAATATCCTTTTAAAAATAAATTTTCTCTTCCTTTCCTCATTTTAAAATGGTAAAACTTAATTAACAATAGAAATACAAACATCAACCCAAAAATAGAGGATTTCTTCCCAACTTCAAAATACTAATTTATACAACAATAGGGAGATAACTTTCTCCTTTTCACAAATCAACCAGGATGCAATCACTAATACAACCAGGCTCTCTTATAGAGCCTTAAGAGTAAAAGAAAATAAAATATTTTCCCAACACAAGAAACTTCTCCAAACTTCACAAATAGCTCCAAGAATACCTGCATAACACACAAGGGAAGAAACACCACACAAATTGCTCTCCTCCCTACCATAGACCTGCAAGAGGGTCACCCCCGAGCTAGGGAGATCATCCACACACCTAGGGAATCCAAATCCACTTCACAATAGGTAAAAACAACACATCAAAACACAAATACACCCATGGATATTTACACAACATAAAAACTCAAGAAAGGTGAGTTTACAGAGGGGTAAGAGAGTGGACACACTCAACTCTAAAGTACCACCCATCACAATAATTCAACACAATTTTTTTCTCATGGCCTCAAACCAAACAAGATCATCAGAATTTAAGGAATATCATATTTGGCTCTCAAGCCATATAACCAATTTTCTCAATTTCACACAAATGCCCTCAAGGCTTTCAACATCTCAAAAGAAACAAGGCATGCACTCGAGGAGGATCACTCCTCCCTTACCCCACACTTGATGAGCATTTCTCTCAAGTGGAAGAAGCTCTGTCAACACCTAAATAAATTTCTCCACAATTACATAATTTACAATACAACAAATCAAATTTTATTTCACAAATCCATCATACAAGAAATAGAAAATGCAAAGGAAAGGCCTTGAAATACAACCTTAAAAAGCCCTTTAATGGATGAAGTTGATGTAGAGTTCCTCTCCAGCCTCCTCTCCAAATCTCCCTTCTCAAAAAAAAATCTCTCTATGATCACAAGCAAGGGACAATGAATGGAGGATATAGGATGGCTAGAATAATTTTGGCATTATGAGGCTATGAAAAGGAGAATAGAGAAGAAATTAGGCGTTATGAGGATGCCAGAAGAAGATTTCCTAGAGGAAATTAGGCATGATAAGAATGCAAGAATGAAGTCCCCCTGCAAGAATGAAGTTCCCTTGCAAGAATCAAGTTCCCCTGCAAAATCTAGTCTCCTCTAATTGCTTAGAGAAGGGTCTTATTTATAGATTTTCTGAGAAGGGAATGGAAGGTGAGGATCAAGAGTTGAGATCAAGGGCTCACATTATTTGTAAATTTTAAATTCATAGTGGATGAATTAAAAATTTATTTTTTTAAGATTATAATATTTAAATAACCCCACTATCCCAAGTGGAATTAAAAAATATCCCCACTATCCTAAGTGGAATTAATAAAATATCCCCACTCATGAGGTCCCCCACCATAGTCCTTTTCCAACACATGGAGGAATAAAATAAAATAAGTAAAAATAGAAATAAAGAGGGAGTGGATGACACACCACCCTCTTTATGGGGGGACTCCCACCAAAAGTGAGGGATAAAAAGACAACCCACTCCATTATTGGTGGATCATGGTATCATTCCATGACTTGAAAATGGGCCTAAGTGTGGATTCCACTCATCCCATTATTCCCATGCTTCCAAATTCGTCACTTAACTTCACTGTGAAGTTAAAGTGACCATATGGAGGTTATCCCAAGGTTATCCTAGTCAAAAGGGTCCCTAGACCCATGGGGTATAATCCAGGGTTGATTTTAACCTAGTTAGGACCCCTAGGGTTAAGTTAAAGCACAAGTAAAGGGTCTTAAAAATTTAAAATTCAAAAATAAAATTCTAAACAACAAATCTTACAACACATATCATAATATAATTTTACAAAAGGATAGACTTAACCCATTCAACCTCATGCAAGACAATATTACAACATTACAACATTACACCAAACACAGAGAGGACCTTAAAGGTTGGAGGGCATTTTGGATTGTTGGAGGGCATTGGAGGGCATTTTTACCTTCCTTCCAGATGTTGGATGCTCGGAGGACCTTAAAGGTTGGAGGGTTGGTTGGAGGGCATTTTGTGGGAGGACATTTTATGGGAGGGCATTTTTCCCTGCTGCCTATGTACTATCAAAATCTTATCAAATCTGAATCACTAGAGAGGGGCAAATTTGAAAGAAATCTTTTGATTGTAACTGACCTATCGGATTGATCCCATGGAATCCTGCTTGGTGGGGGCAAATCTGAATAAAATCTTTTGATTGTAACTAATCAAATGACCTCAGTAAAGAGGGGCAAGTGATTTCCAATTTGTACCCATAAGATCTGCATAAAATGACCTGGTGGACCTATTGATCTTGGTTCCTCGTGGAACTAAATTGTTTCACAAGGGATTACAACATAAGGTACGGAATGATCTCTAGTATCTATGGTTTTGTTTAGAAATACCTGCACACTCAATCTCAAAGTTAATTCCACATATACATATTATATCCGAAGCAAATTAAACATATTAATAAGGATATATAACCAATCACTACCTATATCCATCTGGCAACCATATTATATAATAATCAATCATTTTATCATTTTAATCTAGAGCTAGGTGAATAATAAGATACACACCAGTCGGATAAGGGCGGGCCTTACATACTACCCCCTAGGAAATGACTTACTCCTGGAAGTCATCAAGACAAGGTTGGAAGCATTTTCCTAAACTTTTTTGCACCAGACAAGGTAAGTACATAAGATAACATATGCAATAAAGAACTCTTCTCAAGAAAATAAAGCATGGTAACTAAATGTTATAAAGGCTTAATTTCCTTTCACAAAATACACTATATGGGTTGAAATTCAGCACATCTAATCTCAGGATCATCAATCTTCTATACACATGTATAGAGAATCTTCACACATCACATTACAAGTTTATAGAGAAAATACCAATTCATATGTAATTACATCAAATACAGCACTTACACAAACAAACATTTTCATTCATCCACATTACAGGAATTAACTTCACAAGGCTCAAATAAAGGTTTAGGGGAATGTCATAGTCTTCTCATGGAACCAAGTAACCAATAACCAGTGCTTAGTAACCAAAGATCCAAGAACCAGGTAGAATGATGGTCTCAAGGCCACGTGCCTAGGGGCCTCACCATACATTCCCACAATGGCCTACCTTTTGTTTGTATAAGGGGTTTAGCCTCCAAGAGATAGCCAACATAAGAACAAGATCACTAGGAAGGTAAGTGGATAATGACCAGCCCATACTAGTCCACACCTACCCCCATCCTCAAAAGTTTTCCATGTCTGCTTCCTTATATACACTCCTCTAGAGGTCGCTCTATCGACATGGCGAGAAGAACATCACAACATAAGGCCAACACTTGCAAACAAAAATAATCTAGCTTAGCCACCACAAATAACAAATATACCAAAAGAAAGGAGTTTCAAAATCCAACAGTAAAATAAATAAATGCGTGCCATTCCAACAATAAATCAACCATAACCACAAGGATTACGTGAAAAATAGAGAAATCAAAGATTTGTGGCTAAGCTACTTTCAGACAAGATTAAATAACATGGTTGGTCCACATAGGCAAGATACAAAAAGATCACCAAACAACCGAAAGAAATAATCACAATCCAAGAAAGTGCACATTACATCACTATGTGACTAACATTAAGTCACCAATAAGGAAGGAAGGAAACACGGTCACTACATGTGTTATGCAAACACAACCAATGCAATAACATCATGTAGGTAAGTATTATCAATGCACCTTCACGTACTCTTACGTGGAATCGTGCCCTTCTCAAAGATAACACGTCATCAATATAGTACATCATGCCCTTCTCAAAGGTACATGTCATCATTAGAATGTAAATATCTCTAGGATACTACACATCCACTCAAATAAGATACCAAGGTAAGAATAAACCTGCACAAGTAGCATGCCCTCGAGAAAATCACATGCCCATACCAAAACATAACCAAAATCCCATGTCAGATGTCATTAGTACCGTCAAGGAAACAGAGCATGATAGGAAAGCACTATGGGCCTCTCAAAGGTCCATTCACTAAGGAGAAGTAGGGGGGTACTCTGGCATAGGAAGGTATGGTTGGTTGGGTAATCCCAAACCAATGCCACAACATGTCACCATAGCTTCCTAAGTTCTTCCTCTCCACTACTTAACTCCACACATGTAAGGTCCCCAACTCCAAGATTGGACCTTACAGGGTGTACATACAAACAGCCACACAAGCATGAGTCCATCATACTTGTTGTTATACACTCAACCCATAGATGGATACCCAGTATCGCAAGCTCATGAGTACACTAAGCATGTACGGGATAATCACAACACATAGCAAACATATTCATAACAGGTATTTAC
The DNA here is from genome assembly GCA_027924645.1 of Cunninghamia lanceolata. NCBI lineage: Eukaryota > Viridiplantae > Streptophyta > Pinopsida > Cupressales > Cupressaceae > Cunninghamia > Cunninghamia lanceolata. The sequence goes on from BSBN01000516.1 coordinate 3,222,302, forward strand.
ATCCACAAGGTAACACATAACACAATTCTCCTTTAATGTTCATTACTTAGTGAAGAAGGACAACTTTCATACCCCAAAGTCACATAATAATTACCATAAAGGTTCTCTAAGAAATTTACTCAAACATCAACTCAAATTAATCCATTCAAAGCATATTGGAATCCAACCATGACTTTACATTAAGAGATAAGGCAACACCCTCAAGCAAGTACACCAATTTACTAGCTATGCTTGATAGATCATAATTGAACCCAAACAATATTATTTCAACTCACAAGATGGTGACTCACAACACATCACATCATAGAGTTAACGATATCCCATATAACACTACATATGCACTATGAAACCACCACACATTTATCTAACACAAAGTTCATAAAGTAGAGGCATATCACAAGAAGAATCTAATAGCAAGATCACGTCTCTAATTTTACTATTCTACTATGAAGCCTAAACATCTTTTCCGCACAAGGTATGCATAACATGATATCAATTTCACACAAAAATAAAGTTATAAAATACAAATTTTAGTTTGTAAAAGTACTTTACAAAAAGGGTCGCCAAGCACACAAATTCCTCATTGAACAATTTAAGGACATATGTTAATTCTTAACAATTTGCCATGCATAAAACTAATTTTCACCTATTTCTTTCTTAGTATTTTACAAGGTAATCTAATGAAATCACACACGTAACAAATTACACTCTTAAAATTTAAAGCAAGATACACTTCATGCAATCTTTTCTAGTTATCAATCCAAAGGAAACAATGCCAATTTCTAATGATAACAAGGGTTAGGGATTCAAAAGATTATGCCATTCAACCTTATGATAAACACACGTCAAGTTCACAAGGCAAGAATAAATCAAATGGGCATCAAGATGTCTCCACAAAAATACACAAGGGCAAGGAAGGGTCCAATACAACCCTCACCACCTAGACCAACTGACTCGAGAGGAAAATCAACCAAGAGGATCACAACTACAACAAAATAGAAGCAGAAGACTTCGATAATCATGTGGCAAGGCCATCACGATGACAAAACAAGAGAATGGGTATTCCTCCAAGGTGAAGGTTAGTCGACAAACCACAACCTCACTCTCTCATAGCTATATTTAGTAGGAGAAGGGTCAAACCATATGCAACCCACTCCATGTCAGTCCAAACAACACGCAAACCCCAGAACTCCCAATGTTGAAATATGTGCTCTGATATCAAATGTCATACCCACATTTCCCATGCAGTCACAACACGTAAACACGCGTATCATGACCACATGTCGCATGTGGACATGACACGCGTGTTTTCATGTTGTGACCGAATGGGAAACGTGGGTAAGGCCCGCCTTTGTTCGACTGGTGTGTATCCTATTATTCACCTAGCTCTAAATTAAAATGATAAAATGATTGATTATCATATAATATGGTTGTCAGATGGATAAAGGTAGTGATTGGTTATACATCCTCATTAATATGTTTAATTTCCTTCGGCTATGATATGTATATGTGGAATTAACTTTGAGATTTAGTGTGCAAGTATTTCTAAAAAAACCTGTATGACGTTGAATGGGTTAGGTCTACCCTTTTGTAAAATTATATTATGATATGTGTTGTAAGATTTGTTGTTTGGAATTTTATTTTTGAATTTTAAATTTTTAAGACCCTTTCCTTGTGCTTTAACTTGACCCTGGGGGTCCTAACTAGGTTAAAATCAACCCTGGGTTATACCCCATGGGTCTAGTGACCCTTTTGACTAGGATAACCTTGGGATAACCTCCATATGGCCACTTTAACTTCACAGTGAAGTTAAGTGACGAATTTGGAAGCATGGGGATAATGGGATGAGTGGAATCCACACTTAGGCCCATTTCCAAGTCATGGAATGACACCATGATCCACCAATAATGGAGTGGGTTGTTTTTTTGTCCCTCACTTTTGGTGGGAGTCCCCCATAAAGAGGGTGGTGTGTCATCCACTCCCTCTTTATTTCTATTTTTACTTATTTTATTTTATTCCTCTATGTGTTGGAAAAGGACTATGGTGGGGGACCTCATGAGTGGGGATATTTTATTAATTCCACTTGGGATAGTGGGGATATTTTATTAATTCCACTTGGGATAGTGGGGTTATTTAAATATTACAATCTTAAAAAAATAAATTTTTAATTCATCCACTATGAATTTAAAATTCACAAATAATGTGAGCCCTTGATCTCAACTCTTGATCCTCACCTTCCATTCCCTTCTCAAAAAATCTATAAATAAGACCCTTCTCTAAGCAAATAGAGGAGACTAGATTTTACAGGGGAACTTGATTCTTGCAGGGGAACTTCATTCTTGCAGCAAGACTTTATTCTTGCATTCTTATCATGCCTAATATCCTCTAGGAAATCTTCTTCTGGCATCCTCATAATGACTAATTCCTTCTCTATTCTCCTATTCATAGCCTCATAATGCCAAAATTATTCTAGCCATCCTATATCCTCCATTCATTGTCCCTTGCTTGTGATCATAGAAAGATTGTTTTTTTTTTGAGAAGGGAGATTTGGAGAGGAGGCTGGAGAGGAACTCTACATCAACTTCATCCATTAAAGGGCTTTTTAAGGTTGTATTTCAAGGCCTTTCCTTTACATTTTCTATTTCTTGTATGATGGATTTGTGAAATGAAATTTGATTTGTTGTGTTGTAAATTATGTAATTGTGGGAAAATTTATTTGGGTGTTGAAAGAGCTTCTTCCACTTGGGAGAAATGCTCATCAAGTGTTAGGTAGGGGAGGAGTGATCCTCCTCGAGTACATGTCTTGTTTCTTTTGAGATGATGAAAGCCTTGAGGACATTTGTGTGACTTTGAGAAATTGTGTTATTTGGCTTGTGAGTCAAAATATGAACTCCTTAGAATCTTTATTGGCAAGTTGGCTTGAAGCCATCAGAAGGAAACTTACAATGGTAAAACTTAATGAACAATAGAAATACAAACATCAAACCAAAAATAGATGATTTATTCCCAACTTCAAAATACCAATTTATACAACAATACGGAGATAACTTTCTCCTTTTGACGAATCAACCAGGATGCAATCACTAATCCTTAAGAGTAAAGGAAAATAAAATATTTTCCCAACACAAGAAACTTCTCCAAACTTCACAAATAGCTCCAAGAATACCTGCATAACACACAAGGGAAGAAACACCACACAAGCTACTCTCCTCCCTACCGCACAAGAGGGTCACCCCCGAGCTAGGCAGATCATCCACATACCTAGGGAATCTAAATCCACTTCACAATAGGTAAAAATAACACATCGAAACACACATACACCCATGGATATTTACACAACATAAAAACTCAACAAAGGTGAGTTTACAGAGGGGTAAGAGAGTGGACACACTCAACTCTAGAATACCACCCTTCACAATAATTCAACACAATTTTTTTCTCATGGCCTCAGGCCAAACAAAATCATCAAATTTTAAGGAATATCATATTTGGCTCTCAAGCCATATAACCAATTTTCTCAAATTCACAAAAATGCTCTCAAGGCTTTCAACATCTCAAAAGAAACAAGGCATGCACTCGAGGAGGATCACTCCTCCCTTACCCCACACCTGATGAGCATTTCTCCCAAGTGGAAGACACTCTGTCAACACCCCATAGTTGATGAGCATTTCTCCCAAATGGAAGAAGGTCTGTCAACATCTCAATAAAATTTCCCACAATAACAAAATTTACAACACAAGCAAAATAAATAATTTTCACACATCCTTCATGCAACAAATAAATAATTTTCGCACATCCTTCATGCAACAAATAGAAATATAAAGGAAAAGCCATGAAATCTAACCTTAAAAAGCTCTTTAATGGATGAAGTTGATGAAGAGCTCCACACTTAGTCTCTTCTTCCAATCTCTCCTAAAAAAAAATCTCTCTATGATCACAAGCAAGGGATAATGAATGGAGGATATAGGATGCCTAGAATAATTTCAGCATTATGATGTTATGAAGAGGAGAATAGAGAAGGAATTTGGCATTATGAGGATGCCAGAAGAAGATTTCCTAGAGAAAATTAGGCATGATAAGAATGCAAGAATGAAGTCCCCCTGCAACAATGAAGTTCCCCTGCAAGAATCAAGTTCCCCTGCAAAAATTTAGTCTTTCTAATTGCTTAGAGAGGGGTCTTATTTATAGATTTTCTGGAAAGGGAATACAAGGTGAGGATCAAGAGTTGAGATCAAAAGCTCACATTATTTATAAATTTTAAATTCATAGTGGATGAATTAAAAATTTATTTTTTTGGGAAGAGTGGATTATGACATGAAGGGCTCACATTATTTGTGAATTTTAAATTCACATGTGAGGATAAAAATGAATTAAAGATTGTAATATTTATGAATAAAATACAACCTTAAAAAGCCTTTTAATGGATGAAGTTGATGTAGAGTTCCTCTCCAACCTCCTCTCCAAATCTCCCTTCTCAAAAAAAACAATCTCTCTATGATGACAAGCAAGGGACAATGAATGGACGATATAGGATGGCTAGAATAATTTCGGCATTATGAGGCTATGAAGAGGAGAATAGAGAAGGAATTAGGCATTATGAGGATGCTAGAAGAAGATTTCTTAGAGAAAATTAGGCATGATAAGAATGCAAAATGAAGTCCCCCTGCAAGAATGAAGTTCCCCTGCAAGAATCAAGTTCCCCTGCAAAATTCAGTCTCCTCTAATTGCTTAGAGAAGGGTCTTATTTATAGATTTTCTGATAAAGGAATGGAAGGTGAGGATCAAGAGTTGAGATCAAGGGCTCACATTATTTGTGAATTTTAAATTCATAGTGGATGAATTAAAAATTTATTTTTTTAAGATTGTAATATTGTAATAATATTTAAAGTGTATATGTGGAATTAACTTTGAGATTGAGTGTGCGGATATTTCTAACAAAACCACAGATACAGGAGATTATTCCACACCTTATGTCGTAATCCCTTGTGAAGCCGATCTAATTCCATGAGGAACCAAGATCAACTCTGTGTTTGGTGCAATGTTGTAATGTTGTAATATTGTCTTGCATGAGGTTGAATGGGTTAGGTCTACCCTTTTGTAAAATTGAATTATGATTTGTGTTGTAAGAATTGTATTTAAATTTTATTTTTTTAATATAAATTTTTGAGACCTTTTTCTTGTGTCTTAACTTGACCTTGGGTGTCCTAATTAAGTTTAAATTGACCCTGGGTTATACCCCATGGGTCTAGGGTCACTTTTGACTTGAGTAACCCTTAGTTAACTTCCGTATGGTCACCTTAACTTCACAGTGAAGTTAAGTGACGAATTTGGAGGCATGGGAAGGATAGGATGAGTGGGATCAACACTCAAGCCCATCGTTTCTCCATTTCCAAGGCTTGAAGTGACTCCATGGTCCACCAATAATGGAGGGGCTTATCTTCTTGTTCCCTCACTTTTGGTGAGAGTCCCATGAAGTGGTGTGGTCTTTCATGGGTGGGGATATTTTTTAATTCCACTTGGGATAGTGGGGATATTTTTTTAATTCCACTTGGGATAGTGGAAAAAGGAGTGAGGTTATTTAAATATTAAAATCTTAAAAAAATCATAAATATTACAATCTTTAATTCATTTTTGTCCTCACATGTGAATTTAAAATTCATTAATAATCTGAGCCCTTGATGTCATAATCCACTCTTCCCAAAAAAATGAATTTTTAATTCATCCACTATGAATTTAAAATTCACAAATAATGTGAGCCCTTGATGTCATCATCCACTCTTCCCAAAAAAATAAATTTTTAATTCATCCACTATGAATTTAAAATTCACAAATAATGTGAGCCCTTGATGTCATCATCCACTCTTCCTAAAAAAATAAATTTTTAATTCACCCACTATGAATTTAAAATTCACAAATAATGTGATCCCTTGATGTCATAATCCACCCTTCCCAAAAAAATAAATTTTTAATTCATCTACTATGAATTTAAAATTCACAAATAATGTGAGCCCTTGATCTCAACTCTTGATCCTCACCTTCCATTCCCTTTTTAGAAAATCTATAAATAAGACCCCTCTCTAAGAAATTAGAAAGACTGAATTTTTGCAGGGGAACTTGATTCTTGCAAGGGAACTTCATTCTTGCAGTGGGACTTCATTCTTGCATTCTTATCATGTCTAATTTCCTTTAGGAAATCTTCTTCTGGCATCCTCATAATGCCTAATTCCTTCTCTATTCTCCTCTTCATAACTTCATAATGCTGAAATTATTCTAGCCATCCTATATCCTCCATTCAGTATCCCTTGCTTGTGATCATAGAGAGATTGTTTTTTTTAGGAGAGATTGGAAGAAGAGACTAAGTGTGGAGCTCTTCATCAACTTCATCCATTAAAGGGCTTTTTAAGGTTGGATTGCATGGCTTTTCCTTTGTATTTCTATTTGTTGCATGAAGGATGTGTGAAAATTATTTATTTTACTTGTGTTGTAAATTTTGTTATTGTGGAAAATTTTTTTGGGATGTTGACAGAGCTTCTTCCACTTGGGAGAAATGCTCATCAACTATGGGGTGTTGACAGAGCGTCTTCCACTTGGGAGAAATGCTCATCAAGTGTGGGGTAAGGGAGGAGTGATCCTCGAGTGCATACCTTGTTTCTTTTGAGAAGTTGAAAGCCTTGAGGGCATTTGTGTGAATTTGAGAAAATTAGTTATATGGCTTGAAAGCCAAATATGATATTCCTTGAAATCTAATGATCTTGTTTGGCTTGAGGCCATGAGAAGAAAATTGTGTTGAATTATTGTGAAGGGTGGTACTCTAGAGTTGAGTGTGTCCACTCTCTTACCCCTTTGTAAACTCACCTTTGTTGAGTTTTTGTGTTGTGTAAATATCCATGAGTGTATGTGTGTTTTGATGTGTTGTTTTTACCTGTTGTGAAGTGGATTTGGATTCCCTAGGTGTGTGGATGATCTCCCTAGCTCGGGGGTGACCCTCTTGCGGGTCTACAATAGGGAGGAGAGCAGCTTGTGTGGTGTTTCTTCCCTTGTGTGTTATGCAGATATTCTTGGAGCTATTTGTGAAGTTTGGAGAAGTTTCTTGTGTTGGAAAAATATTTTATTTTCCTTTACTCTTAAGGATTAGTGACTGCATCCTGGTTGATTCGTTAAAAGGAGAAAGTTATCTCCCTATTGTTGTATAAATTGGTATTTTGAAGTTGGGAAGAAATCCTCTATTTTTGGGTTGATGTTTGTATTTCTATTGTTCATTAAGTTTTACCATTGTAAAATGAGGAAAGGAAGAGAAAATTTGTTTTTAAAAGGATATTAGACTCGTCTAGTTCCTTCTTCTTCTACTTGTAAAGTAGTGAGTTAGTTGATGTTTAAATTAAGTTTGTAAAAGTATTATTTTTGTGCAAGCTTAGTAGAATATTAGTTTTAAATTTTGTTATAAGTCAAGTTGTAATTTTGCTACCATGAAAGAATTAAAATTTGGGCTGCAGTATTGCTTTTGAAATTACTGCCACCTTGAGGGTCTCTTCCTAGGATGGGGACTATTTTACTATTCACTTTTCACTATTTACTATTCACTTTTCACTATTTACTATTCACTTTCCATTATTCACTATTCATTTTTACTATTCACTATTTACTTTTACTATTCACTTTTCACTATTCATTGAAGGCAAACTATATGTAGTTTAAAACATTTGACTTGAAATAGAAATTTTAATCAAGGAAAGTGGGATTTATTTATGCATAATGTATAATACGAATTGATAAATGTTTAAACTCAGAGTTGCAATTCAGAAATACATTATTTATACAATTACAATTTAAAAAGAGCATAGGGAAATATATTTTAATTTTAAGGAAGAGTTTCTCGGAAGTTTTAACAATTATCCTAAATTAAATAACAAGAAAATGAAGAGGAAAATATGATCCCTTCATTTATAAAGGACACTGAAAATAAACGTAAACAAGCCATCACAGGCATTCCATGAGTGGCCATTTTAAACTCAACTATAGATTTAGAGAATAAACGACCAATTAAAAAAAAGAGAGAGAAAGAGAAAGAACAGCTAACCTTTGAAAACAAAGAGGAGAAAATACGCGACATTTCCAAACAGGGCTAAGAGAACTAAGTAAGTTTAACCTACTGTTAATCCTATTTAGGAAAAAGTTGATTATTAAAATTAATTCAAACGTTGAGCTAAAACCTAGAATGGAGCCCTAGGGGGACTGAGTCAAGTGAAATTAACCAACCCTGTGTAAGTGATCTAGTTTACCAAGAAATTAGGAATAATGTAAAGAATATAGTATTATTGTTGTTCGATAAAGAACGTGAAGAAAAAAATAGGATAACATAAGAAGATCTTGCACAACAGGAAGGGAAATGAGATAGAAATACAATCAAAATTAAATTTCAGAGAAACAGTAAAATGAACGTGATAGAAATACAATCAAAACTAAATTCCACGAAAAGGAAGAGAGTGCAAATGAACGGGCTTGGTTGAAAATGCTAAGTCTGAAGGAGGAGAAATTAATATTAAATTCTAGAAAATGGAAAGAAGAATCAGATGATCATGCTTTGCTAAAAAATGATCTATCACCTAAAACAACTGTTGTTCAAATATAATTCGTGAGATTAACCTAAGTCAAGAAACCACACGTTTCCTTGCATAGGGTTAGTGCACATGTATTTGGTATGCCGCCGACAACTGTATTATGTGGACATGACACGCGTGTTTGCATGTTGTGACCACATGGGAAATCTGGGCATGACATTAAGTGAATAAATACCCCAGGATCAGATCGATTGTGATCATGATAGTAGTAGTGTGAAGTTGAGTTGTGCAATTTGTGAGAATAGAGCATCTGTATACACTTCTAAAAGCATAAATAACAAGGTCCTATTATGTGTCATGCAACTTTCTGTTATTTGATCTCATTAGGTTTTCCTTTGTAATAATCGATTTACTATTTTGGGATCGAGATGGATCATTAATCCATTCCACTGGTTAGATTTCTTCGAAATCGGTGGAATGGTTGTACAGTGTTTTCGTTTTATTTTTCTATTTGTTCGATTTCATGATTGCAGGATCAGGTATGGGATGCATTGAAAGATCCTAGCATCCTCATGTGCTAGGTTGGGAAAGTCTAAAATCTGTGTTAGATTGTTGAAGAAACAGATTTGTGTAATTGCAAGCTTTTCAGTGGATCAAATCGGTGAAATTCTATTTTATTTCATTAGATATACATTCTGTGTGTATATCACATTTGCATGTCAGAAATACATTCCGTGTGTATATCGCAAGGGTCTATTCTGTGTGTATGTCGTAAAGCATATCGAGAAGAATTGAGGCGTTGTATGTTAAGATTGTAAACATACATTGTGAATATACATTCTGTGCATATATCGCTAATGTATGTCAGGTTCATTTCTTGTGTATCCCGCAGTTGTAAGTCATGAGTATCTTGCAAATGGTTATCAAGATTGTATGCAGTAAACATACATTGTGAATGTACAAGTGTATCGACATACAAACAAGTCAACAATTCGGTCAAACCCATCAAATGCATATCTGAAATGCATGTTGCTAATGTACATCGCAAAGGTACATCAGGTTTATAAATAAGGGAGGTCAATGGTCAAATGTACATTTGGCGAAGCATGTTGGGAATGTATCTTCCAATTATATGTTGAAACATACATTGGATTAGATACAAGAGAAGTCAGTGGTCAAACTTGTTGAATGCATATTCAGATTGTATATTTCAAATGTATATTGAACATATACATTTCGCAAATACATTGAGTCAGGGGCAAAGTGCAACTGGCAGCAATGGTGAAGGAAACCGGCGATCATAGGTCAACTGAAGTATATTGCGATTGTATATCACAAATGTATATTCTGAATGTACATTAGGTAATGTATCTTGCGGCAAATACAAACGTTGAAGACATACATTGGAGTGATCATTTGTAAGGTGGTCGATAAGGATGTTTTGCCGATAGGCACGAGGTGCATGTATAGACATCAGAGAATGTATGTTAAGTAAAACAAAGACATACAAAGGAAAATGCATGTTAGGGTTTTGGCTCCTCATCATATTGGTATCAAAGCTCAGCAAAAGGTCTGGGTTGTTGTGTGTTGATTTTGTCATTGAGAAGGTAGAAGTAGAAGGATTGAGAGGTTGACAAGATGCCCCTGAAAGGTAATGGTACTGCCAGAGAGTTGCAAGAGATGAGGAAGATGAAAGAGCTTGCAGAAGCACTTCAAGCCAGGCTTGCAGCCTTGGAGATGAACAAAAAGAGGGAAGTGGAAGACAGTGAATCAGAAAAAGAAGATGATGGTGAAGAATTTGAAGAGGTAGATGAAGATTTGAATCCTAAAGATCAGAGATTTGCAAAACTATTAAGGGTAGTTCAGAATGATAAACCTAAGGTAAAGATTGATGTTCCAAGGTACACTGGAAGTTTGAATGAGGAAGAGTTATTTGATTAGATTGTTGCATTAGATAATCACTTTGAATGTGAGGAAGTTCCTGAGGAGCAGAAGGTAAAGATTGCAAAGACCAAATTGGGAGGTCATGCTTTGGTATGGTGGGATTATGTACAATCAAAGAGGAGAAAGCAAGGTAAGTAAAATATTTCTTCATGGGACAAGATGGTGGCAAGGATCAAAGGTAAATTTTTACCCAAGGATTATGAAGTTTAAATGTTTAAGAAGCTTCAATTTTTAAGACAAAAAGAAATGGATGTGAAAGCATATACTGAGGAATTTTATAAATTGAGTATGAGGTCTGGTCATCATGAGAATGAGGTTCAAAAGGTTGCTAGATATTTGGCTGGTTTGAGATTGAACATACAGGATAAATTAGTTCTGGCTAACCCTAAGAGTGTAGAAGACTGTTATCAAATGGCAATCAGGATTGAGAAGAAGATGAAAAGAAGATAGGACAAGTCCATGAGAGGAAGAGGTAGCAATATAAGGGGGAGAGGATCAACCCCTGCAACAAGACAAGTCAATGAGGATCAAGAAGAGACTGGTAAAAGACAGGAGCAGTTTGATTTCAGCGGTGGATGGAAAGGTACAAGAGGTAGATTTGGAGGTGGAAGAGGTTCTAATACATTTTCAGGAAAGTGCTATACCTGTGGTGAGTTTGGTCATCCATCCTTCAAGTGTCCTGAAAAGTTTGGTACTACTTCAAGTGGTAATGAAAGAAGAAGTGAAAAGAGAGTTCAAATTGTGCAAGAGAATACGAGGAGTATGACAACTCTTGAAGTAAATTTGGAATCAGAAACGGGAGAAAGTTTGATGATCAAAAGGATAGTGTTGCAAACATCTAAGCAGATAGATTTGAGCCAAAGGAGGAACTTGTTCAAGACTACATGCAAATGTAGAGGTAAGGTATGCAAAATAGTAATAGACTCTGGTTCAACAGATAATATCTCAGGAAATGGTGGATAAGTTGAAACTAGAAAGGATTCCACATCAAACCCCTTACAAAGCATCTTGGGTAAGTGATAGTCAATCACTTTTGGTATATGAACAAGCATATGTTGATTTTCAGATTGCGGAATATCAGGATAGGGTTTTGTGTGATATTTTTCCCATGGAATGTTGTCACCTAATTTTAGGTAGGCCATGGCAATTTGATAGGAGAGCATTGTATGATGGATATGCTAACACCTACACCTTCAAGAAGGAAGGGAGAACTTTTGTGATGACATCATTGCAGGAGGATGTTGAAGCAAAGAAGGCAGCCAAAATCATTTTGGTAGGAAAGAAAGAGTTTGTGAAGATGCATGAAGCAGAGACAATGAAAGTTGATGATATGTCAAGGAATGGGATTGCTGGAGATCACAGTTTCAAGATGATTTTAGTTCTGAATGATGGAGATCATATGGATCAGAAGAAGGTCAAAAAGCAAGTTTACAAGCAGCCACAAGTTGATTGGAAAGACAAGGATGTTATCATAGTAGGGACAATGGATTGTCCTCTAGAACCAACAAGAGTTGAAAGGCAAACATGTTCTATCATAGCAGTCGTACAAGAAGCATTACCCAAAGTTTATAACACAAGTGTTCAGACAGAGATGACGGTAAGAAAGAATGGCAAGCAATGGATAGGTCTAGAGTCTTTGATTCCATGGAAGCAGGTTGCAGTTTAGAGATCATGGGGAAGACATGAGATAGCAAAGAGTAAAGGTGGAATAAACCCAAGAATTAACTCATGGGGCATGAGTTCTTTTCAAGGTGGGGTGTATGGTGCAGGGGAACCCAATCCACGTTGGCCTCGATGAGGCATTTAACTATTTTATATTCATGTTTGTTGTTTCCAATAAGGTCCTAAAAGACCATTCAATGTAATAAGGTCTGTTTGACCAATGCATGTTAATTTAGGTTGTATTTAGGTTTATGTTGTAAGTCCCAAGGACATTTGTCAAGCTGTAATCTCAAAGGTTGTTAGACAGTTAGAGGTTGTTAGTCGATTGTGATCTCCCAGCCGCTTGGATTAATCTCCCAGCTGCTTGGAGCCAATTCAGTACTACCGAGGGTAAGTGAATAAATACCCTAGGATCAGATCAATTGTGATCATGATAGTAGTAGTGTGAAGTTGAGTTGTGCGATTTGTGAGAATAGAGCATCTGTATACACTTCTAAAGGCATAAATAACAAGGTCCTGTTATGTGTCGTGCAACTTTTTGTTATTCGATCTCATTAGGTTTTCCTCTGTAATAATCAATTTTTTGCTTTGGGATTGAGATGGATCATTAATCCATTCCACCGGTTAGATTTCTTCAAAATCGGTGGAATGGTTGTACAGTGTTTTTATTTTGTTTTTCTGTTTGTTCAATTTCATGCTTGCAGGATCAAGTACAGGATGCATTGAAAGATCCTAGCATTCTCATGTGCTAGGTTGGGAAAGTCTAAAATCTGTGTTAGATTGTTGAAGAAACAGATACGTGTAATCGCAAGCTTTTCAACAGATCAAATTGGTGAAATTCTGCTTTGTTTCATCAGATATACATTCTGTGTGTATATCGCATTTGCATGTCAGAAATACATTCCGTGTGTATATCGCAAGGGTCTATTCTGTGTGTATGTCACAAAACATATCAGGAAGAATTGAGGTGTTGTATGTCAAGATTGTAACCATACATTGCGAATATACATTCTGTGTGTATATAACTAATGTATGTCAGGTTCATTTCCTGTGTATCCCACAGTTGTAAGTCGTGAGTATCTCACAAATGGTTATTAAGATTGTATGCAGTAAACATACATTGTGAATATGCAAGTGTATTGACATACAAAGAAGTCAACAATTCGGTCAAACCCATCAAATGCATATCTAAAATGCATGTTGCTAATGTACATCACAAATGTACATCGGGTTTATATACAAGGGAGGTCAACGGTCAAATGTACATTTGGCGAAGCATGTTGGGAATGTATCTTCTGATTGTATGTTGAAACATACATTGGATTAGATACAAAAGAATTCAGCGGTCAAACTTGCCGAATGCATATTCGGATTGTATATTTCGAATGTATATTGAACATAGACATTTCACAGATACATTGAGTTAGGTGCAAAGTGTGACCGGTAGCAGCGATGAAGGAAACTGGCAATCACAGGTCAATTGAAATATATTGCAATTGTATATCACAAATGTATATTCTGAATGTACATTGGGTAATGTACATTACGGCAGATACAAGCGTTGAAGACATACATCGAGGTGATCATTTGTAAGGTGGTCGATAAGGATGTTTTGTCGATAGGTGAGAGGTGCATGTATATACATCAGAGAATGTATGTTAAGTAAAACAAAGACATACAAAGGAAAATGCATGTTAGGGTTTTGGCTCCTCATCATCAAGTACCTGATGAACAAACCCTCAGTGAATGGATGCATAATCAGATGGTTATTACTTCTCCAAGAATTCAATGTGACCATAATGGATAAGCCTAGGAAATTCAACATAGTTGCAGATTTTCTATCCTGGATAAAGCAAGATGATGGAGATTGTACTCCTATATAGGATGAAATTCCTGACGAAAATTTATTCGTTGTCTCCATTAAAACACCATAGTTTGCAGACATTTCTAATTACTTAGCCACTTCAAAGCTTCCCCCAGACTTCACATCAAAACAAAAGAAATGCCTTATTCAGGAAAGTACTCACTTTAAATGGATTAATGGTATGTTATTCCGATATGGGCTTGATTTAGTCTTGTGACATTGCCTCAGACCAGATGAAACATATAGCATCCTTAGAGCTTGCCATGACGACCCATCTGGTGGACACTACTCTACCAAAAGAACTTCCCATAAAATTTTAGGTGTAGGATACTATTGGCCCTCAATGCACAAGGATGTGATGAACTACGTTCGTTGTTGTGATGAATGTCAATGAGTGGGAAGACCTACATCATCTAATGAAATGCCTCTGCAACCATAGGTAGTTTTTGAACCATTTGAAAAGTGGGGATTGGATTTCATTGGTCCTATAGATCCCCCTTCGCAAGGGAAAGAATATATTATGGTCTACATGGACTATCTTACCAAATGGGCAAAAGTCCAAGCCCTCAAAGTTGCTCGAGAAGAACAAGTTGTATACTTTCTGTATAACAGAATTTTTCTTAGATTCGGAGCCCCTAGGTCCATTGTCACAAACCAGGGACCTCAGTTTATGTCCAAAGTTCTATTAGCCTTCACCAATCATTTCTAGATAAGCCATAAAAAGTTGTAACCCTATCACCAACAAGCAAATGGACAAGTAAAATTCACTAATAGGGAGCTCAAAAACATCCTAACAAAAATAGTTTCATCAAGTAGAAAGGATTGGGTCAGGAAATTTCCTGAGGTTGTTTGGGCTTATAATACAACTTGGAAATCCACCACTGGTCTTACCCCTTATGAATTGGTCTTTGGGAAGAAACCTTATCTTCCCATTGAATTTGAACTCCAAATGCTTAGAACAACAATGGAGCTATACTTCAACCTTGATCGAGCTCAAGTAGAGAGAGTCTTACAGCTTAGTGAACTAGATGAACTCCGCTTAGAAGCCATTCATCAGACTGAGCTAGTTCAACAACAACGAAAGGCCTAGCATGATAAACACATCAAAGAAAGAGAATTCCATTCTGGAGATTGGGCGCTGCTATTTGATTCACAATACAAGGACCAAAAAGGTAAACTCAGAAATTATTAGCTGGGTCGATATGAGATTTTTGAGGTATTCCCAAATAGAGTAGTACAACTCAAACCCATTGATGGTGATTCTCAAACCCTCTTAGTCAATGGACATCGAATCAGGATCTACCATAAACTTGTCAACAAAGAAGAATTTACTCAACTAGTAGAAATGCATGGAGAAACTCAATGTGTTGATTCTGCTTCGGCAGAAACAATACCATAAGTATCTTTTAGTTTTTCAAAAATAATTATTTCATGTTTGAATGTGTGTATATGCATTTAGGAATAATTCTTCATATTTTCTTCTTAGTACTTGCCAAAATTTCATCTTTGTTTTGTAGGGTTTCATCTTTTAAGAAGTATTACAAATTCTGGTGCATCTTCTAGTGATGCTCCAGAACTTGTCTAAATAAGATCCATACCCTCACTTTGTTCCTGTATTCTGGCTGCATCTTTTAATGATGCTTTGGAACTTTATTCCTGTATTCTGGCTGCATCTTTCAACGATGCTCCATAACTTTGTTCTTGCATTCCAACTGTATCTTTCAGCAATGCTCCGGAACTTTGTTCCTGCATTTCGGCTGCATCCTTCAACGATGCTCTGAAACTTTGTTCATGCATTCTAGTTGCATCCTTTAGTGATGCTCTAAAACTTTGTTCATGCATTCTAGTTGCATCCTTCAGCAATGCTCCAGAACTCTGTTCATGCATTCCAGCTACATCTTTCAGTAATGCTCCAAAACTTTGTTCCTGCATTCTGACTACATCTTTCGGCGATGCTTCGAAACTTTGTTCCTGCATTCTAGCTGCATCTTTTAGTGATGCTCTGGAACTTTGTTCCTGCATTCCAGCTGCATCTTTCAGTGATGCTCCAGAACTTTGTTCCTGCATTCCGGCTACATCTTTCAGTGATGCTCTGGAACTTTGTTCCTGCATTTTGGCTGCTTCTTTCAGCGATGCTCTGGAACTTTGTTCCTGCATTCTGGCTACATCTTTCAACGATGCTCCAAAATTTTGTTCCTTCAATTGGCTGCATCATGCGATGATGCCCCAAATTTTGGTCATATCCTCCATATCCATTCCATTGATATCTTCTTCTATCTTTGTAAATTTGCAATAAACATCCCTGTAAATGTTCCTATTATCTGAAAACACACCATTCATCCTGCAATCCACGGCGAAAGCCATCATGAGTTTGACATTTTTGACCATAAGTAAATAAACATTATTATGACAACCTTTCATCATAATAAAATTTAGCCACCCTGTCATCATACCATAATAAATTTTGAAATTCATTCCATTCAAACTAGTTACTACCACCACCTAGGATGCTATTACATCAAAAAAGATAAGCGACTTTCAAATCAATTACAGGATGAAAGGTACGTACATCTTTTATTTTTAATAGATCATTTATTGTAAGTAAAGATAGATAAGTTGGCACGAACCCCTTTCTTTTCTCAATTTAGCAAATATGTGAATTGTTCCTTCATTAGAATGTGGCAGCCCATTCACTCTATCCCATGCAAAGTAATAATTAACTATTGTTATTAACTGCTAAAAAGCCAAATATCCTAAACTAACATTACCAAAGCCCAAGTGTCCTCAAAACCTGCATTTCCTTTAATCTTCCTATCAGTTTCCTAAGCAGTTTTACCACTCTAGGTGTTGTGATATTTCAAGAGTCCTTGAACAATATGGGAGGAGCCAAATGCAAGTCTAAGCCAGTTTCACTAGATAAACTGCTGGCATTGGGGAATATTTCAGAGAGTAGGGTGGCTAGACTTCATAAAGAAATTCGAGGGACATCATACACAGTTGGTCAAGGAATTCTCCAAGAACTATGCAAATGGGCAGTCAATTCTGCATGGAAAGAAATTTAAGGTAAGTCCCTAAATCATCTCCAAATTATCTGGTATTGGAAATGAAGGAATTAATTTGTCTAGAACTACCAATATTTCCTATCAGATAATGATAGAGCCTTTTGTACGGGAAGGGGAACCTCACCCATTATTAGTTGTCAGTACCCGAGGGCAAAATAAGTGATTTCAGAGAATGTCCATTGTAGAACCATTGCAAATGGCAGTCGCATGGATTACTAAGTATTTCACCTATGAAGGACAATGTGCCACAGTAGTTGGTCCCCCTTTTTAGTTGCTCATTCATTTGTGTCATGGTCTAGAAAATCCTGAACTGAGAGTTAACATACCTACATTCCTTAATGATTCCCTTGTTTGCATGATAGAACGTTTCCAAATTGGGTCTAGGCCTTTAAAGCATCATGGGCTTATACATTTAGTCTGCAAATATCATTTTCATAGAAAAAGGAAACCAAATGAGAAATGGCAAAAATTCCTGCAAAAATTTGAAACCCCTAAACCTCTGAGACAATTTGAGGTAGGTGAATCATTTGGTAGGGTAGACCAAAATATAAGAGAACTTTCCCCTTTACCCCATGATAATAAACAAGCTCCTGGTGGCAAAGTGCCAAAAAATCCTCCAAACCCTCCAGACCATGAAAAAAGGCCCAAATCACAAAATGTACCTGAAACCCTAGAAAAACAAGAAAATGTGGATTTAGTAGACTCAGAGGAGGAACGTACTTGGCCCCATAAAAAGGAAAAGATGCTCAAAACAAAACTACAAAAATCTACCCCTTTGAGAAGAAGTAAATGGTTAGTTGATGGGCCTAGTTATGTTGTTGCATGTGAATTACCTCCTGTTCCCAAGAAAAAGAGAAAGGAAAGGCAACCCAGTGAAAAAGTGACTCAGCACGATGAAAATGTATCCCAAACTTGTGCAGAGATAACTCAAACTGTGGAAAGTGATGAAACCCCTGCATCTAAACTATCAATTGGACCATCTAAGGAGGATCCTAAGGAAAAAGGAGAAATAGGACAAGAGAAAACCAGTGATCAAATGCCTAATTATGTCTTAGTTGAAGAAGAAGAGGGTCAAGAATTTGAGACTATTGAAACAACTTCTTCATTCCAACAGCTAGAAAATATTCAGGAAGTTGATGTAGTACTTAAGGAGAGACAATTGTCTCCCTTAAATAATGTGGATGATATAGAACAAGGCCCATCTGAGGCAATTAATGAAGAACATATATCTGGCAATGAAGCAGAAGTTTTTATTACTCCCTTCTCTACAGATGTAGAGGATAACAAAGGTGAAACTATGACACTAGAAACAGAGAAATTAAACACAAAAATTATGTAGTTGATGAATCAAATACAGTTGAATGAAGAATAGTTGAATAAGCAATAGCAAGAGATAGAAGAACAGAAAGAGCTTCATGAGCAAAAGGATCAGACCATTAGAGAGCTACAAACCCAATTGTAGTAAAGGGATAAGCATTGTCTGGATAGTCTAGCTGAAAAAGATAGACAGATCAAGAATCTCACCTTCAACTAAGAACAATGCCTTAAGACATTTGTAGAAGAGCAAGAGAAACAGAAACTTGAATTGAATAAGTCCATAAGAAGAACTATGGAACTAGAGCAAGACTTACAAGAAATTAATGTTAAACCAATTGTGGAATCAAAAGAGGTTTAAACCAAACCTACTAAAATAAAATGGTTTCAGGTTCACATTCCTCCCTTTCTAACCAAATGGATGGAATGATGCTATTTCTTAAGGCAAGCTGGAGCTGAAAATGGTAGATGAAAGAAAGAAATAGTATTGTTGAGGGAATCTTATGATAGATGATATCAGGCCAAGATGGATGCATGTTAGATTGGAGAGTTATTGTTGGCCTGTAGAAAACCATCCAGACTATATTCAATGTTCCTTAATGAATAGTTGTTAAAATGGAAGCTCCTAAGAATCTCTTGCAATTTACCACATGATCTTGATGACCAGCAATTCCTTGAGGCATTTAAAGAAGCATCTCCTATGCAAAAGAATTTATTATGTGAGTTCTTCATTCATAATTTATTTCTTGAGAAGCATAATGATTTCTTCATCAATCTGTTTGTGGGAGAAGTCCAATTAAGGGCATTTTTGTAAAATATGCAAAATTAGATTCAGTGGCAGGACAAAACTAGAAAATATCTTCATGTAGAGAGAACTATAGGACTATCCATGAGGTATATGTTGTAAGTATGGGCCTAACCAGTGTTGTCATTGATGTCAACATACTCCTATTACATTAATGATAAGGATTGGATGAACTATGTGCTGAGGATATTGAGAAAATTAGTCTCAATCAGGAACAGTGAAGAACAGTGATGACAGTAAGGTAAAAGTCCAAGTTAGGATGAGGATCAAAGGATACAGTTTAAAGGGTTTGTAGATATGAGTCTTAAAGTGATCTAGTAAATATTTTTGAGGTCCACATGAAGATCTGAAGAAGTTGTGGCTGCTCAAGTGAAACTGGTTCTGGCAGGTGTTTAGTGGTGACAGAGTGATACAGACAGGTCCGGTGAGATCTGGAAATGCATTATCCTATTTTGCATATTTGAGGATGTTTTAAGGAAGTCTTTTTGAAGTGTCAACTAGATTGGTTTGTGGTTTGAAGGTCCGCAAGCATCTATTCCTTTGTAACAGTGATGACAGACTATGTTCTTGAGTTTCTAGATGAAGGAGAGAAGGATTTCAGTAAGCAGATGAAGTGTGGATGTTCTTGGTGATTTAGGCAAGCTTGTGGGGGTCTTTGGATCATGTCCAGTTTGTGTTGGTGGTCCACATTGGAGTTGGAGCTTGCAATTGAAGAATAACTTCTGGATGATGATGTTCTTCCTGAGACTAGCCGACCGGATGAGTTACACATCTTGCGGATGTTCCTGTTGATGTTTGCCGACTTACATGATTATTCCTAAGTCGATGTCTTGTATAAATAAGGGATTGTAAATTCATTTCAAAGAGTATCTTGTGGAGATGAGTGTGTGGTAGCAAGGAGGAGAGCGAAAGGCAGAGCAGAAGTATTGGGCTTAAATGGAACTAACTCAAGCATGGTGAAGTTGCTATTTTTCAGTTCAAGTATGTGATACTTATTCTATTGTAGACAGTGTGTCTCTTGTAGGCAGTGGGCCTCTTGTGAGCAGTGTGCTCAGGAAGTGAGCCCTAATTGGCATGTGTCATTTTGTTCTTTCTATTCTTCTAACAGAGAATACAATTTTGGGTTAATCACCCCATGGTTTTTTCCCTTAACCGGGTTTTCCATGTCAAATCTTGGTGTCTTATGTGTTGATATGTTTCTGCTCTTTATTGAATGCATTATGTTTCCATGATTGATTTATTGATATGCTAAGAAGATTTTAAGTGTGTAGTTGGAAAGAAAGTTTTGACAACTAATTCACCCCCCCCTCTCAGTTGTTTGTCCTGAATCTAACAATTGGTATTAGAGCCAAGTTCCTCTAAAAGGAGCTTAACCACTTGAGGAGATCCAGGATGCCATCCTACAAGAAGGATAGTTCAAAGTTTGATGGAACCAATTTTAATCTTTAGAAAAGTCGCATGAAATGTCACTTACAATGTATGGGAATGCAGTACTGGAACATGGCCTCAATAAAGTATACTCCTCCTCAGGGTGGTCTGAAATCCCAAATGAAATCACAGATGTTGAAAACAATCTATGGACTATAGAAGCTCTTCTAAGCGCACTATCTGATTCAGAGCTTTCAAATGTTGTTGACCTACCAACTACTTTTGAGATTTGGAAAAAACTGGAACTTCTGCATGAAGGAGACAAGTATGTTAAATATGCAAGGTTATAAAGTCTGGAAGGAAAATTTGAAAATCTGAAGATGAGAGATGATGAAAATATTACTACTTTTATGCCAAGAGTAAATGAGATTGTTTGTGGAATTAGAAATATTGGTGGAGTCTTGGATGAAGATGAGATTGTTGGCAAAATTCTCAGATCCCTTCCTGCTTCTTATAAAATCAAGGCTGCTGCCATTGAAGAATTCAGAGCCCATACAACTGTCACAAGAAATCAATTGGCTGGTAAATTGGCTACATTTGAAATGACCGAGTTTGGAGATGCCTCTCCTAAGACTGAATCTGCATTCAAAGCCAGTGCCTCTGTGAAAGGTAAACAAAGGTTTGATCCGGGAGAGAACTCTTCAAGGAAACTATCATGGTATGAAAAAGTAAGAAAAGACCTAGAAGAAGAGGAAGTAGAAACTACTCAACTTAAAGCCCTTATTGCAAAAAGACTGCCAAGAGGATCCGATAAGTATGAAGGAAAATTTCCTTTTAAGCATTTTAACTGTAATAAGATTGGTCATTTTGCCTCAAAGTGTCCGGAAAGATTTTCAAGGCCAAATCCTAATAGATCAAGGTTCCAAAAGAACTGTTACTATGTTCATGAGGAAGATGATAATGAAGGAGTAACAGATGATGAATCAGAGATAGGAGACAAATCTGGAAGTGACTGGGTGTTCATTAACATCAAGGAAGAAGATCTAATGCCCTCTGAATATATCAATCATAAAGTTGTTGAAAGAGCTCTGGCTGCCCAAGTTGAAGAAAGGATGATTGGGTCATTGATAATGGATGCTCTCACCCTATGACAGGTGACAAAAATAAGTTCATAGATTTGGAAAGGTATGAAGGAGAAGTGGTAAAATTTGGTGATAATTCTACTGGTAGAATCAGAGGTAGAGGAACTATTTCTTTTGATGGAAGGAACAAAACCGGTAATGTACTATATGTTGAAGGATTGAAGCACAATCTTCTCAGTGTTGGATAGTTGGTGGACAAAGGCTATGATCTCAAATTCAAGAATGGGAGATGCAAGATCTTTGAGAGTTCTGAAACAGAGATTGCATCTAGTACCCAAACAAAAGGTAACATCTTCCATTTAGTTAGTACTAGTAAAAGTTGTTTATTTGTTCAAGTTGATCAGAGTTGGTTATGGCATAGGAGAATGTGTCATGTGAATTTTGATAATATTATCAAGATAAGCAATATTCAGGTTGTAAGAGATCTTCCAAAACTGGTGAAACCTACAAATAGTTTGTGCAAAGAATGTCAGTTGGGAAAACAAAGCAGAGTCTCATTTAAAAGCAAGGAACAATCTTCTACTGGATTATTGAACTTAGTTCATACTGATCTTTGTGGTCCGGCAAGAATCAGGAGTGTGCAAGGTGATAGATACTTCATGTTACTAATTGATGACTATTCCTGGATGATGTGGGTAACTTTTCTAAAAGAGAAGTCAGAAGCCCTTGAGAAGTTCAAAATATTCAAGGCTATGGTAGAGAATGAAACTGGATTAAAATTGAAATGTCTGAGGTCTGATAGAGGTGGAGAATTCACATCCGGTGAGTTCATAGATTTCTATGAGAAACATGGAATAAAGAGACAGTTGTCTGCTCCTAGGACTCCACAGCAGAATGGAGTAGTTGAGAGAAAGAACCGGACCATCCAAGAAGCATCTAGGACCATGATGATGGAAGCAAATGTTCCTCAGATCTATTGGAGAGAAGTTTTCAGCACTGCAGTCTATACTCTCAATCGAGTACAAATCAGAAGCAATACTGGTAAGACTCCTTATGAACTTTGGTTTGGCATCACTCCTACTATGAGGTATTTCAAAGTCTTTGGTAGCAAGTGTTACATTAAAATAGATGAGGACCTAGGCAAGTTTGATGCTAGAAGTGATGAAGGAATATTCTTGGTTTACTCTACTCAAAGCAAAGCATGTCGGTGTAATAACAAGAGACTGAGAAAGATTATAGAAAGTACAAATGTGAAGGTTGATGAAGGAATTGAAAAACCCTCAAGGTTTTATGAATATGATGAAGATGATCAGAATGGTGCTCTGATGCAAGAAGCCCAAGCCTCTTCTGAAAAATAGATTCAAACTGATCTGGTAAATCAGGAAGAAGAGATTAGTTTTAATGAGCCTGATCAAGATTCAGAAATGCAAGAAACTCCCAAAGTTCTAAGGTATGTAAGACTGAACCACTCTGAAGATCAGATCATAGGTGACAAAAGAAAAGGTGTACAAACTAGAAGAAGAATTGCTCAAGATTTAGATAAGTATTGTCTGATTTCAAAGATTGAACCTAAGACAGTTGATGAAGCTTGCAATGATGAAAACTGGACTAAAGCAATGGAGGAAGAGCTGATGCAAATTGAGAAAAATCACACTTGGGATCTTGTTCCCAAACCTAGAAACAAGAATGTGATTGGAACCAAATGGGTCTTCCGGAACAAACTGACTGAAGTTGGTGAAGTAATCAAAAATAAACCCAGATTGGTCTGCAAGGGCTATTCTCAAATAGAAGGAGTTGATTTTGAAGAAACTTTTTATCCGATGGCAAGAATTGAAGCAGTCAGATTATTTCTTGCATTTGCTTCCTTCAAAGATTTCAAAGTGTATCAGATGGATGTAAGTCTGCCTTCCTGAATGGTGACTTGGAAGAAGAAGTGTACATTGAGCAATCGGATGGATTTCAATTGTCTGATCATGGTGATATGGTCTACAAGTTGAAGAAAGCACTGTATGGACTGAAGTAAGCCCCAAGAGCCTGGTATGAAAGATTGGATAAACATCTTTTGAAGATTGGTTTCAACAAAGGTACTGCTGATAGTAATTTGTACTTCAAAATTGATCATGAAAATATCTTGATTCTTGAAGTGTTTGTTGATGATATCATTTTTGGAGGAAGAGATGGTATGTGTAAAACCTTTGCAAATCAAATGAAAAGTGAATTTGAGATGTCCATGCTTGGAGAAATAAATTTCTTCCTGGGTCTACAAATCACTCAAACAAAGAAAGGAATTTTCATTTCTCAGACCAAATATGTGAAAGAATTGTTGAAGAAATTTGGGATGGAAGATTCAAAACCAATGAATACTCCCATGGCAACTGGATGTAAATTGAGCAAAGATGATGACTCTCCTAAGGTTGATCAGAAAAAGTATAGGTCAATGATTGGAGGACTATTGTATTTTACTCAAACTAGACCAGACATTATGCAGGTTGTTTGTCTTGTTGCTAGATTCCAGGCTGATCCTAGAGAATCTCATGTCATGGCAATTAAGAGGATTTTTAGATATCTAAAAGGGATAGTTGAGTATGGTCTGTGGTATCCTAGAGATCATGATTTCTATCTTCATGCATTTATTGATGCGGATTGGATAGGAGATGTGGATGACCGGAAGAGTACCAGTGGTGGAGCATTCTTTTTGGGGAAGAGATTGGTTTCTTGGCTGAGCAAGAAATAAGAGGCAATATCTCTGTCCACTATAGAAGCAGAATATATTGCAGCAATAGGAAGTTGCACTCAAGTTTTGTGGATGAAGCAAATGCTAAGAGACATAAGAGTGGAGTATGAGGAGCCTATCACAATTTTCTGTGATAATTCAAGTGCAATAAATATATCTAAGAATTCAGTGTTGCATTCAAAGACTAAACATATATCCATCAAGTTTCACTTTTTGAGAGAGCAAGTGAACAACAATGAAGTCAGATTGGAGTTTGTGCCTTCCAAGGATCAAATTGTAGACATCTTTTGTGAGGCCGACTATTTTACCTCCTATAGTTTGATCATTGTGCTATTTAGTAGTGACTATGTTTCATATTGCAGACTTGATGTTTTATCTCACTGATTTGATATATGTGATTTGATTCGGTCATATTGATGATATGCTTTGGTTCGATATATGGATTTATATTAGATGTTATTTTGTTATGAGATGCTAGTTGATTATGTGATTGGAATTAATTGACATGTTGTGGAAATGCAGTTAATTTGGAATTATGTATTGATGGAGATTGTTGTATTGTCTGCGTGAATTTAATTTCCCATTGCTTCGGCTATCACTTTCTAACAGGACTGACACTTGATCGAGATGTGCAGGTTTCATTTCCCTAGCCACGGGAAATTGAAGGTAGGATTCACACCATGTTATTCCCGGTTAAGCCGATCCGTTCCCAAGAGGGATGAGGATCACGTGTGAAATTTGCATGATGAATTATAGTGTTTGGTTTAAATTTTAATTATTATTTTAGCTTTAGTACCCCCTCTCTTTCTTAATTTGATTTATGTAAGTGTTGTAAAATTTTAATTGATTTATGTCAATTGGCCTTTTTTTATTATTTTATTTTGGGCCATTTATATGTGGATTTTTTACCCCTTCCATGACCCCTAGGGTCCCAAAAGTTACCCTAGGTGGTCAACCATGAGTCTAGGGTCAACTTGGACCACCTAACCCTAGTTTTGACTCACCTTAAGTCACCCTAACCCATGGTGGAGTCAAAGTGACGAAAATGGGAAAGAGGGAAGATGAGGGATGGGCCTTGCCTTGGGAAGAACCCATCTCCCATCCCTATGTTTTGGGAAGTATTCCCAAGGAGGACTAGGGAGTTCTCCAAGAGTCCTCCCAAGATCCCAAGTGAGTGGGAGCACCACTCAAGGCCATTGTCTTGTTGAAGGGTGAGTGGGAAATCCAACTCACCATTTGTCCCCCTCCCACTTGTGTGGAAGCACAAGTGGATGAGGTGGAGATGGGGGTGAAGGGAGAGGAGGACACTTGTCATCCTCTTACCTTCTCTCTTTTCCAAGTGGCTTTGGTGGAGGGAAGAGATGGTGACAAATGTCACCACCTCATTCTCTTAAGACCAAATAGAGGGCCTATAATAGCTCCTCTTGTAGAGGAGTGGGGGTTCTTCCATTATTTTCTTTTCCTGGCATTTTTTTCAGAGACTTTTTGCAAATTTAGATTTACTTACTAGTTTGGAGAAGTTAGAGAAGGTTGAAAAGAAAATCTGAAAAGGTTGGAAGGCTTGGGAAGGCTTGGAGCTCTTCACCAACTTCTACATCTATTGTCAAGACCTCGAAGGTAGGCTCTTATCTTGTTGCTTGCTTTGCTATATGATGTTTCCATGTTTGAATCTTGATTGTAAATTTGTTTGCATTGTGATGTTTTCTTTTTGTATTTGATGTTGGTTTGGGTTTCATGGTGAGAGCACCTCCAATGGAGGAAATGCTCAACTTGTATGGGTAGGGGAGAGGAACAATCCTTAGGGGCTCTCCCACAGTTTGTGTTTATGTGTTTATGCCTTGAGGGCCTATTATCATTTGAGGAGGAGTTATCTATATGGCAAGAGTGCCAAGCAATTTGGTGTGAGATTTCTTGTGCATTTTGGTGTTCAGGGATTTTGGCTTGAGGCCATGTGTTGAGAACTTCTTTATCATTGGGAGCCCCTTTAAGTTGAGAGGTCTATTCCCTACCCTCACTAAGCTCATTTTTATGAGCATAGTTATGTGCTCAACCTATGGGGATGTTCTGATTACTGTGTTGATGTGATTGAATCGCTGTTTGTGGATTGAAGCCTGTGTGAAATCCCCTACCTCCCTAGCTCAGGGGTGACCCACTTGTAGGTCTACGGTAGGGAGGAGAGCTTTCCTTTCTTAGTGGCAGGTTTTCTGTTGTCCTATTGAAGTGTTTGTTGCAGGTTGTTTAGTGGAAGGTTGGAGCTGTTTGGAAGCTCATTATGATGTTAAAATGGATCCCCATGTAGTATTGAAGTGGCTGGATTAGCTTTGGTCCTTGTGGTCTTCTTGCCTTGTAAATTTTTGTTAATATTGCAAAGAAATCTGCCATAGATGCTGGTTGTGATAGCATTGTAATTTGAACATTTTGTAATAAGAAAATGCATGGAAAATAAACTTAGATGCTTTCTACCTTTGTCCTTCAGAATGTAAAAAGAAAGGATTTAAGTATGTGATAGAAGTAACTAATTAGAGTTTGATATAAATGGAAGAAAAGAATTGAAATCCCTGGTTAGCTTATGTTGTCACTTTCTATTGTGTGGAGATGTGAAAGTTGTGAAATAGATGTGAAAAGTAATTATATTTAAATTTTCCTGCCATTACAGTTGTCAAAAGAAATTATGTAAGTGTCAAAAAGTTGCTACTCAGATCTTGTTCTAGATGGAAGATAGAGAAGTGTGTTTTCTGTTAATGTTTGTTGTTCTTTACTTACTGTTTAAAACCTGAAAGTAAATAATTTCCCATTATAGGACTCATCTTGTGAAGTTAGTTTTTAAAAAAATATATATTTATAAATATATGTTTACATAAAGAATAGCTGTATTTCATTAGGAATTGAACCTGCATGGAATGATAAATCTGTATTATGTTATTTATTTACCCCAAAAAATAACGGTCACACAAAGAAGAAAAAAAGAAAAAATGGGGGGGAAATAGATTTATGCATACATAAACTGGGTTACTAGAGTTTTATTTTCTCAGATCATTCAAACTCAGTTGTACCTCTTTTCAATTGAATCATATGAGTGTGACAGAGAAACATATATATAATTATATATAGATATATATTTAAATGCTTTCAATATATCCTTTTATTTTTTTTGGGATAATATGACTGTTATACACATTTTATTGTTGAAAATAGTATTGAGAAATAAAAGAAAAAAAAATAAGTATATATATATATATATATATATATATATATATATATATATATATATTCATATCAAAAAAAAGGCTATACTTTCTATTAAATAATTATAGGTTTATATTTATATATAAATATATATTTATATATATACATATATATATATATATATATATTTATGTCTGAGAATCCAATTTACAGTGTGCATTTTTTCGCAGTAGGTATGCTCCCCACCGAATGGCAGACTGTTGTAAGTAACAGTTTAAAATTAGAAAATACAATGAAAAAATAAATAAATACATGTGGTGGGCGGCAGTGCCGCCCACCGTTGTGCTGAGTATAGGGGTGTGGGGGGAGGCTTAGCCTCCTCCCCCACACCTCCCCTTAACCCCTGTGCCGCAGTTAGCCCCGCGGCCTATCCTCTCAAGCAGCACCTCCGCGACCATTGACCGCAGCTAACACCTCCGCCCTCGTGAGCACTCCGCAGTCCACGCAGCACAGACTAGTGCCTCCTTTGCCATCGCCACTCCCCTGCCTCCGTCCTTTGCACCACCAACCACCGTCAGCCTCCTTTGACAGTACCTCTCAGTCGTTGGGTTCCCTCTGCCACCACCGACAGCCCTTGCCATTATCTCTGTCCAAAGCACAATAAACCCACAAACTTTCATTGATACTTATCACCCAAAATAAATAAATAAATAAAAAGGAAAAAAAAATACACTAATAGCATACATTACATTTTGATCTATAACTGTAATCTTGAGCAGCTATGCTTGCCTCCGTGTGAGGTAATGGTAAGCTCCACCATGGCTTCCCTTTTGGAGATTACAAACCCTAACCTGCACTTAGTTTCCAAACACACAAAATGGAAAGAAGAAATCTAGAACATAGAGAAAAAAAAGAAAGAAAACTAGGGTTAGGGAAAAATAAATTAAGTAATGGGATTAGGGTTTTCATTCCTTTAGAAAATAATAACTTTTATTTAATATTCTGAGAAGGGTTGTGAGAAGAGGATATATATGTGTTAGGGCTATTTTATTGAGAGCTCAAATTTTCAATTAGTCTTTAAATTAAAAAGCTTGTGTTTTTTTTTTTAAAAAGAGTAAACCTAATTTGTTAAATACCTTAATATGTATAGATTTATCATTGTTATAAATTAATATGGAGGCCATGAATTTAAAATCAAATTAAAAAAAAATAACACTAATATATATATAGGGAATTATAAAAGAAAAGAAGAAAATAATAATAATAATATGTATTGATACATATTATTGTCCAGTAAAACAAATATTATGGGTATAGTTATATGGTTGAATATATATATATATATATTTGTATTATTTAAAAGATATGGTGTTTTTAGGTTTAATAATTTCCAAATGAGTTACCCTCAAAATAGGATAGGAAAAATATATATATATATATATATCTTTTAAAAAGGAATAAATGCGTGGAAATATCGTATAGAGCTGAGAAAACCAAAACGAGGCCAATTAATTAACCACTAAATTCAAAAGTTGAGAATCAAACTGAGCGTAAAACTTGAGAACGTCATCTAGTAAAGATAGTAAGGCCTACGTAAATGACTTGGATTACCTAGTAATTAGGGCAATCAACCCAATCAGGAAAAGACTTGTAACCAAAATAAGCGATAATGTAGTAAATTTCCACTCACGTTCGTAAGGCGTCTGGCTACTGGAACATACCTGAAATATAGAGTTAGAAGCCTTGTAAGTTTAACCTGCAAAGCGATGTTATCCTCGTCATGATGACTTTGTTGTTGACCTTCTTGCGTTGGGGGTTGCGCATGTGTGAGCATTGCCCCGCTTACAACAGTTTGTTTATGCCTCAGGCGTACTGCCACCGAGCACGCTTGCGCATGCGAGGTGGTTCTTAGGGTTAGTGAGAAAAATTTTCGTGGCCCGTGTTGTGACCACATGGCGAATGTGGTCGTGACACAGGCATTTGTGTGTCATGTCTGCATGGGAGATGCGGGCATGACATCTTTACTAAACCTCTACCTAAGGACTCTTTTGAGTATCTCAGGGAGAAGTTAGGAGTTATTTCCCCTCCAGTGATGAACTAAGGTGCACTGATGTGCATCAGTCTAGTGGATATCACAGTCATATCTTGTGGTCCAAATTGATGATTAGGAGCTGCTACTCAGGGGGACCAGTTGGTATGACTCTGAAGTGGTGTAATTGCAAGTATGTGCCCTTTGCCATTGATGTCAAAGGGGGAGAGAAGACATGTGAAAAACAAGTGGTTGCTGATCAAAGGGGGAGCAGGAAAGGAAAAGAAGACATGTGAATGGTTGTTGCTGATAGGGGGAGTTATGACAGTAAGGAGAAGTTCTTGTCTTGATGGTCAAAACAGTTTTTCACATCATATGTTGCCATCAATGACAAAGGGGGAGATTGTTGCAAGTATGGGCCTAACTGGTGTTGTCATTGATGTCAACATACTCCTATTGCATTAATGATAAGGATTGGATGAACTATGTGCTGAGGATATTGAGAAAATTAGTCTCAATCAGGGACAGTGAAGAACAGTGATGACAGTAAGGTAAAAGTCCAAGTTAGGATGAGGATCAAAGGATGCAGTTTAAAGGGTTTGTAGATATGAGTCTTAAAGTGATCCAGTAAAGATTTTTGAGGTCCACATAAGATCTGAAGAAGTTGTGGCTGCTCAAGTGAAACCGGTTCCGGCAGGTGTTCAGTGGTGACAGAGTGATATAGACAGGTCCGGTGAGATCTGGAAATGCATTAGCCTATTCTGTGGATTTCAGGGAGTGTTAAGGAAGTCTTTGTGAAGTGTCAACTCGATTGGTTCATGGTTTGAATGTCTGCAAGCATCTATTCCTTTGTAACAGTGATGACAGACTATGTTCTTGAGTTTCTGGATGAAGGAGAGAAGGATTTCAGTAAACAGATGAAGTGTGGATGTTCTTGGTGATTCAGGCAAGCTTGTGGGGGTCTTTGGATCATGTCCATCTTGTGTTGGTGGTCCGCATTGGAGTTGGAGATCGTAATTGAAGAATAAATTTCAGATGATGATGTTGTTCCTGAGACTGGCTGATCAGATGAGTTACACATCTTACGGATGTTCCTGTTGATGTTTGCTGACTTAGATGATTATTCCTAAGTCAATGTCTTGTATAAATAAGGGATTGTAAAGTCATTTCAAAGAGTATCTTGTGGAGATGACTGTGTGGTAGCAAGGAGGAGAGCGAAAGGCAGAGCAGAAGTATTAGGCTTAAATGGAACTAACTCAAGCATGGTGAAGATGCTATTTTCTAGTTCAAGTATGTGATACTTATTCTTTTGTAGACAGTGTGTCTCTTGTAGGCAGTGGGCCTCTTGTGAGAAGTGTGCTCAGGCAGTGAGCCCTAATTGGCATGTGCCATTTTGTTCTTTCTATTCTTCTAACAAAGAATACAATCTTGGGTTAATCACCCCATGGTTTTTTCCCTTAACCGGGTTTTCCACGTCAAAATCTTGGTGTCTTATGTGTTGATATGTTTATGCTCTTGATTGAATGCATTATGTTTCCATGATTGATTTATTGATATGCTAAGAAGATTTTAAGTGTGTAGTTGGAAAGAAAGTTTTGACAACTGATTCAACCCCCCCTCTCAGCTATTTGTCCTGAATCTAACAGTATCCCAATCAAAAACTTTTTTCTTTCAAAGCTCAGTTCAAGAGAGTCAAGAGTTATGAACATATGAAACAAAAATACAATGAAAGCATTAGGATCTCTTATGAATATTTTAAGATCAATGGACCACAATTAATTGACAGAGCTTAGAATGCTTGTGATGATAGGTATACCCCCTTGCCTATGTATTTAAAAAGAAGAGAAATGATTTCCCCCACTAACCTCATATGGTCATATAAAAGAGCAGAGGCATTGATAGAAATTCTTCAACAACTAAAGACTAAATGGATAGGAATGAGATACAGACCACCTCTCCTTTTACAGCCACCTCCTGTAGTCTTAGTTATAGAGCTAGAACCAAGGGACTTACATACCTGGCAGTTGAGAGTCAAACTTCACAAAGGTTTTCTGAAGGTCCCTGACCATATTGATGAAGAAGCAGATGAGGTATATGACTTGAGCTCAAAGTTTGATGAGTTGAATAGGAAAAGGGAGGTAGAGAGACAAAGGGTATATCATAGAGCAGGAGGACCTATTTAAGGTTAGGAAGGGGAGGAATGATGAGGTATAAATAACCTCATTTCTTTAATGGATCAAATAGCCTTTTTGCACTATCTAATTCCCTAGACTTGCCAATTTATTTATTTTTATAAGCGATATTTATTTATTTTTAATAAAATATTGTACAAATCCTGATTTCCTAAATTGATTGAAACTAGCTTTTAAATGTTGATTTAATGGCATGGGTAACTGTGTAGGTTAATGCATTGCCTAAGAAGTGGACATTATGCAGTTGTGGATGAGTATACCAGAAGTTGGGGGCGCCAGAAACTTTAGGCTTGCATTTAATGAAGACTTTGTTTTTATTCTACTATTTCAGTGGTTACCCAAAAGACATTAAGACTCCACTCGAAGTCCTTTTATGTTTAAAAGACAGAAGTAGTTAAGATATTGTTTTTTAGTCAAAAGACCTCTTCAATTGGCATTTTCCCACCATATGAAGTTTAGGAGTTTTTGAAGTAGTTCAGTTTTTGTTGTTGCTTAAAATATGGATATAAATAGACACTATGGATGAATGAAAATCAATCATTTAGTTTTTCAAAATCATCAGAGCTATGTACTTGCCATTTTCAGTGAATGCAAATGATGTTGTTCTAATTTTTTTTGGAAATATGAAGTTTTGAATGAAGTTATTATGTGCTATGGAAGTGATTGAATGTGACCTGAGTTAAGACAAGCTTCTCCCACAAGCTGGCCACTCACAGGACTGTAGGATAGATAAGTATTTTCATTTATGTGGATGTTTTATTCAGTTGAAGATAGTTTATGTTTAGCTTATGTCGTTAACCTGCAGGGTGTGTTGTTTAAAAGTTAAACTATTCTGTACTATTGTTTGAAACTTTCTGTGTTCATTAGAATTTTTCTGGCACATCTACCTTAGTTAGAATTATTGTTTTCTGATGGTTAGAATTTGGAGTGCTTGCAGCTTAGCAAATTACATTTGTGAATTGTTAGCATAGAATTTATCTACTTTCTAGTGTAGAATTTATCTTCTTTTTAAGTGTAGAATTTATATGCTTAGTATAGAATTTGAATGCTTTCTGTAGAAGGATAAAACTACTATTTCATTTCATGTACTATTTCAACTTTTTTAACAGATCTAGAAAATTGTTTCTCAATGAAATATCCAAACTCCCTATTGTAGACAGCCTCGGACACTACCCCAGTCGATAAACTGATAATTTTCATCTAAAGTGTTAGGACCTTACAACAGCCTGTCATAGGTTACAGGTTTCAGAAGCAAAAAAAGTGGAGTTGCAGGAGAGTAGTGTAGACTGTCAGAATTGTAGATTAGAGAAGAAAATAGGGAAACAGACTCAGGTGCCCTCTCATTAGTCCTCCAGATCTAACAATAGGACAATCTGTGGAATAGCAGGAACAGGTTGCAAACAAGGTTCCCAGATCTTGACAAAACCTGTGGCACTGGACTAGGGCACCTACTCATTAGTCCCCAACTTTTCTACTTTCTAAACTTTGAAATTTGGTATGCATTTGATTGTCATTTGATATCTCTATGTGCTATCATTTTCCATAATTTGTCTGTTTGTTCACAAATTCATGTAATTAGGGTTTTGAGCATAATTGGTCTTAATTGAACAACTAAATCATACAATTCCAATCTTCCCTTATGTTCCAAGTGACAAAAATCTTGTAGTAGACTTCCTACTCGGCTGAATGTCCTTGAATGTTTAGTGGTGAAACACAAACCATTGAAAACAAACCCTAAACACCTTTACCCTCTTTTTCAACATAAACACTAAGGATGTTGAACTCAGAGAGCATACACTGATAAATTTATGTCTGGAGATCACACCACAAGAAAAAGAAAAAGTCTCTAAAGTGTTGCATAAAGAATTTAAAACAAAAAGGAGGATGAACACTCTCATGTCAGATGACTTTGAGAAGGTAGTCAAGGAGACCGAGGAAATCACTCTGAAAGTATTGAAAGAATTTCATCTTCCAATAATATATGATAATAAAGAAATAGGTGTTGGAGATGACACGGCTATTTTGGAAGTCAGCATGGATGAAGGGTTAGATAAAAATGATGAAGAGTTAAAGGAGAAAGAAGGTCAGGCCCATGCTACTAATGGTCTGAATACAACTGATAAGGATCAAACTAAGACAAGTCTTCCTCATTAGTAACAAACTGATGAATAGAACAAAGTTGACAATCAAGAAGAAAAACAAGCTAAGATGAGCCATGTACCAGAGCATAATGTTGATGGAAATGACGCTATGGATCTGGCTCCTCTGGAGCAAAAATAAAGAAGAAGAATTCTCTAATATGGTAAGAGACACTACTGAGTCTATCAAGGAATTTTTGGAAATAGAAAAACAAGTCTTAGATGAACCTAAGTTTTTGCTAGGTCCAATAAACTTGGACTCAATGTCCCCTGTGCAAAAATTTAAATTGGTATCAATTGTGCAAGCAAATGCACATGAAGAAATATTGAAGTCACATATACAGGACAGTGAACTCATTGGTGTGGCATCCAGCATTTTGGAGAAATTGATGCCATCATATCAAAAGGATACATCAATGTCATCAACAATTCAACTCAAGGGACTCATGAAATTAGTAAGTGTACACTTTGAATCTTTTGAAAAATCTGTAGAAATGAAATTGAGAAAAGATTTTGATGAGAAGAAGTTAACTAAGTTGAAGACCATGTTGATCAATGATAAAATGTTATTAGATGATGGAATAAAAGCTATACATAGTGGTTTTAAAGAGGCTTGTGATTTGTAGAAATTTTGTTTATCATGGCCGAAAACCAGAAAGGAGTTAGAAGAAAAGATCAAAGATCTGAAACTGCAGCTGACAAATATTTCTAAGTCATTTGATCTGGCAGTTGAATCAGTAAGCAGTAAAGAGATACAAGTCATTGGTATTGATAATAACATAAGTAGCCTAATAAATAAGAGGGATCAAATGAAAAATAGAATGTGTCAGTTGAGAGGATTAATAAGTCCTAAGCTTGATTCAATGTCAAATCTTGTAGCAAAAGCACTACAGGTAAATGCACTAATTGACACACCCTCTAATATACAAAAGGCATAAAAATTGGTCTTCCTAATAAACAACCATATTCAAATTTTGGAAAATGCAAAGAAGAGTTGGGATGGAGAGCTAACTCAAATCAAGAACATCTTCAATGACATCCTACAACCCACAATAAATTAAGTTGAAGATTGTACCTGTACATATGCGGTAGAATATAACAGTTTTTACAATTTTGTTATCTTAATACAATTTTGCAACTTGTATATACACCTTTGCCATTGATATCAAAGGGGGAGAAGAAAACCAATGAAAAATGGGCAAACATCTAAGGGGGAGAAGAAAAATAGAGTACATAGAGTAAGGGGGAGTAGACAAGCATTTTTCACTAAGTGTTACCATCAATGCCAAAGGAGGAGATTGTTGGCAATATAGTCAAGAGACACTGCTGATAGAATGTTGTCATTGATGGCAACAAGGTTTGGTAGAGGTCCATAAGACTAACTTAGTCAAGATGGCTAAGTATAGGCAAGCTACAGAGTATCAGAGATTGGGTTAGTCTACCTCTGCAGTTGAAGATCATTATATGCAGTTCAGGTATGTTGTTCATAGATGTTTGATGATCACTTTCCAAAGTTCAAGTTATGACTTCCTCCGGAAGTCATATGGTGAATTGTCTAAGTCTGGATGAACAAAGTTAAGCCTAAAATAGTGTAAAGCATCTGAGTATTTTGGTTTGCATTCCTCCGCTATTGAGTATTTTGATTTGCAGTTCTAAGGCAATGTAGACACATGTCATAAGCATATAAATTCATATTTGTAGTGCTTGAAGTCCATCAGATTATATTTGACAAGTTCTCCAATATTAGCTTCCAATCTGACAGTATTTCTTTGTGACAAAACAACAGTTATGAGATCTGCTATTCTCTATGAAAGAATTGTTGACCTATTTTTCTCTATCCAAAGTTGAATAGTTCACCTTGTATTTTCCTTGAAAATCCTTTAGAAATGACCCTACAAGGCTTAAATCCTTCAAAAAAACTCATGCTCTACCTTGCCAAGGATCCCAAAATTCTTGCCTGAAGAATCCTTACAGAAAAACCCAGAAATCTTTTTGTCTCCAAGTGCTTTCCATTGCAGATGTTTCCCAGTTCTATACTTAGTCATTTTTACATAAAAAGCATTGTATATTTCTTTGTATGTATTTTTGCATTTTATGTTCATATATACAATCGCACATGCAAAGGAAATATGCAAAGGAAGACATACAAGGTTTTTCCTTCGGCGTGACAATATCTATCGGCAGCCAACTCAAAGCTCTCCCTAACGGCCGATGATGGAACATACAAAAGGTTTTGTCTATGGGACAATATACAAGGGAGTCATCGGTGTGACCAGCCTCATCGGCATCTAAGTTCAAGCTTACCCCGATGGGCTGATGCATCTGAATATACAATGGTGTATACAAAGGTAGAACATAGAAGGTGTCTTTAGCGTGGCATGCATCATCAGTGATCAAATCCAAAGTCCCGCCGATTGGCTGATGAAGGCTACAAGAAAACATACAAGGAAAAGATACAACGCCAATCTACAAAGGTCAAAGATGCAAGTCGAATGTACATTTGTGATATGCAAGGAAAAGATACATTGGAAATATACAAAAGAGAATGTATATCGGCAAACATGCAAAGTCAATATACAAGGTCGGATATACAAAGGAATGTGGGGTCCACTTTGTATACGAGGGTGATTGTATCTTATATACAATGTACATTGTATATGCGATATACAAGGTAGTGATACAAGGAAAAAGGATATAAAGCTTGGGGCCCACCAGGTGCACATACAAAAGACTTTGCATATGCAAGCACACATACAAGGGGGCAGGTACAAGTTCAAATGCATGTTTGTATGCAAGGTTTGTATGCATGTTTTCCTTTGTATATTTTGCGTTGTATGTTTGCACATACAAAGGGTCATATACAAAGCAATATACAATGGTAGCATGCATATGCTGAAGAAAGGTGTTTGTATGTATATGTTGGCCTTGTATTTTGCGTTTGTATATGTGAATGTACAAATGTAATATACATTTCCAACATACAAGGCAGACCCAACTGTGGAATTGAGTATGGCAGATAAAATGTGGGAGTCTGCTTTGTATGTATACATGCGATTGTATATGCAATACACAATTGCAATATACAAGGCCAACATACAGGGGATTTCAGTGAGATAGTATGCATCAGCGACTCATTTTTTATCTTTCCAACGGCTGATAGAAGATGCAGTTGTTCAGTGATAGGTCTCAGCTTCCATGTGGTGGCAAATCAGGTGGTGCCACGTGGCAAGGGTGACAGATGCAAAGCGATATACACAGGCAGTTGACCTCAACCTTTGACCGTGAATATCTTGCTCATCCTAGCGAATTTCTACATGCTGCAAAAGGTAAAAATGCTTGTTTTTGCCTCTTTCATTTGGCGGGCTTTGAGCAAGTTATTCTCACTTTCAAGATTTTGGGATCTGGATTTGCATGTTCGTTCGACTGGACATCTTAGCAGCCTGATTTAATTTTGCAGATGATCTTAGACCCGATGAAAAATATAGAAAATATCAAGGGGCGATACGTCCCATATGCCATCAGTGCAAATCTGATATTTTCCCTGCCACGTTTCAGATATTTCATATGTTTATTATTGAAGATAGACATCGAAGCTGCTCGCATTCAATGCCTAGAATATCTTCCACCAATTCATTGTTGAAGATTGATAATTAAGCAGCTTGCATTGAAGACTGAAAATATCTTCCATTTGCACCATTTCTAGATCTTTTGTGCCATAACTTCTTGCAGTTGGACGTCCCTTCGGGAAGAGATATTTTCCTATTGCAGCTCTTTGAGCGAATTTTTGTAACTGACTTAGGTCAGATTGAAATGTTATATATGCATAGAATGAGATGTAAATAGGGTTGGAAATTTTTTGGCTTTCAGTCCTTTTGTTTCCAAACAGAGCTTTTTGCTACTGTAACTAAGCCTTCTTATTAAATATATGCAAGTTATTTTTACCTCCTTACTGATTTTAGTTTAGTGTGAATCTGCATGTGATTGTCTGTGAACATTTTATCCTCTCAATCATTATGTTTCTCACATCTGCTAGGATCATTTGAATCTGTGTATGCTTACTTGTTGTATCTAGTTATGTTGTGCATCTTGTCAGATCTCTAAGGGTTCTTTTATTCAACTTGGTGAATCATCCCTTTATTTTCAAGTTTTCCTATTTCATCTGTCATTTTTAAGAGCATTCCTTCTCCCTTTTCCTATAAAAATTGAGTAGTTTTAGGTGATAACTAGTTAAGGAAGCTGGCCTTCTCTGGAGGTCGGATCCCATTTCGCAAGGTCCCACACTTCGAGATCATTCCCATTGTGTCATTGGAATGCTTGGACTCTCTCCAAGCAGGGTGCAATTTCATGTGACAATAGTTTCTGGCACGCCCGGTGGGACTCTACAATTTTATTGCTGGTTTTGATGTGTAGCCAGTGATTTTCAGACCTATAAGAGGTTAAAACCTGCATATCTGGCGACTCATACTGAGGAAAGACAAGCAGATCAGTGCTGCTGTACATTTTATGAGAAAGATTCAAACTCAAAGTTCAAGTTTATTTGATTACTTGTAGCTGTCTCCACCTAGAAGACAGAGTAGAGTTGTGGTAAGGACTTTAGTTTCTAAAAGATTACAATCAACTCCACCAACTTTCAGGCCAGTTGCACCTAAAGTCCCTGTACCAGCTCAAGAAAACCTACCTTAAGCCATGTCGATGGCAAGAAATCATCCATTTGTGGCTTTTGATGGGGGCAGCCCTTTGAATTTGACAGTGCATGATGATGG
The DNA here is from genome assembly GCA_027924645.1 of Cunninghamia lanceolata. Lineage (NCBI taxonomy): Eukaryota > Viridiplantae > Streptophyta > Pinopsida > Cupressales > Cupressaceae > Cunninghamia > Cunninghamia lanceolata. The sequence goes on from BSBN01000516.1 coordinate 3,261,003, forward strand.
ATCACTGAGTGTGATCCGAAACATTGAAGGAAAAATACACACAGTTTAATCCAAAAGCATAATTCATCTATTCTATGGAATGTGGAAAACTCATGCCTACTAGTGCATGATGTTATACCCATGGCAGCTTTGAAGAATCTGCCCTATTTCACAGGGGAGGATCAAACTACCCCAATTGAGCACATTAGAGACGTAGCTTCTCTGTGCGATGTTCATCATATAACTCAAGAGAATGTAGCCATCAGGCTGCTGGTTGCCTCTTTTAAAGGAAAAGCATTTTCAATAGTTTAAGAGTTTACCAGTGCAGACCATAGGAACCTGGGATGATCTGGGTGATAAATTAAACAAGCAATTTTAAGATAAATCTGATAACTTGTCATTGGTTGAACATATGACTACAATAAAGAGAGCTCCCCAGGAGCAAATGACGGATTTCAACTTCAAATTCTAGAAGACATGGGACAGAATTCTTGTCACGGTAAGGCCTCCATCAGAATATGCATTCTTGCATTTTTTGAAAGCTTTAAATAGTGATATTTCAGTAATGATTCAATTATTAGAAGGTACAAGCCTACTTGATGCTTATGAAATAGCTATCAGAGCAAAAAATAGCCTGATTCAGGCTGGTAAAATAGCTCCTCAACCACCAGTGCCTATTTTCCTTGAGATTCAGGCTTCAATGCCTTTGCCAATCCCATATTTTGCCCCTTTACCTATTGTAGCAGCATTGCCAAATACTACCAATTCTGAACCTGTTGTTTCTAGCTCATCTCAAGAGTTAAAAGGGATTAAGAATAGCCAACAGAAAATAGAGAACATCCTACAAACTTTTGGGAATGAGCTGGTAAACATCAAAAAATAGCAGTCCCAGAATAGACAGCCTTATCAACAGCCCAGCCAAGGACAGAATCAGCCTTATCAAGGATAGAATCAGCCTTATCAAGCCAATAGGCTTCCATATCAAGGTAATTACCAGGGTACCAGGCAGAATGTGAACCAGAGGCCTTTTCAGCCTTACAATCTAGCACCCGTTAATGTAGTTAGGGACCTTGTCCCTGTTTAGAATAACCTTGCAGATGAGTATGAATGGTATTTTCCATGTAATCAGCCACATAGTCAGGCAGCCTGCTTAAATGGGGTGATAAATCAAGCTCTAATAGTGCAGAATGTCACAGTCTCATAGCCAAACACACCTAATGATGGGGCTATGTAGTAGCTAGAATAGCCTCAGAATGATTCTGCCTTCATAAATTGGTAGGAAGGTGAATTCTGTGGTGTAAGTAGAGATGATGCCCCAGTTGCAGCAAATACAAGAGCCAAGAAGAGGGGTTATGAGATAGCAAGTAGCAAATAAAGGAAAAGGACTTGTTGATCCTTCTACATCCCATATTCCCCATATTTTACAAACGAATACTTCAACAACAGTAAGGGAAATGCCTCATTTGCAGGCTGACATTATTGCTACAAAGTCACATCAGAAGGTAAGTGTCACTCCACCTTTCAATATTATTGAAAATATGAAGAAGATGAATGTGACAATGTCTATGTGGGATTCCCTAGCCATCCCAGGCCAAAAGGACATATTGTAATCTGCCTTGTCTGATTTGAAAGTGTCTAATGATACAACTGTTGACCCAACTAGGGCTGTCCTTACCAATGCATCCCAGGACAACAACAAATAGCCAAACAAAAGTGATAAACCAATCCCATTTTATGTGTCACTAATAATTGGAGACAAGTTAGTACATAATTGCATGGTGGATAGTGGTGCAAGTAGTTCTATAATACCAAAGCAGATTGCAGATCAATTAGGATTGAAATACCAGCCCCTTGAGAAAGGTGTGCTTCAGTTAGATGGCACAGCTGTTAATACTGTGGGTATGATAAAAGACCTAGGTCTCACCTTGCACACTTGTCCAAATGTTTCCATTTCCCAAGAGGTGTTCATCATAGATTTGCCTCCCTATTTTGCCATGTGTTTATCAAGAGAGTTTACAGCCAAAATAGGAGGATATTTATCCTCAGACTAGTCCCGCATATTTTTCAGGACCAGATATGGCACCAAAGTGACCCTAAAATCTGAATTACTTGCCAAACATCACATAGAGCCTTACACACCAAGTGTTGTTAATGCAAATTGCATAATTTCTGATGATCCTGAGCTTATTGCTGCTCAAGAACTGCAAGCTGAGAGTATACCAGAAGTGCTATTAAAGGAGTGGGCCTTAGAAAATGTTGTTGATGATCCTGAGGGACACATTCAAGAAACTGGTATGGGGGTTTACATACTGCATGAGCCTAAAACAACAATTCCAAGCCTGGTAAAGGATGTAGAACAGCAGACAAAATAGCAAAATAAGGTGTGGAAAATGTACTTTGATGGCTCTAGAAATAAGAATGGATCTGGTGGTGGTGCAATGCTTGTGTCTCCACAAGGTGACAGATATTATTCTTCTTTCCATTTTTCCTTTTCATGTACAAATAACATTGTTGAATATGAAGGGTTGATTCAGGGTTTGTAGTGGGCAAGAAAGAGGAAAATTGGCTATTTGCAGGTATATGGTGACAGTGAACTCATTGTGAATCAGGTGAGAGGACTGCATGTTACAAAGAATGATGTTTTGAAATGCTACAAACATAGGGTATGGGACATGATTGAAGAGTTTGATGCTTTCAATCTGATCTCCATTCCAAGAAATCAGAACTATCATGCAGATAGGTTAGCTACAATTAGGGCCCAGTTTGACATCCCCAGTGATATTCAAAGAGAAAAGGTGTAGCCTCACGTGAAAATAGTTGATAGGCCCTCTATCCCTGACAATGATATTCATTGGCAGGTTTTTGAGAGTGACGAGCAGATCCTGCATTTCCTATTAGAAGAAGATGAGTTTTCTGTGATGAATCAGGATAAACTCAAATAGCAATATGGTAATGATCAGGTTGTTCAGTTAAGGACAAACAAGCTGCCCAAAGGATTGGTAACTTTGGAATCCATTTTTGGTACTAATGATCAACTGAAGAAAAGCAAAACTAGCATGCATGTTAAAGAGGAGCATTACGAGGAGCTAGAAATATTCAAAGGTAAGCTTCTCAAAATTGGTAAAATCTGTTCACCTGAGGATAGAAGGGCTTTTATTGCTCTTTGTCAAGAATTTGAAGATGTGTTTGCTTGGGATTATTTAGACCTAAAGGGGTTTGACACTCACATTGTCCAGCATACCATAGAGTTAGAACCAGATACAAAACCCGTGAGATAGAAGCAAAGACCTTTAAATCCAAAGCTTGAGCCTCTAATGATTAAAGAACTAACCAAACTGATTGAGGGAAAAATCATTTTTTCAATCAAGCATACTTATTGGGTTTCCAATCTTGTTCCTATGAGGAAAAAGAACAGAGAGATTAGGCTATGTGTCAACTTTAGAGACCTCAATAGAGGCTCCCTGAAGGACCACTACCCGTTTCTCTCAATGGAGCAAATTCTGCAAGTGGTGGCTGGTTCAGAAAGATTCTCCTTACTTGATGGATATTTCAGTTATAATCAGGTGTTGGTCAAGGAGGAAGATCAGTTCAAGACTTCTTTCACCACTAAATAGGGTACCATGGCCTACAAGAGGATGCCTTTCGGTCTCTCAAATGTTGGCTCTACTTTTCAGAGAGCTATGGATATGGCTTTTAAGGGTTTGTTGTATAAATTGGTGCTGGTATACCTTGATGACATAACGGTTTTCTCCAAGGATGCATCTAAGCATTTACTCTACTTGAGGCAAGTATTTGAGAGATGTAAAGAGTTTGAGATATCTCTCAATCCCAAGAAATGCATTTTCGTTGTGCATGAAGGCAAGTTGTTATGGCACATTGTGTCAAAAAAGGGAATTACCATTTATGCAGAAAGAGTAAGGGCTATTTTGGCGCTACCTTTACCTAGTCACAAGAGGGGACTGTAAAGTTTTATTGGTAGAATTAGTTTTCTGTGAAGATTTATACCTAACATTGCAAATCTATTGAAGCCTTTGACATCTATGTTAAAGAAGAATACAGTTTTTGATTGGACAAAAGAGGTCAAACTCAGCTTTGAGTCCATAAAAGAGGCATTATCAGTTGCACCAACTGTGGTAAATCCTGATTTCTCCAAAGATTTTATCTTGTATGCTTATGGTGGTCTGGATACAATTTCTACAATTCTGGTACAGCAGCAAGGTGAACGCTTTGAGCAGCCAATAGCTTTCTTTAGTCAGGGACTAGAGGAGTATGAGCAGAGGTATAGCTTCATTGAAAATTATGTCCTTGTAGTGGTAAGGAGCCTCAAGAAGTTTAGGCATCTTATTTCTAATAATAAGATAGATTTGATGGTTGCTCACCCTAGCGTGAAAGAGTTCCTGTTAGGTAAAGATGTAAATGAGAAAAGGGCTAGTTGGATCACCAAAGTCATGGAATATGACATGGATATCAAGATAACCAAGCTTGTTAGAGGCAAAGGACTCAGTGAATAGCTTGCTACCAGTTCTGAGAATGAAAAAGAAAAAGAAGAGGAGGTGCTTCTAACCATTGAAGATGCACCCCAGGATGATACAATAGCAGTGGGCACAAGTTGGGTTAATAACATGGCTCAATTTTTGCAAACTGGTGAATGTCCAACAGGTTTAGATAGAACCAAAAGAAGGTATTTTAGACTGCAGTCCGTTCCATATGTTTTAATAAATGGCATCATTTTCAGAAAGGATTTTAATGGTGTGTTGTTAAGATGCATTGATAATAATCAGACTGACAAGGTGCTGCATGAGTTTCATGATGGAACAGCAAGGGTCATTTTGCCCCAAGGACTACTGCTTGGAAAATAATGAGAGATGTATATTAGTAGCCTAGCTTATTCAAGGATGCCCATGCATGGGCTAGGAGATGTCTAAAGTGTGCCATTTTTACAGGCAAAGAAAGGCTGCCAGCTTTACCTCTATAGCCAATTCAAGTAGAATAGCCCTTCATGACATGGGGCATTGATTTTATAGGTCCCATTAACCTACCATCAAGTGCAAGCCATAGGTGGATACTTACAGCTATAGACTATTTCACAAGGTCGACTGAAGCAGTGGCTCTTAAGGAATCCAATGAAAATAATGTTTTGAATTATTATCAAGATTTGGTATCCAGATTTGGGGTGCCTGAGTCAATTATCTCAAACAATGCTTTAGCCTTTGTTGGATTAAAGACAACTGACTGGGCTGTTAAGAATGGGATCTATTTGAATACTTCATCAAATTATTACCCACAGGGTAATGGTTTGGCTAAATCTACAAATAAGAACCTCATAAGGATTATTAAAAGATCAATGGAGGACAACCAGATATGGGCAGACAGAATAACTCCCAAGAGGTCTACTAGAAACTCCCCATATATGTTAGTTTATGGGAAAGAGGCAAGATTGCCTATGTCTATGGAGCTGCCAGCACTTGATATCATGAATCAACTAGAGATGTTTGAAGAAGAAGACCCCATGGCTATTAGATATGCCCAACTTATGGAGCTTGAAGAGACTATAGATAAAGCTATGAATGCTATGGAATATCGTCAGCTTTAGACAAAGAGAAATTTTGATAAGAGAGCCATTCCCAGAAATTTTAGAGTGGGTGATATGGTACTCAAATGGGATGAGTTGAAAAGTAGACCAGGAAAACACTCCAAGTTTGATAGCATGTGGAGTGGCCCGTTTATCATTATTGAATGCAAGGAGCACAATGCATTTCAGTTATCGAACATGGATGGAGGAAATTTGCCTATCCCAGTTAATGGGATACAGCTAAAGAGGTGTTTTGAGGTATGAGTGCCTTGTAAGTTAGTAGATTAGATTTCTTGCTTTCAATAAGTGCTACTGCACAATAGTTTGGATCCCTTGTTGTTTTCTCTAAGTGTTGTTTAGCACAGTTCATGGTTTGCTTTCAACATTTTGTTCTAGTTTTGGTCTTCCAATGTTCTTCACTCCTAATATGCTAAGTTGCTAAGGTCAGGATTGTTTGTCAAGATATATTTTCAGTCTCTACATGACTCCATGCCCAATGGATCCTTAAGGCTGCTGGTCTAATTGTTTAGCAGGCAAACATCCCACAGAAGTCGCTAAAATGTTGACCTATTTTTCTCTATCCAAAGTTGAATAGTTGACCTTGTATTTTCCTTGAAAATCCTTTAGAAATGACCCTACAAGGCTTAAATCCTTCAAAAAAACTCATGCTCTACCTTACCAAAGATCCCAAAATTCTTGCCTGAAGAATCCTTACAAAAAACCTAGAAAAAGACAGAAATCTTTTTGTCTCCAAGTGCTTTCCATCGTAGATGTTTCCTAGTTTTATACTTAGTCATTTTTAGATAAAAGGCATTATATGTTTCTTTGTATGTATTTTCGCATTGTATGTTCATATATACAATCGCACATACAAAGGAAATATGCAAAGGCATACATATAAGGTTTTTCCTTCGGCATGACAATATCTATTGGCAGCCAACTCGAAGCTCTCCCCAACGGCTGATGATGGAACATACAAAGGGTTTTGTACATGGGACAATATACAAGGGAGTCATCGGTGTGACGAGCCTTATCGGCATCTAAGTTCAAGCTTACCTCGATGGGCCGATGCATCTGAATATACAATGGTGTATACAAAGGCAGAACATACAAGGTGTCTTCGGCATGACATGCATCATCGGCGGTCAAATCTAGAGTCCCATCAATTGGCTGATGAAGGCTACAAGAAAACATACAAGGAAAAGATACAACGCCGATATACAAAGGTCAAAGATGCAAGCCAAATGTACATTTGCGATATGCAAGGAAAAGATACATTGGAAACATACAAAAGAGAATGTATATTGACAAACATGGAAAGTCAATATACAAGGCCGGATATACAAAGGAATGTGGGGTCCACTTTGTATACAAGGGCGATTGTATCTTATATACAATGTACATTGTATATGCGATATACAAGGCAGTGATACAAGGAGAAAGGATATAAAGCCTGGGGCCCACCAGGCGCACATACAAAAGACTTTGCATAAGCAAGCGCACATACAAGGGGGCAGGTACAAGTTCAAATGCATGTTTGTATGCATATTTTCCTTTGTATATTTTGTGTTGTATGTTCACACATACAAAGGGTCATATACAAAGCAATATACAATGGTAACATGCATATGCCGAAGAAAGGTGTTTGTATGTATATGTTGGCCTTGTATTTTTCTTTTGTATATGCGAATGTACAAATGTAATATACATTTCCAACATACAAGGCTGACCCGATTGTGGAATTAAGTATGGCAGATAAAATGTGGGAGTCCGCTTTGTATGTATACATGCGATTGTATATGCACTATACAATTGCAATATACAAGGCCAACATACAGGGGATTTTAGCGAGATAGTATGCATCGGTAACTCATTTTTTGATCTTTCTGACGACTGATAGAAGATGCAGTTGTTCAACGATGGGTCCCAGCTTCCATGCGGCGGCGAATCAGGTGGTACCACGTGGCAGGGGCGACAGATGCAAAGCAATATACACAGGCAGTTGGCCGCAACCTTTGACCACGAATATCTTGCTCATCCTGGCGAATTTCTACATGCTGCAAAAGGTAAAAATGCTTGTTTTTGCCTCCTCTTTCATTTGGCGGGCTTTGAGCAGGTTATTCTCACTCTTAAAATTTTGGGATCTGGATTTGCATGTTCGTTCGACTGGACATCTCAGCGGCCTAATTTAATTTTACAGATGATCTTAGACCCAATGAAAAATACAGAAAATATCAAGGGGCGATACGTCCCATCCGCCATCAGTGCGAATATGATCTTTTCCCTACCATGTTTCAGATATTTCATATGTTCATTATTGAAGATAGACATCGAAGGTACTCACATTCAATGCCCAGAATATCTTCCACCGATTCATTGTTGAAGATTGATGATTAAGTAGCTTGCATTAAAGACTAAAAATATCTTCCATCTGCACCGTTTCTAGATCTTTTGTGCCATAACTTCTTGCAGTTGGATGTCCCTTTAGGAAGAGATATTTTCCTGTTACAACTCTTTGAGCAAATTTTTGTAACCGACTTAGGTCAGATTGAAATGCTATATATGCATAGAATGAGATGTAAATAGGGTTGGAAATTTTTTGGCTTTCAATCCTTCTATTTCAAAATAGAGTTTTCTGCTAGTGTAACTAAGCCTTCTTATTAAATATATGCAAGTTATTTTTACCTCCTTTACTGATTTTAGTTTAGTGTGAATCTGCATGTGATTTTTTATGAACATTTTATTCCTCTCAATCATTATGTTTCTCACCTCTGCTAGGATCATTTGAATCTGTGTATGCTTACTTGTTGTATCTAGTTATTGTTGATAACTGAGAGGGGGGGGTGAATCAGTTATCCTAATTATTTCCCTTATTGAACTTTCTTATTAATTAATGCAGCATTGAATCAAACACAAAAACATTATCATGAAATAAGAAACACATGACACAGTATTTTTGACGTGGAAACCCTGTTAAGGGAGAAAACCACGGGGTGATTAACCCAAAAATTATTCTCTGTTAGAAGAATAGGAAATTACAAAATGGCACTTGCCAATTAGGGCTCACTGCCCGAGCACACTGCTCACAAGAGGCCCACTGCCTACAAGAAGACACACTGTCTACAAAGTGATAAGAATCACAGTCTTGAACTGATTGGAAGCATCTGCATATGCTGGAGTTCAGTTCCAGTTAGGCTTAGTACACTGATCTGCTGCACTTCATCTTTCCTCTGTTCTTTATTCTGCTATCCTTTCACATACCGGATCTTTCTTGGTACTTCTGCTCTGTTCTGCACTTATTCACATATATCTTGACATAGTCACACACTTCACAACTAAATCCATCCTCTATATATATCCGCACAAGTAATTTCATCACCTTTCTAGTCGGCATCCGGAACAGTCTAGTTTCTTACAAACTCTGTTCTATCGGCTGAATCCTTGCTCACCAAGCAATGCAGATCAAGCATATACTTGTAGATATCATTGATCATGTTGGCCAAACATGATTCATGCCTTCACAACCTTTATCATCAACAGTAACACATCCGGAAAGTAGTCTGATACTCTGTCAGTCAGTTTTTCCTCTGTTTTCACTGTCTCTCAGGAATCCGGTACTCAACTATTCATATCTTTTTCCTTGTCCATCACCGGAGGCTAAATCCTTGGAATATACCACTCAAGGTAGTCCTCTTGACTTCCCCAAATCCGCACTGCACCAAGACACTTCCTCTGAGAGATCCGGACCAATCTGTCGGACCTTGCCACATGCTCTGTTCTTGTTCACCGGACCACAACAATCTTTATTCTGACTTCCGGTAGAGACACACCATGACTTGCGGATATGTGGGATGACCTTTGTTGCCATCAATGACAACAACCATGAATCCATATAGTGTCTCTTGCCAACAGTTATGTTGTGCATCTTGTCAGTGCTCTGAGGGTTCTTTTATTCAACTTGGTGAATCACCCCTTTATTTTCAAGTTTTCCTGTTTCATCCATCATTTTTAAAAGCATTCCTTCTCCCTTTTCCTATAAAAATTTAGTAGTTTTAAGTGATAACCAGTTAAGGAAGCCGGCCTTCTCTGGAGGTCTGATCTCATTTCGCAAGGTCCCACACTTTGAGATCATTCCCATTGTGTCATTGGAATGCTTGGACTCTCTCCAAGCAGGGTGCAATTTCATGTGACAACAAGAATATTATGCTCCGTGGTTCTGAAGGTATGCGAAGAGGTTCACAATAAATATTGTCTATGATTTTTAGAGTCTCATATGGTCTATAGTGGGAGTTATGACATGTCATATGGATTGGTCAAGTGTGTTCTTAAGGGATTATTATTTGAACAATCAATCTAAGTGATTGAATGATTGGTGCTGACCTATATGAAGACTATTGTATGTTTGTTTGGGTCTGCATTTCTATTTGTGCACAAGATCAAGCCAACAAGGTACAACATTTGTATACATGTTTCATGTTTGGCTTGCTGACCTAATCATGAGATAAATCTTGTTGCATATATATATACTCGATTGATTTCAGTGTTGGAAAAATGGAGAAGTGTTGATAGAGTGTGAATTTGATGTGTGAGTGATCTAAGGTAGTGTGTAGAGTAGAGAAGAGCAATAAGGGCAAAAAATAGAGTATATCTATCAGAGCAAAAAAACAACACAGAAATAATGAAGACCTTTGAATCTGTGTATTGATTTTTCAATGGAACTATAATCCAGCATATGGTATATGCACCTGTAATAGTTCACTACTGGCAGCGAGCCTTATGTAATCTAGTATTGCTATCATAATATATTGTGAGATAACACTCACTGTGGTTTTTCCCTTTTTGGATTTTCCATGTAAAAATCTTGGTGTCTGTGTTATTTCTTTATGGTTGTTGTTCTTATGTTTGTTTTGCTTTCAAGTTATTGAATGTAGTAAATAGATTAATAAATGTGTGAAAGAGAAGTTTTACATAATACTGATTCACCCCCTCCTCTCAATGTTCTTTGTGATCAACAGTACTCTCCATCCAAGTTTATACTTTCTCATCTAATCTACATTTAACCTGCACCATTCTCTTCTTTGAACTTCATACTCATCAATGCAATCAGCCCATTAATCCTCAAGATGGCCTACATGTCCTCCTGACATAGATGAATACAAATTATTTTTTACAAAGTCTTTGTTGTCAAAAAGCTTCTAGATCCAAATGTTTCAAAATGAAAATGATTCAGTATTCTGTCAACATTCTTTGCATCTTCTGGTCTAGCACAAGTGCAATGTGTCAATTTTAAGGGAAATGGGTACCCCTTCTTTGCAGCATAATACCTTTCACTTGCCAAATAAGCTTGTCTGCATATTTCCAAAAAACTTAATAGTTTGAAGCATATCTCAGTAATTTCAGTGGTGGATACTCAAAACCTCCAATTTTGATGTATGTAAACCTGTCATATTGTATAAAATAACTGCCAAAAGTCATAACATAATTGGCAGCTTCTGTGGAAATCCTAACCTCAGGGTTTTCCCATATTCTTTTAACCATTAGCATCAAGAATGCATCATTCACTCTTCTGTACACTTTGTTCCCATCTGTACCCCTTATTTTAGGAAACACTTTGTTTCAACTATCAAGGGACCACACACTTATAAATCTGGCCATCCAGGCTGAATTATGGCCAACAAATAAATAACATAAGAACACATGTGAAACTTCTTATTTTCAAAATTGGTCAATTGTTCATGTAAATAATCACTTATTAGACTAGACCAATCAACAAATTGTGTTCCTGTACAAATAATCATAATATACTGACACATCCAGTTTTCAAAATTGTCACACTCTTGACTTCCACTAACTCTGTGCAACAAATTTATTATATCAGAAATCTCATCCATGAAATACCCCCTAACCAAATTCTTAGGTAAGTTAGACCCTCCCTTCTTAGGATTCTTAAGCCATGTCATTGCTATCATGTCTACATTTCTTTTTACCATCAATAAAAAAATTCATCACTTTCCCTATAGATACTTCTGCATAAACCTCATGAGTCGACAAACCCAATCTATCAGCAATAGAATCACTATTCAGTGACAAGATGCTTTGCCCATTGACAGTTCTAATCTCTCTGCTCTTGGCATTATAGTTTCATATACAAGCCATTATTAAATCGGGGCATTTTACAGTTGGTGAGAAGCCTCCAGCATATGCCAATCCACTGTCAAACACTTTCTGTGTGATTGATGGTCTAGGGTTGGTATTCATTCTCTACCAGAATTCACGCATATTTACATGCCCAAAATTTGTGTCTCGTACCCCTGATAATTCATTGCCAATTATGTAAGAGATATCTAATAACTTGCATTTATACTTCATGTTCACAGTTGGGAGGGGACCACTGTAAAGGAATTGACGCCTTGCTAATGGATGGCAATTTGAAATAGTAACCTGACAAACAACGAGCCTCTATAATTCAAACTAGGGTGTCGATAATGGAAGTCAATTTCAAACCGTCACATCAGACACAATGGCTCTTAATGATCGAAATTAGGGCCAACAATCATATAAATAGTAACACACACAAATTCTATTTCTACCCCACCCCATAGTATTTCACAATCTTGCAATAATTTTTGAACTCAAAGAAGGTGGTTGGGCTTACCTGGATGGTGACACTTCCACGACAACACGAAGACAAGTAGCCCCTTTAAGCTCTAGGATCTCTTCTCCTCATAAACTTTACAAAATGATTTTACCATTCAGATATTGCTTTATAAACAAAACAAGTTTACCGAGATCATTTAATATCCCTTGTATTTAATGCAAAACTTACCCTAACAACATAATATTCAATTATAAGTTATTTTCAACAAGACACACACTTTATCCGCTAACTATGGCTTTAGACAATTTTACATCATGTCCTATCAGCAAAATCAAATATTTATGACATGTTTAATACTTTTTCGCTTATCTCTAAATTGAACACATAGCCTTATCAGCAAAAGTACCATCAAAAGAACCTCACCTTTTAGAACAACTTCCTCAGTTCCCAAATCTCCCGACTTGCCGATAAAATGACTTTGTTTGAAACAAAAGTTGTAAGCGTTACTAAATCAAAGCCTTATCGGTAAAACTCCCATCAGAAGAACCGATTTAAAGTTTTATTAAATCAACACCTTATTGGCAAAACAAGCCCTAATTAGTTTCAAAAAAGGTTCAACTAACGCCTTATCGGCAAAACTATAATCGGAAGAATCTCACCTTGTAAAACCAGTTCCTCCATTCCCAAATCTCCCAACTTGTTGATAACAAGACTTTGGCCATTTCAAACAAAAGTTGCAAGTGTTACTAAAGCAAAGCCTTATCGACAAAACTCCCATCGGAAGAACCGATTTATAATTTTATTAAAGCCAAGCCTTATCAGCAAAACTCCCATCGGAAGAACCAAACATTTGAGAACTGCTTCCTTCGTTCCCAATTCTTCTGACTTGTCGATAACAATGCCTAATTCATTTCAAAAAGAGCTACAACTAACATTTTATCGGCAAAACTACCATCGGAAGAACCTCACCTTTTATAACCAATTCCTCCATTCCCAAATCTCCCGACTTGCCAATAACAAGACTTTGGTTGTTTCAAACAAAAGTTGCAAGTGTTACTAAAGCAAATCCTTATCGACAAAACTCCCATCGAAAGAACCTCATCTTTTAGAACCAATTCCTTGGTTCCCAAAGATTCAACTAATGCCTTATCGGCACAACTAACATCGGAAGAACATCATGTTTTCGAACTAGTGCCTCGGTTCTCAAATCTCCTAACTTGTCGATAACTAAAAAAAGGCTTATCAGAAAACTAATGCCTTATCGGCAAAACTACTATCGAAAGAACCTCACTTTTTACAACTAGTTCTTGGGTTGTCAAAACTCCCGACTTGTCGATTACAAAACTTTCTCCGTTTTAAACAAAAGTCAAGTTTTACTAAAGCAAAGCCTTATCGGCCAAACTCCCACTGAAAGTTGTAGAACCGGTTCCTTCGTTCCAAAATCTCCTGACTTATCGATAACAAGGCATGGTTCGTTTCAAACAAAATGTTAATCAAATATAATATGGTTTTCTACAATGATTTTTTATTTATGTCCTAAATAAATAGTCTTATATATTAATTACATATTTCATTTATCGTTATTATTTATAGTTATAATATTAATTATATTATTAATATGTATTATTAAACCTTGTTCATATATTAATTATACAATTTCATTAATATTTAAATTATCAAATTTGAAAACTATATATATTGAATCAAATTTAAACATACTATAAATATTACAATTTTGTTATTATATTTATATAGGCCTTAAAAAAAATTATTTTTTTTAACATTATTGGAATGCAATTTGTCTATACAACAAATATTTAATATATGAAGAAAATTACAACTAAACACATACTATAATTACAACACTACTCGCCACCATGTGGCACTTGTTTAAAAGTTATTTTATAATTTTAATTTTTTAATATATATATATATATATATATTAAACCGCATGCCCTCCAGTGGCTAAAGCATTTGTTGCAGCCTTGCAGGGAAGAAGTGGTCACCGGCCCATTTTTAAAAAATATATAGACTGTGTTTTAGTTTTTAAATTTATTTAAGAATTATGTTATAGGATTTTTAAAAATATATGTGTATTGTATTTTAGTTTAGTTTTTTTATTTAATTAAGAGCTGTGTATTATACTGTATTATCTATTCAACATACCAAATGTATACTTGACCATAAATAATAATTAATTAAAATTTAAGGTTCAAATATGCATGTTTTTGAATTTGGGATGAAATATACATTGACGGGTAGAGTGGTGGGCTCTCTAATGAGGAAATTGGATCTCTTCTTTCCCCCCATCACGATCGGACCTCATCTATTATTACAGTTCCATGTAGATTATTTGTTAGGTCCGCAGCTTTTTCTTATATTGCCAGCTTATCTAACACGTCATGCCTTCTCCTTCTGAATAACGGGTCATATTTCAACTTATTGTCCATCCGATGTGAACACCCCTCATGTTACTATTAAAATACCCGAATGTCAAAGATGCTAAATCTGATTTTATAAAATGTCATTGGGGTGGTGAAAATTGCATATCCATGGTTTTTTTCATTATCTTTTGGCTCATTTTGATTAGTGTGTTGTAATTTCCTAATATCATCTGGAAATTACTTTTTGTGAGGGTTGTTTTTAATATACTGGTTGAGAGTGAAGGCTAAGTTCCATATAAATCATACTCTCTAACATATGATACCATCAATAAAATGGCATGTTTCATCCATCATCAAGTAGCACAGGGGAGGCCCCTTAACTATTGAAAGGCGAGTTTCCAAAAAATTATGTGTAAGATAAGCCATGTAATGTGTCCCCACTGTCATGTGGTCGGTTTTCACTAGCTAGGTGAAATTCAAACATCATTGATGCATTTTGAACAAAAAAACAATAGCTCATCCCATCTACAAGTTATGGTCATCGTTGCATTTGTCATTCGACATTGTACACACCATTGCATAAGGAAGCTTAAGTAGAATTCACTGCAGCTTGAACAAATTGATTACATGCATGGTATATTTGCAGTTGTTTAGCACAAAAATGAATTCGTTTTCTATTTTATGTAGGCTTTGAATATTGGGTTTTTGCAAGTGATAACCATTTGTTTGCTCGACCATTGTTAAATGCATTGAGGCATTATTTACTCAAGCCCATTCCAGCTAGTAGTCGATACCTTAGGCCATCTACAAACCCTAAATAGTAAGTTCATGGTATATCTGTATTTGTTTGACATTAAAATGATTGAATTTGTTTTATGTTTTATGTAGGGTTTTGTAGATGATAGAAAAAGAATAATAATGTTTGACATAAGAACCTAGATACTAGGAATCAATATATCTTAAAATCCACTTCCCTTAGTAGTTGTATATTTAGCAAGGGATCAATCACATAGACACACGTGTGTGCACACACTCATAAATAGACTTGTACCAAATATGGGATTAGTTCTTGTTGTGTGAAGCTACATTCCCCAAGGGTGCCTTATTAGGCTCAGAGTAGAGGGTTTTTAATGGCTCTAATGAATCATATTTCTCACCTCTTGTGATTGTCACTATTCCCTAGCCAGTGGAATAAACTATCATTTACACGAAAGCTAAGGAATCAATTATGATGATTTTGGGCATCAAAGTGGTGACTCAGGTTGCCTTGACTTGGAAGAATCTATGCCCTCATAGTACAATAAATGAACATATTGAAGCATTATTGTTTGGGTATCCTACCAAAGCTAACGTATGCCATACCAATTGGAGTGCTGAAGGTTTTATTGTGGTAACACAATGCATTTTTCTTGTGACCAATGTGGGAAGTGTAAGAAAAATATTTCTCTAATTTTTCTAAGTCAATCTAATGTAAATAAAAAAGGCTTAATGGTGTGACAAGGTTTTCTAAATTTAGAGGTAGGAGTTGTATTTAAACACTATTGCAAACATAGGGACCAATCACTTTAATGATGTTGTGGTTGGTATCCCTCAATTCGATGCCCATATTTTTCAATTCAAATGTAGTTATTAGTCTTTTTCTTTGCCTCAAAAACACAAGCATTGGTAGCTTTCATTCCTTTGAAAAGAAGACTAGTCACTAGAAAACCTATGTAAAAGGGGTATAAAATCCAAGTTAGTGGGTGGTCATTTTATTTTCCACAATAACTATCCTAGAGAGTTCTATTGTAGTAATAATGTTAGGAACAAAAACAAAATGTCTGCTATAGTTGGAAAAGCTTCTCTTGAAAGCATTTATGTTGTAGAAAATATCTTTAGCATACAAAACCTTTGAAAACCAACTTTCTTCAATATAAATAATTATATTGTAGAAAATAGAAATTACTTGGATTAAGAAATTCTAGGCATCGGGAAGAAAACTATTTCAAGTAGGATGTTGTCCTTCCCTAATTTGGTGGGAATAAGGGAATAAAAATAGCAATAAAAAACTTCTATTTCAACCTTCATAAGTTTATCTTAAAGACAATCGAAAAATAGATTTACATGGAAGGTTATACATATCGTTAAATCCAATTCATGTGTGTAAAGGTGTTTTAATTTCATGTCATTTGTTTATTGTAAGAGGTTGAATAGCTTGAAAAATAAATTTTAAACTCATAATTGTATAGTAATTTGTTAAGAAATGACTTTTACAATTGAGATGAGTAATTGGAAGGTTTGTTATTATATAGTAATGAATTTGAAACACACAATTGTATAGTAATACTAAGAAAGTTATCTTGCAATTGAGATAAGTAATCAACAAGGGTCTAGTGCTTCAAGTGCACAAAAGAACTCTGATATAGGTTCAACCTTGATAAATTTTCAATCGCTGGTAATAGTTGAACAAATTTTTAAATAGAAGAGGATTCCTTGTAGGAGGCATATAAAGGTGACAATAGAGAAGAGAGAGACTATGAAGGCTCCAATTGGTCTATCCTCAACTAAATGGCAGGAAAAAATAGTCCAAAGTGATAATAGCTTTCCCATTGACAAAGAAATGAAAATAACATGTGAATGTCCCAATAATCATCTTATGCCTAAGGAAGATAAAGGAAAAATAGTAGAAGATAATTTTGTTAATGACCCATCGATTGAGTATGACTAGGGTCCTTTATGGTGGGACAAGAATGGTAGTAATTATAGTAGCTTAGAAGTTGATATGGGCATAGGTCCAACATCTCTTGATACAAGTTATTACACATTGGGTGATGCATCCACTGATTGATTATGGGATTGATATTACAGTTCTTTAAAACATCATCTCTACATGAATACATAATATATGGTTGTTGAACATTTGATTGATCTTTAAATTACCATGATGTCTCTATAACAACTATGGAATTTTGATTACATGTATGAAAAACTGGGTTTCTTGGCATCACTATAGAATTTGTGATTTGTTAAATATAAGAATAAAGTGTAAATTCATATGGAAACTACATAAGAGTTGTGGTATGTTGAATAGTTGAATGGACTAACTAGTGCTATATCTTTGATTGATGTAATTAACTAAATAGCATATAAGAAATTAGTTAATGCTTTTAATTGTATACCCTTTTGTTTCCTATGTTATATTTTTTTGTGAGTCTAGCAAAGATGCATCATTTTAGAGAAAAATGGATGATACTATTAGACATACCATAGAGGGGGTTGAAACATTGGATCGCACATTTATTGGTCCTCGACATTGCTTATAGTCACATGCAAGACACATGCTAGTAAGTTCTAGTCATTTGAAGATGCATTCAAATGTTTGATCTTTGTCACTTAAACAAATACTTATAATATTCAATCTAAAGTGTGATGTTATTTTTCAATAAACAAAGTAGAGGTTGCAAGGACCACTTCACCTCGATTTAGGAGTAGAGTGAACATTAAGGCCACAACTTTTTCAATAATGAAATGTCAACTTGCAGTTATTGTTTTGTTGTAGCAAGTCGATGTTGATGTTTTATTTATCTATCTAGAAATATTAACTATGTAATGCATAAAATAGTTTTCACATCATATGTTTTATTGACTTTAGGAGGATAAATGGCCTAAGAATGAGGATGAGGAGGTAGAGGATGAGATAGCCACTACCAAGGATGAGGAGATTGATGCTAAGGATAAGGAGGTTAAGGATGATGGCTAGGCTGAATTGACAGATGACTAGGTGAAATTAATATTGCAATTATTGTTTTATTTTCCATTATTTAAATGTTCTATGTAGATTTTTTTTTATTAATTATGTTACATTCCATTTTGGAATTGTTTGTACAAGTTCGTCATCATCATAGAATTGAATAGGTGGGTAGTAGATTACCATATTTTTGTGAGTATGGTCCATGTAGCATGGTTGGAGGGGTAAAATTTGTTGAATGCACAAGACAACTGAGAGGGGGGGGGAATTATTTGTTACTTATAATTCAAAAACCCTCACATATTTAGATCCACATTAATTCAATTAACCCTTAAACTATTAAGATGATTAAGCATGGAAACAAATAACAAAAACTGAACCAAATCAACATCATACACAAGAGAACACCAAATTTACGTGGAAAACCCAAGAAGGGAAAAACCACAGTGAGGATTAGCTCACAATATAAAGTAATATCAACACCAAATACAATAGGCCTCATTGTCGGAGGGCTCACTGCCCAAAAGAAAGGCTCACTGTTAGAACAGAAAAGAAGATAGAGAAGAATGTTACAATGAGAAAACCATTTCAATGCAATAGAGAAATCCACCACAACATCACCAACACCCTCGCAGTCATACTGAAGAATTGTAGACATCTTCTGCTCACTACATCCAGTAATCTAACACATGAAAGCTTGCACTGCACTTCATAAATGTGCACTCTACCACACTACAATTCGCATCTAACACAGCATACTCATCTACGTCTCATCCCTCAACAACTCAACACTTATTTATACTATCTTTGACCTTAAAAACATTCTCCAAGGTTGACAATACACCTTAGCCATGTAAATTCAAATTAGGTCAACACCAAAACATTCCCGCAGTGGAAAGGAATGAAGGCAGACCACAACACCCCTTAGCTCAAACCTAAATCCATTCATGCATGCCATGCCACGCTTCCACAATCATCGAAGCAAATCCACAATTAGTGTAAACACCCAAGGTCAGTTGAACCCGTGCCAACACCATAAACGTTTAAGTACATGCTTCCTCAAAACCAAAGACAACTTGCAAACCACACACCATGCTTGAACACAATCTAGAATATCCCACAAACATCCTGAAATCCAACAAATTCTTCTGCAACAACTTTCACCTAGAGAAAGCACACACCCAGTTTACTCAGACATCTCTACCATACACTACAACTCAAGAAATCAACTTTTGAACCACCAAACCATGAACACCTTCAACTGAAGGTAGATATGAACCTTATAAATACACTTCTAGAACTGCAAGACCTGAAACCCTTCTGTAGAGAAATGCAGAGCAAAAAAAAATCTCCCAGATACCTCTGCAATACACAGTTCACACACTGGTGAACACACCTTCCTTTGCACAATGATCCAACAGACCAAATTCTGAATGTAGCACCTATGAACACCTCTGATCAATATATCTAAATTGTACATGAAGATATTCAACATAGAAGAAATGTGGAGCAAAACTAGAACATCACTCTATATGGCAGAACACCTTTACAACACACTATTTCCTCTATTATTCAAATTTTCTCAAAAGCAATTGGAAACCAAGCACCAAAAGCATATCATCAACATATTTAGTACTTTCTCAACATTAGAGATAACATCAACTCAATACCAACTACTCACACTCTTGCAATAATCTCTTGCTCATATATTTGACACTAATGACAACACAAACTTGTTGACATCAATTACAAAACTAATTGCACATACTTGCAACAAAATTTTAGGAATTGATAATACTAAATGTGTGTTTCTTTTGTTATGCCACAAAGCGTGACCAAAATTACATGGGAAAATGTTTGGTTCTTTCCCCTAAAATAAAAAGTATATGGGAAAGAGATAGAGTGATGATGACTATCTCTTGAGGATATGCTATAATGCATAGAGAATGCATGTAATTGAAAAGGTATGGAAAGTGTATAGAAAATAAAATTTTGAATAACTCCCTAGGAAAGCAAAGAAAGAGGTTGATGCCACAATGTGCTCTTACATGATAGTCATTAGAAGAGGGAGGAAAGAAGACAAAAATTGATATGGTTGAAGGAAGCAAATGAGAAAATGAAATTTGATGAAATGGTAATTTCCAATTGTAGTTTGAAATGTGTTGTTTTATTTTTTCAAGTAAGTGGTTACATGCATATAAATTCCATCTAACATCAACATTTATGACTTCACAAGGCAACAACGAATGTGGAAGTGGCAAGGCTATTAGGATAATGAGGATTTAGGGGAGGAAGTAGTATGTTTTATTGACACATTTCAAATAATGCTACATATTTTATATTTTGTCCTTAAATACATTTCAAACTTCTCTTGTAGGATGATAATATTAGTCTCAATGAGCTTCAAAAAATGAGGATAAATCATGATGAAAGAAAATTTGAGGAAAAGGATGTGTAGGCACATGTATAGCCTACATCCTTATGATTTGAGATTTTTGAATTGTGTTTTGTCATGTACCTTAATAGAAATATAATTAGAAAATATGATTTCAAAATGAAACATTCAATTATATATGAAGTCTTTTCAAACTTGTCCCACCTTTTGTATGATAAGAAGGTTCAAATTGGGAAACAATATGTATGTTCTCATAAGTTAGAGCTTGACCTTTATAGAGCTTGCAATAAGGGAAGTAGGAGAGGGTAATGATGATAGAGGTGGGGATAGGGACAACATTGACCATCCTTCTAGATATATATCATGTTGAGGAATTTCATTGCTTCATTTCAAATTTTGTAATGAATTTTAAATTTATAATCAATGTTTGATTGTTAATTTAATCATCATTTAACTTATCAATCCTTTGAAGAAGGAAGAATCATCTTGGATCTATAAGTATGAAAAAGGTGCACAGGCCAACATGGTAGTCTGATGATGATAAAGAGGTTCTAATCACAACTATGTAGGTGTGAATTATACTCCTCTTAATAGTTTCTTTCTTGGTGACATGTCTCCCAGTGTTTTTCCCCTTGTTCATTCCTCCCCAACCTTCAAACCAACTTTCCAAAGTCCTATGTACCTTCTATCCACTTATCTCATCATAGAATAGTTGCAAATTTCAATAGTTTACAATCAAATCGAATCACAAAATACAAAAACATAGATAAAATTGCATTAAGCAAAGTCATACAGTTGCATTCATCTTTTCTTTTTAATTAATTCATCAAAAATTGGGAAAACAACTAAAAATCGCTTACATACATATATATTAGTTACATTTAAAAATTCATCAAAATAATCAAAACATAAAAAAGGAGATCAACAAAGAAGAGCCCTTGATTTCATCACAAGGAACCAACCAAAAAAAAATACTCCCCCTTTTCATAAGCATTCAATGTGCCTAGGTATAAGGGAAGATTAGGTCAAATCTATCTTAGACAAGATTAGAGAGGTCTTCCCCCTACCAATTCCCACTGAGGAAACAACCCAAGAACAAAAACAAATCTTGAGGCTCATTTAACAAGAAAACAAACAAAGGAGGCAAGTAGAGGAACTTCACAACCAAGAATAGAGAGTCCTCCAACAATTCATTTTGTTGAATACCAAAATAGTTGCAACCCCAAACCCTAAAACATTTCACCATCACCAAGGCCAGGGATGGTGTCAAGGTGATTGAAAGAGGTTTTTCAACAGGTCGAGGGTGATCTTGGCCAACTAACAGGAGCAGGTATACTCCTCTACACTCCAGGCTCAGCTAGACCTAGGAGGGATATTCCTAGAGGCATGAAATAGAACAAACCAGACAAACACAACCATACCTAATGTACACTTGACCCCAAAGTTGTCACTAGGTCAAGACAAACTGGTTGCACAGTCTTTTATATTAAGCTGATTACTGCACTATGCACTTGCACCCAAATATAATTTCATCACATTCCTTGAGATGACTTCACTTAACTTCACATACACAAGATACATAGTGCACGCATACATGTATATGATTCACCAATGATTAAAGCAGTTTTGCATCATTTCATATTTATCCTTGGTTATTACATCAAATCATGCATAGTATGAGAAACCCCAAACTAAACACCTACTCCTACTCCTATAGCTAACAGGATGAGGGTTTCATTTGAATGATGATTTATCCATCCCCAATATGGACTGGTGCCTATTCCATTGGGAAACTGAGTCATAAGCAATAAAGAGGAAAGAAATAGGTTGAACTAACATCAACAGATGACTAAGATATATTCACATGCATTTCTCATATTACACTTCATGCACTAGACATACTTATTTATCCAAAGCCAAATTACAATGACCCATTTGTAATAAAGAAATGACCCAACACAAAGCTTGTATTGATTTAAATGTTGTCACACATTATCAAATCCCCATTACAATCACACTAGCAAATGCAGTGAAGGCAAAATACAAAGCTATGACAATGCATTCCCCTGAATCATTACAAATAGTCATGGATACATCTCACTACATGAAAATGCATGTTGCAATCCTTTTTACGTTGTATTAGACGCATTCCTCCATTCATTGCCCAAACGTTATCCTATGCTTGGTGCCCTAAAATCTCCCTTAGGCGTTTCTAGGCCAAACAATTGGTTCAATGACCAACCTGTAAAATATCTCTGAAACATGTATATATAGAAATATTTTCTCTTCTACACTCTAGGCGGGAACCAACTACCCCACCAACTACCATGACTCCAACAATTAATTCTATATAACTCTACCACCAACCTGTATGTCCTCATCAAGTTTGTATTTATGGAGGCCCGTGGAAGTGTTCTCTCAAGTTCTTAATTTTGACTTTTTTGCACTGGCATCCTTCATATTTCCCTTTGTCGATGAATTTTCACTTTTATGAACCATGGAGGAAATCCCCTTTTTCTCTTTGTTTATTCATCCTTGGCTCTACTTGCCTTACTAGAAAAATCCTTCCACTACGAACTCATCTCATTTGCTACTTTGGGACCCCTTATCGGCAATTCTAAGAAACCGTGAACCATTATCTTTCCTCTACTTTCCTTTGTCGGCAAAAATCTCCCTTCACAAACTACTTTCTCAACTAACTCATCCTCTTGCTTGCCTTTTCGCCTTATCGGCAAATCTTTCTTTTCGCGAACCATGCCTTAGCCATTTCTTTCATCTTCATTTCATCCTCTTTCAAATTTGCCTTTATCAGCAAATTTCCTTGCTAGAGAACCTTCAGGTTAGTGAACCTTTCGGTTCACAAACCAGACCTTTTACTGACAAAAACAATTGTATTTTCCTTTTCCTTCTTCTCCTCTTTGTTGGCAAAATCTGCAAATCAAACTTCAAAAGTTGGGGCTTTGCCCTTCATCACATGCACTTTGAAAAGGAAGAAGAAAGGATTGCTTGACCCTGAAATACTTAGACAAATGAAGAGCGCCGGGGGTCAGGCCTCGATCCTTCTTCCTTCTACCTTCCAAAAGAAAGAAGGAAGAAAAGGAGAACTCCCGCATTTTGAAAAACATAGAAGCCTTTAAAAATTCAGCAGATTTCAGCCTTTGGGCCTTCCACTTTCTGCCTTCCAAAAGGACAAAGGAAGGAAAGAGAAACTCTTGCCTACCGATGAACATAGAAGCCTTTGAAATTTTAGTGGACTTCGGCCTTTGGGCCTTTTGCTTTCCGCCTTCCAAAAGGAAGAATGAAGGAAAGAGAAACTCTAGTCTACTGACATCTGCAACACTTAGCGGAATATTGAAAATCTCAGGGGTCGGGCCCTGGGCCTTCCACCTTATGCTTTCGCCATCAGGAAGAGGAAAGAGAGGAGCCCCGACCCCGCCAATTGTACAACAAAGAAAAGGAAGGCGAAAAGGAGAACCCCCATCGACTACCCTCCTCACACTTAAAGGAAACAACACCTATTGGGGGTCGATCGTCGGGCCTTCCACCTCTATCTTCCCTGAAGGAAGGAAGAAGAACCAACCTCCATCATCCGCCACCCACTGCATACTTAGAAAAAATTGAAACAAGTAGACCCCGTTGGACTTCGACCCTCAGGCCCTCTCCCTGACACCTGCCTTGAAGAAGACCAAAGGCCAAAGGCCTGAAACCTCGACCTCCAACAAAGGTAAAAATACAAGGAAACACTTAGAGCTTTTGATACTTAGTCATTTTTTTGGGCTTTTTCCTTGTACTTTTCAAAAGGCAAACACATAGAAAACCTATGGAAGATATCTCTGATCGGTTATAAACTATAGGTTCAACATTGAAGGCATAAAGTGGGTTGTCTGATGGAATTTTGGGGCCAAAAGATACATTTTGGGAACTAGTTTTTTTAGATGTCAACACATTCAACAAGAACAAAGGAGGTTAGATAGGTTTTGCCTCCATACAATCAATGAACAAAATAGGCTTAGACCAAGTGACCCTTTAAGTCATATAAGAATCACAAGCACCACACTCATTCAACGTCAACAACATCACAACTTTCACAACAATAATCAACTACCGCACACATCAACACACAACACAATCAACCCAACCATGTTATGTGATGTTCTACTTCCCCATGAATAGAACAACCTCCTGGTTCCACCTCCACTCGACTGGTTCTTTCCATGAGAGTGAGAATGATTGGGCAGGCACTGACCAAGGACATGGTTCATGTGTAATATCAGAGTCTGACTCACCCATGCTAAGACTGGGTAGATTCTAAGAAACACATATTTTGGTGAACTTGACATAAAGATAAAATACTTTAGGGGAACTTTTTGCATCTTTGTCTCATTTCTTCCATTTCACTTTCATCTTTATCTCTTTCCATTCCATTTATTTTGTGGTGTTTATGACACCCCCGAGTACGATGGAATCAAATAAAACTCGAGTGAACATTCCCTCAAGTGAACCAATAACACCTTCATTTGATAGATACGTACAACAAGATCCTTTGGCACCCATCTCTAACTATTTTGACTACGAGGACTTTGACTATGATAATGACAGATAAGAACCTTGTTGCTCCTTAACATTTGGCAATCCAATGTTCGAGCAAGATATGATAATACAACCTGGTCATTCCAACTAAGGAAGAGCACATCAAGTACTCATGAAATACATCCAACAAACCATCCTACACCAAGTTACACTAAAATGACTGCCCAACTAGACAATGAAGTGAGTTGTCTAGAAAAACATTTACAAGAAGCTAGAGAAGCTTGAGAAGCTTTGGACATCATGTGTCAAACTGAACAATTAGAGAACATCTTAGCAGAACAATCAAACTGAGCAAATCAACAAATATTTTTCCAAAATCGTTGCTTATCTATAACATCAATTTTGAAACTATCACTAACCAATATTATCACCTTTGAAATCACTAGAGTGATGACAAGACCACCGTTGAATTTTCTCTCAATTTGAACATTTGATCCCTTGCTTCAAGGTTCCCTTGAGATGTTCTAGATCACTCCAAGACTACTTATAACTTGAGACCAAACTTCATGGCTACAAAACACATCAAAACAAAACAACCACATGTTACCATGATCTTAGACAACTTCATGCTTGAAAATGGCAACTTTGACCACTTGGTCAATCAACTATGATCCATTTTTTAGATCAAGATCTAATATTACAATTATATACAAACACTAGAGACAAGTCAACACAAACCTTTCTATTGTCCTAGACTAATCTTTACACATGACCTAGTCATCCTAGCATGATCATGTGTCCTTATGGTGTGACCTAGTCTTCTATTACTATGGACTTGTATGACTTGATTGCTTGTTTGTACCTATGTCTAAGACAAATGGGATGCTAAAAAATACCTTGGGGATTTTTTGTGTAGAGGGAAGTATGAAACTTCAATACTATTGATTCAAATCCCCTTGCCAATTTCCAATGATCAAAGACATGCAAGATGGATATGCAAAATGCCTACAATATTGTAATATCTCTTGATAATGCACTTGATTGAGTCTTTCCAATGGTATCAATCCGTGATCTTTAATGTCACTGGACTTGTCCTTAAATACAAGATCCTAGTTACTCAATTCAAATTGTTTTGGCAGGTAAAGCAACAAACAATAATCAATTATTGAAATTGTTGAACTCGAGAGTAATAAAATTAGAATTAATCAGCGTTTGTGTGTAGAGGGAAGTATGAAACTTCAATACTATTGATTCAAATCCCTTTGCCAATTTGCAATTATCAAAGACATGTAAGATGGATATGCAAAATGCCTACAATGTTGTAATATATCTTGATAATGCACTTGATTGAATCTTTTCAATAAAATCAACCTGTGATCTTTAATGTCCTCGGGCTTGTCCTTAAATATATGATCCTAATTACTCAATTCAAATTGTTTTGGTAGGTAAACCGACAAACAATAATCAACTTTTGAAATTGTTAAACTTGGAAGTAATAAAATTAGAATTTGAAAAGGTGGGAAAGGACCTAGCACACAAATCTATCTAAAGAACGTGGCCGTGCCCATGGCCTAGTTTAAGAGAAAAAAACTACCTCAATTGTATACACAAAGTCAGGTCAATTGTGGAAGAATCATTCATGGAATGAATGAATGAAAGACTTTAATAATGTCCATGAGGCACACCACCCAAACCAGAAATAGGGCAGCAAAGCCTGTTAAACAGTTTGCAGCCTCTTCTCAAGATGGGATCTTCTACAGTGAATTTTGATCAAAAAGTTTGCAGTTCTGCCCAATCTTACCTCTTCAAACAGAGTGCTTGACTAAAAAATAGTTTGCCCTTCATTTTCATCACTGGTGGGGCCCTGCACGCTCGTTCAGGAATTTCTGTTCTAACACTTGAAATTGGGAACAACCATTTTGTTCTAGAAGGCCATCTGTTTGGGCATCAACTTCTGTATTTGGTAGCTGCTGAATTGGAGACTCCAAGCAAAGGATGGAGAAGGTGTTTTCTATGAATGCTGGATTTCAATGGGTTTCTCAGACACGGGCAAAGGAGGTGGAGAAGGAAGGACGGATGTTTCTGGTCGTTAATGGCCGTTTAAGTGCAGACAGGAGAGGCCTGGGAATCGCTGCTGTCTATTGGGATTGGTTGGGGTTTGCCATTAAGGATTTGGTCTCACAGGTGCATTTTGTTATACCTATCTACTCTTAATATTGTTGTAATCAGAAAGATTATTGGGATATGTGAAGGCTGTGAAGGGGTTAAAACTAATATGATCAGAAAATCCTTATTTTTTCTTTCTATATTGGAATTAGCAAAATCAGAAAATGTTACAACTAACAGCTGTATCAACAGTAAGTCACACAGCCAAGCACTTACAGGGCAGTTCAACATGGCTATTTTTAAACATCATCCACTTCAACAATTAAATGTCAATTTTAACCAATAAAAATAGGACAAATATTACCATTTTTTATATGAATGAGATGTAAATTCGCTATTGACTATTTGACCATTGAAATGGATGATGTTAAGTACAAACTAGTTCAATGTAGAGAGTGAAAAAACTATGATGCCTAACATAACAAAACCATAGGCCCCCTGGTTTGGCTCACTCCATCTCAGTCACCGATTTAAATGGTCTAGGTCGTGAGTTCAAATCTCATGACTTCGATTTAAGTGGTCTAGGTTATGAGTTCAAATCCCATGACTTACCTTACAGCATGCATTGACGGCCTGTTGTATGCTGCCCAGAGGTTTATAGGGGGGTTCGCCCTGTATTAGAACTAGGAGACACTGGACCAAAAAAAATAAACATAAAAAAAAATGTCAGTCTGCCAAGAATGAAGATCAGAGACATAAGCTCTCGTAAACAACACATAGACAGGGCTTGTAAAGCCATAAATACAGAGCATTTGAACAGCTGTAGTAAGAACAGCCATAACACTGAAACCAACTCTCATCATAAGCAGCAGAGCTGTTGTAAAGATATAATGAACAGGACTGGATTACAGCCATAGAAGCCAAAACAGCTGAAGAAAAATAGCCATAAACTGAAAGTTGAAACCATCTCCCACCAGACACAGAGCTGCTAAACATAGATTTAATGAACTGGAAACAGAGGACAGCCATAATAGTGTTAAAACTGGAGAGAACCCATGAATACAGTTTAATAAATGGGGGCCTTTATCTTCAAGAGAAATACAATTTGCTTGTGAGTGGGCGTCTAACAGAAACATAGTTTAAACATAAGAGCTTAGTATAGTTGGTAGGATCACAAGCAGAGAGCCTGTGAGCCCACTATTATTTGAAGAATGATATTAAATAATTTATTTGAAAAAATTATAAACTTATATAATTGTTGGGAGATTCATTTTATAATAAGTTTTATATTGTATTTTATTTATATAAAAAATAAAATTATAGAAAAAATAATAATATAATATTACAAATTGTGTTTCTGGATTAAATTGTGTGTGGATCATATAGTGTGATCTTAATGTTGATGTTAAAAACACAATTTAATCCAGGAGTACCCAGTTTCAATAATATGGACTGTAGAGATATCATATCACATTACAAATATATTTTTAGTAAGGTTATTGACTGATTGGCTCTTGCAGGGAAACCTCTTATATATTCATAATTATGATAAATGCTTATGACATGTTTTGGTCACTTTTTTAAGACTTTTGACCACTTAACTTTATTAACTTTCAGTGCTATGTGCTGTGTTGGATCTATTTCTTCCAGCCTCTGTTATGTTGTTCATTCAGCTGTTCCCTTTAATTTCATGATATTTTGCTTATTTCAATTTAAAAAATAAAAACTTTATTTAACTTTTTATAAAAAAGTTCTCACTTTTTTATCCTGTAATAAGTTATTTTTTAGGTTTTTTTTGCCTTAAACTTTAAATAATTAATATTGTTTGATCTAATATTTTGAATCTTGTATAAATTAATACTTTATATTGTTTGTGTTACTTCTCCAATCTTCATCTAAGATTACACTATATTACTATATATTTGTCTTTATTTAAAGTTAAATCATGTTCCTTTTACAATGATATTGAGATAAGGCACATTTAATGGATAGTAGCCTACTTTCCATGAGCAAACAAGATACATGTTATGGTCAGTATATAGGATGTTTATGTTTAGTCAACCTTCCTTCTTTTGTTTTTATGGATAAATCATAGGTTAAATATGTTGTTTTTAATTCAAACTGTTAGTTAATTTTTTATTTTTGACTTTTTTTTATTTAATATATATTGCAGAAATGTATAGAAGAATGTTTATGTTTAGCCACCCTTCTTTCTTTTGTTTTTATGGATAAATCATAGGTTAAATATGTTGTTTTTGATTCAAAATGTTAGTTAATTCTTGATTTTTGACTTATTTTTATTTAATATATATTACAGAAATTTATAGAAGAGGAAAAATTAGATTCCTTCAACATACCATATTATGCTGCATCTTCAGATGAATTGAGAAGTGAAGTGCATAAAGAAGGCTCTTTTACCATTGTGGAACTTGAGGTCATTGTTGGTCATCGTAATATAGAGAAGCATGATAATAATGACAAGGGAAGATTTATTTCTAAACAAATAAGAGCAATTTCAGAGAGTCTAATTTCATATCATTTTGGAGAAGAGATAGTGGATGCTATATTCAATAGATATGCAGAAATCCTTGCAACCAACATCATGCAAATCGAGGAACTTTTGAAACAGTCAACTAAGATTGCTTTAACACTAGAACGAACTATCTCTACTTAAAAAAGAAGCCACCAACAACAATATATAGGTGCTAAAATATCAGCAAAATCTTTACATTATTCCTACTCAAGACTCTCAAATTTAAATGCATATATACATAAATAGCCATGATAGCTATATCTTTGGGTTCATTGGGATAAGTCTTTATTGTCATTTTCTATATCACAAAAGAAATTTAAAATTGGTGGATGATGTGTTTACTACCAAACTATGTTGATAGAAAAGAGAAATATTCCTAACTAAATTCTTCAAGACGAATTTAAGATTTTTATTTGTATTAAAGAAAGCTCCTTGGATTAAATGGATGAGTCAAACATGACATCTAGCTTCCCTTTTTCTTTATATTTCCCTTTAGACAAAGTTAAAACAATTCATTGGGTTAACTTTACACAAACTCATATAAAGCCTTTGTGTAGGGGAAAAGAGAAGTCTTGTTTAATCATTAAATATTAAATGTGTCCATGTAATTTCAAGTTGTAACATTCCTCTCGTTTCTTGATGTTTCAAAATTGGATAAGCTCTATTGAGTTATATTGAGTGTAAAGTGTTAATGCATTATGTGCATAATGTGTGATTGCATTGCCATGGTTAATTGTTTAAATGTGATTATATGATTATATTATTCCTAACAATGTTGCTAAGGTATGTGTGGCAACATTATGATGTGTGATAGGTATAGATATCGAGGAAGATGAATCAGGACTTGATGTTGAAGTGTCTTGAAATGATCCAATTGTGTGGATAATTAAATATTAAATTAAACATTAATTGAAAAAATTAATTAGTATCTTAGTTAATTCATTTGAGTCCATAGAAGTAATTATATTTATTTATTTGTTAATAAATTAATTAGTGTTAGTGTATATTATTTTACCTCATACATATTCCTTGCACATAGGTAAAATACATGTGGTGTTAAGCCTAGTTAGGTGTCCTCAATAGGTGTCCTAGGTTGATTGAGTCAACTTGCCACCACTCCTTGAGTATTGGGATCGACCTCTAATTCGACCCAATGATTCCACCTATATGTACACGCTTTGTTTATAATCTAATTCACTTAATTTTGATGCCAACATTCTATTAGTTGATTCTTGTTTCTTAGATGGTATCAGAGCAAAACTAAAATAGTTTGCTGGTTCTTTTTTTGTTACACCCCGTATGTTCTAACTATTTACCATTTACCTAGACTGGTTAATTTGCTTGGATAAATGAATATTTGTGAATCTCTGCATCAATGTGAAATGTGAATTTTGAATTTAATATATTTGAAAAATTGAATTATGCAATGTGATGTATTATAAGTGTTAATATTATGAAATGTATGAAACATATGATTATTTTGTGAATGGCTAACTACTATTGTGGTGATGTAAGTTGGATGCAGGGACAGGTTGCTCCTCCGGAAAGGAGGAGATGTATCACTCATGAGGACTTGGTCTGGTAAACATTGGAGAAAGCCTAAACTTAGCAAACACACACCACTATCCTATTGGTCTAGGTTAGGTTGAGTCATACACATATGTAGATGCTTGTCCATGATAACTTATACGTATTGTTCATCATTATAAGCGTGTCGATTTGGAAAAGGACATCAATATATGTGGATATCATTCTTTTATGGTGTCAGTGTGTATGTGGATGTCACTCATGTCGTTAATGAATATGTGGACCTCATGTTGACAGAGGATATGTGAGTAATAAGTTTCATGTGGTTTTAAGTATATATAATTGTTATGATTTACGGTATACAAGTACAATTGGTAAATATGATTATGTGAATTCTAATAGCAATGATGTTTAAATATTGATTATAACGGAAATATATATGTGTTTTGGTATATTGATGAAATGTGAATATTCGGATTCTAGTATCAAATAATATGTTATTAAAGAATGTATATATAACTATATATTATAAGTAGGCATATTGATTATGGCGTTGCCATGAGGAGGCACGCAGCCATGATAAAATGGTATGCATTTAACAATTGAGTGTTGTTTTAGGCGCATAGCATGAGCATATGTTGATATTTATTAAAGCATGTTTATGCGCCTATATGAGTGCTATAGGCAGCACATATCTTATGAGCATTAATATCATTTCATAGTGTATATTAAACTCAAACTCTTGGGCCGTGCTTTGACTTAATCATGGGCGTTGGGAATAAAGCTGAAACAGTTATATGTTTTAAAAGAACCTTCATGTTGTTTTCAACGTGTATGCATTGACTCTTTCCTTATTTCCTTATTAACAAGTTTGCAAGTAAATAGGAAACATGGTTTATTGTGTGTCACCTTTGTGAAGAGGTTTAAACTCATTTGAAGTCTGTTTTTCTTTGATGTTGCCATGTTTTGCTAAGTTGCTTCATGATTGTCCTCTTATGTGTTCATTTCTCATTGAATTCCTTCTGCCACCTCTAATCAGTTTTGATGAGTCAAAGAATGAAGGGGGAGTTGTGGCAGTTTTGCAAACTAATTTGTAGTCTTAGTTCACTTGATTTTCTTATATTTAAAGGAGAGCTTCCTCATTCTTTTACACACAATTTTTCCAACCAAGTGCTTCATTATTTTGTTGTTGTAATTGTGAGTTTGGTGTTGTGGGTGCATTGTTATTTTGTTTTGATTTTGTGAGAGGAAGTATAAGAAAGTTAGAGAGAGAGTTGGATTGCTTTGGAGGGGAGATTTAGTCCATTTGAAGGATCACAAGCAAGGGGTTCTGTCAATCTATTGGAGCAATTATCACAGGCATGCAAAATTCTTATCCATTATTCTTTTTCTGTTTGAAAGTCTAGTTGTGTTTGATTATTGTTGTGGGTTGAATTGTTTTGTTGTCTTAATCGAATTGGGTGTTTACTTGTTTGTGTAAAAAGTGTGTGTGTGTATATATATATATATAGTATGAGATTTATATTATGTGTTGAATGTGAAATTAATCTCCATAGTAGAGATTTGTGCCTATATTGGATTTTATGAACAATTATTAATTTAAGTGTGATTAGTTATTTATACAAAGTGCAAGATTAGTAAACCATATCTTGCAACTACATTGAACTGTATTAAGACAAGTATGAGTAGTACTGCAGAAATATGAATGGTCAAGTTAGGAAAACTATATACTACCAATAGTATTACTTTGATGAGAGTGTCATAGAAAACCTAGAATGGATGAGTAGGATTATGCTTGGGATTGGTTGATCCACGGAAGGGAATAACCTTAGAATTAGTAAACTTGAAATTGTTAGTGGGGTTATGCCTGGGATTGGTTGATCCATGGAAAGGAATAACCTTAGAATTAGTAAACTCAAAATTGTTAGTGGGGTTATGCCTGGGATTTGTTGATCCATGGAAGGGATAACCTTAGATGTCTTTCCAAATCGAGCTAGAATGATGGGTGAGCGTGTGACATCCATTCCGCGTTAGGGGTGATGAAACTTTGGCCAAAATAGTGTAAGAAGCCAACGTTTACATTGTCAGTTCATTATGATCCAAGATTATGTATACTAGGAAGGGCAATCATGCTTGGGGTTGTAGCCACAATGTATGACAGTAGTATATATGTAGGACACAACATCAGCTCGGTATGGGCTATTCTCTGAGGTTACCATACTAGTTTGGTAAATGTGCGAGGGACCACAGTTAGTCTGTGGTTGGTGGAAAAGCGCTTGAGTGATGCTTCTCCTCATGCAGTTGGAGGCTAGGATTTGAAGACAGACATCGGAAACATTATATCTCTATTGTCAATTAGCTTTATGAAGAATTGTATGTAACTATCTTTTGAAATGTTGGAAATGAGAATTATTCAATTCATGTAATTGTTGAATTGTAATGGTTAAGTTTGAAATATGTTTCAAATGTGCATCATATCAAACGAAAGAAAAGAAAATTTGTATTACTCATGTTTTGGTATCATGATTTATTCACATTGGGGTTACAACTTAGTTAAATCTATTGGTAGAACAAGTGGCATGTTACATGTGGTATCAGAGCTACCAGGTTCAGCTCTAGAACCTATGTGCTCGCTATGCTTTCCCATCCAACATTATGAGAGTGTAATGTTTGAAATTGGTTTTATACCAGAATGGCATAGAAGAATAACTAAGTAAATTGTTAGTGGTTAAGAGAGAACCAACTAAGGAGTTAAAATTCCAAGAGTCAATTTAACTCTGTTTGGGATGAATAATGGAAAGATTCTGAGACTTTGACTACAAAGATAAAACCTTGGTCAGTTGCTAATCAAACTAAGAGCTCAGGTAGAGCAGTGTCTGTATGAAGTCAAGATCACTCTTATTTCTCAAAAACTTAGGGATGGAAGATCCAGAAGTAATCAGCTAGGTGCAAGAGCAATTGAGCATTGAAGATCCTAGAATTACGTCAAAGATACAAAGATAAGATAGGTTCTTGTCTAAACTCCTAGATGGATTGGAATGAGCCAAGTGGAATAAAAGGATCATTAAAAGACAAGTAGTGAAATATTGGCATAGAATGTTGAGAAAATTGGTTGAGAACTATGATAGAAAGTATAGCTGCATTAGTGAATGTAATTATTATTGAGATATTTAGTCAAGTTTGAACAAGTAACCTATTCAGTGAGGAAGGGAATAGAATTTTGTTAAGCAGAATCAAGAGAAGAAGTTTGTGTTCCAATTATAGATCTGGTGTGTTGTTATAACACCATCTATTAATAACATCTGAGAGATGAATGAAAGATACTCCAGAAAATAGAAGTGGATGAGTTATAACCCTTCGATTTGTAAAAATTTTGAGTAAATGAAAACCTTAAAGGAATTATCTAATTGTTGTGCTTGTAACATGATCACTAACCCACTGTAAGTTTTGTTTGAAAACCCGAGTGTAGTATAACAAACTACTCCCTTATTAGTGACTCAATTAGTCATGTAGTGCATATTAAGTGTTCCTCTGTATTTTGACACTTCTTTGGATTTTTGTTAAAATCTCTTTTAGTTATTGCTAAGATTGACATTATTTTATTCCTTTAATTTGGAATGGTCTAGCCACCGAATTTTGAAAGTTGTTTATTTTATAACCAGTTGATTAAAATTTGGTTGAAATTGAGCTCATTCTTTTAACTTATTGTTGAAAATTAAATTGCTTATACTTTGATATTGATTTAAATTATTGTGGTGGCTATACTAAGAACATTTTGGTTGTTCACTATGTTTTATGTAATGTTTACCTCTATCATGTCTTGGATGGGCCTCTAGTAGATTGTGTAGGAAGTAAATTGTAGAGAATGCACTTGGAATGTCTCTAACCCTTTAGAATTAAGAAACCTTGTGTAGAAGGAAATTTATTCTATACCATAAACAAGTCATCCACGAGTAATTAAACTCCTAATCGATAAGAAACCTCTTTATTTCTGGAAAAGAATGAAGAGTGAAGCTGCAAGATTTGTAG
Source organism: Cunninghamia lanceolata (assembly GCA_027924645.1). NCBI lineage: Eukaryota > Viridiplantae > Streptophyta > Pinopsida > Cupressales > Cupressaceae > Cunninghamia > Cunninghamia lanceolata. The sequence continues at coordinate 3,296,383 of BSBN01000516.1, forward strand.
CTAGAGCGCCGGAGACTGAAGACTAAGTATAAGCATCTAGTAGGGCATCCTATGTCTTGAATTATGCAAAAATAGTAGAATGCCTAGATGATCTTGGGAACTAGGTATCTTTGCAAGGGACACCTAGAGAAGTTAGGCTATTGCAAATATCAATTGTGCAATGGTTTAGAGCAAAGAAGAAGGGTTGTCAACTCTTTGCAGTTAAAATAGAAAATCCAAAGGAATACAAAGAGTTTATCAATCAAGGTGATGAGGCATATTTTAGATCACAAGATCTCCAAGAAGCTAAGGATGGAGAGATGGAAGATGCATAAAAGGCGGATATGGAGAAACATCGTATCCTAAGAGATTTTGCAGATGTATTTCCAGAAGGACTACCTTGATTGCCTCCCAAGAGAGTGTTCGACTTCTCCATTGACATAATTCTGGGGTCAGAATCTATATCCAAAGTATCATATAGGATGACAACAACAGAATTGGAGTTAAAATCACAACTTGAAGAATTGTTATCCAAGGGATTAATAAGACTTAAATTTTCACCTTGGGGAGCGCTAGTAATCTTTGTAAAGAAGAAAGATGGGACACTGTGTTTGTGTATAGATTACCGGTTGCTCAACAAAGTGATGGTAAATAATAAGTATCCTTTACCACATATCAATGATCTCTTTGATCAGCTGCAATAAAAGTGAGTTATAGCCTATGAATCGAGAAAGCTAAAACCTTATGAACAAAATTATGTTCATTATTTGGAGTTAGCAGCAATAGTGCATGCATTACAGATGTGGAGACACCATCTATTGGGGAAACCTTTTGAATTAAAAATAGACCATCATGGTTTGAAGTATTTATTTACTCAACCCAATCTGAATGCAAGGCAAAGGAGGTGGTTAGAATTGATATCAGACTATGATTTCAACATTAGTTATATCAAGGGAAAAGAGAATAGAGTTGTTGATGTTTTAAGTCAAAAAAGGCATATATCTTCAATTGTATCTATCCAAACTGACTTCAAAAGTCAAGTATTGCAAGGATCCAAGGGTGATGAGTACTATGAACAAGTCAAGCAAGAACTCTCAAATAATTTGCAAGATAAAAGGTATGAAGGTTTTTTTTTGAACCAATGGATTATTAAGGTATAAAGGAAGAATTTATGTACTTGATTCTGGTGAATTAAGAAATTTGGTATGGAAGGAAGTACATAATGCACCATACTTAGGACATCCTGGTGTCACTAAAATGTTAACAAATGTGAATCCGTTATATTTCTGGAAGGGAATGAAAGGGAATGCCGCAAGATTTGTGGCAAGTTGTTTAGAATGTCAGAAGGTAAAGGCAGAACATCATAATCCTGCAGGTTTATTATATCCCCATGATGTACCAGAAAGTAGGTGGCAGGTCATTAGCATGGATTTTGTGCAAGAAGTGTTTGGATTACATGGAGTTCCTAAGAAGATTATCTCGAATAGAGATGCGCACGTGATAACAAGGTTTGGGTAAACCTTATTTTCAGTGCTAGGAACTAAACTTAATATAAGTACAACTTATCATCCTGGGAACATATGGTTAAACTGAGAGAGTTAACCAGGTTTTGGAGGAATTGTTTGAATATATTGCATGGATCAACATTATAAGTGGGAGTACCTAACACTGGTGGAATTACTTATAAAAATTCCTATCATTCTGCTATCAAGATGACTCCTTTGGATAGAAGAAGATGCCAAACTCCTATAAGCTGGGTAAGCTAGAAGATAGGATTAGCATTAGTCCATAAATGTCAGAAATGGATGAACAGATCAAGCTAATCAAAAAAGATTGACGGAAACTAATAATAAATAGAAAAGTTACGCTGATGCTAAGCGTATACTAAGACAATTCTCGGTTAGAGAATACAAGTTCTTTTGAAGGTCAAACCTCTGAAAAAGTTTCATAAAGTATGGAATGTATTCCAAACCAGCTCCTAGATATAAAGAGCTCTTTGAAATTCTCGAAGTTGACAATTCAATTGATTGCAGAATCGTTCTAATAATAGCTATTGTTAGGGGGCACAATGCTTTTAATGATTGAAATTTGAAATATATATATATATATATATATATATATATAACAGATGATTACTATATTCTTAGAATGTTTTACAAGTACAGAACCTAGGAATAGTTATGATCAAGCTTCTTGAATGCTTGAAGTTCACAAGCTCTACTTGCATAACAGAAAGGTTATGTAGTACAAGGTCCAATGGGATCAATATGCAGAAGATTCTACCACTTGGGAAGATTATGTTGAGATGAAGCAAAAGTTTCCACAAGTTTTTCTGAATTTTGTAAACTCTTGAGAAAAATGTGTTTTGTAATATGATACTTTTTATGTCTTGTTTATGATGTGGTTATACTTGATACTCAAAAATCATCAAGGATGATGATTGACAAGGGGGGGAAGTATGTTACACTCCGTATGTTCTAACTATTTACCATTTACCTAGACTGCGTGATTTGCTTGGATAAATGAATATTTGTGAATCTCTGCTTCAATGTGAAATGTGAATTTTGAATTTAATATATTTGAAAAATTGAATTATGCAATGTGATGTATTATAAGTGTTAATATTATGAAATGTATGAAACATATGATTATTTTGTAAATGGCTAACTACTATTGTGGTGATGTAAGTTGGATGTAGGAACAGATTGCTCCTCTGGAAAAGAGGAGAAGTATCACTCAGGAGAAGGACTTGGTCTGGTAAACGTTGGAGAAAGCCTAAACTGAGCAAACACACACCACTATCATATTGGTCTAGGTTAGGTTGAGTAAGTGTGGGTAGAGGTATGTGAACTATGGTAATCGAGAGTGCTTATGTGGATATGGTTTTATGAGTTCTTTGAGTGAAGATTTCAATTTAATCTGTGTGTGTGTGTCGATTGAAAGTCTTCTTTGATGTAGTTTGAATTTGCTTTGACATGTTGTTAACATGAAGTGAATATATACACATATATAGATGTTTGTCCACGATAACTTATACGTATTGTTCATCATTATAAGCATGTCGATTTGGACAAGGGACATATATATATGTGGATATCATTCTTTTATGGCGTCAATGTGTATATGGATGTCATTCATGTCATTATTGAATATGTGGACCTCATGTCGATAGAGGATATGTGAGTAATAAGTTTCATGTAGTTTTAAGTATCGATGATATATATATATATATATATATATATATATATAAGTTATTACATACATGTATAGATACATATTTATATTTATATATAAGTGTTATGATTTATGGTATACAGATATAATTGGTAAATATGATTATGTGCATTCTAATAGCAATGATGTTTAAATATTGATTATAACGGAAATATATATGTGTGTTTTGGTACATTGATGAAATGTGAATATTCGGATTCTAGTATCAAATAATATGTTATTAAAGAATGTATATATAAATATATATTATAAGTAGGCATATTGATTATGGCACTGCCATGAGGAGGCACACAACCATGATAAAATGGTATGCATTTAACAATTGAGCGCTGGTTTAGGCGCATAGCATGGAGCATATGTTAATATTTATTAAAGTATGTTTATGTGCCTATATGAGCACTATAGGCAGCACATATCTTATGAGCATTAATATCATTTCATAGTGTAAATTGAACTCAAACAATTGGGCTACGCTTTGACTTAGTCATGGGCATGGGAATAAAGCTGAAACAATTATATGTTTTAAAAGAACCTTCATGTTGTTTTCAACATGTATGCATTGACTCTCTCTTTATTAACAAGTTTGCAAGTAAATAGGAAACATGGTTTATTGTGTGTCACCTTTGTGAAGAGGTTTAAACTCATTTGAAGTCTATTTTTCTTTGATGTTACCATGTTTTGCTAAGTTGCTTCATGATTGTCCTCTTATGTATTCATTTCTCATTGAATTCCTTTTGCCACCTCTAATCAATTTTGATAAGTCAAAGAATGAAGGGGGAGTTGTGGCAATTTTGCAAACTAATTTGTAGCCTTAGTTCACTCGGTTTTCTTGTATTTAAAGGAGAGCTTCCTCATTCTTTTACACATAATTTTTCCAGCCAAGTGCTTCATTATTTTGCTGTTGTAATTCTGAGTTTGGTGTTGTGGGTGGATTGTTATTTTGTTTTGATTTTGTGAGAGGAAGTATAAGAAGGTTAGAGAGAGAGTAGGTGTCTCTTTCCAGACCAAAAGGCTCAGCGCTTCAAGACCACAAATTGCAACGAGGAGACATCTCAAATCACCCCTTTTCTGAGGCATTTATTGTCTCTATTCTAAGGTGTTTTGGCAAACAGAGGCCCATTCCAGGTGTGGAAGGCTGATTGAGGTGGGAAAAGATAGATTGAAGGTCTATATTTGGCCACCATTCCCTCATTTAGCCGCACCTGATTTTTTCCCCTTCCATCTTTTTGGCTTTTTGTCCTAAGTTTTTTTAGAAAAAAAAAACTACATACATATTTGTTTTTCTTTTTTTAATGATAAAATAGGCCTATAAAGTATTAAGAAATTACACATGCAAATTTTGGGGGCATTTTAAACATTTGGGGAAAATTGCTTTGTGAAAGTTAATGGTTTGTTAACCCTTGTATCTTCACTTGATGAAGAAGAAGAGTGAGGCCCAAGTTGGCAGGAGGCCAATTCCCCCTCACAAATAAAACCATTGTAAATTTCACTCTTTGTCAACTCCAATGAGTGGTTGGATAGCTAGGCTCACTCTCGCCATAGGGATTTTTTTTAATTTTTAGTGCAAATGTATTAAAATAGGCCATTTACAGAAAAATTGTTTCTGTCATAACTTTTGTTCAGTAGCTCAAAATTGAGCACCGTTTTTTGCAAAAGTTAATGTTTTCACATTTACCATCTATTAGACCTACTTGCATTGTAAAACACACTAAGTTATAAAGTGCCAAAATTGGGGAGTCACCTAATCAGGGGGTTGCCTAATGTGTTGATTTTCTATTGTCTAAAGGAATTAACATGTTGGTAATCATGGGATATAAAACTCACTCCTTTGTTATCAACCTAAACAAGGGTAATTATAAGTCCTGGTGTGATGGCATTCTGAAACACCTTAGGTACCATAATCTCATGTCATATCTATATGGACTTATCCCTGAACTAGGTAAACAATCTCAGAAGGATAAGTGGTTTAATAATCATGATCATATTTGTGGATTAATCAACTTACATATACCAGATGTCACTTTGAATGCCATCATGGATATTGAATGTCCACATGCATTATGGATCAAATTTTGGGAAATACATGAAGACTCAAATATTTATCCCTTCCCGCATGATCCTACTATGATCACAACACACATCCCACATCATGATACAGATGCAAAATGTCTAATTGACATAGAGGAAATCATAATTCCTCCACCATATCCTATTGCTTGATTAGATTTTAGAGTCACTTCTTCGAAAGCTTCAAGTACTTCTTTGCAACAGGATCACATTTATCTTCCTAGCATTGCTCATTGGGACATAATTCTACCCAACATTGCTTGTCTATTTGTAGAATCCCACATTGCTAACATGGAAGCACACATTGAGGACATCAGTCTTCTCTTTGATGATAGTTTTGATGAAGTTGCATCACCATTATCCTCTTCAGATAGTCATGCTCTACATCTATCTACACATGGTTCTGGATTGTCATCATCTTCATCTATTAGGCATGCACCTGATTTGATTATGGCATCCTTTGGCATCAACATGGGGACACTTGAGCAATCTTCGAAGACATTGAAATGGGCATCATCGTCCTTGGATCAACTTCAACATGCTTTAGGAACATACATAAATTTTCATACATATTCCTATTCGGAATGGGGAGATATCTCACATCTTCAGTTGGTCTCATTTCTTCCCAAGGGAAGGAACATTGTTCAACATTTTTAGATCAACATCTGCATCCTTTGTCGACTATCCAACCTCACTGCAGAAAGACATGAATTGTGGGGGGTCTCATGGACCTTCTATCATTTTCTTTCTTATTGGGGGAAACATATATTGTACTTAGTGAAAGAAGTAGTGAAGATGAGAAAAGTTCAAGGTCATAAAAACAATAAAAAACAAAGGAAAACACAATGTTATACCTTCAACCTTGAAGTCTCCTCACTCCTTGATAAGGTGGAAGGAGAAGCACCCTAATCTCCTTAGCTTTACCCAACTAGACTATTCAAATGTGGATTGCTCTCTATTGCACAACAAAATCTAGCATAACCTAGCTATAAAAATAGAGAATTTTAGAGAGATTTTGGCATGATAAACTTGCTTTAAACTTGGATGTCAAAATGGCTTGTGGAGGCTTGTATTTATAGGAAAAATTAGGGGGAGATTGATCCAACAGTGGAGATTGAGATCAATGGTGGAGGATGAAAGATGGGATCAAAGGATAAGATCTCATCAACAAAAATGGAGGGCTAGGAATAAAAATAAATTTTAAATTCATTTTTGGGGAAAGCTTTGCATTAAATGTGATTAAGACTTGTGAGGAAATTAAATATTAATTTCCTTGGGATAAGATGGAATTAAAATTTTCATTTTATGTGGAATGGTGAAGGTCATGTGACACTTAAGCATTTTTGGAGCTCACATGTGTGAGCTCATGGCATGGAGAAGAGTTTAGCATGGAAATAGAAAGGTGAGATGGAAGGGTCATGTGACCCAGGGAATATTTTAGAATTTTTAATTTGTGGGTTGTGGGAGAATAAGTTAATGATGCTTTGACCAAGTTAATAAGGGTGATTAACTTAATTAATATGGCTGAAAAAAATTAGTGAATGGATTAAACATGGTTTAAGATTAATTAAATAATGATTTATTTAATTAATCTAGGTTGAGGGTCTACGTAGGCTAGGGTAGCTAATTAAATATTGGCTATTTAATCAACTAGGCTAGGTGTAGGCCAATTAATAGAGTAGATTAATTAAATAAGTGTAATTAATCTAATTAATCAGGTTTAGGAAAGTGAACAAATTAATCAAATAAATATTTATCATATTTATTTAATTAATTGGGATGATGTTAGTAAGGTATGAGGTTGAATTAATTTAATTAATTTAGTTTTAAGGGTAATTTGATGACTAATAAATGGATGATTTAGGGGTAAGGTAGGCTAATTAATTAAATTAAAATTTAATTAATTAATTGGATGGGAAATTAGTGATGTGGATAATGTCGAAGGGTGGTCAAAGGGTTGAGACATTTTTAGCTACCAGGAAGGAATGAAATGGATGAGGAATGCCCCACCGAGAGGTCAAGTGAAAAAAATTTTAAAAAAAATTAGGTGAATTTTCTAGAGGAAATAGTGGTGAAAAACAGATAGAGGACGAAAAATTAGGTGGATAGGAAAAAAATGGAGGAAAAAAGATAAATTTTGTGACCTGGGGAGATAAAAAGGTGCATGGGGGTATGACATGGCGGCTATATATAGAAAGTGTGGGCCCAAAGTGCCACATTTTGACACTCTAAGCTTATTGGATAAGAGAAGAGGAGAAGGAGACATGACACAACCTACGTTCCGGCGATTCTAACACCGATCCGAGAGGGTGCGTGACTATGGCAGATCGACAAAGGCGGACCCATAGGTATGTCAATCATCCTTACTTTATGATTTTGGGTAGTTTACGAGCTTGGGAAATGGGTAGTTAGGTAGAATGGCACCATCACACAACCATACGGCGCTATTAGACACAGATTGGTGCAATCCTCTAGATCAGTGCCATGGGTAAAGGGGGAATTTTGGATGGTTTAGTGCCATCCTTCCAAGTTTTAGCGCCATGGGTAAAAAGGTCAATTCAGATGGTTTAAAGCCATCTGAGCAGGTTTTAGCGCTAAGCTTTGGTTTAGCGCCTGAAATTTGGGGTTTTCTGGTTTAGCGCCATCCATTAGCACTTTAGCACCATGTTCTCATTTAGCACTATAGGGGTGAGGTTTAACACTAAGCTCTGGATTAGCATGGGGAATTTTGGGAAAATTTAGGTTAAATGGCGGTTTAGCGCCATGTGGGCATGGTTTAGTGCTAAGCTCTAGTTTAGCGCTAAAGGGTCAAGAATTAGTGCCATCTCTTAAAGTACCACTATATGGCCAGGGATTAGCTCCATATTCTGAATTGGTGCCATAAAGTTCTGAATTAGCGCCATAGTGCTATTTTGAGAAAAGAGCTGATTTTCGGTGATTTTTGGATGCAGATTGTAGGTAGGATTTTGCAGTCACCCGAGCGTTGGGTGCCATCAGTGATGGCATTGAGGAGACATTTTGATCAGGTGGATCTAGCTCAGTTAGAGAGGATAGGGTTGCAGACAATCTCCAAGATGCCCTGGATACGGGCGCATAGGGCCATGATGTTGGCCCTAATGGAGAGGTGGAGCGAGACATGTTCCTTCTTACTTTCTACAGGTGAGATCATGATCACCTTAGAGGACATGTGGAGGATCCTTAGGATCCCCATACACGGAGAGTGAGTGATATATGATGTGCGATCAGGAGTAGCAAGTTTGGATAGAGCATTTGCACCTATCTGTCCAGTATATACCGATGACCAACGGCAGATGAGATATACACAGACTCTGTTAGCTAGGGTGGATCAGTTTTCATAGTATTTTTGTGCATTGATCAGAGGTATATTGATTCTAGATCAGCGGTCATAGTACTTTTCAATTGGTTTGGGGAGAGTGATCGAGGTATGATCACTCGAGATGCGATGTTTACCTGAGGCACATGCTTATTAGCCCAGTTGTATCACGAGATGCACCTGGTAGTCTATCATTTGGATAGGAGTCTAGGGGATAGAGTGATACTGCTCCATGTGTGGGCATGGGAGCATATCACGATTACGAGGCCTACTTCAGCTTATCACAAGGGGCAGTTTGAGGCATATGTGTTTCTATATAGGCCACCTGTTGTACATACAGATGGGACAATTGCAGTATTGGTGATGCCAGCCCGATGACTTTGATACGATCATCCAATGACCATATATAGATGTGGAGGTGTTGGTTGACGATGATATACATATGCCCTTTACATTCCAACCTCGATATCTAATGGGGCAAGGAGACCATACCATAGATATAAGTATATTCCATTGCAATTGATGCAACAGTTTGGGTTGGTTCAGGATTTGCCCTAGGTGATGGCAATTTTTGCCCGGATGCCTTAGGATATACCAGGATGGCCCACATAGATTTAGCCACAAGTGGCTTTATTAGATTGGATAGGACTGCAGCTAGTGTAGTGGGACTGCGATAACGAGATAGTTGATGTGGGGATGACCTCGACCTACGACCGATGGTGGCAGCAGACAAGGTCTATTTGTCTGACAGATTCAGCAGCAAAGCCTAATTTGATGGTGGAGGCAGAGGATGATGAGGGAGAAGAGGGAGATGAGGTTACGGTGGAGTATGTTATGGAGGAGGTACCAATTGAGAAGGGGGATGGTATCAATGTGCTTGTCACGACAGCTGTAGGACATGCGTGAGGAGGAGGGCAGGCACCTGGTGGATAAGGTCCTCTGATTTAGGCATAGGTATAGGCAGGCCAGGTAGCAGTAGAGCAAGCACCTGGTAGATAGGGTCTTCAACCACAGGTATAGGTTCAAGGTTAGATGGGACAGGTGACGATATCTCAGGTGCCAGTGCAGGCACCCTTATAGGCACCATTACAGGTAGGCACATCAGGTGTCGGTACATCAGGTGCAGGGCCATCAAGGATAGGACCTGACCCTACTGTTCATGCTATCTAACAGTGGCCTCGACCTCGAGGAGATGGGGAGGAGGAGATGGAGACACTATGTGCACAGGTGGCCAACCTAGAGGATCAGGTGGCTTAGCAACGGCAAGACTTAGCACAACTTACAGTAGAAAGAGATAGTGCTCTAGGGCAGTTGTAGAGGTTACAGGGGGTATAGGCCCTATTGGATGGACTTAGTGGTGGTGATGGGGATCCCCAAATCTAGATCTTACAGGCCCAGATAGGGCACCTCCAAGGGTAGATGTAGGCACAACTGGATTAGGTGAGTGGTGAGAGGGATATAGAGATTATGCTGAGACAGGGAGCTAAAATTAGGCTACAAAGAGCTGAGAGTAGAGTGCAGCAGACTAAGACGCAGATAGCCCAAATGCAGCAAGAGATTACACTTATGCAGGGTCTCATAGCTAGCACCAATATGGCTTGGATGTGGAGTGACTACTCAACCTCTCAGTAATAGATACAGTAGTTGCATCAACAACTTTCATATTAGCGGGCTAGAGCTGAGTATTACTATGGAGCTTATTGTACTATGGTTCCTAAGGGGCAGAGAGTCCCTAGTTATAGCCAATGGAGCATATCACGGATATCGAGCTCGCAGAGATCTAGATGGTCTTAGCAATCTGTACAGGAGCCACCACCTCAACAACAACAGCCTATGGGGCCACCACCACCTAGACCACATAGATCATGTTAGCTGTCGTTGCACCAAAAGATTGACCTTTTAATGCCAGATACAACCACTTGACTTAAAAAGCATGGGAGGCGGTTAAGCCCTTGTCACAAACCACCGCAGCGCAGCGCTGAACAAGGAGACCAAGGGTCACACCTTACAACAATCCCCCCAGCACAAGCGCGGGGTTTGAACTTGTGACCTCGGCTCTAATACCAATTGTTAGCTTTCGTTGCACCAAAAGATTGACCTTTTAATGCCCGATACAACCACTTGACTTAACAAGCACGGGAGACGGTTAAGCCCTTGTCACAAACCACCGCAGCGCAGTGCTGAACAAGGAGACCAAGGGTCACACCTTTCAACAGATCCCCTATGGGTTCTCCTACTAACTCTGCTAGGGGATCATTAGCCCATGTTTCTTGACTCTATGTATATGCCTTTGGGCTATGACATTTATCCTATGTGTATTTTGAGTGATACATGTATTTTTTTTGGCAGCGATATATATATGTTTATGTTGTTGTGGTGATTATGGATATTTATGGATGTGATTATGATTATGTTGTTGTTTATGTATGGATTATTGGTTTTATGATTATGTATGAGTTTATGGATTTATGCATTGATGTATGATTATGGATGGATATATGTATGTTATGATGCTAATGTATGGTATGCACATGGATTATGATGTGGATTATATGCATGTGATATGGATGAATAGATGTTTAGTTAATGCAATGTAATGAAGTGTAAATATATGCTTAGATTAATAAACATATATTATTCAATGGATAATGGAAAATATATGCTCAAATTAATAAACATATATTATGCAAATGGAAATAGAAAATATATGCTTAACATATATTATGTAAATGGAAATGGAAAATTTATGCTTAGATTAATAAACATATATTATGCAAATGGAAATTGAAAATATATGCTCAGATTAATAAACATATATTATGTAAATGGAAATAGAAAATATATGCTCAAATTAATAAACATATATTATGCAAATGGACAATGTAAGTGCAATGGTTAATGCTGAATGGTAATATGATAGAATGATATGATGTTATGGATATTTATCATAATATATCATGGTGTTTAGAACCATGGGAAATGGGGTTAGAGGGTTTGGGGAATAGTTGGGATAGGTTTAGGGATGTTTGAGAGTGGTTTAGGGTTAGGTAGGGATGGTAGGGATAGGTTTATACTAGGTCTATAGATGCCACATTGTTAGAGGGGTTTTGTTGTGGTATGAAGTGGAATGGGATGGGATGAAGGACAGAAGCTAGTTAGGGTGGTTGATGAGATTGGGTTGGTTAAATGTAAATCCTAGATATTGATTTGATGGATATGGGATGAGGGATAGATGGGTTAGGGTAAGCATTTGTGTTGACATTTTGAGAGCATTCCTAGATTTATTATAGCAAAAGGGGATATTTTCACCAAGGTATGAAGGACCAAGGTGATGATATATATTCATCTTTGCATGGACTAGACCCACAAACAATAGGATGATCCCATGCATACCCAAGGTAGTATAATCTTGTCTAGATGAGGGAAGGGGACTCATAGCATGAGTCCTTAGTACATAAAAGGTATGATTGACCTTAGATGTAAAAGGGTAACAATATGCTAGAATCGACCCTACATCTTCAAGATACAAATACCATACTTGGATTAATAAGACCAACCCACAAGCACATCATGCAAAACAATGACCATGCCCCATTCTATGCATTTTCTGCCACGTACCATGATATAGTGAGATCAAGGTAGCTTTGAAATGATCCCTAAAATGAGACCAAAGGTAAAATCAATAATCAAAAAGACCAACGAACCATACAAACAACCATTGTATCTCTTGCCAAGATAAGTATTGGTAGGATGATGGATTCTGCCTATTGTAGGAATGATATATCCATTAAGGTGAGAATCGGTTGGATGATGTTGGATAAAATTTGAAGGATAGGCAAAAAGATACTAGCCCTTATGTCATGATTGTAGTTAGTTTGTTGATTGATGATTTTTTCTTGGGATATGATGTGTTTAAGAGTATGCTTAGCCAGTGTATTGCTTTTGGATTTAGTAAGCTCAGGAAATAGGGACCATCCAAGTAGGTTGGATGGGTGCATATTTTGTACCTGCATACTGGATACTTCCTTCATATTCTAGACTGCCTACATACCTTGAATCCACAGGATCAAGGCACTTTAAGATGTGACTGATGATGAATATGCAGTTCTGGTTTGTAGTGATGATGTAGGGATGGTTCAGGGTGGTTGATGAGATGATGATGCATGTGGTGATTTGGGTAATTGTCATGATGATTGGGATTGTTTTTGGGTTTTTGTAATTTTTTTTATTTTTGGGGAGTTTTTGGATTTTCTTATTGTTTTTAGATTTTGTTGATTTTCTAAATTTTTTTGGATTTTGTTGTTTTTGTGATGTTTTTGGATTTTCTCAATTTTAAGCTATGCAGGGAGAGCATACGAGGAAACTCTTTTCAGGAATTTGCCTCAGGTGGGATGATGAAGGGGTGGGGGATGGTATGGGGTTGAATGTTTTTAGAATTCTAAGCCATGGGATGGAGGTGATATGGAGTGATGTGATGGATATGAGAACTTATTAGATGGTAGGACCGACCACTACATATGGCGCCTGGGACAAGTTTTCACCATGGTACTTACCCAAGGCATCACAGAAGTGATTTTCACCATTGGACAACTTTATTGCACTCAGGTTTTTATTGATTTTTTTATTTTTATTTTTATTTTTTTTAATTTTATTTTTATTTTTTGCTTTTTTTTGTATTTTTGGCTTGGGATACTCAATGGGTTAGGCATAGAACTTTTTCAAGTGCATGATGTTCATCGACTCATCCAGAGGCTCCCCCTTAGGTGTTGCAAGAAGATAAGCTCCTAATCCATAGCTAGATGTGATGACATAGGGTCCTAACCAATTAGGCTCAAACTTTCCTTTCTTGTGGTGCTCTTGTAGGTTTCTCTGATTTTCCTTAAGGACAAGGTTGCCTATCTCAGACCGGCGGTTCTCAATCTTCTTGTTGTAGCTTCTACATAGGTGATTCTGATAGGCCTAGAGATGATTTAGAGCACTCAGACACTCTGCATCCAGTAATTCTAGCTCATTTAGGTGGGCAACTCGATACTCCTCAGTAATGATATTTTGCAATGAAATTTTGAGAGAAGGGAGCTCGACCTCTATAGGCAAAATGGCTTTGGAACCAAATACTAAAGAGTACAGAGTGGCTCTTGTGGGGTTACAAATGCTTGTGCGATAACCCCATAGGGTGGGATTAAGCTAAGGTGGCAGTCACGGCTAGCTTCATTAATCATCTTCTTCAGGATGCGTAAGATGGTTTTCTTGGAAGCTTTAGCCTGACCATTACCTTGAGGATAATATGGTGTAGAAAAGTGGTGTTAGATGTGGATTTTTTGCAAAGGGTGTGAACTTCTTGGTTCTTGAATAGTTTCAAGTTGTAGGTGATGATGGAGAGGGGGGTGCCATAACGACATATTATGTAGTGGAGGATGAATTTTGTGATTTGGATGCCAATGGTGTAAGTGAGTGGAATGACTTCTACCCACTTGGTGAAATATTCGGTAGAGATGATGATGAATTTATGGCCATTGGATGATGGTGGGTGAATTTTTCCTACAAGATCAAGCCCCCATTGTGAAAAGGGCCAAGGAGTTGTGATCAGCTGCAGTTCTTGTGATGGTGCATGAATAAGATCACCATGTTGCTGGCATGGTAGACATTTCTTTACAAATTGATGAGTGTCTTGTTCCATAGTGGGCCAATAGTATCTTGTCCTTAGAATCTTCTTTATTAGAGTAGGTCCACTAGAGTGTGCTCCACAAATACCTTCTTGTACCTCTTGTAAGGCCACGTCAACTTCCCTAGAGTTGAGGCATTGCAAAAGAGTACCATCAAGACTTTTTTGGTAGAGGGTATCACCTATGATGGTGAAATGGGAGGCTCAACGGATTAAGGTTTTTTTTTGGGAAGATGTTAAGTTGGGTGGGATGATGTTGTCATAGAGGTACATGCAGGTTTCTTAGTACCATGGAGATAGGGACCAACAATGTTGTACACTAGCTCAAATTGTGGGACATCATAGGCTGGCATAGGAAGTTCTTCAATCAGGAACTCACATTTTTTTCTATCCTTTTTCATGTCAACCAGAGATCCTATAGTAGCCATGGCATCTGTTGCTTTGTTATTTAACCTTGGTATTTGTTCAAAATGGATGTCATGAAAGTATTCGTTGAAATCATCAACCATTCTTTTGTATGGTAGGAGCTTGTCATCCTTTGTCTTGTATTCATTGTTGACTTGTCTCGTAACTAGCTGGGAGTCAACATAAACTGTAAGCCTTTCAATCTTCCATTGGATGGCCATGCGAAGTCTTGTGATAAGGGCCTCATATTCTGCTACATTATTTGTGCATGGAAATGTTATTTTGTAGGACTTTGGAATAGTGTCTCCTTGAGGGGTAAAAAACAAAATGCCTGCCCCCGAGCCATGATGTGTGTAGGATTCGTCAAAATACATTTTTCATGTATCTATCGTTGGTGCTACTATCAGTATTGACTCATCTGGGAATTTTGAAAGCAATGGTTGTTCTGTCGAGATAGGTGCATTGGCCAATTGATTAGCAATCACTTGTCCTTTGATAGACTTTCACTCTGTGTACTCAATGTCAAACTCACTTAAGATCATGACCCACTTAGCCATCCATCCTGTGAGAGCTACTCTAGTCAATATGTATTTCAGTGAATCAATTTTTGCAATGAGCTTTGTCTTGTGACTGAGCATATAGTGTCTTAACTTTTGTGATGCGAAGACAATGACAAGGCATGCTCATTCAATAGGAGTATAATTTAGCTCATAGGTCACCAAAGTGCGACTGATATAATATATGGCTCTCTATTTTCTTTATTCATCATGTTGTGCTAGCAAAGACCCTATTGTTGTTTCTATTCTTAAGATGTATAGGAGGAGGGGTTGTCCTTGCTTTGGTGGAATAAGGACAGGCGGTGTAGCAAGATATTCCTTTAGTTGTTCGAAGGCCCTTTGACACTTGTCATCCCATATAAATGCTATGTTTTTTTAGAGAAGATGTTGGAACAATTGACATTTATCTGCAAGTTGTGCTATGAAGCGACGAATTGATTGAAGCTTCCCTTGGAGGCTGTGAAGTTGCTTGAATGTTTTGTGTCGAGGCATGTCCACTATAGCCTTAACCTTGGCAGGGTCGACTTCTATCCCTCTTCTTGATACAATGTACCATAGGAGTTTTTCAGAGGTGACCCAAAGAGACATTTCTTAGGATTTAGCCACACCTTGTATTGTTCTAATCTGCCAAAGATTTTTGCCAACACATTTAAATGGTCTTCTCTAGTTTTTTATTTTCCTAGCAAATCATCTACATAATCTTCCATTATGCTATGGAAAATGTCATGGAAGATGACTGTCATGACTCTTTGATACATGGCTTATGCATTTTTCAACCCAAAGGGCATCACAACCCAGTAGTAGGTTCCCCACAGACATATGAAAGAGGTCTTGTGTTGGTCTTCTTCAGCTATCCTGATTTGGTTATAACCAGAAAATCTATTCATTAAGGACAACATTTCATTTCCTGTGATGAGATCCACAATGATATCTATGTTGGGTAGTGGAAAGTCATCTTTAGGGCATGCCTTATTAAGATCTCGGAAGTCTATGCAACAACGGATGCCCCCAGTGACTTTTGCTATGGGTACAATGTTTGATATCCATTTAGGATAATATATAGGACGAATGAATCCCACATCTAGAAGCTTTTTGAGTTCTGCCTTGACGAGGAGTACCACTTGTGGATTCATTTTTCTTAGCTTTTGTTTTACCAGTTTTGCATCAGGATGTACAACAAGATGATGGACAACTAGAGCGGGATCCAATCCTAACATATCGGCATATGTCCATGCAAAGTTATGATTCCTTTGATTGAAGAAAACCAAGAAGGCTTCTTGTTCCATTGCTATGAGGGATTCTGCTTGAAATGTGATATTGGGTGCTTCTTTTGTTCTAAGGTTCATTTTGTATGATGCTTCTACTAGGATTGGTGACCTCTCTCAATAGAGCTGAGGTACCTCGGGGATATCTATTCTCTCATCCCCTAGCACCTCGGGGAGGTTTTCACTAAGGGATACGTCCTTTATTTTAATTTTTTCATCATCCAAAAGTGCCACAAGGTGGTTTTCACTAGGGGATGTTATTTTTATTTTCATACTTTTGCAACTAATAGATTGGATTGTCTCCCCAAAGTATGCGGAAGTGTTTAGTTCCATGATATAGCTGGCTTTGTGATCTCCAAGGGGAAAGTGGTCTCTAACCCCCATCATTTCAGCTATAGCTTTATCATTTTGCGTGACATCAAGGATGGGAGGTCCTTGTTGGTCTCAATCTATGAGTTGGGGATAGACGAGAGGTAGGTCATTCAATGTTGATGGCATGGTTGTTAGGGTGTAGATGGTGCATATGGATGATTTGAAAAGCTTGACGAAATCGGTGAAAGAGTATTGATGGTCCTCTTTATTGACATTGTTGATTATAGGGAAAGACCTAGCATCCTCACTTAAGATACACTCGAGCTCGATGAGTGTAGACTCTTGTTTTCCATATCCTAACCCATGGAGATAAGGATTCCTTGTTGCTTAGATGGGTTCAATAATTCTTTTCTCGTGAAGGCCTATGCCGCCTTGTCCTTTGTAACCCATGTATTTGACAATCTCAAGACCCTTTCCATAGATCTCAGTTGGGAGGATAGGAGCTTCTTCTTGTTCATTTTCATCTTTGTATAACCAAGAGGATATGTCTTTGAGGACATCTTGTTCAAAAAGGTGCTTTTTCTCAAAGGTTGGAGTTGGCTTGCATTTGATGATTACCGTGGAGACTTCATTTTCTTTAGGGGCACCAAATGTCTTAGGGGATGGTGGTAATAGGCCCACACAAAATATGCCGTGTAGATCATATTCTCCACATCCCATGTCACCTATCTTGATCTTGACCTCAAGAGGAGTGGATGTTTGTGACGTGGATGCGATGTTGAAAGGGTCAATGTATGATATGGAGGATTTTGGGTTAGTGTTTGCAGTGGATGTTTTGGTGGCGTTGTTGTAAGGATAGAAAGTTCTATCATGTCCTTCCAAGAAGCTACAGTATTGGAAAGGATGGGGGTCGGCATAGATAGTGACTTTTGTGTTGTTGTGTGAGAACTTTAGGCATTGATGAAAAGTAGATGGAACGGCTTGCATGGCATGAATCCATGGTCGGCTGAGGAGAATGTTGTATAGGAGGTCAAGATCAAGAACCTGACATTTGGTCTCTAAAACCTTTTGTCCCACTTGAATGGGAAGCTTAATGGTGCCCTCGAACAATCTTTTAGTATCATCATATCCTTTGATGGTTATACACTCACTAGAGTCCACAACCACATTGGAGTATATGAAGTGTTTTAATAGCTTTAGAGTGCAATGATTTAGGCTGGAGCCACCATCTATTAATACTCTTTTGATGCTATGTTTATGGATTAGGACTTCAATGTGGAGGGGGCTTCATTATGTGAGGCATTAGATGCAGGTAGGTCTTTCTCCAAGAAGGTGAGATGATGGGGGCAAGTGATGTGTCCTACCATGGCTTGGAATTGGTCAACATTTAAATTGGTAGGGACTTGGGTTTATATCAAGGCTTTGTCAAGGATGTCCTTGTGAAGGGGGGATGTACGAAGCAACTCAAGGACGGAAATTTGTGCGGGAGTCTTTCCAAGGTGATCTAGGAGGTTATACTTGTGGGTGGATGGAGGGTTAGTAGGTGCGGATGTAGAAGGTTGATCATTGGTGGGGGCTCCGCGGATGGAGATGCGGCCACAACGAGTAGTGACAACATAATTGGGTGTCTTGGCTCTAATGGTGATGGTATTTATATGGTAGGAAGAATCTTCTATTCGACCCACAATGAAGTCAAAAGAAGAAGGAGGTGGCATGACATGAAATATGAAGACTAGATAGTGCTTGATAAGAAAGAAATAATTTTGGTTTTTTGTGTCTTTCTAATTCTATTGTCTTGAATGTATCAGAAGAAGCCACCACCAAGAACTAGAAATTATTTTAGTGGAAAATCATCACTGATTGGTGAACTATTCAGATCAATGCCTTAGTTTTTGGCAAATAGTATCAAATGCAAGGAGCAACAACTCACCATAATTTTATCAAAAAATGGTATAGTGGTTGTTATATCATCTCCCATTATTTATTAATCTTGTACATCAAACCATATTTACCATGGTAATCTATGCATGATTGATGGCTAATCACCTAGAATTTATGATGCTTGTTTCCATTATACACCATATTTTCCATTACCACTAAAATTCACCTTATTGATGGGGCCATATTTTCCTTGAAATCACCACCCATGCTTTGGATCCTAGTCTTAATTTCCCAATATTTACATCAACTATTATGAAATCTAGTGGGATTCACAACATTTGGACTCACATAAATATTATATAGGCTCTCAAATGATTCTTTTGCATGCTTAGTTTGGCTCTTGCTTTTTTTCATCATTTGTTTGGTTTCTAAATTTCTTCTATGCCCAGTGCCTACTACCTACCTAAGATTTTGGTTTTAGTTTTCCATTTTAGAACATAAAGTGTTGAATTTATCATGATCACCATAATTATTTGGTGGTCATTGGTGCAGTCTAGAATCTAAAATTATCTTGAATCTTGATAGCTTGATGGTGCAACAATCATAAGAGAGTTGAATGAACAATTAATGAATAAGCATACAAAGCACATAATGAAAGATAAAACTAGAAAAAATATTGGAGATCAAATAACAAAACAAACATTAATTGTAGATAAAAATGAAAGAATTACAAATAGGCCACCAACACTTTGAAACCCAATCATTCTATGCTACTCAATCACTAAGAAATATGCATAGAGACTCTACACTTACAATTGAATTAGCCTAAGCTCTACCTCAAACCTAATCTACCAATAGCCTAGAATTCAAGTGAGTCCCTCTACTCTATAAAGGATCCAACCACTCCAATGACTAAGCCATCCTAATAAATAACACCGGCAACTGTAATCCCATGTGGGATTGAATAGGTCATTACCATATATCTCCACTTAGGAGGAAATTAGATTAACAATTGAACAAATGACCATTCCCCAATATATTAAAACCTAAAATTATTCTAACCTTCTAGAACTGACAAGCTATCAAAAGTCTAAATGTTTCCATTTCACAAAATTATTCTGAAGAAATGACGAACTCCTAGACATTTGACATCAACTAGTCTCTTTAAGGTGAACACTTGAAATAGGATATGTAGGGTGAAATCCATAAAGGCATTGATTTAATGTGAGTAGAGGTACACAAAAGAAAGGAATTTGTGCCAGCTAGCTTAGAGTACATGGGACACCATATCTACCCCACACACAAACAACACAAGAACACATGTTAGGCCTTCACATCAACAACACTTACAACACAAATAGTGCACATCAAGTTTAAAGGATGTACACAAGGGAAACTATACACATATTTTTGGGTGATGCAAGATTGTGCTAACCCAAGGATGCTCTTGCATTAGACACCCTTGGTAAAAATATTACAAGTTAGGTGCTCATAATTGGCATTACATGGACATCTAGTTTAACCACCTATGTTAGCTTACTTCAGCTTTATAAATCCATGAGTATTCCTTAATCCATTTAACTTTCTAGTGAATAAGATATTGTTTTTACTCACTCTTGAGAGATTCACTTAAAAAACCAATGACATAGCATGTGTGTTTGTATGTTACTAATGAACACCCTTAAAATTTCATTTCTATCCTTCAAATTTATATTTTTGATACCTCATCTGCATATTCTAGTATAATTGAGATACCTCGCTATTTTTAACAAGTATTCAATATATCTATTTTTTATTACATTTTTATATCCCCTTATTATTTTTTCCCTATCAACAAAGGGAACTACCCACACTTACATCAAACTCACAACCATTTTTAATTTCATCCCATACATTAAAGCCTTGGCATAGAAAATCTAGATGAGCTATGACAAATATGTCATCCTACAAAAAGAATTGATTTAAAATCACTTATACATATCAACATTCAAAACCTAACCACACCAACTCTAACAATAAATACCCTAATAACATAAAACTCAAATAGAGTATACATATTAATTTAAAGTATACTATAATGGTTTTAGATATACTTGGTGATTCTTTTGGGTAGCGTCATAACATTACCAAAATGTGTCTAATAACTAGATTTAAGAAAAGTGGGTAGGATTGTACTGAGCTTGTATGACCTTTGTGTGACCATTGTTTCCTTATTAACCACATTAGACATGGGATTAAGTAGGAACCCCTGAGGATTACGGTCCTTTAACATAATATAAGACTATATGTGGTTCAGAAAAAAGATAGCTTCATAACCCTATAAGACCAACATAGTGAATGACATTTTCTCTTATTGACTTATGCAAAGTGATAGGTAGAGGATTTGAAATTCCACTTATAAAAATCTCACCACCTTATATGTATGCTTCCTAATCCCAATATGTACCTTATCACATTAATTAAATTACCCTATTTCACCTAATACCAAAGTGATATATTTGGTCATATTTTAATTCTTTATAAACCCCCAATATGCATGCACATGATAAGATATTTCTTTAGAGGTTAATCCCTTGGGTACACACTCTACTAAGTCTTCTTGCCAATGCACATGCCCAAGATTTGCATAATTCTTTATGACTACTTTTCAAATATCTCCTTTCTCCATTTAGCCACTTCCACCAACTACATGTTGTTAGGACCTTCAAGCCCATAGTAGAAATATAGATCAAATACATTAAATATCAATGAGATGGTTCTCAATCTCTAATATGTTCTATAAAAATCTATGCATAATGTAGAACAAACTAATCTTCTTGAGCTTTAACTAGTTATATGTTCCCCTAGGCAACTACTCTTATCTCATATAGACCATGAATAACTCACCCTCATAGTAATTCTTCTCCCTTCACCACTCATTTACATGTAACTTGTATCTTGCATTCCTCTCCTTAATTGCTCCTTGACTTCCACATGAATCTCCTTCATGTGTTATACATGAAGTCCCTAACTTTTGCACTTATGTGCCTATCTTCCACTTCCACTCTCAATAGATCTATGAGACCTTGTCGGGATGTCCCATGCACCACTTTAAATGATGTCTTTCCTAATGATTTATTCATTGAGTTGTTGTACACAAACTCTACTTATGCTAACACCACCTCCCACAATATAAGATTCTCCCCTACAAAACATCTAAGTAGATTGCCAAGATATTTATTTACAACCTCTATTTCTCTATCCATCTAGAAATGATATGTAGAGCTATAATTGAGTTGTATGCCCAATTTATTCCATAGAATGTGCTAACAATGACTAAGGAATTTTGCAGAATAGTTGATGTAATGTTGCACAACAACCCATGCAACTAAACCATCTCCTTAATAAACAAATTCACTATCCTAGACACATCATTTGACTTCTAATAAGGAATGAAGTGTGTCATTTTAGAAAATTTGTCCAGTTCCACTATGAAGATAGAGTCATTACCTCTCTACATGCATGTAAATCCAATGAAAAAATCCATGGAAAGTTTCTCCCACTATTTATCTAGAGTTCATAATAGCTTTTACAAACCTTTGTTTCGTGCCACTCCTTTCACTATTTATAAAATCCTATACCTTTTCATGAATTTGCATACATTTTTGTGCAAACTTAGCTAGTGATACCTCTCCTCCAACATGTATTGCATCGTGTCTATGCCAAAGTGTCCTATAATTCCACCTCTATGTAAATCTCTAATGAGGCTTTCTCATAGAACTCTATGGGATGCACAACTATTTCCTCCTAAACAAGTATCCCTCTTATGCAAATTATTCTTCATATGTAATTTTGTCTCTAGTTTAGGGCTCTATGCATACATTCCATGCATCTACAAATTCTAGATCTATAGCATACAAATCCTTCATCACCTCCATTCCCACTAGTTTAATCAGCATTTCAAACAATATGTAACAAGGCATTAAAATATTGTTGTAAATAAAAGAAGGAATGATTCTTGCCCCCAAGGAGGAGAAGGGAACAACCAATGGATAGTTCTTCTTGATATTTTTAAGAAATGGAGAGAGAGTTGAGCACAAGGATGAGGCTTAAGGAAAGAGAATATATATGCTTTGCTTAAAATAAATGGGAAAGAAATTATTATTTCTCTAGAGAGAGGAGGAGCAATAATGGGAAAATCTAAATGATATTGGGGAGTCAAGAGAGTGACTACAACCTAGGAAATGACATGGATTTATAGAGTAAAAGAGAGAGATCTTTGTTACCATAGAAGCAAGAAAGGGGAAACAAAGAAAGGATTCCCAAATGATCAAGGAGATAACAAGAGGAGGAGCCTCAACCCAAAAATCACAAAGGCTAAAATAAAATGATGTTAGTAGACATAGATTATTCTTAAAAATCTAAATAAACAAAATTATCAATGGGATACCAACAAATCTATGAATGGAATTGCAATTTGTAATGAAAACCTAAATGTTAGTTTCTTCACAAATCTACCTAAAATTGTTGTAAACCTATAATATCTTCTTGGGGGATGTAATGGAAGTAGAGAAATAGATGAGGAAGAATCTTGGAGAAAGAAGAGAATGAGAGAGAAGAGAAATATTTATGAGTTGTTCACCTTTAAAATGGTACACTAAACATCAATGTGATTGTTCCTATGTCAAAATATATATAGGATAGTATGAGGCCATGTCAAAATATATATAGGATAGTATGAGGCCATAAAAATGGGCTTAAGACGAAGCTAATGTTGAATCTTGGCAACCCAATGAGGGAAAAGGCCCAAGTAACAAGTTACATGCAATTAATGACTATGTTGTATAAATGGACATTAAAGCAAGCACAATGTATAGGGTAGAAATTGGAGGGTATGCAATTTCTGACACTATACCTACACAACCCTAAAGGATCAAATTAGAGAATAAAAGGAAACCCTAGTTTTTGTAGGAAAGTCAAGTTCACTAAAAATGTGAGAAATTAATCACACCCTCATATTTAACTAGGGTAATAAAATAAATGCATAAAGAAAAGCACAACTTAACCTAGATAATAAAGCTAGGATTGATTCATAGAAAATAGCAAGCTTAAATGTGCAAATAAAAATAAATTTAATGCAAAGTATTTTAAATTATTTTATTTTACTTTAGAACTATGTAAGAATTATTTTATTTTATTTACATTGTTTACTTTAGAGCTATTTTATTTAGTGAAGAGAATGCTAAGTTATACATTAACACATTATTCAATAGTAATATGTCCTTGGGGGATTTGAACCTTAGTCTCCATCATTAGTTAGTTTATTTACTTAAAAGTTATTATATAGTCATTTTTATTTTATTATATTTTTTTAACCATAGAGGAATCATAGCGCAACAATGAGAGGCTCTATAGTTAATTTTTCCTCTACATCATAGTTCATACCAACAACTAAACTTGTATAAATATCTTAAATACATCTATCTAAAAAATGGCAAGAGATATTAATCTTGAGTTCTTTGATTTATTTAAAGAGTTATTTTATTTTACTTTAGAACTATTTAACAATTATTTTGATTTATTTACATTGTTTTTCTATTTTTTTAATGATATATTAAAATAATGCATTTAAGATTTGTTATATGTTTTTAAATAAATATTTTTTATATTTTTCTTCTTAAATTTAATTTCATTCACATATATTTGATGGATTTCCCTTGATCTCAACACAAAATTTTATTACTTTATAAATTTTAATTGTATTAACGTATAAACTTTAATTGTTTAAGATCAAGACATGTCATGTCATTATTTATAACAATTTAGATCTTAATCACCCTAATTTATTAGAAGTTTTTTTTTTATTTTTTTATAATCATCTTATTTTAATTTTTTTTTTTATATTATATATTGATAGAAAATTTATAAGCTGAATTTTCAAACAAATTATATATTGATAGGAAAATATAATCTCAATTATATAAAACAAAAATAGGTACATGTAAAAAAAATTGACATCCACTTTTAATTTTCACAATAAAAATAATCACTTAGAATATTATACTTCTCTATAATAAATTAACCATAATTTCTTCAAGATTTTTAAAAAACTATTTCTTACAATATTCTTTAATGCTAAGATCATATATTGCTCGCTCGGTTGTAGTGGAGGCCACGAGACTGTGTTTTAGTTTTTTAATTTACTTAAGAATTATTTTATAGTATTTTTTAAAAAAAACATGTGCACTATGTTTTAGTTTTTATATTTAAGAGTAGTGTATTATAACATTAGACTATATTATCTATTCAACATACTAAATGCACATTTGACCATAAATAATAATTAATTAAAATTCAGAAACATAATATTTTTAGATTTTAATTTAAGGTCAATTATGCATGTTTTTGAATTTTTAAGAGTCCTCTATTATAACATTAGATTGTATTATCTATTCAATATACTAAATGCACATTTGACCATAAATAATAATTAATTAAATTTCAGAAAGATAATGTTTTTAGATTTTAATTTAAGGTCAAATATACATGTTTTTGAATTTTTAAGAGTGATGTATTATAACATGCACATTTGACCATAAATAATAATTAATTAAAATTCAGAAACATAATGTTTTTAGATTTTAATTTAAGGTCAAATATACATGTTTTTTAATTTGGGATGAAATAGATATTGACGGGTAGCGTGGGTGGGCTGCGCTGAGTCTTCTTTCTCCCCCGGACCTCATCTATTATTAAATTCCATGTAGATTATTTGTTAGGTCCGCAGCTTTTTCTTATATTGCTTTACTTAATTTATTTGCCAGCTTATCTAACACGTCATGCCTTCTCCTTCTGAATAACGGGTCATATTTCAAGATGTGAACACCCATGTTGTTACTATTAAAATACCCGAATGTCAAAGATGCTAAATCTGATTTTATAACATGTCATTGGGGTGGTGAAAATTGCATATCCATGGTTTTTTTCATTATTTTTTGGGTTATTTTGACTAGAGTGTTTTAATTTTTGAATATTATCACGAAATTACTTTTTTTGTGAGGGTTGTTTTTAATATATTGGTTGACGTGGTCCATCTACTCAGTGAATGCTAAGTTTCATATAAATCATGCTCTCTAACATACCTTACCATCACTAAAATGGCATGTTCCATCCATCATCAAGTAGCACAGGGGAGGTGACTATTGAAAGGTGAGTTTCCAAAAAATTATGTGCAAGATAAGCCATGTAATGTGTCCCCTTTGTCATGTGGTCGATTCAAACATCATCGATGCATTGTGAACAAAAAAACATTAGCTCATCCCATCTACAATTTGCGATCACCATTGCATTTGTCATTCGACATTATACACACCATTGCATAAGGAAGCTTAAGCAAAATTCATTGCAGCTTGAACAAGTTGATTACATGCATGGTATATTTGCACTTGTTTAGCATAAAAATGAATTTGTTTTCTATTTTATGTAGGGTTTGAATGTTGGGTTTTTGCAGGTGATAACCATTTGTTTGCTTGGCCATTGTTAAATACATTGAGGCTTTATTTACTCAAGCCCATTCCAACCAGTAGTCACTACCTTAGGCCATCTACAAACCCTAAATAGTAAGTTCATGGTATATTTGTATTTGTTCGGCATTAAAATGATTGAATTTGTTTTCTATTTTATGTAGGGTTTTGCAGACGATAGAAAAAGAATAATAATGTTTGACATAAGAACCTAGATTCTAGGAATCAATATATCTTAAAATCTGTGTCCCTTAGTAGTTATCTATTTAGCGAGGGATCAATCACATAGACACCTGTGTGTGCACACACTCATAAATAGACTTGTACCAAATATGGGATTAGTTCTTGCCATGTGAAACTACATTCCCCAAGGGTGCCTTATTAGGCTCAGAGTAGAGGGTTTTTAAGGGCTATAATGAATCATATTTCTCAGCCTCTTGTTATTGTCACTATTCCCTAGCTAGTGGAATAAACTATCATTTACACGAAAGCTAAGGAATTAATCATGATGATTTTGGGCATCAAAGTGGTGGCTCAGGTTGCCTTGACTTGGAAGAATCTATGCCCTCATAGTACAATAAATGAACACATTGAAGCATTATTGTTTGGGATATGCCATACCAGTTGGAGTACTGAAGGTTTTTTGTGGTAGCACAATGCATTTTTCTTGTGACCAATGTGGGAAGAGTAAGAAAAATATTTCTCTAAATTTTCTAAGTCAATCTAATGTAAATCAAAAAGTCTTAATGGTGTGACAAGGTTTTCTAAATTTAGAGGTAGGAGTTGTATTTAAACACTATTGCAAGCATAGGGACCAATCACTTTAATGATGTTGTGGTTGGTATCCCTCAATTTGATGCCCATATTTTTCAATTCAAATGTAGTTATTAGTCTTTTTATTTGCCTCAAAAACACAAGCATCGGTAGCTTTCACTCCTTTAAAAAGAAGACTAGTCACTAGAAAACCTATGTAAAAGGGGTATAAAATCCAAGTTAGTGGGTGGTCATTTTATTTTCCACATTAACTATCCTAGGGAATTCTACTCTAGTAGTAATGATAGGAACAAAAAACAAAATGTCTGGTATAGTTGGAAAAGCTTCTCTTGAAAGCATTTATGTTGTAGAAAACATCTTTAGCATACAAAACCTTTAATAACCAACTTTATTCAATATAAATAATTATATTGTAGAAAATAGAAATTACTTGGATTAAGAAATTCTAGGCATTGGGAAGAAAATTGTTTCGGGTAGGATATTGTCCTTCCCTAATTTGGTGGGAATAAGGGAATAAAAATAGCAATAAAAAAGCTTATATTTCAACCTTCAGAAGTTTATCTTAAAGACAATCAAAAAATAGATTTACATTACATGGAAGGTTATACATATGGTTAAATCCAATTCATGAGTGTAAAGTTGTTTTCATTTCATGTCATTTGTTTATTGTAAGAGGTTGAATAGCTTGAAAAATAAATTTCAAACTCATAATTGTATAGCAATGTTAAGAAATGACTTTTACAATTGAGATGAGTAATTGGAAGGTTTGTTATTATATAGTAATGAATTTGAAACACATAATTGTATAGTAATACTAAGAAATTTATCTTGCAATTGAGATAAGTAAACAACAAGGGTCTAGTGCTTCAAGTGCACAAAAGAACTCTGATATAGGTTCAACCTTGATAAAGTTTCAATCGTTGGTAATAGTTGAACAAATTTTTAAATAGAAGAGGATTCCTTGTAGGAGGCATATAAGGGTGACAATAGAGAAGAGAAAGACTATGAAGGCCCCAACTGGTCTATCCTCAAATAAATGGAAGGAAAAAACAGTCCAAGGTGATAATAGCTTTCCCAATGACAAAGAAATGAAAATAACATGTGAATGTCCCAATAATCATCTTATGCCTAATGAAGATAAAGGAAGAATAGTAGAAGATAATTTTGTTGATGAGCCATTGATTGAGTATGACTAGGGTCCTTTATGGTGGGACAAGAATGGTAGTAATTATAGTAGCTTGGAAGTTGAGATGGGCATAGGTCCAACATCTCTTGATACAAGTTATTACACATTGGGTGATGCATCCACTGATTTATTGTGGGATTGATATTACAGTTCTTTAAAACATCATCTATGCATCAATACATAATATATGGTCTTGTTGAACATTTGATTGATCTTTAAATTACCTTGATGCCTCTATAACAACTATGGAATTTTTATTACATGTATGAACAGTTAAGTTTCTTGGCATCACTATAGAATTTATGATTTGTAAAGTGTAAATTCATATGGAAACTACATAGGAGTTGTGGTATGTTGAATAGTTGAATGGACTGACTAGTGCTATATCTTTGATTGATGTAATTAACTAAATAGAATATAAGAAATTAGTTAATGCTTTTAATTGTATACCCTTGTGTTTCCTATGTTTCATTTTTTTGTGAGTCCAACAAAGATGCATTGTTTTAGAGAAAAAATGGATGATACTATTAGACATACCTGTTGTTCTCAAAATCAACTACGCTCGTTTTTGTAGACAACCCCTATGAAACTTGTCCGTTTCGTGATCTACACTCTAAGTTCGCAAATCGAGACAAGATTCTCTTGGCCTCATGCGAAGTCATATGACATCCTAAACTAGTTTACAACATTCCATCGAATCGATTCCTCTAAGTTTGTGCAAATCGATTAGGTTGTAAACTGACCAAAATATCAATTTTGATCATTTTTGGGTGTTAGTTAAATTTTGAAACTATATGTGCAAAGTCGGCAAAATTTGCCGCTTTGACATAGTTTTTTTTGTTTGGATATGGCAGGGCGGCAATTTTTGCCGCCATTACATGTTCTCCATTGGAAGCAAGTGCATAAGCAGTACTTTTTGCCGCCGTTGCGTTTTGATGAGCACATATCGGGTCGGCGATTTTCACCGCCCAAGTAGGATCTTCAAGATCTCTAAACTTCAGTGGCATTTATGGCCACTCGTGTTAAGCATTAAGAGTGTTCTTTTTAACCCTTTTTAATGGGTAAATTCATTCTATTTCTTTATTCCTCTTTCTCTAGGCCTCCTCAAACCGCTCGCATCACCTTCTTCAAACCACTCGATTGTGTTGATCTTGGATTCAAACAGGTCTCGAGTCATTGCCGTCGTGCTTAGGGTTTCGCTTTTTTTGACAGGTAAATCTTTAAACCATTGTTTTCGTTATTGTTTCCTTCTAGGGTTTTCATTTTCTTGTTCTTTGTAGTGTTTGTTCATGGCCTTTAGGAATTTTATTGTTCGTATGTTGTTCAAAACAAATCGTAATTTTTGTATCTTCCTTCTTTTTGAGTCCTTCGTAAAACCCTAGTTTTTGCTCAATTCCCCTCTAGCCTATGTTTTATTGTGAGGGTTTACCGATATTCGTCTCATGAGGAGTTAATTTATGCATGCCCACATGGCAAGTTTTACCCCTTAAAAACATGTTCATTGAAAACCTTGAAACTAAAAATGTGATGTCGGCGATAATTGTCGCTCTAACATGTTTTTGTTATGTATGGGTAAATGTAATGTCGGCTATATTTGTCGATCGACATATTTCCATAAGCTTGTGAACAAATGCTAAGTCAGCGGAAATCGCCGCTTATGCATTTGAAGTTGTATCCAAAAACAAGTGTATGGGCGGCAAAATTTGTTGCCCTTACACGAAAAAAAAACTTGAAATACCAACATGCTATGTCGGTGAATTTAACTGTCGATACACTTGCAATTTTCTCGTATACCTCATGCGATGTCGGCATAATTTGCCGCTCGAACACTCAGATTGTCCCAATCATGCAAAAGTGGTAATTTTTGCCACTGATACACAT
Organism: Cunninghamia lanceolata; assembly: GCA_027924645.1. Lineage (NCBI taxonomy): Eukaryota > Viridiplantae > Streptophyta > Pinopsida > Cupressales > Cupressaceae > Cunninghamia > Cunninghamia lanceolata. The sequence continues at coordinate 3,326,422 of BSBN01000516.1, forward strand.
GCATTTTTAGTTTACCTGCAGGGTCGGTAAAAATGGCTGCCCTGACACTTGCGAACTATCTCTTATGTGCAAGGGCGGCAAATTTTTCCACCCGTGTACACATTCTCTCAAATTTTCTAACTCTGAGATATTTTCAATTTTGCTTCCCTAAGCCCGCTTTTCTCTGTTTTTTGACCTGCTCGCACTCTAGTCATTTCAAGCGTATCTCCATAGTCGTGATCGTCAATATGCAGTTTTCCCAGATTACCAGTATTTCCCCTAATTGCATGATAATGACTTTTTGTTGCAGTTTCTTCTGTGGATCTTCTCTCTTCATCGACATCCTTCTGGTGATAGCTTTTTCAGATGACTGAGTTGTCTCCAAAGAAGTTGAAAGTGATGAAGTATAAGTATCAAGGTGTTTTTACAATCACCTCAGTTACTTCTAATGTCAATGACATTTGGGATATAGAGATTGGCCATGTGGACATGGCTGAATTTGTGGAAAGAACCAAGTCCAATAATCCCAGTTCTGCAATGAAGAAGATTATTGACAGTAACATTCATTTGGTGTTGTCTTTCCTGGTGGCAACCCATAACATAGAGTTTGTTCTTCAATGTGCTCAGTTTTACAACAGAGATACCAAGATAGTGATGGATGCAAATGGCAATGTGATAATTAGATTAGATCCTGAATTCATTGATAAAGTTTTCAAGTGCCCTGCTATTACAAAAGTGATAAAACTAGATTTTGCTGAAGCACAAAAAGAGTATGACAAAAATCTTGAGAAGGCTAAGAAGATAATCAATACTAAATGGCTCAAGACTCCATGGTCAAACTTGTCCAGGTGGCCAAGGAGTTTTCCTAGAAGTGATTTTGTAGAAGAAGTTGGTGATCTTATAACTCTTCTTAGCAGGATAACGGGATTGGCCTCTTCTTCACTATTTCATGAGTGGATGTACCCTTTCATCAAGGTAATACTCCAAGGTAAACAAGCCATCTTCTGGGGTGAGCAAATCAGCAATGCTCTGCATGAGCAATTGACAAAGGTATCCACTACCTTCAAATTCTACATGACTTCTTATCTGGTATATATAGCAGCCTCCATAAGAATCTTTCCAGGTCTAACATTAGAAGGAGATAGGAGAGTAATTCCTGTGTATCAGTACTATTCTCAATTGACATTGAAGGGTTCTATTCACCACTTCAGGAGGGTAAATGATGCTTTCTTCGCAATGTTCCTGTGTCTTTTTGACCCTCAACTAGAACAAAGAAGAGTTTCAGATGAATCTTGGTCAGTAGTGAATGATTTTGGATGCATGTTCTTACAATTTTCTTCTTTCTCATATCTAAGGGTTGGCTTTTTCCAAGGTCATCCTTATATGCTGCCAAGGTTTCCCTCAAAAAAATTGTTTTAATGGAATTATGTAGATAAATGATTGTCGTACATAATAAACAAATGGAGCTCAAGAAACCAGGTTTCAGGTTTCCAGTTGAAATTGGTAGGTTTTCGGTATCAACTGTTACAAAGGCTAGAGCCATGGAAACTGAAATGTAGCTGGTAACCATGAAACAATTCAAAAGAAGACCAAGGTTTGATTACAGAGGTGTGAAAGATAAGATCAAGAGGAAAACCCAGTTCCATGAACCTATGGTCGAGGATGTCTGGATAGATTTGAGAACAAAAGAAGATATCAGAAAGTTAGATTATAGCCGCTTATCTTTGGAGCAGATTGAATATCTGGGACTGGTTGATATTCCTGAAGATCTAGTGGATGATGGAGAGTTTATCGATGATAGATATAACATTGAATAGGTTGCTAGCTATCCTCTCCCTCCAATCCAATGGTCTCAGAAAGAATTGACCTCTCTGAGGAAAAGGTTTGAGACTATATTGGCAAACACCAATAAGTGGCTAGAGGATAAGGGAATTGCTTTGAAAGAATTCCTTACAGGATCAGAGACTAAAATTCAAGAGCAAAAAGGTAAAAAGGTGGAGAATAGGATGAAGAACAAGAGTGATGTTCCCTCTTCTTCCAAGCCACATAAGCCTAGGATCAAATTTGTGATGAAGAAGTCAAAGGCTGTGGAGAAAGAGTCAGAGATAGAAGATATGGAAATTGAGAAACAGAACACTGAAGAACCAGCCACTGAGGAAATGGAGGTTGAAGACAGACCTACAGATCAACAAGGGGAGGAAGTTTTGTCTCCACAGGAGAATGTACAACAAGAAACGGGAGTGTCTTCTCCTTTATCTGACACACCTGTTTCAGTTCCTTTGTCTGTTTCCCCCATTGATATCCCCTCTTCTGAATCTCCCTCACCTTCCAAGACAATTTTTGACAATCCTCAAAATACTTTTGAAGATGTCCTTCGTTCCTTAGAGTCTATTCCTAGCTTGTCCTCTTCATCTTTTGATATTGGGGATACTTCTATATTTGATCACTTTGTAATGAATACTAAACAGGTATCTAATGTAAATGTAACAGGTGCAGTTTTTACTAATACTCCACCCATTGTTTCCACTTCTAGTGCAAGTGCAGTTCTGGTGACACCAACAATGGGAACAGATCCTAATGTGAGTACTTCTATGCTTCCACCATGGTTGTCAGCTCATACACCAAAAAGGAAGAAACAAGCCATCTCTCCAGATGACTTTGATTTTAGTAAGCTGGTGCCTACGAAAGCCAAGACCCCGAAAAAGCCAAAGATTTTTTCGAGAATGCTCAAGGACAAAGGACACAAATTTTTGGAGATTGCAAGACCCCCGCAGGATGCAACCATGGAAAATTTTAGTATGAATGATTATTCCATCTCTAGAGTTGAGTTAGGAAAAATAACTCATGAAAGTGCAAAGACTGATATGTAGTCAGCAATGGATATTCTGATTCAGAAATTTGACAAAGAGAAAGAAATGAAGGATCATTACAAAGCAATGGTTGAACAGTTGACTGCAGTGGTGAGAAAAATCACTTTGAATTTAGAATTAGTAACTCCCGAGGCCATTTCTGTAGAAGACCCTATTATCCAAAAAGCAGAAAAGACTCATCTTAAGGGAAGAGTACTTGGAAAGGATGCGCACACAAGGAATATCTCTGCTTACAAAGCTATCTGAGAAGACAAACAAAATGGAGAAAATAAGAGCAGAACTTGATGACCTGATTGATGTTATTTCTTAAGATATCGAGCGTATAGAACAGAATCATGATAAGTGGGTGGAGATGAGAAAGCTGAAAATAAGCGCTTTGATATGAATTGATGTCATTCCTAATAGGGATTCATATACTAAAACCAAAGAGGTATTGACATATCAGAGCCATGTGCTGAAAGATTTGATCAATGACCTGGAAGCTACAAGGAAACTAAGTGATCAGAGTGATGTTAGTCTTTTGCATAAATTGGAGGAGCTGTTGTGCAAACTAGTGTCACAGGATAACCAATTTCTTTCTGCAGAAGAGATGATTCAAGAATTTGAAAATATGTTCCAAAAAGAGTTCAAGGACAAAACATTTTCAATGGCCCCCATGGACAATATTCTTGATAATCAGTTAACTTTGGATAATCTGAAGACCAAGTTAACTAGTCACGCAAAATCAATCACCACAGTCAGAGATGCCATAGTTAGAGCTAGGATGATTTTCAAGAACACGGTTAGTCCAGACAGTCTTGGGATGCAAGCAGCTTTCACCATGTATGATTTCCATATGAAGAAAGATGACAATACAAGTTGAAGCTGTTTTTCCATTACTTAGTTTATTTTCCACTTTTCAAATGTACTTTTGAAATAATTTTAGACATATTTACGTGTACTTTTCTCATATGTAATTACATGTACAAACATAGGAAGTCCCAAATCAAAAAAGACTCCTTTGTTGAATAAGTCATAGTTAGTTGTTCTTTTCCCATTTTTGCTCTCGGTTCCTCTTATAAATAAAGAGGACCCCCATTGTAATTATCCATCTTTTAGTTATTGAAGTGAAACTCTGCCAAATTGAAGAGCATTTTGAGACTTTGTGTTCAAATTGTAAATCATATTTTATCAAGTGAATAAGAAAGCAAGTGATCATTCTATCTTTGTGTTGGAATAACTTGTGGCGTATTGGAAATTGATCTTATGTCCTTTTCCTAATACTATCTTATATGTTTGATCAAATTGTAGTGTGAGTGTGAATAATCTGGGAGATGTTCTAAAGTTGATTGTGGAGACTTTGTGCTAGAACAATTATCTTTAGTTTGTGATTTGGTGTTTTGGAGTAAAAGATATTGGAAAGGCTTTAAACTACTATTATCTTTTGTGATCATATATTTTGTCGTAGTATTTGGTGAAGACATTGGGCTGCACCTTATTCTACTTGGTTCTAAGTTATACATCAATAAAAGAAGCAACGATAGACTTTGTGCTCTCGTGGGTTTCTTGATTATTCAATTTGTATCAAGAAAGTGCTCTTCATTTTGTAAACATCATTTCTGAAAAAAGAGAAATGGATGATATGGTCTCACCCTGAATTAGTATTTAGTTTAAATAAATTTGTGATAGTTGATAGGGAACCTCCCCTTGCTGAGAGGAGAGATTTATCTCATTACACTATGGTCGATATAACCATTTTGCCTTCAGTTAGTTGAGACAAAATATTCACCCAACAATACCATAGAGGGGGTTGAAATATTGGATCGTATATTTATTGGTCCTCAACATTGCTTATAGTCACATGCAAGGCACATGCTAGTAAGTTCTAGTCATTTGAAGATGCATTCAAATGTTTGATCTTTGTCACTTAAAGAAATACTTATAATATTCAATCTAAAGTGTGATGTTATTTTTCAATAACACAAAGTAGAGGTTGCAAGAAGCACTTCACCTCAATTTAGGAGTAGAGTGAACATTAAGGCCACAACTTGCTTAATAATGAGATGTCAACTTGCAATTATTTTTTTGTTGTAGCAAGTCGATGTTGATGTTTAACTATGTAATGCATAAAATAGTTTTCACATCATATGTTTTATTGACTGTAGGAGGATAAATGGCCTAAGAATTAGGATGAGGAGATAGAGGATGAGATAGCCACTACCAAGGATAAGGAGGTTGATGCTAAGGATAAGGAGGTTGAAGATGATGGCTAGGCTGATTTGATAGATGACTAGGTGAAATTAATAATGTAGTTATTGTTTTATTTTCCATTGTTTAAATGTTCTATGTAGAATATTTTTTTGATTAAATATGTTACATTCCATTTCAAGGAATTATTTGTACATGCTTGTCCTCGTCATAGAATTGAATAGGTGGGTAGTAGATTACCATATTTTTGTGAGTATGGTCCATGTGGCCTAGTTGGAGGGGTGAAATTTTTGGAATTGAGAATACTAAATGTGTGTTTCTTTTGTTATGCCACAAAAGCATGACCAAAATTACATGGGAAAATGTTTGGTTCTTTCCCCTCAAATAAAAAGTATATGGGAAAGAGATAGAGTGATGATGACTATCTCTTGAGGATATCTTATAATGCATAGAGAAGGCATGTAATTGAAAAGGTATGCAAAGTGTATGGATTTTTTTTTTGAATAACTCGTTAGGAAAGCAAAGAAAGAGGTTGATGCCACAATGTGTTCTTACATGATAGTCATTAGAAGAGGGAGGAGAGAAGGCAAAATTTGATAAGGTTGAAGGAAGCAAATGAGAAAAATAAATTTGATGAAATGGTAATTTCCAATTGTAGTTTGAAATGTGTTGTTTTATTTTTTCAAGTAAGTGGTTACATACATACAAATTCCATCTAACATCAACATTTATGACTTCACAAGGCAACAATGAATGTGGAAGTGGCAAGGCTCATTAGGATAACAAGGATTTAGAGGAGGAAGTAGTATGTTTTCTTGACACATTTCAGATAATGCTACATATTATACATTTCAATCTCTTGTAGGATGATGATATTACTCTTGATGAGCTTCAAAAAAATGAGGATAAATCATGATGAAAGAAAATTTGAGGACAAGGATGTGTAGGCACATGTATAGGCTACATCCTTATGATTTGAGATTTTTGAATTGTGTTTTGGCATGTACCTTAATAGAAATAAATTAGAAAATACAATTTAAAAATGAAACATTTAGTTATATATTAAGTCTTTTCAAACTTGTCCCACCTTTTGTATGCTAAGAAAGTTCAAATTGGGAAACAATATGTATTTTCTCAGAAGTTAGGGATTGACCTTTAGAGTGAGCTTGCAATAAGGGAAGTAGCAGAGGGTAATAATGATAAGGGTTGGGATAGGGACAACATTGGCCATCCTTCTAGATATATATCATGTGTTGAGGCATTTCATTGCTTCATTTTAAATTTTGTAATGAATGTTAAATTCTATAATCAATGTTTGATTATTAAATTAATCATCATTTAACTTATCAATCCTTTAAAGAAGGAAGAATCATCTTGGATCTGTAAGTATGAAAAAGGTGCATAAGCCAACATGGTAGTCTGATGATGATAAAGAGGTCCTAATCAAAACCACATAGGTGTGAATTATACTCCTCTTAATAGTTTCTTTCTTGGTGACATGTCTCCCAGTGTTTTTGCCCTTGTTCATTCCTCCCCAACCTTCAAACCAACTTTCCAAAGTCCTATGTACCTTTTAGCCACTTACCTGATCCACCTTGAGTGGGTCACCCATATGAGCTATAGGGTCACTCGAGTGACCCTGTAACTTAAGTGTGGGTCACTTAGATGACCTACCCTATTAATATGGGTGACCCACTTCTTATAGGAGGTGACCCTTTCATCTTTTGTCATGCGAGATTTCATCCCATTTAGCCCAGTTTACCTCCATTTTTGGCCTATGATTGAGATTCCCTCCATGCACAACCAATCCTTGACTTCTCGTAACTGATTCTAAACTCTTAATCACTATTTTGTTCACTTCCAATCAGTCTTCTATGATCTCTCCTCTAGTCTTTGTTCTCTTTCAATCAGACCTAGATCACTCTCTAATCAATCCTAGTTATCTACCCAATCATCACTACCATTGATGTTGATTCTAGACCTATAAATACCCCCTCCTTTATTCATTTGAAGAGGCTAATTCATTCTTACTTTCTTGTATTGCTCAAGCTTATGCAAAGCAACCCCCATTAGCATTTTTATGCTCTACGTAGGACTACGTGAGCCTTTTCATTTTTTCAATAGCTTCAAAGCTTAATCCATTTCCTTTGAGTCCCTATTTTTATCCTTGTCACCAAAAAGAGGACCTCTCTATTGTAGAGGAGGAGATGATTGCAACAGGTCTTTTGAGGACAAAAGCCTAGCATTGGTGCCCTATTTGTACAAGTTCTTTTTATGCTTTCATAGTAATTAGATCACAAATCTTGCTCTTGAGGAAGTATTTAATGTTGTTTATCTTTCTCTTGATAGGTAGAATTTATTGCTTTCTTAGAGTAGATTTGTTTCCATTTTATTAGAATATTTGTAATTTCCCTTGTATTAGAATAGTTGCAAATTTCAATAGTTTACAATCAAATCCAATCACAAAATACAAAAAAATAGATTAAATTGCATTAAGAAAAGTCATATAGTTGCATTCATCTTTTCTTTTTAATTAATTCATCAAAAATTAGGAAAACAACAAAAAATTGCTTGCATATATATAGATTAGTTACATTTAGAAGTTCATCAAAACAATCAAAACACAAAAAAAGAGAACAACAAAGAAGAGCCCTTGATTTCATCACAAGGCACCAACCAAAACAAAAAAAACTCCCCCCCTTTGCCTAAGCATTCAATGTGCCTAGGTATAAGGGAAGATTAGGTCAAATCTATCTTAGACAAGATTAGGGAGGTCTTCTCCCTACCAATTCCCACTGAGGAAACTATTGGCAAGAGACACTGCTACACATGGCAGGTGTTGTCATTGATGGCAACTAAGACTACCTTACACATCCGCATTACATGATTTGTTCATACCGGAAGTCAGAGTGAGGATTTGTCTAAGTCCGGATGTCAGAAACAAAGCATGTGATAAGGTCTGGTATCTTGGTTCAGATCTCTCTGGTGGTAATTCATAGTATATTGCGGATCTGAGGGAGTGATAAGGATTGTCAAGAATATCCAAATCTAGATATTTAGCCTCCAGTGATAAAGGATTCAAAAGTTATAAGGATTTGAGTATCAAGTTCCAATTAGTCAACACAGTTAGAAGAAGAACAGGGTGACCTAGTATTTGATCTTGATCCGGATGGAGAAAAGTTGTTGGATGAGCAATTGGTGATAATTAGTGGTATTGGCTAACATGATTAATGATTTGGGAACACAAGCTTTTGGTCCGTGTTGTTATTTGTGCATGGATTCAACCGACAGAGCAAAGTTCTTAATAAAAGTTCTAAGTTTCCTTGAAGCCAACTGCATTTGATTGAATTTCTTGATGCAGATATATATATTTGATGGATTCAAGTGTTGTGGGGTGCGATTATGATATGATGATAGAGTACATTTGAAAAAAAAGGTAAAAAGAAGTGCGAAAGAGAAGAGATCTAAGGACTAGATCATGGCAGAACAATAAACAGGGTAGAGCAAGGATGAAGTGTGTAAGATTTGTATTCTGTACTTAACCAGAACTGAATTCTTGCATTGGTAGATGCTATTCTTTAGTTCAAACACTCTATAATCTTCTTGTAATCATTTCTGTAGGCAGTGAGCCTCTTTAAGAAGTGAGCTCTAGGCAATGAGCTCGAAGGCAAGTACCTTCCCATTTGTAATACTTTTAACAGAGTATTAATATTTGTGGATTAACCTCCACCATGGTTTTCCTTTAACCGGGTTTCCACGTCAAAAATCTTGGTGTCAAGTGTGTTATTTGTGTTTCTAGTCATGTGTTATTAATTCATGCTTTCATGGTTATAATAATTATCTACTATAAAGTGGTATTTAGAAGAATTAATTGCAGCAAGTGTTAAAGTTTTGTGACAATTGATTCACCCCCCCTCTCAGTTGTCTGCCCTTATTCCAACAATTGGTATCAGAGCTAAGTTCCTTGAAAGAAGTTAAATAGCTTAAGGAAGATCTGGGAAGGTATCCACATGGATTCATACAATCTTCAGGAACAACTTAAACTTGCTTTAGAAGATCTTGATCAGTCCAGAGCAGATGTCAAAGAACTGCAAGAAAACTTTAAAGATGCTGAAGACTTCATTGAGACCTTACAAGAGAAATTAAGCAAATCTAATGAAAAGAGGAAGGAGCTACTTCATCAACTAGGAAATCAGAATGTAGACAATGACATGGATGAGGCTCTAAAGAAGAAGACAAAGGAATGAGAGACACTGGCAAAAGAAGTTTCTAATCTAAAACATGAAATGGAATTTGGGGTGATGAGTTTAACCAAAGAAATTGAGGAAAGAAAGAAGACTGAAGAAGACCTGAAACAAACTCTGAAAGAAAGAACAGAAGAATACTACAAATTGGATGGAATTGCTGGCCATCTAGAGTCTGATCTACATGAAAGCAGAGACAACGAAAAAGAACTTGAAAGGAAAATTGTCATTCTCAAACATGACCTAGAAGTTACAAATGAATACAAAGAGAAATTAAAGATAAGGTCAGCTAAACTTGAGGTGCTACTTGATAGTTAGAAGAAGGCAGATGATAAGCATGGTCTGGGATTTGAGAAAGGTGAAAGCTCTGGATCTGGTCAAAGAAATTATGATGCAAGAAATCAAAGAAAGAATCCTAGAAGACCTCTGGTAAGACAACCCAATCCTCAAAGGTATCCATCTTTCAATGGAAATTGTTTCAAGTGAAATAAATTTGGTCATAGAGCTACTCAATGTAGTAGAGTGAATCAAAGTAGTCCATCCTTCTCTGGTCAATGCTTCAATTGTAAGAGGTATGGTCATAGATCCAATGAATGCAGAAGTATGATGATGAATAACTCTAACAATAGAGGAAATGGCAATTTCTTTAATGGCTACTGTTTTGCATGCAATGGATTTGGACACATGGCCAATCAATGCAGATCAAGAGGGGGTCAAGTAAATAAGCAAATAAATGTTGTGTGCTTCAATTGCAATAGATCTGGTCATATCGCAAGATTCTGCAGAAGCAAGAATAATAGAAAAGGTCCGGTAAACAGAAACCAAAACATGCAGAAACAAGACAAAGGTGAGGGTAAAATTGATGTGAATGAGGTCCAGAATGAAATGAGCAAAACATGGGTAAAGAAAGGTGAAATGAATGTTGATAATGGATCTGTACTAGAATTCGGTGCTGATAATTCCTCTGAGAATTGAATTAGGAGCTCTAGCTCAGGGGGAGTTGCTTTGAAAATCTACTTCCCCCAGTCAGTAAGTGAGTGCCTGAATTTGGCACAATGACTAAAGTTAAAGGAGGCTATTGCAGATCTATTGAAGCTAATTCTGGAAGAAAAGAAGCTAATTTGACTGATTATAGAGCAATTGAAGATCGACTATATGCAAAACAGTGTAACTGGATTGTTAGGGCAAAGCATTTATTACAATGAAGAATTAGGTTTTGTGGAGGATAAAAAGTCATTCATTTGAGCATTTGAATCACTTTGCATTTGAAGAGAGAAAGTAGAAGAGCACCTGAGCTAAGATTTCAAGGATTTGAAGTGTAATAGGTGAATTCATCTGCTAACCCTAAATCCATGAAGAAAAAGGTATTTTCCACGAAACTTTGAACTTGTGATCTTCTAAAATGGCTACACCATTGGTTGTTGATATTACTAAAAGGCCCCGACCCAAATTTAAGAAGCATCCACACAAATCAGTAGAAGTCGACCTGTTAGGTGTGTTGGATCTAGGGCATACAACTGAGAGGGGGGGGGTGAATCAGTTGTATAGAACTTCTTCTATTTCAAACACTTAATTCTCTGTTGTTAGTTAGCAGCATATCAAATAATCATTCATGGAAGCATAATACATAAACATAAGAGCAGATAAGCATCAACACATTGAACACCAAGATTTTGACGTGGAAAACCCGGTTAAGGGAAAAACCACGGGGTGATTAACCCAAGAATTATTCTCTGTTAGAAGAATAAAGAAAAATGAATGGCACATGCCAGTAAGGGCTCACTGCCCGAGCACACTGCTCACAAAGAGGCCCACTGCCTACAAGGAGACACACTGTCTACAAAGTGATAAAAATCACAGTCTTGAACTGGAGAATGACATCTCTACCATGTCCGGATCAGTTCCAATTAAGCCCAACAATCTCTGCTCTGCCTTTCGCACCTTTCTTCGCTATATCATACTCATCCTCACACCACACACTGAAATGAACTCACAAATCATTATTTATACAAGACATCGACTTAGGAACAAGCATCTAAGTCGGCAAACAACCATAGGAGTATCCGCAAGATGAATAACACATCCGGTCGGCCATCTCAAGAACATTCGCAGGATGAACAACTCATCCGGTCGGCTACACAGAGCAAGAACTTCATCCGGAAGAATAACTTCAATTCCGGGCTCTATCATCAATGCGGACCAACAACACAACCTAAACATGATCCAAGAACCTTCACAAGCCTGTCTGAATGTCCGGATACATCCGCACTTCCTCTGCTTACTTGGATCTCTTGTCTTCCTCATCCGGAACTTTAAGAACACAGTCTGTCGCCACTGTCATAATGCAGGAGGTACTTCCGGACCTCCAAATCATACACAAATCAGGATGATACATCACAAGGACATCCCAAACACTCCTTCCAATCCGCAGATTAGGATAATACAATTCCGGACCTCACCGGACCTTTTTGTGATCCTCTGTCACCTCCGGATACTTGCCGGACCCGGTTCTATACCGGCAGCCACAACTTCTTCAGATCTTCATGCGGACCTCTGAAATCTTAACTGTAGCATCTCAAGACTCATATCTACTAACCCTTTAATCCGCATCCTCCGGTTCTCATCCTATACAGTACATTTACCTTCTTCTTATCACTGTTCTTCACTATTCCTGACTGAGACTAATTTTCTCAATATCCTCAGCACACGGCTCATCAAATCCTTCTTGTCAATGCAATATGAGTATGTTGACATCAATGACAACACTGGATAACCTCATACTTGCAACAATCTCCCCCTTTGTCATTGATGGCAACATATGATGTGAAAAACCATTAAGACAAGAACTTCATCTTTTCATATGTCTTCTCTTCCTTTACTGCTCCCCCTTTGATCATCAACCATTTGTTTTTCACATGTCTTCTCTCCCCCTTTGACATCAATGGCAAAGGGCTCATACTTGCAATTCTCATACATCAGAATCATACCAGCTGCTCCCCCTTAGTTGCAGCTCCCCATTAGTCCGGATCACAAGATATGACTGTGATAGCCACCGGACTGATGCACAACAGTGCATCTTAGTTCATTACCGGAGGGGCCATGACCCCTAACTTCTCCCGGAGATATTCAAAAGAGTCCTTGGGAAGAGGTTTTGTAAAGATATCTGCAATCTGATCCTTGGAGGGAACATACTCCAATCTGACTTCTTCCTTGTTTACTTGTTCTCTCAAGAAGTGAAATTTGATGGATATGTGCTTAGTCTTAGAATGCAATACCGGATTCTTGGAAATATTAATTGCACTTGAATTATCACAGAAAATTGTGATAGGCTCCTCATATTCAACTTTGATGTCTCTTAGCATCTGCTTCATCCATAGGATTTGAGTACAACTACCTGCTGCTGCAATGTATTCTGCTTCAGTTGTAGACAGAGATATTGCATCTTGTTTCTTGCTTAGCCAAGAAACCAATCTCTTTCCCAAAAAGAATGCTCCACCACTAGTGCTCTTCCGGTCATCCACATCTCCTGCCCAATCTGCATCTGTGTAAGCATGAAGAGAGAAATCCGGATCTCTAGGATACCATAGACCATACTCAACTGTCCCTTTCAAGTATCTGAAAATTCTTTTGATTGCCATAACATGAGATTCTCTAGGATCAGCCTGGAATCTTTCCACAAGACCAACAGCTTGCATTATATCTGGTCTAGTTTGAGTGAGATACAACAATCCACCAATCATTGATCTATACTTTGTCTGATCTGCCTTTGGAGATTCATCATCTTTGCTTAACTTACATCCGGTTGCCATAGGAGTGTTCATAGGTTTTGAGTCTTCCATACCAAATTTCCTTAACAGTTCTTTCGCATATTTGGTCTGAGAAATGAAGATCCCTTCTTTTGTTTGAGTAATTTGCAGACCCAAGAAGAAATTCATTTCACCAAGCATAGACATTTCAAACTCACTTTTCATCTGATTTGCAAAAGTTTTACACATACTATCTCTTCCTCCAAAAATGATATCATCCACAAACACTTCAACAATCAGAATGTTCTCATGATCAATTTTGAAATATAAGTTGCTGTCAGCAGTACCTTTGTTGAATCCAATCTGCACAAGATGCTTATCCAACCTTTCATACCATGCTCTTGGGGCTTGTTTCAATCCATACAAGGCTTTCTTCAACTTGCAAACCATATCATTATTATCAGACAATTGAAATCCATCCGGTTGTTCAATGTAGACTTCTTCTTCCAGATCACCATTTAGGAAGGCAGACTTGACATCCATCTGATATACCTTGAAGTCTTTGAAGGCAGCAAATGCAAGAAGTAATCTGACTGCTTCAATTCTTGCTACCGGAGCAAAAGTCTCTTCAAAGTCAATTCCTTCTATTTGGGAGTAGCCTTTGCAGACCAATCTAGCTTTGTTTCTGATTACTTCACCAGCTTCATTTAGTTTGTTCCGGAAGACCCACTTGGTTCCAATTACATTCCTGTCTCTAGGTCTGGGAACAAGATCCCAAGTATGATTTTTCTCAATTTGCATCAGTTCATCTTCCATTGCTTTGGTCCAGTTTTCATCATTGCAGGCTTCATTTATTGTTTTAGGTTCAATCTTTGAAATCAGACAACATTCATTCTGATCTTGAGCAATATTCCTTCTAGTTTGTACACCTTTGCTTTTGTCACCTATGATCTGATCTTCAGAGTGATTCAGTCTTACATACCTAGGAATTTTGGGAGTATCCAGCACTGCTGTTTCTTGATCAGCCTCATTCAAATCTAACTCTTCTTCCTGATTTACCGGATCAGGCTGACTCTGTCTCACCGGAGAGGATTGAGGTCCTTGAACACTGTCTTGGTCATCTTCATCAAACTCATAAAATCTTGAAGGCTTCTCAATTCCTTCATCAACCTTCACATTGGTGCTTTCTATCATCTTCCTCAATCTCTTATTGTAACATCGGTATGCTTTGCTTTGAGTGGAGTAGCCCAAGAAAATTCCTTCATCACTTCTAGCATCAAACTTTCCTAGATCTTCATCTCTTTTAATATAACACTTGCTACCAAATACTCTAAAATATTTCACAGTAGGAGTGATGCCAAACCAGAGTTCATAGGGGGTCTTACCGGTGTTGTTTCTGATTTGAACTCGATTGAGAGTGTAGACTGCAGTGCTGATAGCTTCTTTCCAAAACATTTGAGGAACATTTGCTTCCAACATCATTGTCCTAGCAGCTTCCTGGATGGTCCGGTTCTTTCTCTCAACTACTCCATTCTGCTGTGGAGTCTTAGGAGCAGACAACTGTCTCCTTATACCCTGTTTCTCACAAAAGTCAATGAATTCACCAGATGTAAATTCACCACCTCTATCAGACCTTAGACACTTTAGTTTTAATCCGGTTTGATTCTCCACCATAGCTTTGAAGATTTTGAACTTCTCAAAAGCTTCTGATTTTTCTTTTAGAAAGGTAACCCACATCATCCGGGAATGATCATCAATTAACAACATGAAATATCTATCACCTTGCAGACTCTTGATTCTTGTTGGACCACATAGATCAGTATGTACTAATTCCAATAATCCGGTAGAAGACTGATCTTTGCTTTTAAAAGAGACTCTGCTTTGTTTGCCTAACTGACATTCTTTACACACACTATTTGTAGGTTTTATCAACTTTGGAAGATCTCTCACAGCCTGAGTATTGCTTATCTTGATGATGTTATCAAAATTTACATGACACATTCTTCTATGCCATAACCAACTCTGATCAATTTGAACAAACAAACAACTTTTATTTGAACCAACCAGATGAAAGATGTTACCTCTTGTCTGAGTACCGGATGCAATTTCAGTTCCGGAGCTTGTAAAGATTCTGCATTTTCCATTCTTGAACCGGAGATCATAGCCTTTGTCCACTAACTGACCAACACTGAGAAGATTGTGCTTCAATCCTTCAACATACAGTACATTACCTGTTTTGCTCTTACCATCAAAGGAAATAGTTCCCCTACCTCTGATTCTGCCAGCAGAATTGTCACCAAACTTTACCATTCCTCCTTCATATCTTTCCAAGTCTAAGAACTTATTCTTGTCACCAGTCATATGGTGAGAGCATCCACTGTCAATAACCCAATCATCCTTTTCTTCCACTTGAGCAGCCAAGGCTTTTTCAACAACTTTGTGATTGACAGATTCAGAGAGCAAGGAATCTTCTTCCTTGATGGCTATAAACACCCACTCATTTTCGGATTTGCTTCCTGGATCTGATTCATCATCTGTTACTCCTTCATTGTCATCTTCTTCATGAACATAATAGCAATTCTTTTGAAACCTTTGTCTGTGAGTATTAGATCTTGCAGATCTCTCTGGACATCTTGAGGCAAAATGACCAATCTTATTGCAGTTAAAACACTTAAAGGGTAGTTTTCCTTCATACTTACCGGATCCTCTTGGCAGTCTCTTTGCAATGAGGGCTTCAAGTTGAGCTGTTTCTGCTTCTTCTTCTTCCATGTCTCTTCTTGCTTGATCATACCATGACATTTTCCTTGATGAGTTTTCACCAGGATCAAATCTCTGTTTGCCTTTCACATAGGCACTGGCTTTGAAAGCAGATTCAGTCTTGGGAGGATCATCTCCAAACTCGGTCATTTCAAATGCAGCTAGTTTGCCAGCCAGTTGTTCTCTTGTGACAGTTGTGTGGGCTCTGAATTCATCAATGGCAGCAACTTTGATTTTGTAGGCAGCAGGAAGGGATCTTAGGATTTTGCAGACAATCTCATTTTCATCTAAAGTTCCACCAGCATTTCTGATTCCACATACCAGCTCATTTACTCTTGGCATAAAGGTAGTAATGTTTTCATCATCTCTCATTTTCAATCTTTCAAATTTCCCTTTCAGACTTTGCAACCTTGCACTTTTGACAAACTCATCTCCTTCATACAGAAGTTCCAGTTTAGTTAGGATCTCATATGCAGTGGGTAGGTCAATGACATTCGAGAGATCTGAGTCATTCAATGCACTTAGAAGAGCTTCCTTGGTCCGCAGATTGTTTTCAGCTTCTGTGATTTCATTCAGAGTTGTCGGACCACCTTGTGGAGGTACATATGGTTTTGAAATCATACCCAGATATGCTTTTCCCATGCATTCCAAGTGACACTTCATGCGACCTTTCCAGAGAGTAAAGTTGGTTCCATCGAACTTCGGACTATCCTTCTTGTAAGACGACATCCTGGATCTCCTCAAGCGGTTAAGCTCTTGTCAGAGGAACTTGGCTCTGATACCAATTGTTGGATCTAGGGCATACAACTGAGAGGGGGGGGGTGAATCAGTTGTATAGAACTTCTTCTATTTCAAACACTTAATTCTCTGTTGTTAGTTAGCAGCATATCAAATAATCATTCATGGAAGCATAATACATAAACATAAGAGCAGATAAGCATCAACACATTGAACACCAAGATTTTGACGTGGAAAACCCGGTTAAGGGAAAAACCACGGGGTGATTAACCCAAGAATTATTCTCTGTTAGAAGAATAAAGAAAAATGAATGGCACATGCCAGTAAGGGCTCACTGCCCGAGCACACTGCTCACAAAGAGGCCCACTGCCTACAAGGAGACACACTGTCTACAAAGTGATAAAAATCACAGTCTTGAACTGGAGAATGACATCTCTACCATGTCCGGATCAGTTCCAATTAAGCCCAACAATCTCTGCTCTGCCTTTCGCACCTTTCTTCGCTATATCATACTCATCCTCACACCACACACTGAAATGAACTCACAAATCATTATTTATACAAGACATCGACTTAGGAACAAGCATCTAAGTCGGCAAACAACCATAGGAGTATCCGCAAGATGAATAACACATCCGGTCGGCCATCTCAAGAACATTCGCAGGATGAACAACTCATCCGGTCGGCTACACAGAGCAAGAACTTCATCCGGAAGAATAACTTCAATTCCGGGCTCTATCATCAATGCGGACCAACAACACAACCTAAACATGATCCAAGAACCTTCACAAGCCTGTCTGAATGTCCGGATACATCCGCACTTCCTCTGCTTACTTGGATCTCTTGTCTTCCTCATCCGGAACTTTAAGAACACAGTCTGTCGCCACTGTCATAATGCAGGAGGTACTTCCGGACCTCCAAATCATACACAAATCAGGATGATACATCACAAGGACATCCCAAACACTCCTTCCAATCCGCAGATTAGGATAATACAATTCCGGACCTCACCGGACCTTTTTGTGATCCTCTGTCACCTCCGGATACTTGCCGGACCCGGTTCTATACCGGCAGCCACAACTTCTTCAGATCTTCATGCGGACCTCTGAAATCTTAACTGTAGCATCTCAAGACTCATATCTACTAACCCTTTAATCCACATCCTCCGGTTCTCATCCTATACAGTACATTTACCTTCTTCTTATCACTGTTCTTCACTGTTCCTGACTGAGACTAATTTTCTCAATATCCTCAGCACACGGCTCATCAAATCCTTCTTGTCAATGCAATATGAGTATGTTGACATCAATGACAACACTGGATAACCTCATACTTGCAACAAGGTGCATTTTCAAGTGTTCCGTATGGTGTATTACATGTTGAGGATATTAGGGCCTACATTCATGCCAACATAGATGAATTTGGAGACTCAAAGTTTGTAGATTTGTTTAAGAATCATCTGAGGGATGAAATTCATGGTCTTAAACTAGAGTATAAGGCACTGCACATGATAAGCATTTCATTCAAGTTATAGGGTTTCCATGTTTTGTTGAAGATGAATGGGTCTAGTATGTCTTAAGCCGTATGTATGATGAGTTTATGTGGATAATGAAACCTTTCAAAATCACCAAGGATACCATCAAGGCTGCGACAGGGTTAAACTCATCTGATGCACTGCCAATGTTGAAGGCTATAAAGAATCAAACTGTGACTGATGCTACCGGTTCAAGATTTGACAAAAGGGCAATGACTATCAATGATATTATTGATCCGGATGTTAAGTTTGCTTCAATGGTGATTGGATACAAGATTTATCATTCCAACAAAGAAAATCATGTATCTGGTATGACTATCTATGCAGCTTATTAGATGTTGAGAGAAAATGTTGACCATGACTTGTGCGAGTTGTTGTTGAACCAGCTGATGGAAAATTTGGATAAGGTAAAGAAGGATAAGAAGAACACCTTCAAGTATGCTACACTAGTCTTATGTTTGTTCTTCTATTTCATGAACGAGTTACCTAGCAATAAAAGCATGTGTTGGACCAATGATAAACCTGTTGCTATTCAGATAAGAGAGCACTTGAATAGTATTGGAGATGCCAATGCCCAAAAGACAGCTCTTTGGGGATTTTTCAAGAATTTTTAGAGCATGATGCATTCAAGGGAGATAATTCCTTCTTCTATAGTTGAAAAATACAAGGATACAGTATGTTTTATGGTAGATACAAATCAGTGCTTAATAGAAGTTGTTGAACCAAGAACCGTATGGATTATGCCTATGGGTTATGAAGTTGATGAGCAAGTATTAGATATGTATGCTCAACATCTTTTGAGCAAGCCAAAAGATACCACAGTTGAAAGATTTTGAACATATAAGGAGCTAAGTTTGAAATTGCATGTTGAGCTCAGAAAACTAGAAATCAAAAGGAAAGCTCAGAAGCAAGTAGAGATGTATGTTGAAAGTATTGGAATAACTAAGGAAGATGTAAGGCAGAATAGAGAAATGATAGAAAAAGATGAGAAGGAGAAGCAGGATAAGAAACAAGGAAGTGTTCCGGAAGTCTCCTCTAGCCAGCCTAGAAAAACCAGAAGCTCTGCTGCTGCCCCTATTCCTGAAAAAACTGAGAGACCGGAAGGCAAAACATCCAAAAAAGAAGGAAAAAGGGTGAAAACTAAGGCCTCTTGGACATATAAAAGCATGAAGAATGATGAAGAAGAAACTGATTTTGATGTTGAAGTCAAAGAGTTAAAGGCATCAGGTACAAAAGCAGCCAAGGTGTCTAAGGAGAAGCCCTCTAAAAGCAAAAGTGCAAGCAAGAGGCAAAAGACTGAAACATATGTTGAAAATCCTACTCTCTCTGTGGATGACATCATCAAATAAGTTATTGTAGATGGTAACTTAAGGCCAATGACTAAATTCTTTGATCATTACAGTGATGCTGATAAGAAGGTTCTAGAAGAAGCAACAGTCAAATATTTGAACATCTACAATAAGGCTTTGATTGAAATAACTTTTGAAATTCCAAAAAGTCTTGCAGATATTTTGGAGTTAAGAAAAGATAATGCAAAAGGTAAAGACATGGAAATTAGAGAGCATGTGTTGATAAATTTGTGCCCTTAGATTACTCTAGATCAGATGAACATGATATTCAAAGAAGTGAAGGATGACTTCAGGAGTAAGAAGAGAATGAATAAACTCATGCTTGGTGAAACAGATGAGATAGTTAAAGATACTCAGGAGATACTTCTGAATGCACTGAAAAGACATAATCTTCCTATTATTAAAAAAGAGATTGATGATGGGATTGACTCCTCAATTCTAGATGTTGAAGAATTGAAGATCAATGAGCAACAAACTGAGTTAGATGACTCCTCTATTATGGAAGAAGAAGCAGTAAACAAGGAAGATGTAAAGATGCCAGATGAAACTGATGATACAGGAGGTATTCAAAATCCTCTGGATCAATCTTACAAAGAAGATATAGAGATGAATGTTGAAGCAGATGATCAAATTGAAGATGATTAATTGAAGAATAAAAAGCATGAAGTAGAAGAAGGAGAGGATAAAGAAGTAGAAATGGCCAAGGAGAAAAATAAAAATGAAGTAGAAATTGCAAAGGTTGATGAAGAGCCCAAGTAGGACAATCCGATTGACAGTACCAATAAGGATCAAATAGATACATCATCATTTTGGCCAAGAGACACTGCAAAAGTAGTGAAGGAAATTCTGGTTCTCCAACGAGACAAACAAATTGAAGATCAAGACATTATACAAGGTCCAATAAATTTTGATACCTTATCTCCGGTGCAAAAGATAAAGTTGGCCTCCATTGCTCAAGCTAAAGCCAGAGAAGACATTTTGAAGTCTCACATAGAAAACAGTGAGCTACTTGGACTGGCATCAGGAATTTTGGAGAAGATCATGCCCACTTTTCAGAAGGATTCTTCAGCATCTCCATCCAACCAATTGAAAAATCTAATAAGCTCGGTAAGTTCTCATTTTGAATCTCTAGAAAAGTCTGCAGAAGTCAAGGTTCAAAAGGAATTCAATGATAAGAGATTTGATGCTCTAAAGGGGTTGATTGGAGTAGATAGAATGTTGCTGGATGCTAGTGTAAAGAGTATTCAGAATGATCTTACAGAAGGAGGAAATGTATATAAATTTTGCTTATCTTGTCCTAAAGGTATAGAGGATATTGAAGATAAAATAAAGGAATCTAAGCAGAAACTATCTAGTGTATACAAATCTTTTGATCCTGTGACAACATCAATGGAAAGCAAGGAGTGTTAGACAATCAGCCTGATTGAAGAAATAAAGAGATTGACAAAATAAAAGGAGAACATTGAGGCAAGAATGAGTGAGCTCCGGGGACTAATTTCTCCCAAGATGGAAGCAATGTTTAGTGCTCTGACCGAAGCCCAAGTTGCAGCTCAGTCAAGTGACCCAATTGATCTGCGAACATCAGAGTCACAAGCATTCCTATTCAATGGCCATATCTCAATTTTGAACACTATGAAGAAGAGTTGGGATAGTGAGCTGGCACAATTCAAGAACATTTTTGGAGATGTACTCAAGTATATGTAAATAAGACTTAAGAGTTGTTTGTACAAATGCGGCCTAGTATTTTTGTGTAATTTTTGGTATGCTGATCCCACCCTTTGCCATTGATGTCAAAGGGGGAGTGAAGAGCAGTGAAAAATGAGAAATCCAACAAAGGGGGAACTTTCGAGAATAGTGAAAAGCATAAGTGTACATCGAAAGGGGGAGTTGTTCCGACACTTAGTCATTTTTCACTAAGTGTTGCCATCAATGCCAAAAGGGGAGATTGTTAGCAAGAGACACTGCTACACATGATAGGTGTTGTCATTCATGGCAACTAAGTCTACCTTACAAATCCGCATTACATGATTTGTTCATACTGGAAGTCAGAGTGAGGATTTGTCTAAGTCTGGATGTCATAAATAGAGCATGTGACAGGGTGCAGTATCTTGGTTTGGATCTCTCTGGTGGTAATTCACAGTATGCTGTGGATCTGAGAGAGTGATAAGGATTGTCAGGACTATCCAAATCCAGAGATTTAGCCCCCAGTGATAAAAGATTCAAAAGTTATAAGGATTTGAGTATCAGGTTCTAGTTAGTCAGCACAGTCAGAAGAAGAATAGGGTGACCTAGTATTTGATCTTGGTCCGGATGGAGAAAAGTTGTTGGATGAGTAATTAGTGATAATCAATGGTATTGGATGACATGATTAATGATCTAGGAACACAAGTTTTTGATCCGCGTTGTTATTTGTGCATGGATTCAACCGACAGAGCAGAGTTCTTAATAAAAGTTCTAAGTTTCCTTGAAGCTGACTGCAGTTGATTGAATTTCTTGATGCGGATATATATAGCCAATGGATTCAAGTGTTGTGGAGTGTGATTATGATATGATGATGGAAAAAGATAAAAAGAAGTGCGAAAGAGAAGAGATCTAAGGACTGGATCATGGCACAACAGTAAACAAGGGCAGAGCAAGGATGAAGTGTGTAAGATTTGTATTCTATACTTAACCAGAACTAAATTCTTGCATTGGTAGATGTTATTCCTCAGTTCAAACACTCTGTAAGGTTCTTGTAATCATTTCTGTAGGCAGTGAGCCTCTTTGAGCAGTGAGCCCAAAGGCAAGTGCCTTCCCATTTGTAATACTTTTAACAGGGTATTAATCTTTGTGGATTAACCTCCACCGTGGTTCTCCCTTAACTGGGTTTCCACATCAAAAATCTTGGTGTCAAGTGTGTTATTTGTGTTTCTGCTCATGTGTTATTAATTCATGCTTTCCTGGTTATAATAATGATCTGCTATAAAGTGGTAAAGAAGAATTATTTGTAGCAAGTGTTAAAGTTTTGTGACAACTGATTCACCCCCCCTTTCAGTTATTTGCCCTTATTCCAACATAAACAACCCAAGAACAAAAACAAATCTTGAGGCTCATATAATAAGAAAACAAACAAAGGACGCAAGTAGAGGAATTTCACAACCAAGAATAGAGATTCCTCCAACAATTCATTCAACAAGAACATAGGAGGTTACATAGGTTTTTCCTCCATACAATCAATGAACAAAATAGGCTTAGAGAAAGTGACCCTTTAAGTCATACAGGAATCACAAGCACCACACTCATTCAACATCAACAACATCACAACTTTCACAACAATAATCGACTATTGCACACATCAATGCACAACACAATCAACCCAACCATGTTAAGTGATGTTCTACTTCCCCATGAATAGAAACACCCCCTGGTTCCACCTCCACTCGATTGTCTCTTTCCATGAGAGCTAGAATGATTGGGTAGGCATCGACCAAGGACATGGTTCATGTGTAATATTAGAGTCTGACTCACCCATGCTAAGACTAGGTAGATTCTAAGAAACACATATTTTGGTGAACTTGACATGAAGAGAAAATACTTTTGGGGAACTTTTTGCATCTTTGTCTCATTTCTTCCATTTCACTTTCATCTTTATCTCTTTCCATTCCATTTATTTTGTGGAATCAAATAAAACTTGAGGGAACATTCCCTCAAGTGAACCAGTAACACCTTCATTTGATAGATATGTCCAACAAGATCCTTTGGCACCCATCTCTAACTATTTTGACTACAAGGACTTTGACTATGACAATGATAGACAAGAACCTTGTCTCTCCTTAACATTCGACCATCCCATGTTCGAGCAAGCTATGGTAATACAACCTGATCATTCCAACTAAGGAAGGGCACATCAAATACTCGTGAAATGTACATCCATCAAATCATCCTACAACAAGTTACACTAAAATGATTGGCCAACTAGACAATGAAGTGAGTTGTCTAGAAAAACATTTACAAGACACTAGAGAAGCTCGAGAAGCTTTGGACACCATGTGTCAAACTGAACAATTATAGAACATCTTAGCAGAACAATCAAACAGAGAAAATCAACAAATATTTTTCCAAAATCATAGCTTATATATAACATAAAACTTGAAACTATCACTAGCCAAGATTATCACCATTGAAATCACCAGAGTGATGACAAGACCACCATTGAATTTTCTCTCAATTTGAACATTTGATCCCTTGCTTCAAGACTCCCTTGAGATGTTCTAGATCACTCCAAGACTACTTATAACTTGAGACCAAACTTCATGGCTACAAAACACATCAAAACAAAACAACCACATGTTACCATGATCTTAGACAACTTCATTCTTGAAAATGACAACTTTGACCACTCAGTCAATCAACTATGATCCATTTTTTAGATCAAGATCTAATATTGTAATTATATACAAACACTAGAGACAAATCGACAGAGACCTTTCTAATGTCCTAGACTAATCTTTACACATGACCTAGTTATCCTAGCATGATCATGTGTCCTTATGGTGTGACCTAGTCTTCTATTACTATGAACTTGTAGGACTTGCTTTCTTGTGTGTACCTATGTCTAAGACAAATGGGATGCTAAAAAATACCTTAGGGATTTTTTGTGTGTAAAGGGAACTATGAAACTTCAATACTATTGATTCAAATCCTTTTGCTAATTTCCAATTATCAAAGACATGCAAGATGGATATGCCAAATGCCTATAATGTTGTAATATCTCTTGATAATGCACTTGATTGAGTCTTTTCAATGGTATCAATCTGTGATCTTTAATGTCATTGGACTTGTTCTTAAATACAAGATCCTAGAATTGCTCAATTCAAATTGTTTTGGCGGGTAAACCAACAAACAATAATCAGTTATTGAAATTGTTGAACTCTTGAGTAATAAAATTAGAATTAATCAGTTTTTGTATGTAGAGGGAAGTATGAAACTTCAATACTATAGATTCAAATCCCTTTGCCAATTTGCAATTATCAAAGACACTTAAGATGGATATGCGACATGTCTACGATGCTGTAATATCTCTTGATAATGCACTTGATTGAATCTTTACAATGATATCAATCTGTGATCTTTAATGTCATCGGGATTGTCCTTAAATATAAGATCCTAGTTGCTCAATTCAATTGTTTTGGTAGGTAAACCGACAAACAATAATAAGTTATTGAAATTGTTGAACTCGGGAGTAATAAAATTAAAATTAATCAATTTTTGTGTGTAGAGGGCAGTATGAAACTTCAATACTATTGATTCAAATCCCTTTTCCAATTTGCAATTATCAAAGACATATAAGTTGGATATGCAAAATGCCTACAATGTTGTAATATCTCTTGATAATGCACTTGATTGAGTCTTTCAATGATATCAATATGTGATCTTTCATGTCACTGGGCTTGTCCTTAAATACAAGATCCTAGTTGGTCAATTCAAATTGTTTTGGCAGGTAAACTGACAAACAATATTCAATTATTAAAATTGTTGAACTTGGGAGTAATAAAATCAGAATTAATAAGTTTTTGTGTGTAGAGGAAAGTATGAAACTTCAATACTATTGATTCAAATCCCTTTTCCAATTTGCAATTATCAAAGACATGTAAGATGGATATGCAAAATGCCTACGATGTTGTAATATCTCTTGATAATGCACTTGACTAAGTCTTTTCAGTGATATCAATCTATGATCTTTAATATCATCGGGCTTGTCCTTAAATACAAGATCCTAGTTGCTCAATTCAAATTGTTTTGCCAAGTAAATCGACAAACAATAATCAGTTTTTGAAATTGTTGAACTCGGGGGTAATAAAATTAGAATTAATTAGCTTTTTCATGTAGAGGGAAGTATGAAACTTCAATACTATTGATTCAAATCCCTTTGCCAATTTGCAATTATCAAAGACATGTAAGATGGATATGCAAAATGCCTACGATGTTGTAATATTTCTTGATAATGCACTTGATTGAGTCTTTTCAATGATATCAATCTGTGATCTTTAATGTCACTGGTCTTGTCCTTAAATACAAGATCCTAGTTTCTCAATTCAAATTATTTTGACAGGTGAACCAACAAACAATAATAAGTTATTGAAATTGTTGAACTTGGGACCAATAAAATTAGAATTAATCAATTTTTTTGTGTAGAGGGAAGTATGAAACTTCAATACTATTGATTCAAATCCCTTTGCCAATTTGCAATTATCAAAGACATGTAAGATGGATATGCAAAATGCCTACGATGTTGTAATATCTCTTGATAATGCACTTGATTGAGTCTTCTCAATGAAATCAATCTATGATCTTTAATGTCACCGAGCTTGTCCTTAAATACAAGATCCTAGTTGCTCAATTCAAATTGTTGTGGCAAGTAAATCGACAAACAATAATCAGTTCTTGAAATTGTTGAACTCGGGGGTAATAAAATTAGAATTAATTAGCCTTTTGTGTAGAGGGAAGTATGAAACTTCAATACTATTGATTCAAATCCCTTTGCCAATTTGAAATTATCCAAGACATGTAAGATGGATATGCAAAATGCCTATGATGTTGCAATATCTCTTGATAATGCACTTGATTGAGTCTTTTCAATGATATCAATCTGTGATCTTTAATGTCACCGGGCTTGTCCTTAAATACAAGATCCTAGTTGCTCAATTCAAATTGTTTTGACAAGTAAATCGACAAACAATAATCAGTTTTTGTAATTGTTGAACTCGGGGGTAATAAAATTAGAATTAATTGGCTTTTTTGTGTAGAGGGAAGTATGAAACTTCAATACTATTGATTCAAATCCCTTTGCCAATTTGCAATTATCAAAGACATGTAAGATAGATATGCAAAATGCCTACAATGTTGTAATATCTCTTGATAATGCACTTGATTGCGTCTTTTCAATGAAATCAATCTGTGATCTTTAATGTCAACGAGCTTGTCCTTAAATACAAGATCCTAGTTGCTCAATTCAAATTGTTTTGGCAAGTAAATCGACAAACAATAATTAGTTTTTGAAATTGTTGAACTCGGGGGTAATAAAATTAGAATTAATTAGCTTTTTGTGTAGAGGGAAGTATGAAACTTCAATACTATTGATTCAAATCCCTTTGCCAATTTGCAATTATCAAAGACATGTAAGATGGATCTGCAAAATGACTACGATGTTGTGATATTTCTTGATAATGCACTTGATTGAGTCTTTTCAATGATATCAATATGTGATCTTTAATGTCATCAGGATTGTCCTTAGATACAAGATCCTAGTTGCTCAATTCAAAATGTTTTGGCAGGTAAACCGACAAACAATAATCAGTTATTGAAATTGTTGAACTCAAGAGTAATAAATTAGAAATAATCAGTTTTTGTGTGTAGAGGGAAGTATGAAACTTCAATACTATTGATTCAAATCCCTTTGCCAATTCGCAATTATCAAAGACATGTAAGATGGATATGCAAAATGCCTACGATGTTGTAATATCTCTTGATAATGCACTTGATTGAGTCTTTTCAATGATATCAATCTGTGATCTTTTATGTCCTCGGGCTTGTCCTTAAATAGAAGATCCTAGTTGCTCAATTTAAATTGTTTTGGCAGGTAAACCAACAAATAATAAATCAGTTTTCAAAATTGTGGAACTTGGGAGTAGTAAAACTAGAATTTGAAAAGGTGGGAAAGAACCTAGCACACAAATCTATTTAAAGGACATGGTCGTGCCCATGACCCAGTCTAGGAGAAAAAAACTAACTCAATTGTATACCAAAAGTCCGGTCAATTGTTGAAGATTCATTCATTGAATGAATGAATGAAAGACCTTAATAATGTCCACGAGGCCACGTCAGCCTATGTGGTCGTGCCCATGGCCTAGTCTAGGAGAAAAAAACTAACTCAATTGTATACACAAAGTCAGGTCAATTGTGGAAGAATCATTCATTGAATGAATGAATGAATGAATGAAAGACTTTAATAATGTCCACGAGGCCACAACAGCCTATGGGACCCAGAACCGCACACAGCCCGAATCAGAAACAGCGCAACAAAACGTTAAACAGTTTGCAGCCTCTTCTCAAGATCGGATCTTCTGCAGTGAATTTTGATCAAAAACTTTACGATTCTGCCCAGTCTTACCTCTTCAAACAAGGTGCTTGACTAAAAAATAGTTTGCCCTTCAATTTCATCGCTGGTGGGGCCCCTGCACGCTCGTTCAGGAATTTCTGTTCTAACACTTGAAATTGGGAACAACCATTTTGTTGTAGAAGGCCATCTGTTTGGGCATGAACTCCAGGTGTGCTATGTCTGGAATTTGGTAGCTGCCCAGTGTTCTATAGCCAAGCAAAGGATGGAGAAGGTGTTTTCTATGAATGCCGGCATTGGAGACTCCAGCTATGCTCAAAATTCCACTTTTTGGCAGGTTTGATTTCTCTCTCTCCAACACCAGTTCCATTAAAGGTTGAATTACCTCATTTGGGTCTGCTCTGCTATGCAGAAGAACGTATTATTGAGCGTAAAACCAGCGCTGGAAGAAAGCATTAGATCCTGGAAAACCCTATTTGAGTGCGATACACTGCTGATTGCAGATCTGGGTTGTTCATCCGGGCCAAATGCACTCTTCGTCACTCAATTAATCATAACAGAAATCCGAGACAAATATGCTCAAAAGGGAATTAGTGTTCCTGAGATTCAGGTCTTCTACAACGACCTTCCTTCTACCGATTTCAATTCACTTTTCAGACTTTTATCAGCTGCGCCGCCTGCGGAAACATCATATTTTGTGGCGGGCGTGCCTGGATCCTTTCATAATCGCCTCTTTCCCCTTAACACTCTCCATTTCGTTCATTCCTCCTACGGCCTCCACTGGCTCTCCAGGGTAATTTCTTTCAGCCAGTTTCTTTATTTGCAGAGAGTATGTATGTATGTACTCACTGAATATATAAAAATGTTTTGTGGTCAGGTTCCCCCAGAGGTAGAAGATAAGAATAGCAAGTGCTGGAACAAAGGAAGAATATACATATCAGAGCAGGGGCCTGCAGGGGTTGTGGATGCCTATTTTGCACAATTTCAGAAGGATTTCAATGGATTTCTGAGAGCACGGGCAAAGGAGATGGTGAAGGAAGGACGGATGTTTCTGGTCGTTAATGGCCGTTTAAGTGCAGACAGGAGGCGCCTGGGTACTGCTGCTGTCTATTGGGACTGGTTGGGGTTTGCCATCAAGGACTTGGTCTCACAGGTGCATTCTGTTATACCTATCTACTGTTAATATTCTTGTAATCAGAAAGATTATTGGGATGTGTGAAGGCTTTGAAAAGGGTTAAAACTAATATAATCAGAAAATCAGAAGATCCTTATGTTTTCTTTCTATATTGGAATTAGCAAAATCAGAAAATGTTACAATGAACAGCAAGTCACAGGGCCAAGTACTTACAGGGCAGTTCAAAAATATCATCCACAGTTCAACAACCCTCGCAGTTTTAGTCTTTTGCACTTCAATCTTTTTCCTGTTCAGATTGAGGATGAGCTCCCCAAACTTCACAACATTCTCTTCACTAAATAAACTATGCCAAGAAAGAACTGTCAAGCTATGAGCATACTTGTCCCTGAAGCTATGAGCATACTTGTCCCTGATGTCCTTGAAAGCCTCACGCTCCATAATAAAGTGTTTTTTTGATTCCACTGCCCCAATAGTACAGAAAATACACACCCATTCTTCCCATGTTTCTTTAGGCTCTTTCCACCACCCTGTTTCACATAACAAAACCATAGAAGAATGTCAAGAATGCCAAGAGTGAAAATCAGAGACATAAGCTCTCCTAAACAGCACATAGACAGGGCTTGTAAAGCAATAAATACAGAGCATTTGAACAGCTATAGTAAGAACAGCCATAACCCTGAAACCAACTCTCATCATAAGCAGCAGAGCTGTTGTAAAGAGATAATGAACAGGACTGAATTACAGCCATAGAAGCCAAAACAGCTGAAGAAAAATAGCCATAAACTGAAAGTTGAAACCATCTCCCACCAGACAGAGAGCTGCTAAACATAGATTTAATGAACTGGAAACAGAGGACAGCCATAGTAGTGCTAAAACTGGAGAGAACCCGTGAAGAGAAGATTATGGAAATACAGTTTAATAAATGGGGGTCTTTATCTTCAACAGAAATACAATTTGCTTGTGAGTGGGCGTCTAACAGAAACATAGTTTAGACATAAGAGCTTAGTATAGTTGGTAGGATCACAGGCAGAGAGCCTGTGAGCCCACTATTATTTGAACAATGATATGATTCAACCAATACACTGTATTCTTAACCATTATTGTAGTTAATTGTTAATTAAATAATTTATTTGAAATTATAAACTTATATAATTGTTGGGATATTCATTTTATGATAAGTTTTATATTGTATTTTATTTATATAAAAAATAAAATTATAGAAAAAATAATAATATAATATTACAAATTGTGCTTCTAGATTAAATTGTGTGTGGATCATGTAGTGTGATCCTAATGTTGATGATAAAAACACAATTTAATCCAAAAGCACCCAGTTTCAATAATATGGACTGTAGAAATATCATATCACATTACAAATATATTTTTAGTAAGGTTATTGACTGATTGGCTCTTATAGGGAAACCTCTTATATATTCATAATTATGATAAATGCTTATGACATGTTAAGCATTGTCTTGGTCATGTTTTAAAGACTTTTGACCACTTAACTTTATTAACTTTCAGTACTATGTGTTGTGTTGGATCTGTTTCTTCCAGCCTCTGTTATGTTATTGTTCATTCAGCTGTCCCCTGTAATTTCATGATATTTTGCTTATTTCAATTTAAAGAATAAAATCTTTATTAACTTTTTTTTTAAAAGTTCACTTTTTTTTTATCCTGTAATAAGTTATTTTTTAGGTTTTTTTTTCCTTAAATGTTAAATAATTAATATTGTTTGATCTAATATTTTGAATCTTGTATAAATTAATACTTTATATTGTTTGTGTTACTTCTCCAATGAGTTTGCACTTATCTAGTTATTAATATATTGATTGTAAACCATATTTTTCTTGTTGGGCAAATTTGATTTAAATTTGTACTTTTCCTATGTCAACATGATAATTTTTTAACAAAAAATTATTGAAAAATGATTTATCTATATTGTCATTGGCTGAAAAAAAATGACCGCTGAAAAAAAATGACATCTTCTCTGCGGATTGTCAGAGAGTGCAACAAAGGCTATAAATGTGGAGAGAATTTTGGTTTGAGTGGAGGATGTGGTTTAATTTTTTGCTTCATTAGCTAAACGTGAAAATTACGTTTTGTCAAAGGGACAAAGTTATAATATTAATAATACTATT
Source organism: Cunninghamia lanceolata (assembly GCA_027924645.1). Lineage (NCBI taxonomy): Eukaryota > Viridiplantae > Streptophyta > Pinopsida > Cupressales > Cupressaceae > Cunninghamia > Cunninghamia lanceolata. Next base: position 3,357,197 of record BSBN01000516.1, read on the forward strand.
AAAAATAAATATAGGGTTCTACACATTTCATTTTATGAAATTAGATTAGTATATTAATATTATTACATTTTAATATCTTAAGCAGACATTTCAAATCTCTATACACTCAACTAGGGCCAAGGCTCTCCACATAATACAAATATGCAGACTTTGTAAAGTTTAGTTTTATAGTTAAGGTAATATTTGTGTTAGCTAAGTAAATATTTTAGTTCTATTTTATTTTTACCAAATTAAATTATTTTTGAGATTTCAATTTTATTTACCCAAGACATTTCGAAACGAGTTCACATAAAATTTTCCTTATAAATTTAGTTCTGGAAATATAATAGTTACAAATTTGAAATGATAAACAATTATTTATCTTTAAAAAAAATTATTATAATTAAAATAATTAAAATCATGTTATCTAAAAGTACTTACTATTATTACTTAAACAAAAAATTAAGTGACTAAGATAAGATAAAATAGTGTAGTGATCTAAATATGAATATGTTATTGTTATTATATTGTGTAATTGTTCTTCAAACTTACAATATTTTAATGCATTTTAAATTGTAATAATAGTCAATATTATTACATTTTAATATCTTAGGTAGACATTTCAAATCTCTCCACACTCAACTAGGGTTAGAGTTCTACACATTTTATTTTATGAAATTAAATTATTTTTGGGATTTCAATTTTATTTATTCAAGAGTTAAAAATTTAGGATTTTAATTTTATTTAGTCAAAAGTTAAAAATCTATAGTATCATGTTATTACATTTTTTATTTTATTCTTCAAACTTACAATATTTTAATGCATTTTAAATTATAAAAGTATTAGTATTATTACATTTTAAGGAAATATTTGTGTTATTTAATAGGCTTTGTAAAGTTTAGTTTTATAGTTAAGAAAATATTTTAGTTCTATTTTATTTTTACCAAATTAGATTATTTTTGAGATTTCAATTTTATTTACTCGAGACATTTCAACACTCTTCAAAAATTATTTTTTCAATTAAATCATGTTCATTTAACAATGATATTGAGATAAGACACATTTAATGGATAGTGGCCTACTTTTTATGAGCAAACAAGATACATGTTATGGTCAGTATATAGGATGTTTATGCTTAGCTAACCTTCCTTCTTTTGTTTTTATGGATAAATCATAGGTTAAATATGTTGTTTTTAATTCAAACTGTTAGTTAATTTTTGATTTTTGACTTTTTTTTATTTAATATATATTGCAAAAATTTATAGAAGAATGTTTATGTTTAGCCACCCTTCCTTCTTTTGTTTTTATGGATAAATCATAGATTAAATATGTGGTTTTTGATTCAAAATGTCAGTTAATTCTTGATTTTTGACTTATTTTTATTTAATATATATTACAGAAATTTATAGAAGAGGAAAAATTAGATTCCTTCAACATACCATATTATGCTGCATCTTCAGATGAATTGAGAAGTGAAGTGCATAAAGAAGGCTCATTTACCATTGTGGGACTTGAGGTCATTGTTGGTCATAGTAATATAGAGAAGCATGATAATAACGACAAGGGAAGATTTATTTCTAAACAAATAAGAGCAATTTCAGAGAGTCTAATTTCATATCATTTTGGAGAAGAGATGGTGGATGCTATATTCAATAGATATGCAGAGATCCTTGCAACCAACATCATGCAAATCGAGGAACTTTTGAAACAGTCAACTAAGATTGCTTTAACACTAGAACGAACTATCTCTACTTAAAAAAGAAGCCACCAACAACAATATATAGGTGCTAAAATATTAGCAAAATCTTTACATTATTCCTACTCAAGACTCTCAAATTTAAAGGCATATATACATAAATAGCCATGATAGCTATATCTATGGGTTCATTGGGATAAGTCTTTATTGTCATTTTCTATATCACCAAAGAAATTTAAAATTGGTGGATGATGTGTTTACTATCAAACTATGTTGATAGAAAAGAGAAATATTCCTAACTAAATCCTTCAAGAAGAATTTAAGATTTTTATTTGTATTAAAGAAAGCTTTTTTATTTGTATTAAAGAAAGCTCCTTGGATTAAATTTGGATTAAATGGATGAGTCAAACATGACATCTAGCTTCCCTTTTTCTTTTTATTTCCCTTTAGACAAAGTTAAAACAATTCATTGGGTTAACTTTACACAAACTCATATAAAGCCTTTGTGTAGGGGAAAAGAGTCTAAGTCTTGTTTAATCATTAAATATTAAATGTGTCCATGTAATTTCAAGTTGTAACATTCCTCTCGTTTCTTTGAGCCTTCGATGTCTCAATTTTATGATAAAATTGGATAAGCTCTATTGAGTTATATTGAGTGTAAAGTGTTAATGCATTATGTGCATAATGTGTGATTGCATTGCCATGGTTAATTGTAGTTAGAATATTTGATATGCTCACATGGCATTTATAAATTACTTGCAGTTAAAATTACTTACAGTTCCAATTTATTGGCATTTATAAATTACTTGCAGTTAAAATTAGTTGCATTAGAATATTTGAAATGCTCACATGAGTTAATTTAAAGAGACTATGCTGCAAAACTTTTTATATTCTTCAAACCTAATAAAAATTTCATTCCATAACTGCCCAAGTTTTTCTATTTTTCTATCCATCTGTGGCTTCCACAAATTTATTTATTTTTTTGTTTAACGTGATAAAGATTTCACTCCATAACTACCCAAGTTTTTCTATTTTTCTATCCATTTGGCTTCCATGAAATTTATTTATTTACACATTTTATGAATTTTGTTTACATAGAATCTGAATCTTAATTGTTTATGGGAATCTGAATCTTTTAGCGCTCGCTGTGAGTGTTGAAGTGTCTTGGAATGTTCCAATTGTGTGGTTATTAAAAAAAACCAGGCATCGAGCCTCTGTAAAACCCTGTTCGGCCTCTCTTTGTGAAGGCCAGGCAACCATTTTTGGCAGTCTCTCTTTGTGAAGGCTAGGCGGCCATTTTTGGTGTGAAAGGCATCAAATTTCGCCCAAACCAGAGGCAGTTCGTAGAGGGTTTTGCCAATCGATGTCCACCAAATTTTGCCCCAAATCAGAGGGCTCGGCCCCTACATCTTGCACACCAACAACATCTCACAAAGGATAGTTCATAGAGGCTTGGTAGGTGTCTCTTTCCAAACCAGAAGGCTTAGCGCTTCAAAACCCCAAATTGCAGCGAGGAGACATTTCAAATCACCCCTATTCTGAGGCATTTTTTGGCTCTGTTCTGAGGTGTTTTGGCAGACAAAGGCTCGATCTAGGCGTGGAAGGTTGATTGAGGGGGGCAAAGATAGATTGAAGGTCTATATCTGGCCACCATTCTCTCATTTGGCTGCCCCTGATTTTTTCCCCTTCCATCTTTTTGGTTTTTTGCCCTAAGTATTTTTTTAAAACAAAAAAAAAAACTACATACATATTTGTTTTTCTTTTCTTAATGCTAAAATAGGCCTATAAATTATAAAGAAATTACACATGCAAATTTGGGGGGCATTTTAAACATTTGGGGAAAATTGCTTTGTAAAAGTTAATGGTTTTTTAACCCTTGTATCTTTGCTTGATGAAGATGACAAGTGAGGCCCGGGTTGGCAGGAAGCCAATTCCCGCTCACAAATAAAACCATTGTAAATTTCACTCTTTGCCGACTCCAACGAGTGGTTGGATGGCTAGGCTCACTCTCGCCATAGGGATTTTTTTTTAATTTTTAGTGCAATTTGTATTAAAATAGGCCATTTACGGGAAAATTGTTTATGTCATAACTTTTGATCGGTAGCTCAAAATTGAGCACCATTTTTTGCAAAAGTTAATGTTTTCATATTTCCCATCTATTGGACCTACTTGCATTGTAAAACATACTAAGTTATAAAGTGCCAAAACTGGGGGGGTCACCTAATTAGGGAGATTGCCTGATGTGTTGATTTTTTTATTGTCTAAAGGAATTAACCTGTTGGTAATCATGGGATATAAAACTCACTCTTTTGTCATCAACCTAAACAAGGGTAATTATAAGTCCTGGTGTGATGGCATCCTGAAACACCTTGGGTACCATAATCTCATGCCATATTTATATGGACTATCCCTGAACCAGGTAAGCAATCTCAGAAGGATAAGTGGTTTAATAATCGTGATCATATTTGTGGATTAATCAACTTACATATACCAGATGTCGCTTTGAATGCCATCATGGATATTGAATGTCCACATGCATTATGGATCAAAATTTGGGAAATACATGGAGACCCAAATATTTCTCCCTTACTGCATGATCCTACTATGATCACAACACACATCCCACATCATGATACAGATACAGAATGTCCAGTTGACATAGAGGAAATCATCATTCCTCCACCATCTCCTATTGCTTTAGGGTAAGTGCACAAAGATGAGGGACCAAAAGGGGGTCTTAGGATGCCACTTTTTTTTTTTTGAAATCAGGAAACATTGATGTTGGATGAGAAATTGAAGATAGTTACACTTAAAATTTGAATATACAACAAAAATAAGAGTCGTAGTGCTTTGAATCTAGTTTCTAAACTACTATTTTTTTCAAAAATGGTTAAGATTAAGGGGTTCAAAAAAGGGGAGCACACAAATTGGTCTTATTTTTTTCAAAAAAACATAACATAGCGTTTAGTGTGCTCCCCCTAAAATGTTAACTTTTTTTAATTATTTCAAAAATCGCTTCAGTGAGAAATTAGCTAACACCATATAGTTTATCCCTGATTTTTCTGATAATTTTTTCATTAATAATTGATATTTTAGTAATTTTCAAAGTGGACACATCCTGAAAAATAGAAAATTGAGCATGTTGCCCCCTAAATTTTTTGAAAACTAATCAAAAATTAAATTTTTTTTGAATACGTGTAGAATGGAGTCTAGTTTCTAAAAATGTAACTTATTTAAAATTTCAATGAACGGTTAAAAATAAATAAAAAATACTAGATACTGGTTTTTGACAAAAAAATGGATACACTAACAAAAAGAATTAAAGATGAAACCCTTAACGTACTCAAAATGTGAAAACAATTATATGGTTAGATAGCTAACAGAGAGCTTAATATTATGGTGGTATTTTTTTCAACTTTTCATTGAAAAAAGTGCAATCCTGATGGGGAGCATCCTCCAGATTATCTGAATTTTGTTAGAAACTAAAAAAATATGTCAGACGATCTAAACACAGTCTAAGCCTTTGGGTTGGAATCCCAAAGCAAATCCAAGCCTTGGGCTTCATAATTACCAAGCCTAAGCATAACGCGAGTGTGTTATAACACATTCGCGTTATGCTGAACTAAATCACTCCCTTCCCTCCTCTCTCCCTCCCCTCCTCTCTTTCTCACCTCTACTACCCTCCTCTCTCTCTCTCACTCTCTACTTCCCTCCCCTCCTTTCATCCTACCATCTCTCCCACTCTCTACTTCCCTCCCCTCTCTACCTCGTACCCTCTCTCTCACTCTCTACTTCCCTCCCTTCTCTACCTCCTACCCTCTCTCTCACTATCTTCTTCCCTCCCCTCTCTATCGCCTACCCTCTCTCGCACTCTCTACTTCCCTCCCCTCTACCTCCTACCCTCTCTCTCACTCTCTTCTTCCCTCCCCTCTCTAACTCCTACCCTCTCTCACTCTCTACTTCCCTCCGCTCTCTACCTCCTACCCTATCTTTCACTCTCTTCTTCCCCCCTCTCTACCTTGTACCCTCTCTTTGAGTCTCTACTTCCCTCCCCTCTCTACCTCATACCTTCTCTCTCACTCTCTTCTTCCCTCCCCTCTCTACCTCCTATCCTCTCTCTCTACACTTCTCTCTCCTCTCTACCTCCTACCCTCTCTCACTCTCTTCTTCCCTCCCCTCTCTATCTCCTACCCTATCTCACTCTCTTCTTCCCTCCCCTCTCTACCTCCTACCTTCTCTCTCACTCTCTTCTTCTCTCCCCTCTCTACCTCCTACCCTCTCTCACTCTCTACTTCTCTCCCCTCTACCCTCTCTCACTCTCTACTTCCCTCCCCTCTCTACCTCCTACCCTCTCTCTCACTCCCTTCTTCCCTCCCCTGTCGATCTCCCACCCTCTCTTACTCTCTACTTCCCTCCCCTCTCTACCTCCTACCCTCTCTCCCACTCTCTACTTGCCTCCCCTCTCTACCTCCTATCCTCTCTCTCACTCTCTTCTTCCCTCCCCTCTCTACCTCCTACCCTCTCTCTGATTCTCTACTTCCCTCCCATCTTTTCGTCATGCCTTCTCTCTCTCTTCTTCCCTCCCCTCTATCTCCTACCCTCTCTCTCTGCTTCCCTCCCCTCTCTACCTTCTACCCTCTCTCATTCTCTACTTCCCTTCCCCCCCTCTCTCTCTCTCCCACTCTCTACTTCCCTCCCCTCTCTACCTCCTACCCTCTCTCACTCTCTTCTTCCCTCCCCTCTCTACCTCCTACCTTCTCTCTTTCTCTTCTTCTCTCCCCTCTACTTCCTACTCTCTCTCTCTCTCTCTCTCTCTCTCTCTCTCTCTCTCTCTCTCTCCTTCCTTCCCTTGTTTACCTCCTACCCTCCCTCACTCTTTACTTCCCACCCGTCTCTACCTCCTACCCTCTCTCTCTCTACTTCCCTCCCCTCTCTACCTCTCCTCATCATTCTTGCCATCCAATCAAATTTCATAAATTATCTTGTTTCTATTTCATCATCCCAATTTATATCCTCATCCCTCTTTGCATGTCCTAGTTTTCTTGTTTCCATGTTCTTTGTTGATAAGGGAGAGGGAGAGGGAGGAAGAGGGAGAGAGGGTGGAGATGGAGGGGAGAGATAGGGTGATAGGGAGAGAGAGTCCTAGTTTTCTTGTTTTGGAGAGAGAGAGAGGGTTGGTCAGGTTTATGAGTTTAGGGTTCGTTAAGTTTAGGGTTTAGGGGTTTAGTGTTGCTCAGGTTTAGGGTTTGGGGGTTAGGGGTTTAGGGTTGCTCAAGTTTAGGGTTTAGGGGTTAGGGTTTAGAGAGAGATAGAGCGAGGGGATTGATAGAGATTGGGAGAGATAGGGAGATAGAGGTTTAGGGTTGCTTCCAGGGTTTATGGTTTAGGGGTTTACGGTTTCTCAGTTTTAGGTTTATGGGTTAGGGGTTATGGTTTAGGGGCATTATTTAGGGTTTATGGTTTAGGGGTTAGGGGTTAAGGTTTAGATATTTAGGTTATGGTTTAGAGAGAGAGGACCGATAGGGAGATATAGAGGAGACCGAGGGGAGAGATAGGGAGATAGAGGGTGAGGGACATGGCTAGAGACATAGGTAGAGAGATTGAGAGGTAGAGGAATGATAGAGACAAGGAGATAGGGGTTTAGGGTTTAAGAGTTAGGAGTTTAGAGAGGGAGAGATAGGGAGATAAAGGTTCAGGGGCATTATTTAGGGTTTAGGGGTTTAGAGAGAGAGATGGAGATAGAGAGATAGATATATACTTATACATAAAATGTTTGCATAGATATATACTTACAAATATATACTTATAGATATAAACTTATAAATATATACTTAGACATAGAGAGAAAATACTAAAATACTTGTTTGCATGCATGAAAGCATAAATATTTCATGCTTCCCAAAATGCGCCCGCATTATAACGTGAGCATGTTATAACGCGAGCACATTCTGGGAAGCAAAAAAATGGGAAAAAACATGTGGGATCTGTGTTCAGACCCCACATGTCTGTTATTCCCTGCTTTTCATGCATGCTATTGGACAAGAAAATACTTTTTCATGGTGTTTGATATTTTAAGAATCATTGTTTGATCAATCCACCACCTTTTTTGTATTTTCAACATAGAAGAACTAGTTTTGCATGTTTTTGGACAAAATTTGATTATTTAAATTAAAAGTTTCATGTTTCATATTGTTTCAAAGCTAATTACCATTGATATAGATTGAATTTGATGATATATGTTTGTTTTTTTCATAAATTTCACTAATCGTATTCTAGAGTTATATAGAATTCATAATCAAACTTGCCAAAAAGATCAATTTGAGGATTTTGAAGCCAAATTTTGGAGGATTGGTCAACTCGAATATCGAATTCTAAGGTATGTTCTTTATGTCCAATTTAATTCACTTTATGTTGTTTAGAACACTCACAATCACAAAAAGTGGAACTATCTAAGTTAAAAAAGTCATCATTATGTGTATTAATAGAATTAGAATCATTAAACTATGATATATACATGATTTTGTTGTATCTTGACTCATTAATATAATATGTTGTATCTTGAATTTGAACTATGTCATCAATACCTCCCTATAACAAAGTATTATCATCATTCTCTCTATCATCCTCTTGGCCATTCAACTCATGCTCATCATTGGGACTAGGCATGCCATCATACTCAATGTTTTCTTTACTACCAATTGATTGATTTGTATTGATTGATTGCGATAATTCAACACTTTCAGTATAGGCTCCAATGAAGGTTGATAAAGGAAGAATAAGTCTGTTGTTACAATCTGCCCAAACTTCTCTATTCAAAAAGAATTATCTACCATTTTTATTATTGGGAATTGTCAAGAGTTGTTGCTTCCTTCTCCAATTTTCGCTTTTGTTGCAAAAGCCCCCTCAAAGTTCTAATTATCATTGTCTTATTCATCATGCTTATAGAAATTATCATCATGCTGAGGAAATGAACAAATAATCTAACACTAAAAGAGCGTGAAGCTGAGAATGAGAGGAAAAGAGAAAGAATGAGGTGAATTCACAAAAGTAGGAAATTTCAACCATACAAGAAGACATTCCACAATTACCAATTGAAGAGGAATATGACACATCTAATGAAGCTAAGAGAGAGATGGAATTAGTGGCACAAAGGGAATGAATGCAAAACCTTTGTTCAATGAGGAAACTAAATCTCCAAGTTGGAGGCACTCCATTGTTCACAGGTCAAGTTGAAGGAACACCATCATTATCTTCTCGAATTGGAGGCATTCCATCTTTCATAAATGAAATTGAAGGTACATCTTCATTTTCTTCTCAAGTTGGTGGCATGCCATCATTCACACATCAAGTTGAAGGTACACCATCTTCTCCATCTCAACTTCAAGCCTTTTCATCTTTTTCATCTCTAATTGAAGGTACGTCACCTATCCCATCTCAAGTAAATATTGAAGAAATTCCTAATGTTGAGTCAACTTTACCAATGAAAACACCTCCTAGAATTTTGCATAAGAAGCCTAAGTTTCTAATTGATATCGATGAGAATGTGTTGAAGCCCATGCAGGATAATGAAAACACCTCCTAGAATTTTGCATAGGAAGCCTCAGTTTCTAATCGATATCGATGAGAATGTGTTGAAGCCCATGCAGGATAAGATTCCTAAGCACACTTGTCAAAGATATGTGAATAAGATATGGAAATCATTCTTTGAGAATTTAAATGGAACCGGAAGATGTCAACTATTTGTTGAACTGATGAGAAATCTAAAATTTAGGCCCACTATGAAGATTCTTGGCCTAAGAACATCAAATACATCAAGTGAAAAATCAATTTTCAAGAATATAAGGAGTGCATATGAGAGTGTGGGTTCTACCTCATGCACCAAGGATAGTAATGTCACATGATGTGTCATTACATCGACAATAGTAAGCCAACAAACAAAGAAAGCTCACCTCATTAGAAAAACAAGTCAAGCATTGAAAATAAGTAGAAAACTTTAATGAGAGCCATTGGAAGATGTGAAAGAGTTGAGGACCCAAATACCAATGAATTGTGGGCATTCTCTGAGAGACTCCCATGGAAAGACAAAGTTGTTGAAGCCTTGAGATCCCTCATCAAATTTTTTTGGAAAAATAACACAAGGGTATCTCCTAATGCAAGAGATGTGAGAAGGACAATTGATTGTCGAAACCGTAAGTTACATCCAAAGCATTTTTCAGATGTGACTCAAACACAATTTTTTCAGAAATTTCAAGAGATGTATCCTCAAATTAAAATTTGTTAAAGATATTTTGAAATGCTAAAACTTTTCTATGCCAAAATAAATAACACAAGCACTACTTGTTGTTGTAGATTACATATTGAATTTTCTAACCATTTCGATGTTTATCAGCCTATATGTTTAGGTTTGCATACTAACAATGTTTTGCAGGATTGTGGCATACATGCTCCACCAACATCTTCAAGAGACTTCATATCATCAATTTTATGTGAAAGAGATGAAGGCCAAATATTCTACAGGAAATTATGCTTGGATGACACATGCCAGCATTGTGGTGGCTTGCAACGTATGCCAATATGTGAATATATGGAAAGACACATGTGGTTGGAAACAAACTAGTAGAGTTCGACAAGTATAAAACAGTGGCCTACAATACTAAATATGGTAAAGAAGCAAAGAGGTGTGATTAGGTTATTCAAAAGATTCTAGTGTATCAGTTTATATCTACATTTCGTGATAGTATAATGTACGAGTATGCAAGGCATACTCATAGAGATTGATGGTTGGACTTACAATTCAAGTTATGCAAGGACACATTTCTACTTGGTACCATCATTTTAGTTGTTGACTTTGTAGAGAACTACACACTACAGCCACATAATGAGGTGCAATCACACTATTACAACTCTATGCAAGTTGCTATACTTGTGCAAATAGCATTCATTCATACAGAAGATAGTACAAAGGATGACAAAAAGATCTTGAGGGAATATCATTTTTATATTAGTGATGATTGGACACATTCTACGAAGTTTGTGCAAGGTTGCTTTCAGATGTTCTACCATGATTTGGCTAGCAGGAGCATATCATTTCATTAGCATATCATATGGTCAGATAATTGTGCATCACAATTCAAGAATGTGTGGATGTTCTATTGGTTGAGAAGGATGCATACAATGAATAGTGTTCAACATATGTGGAATTTTTGTGAGGCTGGGCATGGAAAAGGGGAGCATGATGGTGCATGAGCATGTATCAAAAGAGAATTAGCACGAGAAGAGTTGAAATATAAAGACAATGCAAAATTGATAGATGCGAAATCTATTGTTGAATGGTGTAATGCTACAATGGGTCCAAGTAATGAAGGTAAGTCTATAGTTCGTAGATATTTTTGGTTGGTTGATGATACTAACATTGCAAAATATGAGCACTATTGTACATTAATAGGATCGAGTGAGCTACACTCTTTTAGAAGCTCTAATGTAGGTTCATGGAGTATTCATACGTAGCGGATGACATGCTTTTGTTCTTCATATACATATGAAGCTTGGTATGATTGTTAGTCAAAAGGAGTGAGTCAATGGTTGGTGTACAAGAGGCCTAAGCCTGATTAACATGTATCGACTATTGACAACACTACAAATGACAGAGATTGAATCATCGATTGATTTTGACCATGTTTTAGATCTAGTTCAACCATGTATTATCAGCATTCAAATTTAATAAAATTTAATATGCCATCTTATTTTGTAGTTTTTCTTGTATTGTTAACTATATTCATCGAACTAAATGCACATATCAATGCAGGGCATGTTTATGTAGTTATTACAACTAAAGACAATCAAGAAAGAATGAATTATTATTTGTGTCATTGTGTTGAGGCAAAAAGAAATTAGATTCCCTTGTTATAGATGGAGAAAACATTGAGTACCCTACGAGATCAGTGGTTGTTACTGGAACATGGCTTAGAGGGTACCCAATGAAGAAGTCTGATGTGTGGTTGTTCGAGGACTTTGACACACATAAGAAGATTCTTCATTATTCTAACCTTGTTGTGGCATCAAATGTTCATTTGATCAAATATGGGGGTAGACCATTGAACAAGACCTTGTGGAAGGTTCGTGAGTCTGATCATGAGGCAATACTCGACATAATAAAGAGTAGAGTAGACCTTGATGGTTCATTGGATTGAATTAGTGGAATGACAGAAAAGTATGTTATTTTTTTTTTCTATCCTCATTTCACCTTGTATATTTTAGCTACTCATTTTAGCTAAATAGTGCAATTGCATTTGCATGCAGGATTTTAGTATGATGGAGGTAGGCATAATCCTTATGAAGTTGCCTTTGGAAGGAAAGTAGGGTAGGTTTTCATGATTATTTCACGATGATGTCCTTTACTTTCTATTTCATAATGAGTTTTAATGATGTTACTATGAGTTTTAATTCGTTTTAATGATGTTACTATTTCATAATGAGTTTTAATGACAAACAATTGATAGCAGTGTAAGAGTAGCCTCAATTGATGACCTACAAGACATTGGATCAAGTGAACACCTTTATAATACTAAATTTTCATCTACCAGAAAGGTATTATGACTGGATTTTTACATTCAACATCTCCTAAGGCTAAATGGATGGCGCCAATGTATCCAGGTAGGCGGGTAAATGCTAGGGGGATGTCTTTTTGGTGGCAAAGCCTCATGGTCGTTCCTGGCTATATCAAACGTAGATAATATCTCAAGAGCCCTAAGAAAAAAAGGTGACAAACTTTGGATCGATCATTCCATCAAATTGTGACACCTAGGAACATCTTCTTTGCATGTATAGGTGGATGTCAGGTCCACCTACAAACACCTACCTCAATTTTTTCTAAGTCAATTTCATTTGCCTATGGTGGCAAGGAACACGTTGTTCCAAAAATGCTTCAGTTTCATGCAGTGGAAAGGTCCTAAGAGTGACATTTTGCATTCCATAGATCGTGGGGCCGAACAGACTTCGCCAATGCGTCAGGGTGGACAGGTAAATGTTAGGGGAGGTCTTGTTTCGTGTGCCAAGCACCCCAGTCATTTGGGGTAGTGGGCTACCGGCAAAGTTCCTTAAGATCCTTAAGAACAAAAAACTACCAAACTATGACGGAGCAGTTCTCATAATTCATGGCAGCTGGGAACATTCCGTTTGGACCTACAGGTGCAAGTGGGGTTTGTCCACAATAACCTCTCTTAGTTTTGGTCAACTCCAATCTATTTGGTCGTGCTAATATTAAATGCATTCTTACAAAATACTTTAGTTTCATGTAGTGGAAAGGTGCTAGGAGTGACATTTTTCATTCCATAGCTCGTGGGGTCAAACTAACTATGCTAACACATCTGGGTGGGCGGGGAAATGCTAGGGAAGGTCTGATTTCATGCGCCAAGTGTCTTAGTTGTTCTGGGTTGCAAGCTATCAATAAAGTTGAAAGGTGCTAGGAGTGACATTTTGTATTCCATAGCTCGTGGGGCTGAACGGACTACATCAATGCATCGGGGTGGGCAAGTAAATGTCATGGGAGGTCTCATTTTGTGTGCCAAACATCCAGTCATTTGGGGCAGCAGGCTATCAGTAAAGTCCCTTAAGATCCCTAAGACCAAAAGACTACCAAACTTTGACGGAGCAATTCTAAGAATTCATGGTAGCTGGGAGCATTCCATTTGGACCTACAGGTGCACGTGGGGTCGCCCACAATAACCTCTCTCAGTTTTGGTCAACTCCAGTCCATTTGACCATGCCAAAATCAAATGCATTTTTGCAAAAGGCTTCAGTTTCATACAATGGAAAGGTTCTAGGAGTGACATTTTGCATTCCATAGTTCATGGGGTCAAATTGACTACGCTAACATGTCTGGGTGGGCAGGTAAATGTTAGGAGGGTCTCGTTCCGTGCACCAAGTGTCTCAATCATTTCGGCCTACAAGCTACTGACAAAGTCGAAAGGTGCTAGGAGTGACATTTTGCATTCCATAGCTCATGGGGCCAAACGGACTTCACCAACACATCGGGGTGGGTGGGTAAATGCCAAGGGAGCTCTCGTTTCATGTGCCAAGCATCCCAGTCCTTTAGGGCAATAGGCTACCGACAAAGTCCCTTAAGATCCCTAAGACCAAAAAATTGCCAAACTATGACAGAGCAGTTATCGAAATTCATGGTAGCTGGAAATGTTTTGTTTGGACCTACAAGTGCACGTGGGGTCCATCCATAATAACCTCTCTTGGTTTTGGTCAACTTTAGTCCGTTCGACCATGTCGAAATCAAATGCATTCTTGCAAAATGCTTCAGTTTCATGCAGTGGAAAGGTGCTAGTAGTGACATTTTACATTTCATAGCTTGTGGGGCTGAACGAAATTCACCAACATGTTAGGGTGGGCGGGTAAATGCCAAGGGAGGTTTCGTTTCATGTGCCAAGGGTCCCAATCATTTGGGGCAGTAGGCTACCTGCAAAGTCACTTAAGATCCTAGGAGCAAAAATTGTCAAACTTTGATGGAGCAGTTCTTAGAATTTGTGGTAGCTGGGAACATTCTATTTGGACAGGTGCACATGGGGTCCATCCATAATAACCTCTCTCAGTTTTGGTCAACTCTAGTCTATTTGATTGTGCCGAAATCAAATGCATTCTTGCAAAATGCTTCAGTTTCATGCAACACAACCTTGCCAAGTGCCATATTTTTTGTTTTACTCATCGTGGGGCTGAACTGACTGTGTCAACACGTTGGGGTGGGTGGGTAAATGTTAGGGGAGGTCTTGTTTCATGTGTCAAGCATCTCAATCGTTTTGGGTTGTAAACTACTGACAAAGTAGAAAGTTTCTAAGACTGACATTTTGCATTCCACAGGTTGTGGGGTTGAACTGACTGTGCCAACATGTTTGGGTGGGAAGGTAAATTCTAGGGGAGGTCTTGTTTTGTGCACCAATTGTCTCAGTCATTCCTAGCTGCAAGCTACCAGCAAAGTCGAGAGGTGATAGGAGTGACATTTTGCATTCCATAGCTCGTGGGGCTGAACGAGCTTCGCTAATGCATTGGGGTGGGCAGGTAAATGCCAAGGGAGGTCTTGTTTCGTGTGCCAAGCATCTCAGTCGTTCGGGGCAACAGGGTACCAACAAAGTTCCTTAAGATCCCTAAGACCAAAAAATTGCCAAACTTTGATGGAGCAGTTCTCAAAATTCATGGCAGGTGGGAACATTCTGTTTGGACCTACAGGTGCATGTGAGGTCCATCCACAATAACCTCTCTTAGTTTTGGTCAACTCCAATCTATTTGACCGTGCAAAAATCAAATGCATTCTTGCAAAATGCTTCAGTTTCATGTAGCACAACCTTGCCAGGTGCCATATTTTTTTGTTCTGCTTGTCATGGGGCCGAACCGACTATGCCAATACATTGGGGTGGGTGGGTAAATGTTAGGGGAGGTCTCGTTTTGTGTGCCAAGCATCTCAGTTGTTCCGGGCTGTAAGCTACCGACAAAGTAGAAAGTTGCTAAGATTAAAATTTTACATTCCACAAGTCGTGGGGTCGAACGGATTGCGCCAACATGTCTGGATGGGTGAGTAAATGTTAGGGGAGGTCTCGTTTCATGCGCCAAGTGTCTCAATCGTTTATGGCTACAAGCTACTAGTAAACTCGAAAGGTGCTAGGAGTGACATTTTGCATTCCATAGTTCATGGGGTCAAACGGACTTCGCCAATGCATCAGGCTGGGTAGGTAAATGCTAGGCAATGTCTCATTTCATGTGCCAAGGGTCCCAATCGTTCAAGGTAGCAAGCCACTGACAAAGTCCCTTAAGATCCCTAAGACCAAAAAACTATCAAACTTTGACGAAGCAATTCTCAGAGTTCATGGTAGCTAAGAACATTTTGTTTGGATCTACAAGTGCACATGGGGTCCTTCCACAATAACTTCTCTCAGTTTTGGTCAACTCAAATCCATTTGACCATGCCAAAATCAAATGCATTCTTGCAAAATGCTTCATTTTCATGTAGCACAACCTTGCCAGGTGCCATATTTTTTTATTTTCTCATCGTGGGGCCGAACCAACTACGCCAAAACATCTGAGTGGGCGAGTAAATGCTAGGGGAGGTCTCGTTTCGTGCCCCAAGTCTCTCAGTCATTCCGGGCTATGAGCTACTGACAAAGTGACTTTGTCGGTAGCTTACAACCCAGAATGACTGGGACCCTTGGCACACAAAATGAGACCTTCCCTTGCATTTACCCACCCACTCCGATGCATTGGCATAGTTGGTTCATCCCGAGCTATGGAATGCAAAATCTCACTCCTAGCACCTTTAAACTTTATCGGTAGCTTGCAGCCTGAAACAACTGAGACACTTGGCACATGAAATGAGACCTCTCCTAAGATTTACTTGCCCACCCAGACGTATTGGCGTATTCAGTTTGACCCCACGACTCATGGAATGCAAAATTTCAGTCTTAGCAACTTTCTACTTTCTTGGTAGCTTACAACTTATAACGACTGGGATGCTTGGCACATAAAATGAAACCTCCCCTAACATTTACCCACCCACCCCAATATGTTGACACAGTCGGTTCGGCCCCATGATGAGCAAAACAAAAAATATGGCACTTGACAAGGTTGTGCTGCATAAAATTGAAGTATTTTGCAAGAATGCATTTGATTTTGGCATGGTCAAATGGACTGAAGTTGACCAAAACTGAGAGAGGTTATTGTGGACGGACCCCACATGCACCTGTAGGTCCAAACAGAACATTCCCAGCTACCACAAGTTTTGAGAACTTCTCTATCAAAGTTTGGCAGTTTTTGCTCTTAGGATCTTAAGTGACTTTGCTGGTAGCTTGCTGCCCCAAATGATTGGCACCCTTGGCACATGAAATGAGACCTCCCTTGGCATTTACCCACCCACCCCAAGGCGTTGGCATAGTCCATTCAGCCCCACAAGCTATGGAATACAAAATGTCACTCCTAGCACCTTACCACTGCATAAACCTGAAGCATTTTGCAAGAATGCATTTGATTTCAGCACTATCAAATGTATTGGAGTTGACCAAAACTAAGAGAGGTTATTGTGGATGGACCCCACGTGCATCTGTAGGTCCAAACAAAATGTTCCCAACTGCCATGAATTTTAAGAACTGCTTCGTCAAAGTTTGGCAGTTTTTTGGTCTTAGGGATCTTAAGGGACTTTGCTGGTAGCTTGTTGCCCCGAATGACTAGGATGCTTGGCACATGAAACAAGACCTCCCTTGGCATTTTCACACCCACCCTGACGTATTGGCATAATCTCTTCGGCCCCATGACAAGCAGAACAAAAAATATGGCACTTGACAAGGTTATGCTGCATGAAACTGAAGCATTTTGCAAGAATGCATTTGATTTTGGCACGGTCAAACAAATTGGCGTTGACCAAAATTGAGAGAGGTTATTGTTGATAGACCCCATATGCACCTGTAGGTCCAAACATAATGTTCCCATCTACCACAAATTTTGAGAAAAACTTCATCAAAGTTTGGCAGTTTTTGCTCTTAGGATCTTAAGTGACTTTGCCGGTAGCCTACTACCCCAAGTGATTGGGACTCTTGGCACATGAAATGAGACCTCCATTGGCATTTACCCACCCATCCCGATGCATTGGTGAAATTCATTTGGCCTCATGAGCTATGGAATGCAAAATGTCACTCCTAGCACCTTTCCACTACATGAAATTGAAGCATTTTACAAGAATGCATTTAATTTCAGCACAGTCAAACATATTGGAGTTGACCAAAATTGAGAGAGGTTATTGTGGATGGACCCCACGTGCACATGTAGGTCCAAACAGAACGTTCCTAGTTGCCATAAATTCTGACAACTACTTCGTCATAGTTTGGTAGCTTTTTGGTCTTAGGGATCTTAAGGTACTTTGTGATAGCCTGCTACCCCGAACGACTGGGACACTTGACACACAAAATAAGACCTCTCCTTGCATTTATCTACCCACCTCAACATGTTGGCATAGTCCATTCGGCCCCACGATGAGCAAAACAAAAAATATGACACCTGAAAAGGTTGTATTGCATGATACTAAAACATTTTGTAAGAATGCATTTAATTTCGACACAGTCAAATGGATTGGAGATAAAAAAAATTGAGAGAGGTTATTGTGGATGGACCCCACATGCACCTGTATGTCCAAACAGAATGTTCCTAGCTACCACAAATTCTGAGAATTGCTCCGTCAAAGTTTGGTAGTTTTTGTGCTTAGGATCTTAAGTGACTTTAATGGTAGCCTACTGCCTCAAATGATTGGGACCCTTGACACATGAAATGAGACCTACCCTGGCATTTACCTGCCCACCCTAATGCATTGGTGAAGTTTGTTCTTCCCTACGAGCTATGGAATGCAAAATATCACTCCTAGCACCTTTCCACTGCATGAAATTGAAGCATTTTGCAAGAATGCATTTGATTTTGACATGATCAAACGGACCAGAGTTGACCAAAACTGAGAGAGGTTATTGTGGATGAATCCCACGTGCACCTATAGGTCCAAACAGAACATTCCCAGCTGCCATGAATTTCAAGAATTGCTCCATCAAAGTTTGACTATTTTTTGGTCTTAAGGATTTTAAGGGACTTTATTGGTAGCCTGTTGCCCGGAACGACTGGGATGCTTGGCACATGAAATGAGACCTCCCTTGACATTTACGTGCCCACCTCGATGCATTGGCGAATGAGAACATGATATGACCATTCTATCAATCAAGTAGTCCTTAGGTTAATATGACCATTCTAAACTTGACACCATGATTGAAGTAGAGGGTAGCTGATCAAAGAATTGAAACTAATACCTAATACACAAAGCCATGTAAAGTAGCTCCACTCCTGGCATTGACATTCAAATATATTTGTGAAAAAACTAACACTAACTAATTAAGAAATGTAATAGACCCATTGCACAACAACATCGAAAAATGTTATTTCCTCATCGCTAGAATAGGAAGTGCAAATGCTCATGCCTTCCTTCACTTTCCCATAACAATGATCTTGAAGCTGCTTCAACAAGAATCAAAACTTTGACCTCAAATCTTGTACGCTTTTAAATTGTTCCACAACTAGCTCATGGTCCTCTTGTTTTAGAAATTCAAGGTAATGCATAGTCAGCCGTGCGTTCTTTAATTCCAGAGACACATCGTACCATGTGTCGTCAGAAGATTTGAACTCTAACTATATTGGTTCCTTATTTTCCACCGCAATTGCTCATGCAAATCTTTCTGTAGATATTAGACCATTTAATGAAGCCTTAGAAGTGTTGTGGGTTGGACATTTTGCTAGATAACTAAAACCATAATGGAATGATAGAATTATATATGGCGTTCTCATTGCCCTGAGGATTCAATCAAGTAGTCCTTAGATTGATATGACCATTCTAAGCTTGAGATATGACTGCTACCATTTGCATATAACTGTACATTTATAAGATAAGTGTTCTAAGATCTTTATAACAACCTTCTCTGTTTGGCTGGAACAACACTATCCTAGCAATCATATGACTAGTTTTTTAATTGCTAGATCCTCTCAAATGGAACCTTTGCTCATCATATAACAATCTCACCCTCATATTAGATCATCGTAGTAACATAGCAGCGTGGCATTTGACTATCCCATTATATCAATGAAGTCACTTGAATGCATTACTAATGTAAACTTGCAGCATTCCTTTGTACATACCCTTGGTCTGAGATATAAAACAATAATATTTTCTAATAAGGACAGTTTTCTGTACCTAGGACTAAATTGACATGTGATTTAGCTCCCCATTATAGTCCACACTGTCTTATGGCTATTACCTTACATGATATGTGAGTGAGTTCTGATTATCATGAATATCCATTTCTTGATGAACAAGTGACTAGGTTTGGGAGAAGACTTTAATTTCGTGATAACAGTCCCAAAGCTAAGTGATTGCCTTCTTACTGATGACTGTCACATTCTTGACTTTAAGACTAATTCATGATTGCATGCTTGTCCATAAGTGTACTGTGTCATAGTTGGTCTATTGGCCTTGCTAGGGTTGTCTTTATGTGGGAATGACATGCTTGACTTGATGGGACTGTCTTCCCTTCTTAATTTAGGATTTCTACTCTATGATTACCAACACAACTGTCTCTTCATTATGACAATCCTCTTCTTTCTCTCTTCTACACTCCCTACTTGCAGACTTCGCATTCGTAACGCCAAGGTATAAGTATCCTCTAGCAAGTCAATATGCCTTTGATACATGATAGTCAACCTAGGGCTATCTTTGATCTTTGTATGACAAACACCTAATTAATTCTAGCTACTTGTAGTACCTCTAATAATCTCCTATAATATCACCATGTTCATGGTCATTACCATGTGTCCTCCAACAACAATACAAGTGTACCTACACTATAATAATACTTAGAATGACATACCTACAATTATGCAGTTGTGAGTTCTTCAAAATGGCTCGAGGTTGGAAAATAGTGGCATTAGATTTATGTAAGTTTCCATGCTAAAATGCAACACCTAAAACTCATTGCTACCTTCTATAGCTCACTACAATTGTTTGCTATTCTACCCAATAACTATCAACATAAACCTAGAACAAAGTCCATCAACTTCTTTCATGAGAAACCTTACTAGGAACTTTATGTAGGTGGATAATGCACCAAAGTTCCAATAGTAAAATTAAAAGTTTTAAAATATGGAATTGCTTAGAATTAGAAGATGAAGTTTTCTAGGAATTTAGGTCATGTAAGTTGATTTGTTTGATTTTGGACAAAGGGGCAGCCTAGGCCTTATCTAACACCTATGCTAGCAGCCTAGTCCACTAGGGAGCAACCTAGTCTAGAGAGTTTATATAGGTATAAAAATTATAAGAGGTCAAGAATAGTATGTACAAGATTCTATTAGATGTAAAATTGTCAACATGTAATGGAAGATGTGAAACCAACTAAAAACTTGAAGCAAGTCATAAAAGCCTTTATGAGAAATAATGAAAAAGAAAGTACATGGATAAGTTTCACTTGGTTTTCAAGGCCTGAAATAGTGGATTTGGAAAGTGACCATATAAAAATAAATATTAGAGATTTTTGGATGTTAAAAGGTGTAAGGACAATGATGTCATTTATAGGGGTGCCCTATATGAAGATCAAACCCATTGCTGTCCTAGCAATGCTCCTAAGTGAAAAGATGTATGTTGTCCTGATTCCTTCAAGTATCCACTCATATTTATCATGAAACTTTCAAGAAAATGCAATTGGCACTTGTAAAGCCAAATTCCACAACCTTTTCCAGCATCCTCCCTATCTGTACCAACATAGGATCTTTGGAACACCGTATGGACAACCATCAAAGCACAAAGGATATAAGATTTTTTTCACATGTTGTAATTGCAGCTTCCCTTGTAGACATGTATGCAAAGTGTGGAAGCATAGACAAGACACGTGGGTTGTTTGATAGAACACCACAAAGAGATGTCCTCTCATGGGATGCAATGATTCAAAGATATGCAAAAAATGGATTTGTTGAAAAGACTTTAGAAACTTCCAAGAAAATGCAATTGGCATGTGTAAATCCAAATTCCACAACCTTTGCCAGCATCCTCCCTATCTGTACTAAAATAGGATCTTTGGAACAACGTATGGACAACCATCAAAGAATAAAGGATATAGGAATTTTGTCACATGTTGTAATTGCAGTTGCCCTTGTAGACATGTATGCAAAGTCTGGAAGCATAGACAAGGCATGTGGTCTGTTTGATACAACACCACAAAGAGATGTCCTCTCATGGGATGCAATGATTGCAAGATATGCAAAAAATGGATTTGTTGAAAAGACTTTAGAAAATTTTAAGTAAATGTAATTAGCATGTGTACAGACAAATTCCACAACCTTTGCCAGCATCCTCCCTATCTTTACCAAAATAGGATCTTTGGAATAGTGTATGGACAGCCATCAAAACATAAAGGATATAGGAATTTTGTCACGTGTTGTAATTGCATCTGCCCTTGTAGACATGTATGCAAAGTGTGGAAGCATGGACAAGGCATGTGGACTATTTGATACAACACCACAAAGAGATGTCCTCTCATGGAATGAAATGATTACAAGATATGCAAAAAATGGATTTGTTAAAAAGACTTTAGAAACTTTCAAGAAAATGCAATTGGCACATGTAAAGCCAAATTCCACAACCTTTTCCAGCTTCCTCCATCTCTACCAAAATGTAGCTGCCCTTATAGACATGTATGCAAAGTGTGGAAGCATAGACAAGGTACGTGAACTGTTTGATATGATGCCTTGAAATGAAATGCCATTTCATGGAATGCAATGATTGTAAGATATGCAAAAAATGGATTTTTTTTATAAGGCTTTATAAAATTTCAAGAAAATGCAATTGGCGGGTGTAAATCCAAATTCCACAACCTTACTAGTATCCTCCTTGCCTATGCCAAAATGGACATCCATCAAAGGATAAAAGATATGGGAATTTTGTTAGATGTTGTAGTTGCAACTACCTTCAAAGACATATATGCAAAGTGTGGAAGCATAGACAAGGCACGTGAATTGTTTGGCATGATGCCTCAAAGAAATGTCACCTCATGGAATGCAATGATTGCAAGATATGAACAAAATGGATTTTTTGATAAGGCTTTAGAAACTTTCAAGCAAATGCAATTGGTGGGTGTAAAGCCAAACTCCAAAACCTTAGAAATGGTATCTTTGGAATAGGGTGTAGACATCCATCAAAGCATAAAGGATATAGGAATTTTGTCAAATGTTGTAGTTGCAACTACCTTGCAAGACATGTATGCAAAGGGTGGAAGCATAGACAAGGTATGTGAACTATTTGACATGATGCCTTGAAATGAAATGCCATTTCATAGAATGCAATGATTGCAAATATGCAAAAAATGGATTTTTTTGATAAGGCTTTATAAACTTTCAAGAAAATACAATTGGCGGCTATAAAGCCAGATTCCACAACCTTAGCCAGTATCCTCCTTGCCTATGCCAAAATAGAAATCCATCAAAGGATAAAAGATATGGGAATTTTGTTAGATGTTGTAGTTGCAACTACCCTCAGAGACATGTATGCAAAGTGTGGAAGCATATACAAGGCATGTGAACAGTTTGGCATGATGCCTCAAAGAAATTTTGCCTCATGGAATGCAATGATTGCAAGATATGAACAAAATGTATTTATTGATAAGGCTTTAGAAACTTTCTCGAAAATGAAATTAAAAGGTGTAAAGCCAAATTCCAAAACCTTAGAAATGGTATCTTTGGAACACAATATAGACATCCATCAAAGCATAAAGGATATAGAAATTTTGTCAAATGTTGTAGTTGCAACTACCCTGTGAGACGTGTATTCAAAGTGTGGAAGCATATACAAGGAACGTGAACTGTTTGACACAATGCCTCAAAGAAATGTTGTCTCATGGAATGCATTGATTGTGTTGGCACTAATTTTGGTCTGGATCTGAGCGCAGATGTTGGAGGGTTTTTTCTTTTTGGGCCCTAAGTTTCCTTGTTCATCACTGTGACTTTCTCTATCGGCGAAACTTCTTTTTGAGTGCTCAGATTATGATTGAACCATCATTTTGAACCACTGCGTTGAACCCTTTTGGTTCATGGTTCAACGGTTCAAGGCTTTGTGTTTGTGTTCGGCAAATGTTCTTTTTGAAGTGCTCTGTTCAGCGTTGAACTTCTCGGTTGAACCATCCATTTGAGCCGGTTCATGGTTCAAAGGTTCGGAGCTTTATGTTTTTGGTTCATCGGAGTGATCGGCATTATCGGCGAGCTATTTTTTGTTCCCTCTGATGTGTTTGGTTTGGCCGATGGAAATGCCATCGGTGTGATATTCATCGTCGACAGGCTTCATTTGTGTTTGGCCAATGGATGTTCATCGGCATAACATTGAAGATCGGTGTAGGCATTTTGTTGTTCACCGATGGCTTTGGTCATACCGACAGGCGAGGAATGTGGAGACTTCATTGGTGAGAGTTTGGTCCATCGGCTGAGGAGCTTTGGGTTTGGCCGATAGTGTTGATATTGCCGATGGAGGGATTTGGAACGAGCATCGGTGTGACTTTGTGCGATTAGCCGAAGAGTTTTTGACTTGCCCGATGGTGTATGTCACACCGACGGAAGGAGGAGGCCAGGGTCCATCGGCGTGAGTTGTGTTGTCGGTGAGCATCTTTTCTGTTACGCCGATGGTCTATGTCTTGGCAATGGGCGTGTTTGGAGTGGACCATCGGGATGACTTAGTATGTCGGCGAGGGAATTTTGGGCTAGCCCGACGGTTGTTGTCTGGCCGACGAAGTATGTTTTGGTGGCCATCGGGGAGACTCGTATTGTCGGTGGGAGTCTGGAGAGTTAGCCTGATGGTCAGTCTCTGGCCGATGAGGGGAATGTAGTGAAACGGTCAGCGAGACTGTTGAGGTCGGCCAGAGGATTTTTGGATGCTCCGATGGAGAGAGTCACGCCGACGGGGGTGCAAAGTGTAGTTTGTGGTCATCGGCCAGACTATTGATGTCAGGATGAGTTTTGTGGAGTTGGCCGATGGTTTTTCTCTGGCCGATATGGAAGTTGTAGGCTTTCGGGAGGTGTAGTCGGTGAGACTTGATAGATCGGCAGGAGGATTTGGGAGTTGGCCGATGGCCTGGGTCTGGGCGATGGGCTTTTGGGTGAAGGAGTGTGTGTCGAGCGTGGCAAAAGCGCTCGACACCTATTATGCAAGTGACTATGCTTTTAAACTACTAAGGTGGTCTTTGCACCATGCATGTGGGATTAATCTCCCTGCATTATTTTGAACCTGTGGTAAACGCATTTTGGCGGGAACTTCATTTTGATTACTGCGACTGATTTCTCGATGGCCGCGGGTGGTTGAGCCATCAATGGCGACTGTAGCAGGGGCATGGGCGAGTTGTTGAACAGTCATGTACCCAATTTTTGGTGTGAGGACTTCTAGATGGTGGCACAGGGCTTGAGGCCACCATTGTCTACTTTCTGTCTCTGCAGCAATAAATTTTGAGCACCATTCCTTTGAAGGATCTGTATCTGGTGAATTTTTTGTCAAAGCCATGTAATTAATGCTGAGTATGCTTCTTTGGCTGTTATAAGTAGGAAGTGTTACTCATTTTAGGTTGTTGAAAGTTGAACATTTGGCTCTGTAATACAATACAACTGATTTGGTTGCTCTGTACAGCAAAACTTGCGAGTTTATGTATCTCTTGTTGTACGTTTTTGCATGAATCCACTGATTTCATGGTTAATTTTATATGAGAAATGCTATGTTAGCATGTGTTTTGTTAATTCTGTCTCTAGTATTGCATATATCTTTCTTCTGAGTATGGATATTTAAGTAATGTTTGAGACTCTAGAACATAGAATTCCTGTGTTGAATGTCTGATCTCTTAACTTCTGCTCAAGGGGTAGACTAAATTGTTCTCAGATTGAACATTGGGAAGGGTATACTGCAGTAGGGATGCCATAAGTATAGATAGCTTAACACTCTGTATTGGGAGATATCTGTAAGGTAGGTATCATATGTATCCCCTTGAAATCCAGTTTTAGTTGTTCATGCATATCATTCATAGGTGTATGTCTATTGACTCCAGGCCCTGGATAGGCACCGATCTAGCTTTGTCTTTGTGTTATATACCATGTCCAGCTTTGCATCCAAATATAAAATCAAAACCAAACTCTAAAACAACCATTAGGATAGTAGAATTAGTTTTAGGATCCAAGTCCTCTGTCTACAACCGCAAATAGGCCCAAAGCTAGCCCCTTTGCTCTTATCTTACAGTTTTGGTCTACTTACAAGAGGACTTATCTGCTTTCTGTTAGCATCCCAGCCTTGTATGTATATCCTCATGGATGTTGAGTAGGGAATACCCCCCTAGGTTTTGCAGAGCCTGAAGAAGAAGAGGAGATAAAATATAGAGTCTATCTCCTACACTGTTGGCCCCTAGCCCAGAGATCCTGTTGATCATTGATGGCTACCTTGTAGGGAAATCTGGGAATAAGCATCCAGTGTGGGAAAAAACCAACAGAAATTGGTGACTCTACTAGGGATATCAATGTCATATCCATGAAAGTTTGAGTCTACGAGATTGAAGAATTAGGCTTGGATGTGTTTGTTGTAGCAGAGAAAAAGGTTGTATATGTGACTCTGCTGGTGGATGACCCAGAAAGAAAGAAATCAATTTGCAGCTTCAGCTTGTTTGAAGCTCATTCCTCTTCAAGGAGGTGGCGACTCTGCATCAAAGAACCTGATAAAAGAACAAAATCAGTCAGAGAAGAATTTGCAGCTCCTGCAACATATCCAGGTATTTCATATTGTTTGACAGACTCCCTATTTGGTGAGATAGCACTGGTTAAAAGGGAAACATTGGTGAAAGCAGAGCTTGCATGCTTTTATTAGAACTTATTCTGTATTTCAAAGGGCATGCAATGTTGCTAAAAAGACTCATTTAAAGGACTTTAGGAAAGTTTGAAAAAACACTCTAAATTTTGAGTGCCTAAAGTCATTGTATGTAGAAAATCTGAGTAGAGAGGAGGGTTGCAAAAACATAAAGGATGTATTATCAGCCTATGCACCCTTGTGAAGTGTCAAGTGCAAAAATGTATAGTAGTCAGTCCCAACAATGTAATAAAAGAAGTTTCAATATAGACAGATATAAGCCCATAAATTTCAGTGGCATTTATGGCTATCCAAATGCTCTTCCACCTAAAATCAGATTTTTTTTGCCTAAATTTAATGGTATAAAGGATGAATCAATTGAGAGACACTTGCAGTAGTTTATAAATGTGATAGATGACTTTGAGATTGACCATGAGGATGTGGTTATGAGATTATTTGTTCAATCTCTAGATGAAGATGCAAGGGACTGGTTTTCCTACCTTCCAGCTCACTCTGTCAGCTCTTGGCATGGTTTTAAATCTGCATTTCTAGTACAATATGGTGAAAGAATCTTTGAATATGCAGTTATTAGTAATTTTATGTACATCCATATTGAAGAAGGTGAGTTGATCCCAGCCTTTAACCTCAGATTTATGAGGGCATTGAATAGAATTCTAGAATGCATGAGACCTAATGATGCACTGTGCTTAGTTGTCTATTTGGGAGCTTTTGATAAGAAAATGAGTTACAGATTAAGAGACAAGGAGCCCACCACATTGCATCAGGCACATCAGTTTGCAATAGATATTGAAAACAATTGGAGGTATGGAATACAAAAGGGTTATTTTTCTGAAAATTTTTGTTGTCCTGCAGCCCCCGATGTTAATGAAAGATTTAATTCAGGAGTTGACAATGAATGTCAAAGTATTCACACCCCTGTTGTCCCAGTTTTTACATCATTTCAAGTTGATGATGTTTCTGTTATAAAGGAGGATGTCTTGTTTTGCCCAACAAATGAAGTTGAAAACAATGGTTTTTCAAGTAATATTTACATACCAGCCCTTATCAAAGACCCATCATGTTTAAATGATCTAGTTGTGCAAGGTTGTGATCATGTGGATCAACAGTCAGTATCAGTTTCATCAGGAAGTATTAGAGGGATGGAGAATGATGCAGATAGCTCAACTTCAGAATGCATTGAAACAACAGAAATCTTGTATATGGGGCAATCAGTTGATAGAAATGATATCCATGATCAATTCATGGATCAGGTTTGTTCTTCTTATGACTCTGGATCTGATAGTACTAAAGAAGAATTGGAGTATCATGAAGAAGAAGCAGAGGCCTTTGCAGTGAGTGTTAATCCCCTTTATGATGAGTCTACAGATGCCTTTGATGCTGTGAATCTTGACTTTCAGTGGTGTAGGATTAATCCTCTTTTTGAGGATGATGATGAATATAAGGAGACTGTTGACCTTGGTGTTACATCAGTTTGTGAGTGGGGGGCATATGAATCAGATATCTTCAGTTCTTGTGAAGATACTATGGACTTGCAAACTATGAATGATGGATGTTCATCATCACCTGGTTTAGATATGTGCAACATTGGGTGTGTGGATCAGGATTTGTTTCCAATATCAGTAGATATTGGGGGTCTCATTTTTTCTGAGTATTTTGAGTTTTTGGATCAGCTGGATGAGTGCCTGATGGTGTGCAGTAGCCTGATAAATGATGAAGACTGCCAAGAGCAGTATGATGTACCATCTGAAGAGTATAACATGCATATGTTGCTTAATGCTGAAGGATTTTTTAGCATGTATGGTTGCATGTTTGATTTTGAAATGCAGAGTGACAGAGGCAGTACTACAAGTGGCAAGATGTCAAAAATGGTGGAATATCTAATTGAGCAGATGACCTTATGGGCAAACTATGCCAATCTTTTCAGTTGGGATTGGGATCTTTTAGTTTGGAATCAGGCATTTGGTAGAAAAAAATTTTGGTTCTTCCTTTTTGGCTACCCGGGGCCACCCAAGTGATGACTAAAAATATAGTTTTTGTGCAGGTTGGTGCAATGATCGACTCTGTTGCCCAATAGATATGGCCCAATCTGCAAAACCAGAGATTCTGAGGTCCTTGCTGCAGTTTTGCACCTGCACATCCCCAGACAGAGCCAGTGTTGGCACTAATTTTGGTCTGGATCTGAGCGCAGATGTTGGAGGGTTTTTTCTTTTTGGGCCCTAAGTTTCCTTGTTCATCACTGTGACTTTCTCTATCGGCGAAACTTCTTTTTGAGTGCTCAGATTATGATTGAACCATCATTTTGAACCACCGCGTTGAACCCTTTTGGTTCATGGTTCAACGGTTCAAGGCTTTGTGTTTGTGTTTGGCAAATGTTCTTTTTGAAGTGCTCTGTTTGGCGTTGAACTTCTCGGTTGAACCATCCGTTTGAGCTGGTTCATGGTTCAAAGGTTCGGAGCTTTATGTTTTTGGTTCATCAGAGTGATCGGCATTATCGGCGAGCTATTTTTTGTTCCCTCCGATGTGTTTGGTTTGGTCGATGGAAATGCCATCGGTGTGATATTCATTGTCGGTAGGCTTCATTTGTGTTTGGCCGATGGATGTTCATTGGCATAACATTGAAGATCGGTGTAGGCATTTTGTTGTTCGCCGATGGCTTTGGTCATACCGACAGGCGAGGAATGTGGAGACTTCATCGGTGAGAGTTTGGTCCATCGGCTGAGGAGCTTTGGGTTTGGCCGATACTGTTGATATTGCCGATGGAGGGATTTGGAACGAGCATCGGTGTGACTTTGTGCAATTGGCTGAAGAGTTTTTTGACTTGCCCGATGGTGTATGTCACACCGACGGAAGGAGGAGGCCAGGGTCCATCGGCGTGAGTTGTGTTGTCAGTGAGCATCTTTTCTATTACGTCGATGGTCTATGTCTTGGCGACGGGCGTGTTTGGAGTGGACCATCGGGATGACTTAGTATGTCGGTGAGGGAATTTTGGGCTAGCCCGACGGTTGTTGTCTGGCCAACGAAGTATGTTTTGGTGGCCATCGGGGAGACTCGTATTGTCGGTGGGAGTCTGGAGAGTTAGCCTGATGGTCAGTCTCTAGCCGATGAGGGGAATGTAGTGAAACGGTCGGTGAGACTGTTGAGATCGGCCAGAGGATTTTTGGATGCTCCGATGGAGGGAGTCACACCGACGGGGGTGCAAAGTGTAGTTTGTGGTCATCGGCCAGACTATTGATGTCGGGATGAGTTTTGTGGAGTTGGCCGATGGTTCTTCTTTGGACGATATGGAAGTTGTAGGCTTTCGGGAGGTGTAGTCGGCGAGACTTGATAGATCGGCAAGAGGATTTGGGAGTTGGCCGATGGGCTTTTGGGTGAAGGAGCGTGTGTCGAGCGTGGCAAAAGTGCTCGACACCTATTATGCAAGTGACTATGCTTTTAAACTACTAAGGTGGTCTCTGCACCATGCATGTGGGATTAATCTCCCTGCATTATTTTGAACCTGTGGTAAATGCATTTTGGCTGGAACTTCATTTTGATTGCTGCGACTGATTTCTCGATGGCCGCAGGTGGTTGAGCCATCAATGGCGACTGTAGCAAGGGCATGGGCGAGTTGTTGAACAGTCATGTACCTAATTTTTGGTGTGAGGACTTCCAGATGGTGGCACAGGGCTCGAGGCCACCATTGTCTACTTTCTGTCTCTGCAGCAATAAATTTTGAGCGCCATTCCTTTGAAGGATCTGTATCTGGAAAATTTTTTGTCAAAGCCATGTAATTAATGCTGAGTACGCTTCTTTAGCTATTATAAGCAGGAAGTGTTACTCATTTTAGGTTGTTGAAAGTTGAACATTTGGCTCTATAATACAATACAGCTGATTTGGTTGCTCTGTATAGCAAAACCTACGAGTTTATGTATCTCTTGTTATACGTTTTTGCATGAATCCACTGATTTCATGGTTAATTTTATATGAGAAATGCTATGTTAGCATGTGTTTTGTTAATTCTGTCTCCAGTATTGCATATATCTTTCTTTTGAGTCTAGATATTTAAGCAATGTTTGAGACTCTAGAACATAGAATTCCTATGTTGAATGTCTGATCTCTTAACTTCTGCTCAAGGGGTAGATTAAATTCTTCTTAGATTGAACATTGGGAAGGGTATACTGCAGTAGGGATGCCATAAGTATAGATAGCTTAACACTCTGTATTGGGAGATATCTGTAAGGCAGGTATCATATGTATCCCCCTGAAATCCAGTTTTAGTTGTTCATGCATATCATTCACAGGTGTATGTCTATTAATTCCAGGCCCTGGATAGGCACCGATCTAGCTTTGTCTTTGTGTTATATACCATGTCCAGCTTTGCATCCAAATATAAAATCAAAACCAAACTCTAAAACAACCATTAGGACAGTAGAATTAGTTTTAGGATCCAAGTCCTCTGTCTACAACTGCAAATAGGCCCAAAGCTAGCCCCTTTGCTCTTATCTTACAGTTTTGGTCTACTTACAGGAGGACTTATCTGCTTTCTGTCAGCATCCCAGCCTTGTATGTATATCCTCATAGATGTTGAGTAGGGAATACCCCCCTAGGTTTTGCAGAGCCTAAAGAAGAAGAGGAGATAAAATATAGAGTCTATCTCCTACACTGTTGGCCCTTGGCCCAGAGATCCTGTTGATCATTGATAGCTACCTTGTAGGGAAATATGGGAATAAGCATCCAGTCTGGGAAAAAACCAACAGATTGTAAGATATACATGAAATGGAGTTTTCATAAGGCTTTAAAAACTTTCACAAATGCACAAAAGAAAATTTCAACCAAATGTAATTGGAAAGTCTAAAACCAAATTGGACAACCTTATCCAACATCCTCCTTGCCTATGCCAAAATGGGATCTAGGGAACATGGTGTGGACAATCATTAAAGTATAAAGGATATAGGAATTTTGTCACATATTGTATTTGCAACTACCCTTGTAGACATGTATGGAAAGTGTGGAAGCATAGACAAGGCATGTGAATTGTTTGACATGATGCCTCAAAGAAATGCACAATCTCATGGAGTGCAATGATTGCAAGATATGCATAAAATGGATTATTTGAAAATGATTTATAAACTTTCAAGCAATTGCAAATGGCATAAACCAAATTCCTGTAACAATAATTGATCATCATATTAAATATTTAATATAAACTATCATATACATAATGTCATGAACAAAACATCTAGTCTATATACAAAGTCATATAGGCATGTCCAAACAAAGCCATACATGCATATACAAAAATATACATCGGTAACATACAAAAGTATGTATACAAATCCATCTAAGCATACAAACAATGTCCCAAAAACTAGTTTCCTATGGACTTTCATCAAATAATCGGTAGCTCTTGCTTGACCGTGAAGATGGAGAGCCAATCAGTGACTCATCATCTCTCTACCATCGAGTAGACCTCCTCGATAGACGTTCTTGTAGCTCCACTTGTTAATACAATCAAATAATATGCATATTAATATAGAAAACATGAAATATAATATCACATATGTAATCGATCACTTACCGCTATCCAATGATCACTCTCGATCATCTTTTCTCTCTCTTCATCCGTAGTTAGACGACTGGAGTTGTGACCTCCTGTGAGAAGCATCAAGAAGAAAAATTGACTAAACATAAATATCATTTATGTACATCAAATGGCATGAGATAAAATAAGAAATACAAAATTATGACATACAGGTTCCCACACAAACTGCACAAATGTGGGGACAAATGGTGCCTACTACTCTCACCCTCATTAGCCTGGGTAAGATCATCAGCGTGCTATGCTAGAGACTACGTGAGAGTAGTCAATGAATGTAATTTCTCCACCTCAACACTCTCCTTCAAAGTCGAAGGGAGTGACACACATTCTGGCCTCAATAGGGGTCTAGGTACACAGTTTTCATCTCGTTGAGCCCCCTCTCTATCTTTGGAAGAACCACCACCTCTACCCTGGAATTCTTAAATGTCAAAATAATTGGGAATCTTCTTGAGGATGAACTCGCAATGGAGTTTCCTCAAGAAATATTGTGGCACCTCATTGTTGTTTCATGGACACTCATCGAAGACCATGTACCATGTATCCCAAAAGTTTTGGGATATATCTTAATTCCTACACCAATGAATAGGGAACCGTTTGCAAGTTTCTTCTAATCTTTGGCTAGTTTTAGGATTAGTAAAGTGTGCACATAATTGAGATTTTGTAAATTTTTCATTCTTCACTTGTTCATAAGACAATTTGTCGGCATAGTATTGTCGACACCTCTCCCTACAGTCTTGAAATTCGGTGATTTGTTTTGTCACTGATTCAGTGTGGGAAACAATCTCCTCTAATGACTTCACAAGCACTCTCCTACGATTGATGCTTGCACTTGGATTGTTTAACATTTCAATAAGAGTTTGAAGATGGCTTTTCTTTTCTTCTTTTTGCCCTAGGTAGTTTTCTTGAGTATCCCTTACATTGTGATGACGTGAACGTGGGTTTGGAGGGTTTTGTGGGTTGTTTTGACCCTCAGTTGGATTTTTTTTCTCTTGCCTCACTAACTATAAATGCAATATAAGAAACTAATTAAACATTGCAAAAGTTAAAAATTCTTTTCAAACTAACAAAAATTAATCAAACCCAACCTTCTTTGCCTGCTAGACCCTCGACATTTGCTTCATGATGTCTTTCGGAGCAGGTTCAGCAAGGTGGCATCATGAAAACATCGATTTCTCTCTTGCACTTTCTTGGTTTCACCTTCCTTGAACGTGCTTGCGCTATATTGTTTGTTTTTTTCTGCAAACTAACTCTTTTGGCCATAGGTAATGGGAGAAATGGTTGTTTTTTGCACTTTTAAAAAAAAAAATAATGCACTCGCATTTTGATGTGTATGGGACCAAAAAGTTGCCTTGGCAACCTTTTGGTCCCTCATCTTTGTGCATATACCCTTCATTAGATTTTAGAGTCACTTCTTCGAAAGCTTCAAGTGCTTCTTTGTAGCAGTGTAAGGTCTGTAAAACTAACATACTAAAAATAACCTTCGAAAAAGCATTATGATACCAAATTATCAAATTTAGAATAAATTATTTATAACATGAAGCAGAAATAGAGACAAAATTAATTAACTTTCATCATTATATCCAAGTAGGATTACATACATCAAAGAATCAATAAGGTTGTGCCTTTACAATTTCATGCCATGTAGGCTTATACATGAATAACATAATAGAAAATAATATCTTCCGCACGTGCATCGTGGAACTCAAGAAAGCAAGAGAGAGAGAGAGAGAGAGAGAGAGAGAGAGAGAGAGAGAGAGAGAGAGAGAGAGAGAGAGAGAGAGAGAGAGTGCATTATCGTGGTGATATCCACCCTACCACAAAGCATAAAGCTTCCCCATGCTTTCCTACTGGAAAGCCTAACCCATCACGAGGGGTCTAGCAAACTAGAACCAACATAGGTGAAAGAATCTGGTGGTCTACTTAACTCATTATGCAAGAATGAAAAACTACACCACAACTCATACATACATTTCAAGTAAGGTAAAATACTTATACAAAGAAATGTTATCCCTTTCAAAGAATAGTCATTCATTCTTGATATCATGATCATATATCTTGTACATAATTAATGAATAGAAGTTGAATTCATTCATCTATCAAGTCAAATTAGGTTTCTTTCCCATAACACATAACAATAAGTGTATACAAAACCCCAAATCATAGGACATCCATTCGTAAAACATAACACACATTAACACCATGGTGGACTTACAAGCATGACTCAAGCATATGCAATTGATTGAATAGTCTAAGAGTCTATTTTCTAGGCATACTATCATTTTGATTTCAATACCAAGCTTTTAAGAAATAATTGATACTTATGCATGTTACCAAATACAAGGTTATGCGTAAAAAGTCAACAATCTTCTTTATCTTATGACTATTTTTAGGATAAATTTATCTCCTAGATTATAGTTTATAAACAAAATTAGGGAGATCATCCTCATTTGACTATATTGATAATTACCTCTACTGGTTCTTCCCAGAGCTGCCATTTCTAATAGTACACAAGGAATAGCTTGTTTTACATTTTATAACAGTTCTAATAATGGACCCCTTTTTGGGTTATGAAAGATAGAATTTGTTCAAAGTTTCACTATTAGTTTATACAATCCTTCAAGTACAATAATCAATTTCACCCTGTTCCACTAATGTTGTTGAAATTATTCTATTCATGGCAAAATAAACACAATGTGTGAAATACACCAATCTTGTTTGCATGTTTATGTCTAAGAATCTAAGTCACATACATTACTCATTCGATTTAAAAGATCTACACATCAATGATATGTTATGAAGAGAAAGATTGAGTTTCTGAAATTGAAAGCAATTGTTTGAATAATCAATTTTGTTGTTTCTCCTATTACTTTTGAATATACAACCATACTATTCAAGTCAATGGGAAACATTTAATGATAGACGATTACCAGTTTACCCAAAACAACTGTATTACTATCATTATTGATTCATTTTACTCATTATTTTTCTATGTTTCTATAGATAAATGAGAGCACAACAATTTCTTATATATATATATATCTTCCTATTTGCACTGGTTAAATGAAACTTTTACACAAAAATACTAGTCATTGAATTTATACATTAAATCTAATCTATGCTGGAATAGCAGTGTACACAAAATATATATACATCTATAATAGGGAATTAATAGTCATATATATATAATAAACCAATTGTTGGCATAAAATGCATTCACAGTGAAATAAAATCATATAAATAAGAGCTCGAAAGAGGTTTTAATTTCAATTGAAACTATATTATAATGGTGACTGTTGTAATTGAGACAAAGTTTAATTTAAAATTTTATATATAAAAAAAATTGCATCTTACATTCTATGAGGTGATGGCCTCATTGTGGAGAGTCACAGCCTTAAGGCTGTGACCTCCACAAAGGGGCCACCATGGGAGGTTGCGGCCCCTTCAACAAGCCATAAAGCCTGTGGGAGGTGTCATAGCACTCCCATGACCTCCCTTTAGGGACACCGCTGGGATGGCTATAGGTCCCCCAATCATTTCAATATAAATATTTTTTTTAAAATTTTCACTATGAAATTTAATACCTTTAATAATTGAAGATGATATATATATTATAACAAAAATCAAAACCAATACTGTATTAAAATAGTAATAAAAAAAATAAATATATTAACATCAAAATGAAAAATAATATCAGTATACATAATAAACTATAATAAAATTCTCAATATAATTGGTAATAAAAAAACAATAACAGTAATAACACCACTAATATGAAAATTAATAATAGTAAATATAAATATATATAATATCAGATATAAAGAAATTAACGGTGTTTCACAATTGCTAGTATGGGGATTACGAACAATAATATATATATATATATATATCGCAAAATAATAATCATAATATTGATAATAGCGATAATAAAAATAATAATGATCTATCTCTTGCTAGAAAAATAAAGCTATGACAAAAATCCAATCAGTCTCACAATTTCAGACAAATAAACTATTCCATACATCCAAAATATGACATTACGGATAAAAACCTGTTCAATACGCTTCCTAGTGATTGAATCCTTTTGATTCTCCTCTCCTTCTATCCGTCCTCTTTTGCTTCCGCTACTATATCTAAAATTTTCTCTTCCTCTGCTCTTTCTTGGTTTTTGAGAATGAATATTGTGTGCGAGAATAAGAGAGTTTTTCTATTTATTTACTTTCTTTTCTTCTCACCTCTTTCTTTCTATCTTTTTCTTTTTTTTTCTTTGTTTTTGTTACGTTGGAAAATGTCCTCTTGGGGGCTTTTCCCTCTTCAGGTTTAGCTCTTGGGTCCTTTAGAATGCATTTAGAGCATCTTGCATGATTTTGATGACTCCCGATGAGAAAACCCTGAAGTTTCATGGAAAATGAGACTTAGAGGATGTACTTGACACGATCCCTGCCTGAAATAGGGGGGAGGAATTGGGCGCCCGCACCCTAGTCTTGCCCTATTTTAGGTTAGGACCTATTTTTGGGTGTCGGTTTATGACCGTTATTTAGGTCCTATGAAGTTTGAATTATGAAATTCTTAGCGGGAATGTTTGTAGTTGCATATATAAGCATGATTAGTGATTCATTTGTAAACTAGATAATATTTTTGATTCATAAGCTTATGTGAAAGTGATTCAAGGCATTCATTGTGTGGTAGAGCAATATTTTGTGTTGTTATTATGTTTGTATTTGCAGATTTGGCACCCATCTCCTCATGGCATGAAGAGCATCTTCCTTCCATGAGATCTTCACTACAAGGTGATATCAATTGTGTTTTCTATCATTTATCATTTGAATTTTGCCTCTATCCTGTAGGGATACATACTCTTTATTTGTCAATAGTGTTCAGAAGACTTGAATGTCTCTCCGGGGCTTGACTAAGGCAAGCCTCTAAACACCACAACCCCCAACCCACTTTTCTGTGATTACAGGTTATAGGTTGTGAAAGCAAAAGAAGTGGAGTTGCAGTAGAGCAGTGCAGACTGTCGAAATTGCAGATCAAAGAAGAAAACATGGACCTGGACTCGAGCGCCCGCTCATTAGTCCTCCGGATCTTGCAATTGTAAAATCTTTAGAACAACAGGAACAAGTTGCAGACAACATTCCCAGATCTCGACAAAAACTGTGGCATTGGACTAGGGTACCCGCTCATTAGTCCCCAAATTTTTTGCACACTAAACTTTGAAATCTGGTGCGCATTTGGTTGTCATTTGATATCTCTATGCGTGATCATTTTCTGTAATTTGTTCGTTTGTTTATGATTTCATGAAATTAGGGTTTTGAGCATAATTGGGCTTAACTGACAACAAAATCATACAATTCCAATATTCCCATATGTTCCAAGTGACAGGAGATCTGTAATAGAGTTCTCTACTCGGTTGAATGTCCTTGAATGTTTAGTGGTGAAAGGAGGATCAACACAGACCATTAAAATCAATCCTCTTCATTTTTAACCCTAAACATTTTGGTGAACCTGTGTTTTTGAACTTTCTTGTACCTTATTGAGTGTTGTACTTCAGATTTACATTCATTTCATTCATTCATTTCATTGTTCATCTTATTGCATTAAAAAAATTACAAAAAAATTAAAATTTTTTGAAAAAAATTAGCATTTTTAGCTTGCATTTTCAAATAATTTGAATTAGTTGGCATTGAATTTCAATAAATTTATGTCATTATCATCATATGTGATTTAAAATACATAATTGTTTCATTCATAATTCATTTACATTGCATTTTCATTCTTAAAATAATAAAAATTGCTTGAAATTGTGCATTTTCCCATATAACCTAGTTTTGTATTAGCTAGGGTTTGTAGTCAAAATCTTGTTCCAGATTTTACTACCCTTTTAAAACACTCATTAGGACTGATTTATAACTATAGTGTTGCATCATAGTGGTTTTCTTGCAAAATTTCATGCCTAGGGTTTGAAAACCCTACTTTTTCACTAGATTTGGCCTTATCGTCTCTCTAGAATTGTAACATAGGCATGTTGTGAAGAATTTTTCTGTACTAATTGGTTGTTATCAGGGTTACAATCTACTGCCCCTCCTAAAATTCTTTACAACACCCTTTTTATTGGGTCTTTGCATTGAAAGTTCTTTGAAAAATTGCATATTTTAGTGTCTTTTCACTAGGTGTTGACTTGTCATCACTCTAGGTTTCCATAAAAAGCATGTTGTGAAGGATATTATTGCTTTGTTAGACAAATATCAGACATTATTTTTTGCACTTCATCAATTTCCATACAACACCTTTTCTTTCACCTATTTGCATTGAAAAAAGTTAAAAAATCAAGCTTTTTAGGTCATTCACATATAGTTTTGCACTTGTTTCTTGCATAACTTTTGAAAAGCTTTTAAAATCTGATTTTACATTGATGTTACAAGATATTTCACCATGGCATCTTCATTTCATTTCTCTTTGGTATCTTTACATGCATATATCAAAAACTTCGAGAGTTTCTACAAATTTCTTATTATGAATCCTCATGTTCTCACTTATATACAAGCTATGTATCACAAGGATATATTTAAATGCTCTTCATTTGAAATCCTTGGCTATGTATCTGATTATGACAACTTCATATCTCTCATGAGTACATACCCTTAGGTAGTAGAAGATTTAACAAGACACATTGAGAATAATGAGTGTGAAACTCCTCTTAATGCTTTGGAATTAATAGCTAAAATATATGGTGATGATGATGAAGATGATTCTATAAGTTATCCTACTTATCCTATAGTTGAATGTCCAAGGATCTTAGATGAGAAGACTATGGATAACTCTATTAATGACACAATACCTAATCTTCCTACAAACACTATACCTTCCTCTCATTCCAATGCTCTCCTTGGCCAAGATGTAGCATTAGTGAATGAGAAAAGGTCTCTCACATCAAATCCTTTAGGGATAGATGTTGAGTTTAATCAAGAGGAAAACAATGTTAATTCAATCTTCATTAATAGACTTTGTAGCAATATTTCTAAGATGATTGTCCGAGGGGCACCTAGTGCACCCTCTTGCTTAAAGCCAATGATTATAGTTCAAGGTAGAACTCTTGATTACATTTACAAATATGCACAACAAATTACTCAAACAAGTCTAGGTGTTCAAAATGTGGCACAACATCCTATAATTGCTCACACATACAACACCCGTAATAACAAGCAAAGTAAGCAAGCACCGCATGTGCCTATCTCTCTTCCATGTTCTCAACCTATTCTCCCTCCACCTATCCTTACTCATAAAAGTGGTCAGGAATATGATCTTGTTGAGTAGCTTCACGCTACTCCGGCTAAGATCTCTCTTTGGGATTTAACACAAACTTCACCTACATATCATGGAATGCTCCAATAATCTTTACAAAAGGTGGTTGTCTCACCTACTACTAAGCCAAATGATGTGGCATCTATATTAGATAGTATGCATGTGACAAAAATGGATATTCTCTTTCAGCCACATGAATTACCGTCAATTGAAGTTCAAAACCAATATGATCCACTTATGATATTTGTCAAAATAAATAAAACATTGATAAAATGAGTTATGATTGACAATGGATTGGCTCTTAATGTTTGTAATTGACCTACTACACAAAATCAAGGCCGGCACATCAAAAATCAAACTGGATAAACTTAGCATTCGTAGCTTTGATAATCATAATAGTCAATCAGTAGGTACTATAACCTTACTTGTAAAGGTGGGTCATGTGATTATATCTACCCTGGTTCATGTCATGCCTAGTTCTTTATCTTACAACATGATTCTTGGTAGACCTTGGATTCATGCATTGTGGACGGTTCCTTACACCCTACATTGTTTAATCAAATTTATATTCAAAGATAAACTTCATACTATTCATGCTGATCCTGAATCGGATAATTGCTTACATATTGAAATGCAAAAACAAGTTTACAATCATATGAGCTTAAACAATTTACAAGTTGATTCATCAATGCCTCTTGCCACGAATAGTGTTGTGCATGACTCTACACCATCAAATGCACTCTTTGGTGATGATTGGGGCTCATTAGATTTTAACCCTTGTGGTATAGGGGAATATAAAATTAATAGCCTTGACACATCAAAGAGCATCGATCTCATCTAATCAATCTTTTGAAGCACCTGAGAAACCTAAGGTCCCCTTGGTAGAAAATAAAAACAATACTCTCACTTATACTACAAATTACGAGACCTATGAGGCTTCACTATCCCCTAAAGAAATGACATCCCTCTATGGTCAAGGATTTAAAATCCTTTATAACAACTGTAAATATTTAGGTAAGGGATGTGGTGTAAATCAACAAGGAATTTGAGTACCTATAGAATCTGCTTCAAGACATTACTCAAGTGGCATTGGATATAATCCTTTTAAAGAAAAGAAAGCCTCTCGTCATCTTAAACTTAATGTTAATGCAATATCAACAAGACCAAAGCAACATGTGAGATATCCTGAGCTGAAAAGCCACACTCGTAGCAACTACTATAGTTGCTCTCAAGGGTGGCCTCTCCCTGGATATGTATGTTCTTAACATCGAATCCTATTAGGTAAGTATTTCTAACCCTAGTGGTCACCTATGCGGTAGCATAATTAGCTCATGTGTGTAACCTCCACTACCATGTTGTGTTTCCTCCGTGATGTGTTATGTGTTGTTTAGGCCTCCTGGGATGACCCTTGATTCTCTTATAAGGTCAAGGATATTGAGAGACTCCCTCTATTGTGACCTTCTTCTATTTATATCATCACTCTTCTATATTGCTTCTCCTCTATTTTCACTATTGTGTGTTGTGTCTTACAGACATAGTGTTGCAGTTGATGACTTGGGGGCACCCTTCTACGTGACTGTCCCTAAGGCACTTGTTTCTCCTCTCTTGATTTATTGTTTCCTTTCGTCTAGTGGTTCTATCTAGTGGGCGGATGATGAAAAAAAACATATTATACTGATATAGACCTAGTGTCCCTTCAACGAGAAATAAAAAAATGGACCAAGTCCTTACATGATGATGGGGTTGAAATATATATTATTTGACACTTGGCTAGTAGAATCACCCTACGTGATCTTGATTTTGTCTTATCGCACTAACAAACCATAATAATACTATTGCTCTATGTACTTTGTTTATCTCTGAATCTCACCTTGGCTACACTCAGTTTTGAGATTTCTGTGGTATAGCCCCACGGTTATACTCAGTCTTTGAATCCATAGTATAACCTTGGCTCTCTATGTGAATGATCATATGCATTGTTGTTTATCATGATTATATGGAGGCTAACACTTTTCTTGCAGGAATGTGTTTGTGGGAACATTTGGTGATCATAAAGTACATGTCACCTCCGGGGGGCATGGGATTTGCGAGATTCCTTGTTCCCTTGTGTATTTTCTTCCTACCTTAACATGCTTGATATTATGGCATGATATCAACCACCTTAAGATGGGGGCATATATAAGGTAAGTTGTCTGCTCTAGATGCTAGTAAAGTCTGTTTGAACAATCTTGAAATATGTTTCATATACCTCCTTTTCACCATAAGGTGTCTCCGTGATGTAGGTGGGGTTGTATACTTTTGAGCTCATACCTCCTTTTCACTGTAAGGTGTCTCCGTGATGCGGGTGGGGTTGTATGCCATGCTTCCTTTTCATTGTAAGGCATGTCTGTGATGCGGGTGGGGTTGCATTTTTAAAAGTCCTCTCAGTAGGCGGGGAGTGGACCTAAGACTATCTTAACCCTTAAGCGTGTCTTCGGCGATTGTTGTGGTGAAGCGCAATCGTTAGTGTGTACCTATAATGTGCTTGAGATAGTGATGAACCTAGAAATAGGTACACTCCATTACTTGTCTGCTGTGTTTTCTCCATGTCTTCTTTATGTGTGTGTATTGCATGTTTGTTCCCAAGCATAGTCTTAAAGACCGGTGGTGATGAGTCCCTCCTATGCTTTGGGATTTGTATGGCATGCTTGATTTGTATTACATGTCTGTTGCCCCATATATAGTCTAAAGACCGATGGCGATGAGTCCCTCTTACATTATGGGTGGTGTGTTTACTTTCCTTATACTTGCATTCTGCATTTCATATATGAGAAAAAGAAAAAAAAATCATCACTGCGTTCATTGCATTCACTGTGTTTTGCGTGTCTTCAATACTATCTTCTCTATGTTTTGCATGATTGTAACTGTCTTCTCCATGTTTTGCGTGCCTGTTACTATCTTCATTGTGACTGGCGTGTCTTCTCTGTGCTTGGCGTGTTTGTTGTGTTTGTTGATCATACTTTAATGCATGTATTGGCCTTGCGTTTATACATACATTAAAGTGGGGGCTAAATGTTACATCAGAAAATGTCCCCTTGGGGGCTTTTCCCTCTTAAGGTTTAGCTCTCAGGTCCTTTAGAATGCATTTAGAACATCTTGCATGATTTTGATGATTCCTGATGAAAAACCCTGAAGTTTCATGGCAAATGGACTTAGGGGATGTACTTGACATGATCCCTACCTAAAATAGGGGGAGGACTTGGGCGCCCGCAGCCTAGTCC
This sequence comes from Cunninghamia lanceolata, assembly GCA_027924645.1. Classification (NCBI taxonomy): domain Eukaryota; kingdom Viridiplantae; phylum Streptophyta; class Pinopsida; order Cupressales; family Cupressaceae; genus Cunninghamia; species Cunninghamia lanceolata. Next base: position 3,399,451 of record BSBN01000516.1, read on the forward strand.
TGCCCTATTTTTGGGTGTCAATTTATGATCGTTATTTAGGTCCTATGCCGACATCCTAAGTTTGAATTACGACATTCTTAGCGGGAATGTTTGTAGTTGCATATATAAGCATGATTAGTGATTCATTTGTAAACTAGATGGCATTTTTGATTCATAAGCTTATGTGAAAGTAATTTAAGGCATTCATTGTGTGGCAGAGCAGTGTTTTATGTTGTTATTGTGTTTGTATTTGTAGATTTGGCATCCATCTCCTCATGGAATGAAGAGCATCTTGCTTCCATGAGATCTTCACTACAAGGTGATATCAATTATGTTTTCTATCATTTATCATTTGGATTTTACCTCTATCCCATAGGGATACACGCTCTTTATCTGACAACAGTGTTCGAAAGACTTGAATGTCTCTCTAGGGCTTGACTGAGGCAAGCCTCTAAACACCACAACCCCCAACCACTTTTCTATGATTGTAGGGTATAGGTTGTGAAAGTGAAAGAAGTGGAGTTGCAGTAGAGCAGTGCAAATTGTTAGAATTGTAGATCAAAGAAGAAAACATGGAGCTAGACTCGAGCACCCGCTCATTAGTCCTCCGAATCCCGCAACTGTAAAATCTTCAGAATAGCAGGAACAAGTTGTAGACAACATTCCCAAATCCTGACAAAAATTGTCGCATTGGACTAGGGTACCTGCTCATTAGTCCCCAAATTTTCCGCACACCAAACTTTGAAATTTGGTACGCATTTGGTTGTCATTTGATATCTCTGTGTGATCATTTTTTGTAATTTGTCTGTTTGTTTATGATTTCATGAAATTAGGGTTTTAGCATAATTGGGCTTAATTGAACAACAAAATCACACAATTCCAATATTCCCCTATGTTCCAAGTGATAGGAGATCTGTAGTAGAGTTCTCTACTCGGTTGAATGTCCTTGAATGTTTAGTGGTGAAAGGAGGATCAACACAAACCATTTAAATCAATCCTCTTCATTTTTATCTCTAAACAATTTTTGTGTTTTTTCTAAATTTAAGTCTTTTTTTATTGTTTTATTTGTTTTTATCTTTTGTTTTGTTTTTCTAAGTTTGCTTTTTTTCTTTTTCTAATAATTATCTTTAATTTATCAAATAAAAACACATATTCTATTTTCAAAAAACATGTATTTAATAACTAATATAATTTTATTAATTAAATTTGAAACACAATTAATTCTAAAATAATAAATGATAGTAATTCTAATTCTTCCTATATAATTTTAAATAAAAATCACTTTATGAATAAATTAAAGCTACTTTATTTCACTAAGAGCATTTTTAATATTAACTAACACTCAATTAAATAATAACTATCAAACATAACAATAATTTTTATTTTCTATTTAAAATAAGAAGTAATATATTAATATGATTAATTAATGCCACTAAATGCCATCAAGTGTGTGTGTGTAGATTTCTTTCACCACAATCGCTTTCAGTCAACTAGACACCCCCTCCTCGATGATACTCTCTCTCTCTCTCTCTCTTTGTCAAGAGTATATTCCTGTTACGCACATGAGTCAAAGTTTGGTCAACAATCATTAAAATAGTAATATTAAATTAAAAATTAATTATTGAGAATAGGGGTTATGACATCCTTCCCCCCCTTAAAAGAATCATTGTCTCGATGATCAACTTAACTGAAGATAAAATTTCATACCTCTTTAATTTTGTTTTACCTCAATGCCAAAATCAGCCCACCTAACAATGCGTCATTGCTCCAAGCACCTGTTAGTTCATAACTACAAAAATTCCTCTAACATTCATTCACTTGCACACATCATTAGCATGTTATTGTTCATCAAATCAACTCATTTCTATACTTTACAAAAAATAAAAGCATGCAAGCTAATTCATTTCCTTTATAAAATCTTATTCATACTCTAGACATTTTCATAAAAATAAAACAATATGTTCATTTTGTCAACATGCCTACTCACATGAGATAGCAGAATAGTTGCCCTTATGATGAAAAACAAGCATCCCATACTACTTGTTATCATCATTGGAAAATCTCACTTATTCATTTTCTTCATAAAATCTTATCCATATTCCAAACATTTACATAAAAATAAATAATTATGTTCATTTTGTCAACATGCCTACTCACACGAGACATCAAAACAATTTCCCTTATGATGAAAAATAAGCATCCCATACTAATTGTTATCATCATTGGCACATCAAAAAGTCTCAACAACAGCAGTATCAACAAGGTCTTTGACTTGAAATATAAAAGATAAGAAGATCATAGGACTTCAACATATAAAAAGATCATCACATGATTAGAAAGATCATAGATAAGAAGTTCATCATGATTTTAATAATGATACAACCATTATCAACAAAAGTAAATCTTGAACTATAATTGGGAAAAAGAAACTTCCTATTGATAGAGATATTTAAAATGTACAATTTCTACAATTTTTCAAGTGTAGTCAGAGTTCATAGAGAAAGAAGTATGAATACATGCTATATCCATTTTCTGAATTATGTAAAGAGATTCAAATGTACCATCTATTTTCAAAAGCATGGTTAAGGTGCTTTTTCCACCCAACCATGAACACAACACTTCCCTAGGATTCTTCGTAACTTGAAGAAATCCCAGTCCTGCATGAGGCACCTAGAAACCCATAACAAAAGGGCAGGAGGGAAACTCTTGATGCAAGCCTGATGCCTTATATGCATTCTATACTAGAATGAACATATTTCTCACATACAAGATGTGGCAGAGAAATATATAACATAGAAACAAGACATTCATTATCCATCTATTTCAATGGTACAATATCCATCTATTTTAATGGTACAATATAGCTTTGGCCAAAGCATAAATACAAAAAGTGGTTGATCTTGAAAAAGAAGATCACCTTCTTTGTTAACCCATATTTGGCATCCTGTTTCAGAAGGTAAGCTTAAAGCTTATCACACACAACATGTTCAACAAGAATAATCTATCTCAAATTGCATAAAAATATAGATCAGATAATATGATAGTGAAAGGAAGCTAGGTGTGCAGAAATCGCTTCCTACACTAATCTAATGAGGGGAGGAGAGTGCAAATTCAATTTTATCCTTACTATTACAGTAATGTTAAACCATTAACAAAGATATTGCAACAAACACATAAACAAGAAAGTGAGATAAAAGAAGAGAGACAAGATATACGTGGGGAAAACCCTTATTAGGTGAAAAAACCCACACTCTAAAACCTGCACAATGTATTATCAAAACTGAAATGGTTTACAATACACTTGTAATGTAAGCTCTCAGGAGTCTTCGACACTCATATCTGGAGACAAACTGGCGGCATAATAGTACCTATTAGACTTATAATACATCTCTCAAAAGCACATGTTTATATAACAAATACAAGGCAAATATGACTCCACATTGGAATGGGCGTCCAACATTGCCTCATGGCCCAAAACCCATGCCTCTGGACACTTGTCCAACTCTATAGGATGCTCTTGACACTTGTCAAGTCACCCCATCCCAAGGAGGTTGCCTATTTTCAAAATGGGCTATGACAGATGCTCTTACGACTCTTACAACTGTCATAGAATCTGTCATAGCTGTCATAACTTACAACTATAAGAGAATTTATCATACACAGAATATAAATAGCATATTCTCTTACAACATGTCATAGTCCACCTTGGGGTGTTCAAAGATGCTTTTTTCAAAGATGCTCTTCGACACATGTCTTCACCTGTCATAGAATCTCCTATTTCCTACTCTTACATGTCATAACTTTGTCATATGAATCTGTCATGACCGTTACAGTCAATATTCCCTTACACAACATCCAAGATAATGGCACATGGCAAAATATTCCTACCACTAAGTGGGATGCCTATCTCCTCATGTGAGGACAAAATTACATGTCATATGCCATGTAGGATGACACATCACCGTGCCAACTCCCACAATATGACAACATAGGATTTGCATCCAAATTATATAATAGGCAATAAATAAATAAATACAATGAAATAATACAAGGAATTACCAAGGTTGAGACACCTTAATTCCTAACATTCTCCCACTTGTCGAACACCTTGTAAGAGCCAATAGAATTAACAAGATTTAATTGCTATAGGCCGAGAGGCCCATAGACTCCGAACACCATTTAAACTTCTCTGTACCCACTAGTTTCGTCAATGCATTTGCAACATTCTTCAAAGTATCTACCTTCTCCAAATTTACCTTCCCATCCTCTACCATGTCTCACACGAAGTGAAACTATACATCAATATGCTTTGTTCTAGCATGGAAAGTTAGATTCTTCGCAAGGCAAATCACACTCTGACTGTCACAACTGATTGTAATCTGACCTACATCAACACCAATATCTGAAAACAATCTCTTAAGCCAAATGGCTTCCTCACAAGCATGAGTTGCAGCCATGTACTCAGCTTTTATAGTGGACAAAGCAACCATAGGTTGTCACTTACTCATCCACCTAATTGCACCACCAAACATAGTGAACACATAGGCCCTGGTGGATCTCCCACTATCAATGTCACATGCCCAATCAGAATCCACAAATCCATGAATACAAACTAAATACGGAGGTTCTATAGCATTGCCATGATAACAAATGGAATACTCGGAAGTACCCCTCAAATATTTGAACACTCACTTAACTGCATCCTAATATACTCATCCAGGATTAGCCATAAATCGACTAAGGACTCCCATTGCTTGGGCAATGTCTGGTCTTGTGCAGACCATAGCATACATCAAACTGCCAACAACACTAGCATAAGGTACTCTGCTCATGTCCTCCACCTCACTAGGAGATTTTCGACAATCATTAACAGACAACTTTGTCCCCAAAGAAATAGGAACACACAATGGTCTACAATTTGCCATGCTGAACCTGTCCAACATGGTCTTCACATACTTACTCTGGCTTAACCAAAGTTTTTTGTTAGCTCTGTCTCTTTTGATTTCCATTCTCAGAATGTACCTGGCTACCCCAAGATTTTTCATCTCAAACTGTGTTGACAACTGAGACTTTAAATCAGAAATCATATTCTTACCATTCCCAATCAACAACATATCATTAACATACAATGCAATAATGAGAATGCCATCATTGTTAAGTTTTTAATACACATAATGATCTGATTTCGATCTCAGATAATCAATTGACAACACAAAGGCATCAAACTTCAAGTACCACATCCTAGGAGACTGCTTCAAACCATACAAAGACTTCTTAAGTTTGCAAACCAAATTTTCTTTACCTTTCTCTATGTAATGCTCTAGCTATGACATGTAAATCTCTTCCCCATGAAGAAAAGTTGTCTTCACATCTATCTGTTCTACCTCTAAGTCATAAGAAGCTACAAGAGATAATAGGAATCTAATGGATGTTAGCTTTGCAATGGGAGAGAAAATTTTACCATAATCAATTCCCTCCACTTGTGAGTACCCCTTCACAACCAATCTAGCCTTGTACTTTTCAACACTGCCATCTGCACTAAATTTCTTCTTGAACACCCATTTGCAACCAATGGGTTTCCATCCATCAGGCAAAGGCACAAAGTCCCATGTTTTATTCTTTTCCAAAGAAGCCATCTCATCTTCCATGGCCTCCTTTTAGGAACCTGCATCTTTCATGTCCATAGCCTCTTTCATAGTTCTAGGCTCATCAGTGTTAGTAAGTAAAGAAAAAGCACAACTAGAATCAAGTAATGAATAACCAAACCTATTAGGTTGCTTTCTTGTTCGTGTAGACCTCCTCAATGGCTGAGGTTGAGGTTCTACTTCTTCTTCTCAGCTTTCAGAGCTGCTAGAGCTCTCCTCATCATCAGGTCTACAGGGTTTGTTTGTTTAGTTTTCTCAGGGGTAGAAGGAAACTGAACCACATCTTTCTTTTCTATCTATTATGGCTGTAGAATAATGGAAGAAGGTGTTAGCTCTTTAAAGATAACACTTTTGCTATACAACACTTTTTCAGCCATAGGATCTCAAAGTTTGTATCCTTTCACACTGACACCATAGCCAATGAAATACATTTAACAGCCTTGTTCTCCAATTTATACCGTTTCTCCCTAGGCACATGTGCATATTCCTCACAACCAAAGACACGACGATGTCTAACTGAAGGATTCTTACTAGACCACACCTCCATAGGTGTCTTACTAACAAGAGTTGATGTAGGAGATCTGTTTATCAGATAGAGAGTAGTGGCAACAACTTCAGCCCAAAACTTTTGTTCAAGGCTTGCTCCACTAAGCATACTCATAGCCTTCTCCATCAGTGTCCTATTCATCCTCTCTACAACTCCATTTTGTTGTGGGGTTTATGGAGTTGTCTTATGCCTTTCAATCCCTTGCTCTTTACAAAACTTATCAAACTCTGCCAAACAAAACTCACCACCATTGTCAGTTCTCAAACACTTAATCTTTTTACTAGTCTGATTTTCAACAAGGCTTTAAACTCCTTAAACCAACTAAAGACTTCAGTCTTGCTTCTGATAAAATAAACCCATGTCCTACTGTAATCATCTATGAAAGATACAAAATATATAGATTTTGAAATCAAAGGAACATTAACAGGACCAAACACATTAGAATGAATAAGATCCAATATACCAGAAGACTTGTGAGAACTAGAGTAAAATTGAACACAATTTTTCTTTCCATAAATGCAATGTTCACAAAAGTCAAACTTGAGATTACAATCATTTAACCCTTCAATGAGGTTTTTATTTTTCAGGGTACGTAGACCCTTCTCACCAATGTGGCCATATCTCAAATGCCATAACATAGTCTTTTTAGCAGGAAGCTTAGCTTCCATAGCATGTGCACTACCATCAAAACTAGTTACAATAGATTTCTTCACTGTTCATTCAGATGGTGGGGATGAAGTGATTGCAACTTGTTTCTTCAAGTCAAAAGAACTATTGCACTGTGAAGTGCATGCCTCCAGCTGAAACAAACTGCCTCTCTAAGTACCCTTCTCAAGCACCATAGATCCTCTAGTCATCTTGCATCTATCCTTCGAAAAGACAACCTGTACACTTGTATCATTCAACATACTTATAGAAAGCCGGTTCCGTGCAAGGCCTGGAATGTGCATAACTCCAGTGATCCCCTTCACTCATCCATCAAGGAATCGGATTGAGACTCTTCCACGACCAACAATCTTCAGATGAGAGTCATCACCTAGGTACAATCTTCCACCATCAAACTCTTCATACTTCGTGAACCAGTCTCGATGTGAGGTAATGTGGAATGATGCACCAGAATCAATCAACCACACATCATCAGATACATGGGTGGCTAGGGCTGCGATGAAGGCATCACCATCATCTTGTGACTTGTCAGAATCTAAATTAGGAGCTTTCTTCTTCTTTTTCTTCTCCTCTTTGCATTCCTTTCAGAAATGCCTAGTTTTACCATAGTTCCAACAGAGAGCCTTGAACTTTCCAGGAGATTTGGATCTTCCCTTATCACCTTTCTTGTCCTTCTTCTTCCCTTTCTCTTTAGGTCTTCCACGAACTGCAAGAGCATCTTTGGCTACCTCAGAAGACTTTCTCCGCATTTCTTTAGATAACAGCGAAGACACCACATCTTCCATCTTGAAGGTGGTAGTGGTGCTTCCGATAGCCATGACAAGATGATCCCACGAATCTAGCAATGAACAAAGTAGGGTCATACATCGATCCTCCTCCATTTTCACACCCATAGATGTCAACTGTGCAACAATCATGTTGAAAGAATTCATATGGTCCGCAATAGATCCTTTGTCTTCCATCTTCAGAGAAAACAACTTCTTTTTCAGGAAAAGTTTGTTTACCAAGGACTTGGCCTGATAAACATCACCCAACTTCTTCCAAAGATCTTTCGTGCTCTTCTCCTCGTGGACATTCAATAGGACAGAGTCAGCTAAACAGAGTCTTATGAGACCCTTAGCCTTCCGATCTTTGAGGTCCCAATCAACTTGTGACATTGCTATAGGTTTCACACTAGATACGATTTCCCATAGGTCACGATCAACAAGTAGGTCCTCCATCTTGAGTTTCCACAACTCAAAATTAGTGCCATTGAATTTCTCAACCTCTAACCTTCTGGATGTGGTTGCCATCTTCTTGATGCAACAAGATACATAATACTCTGCACAACACTCCCACTCAACCTAAGATTAGCTCAAAAAACCCCTACCCAACAGCTAAAACTAAAATTGGCCAGGCTCTGATACCCATTGAAAGGAAGCTAGGTGTGCGGAAATCATTTCCTACACTAATCTAATGAGGGGAGGAGAGTGCAAATTTAATTTTATCGTTACTATTATAAAAATGTTTAACCACTAACAGAGATATTGTAGCAAACACATAAACAAGAAAGTGAGATAGAAGAAGAGAGACACAAGATATACGTGGGGAAACCCCAATCGAGTGAAAAACCCCACACTCCAAAACCTGCACAATGTATTATCAAAACTAAAATGGTTTACAATACACTTGCAATGCAAGATCTCAGGAGTCTTCGACACTCATATCTAGAGACAAACTGATAGCATAACAGTACCTGTCAAACCTGTAATACATCTCTCAAAAGCACCTGTTTATATAACAAATACAAGGCAAATATGTCTCCACGTTGGAATGGGCTTCTAACATGGCCTCATGGCCTAAAACCCACGCCTATGGACACTTGTCCAACTCTGTAGGATTTTATTGACACTTGTCAAGTCACCCCATCCCAAGGAGGTTGCCTATTTCCAAAATGGGCTATGACAGATGCTCTTACAACTCTTACAACCATCATAGAATCTGTCATAGTTGTCATAACTTACATCTGTAAGAGAATCTATCATACACAAACTATAAATAGCATATTCTCTTACAACATGTCATAGTCCACCTTGGGGCACCCAAAGATGCCTTTTTTAAAGATGCTCTTCGACAAATGTCTTCACCTATCATAAAATCTCCTATTTCTGACTCTTACATGTCATAACTTCATCATAGGAATTTGTCATGACTGTTACGGTTAATATTCCCTTACACAACATCCAAGATGCTGACACATGGCAAAATATTCCTACCACTAAGTGGGATGCCTATCTCCTCATGTGAGGACAAAATTACATGTAGTCATATGCCATGTAGGATGACACATCACCGTGTCAACTCCCACAAGATGACAACATAGGATTTGCATCCAAATTATATAATAGGCAATAAATAAATAAATACAATGAACTAATACAAGGAATTACCAAGGTTGAGACACCTTAATTCCCAACAGATAGTGCATAACATGCACAAGTGCACATAGAATGATTAATTAACAAAAGAATATATGAACCCTTTGTGCATAACTCACACAGGGTACGGACACATAATTTACTTGTAGTGCCTCACTCACACAAAATATGGTATATGCATTGCATACAATGAACATTTCTCATTCAAATTTATGTACAATAAGTAGAGTAAGTGCATCTCTTGCACAAGTGCATTGCTCGTACAATAGCTGTAGTATGCATAAATCATAGTAGTATAGTTGTAGTGATCATTACTTGATCAATAAACACAATGAGTATCGAAAGGATATCTCACACCCAAATTAAGAATGTAATCATTACACAAAGGAGTCAATGACTTACTTTAGTGCATCATTTGCATAAGGACAACAATGATATGAATATGCATTACACACATTGGTATAAATATTTCCTACTAATTTCCACTAATTTCTTAATTAAGTAATTATTTATCTATCCTAGTTGTGTGCTGGTCCTACTTGACCTTGTATTACACATGCTCTGGGGAATTATATATCTTACTAATATTTTGAATTCGAGAGGCTTCCCCGCACCACAATTTGGAGTTCTAATAAATATATTAATTATTATAAGATACACACATGGCCTAATGGCCAAATTCAAGTATATATTTACATAATGCATCTTCCTTGGATTAAATCAAAACACACCAATCACATACAATACTCCTTGCCAGAGTGCAGTCAATCATCATTCCAATTTGAGAAAAAGGTTCCACCATCCAAGCATACTAACAGGTTTAATCTGGTTCATCTTAGACTCCAATAACATAAGTCAATCATCATAAAGCTCACCTATCATCCTCAAGTTAGGAGTCTCCAACTACCAATGACAACTTTGAAGCCACTCAATTTCAAGTTTGGAAATACTACGTTACCATCTTTACCAACACTACATGTTTGCATCAATTACAAATCTACCACCTCTTTCACCTAGCATTGACCGAAAAGTTCATTCTACCCTGTCTCTAGTACACAATTATACACCCTGTACCTATTGTATTATCCACGTTCTACTTCCTTATACATTCCATCAGAGCCTTTATGGCATGATGGAGAACATAACATAACATAATACAGGATGAGTAATCAAAATGTTTAAGTATAGCCATCGATAGTAAAGAAATGAAAAGATATCAAGAAAAAATAAAATCATCAAAGTATAAATGAACTCAGCAATCAACATATTCATAAAAATTGCAAGGTAGAGCATCTTGATGGCTATATTTAGGCATAAATAAAATAGAAAAACTTCATGCTGGTCCACAACATCTTGAAATTTTCACGCAATAAAATTAAATATTAACATCCACAGTTTCACATTATACGAAGGGAGCACAACACTACACTTCACCTTGATTAGAGGTGAATAGGAGAATACACATGGTCATTGGACAACCAAGTTTCTATGATTCTAATTACATTCATACTAAAAGATTCTTTTCAACAACTATTTGCATTATACTTCATACATTGAATCACATTCAATCATCACAATTACCATTGAATTCCAAAACATTTACATGTCCAAAAATTAAGGTCTTATTTTATTTATTGGTGGATTCTTACATCCTTTTTCTCTGTAGAAGTTCTATTTTTTGGAAATAATATAAAAATTTGCATTTCATCCTTAGATAAGGGGAACTCTTCTGGTTCCTTTTCCTCTTCAAATTCAAGGTTTACAACTTTGGGAGATGGTTGCACTCGTGCATACTCCTCCAATTCATCACTTGAGAAAGTTACAATTATTTTAGCCAAAGAAGGAATTCAAGGATCTCAAATCAACATGACAAGAGAAGTCACACTATACTTAGAGGGCATATCCCTAGATAGTGGCAATGATGTTGACTTGGTGGGAGAGACCAAAGGTAGATGGTTGAAGTTGGCATTGTCTCTCATCCTTCTTTTGTCGTGTCTGATTTGGGAGAGGGCATGACTCAAAGTCTTCGTGTCACCCAACCAGATGTCATTGTCATTATTTATCCCCTTTATGGTGTGAACAATGGCTTCTCTTTCCTTCTTGGCCTTGAGATAGCATTCATTCCTAATGACTGACTTCTTGGCAATCACTCTGAGACGCACTATCCTGGCACAATAATTCCAAACATTATATTCTCATAATGTTGGATGGGAAAGTATAGCAAGCACATAGGTTCCAGAGCTGAACCTTAGGCTCTGATACCAAATGTAAGGTCCGTAAAACTAACATACTAAAAATAACCTTCAAAAAAGCATTACGATACCAAATTATCAAATTTAGAATAAATTATTTATAACATGAAGAAGAAATAGAGACAAAATTAACTAACTTTCATCATTATATCCAAGTAGATTTACATATGTCAAAGAATCAATAAGGCTATGCCTTTACAAGTTCATGCCATGTAGGCTTATACATGAATAACATAATAACAAATAATATCTTCCGCATGTGCATCGTGGAACTCGAGAAAGCAAGAGAAAGAGAGAGAGAGAGCATCATCAAGGTGATATCCACCCTACCACGAAGCATAAAGCTTCCCCGTGCTTTCCTACTGGAAAGCCCAACCCATCACGAGGGGTCTAGCAATCTGGGACCAACATAGGTGAAAGAATCTGGTGCTCTACTTAACTCATTATGCAAGAATGAAAAACTACGTCATAAATCATACATACCTTTCAAGTAAGGTAAAATACTTATACAAAGAAACATTATCCCTTTCAAAGAATAGTCATTCGTTCTTGATATCATGATCATATATCATGTACATAATTAATGAATAGAAGTTGAATTCATTCATCTATCAAGTCAAATTAGGTTTCTTTCCCATAACGCATAAAAACAAGTGTACACAATACCCCAAATCATAGGACATCTATTTATAAAACATAACACACATTAATACCATGGTGGACTTACAAGCATGACTCAAGCATATGCAATTGATTGAATAGTCTAAGAGTCTATGTTCTAGGCATACTATCATTTTGATTTCAATACCAATCTTTTAGGAAATAAATGATACTTATGCATGTTACCAAATACGAGGTTATGTATAAATCTATCTCCTAGATTATAGTTTATAAACAAAATTAGGGAGATCATCCTCATTTGACTATATTGACAATTACCTCTACTGGTTCTTCCTATAGTTGCCATTTCTAATAGTACACAAGGAATAGTTTGTTTTACATTTTATAACAATTCTAATAATGGGCCCCTTTTTGGGTTATGAAAGATAGAATTTGTTTAAAGTTTCACTATCGATTTATACAATCCTTCAAGTATAATAATCAATTTCATCTTGTTCGACTAATGTTGTTGAAATTATTCTATTCATGTCAAAATAAACACGTGTGAAATACACCAATCTTGTTTGCATGTTTATGTCTAAGAATCTAAGTTACATACATTACTCATTCGATTTAAAAGATCTACACATCAGTGATATGTTATGAAGAGAAAGATTGAGTTTCTAAATTGAAAGCAATTGTTTGAATAATTAATTTCTTAGTTTCTCCTATTACTTTGGAATATGCAACCATACTATTTCAGGTCAATGGGAAACATTTAATGATAGATGGTTACCAGTTTACCCAAAACAACTGTATTACTGTCATTATTGATTCATTTTACTCATTGTTTTTCTGTGTATTCTACAGATAAATAAGTGTAAAACAATTGCTTATATATATATATATATATATATATATCTTCCTATTTGCACTGGTTAAATGAAAAACTTTTATACAAAAATAGCAGTCATTGAATTTATACATTGAATCTAATCTATGCTGGAATAGCAGTGTACACAAAATATATATACATCTATAATAGTGAATCAATGGTCATATATATATATAATAAACCAGTCACTGGCACAAAATGCATTCACAGCGAAATAAAATCATATAAATCAGAGCTTGAAAGAGGTTTTAATTTCAATTGAAACTATATTATAATGGCAACTATCATAATTGAGACAACATTTAATTTAAAATTTTTTATATAAAAAAAATTACAACTTACATTCTATGAGGTGATGGCCTCATTGAGGAGAGTCGCAGCCTTAAGGCTACGACCTCCACAAAGGGGCCACCATGGGAGGTTGCGGTCCCTCCCACAGGCCGTAAAGCCTATGGGAGGTGTCGTAGCACTCCCACGACCTCCCTTTAGGGACGCCGCTGGGGTGGCTATAGGTCCCCCAATCATTTCAACATAAATCTTTTTTTTTTATAATTTTCAATATGAAATTTACTACCTTTAATAATTGAAGATGGTATATATATTATAACATAAATCAAAACCAATACTATATTAAAACAACATCAAAATGAAAAATAATATCGGTATACATAATAAACTATAATAAAATTCTCAATACTGGTAATAATAAAATAATAACAGTAATAACACCATTAATATGAAAATTAATAACAATATAAAGAAATTAACAGTGTTTCACAATTGCCAGTATGGGGATTACAAACAGTAATATATATGTAATATCGCAAAATAATAATAGTAATACTGATAATAGTGATAATAAAAATAATAACGATATATCCCTTTCTAGAAAAGTAAAGCTATGGCAAAGAATTCCAATCAGTCTCACAATTTCAGACAAATAAACTATTCCATATATCAAAAATATGACATTACAGATAAAAACTTATTCAATATGCTTCCTGGTGATTGAATCCTTTTGATTTGCCTCTCCTTATGTCTGTCCTCTTTTGCTTCCAATACTAAATCTGAAATTTTCTCTTCCTTTGCTCTTTCTTGGTTTTTGATAATGAATATTGTGTGTGCGAGAATGGGAGAGTTTTTCTATTTATTTACTTTCTTTTCTTCTCACCTCTTTCATTCTATCTTTTTTTTTTTTTACTTTGTTTTTGTGTGTTTTTTTTTTTTAAATTTAAGTCTTTTTCTATTGTTTTATTTGTTTCTATCTTTTATTTTGTTTTTCTAAGTTTGCTTTCTTCTTTTTCTAAGAATTATCTCTAATTTATCAAATAAAAACATGTATTTAATAACTAATATAATTTTATTAATTAAATTTGAAACACAATTATTTCTAAAATAATAAATAATAGTAATTCTAATTCTTCCTATATAATTTCAAATAAAAATCACTTTATAAATAAATTAAAGCTACTTTATTTCACTAAGAGCATTTTTAATATTAACTAACACTCAATTAAGCTGCCTTATATTATCAAAAACTATCAAACATAACGATGATTTTTCTTTTCTATTTAAAATAAGAAGCAATATATCAATATGATTAATTAATGCAACTAAATACCATCTAAGTGTGTGTGTGTGTAGATTTCTTTCACCATAATCACTTTCAGTTGGTTAGACACCCCTCCTCGATGATACTCTCTCTTTGTCGAGAGTATATTCATGTTATGCACATGAGTCAAAGTTTGGTCAACAATAATTAAAATAGTAATATTAAATTAAAAATTAATTATTGAGAATAGGGTTTATGACAAGTAGGATCACATTTATCTTCCTAGCATTGCTCATTGGGACATAATTCTACCCAAGATTGCTTGTCTATTTGTAGAATCCCGCATTGCTGACATAGAAGCACACATTCAGGACATCAGTCTTCTCTTTGATGACAGTTTTGATGAAGCTACATCACCATTATCCTCTTTAGATATTCATGCTTTACATCTGTCTACACATGGTTTTGGATTGTCATCATCTTTATCTATTAGGCATGCACCTGATTTGATTATGGCATCCTTCGGCATTGACATGGGGGCACTTGAGCAATCTTTGAAGACGTCAAAATGGGCATCATCATCATCCTTGGATCAACTTCAACATGATTTAGGAACATACATACATCTTCCTACATATTCCTATTTGGAATGGGGAGATATCTCACATCTTCAGGTGGTCTCATTTCTTCCCAAGGGAAGGAACATTGTTCAGCGTTCTTGGATCAACATCTACATCCTTTGTTGACTATCTAGCCTCAATGCAGAAAGACATGAATTATGGGGGGTCTGATGGACCTTCTATCATTTTCTCTCTTATTGGGGGAAACATATGTTGAAATTAGGGTAGACAACTAAGAGGGGGGGTGAATCAGTTGTCACAAAACTTTATCTTTTGCTATATTTAATCTTCTTTACCAATTATTAACAGATTAATGATATAACCATGAAAGCATGAATCAACAACACATGAGCAAAAACATAATCAACACACATAACACTAGGATTTTTACGTGGAAACCCAGTTAAGGAAAAAACCACAGTGGGGGTTAACCCACAAGATTTATTCTATGTTAAAAGAATAGAAAAATGGGAAGACACTTACCTTCAGGTGCACTGCCCAGAGCTCACTACTCCAAGAGACTCACTGTCTACAGAAGTATTCACAAGGTTAACACTGAAAGGTTGAACTAAGAAACAACATCTTCTTCATGCCAAGGATCATTTGCATTGAAGCTCACAACACCTCTTATTTGCCCTCAAATACTTCTTCACTTCCTTCGCATCTTCCCCACTTCCACACATTTACATGACTTCATTACACTTATTTATACATGACATTGACTTTGGAATGAACATCAAAGTTAACCTTACAATAATTTATCTGGAACATTCTCCAAGATAGGTATTACAAGCAATTACAATGACTTAATACAAAATGCTACATGTGAACCACTACACTGTCAGCCAAACATAGATGGGACTCAAATCTTCCTCAAACAACATGCCATGCTCCATAGAACTTCTCTTAGTTCATTTGCAACACACATGAAGCATCCAGTCAGCCAAGACTGGAAAGAACAACAACACCCAAGGAGAAATCTTCAATTACAAGCTCAATCCTCAACGCAGACCACCAACACAATAGGCACACAATCCAGAGACCTTCATAAGCACAATGAAATCAACAAGAACAATCACACCACCTTAATTCACCAGAATCACTTGCATCTTCATACGGGAACTTAAGAACACTAACTGTCACACTAGAAAGATTTCTTTTGGACCTCACAACCATGAACCACTTGAGTTGAGGATACACACCAACATCCCAAACATACCTCTAGAACCGCAGACCATAATATTCCAATGCGGAGCAATCCAGACTAAATTCCTGTCACTCTGTTACCTCTGAATAATTGCAAAACCTGGTTCTACTCAAATTGACACAACTTCACCAATCCTCTAGGAAAACCTCTCAAATCTTAACTGGAGCAACTTCAGACAATCCTCTACAAACCCTTTAATCCACAGACTCTGATTTTCATCCCACTGGGAATGCGGAGGAATCTACTTTACTGAACTACACTGTCTTCACTGTCTCTGACAAAGAGATATATTGACATCAATGCCAATACATCATAGGCACATATTTGCAACAATCTCCCCCTTTGTCATTGATGGTAATATATGATGTGAAAAACTAATTCAACCATCAAGACAAGGATTTCTCCCCATTTCTCTTATCACACCTGCAACCACTTTCTTCACTGCTCCCCCTTTCACCAGCAACTACTTCCAAGTTTTTCACATGACTTCTCTCCCCCTTTGACATCAATGGAAAAGGGCACATATTTACAATTATCTCTTTCCCTTTTTGTTTCTTAGATAAAACCAAACTGAACTCCAGAATTAACATACTAACTACTCCCCCTGAGTAGTATCCCCTTAACACTAATCTAGATCACAAGATATGACTGTGAGTTCCACTGGATAGATGCACACTAGTGCACCTTAGTTCTAAACAAGAGGGGTAATAACCCCTAGTTTCACTCTAAGATATTCAAAAGTGTCCTTAGGTAGAGTCTTAGTGAAGATATCCACAATCTGATCCTTTGAAGAAACAAACTCTAATTTGACTTCATTCTCATTTACCTTCTCTCTCAAAAAGTGAAACTTGATGGATATGTGCTTTGTCTTTGAATGCAACATCAGATTCTTTGAGATGTTTATTGCACTTGAATTATCATAGAAGATTATAATAGGCTCTTCAAACACAATTCTGATATCCTTCAACATTTGCTTCATCTACAAAATTTGAGTACAATTACTTGCTGCTGCTATATACTCTGCCTTTGCAGTAGACAGAGATATTTCCTCCTACTTTTTTCTCAACAAAGAAACCAATCTCTTTCCCAAGAAAAATGCACCACCACTAGTACTCTTCCTGTCATCCACATCTCTTGTCCAATCAACATCTTTGATCCGCACCTAGTTAAGAGTGTAGATAGCAGTATTCATAGCCTCTCTCTAATAGACATGTGAAACATTTGCCTCCATCATCATGGTTCTAGCAACCTCTTGAATAGTCTAGTTCTTCCTTTCCATAACCCCATTCTGCTAAGGAATCCTAGGAGCAGATAACTGTCTTCGTATTCCATGCTTTTCACATTAAACTCACTGGAGAAAAACTCTCCACCTCTGTCAGATCTCAGACACTTTATCTTCACACCAATCTCAATCTCCACCATAGCCTTGAACACCTTGAATCTGTCAAGAGCCTCTGATTTCTCTCTTAAGAAAGTGACCCACATCATCTGGGGGTAATCATCAATCAACAACATAAAGTATCTGTCTCCTTGCAAACTTCTAACTCTGGCAGGACCACACAAATCAGTGTGCACAAGTTCCAACAATCCATTTGAAAATTGTTCTTTACTTTTGAATGTAGCTCTATTCTATTTGCCCAACTGACATTCCTTACACATGCTATTAGCAGGTTTCACAAGCTTTGGAAGATCTCTCACAGTTTGAGTAGTACTTATCTTGACAATGTTATCAAAGTTTACATGACACATTCTCCTATACCATAACCAACTCTGATCAATCTAAGCAATCAAACAACTTTTACCAGTACCACTTAAATGAAAGATATTACCTCTAGTTTGTGTACCAGATGTAATCTTAGTTCCGAAGCTTCCCAAAATTCTACATTTTCCATCCTTGAATTGGAGATCATACCCTTTGTCAACCAACTGTCCAACACTGAGAAGATTATGGTTCAACCCTTCTACATACAAAACATCATTAGTGTTATTCTTATCATCAAGAGAGATGGATCCTCTACCATGGATTCTACTAGCTGAATTGTCTCCAAACTTCAGAATTCCACCTTCATATCTTTCCATGCTTACAAACTTACTTTTATCACTAGTCATATGGTGAGAAAATCCACTGTCAATCACCCATTCATCCTTTTCTTCAATCTGAGTAGCCAAGGCACTTTCCACATTCACAAAGCTAATAGATTCAGTAGGCACCAGATCTTCTTCTTTGATAGAAATGAACACCCATTCATTTCCAGAGGTACTTCCCATTTCATATTCATCATCTATGACTCCATCAGTAGCTTTTTGGACATAGTAGCATTTCTTCTGAACCCTAGGTCTGTTAGGGTTTGGCTTTGAAACCCTCTCTAGACATCTTGAAGAAAAATGACCAATCTTATTGTAAGCAAAACATTTGAAAGGCAACTTTCCTTCATACTTACTGGATCCTCTTGGTAATCTTTTGGCAAAAAGGGCTTCAAGTTCTTCAAGCTTAGATTCATCTTCTTCAAGTTTCTTCCTTGCCTTCTCATATCTGGTTAGTCTTCTTGAAGAGCTTTCACTTGGATCAAATCTTGGCTTTCTGAAAACACTGGCCTTAAATGTAGATTCTAATTCAGGAAGAGAATCACAAAACTTACTCATTTCAAATGTTGAAAGCTTGCCAACGAATTGATCCCTTGTAACATCTGTCACAGTCCTGATCTCCTCAATAGGAGGAACTCTATGCTTGTATGAAGTAGGTAAGAATCTAAGCACCTTGGCAACAATCTCTGATTCTTCCAGTTTTCCACTAGCACACCTGATACTGCACTTAAGTTCATTCACCTTTTGCATGTAGGAAGTGATGTTTTCATCTTCACTCATCATGCTAGATTCAGGCACCCACTTATTGGCAGGGGGAATTAGATTTTCAATACTACTCCCCCTGAGCTAGAACCTCTAGCTCAGTTTCCAGAGGAGGTATCAACATTGGATGCTAGTGCAGATCCTTCCTTTAACTCAGAATCATCCTTTTTAATCCATATCTTGCTCATCTCCTTCTATGTTTCCACTGGATCTACCTTTTGCTTTCCTTTGTCCATCTTTTGCTCTGTTCTTCCTTTACCTACCTATGAGTTCTCTTTTCCCTTTTTGCTTCTACAAAATTTAGCAATATGTTTGGATTTGTTGCAGTAGAAACACACAATCTTATTCCTCTGACAATTACATGTTGGAGCAGGTTTAGATCTGTATTGCATTGTAGTATGCCCAAACTTGTTGCAAGTAAAACATCTTCCATTGAAAACTTGTTTATTCTAAGGAGGATTCCTTGATCCACTTCTGCAATCTTCAGCCTTATGACCTATCTTTTTGCAATTAAAGCATTGACCGGAGAAAGATAATACATTTTGATTCACTTTACTTCTACATTGATTAGCTCTATGACCATACTCATTGCATTTGAAACAATTACCATTGAAAAATGGATACCTTTGAGCATTAGGTTATCTTACTGGAGGCCTTCTAGGATTCCTTCTTTGATTTCTTGCTTCAGGATTTCTTTGACTGGATCCAGAGCTTTCACCTTTCTCATATCCCAGACCATGCTTATCATCTGCCTTCTTCTTGTTGCAAGTATGGGCCTAACTGGTGTTGTCATTGATGTCAACATACTCTTGTTGCATTGATGATAAGGATTGGATGAGCTGTATGCTGAGGATATTGAGAAAATTAGTCCTATCAGGAACAGAGAAGAACAATGAAGATGGTGAGGTAAAGATCCCAGCTAAGATAAAGATCAGAGGATGCGCATCAAAGGGTTTGTAGATATCTGTCTTAAGATGATCCAGTAAAGATTTCAGAGGTCTGGATGAAGATATGAAGAAGTTATGGCCACTTAGGTAAAACTGGTTCTAGCAGATGTTCAGAGGTGACAAAGTGACACAGATAGGTCCGGTGAGCTCTGGAAATGCAATATCTTGTTCTGCAGATTTGGTGGAGTGTTTAGGAAGTCAATGTGAATTGACAACTCAATTGGTTCATGGTCTGAAGGTCCGCAAGCATCTATTCCAATATGACAGTGATGACAGACTATATTCTTGAGGTTCTGGATCAAGGAGAGGATGATTTCAGCAAGCAGAAGTAGTGTGGATGTTCTTAGTGATTCAGACAAGCTTGTGGAGGTCTTTGGATTATGTCCAGTTTGTGTTGGTGGTCCGCATTGAAGATTAAGCTCGTAATTGAAGAATTACTTCCGGATGATGATGTTCTTCCTAAGTTTGGCTTACCGGATGAGTTACACATCCTGTGGATGATCTTGAAGATGTTCTATTAAGAATGGCATGTTCCTAAAGGAAGATTAAAGTCTCAGATCTGCGTGGCCGATAATGTGTTGATTCACGTGAAGTCTTTTTGTAATTAGTCATGTTGTTTTTATGTATTTGCTCTGTAATGTATGCCGACTTGGATGATTATCCCTAATTCGATGTCTTGTATAAATAAGGAGTTGTAAAGTCATTTCAAAGATATCTTGTAGAGATGAGAGTGTGGTAGAGAGGAGCAGAGCAGAAGTATTGGGCTTAAGTGGAATTGACTCAAACATGGTGAAGATGCTATTCTTCAGTTCAAGTATGCAATACTTATTATTCTATAGACAGTGTGTCTCCTATAGGTAGTGGGCCTCTTGTGAGTAGTGTGCTTGGGCAGTGACCCCTAATTGGCATATGCCATTTTGTTCTTCCTATTCTTTTAATAGAGAATACAATCTTGGGTTAGTCACCCCGTGGTTTTTCCCTTAACCAGGTTTTCCACGTTAAAAATCTTGGTGTCATATGTGTTAATGTGTTTCTGCTCTTGATTTGTTGCATTATGTTTCCATGATTGATTTATTATTATGCTGCTGAATTAAGAAAAAGATTTAAGTGATTAATTGCAAGAAAGTTTTGGACAATTGATTCACCCCCCCTCTCAGTTGTTTGTCCTAAATCTAACAATTGGTATTAGAGTTAAGTTCCTCTAAAAGGAGCTTAACCACTTGAGGAGATCCAGGATGTCGTCCTACAAGAAGGATAGTCTGAGGTTTGATGGAACCAATTTCACTCTTTGGAAAAGTCAAATGGAATACCACTTGCAATGTATGGGAATGCAGTATTGGATCATGGCTTCAAAGAAGTATGTTCCTCCACAGAATGGTTCGAGTATTGTAGATGAAATCAAAGATGCTGAAAACAATTTGCCAACTAAAGAAGCTCTTCTAAGTGCCTTATCTGATTTAGAGCTGACAAATGTTATTGATCTAAAAACTGCATATGAGATTTGGCAAAAACTGGAACTTCTGCATGAAGGAGACAAGTATGTTAAATGTGCCAAGCTATAGAGTCTGAAAGGAAAATTCAAAAACCTGAAGATGAGAGAAGATGAAAATATCACTACATTTATGCCAAGAGTAAATGAGCTTGTTTGTGGCATTAGATGTGCTGGTGGAATCTTGGATGAAGATGAGATTGTTGCCAAAGTTCTCAGATCCCTTCCTGATTCTTACAAATACAAAGTTGATGCTATTGAAGAATTTAGATCCTATTCAGGTATCATAAGAAATCAATTGGTTGGTAAATTGGCTACATTTGAATTGACTAAGTTTGGAGATGTCCCCCCCAAGACTGAATTTGCATTCAAAGCTAGTGCCTCTGTAAAAGGAAAACAAAAGTTTGATCAGGGAGAGAACTCTTTAAAGAAACTATGATGGTATGAAAAAGCAAGAAAAGACCTAGAAGAAGATGAAGCAGAAGCTGCTCAACTTGAAGCCCTTATTGCAAAAAGATTGCCAAGAGGATCTGGTAAGTATGAAGGGAAATTACCTTTTAAATGCTTTAACTACAATAAGATTGGTCATTTTGCCTCAAGGTGTCTGAAAATATTTTCAAGGCCAAATCCTAACAGATCAAGGTTCCAAAAGAAATGTTATTATGTTCATGAAGATGATGATGATGAAGGAGTAACAGATGATGAATCAGAGATAGGAAACAAATCCGGAAGTGATTGGGTGTTTATTGCCATCAAGGAAGAAGATCTAATGCCCTCTGAATCTGTCAATCATAAAATTAAAGAAAGAGCTCTGGCTACCCAAGTTGAATAAAAGAATGATTGGGTCATTGAGAGTGGATTCTCCCACCATATGACAGGTGACAAAAATAAGTTCATAGATTTGGAAATTTATGAAGGAGGAGTGGTAAAATTTGGTGATAATTCTGCTAGTAGAATCAAAGGTAGAGGAACTATTTCTTTTGATGGAAAGAACAAAACCAGTAATGTACTATATGTTGAAGGCTTGAAGCACAATCTTCTCAGTGTTGGATAGTTGGTGGACAAAGGCTATGATCTCTAATTCAAAATTGAAAAATGCAAGATCTTTGAAAGTTCCAGAACAAAGATTACATTCGGTACTCAAACTAAAGGTAATATCTTCCATTTGGTTGGTACTGGTAAAAGTTGCTTATTTGTTCAAATCGATCAGAGTTGGTTATGGCATAGGAATGTGTCATGTGAATTTTGATAATATCATCAAGATAAGCAACACTCGTGTTTTAAGAGATCTTCCAAGACTAGTGAAACCTACTAATAGTTTGTGCAAAGAATGTCAGTTGGGTAGGAAAAGAAGAGTCACATTCAGAAGTAAGGAATAGTCTTCTACTGGATTATTGGACTTAGTTCATATTGATCTATGTGGTCCGACAAGAATCAGGAGTGTGCAAGGTGATAGATACTTCATATTATTAATTGAGGGGCACTCCCGGATGATGTGGGTGACTTTTCTGAAAGAGAAATCTGAGGCTCTTGAGAAATTCAAAATATTCAAAGCTATGGTAGAGAATGAAACTGGATTGAATATAAAATGTCTGAGGTCTAATAGAGGTGGAGAATTCACATCCGGTGAGTTCATAGAATTCTGTGAGAAACATGGAATAAAAAGACAGTTGTCTACTCCAAGGACTCCATAGCAGAATGGAGTAGTGGAGAGAAAGAACCGAACCATCTAGGAAGCATCTAGAACCATGATGATGGAAGCAAATGTTCCTCAGATCTATTGGAGAGAAGCTGTAAGCACTACAGTCTATACTCATAATCAAGTAAAAATTAGAAACAATACTGGTAAGACTCCTTATGAACTTTGGTTTGGCATCACTCCCACTGTGAAATATTTTAGAGTCTTTGGTAGCAAATGTTACATTAAAAGAGATGAAGATCTAGGCAAATTTGATGCTAGAAGTGATGAAGGAATATTCTTGGGTTATTCTACACAAAGCAAAGCATATCGGTGTTATAACAAGAGACTGAGGAAGATTATAGAAAGTACAAATGTGAAGGTTGATGAAGGTATTGAAAAATCCTCAAGGTTTTATGAATATGAGGAAGATGATTAGAATGATGTTTTGGTCCAAAAGGTCCAAGCCCCTTCTCAAATATAGATCCAGATTGATCTAGAGAATCAGGAAGAAGAGATGAGTTTGAATGAACCTGTTCAAGAAATAGAAGTACAAGGAAGTCCCAAAATTCCCAGGTATGTAAGAATGAATCACTCTGAAGCTCAGATCATAGGTGATAAAAACAAATGTGTTCAAACAAGAAGAAAGATTGCTCAAGACTCAGAAGAGTATTGTCTAATTTCAAAGATTGAACCAAAGTCAGTGAATGAAGCATGCAATGATGAAAGCTGGACTAAAGCAATGGAGGAAAAACTAATGCAAAGAGAGAAAAACCACACTTGGAATCTTGTTCCTAGACCTAGAAACAAGAATGTGATTGGAACCAAATGGGTCTTCCAAAACAAACTGAATGAAGTTGGTGAAGTAGTCAGAAACAAATCCAGATTGGTCTGCAAGGGTTACTCTCAAGTAGAAGGAGTTGATTTTGAAGAAACTTTTGCTCTGGTGGCAAGAATTGAAGTAGTCAGGTTATTTCTTGCCTTTGTTGCCTTCAAGGACTTCAAAGTATATCAGATGGATATCAAGTCTACCTTCCTGAATAGTGACTTGGAAGAAGAAGTATACATTGAGCAACCAGATGGATTTCAATTGTTTGATCATGGTGATATGGGCTGCAAGTTGAAGAAAGCACTGTATGGACTCAAGCAAGCCCCAAGAGCCTGGTATGAAAGATTGGATAAACATCTTTTGAAGATTGGTTTCAACAAAGGTATTGTTGACAGTAATTTGTACTTTAAAATTGATCATGAAAATATCTTGATTGTTGAAGTGTTTGTTGATGATATCATTTTTGGAGGAAGAGATAGTATGTGCAAAACTTTTGCAAATCAAATGAAAAGTGAATTTGAGATGTCCATGTTTGGGGAAATGAATTTCTTCTTGGGTTTGCAAATCATTCAAACAAAGAAAGGAACCTTCATTTCTCAGACCAAATATGTGAAAGAATTGTTGAAAAAATTTGGGATGGAAGACTCAAAACCAATGAGTACTCCCATGGCAACCAGATGTAAATTGAGCAAAGATGATGACTCTCCTAAGGCTGATTAGAAAAAGTGCAGGTCAATGATTGGAGGATTATTGTATCTCACTCAAACTAGACCTGACATTATGAATGTTGTTGGTCTTGTTGCTAGATTCCAATATGATCCTAGAGAATCTTATGTCATGGCAATCAAAAGAATTTTTAGATAACTAAAAGGGATAGTTGAGTATGGTTTGTGGTATCCTAGAGATTATGATTTCTCTCTTCATGCATATATAGATGCGGATTGGGTAGGAGATGCGGATGACCAGAAGAGTACCAGTGGTGGAGCATTCTTTTTGAGGAAGAGATTGGTTTCTTGGTTGAGCAAGAAACAAGAGGCAATATCTGTGTCCACTACAGAAGTAGAATATATTGCAGCAATAGGTAGTTACACTCAAGTATTGTGGATAAAGCAAATGCTAAGAGACATCAGAGTGGAGTATGAGGAACCTATCACAATCTTCTGTGATAATTGAAGTACAATAAATATATCAAAGAATCCGGTGTTGCATTCAAAGACTAAACATATATCTATCAAGTTTCACTTTTTGAGAGAGCAAGTGAACAAGAATGAAGTCAGATTGGAGTTTGTGCCTTCCAAAGATCAGATTCCAGATATTTTTACTAAACCTCTATCTAAGGACTCTTTTGAGTATCTCAGGGAGAAGTTAGGGGTTATTACCCCTCCGGTTCCAAATTAAGGTGCACTAATGTGTATTAGTTTGATTGATCTCATAGTCATATCTTGTGGTCCGGATTGATGATGGGAAGCTGGTACTCAGGGGGAGCAGCTGATATGATTTTGAAGTGATGCAAGTATATGCCCTTTGCCATTGATGTCAAAGGGAGAGAGAAGACATGTGAAAAAAAGTGGTTGCTGATCAAGGAAGATAAGACATGTGAATGGTTGTTGTTGATAGGGGGAGTTGTGTCAGTAAGGAGAAGTTCTTGTCTTGATGGTTAAAATAGTTTTTCACATCATATGTTGCCATCAATGACAAAGGGGGAGATTGTTGTAAGTATGGGCCTAACCGGTGTTGTCATTGATGTCAACATACTCTTGTTGCATTGATGATAAGGATTGGATGAGCTATATACTGAGGATATTGAGAAAATTGGTCCTATCAGGAACAAAGAAGAACAATGAACATAGTGAGGTAAAGATCCTAGCTAAGATGAAGATTAGAGGATGCACATCAAAGGGTTTGAAAATATGTGTCTTAAGATGATCCAGTAAAGATTTTAGAGATCTGCATGAAGATCTGAAGATGTTACAACCACTTAAGTAAAACCAGTTCTAGAAAATGCTCAAAGGTGATAGAGTGACACAGATAGGTCCGGTGAGCTCTGGAAATGCAATATCTTATTCTGTGGATTTGGTGGAGTGTTTAGGAAGTCAATGTGAATTGACAACTCAATTGGTTCATGGTCTGAAGGTTTACACGTATCTATTCCAATATGACAGTGATGATAGACTATGTTCTTGAGGTTCTAGATGAAGGAGAGGATGATTTCAACAAGCAGAAGTAGTGTGGATGTTCTTGGTGATTTAGGCAAGCTTGTGGAGGTCTTTGGATTGTGTCTAGTTTGTGTTGGTGGTCTACATTGAAGATTGAGCTCGTAATTAAAGAATTACTTCTAGATGATGATGTTCTTCCTAAGTTTGGCAAACTAGATGAGTTACACATCCTGCAGATGATCTTGAAGATGTTCTGTGAAGAATGGCGTGTTCCTAAAGGAAGATTGAAGTCTCAGATCTGCGTGATTGATAATGTGTTGATCCACATGAAGTCTTTTTGTAATTAGTCATGTTGTATTTATGTATCTGCTCTGTAATGTATGCCGACTTGGATGATTATCCCTAAGTTGATGTCTTGTATAAATAAGGAGTTGTAAAGTCATTTCAAATATATCTTGTAGAGATGAGAGTGTGGTAGAGAGGAGCAGAGCGAAAGGCAGAGTAGAAGTATTGGGCTTAAATGGAACTGACTCAAGCATGGTGAAGATGCTATTCTTTAGTTCAAGTATGTAATACTTATTATTCTGTAGACAGTGTGTCTCCTGTAGGCAGTGGGCCTCTTGTGAGCAGTGTGCTCGGGGAGTGAGCCCTAATTGGCATGTGCCATTTTGTTCTTCCTATTCTTTTAACAAAGAATACAATCTTGGGTTAGTCACCCCGTGGTTTTTTGCTTAACCAGGTTTTCCACATTAAAAATCTTGGTGTCATATGTGTTAATGTGTTTCTGCTCTTGATTTGTTGCATTATGTTTCCATGATTGATTTATTATTATGTTGCTGAATTAAGAAAAGGATTTAAGTGATTAATTGGATGAAAGTTTTGGACAACTGATTCACCCCCTCTTAATTTTCTGTCCTAAATCTAACACTTCTAACTATCAAGCAACACCTTAAGTTTAGCTGAGCTTATCTTGAACTTCTCTTTGTATTAATTTGCAACTTCTAGGTCATGTTTGAGAATGACAATTTACCTTTCAAGTTGTTCCTCATTATCGCTGGTTTCTTGTAGATCAAACTCTAGATGGCCAATTATTTTATCCAATCTGCAACACTCTTCTATTCTTTCTTTCAAAGATTGCTTTAGGTTTTCTTCAGTCTTCTTCCTTTCCTCAATTTTCTTGGTTAGCCTCATCACCCCATATTCCATCTCATGTTTTAGGACAACAACTTCTTTTGCTAGCTTTTCACATTCCTTTGTTTTCTCCTTTAGAGCCTCATCCATGCCATTGTCTTCCTTCTGATTTTCTAACTGCTAAAGTAGTTCCTTCCTCTTTTCCATAGATTTGCTTA
The DNA here is from genome assembly GCA_027924645.1 of Cunninghamia lanceolata. Classification (NCBI taxonomy): domain Eukaryota; kingdom Viridiplantae; phylum Streptophyta; class Pinopsida; order Cupressales; family Cupressaceae; genus Cunninghamia; species Cunninghamia lanceolata. The sequence continues at coordinate 3,427,126 of BSBN01000516.1, forward strand.
GTTGCCCTTTTAAAGTTTCAATGAAATCATCAGCATCTTTAAGGTTCTCTTGCAGTTCTTTGACTTCTGCTATGGAATGATCAAGATCTTCTAAATCAACTTGAAGTTGTTCATTGATGCCATCAGAATACCTGAATGAACCCATTGAAACACCTTCCCAGATCTTCCTCAAGATGTTAAACTTCTTTCAAGGAACCAAGCTCTGATACGAATTGTTGAAATTAGGGCAGACAACTGAGAGGGGGGTGAATCAGTTGTCACAAAACTTTATCTTTTGCTGCATTTAATCTTCTTTACCACTTATTAACAGATTAATGATATAACCATGAAAGCATGAATCAACAACACATGAGAAGAAACATAATCAACACACATAACACTAGGATTTTTACGTGGAAACTCGGTTAAGGGAAAAACCACGGTGGGGGTTAACCCACAAGATTTATTCTATGTTAAAAGAACAAAAAAATGGGAAGGCACTTTCCTTTGGGTACACTGCCCAAAGCTCACTGCTCCAAGACACTCACTGTCTACAAAAATATTCACAAGGTTAACACTGAAAGGTTGAACTAAGAAACATCTTCTTCATGCCAAGGATTAGTTCCATTGAAGCTCACAACACCTCTGATCTGTCCTAACATACTTCTTCACTTCCTTCACATCTTCCCCACTTCCACACATTTACATGACTTCATTACACTTATTTATACATGACATCGACTTTGGAATGAACATCAAAGTCGGCCTTACAATCATTTATCTGGAACATTCTCCAAGATAGGTATTATAAGAAATTACAATGACTTAATACAAAATGCTACATGCAAACCACTACATTTTCAGCCAAACATAGCTGAGATTCAAATCTTCCTCGAACAACACACCATGCTCCATAGAACTTCTCTTAGATCATCCGCAACATGCATGAAGCATCCAGTCAGCCAAGACTAGAAAGAACAACAACACCTAAGGAAAAATCTTCAACTACGAGCTCAATCCTCAATGCGGACCACCAACACAATAGGTACACGATCCATAGACCTTCACAAGAACAATGAAATCAATAAGAACAACTACACCACCTCAATTCACTAGAACCACTTGCATCTTCATATGGGAACTTAAGAACACTAACTGTCATGACTATCACACTAGAAAGATTGGTTGTGGACCTCAAAACCACGAACCACTTGAGTTGAGGATACACACCAACATCCAAAACATACCTCTAGAATTGCAAACCATAATATTGCAATGTGAAGCAATCTGGACCAAATTCCTGTCACTCTGTTACCTCTGAACAAGTGCAAAACTTGGTTCTACTCAGATGGCCATAACTTCACCAATCTTCCATGCAGACCTCTCAAATCTTAACTAGAGCAACTTTAGATAATCCTCTACAAACCCTTTAATCCACAAACTTTGATCTTCATCTCACTGGGAATGTAGAGCAATCTACTTTACTAAACTGCACTATCTTCACTGTCTCTAACAAAGAGATATGTTGACATCAATGACAACACATCATAGGCACATATTTGCAACAACATATATTATACTTAGTGAAAGAAGAAGTGAAGATGAGAAAAGTTCAAGGTCATAAAAACAATGAAAAACAAAGGAAAACACAATGTTATACCTTCAACCTTGAAGCCTCTTCACTCTATGATAAGGTGGAAGGAGAAGCACCCTAATCTCCTTAGCTTTACCCAACTAGACTATTCAAATGTGGATTGTTCTCTATTGCACAACAAAATCTAGCATAACCTAGCTATGAAAATGGAAAATTTTAGAGAGATTTTGGCATGATAAACTTGCTCTAAACTTGGATGTCAAAATGGCTTGTGGATGCTTGTATTTATAGGCAAACTTGGGGGGAGATTGATCCAACGGTGGAGATTAAAAGTTGAGATCAATGGTGGAGGATAAAAGATGGGATCAAAGGCTAAGATCTCACCAACAAAAATGGAGGGCTAGAAATAAAAATGAATTTTAAATTCATTTTTAGGGAAGGCTTTGCATTAAATGTGATTAGGACTTGTGAGGAAATTAAATATTAATTTCCTTGGGATAAGATGGAATTAAAAATTCCATTTTATGTGGAATGGTGAAGGTCATATGACACTTAATCATTTTTGGAGCTCACATGTGTCAACTCATGGCATGGAGAAGAGTTTAGCATGGAAATAGAAAGGTGAGGTGGAAGGGTCATGTGACCCACATGAATATTTTAAAATTTCTAATTTGTGGGTTGTGGGAGAATGTGTTAATGATGCTTTGACCAAGTTAATCAGGGTGATTAACATAATTAATGGGGCTGGAAAAAATAGTGAATGGATTAAATAGGGTTTAGGATTAATTAAATAATGATTTATTTAATTAATCCAGGTCTAGGGGCTAGGTAGACTAGGGTAGCTAATTAAATATTGGTTATTTAAGCAACTAGGCTAGGTGTAGGCCAATTAATAGGGTATATTAATTAAATAAGTGTAGTTTATCTAATTAATCAGGTTTAGGAAAGTGAACAAATTAATCAAATAAATATTTATCATATTTATTTAATTAATTGGGATGATGTTAGTAAGGTATGAGGTTGAATTAATTTAATTAATTCGGTTTTAAAGGTAATTTGATGAAAAATAGATGGATGATTCAGGTGTAAGATAAGCTAATTAATTCAATAAAAAAATAATTAATTAATTGGATGGGAAATTAGTGATGTGGATAATGTCAAAGGGTGGTCAAAGACATTTTTAGGTGTCTACATTTTCCGCTCTTTGACACGGCATAGTGACCTAGTAGGGAGATGGCGTCAAGTCAAAGAATTTTTCCCTAGCTGCCGGGAATGAATGAAATGGATGAGGAATGCCCCCTTGAGAGGTCAAGTGAACAATTAATTTTTTTTGGGTGAACTCTTGAAAGGAAGAAATAGTGGTAAAAAATAGATAGAGGACAAAAAATTAGGTGGATAGGAAAAAAATTAAGGAAAAAGGATAAATTTTGTGACCCGGGGAGAGAAAAAGGTGCATAGGGGTATGTCATGGTGGCTATATATAGCAAGTGTGGGCCTAAAGTGCCACATTTGCACACTCTAATCTTATTGGATGAGAGAAGAGGAGAAGGAGACATGACACAACCTACGTTCCCGCAATTTTGACACTGATATGAGAGGGTGCATGACTATGGCATATTGACAGAGGTAGACCCACATGTATGTCGGTCATCCTTACTTTGTGATTTCAAGTTTTGGGGTAGTTTACGGGCTTGGGAAATGGGTAGTTAGGTAGAATGGTGCCATCGTGCAGCCACGTGGCCCCATTAGGACACCGATTAGTGCGATCCTTTAGATCAATGCCATGGGTAAAGGGGGAATTTTAGATGGTTTGGTGCCATCTTTCCAAGTTTTAGCTCCATCGTCTCGTTTAGCGCCTTGGGTTAAAAATTCAATTTGGATGGTTTAGTGCCATCTAGGCAAGTTTTAGTGCTAAGCTCTGGTTTAGCGCTTGAAATTTGAGGTTTTCTAGTTTAGCACCATCCATTGGCGCTTTAGTGCCATGTTCTCATTTAGCACTATAGGGGTGGGGTTTAGTGCTAAGGTTTGGATTAGCGTGGGGAATTTTGGAAAAAATTAGGTTAAATGGTGGTTTATAGCCATGTGGGCATGGTTTAGGGCTAAGTTGTAGTTTAGCACCAAAGGGTCAGGAATTAGCGCCATCTATTAAAGTAGTGCTATATTGCCAGGGACTAGTGCCATGTTCTGAATTGGCACCATAAGGTTTTCTAGTGCCATAGTGCTATTTTGAGAAAAAGAGCTGATTTTTGGTGATTTTTGGATGCAGATTGTAGGCAAGATTTTGCAATCACATGAGCATTGGGTGCCATTAGTGATGGCATTGAGGAGATAGTTTGATCAGGTGGATCTAGCTTGGCTAGGGAGGATAGGGCTATAGATGATTTCCAAGATGCCTCAGATACGGGCACATATGGCCATGATGTCAGCCCTAATGGAGAGGTGGAGGAGAGATACATGCTCCTTCTTACTTCCTATAGGTGATATCATGATTATGCTAAAGGATGTGTGGAGGATCCTTAGGATCCCCATACAAAAAGAGCAAATGATATATGATGTGCAATCAGGAGTAGCATCTTTGGGTAGAGTATTTGCGCCTGTTTGTTCAATATATACTGATGACTGATGACAGATGAGATATACACGAACTCTATTACCTGGGATGGATTAATTTTCATTGTATGTTTGTGCATTGATCGAAGGTATATTGATTCTGAATTGACGGTTGTAGGACTCTTTGGTTGGTTGGGGGAGAGTGATCGAGGCTATGATCACTCAGGATGTGATGTTTCCCTGAGGCCCATTCTTATTAGCCCATTTGTATCACAAGATGCACTCAGTAGTCTATCATTTGGATAGGAATTTGAGGACTGGAGTGACACTGCTCCATGTGTGGGCATGGGAGCATATCAAGATTACAAGGCCTACTTCAGCTTATCACAGGGGGCATTTTGAGGCATATGTGTTTCTATAGAGGCCACATGTCATACATACACATGGGACAATTGCAGTACTAGTGACAATAATTTGATGACCTTGATACAATCATCTAGCGAACATATATAGATGTGGAGACATGGGTTGACGGTGATATACATATGCCCTTTACATTCTAACCTTAATATTTGATGGGGCAAGGAGACCACACCACAAATAAGTATATTTTGTTGTGAGTGATGCAACAGTTTGGGTTGGTTTAGGAATTGCCCCAGGTGATGGCAATTTTTTCCTGGACGCCTTAGGATATACCAAGATGGCCTGCACAGATTCAGCCACAGGTGGCTTTATTAGATTGGGTGGGACTGCAGCTAGTGTAGTGAGATTGGGATAGTAAGATAGTCGATGTGGGGAGGACCATGACCTATGACCTATGGTGGCAGTAGACAAGGCCTGTTTGTCTAACGAATTCAGCGGTAGAGCCTGATTTAACAGTGGAGGCAAAGGATGATGAGGGAGAGGAGGGAGATGAGGTTATGGTGGAGTATGTTATGGAGGGGGTACATATTAAGGAGGGGGATGGTATCGATGTGTTGGTCACGATAGCTACGGGATAGGCAGGAGGAGGAGGGTATGTACCTGGTGGATAGGGTCCTCTTATTCAAGCACAGGTATAGGAAGGCCATGTACCAGTAAGGCAAGTAGCTGGTGGACAAGGTCCTTGACCATAGGTATAGGTTCAGGGTCAAATAGGACAAGTGATGGTATCTTAGGTGCCAATACAGGTACCCTTACATGCACCATTACAGGTAGGCACATCAAGTGTCGGTACATCAGGTGCGAGGCCATTGGAGACAGGACCTGACCCTACTATTCATGCTAGCCAATGGCGGCCTTGGCCTTGAGGAAATGGGGAGGAGGAGATGGAGACACTATGTGCACAGGTGGGCAACCTAGAGGATCAGGTAGCCCGACAACGGCAGAACTTAGCTCAACTTACAACAGAGTGAGACATTGCATTAGGGCAGATGTAGATTTTACAGGGGGTATAGGCCTTGTTAGATGGACTTAGTGGTGGTGATGGGGATCCCCAAATCCAGTTCTTATAGGCCTAGATAGGGCACCTCCAAGGGTAGATGTAGGCACAACTGGTGTAGGTGACTGGTGAGAGGGATACAAAGATTGTGCTGAGGCAAGGAGTTGAGATTAGACTGCAAAGAGCTGAGAGTAGGGTACAATAGTTTGATGCACAGATAGCCTAGATGCAACAAGAGATTACACATATGTAGGGTGTCATAGCTGGCACCAACATGGCTTAGATGTGGAGTGACTACTCAACCTCTCAGCAGCAGTAGCAACTTTTAGATTAGCGAGGTAGAGATGAGTATTACTATGGAGCTTATTGCACTGTGTGGTTCCTAAGGGGCAGAGAGTCCCTAGTTATAGCCAACATAGCAGATCAAGGATATCAGGCTCGCAGAGATCTAGACGGTCTCAATAGTTTGTACAATAGCCACCACCTCAACAGTAATAGCCTATGGGGCCACCACCACCTAGACCACATAGATCTCCTTCAGGTTCTCCTATTGGCTCTACCAGTGGATCATCAACTCATGTTTCTTGACTCTATATATATGCCTTCGAGCTATGACATTTATCCGATGTGTGTTTTGCGTGAGATATATATATATATATATATATATATATATATATATATATATATATATATATATATATATATATATATATATATATATATATATATATATATATATGTTGTTGTGGTGATTATGGATGTTTATGGATGTTGTGATTATCATTATGCTATTGTTTATGTATGGATTATTGGTTTTATGCTTATGTATGAGTTTATGGATTTATGCATTGATGTATCACTATGGATGGATATATGTATGTTATGATGCTAGTGTAAGGTATGCACATGGATTATGATGTGGATTATGATATGGATTATGATGTGGATTATATGCATGTGATATGGATGGATAGATGTTTATGTTAATACAATGTAATGAAGTGTAAATATATGCTTATATTAATAAACATATATTATTAAATGGATAATGGAAAATATATGCTCAAATTAATAAACATATATTATACAAATGGAAATGGAAAATATATGCTCAACATATATTATGTAAATGGAAATAAAAAAATTATGCTCAGATTAATAAACATATATTATATAAATAGAAATGGAAAATATATGCTTAGATTAATAAACATATATTATGCAAATGGAAGATGTAAATGCAATGGTTAATGATGAATGGTAATATGATAGAATGATATGATGTTAATGATATTTATCATAATATATCATGGTGTTTAGAACCATGGGAGATGGGGTTAGAGGGTTTGGGGAATAGTTGGGATAGGTTTAGGGGTGTTTAAGAATGGTTTAGGGTTAGGTAGGGATAGTGGGGAAAGGTTTAGGGATGGTAGGTATAGGTTTAGGGATGGTAGGGATAGGTTTATACTAGGTCTATAGATGCCACATCAACTTAGAGGGGTTTTATTGTGGGATGAAGGATAGAAGCTTGTTAGGGTGGTTGATGAGATTGGGTTGGTTAAATGTAAAGCCTAGATATTGATTTGATGGATATGGGATGAGGGATAGATGGGTTAGGGTAAGCGTTTGTGTTGACATTTTGAGAGCATTCCTAGATTTATTATAGCAAAAGGGGATATTTTTAGAAAGGTAAGAAGGACCAAGGTGATGATATATATTCGTCTTTGCATGGACTAGACCCACAAATAATAGGATGATCCCATGCATACCCAAGGTAGTATAATCCTGCCTAGATGAGGGAAGGGGACTCATAGCATAAGTCCTTAGTACATAAAATGCATGATTGACCTTAGATGCAAAAGGGGAACAATATGCTAGAATCAACTCTACATCTTCAAGATATGAATACCATACTTGGAGTAATGAGACCAACCTATTGGTGTTCCCAACTGGTGGTCTAAGTTTCCCTAAAAAGTTGCCATCTTTTATGCTCAAGATTCTTAGGTCAGTGGCCAATGAATAGGAGATAATTGCTTGTTCTCCTCTGCACTTTAGGCCTTGCTAAACCTAGGGGATATTCCCTTATTTCAATATCAATATGACAAATCCTTATTTCAACTGGATATTGACACTTAAAGCAAATATGTTCTCTTAGATACATACCAAAACTTTATAATTGCTTCAAAGTTGGCTAGCTTTGGAAATTACTTCGTTTAATAGCTTAGAGAACATAGAACTGAACCCTACTCCTAAAAACTAATAAGTTGATTATTTTTTTTATGATTGTTTGATTAGGATTTTATTTGTGAAAATAAGCCCAACTTCTGATTAGTGCCAATCCTAAGGTTCAGAGTCAATTCCTTACATAAAAAAATTTCCTCATAAACAAAGCAAACATTTAGGTTTAGATGATTTATTATGTTCTTGTCTTGCAAGTAACAATCCAAGAATGTGTATTTCCAACAACTCTTCTTATAAGTATCCCTATTTGCAAAGCACATCTCCTCATATCTAACTCAGAGAATTTTAATCTATTCCTTGAATAAAAGCAATAAACTAGACATGGAATATAGCAAATGTATATTCAAGAACTCAGAAACGCTTAGTATCTTTATTCAAAAGAGAAATGCAAACAATATAGGAGACAATTGATGGAAACACATGCTCAGAGGCATTTTTCATATATTGCAATCTAAAACTGATAGAAATGCTTATAAAGATAACACATTCAACATGCAAGAAATTGAAACTTACAACTCAAAATATGAACCTCTCAGAATTGCTTTGTATTTCACTGTCAAAATTTCCCAATCTTTTTCAATCTTCTCACAAAGTGGAACAACATGTTCTTTTATAGATACAAGAACATGTTTCCCTAAAACTCGTTACTAATTGTTGGTTACAAAATATTGCACTACAAGCCACCACCATAGGCATGGGGAAACTAATACAATTTATAGATAAAAGAGAAAAAGACAAAATACAATTCATCTTGGAGATGCTTTATCCCAATGATGAAGATGACCTATCATATGATTGGATCTTCATTTACCCTAGACACAATTATCAATACTTCTCCACCTAGGCTACACATGATTTCTCCAAAGGCCATTGGAAAGGAATTAATTTTGTTATTTTCTCATTATACCCCATGTACCTAGCATCCAATAGAATCTTTGACTCTTTACAAAACATTTCAAAACTCAATTCCAAGGCATACACCCTGTCAAGTGTAGAACTAAAAATCTTCATATTTGGATCACCATCTACACAACTTGAGGATATAAGCTGGCTAGCTATATTTTCAAAATCATCCTTCCATCTATCCAAACTTTTTATTTGTCCATGATTATCTAATATACCTAGCATGACCTTTTTATCCATCTCCTCAATTAATTGTCTCCTCTCCTTCAAAACTTTATCCAATTTTAATTGGAAAGCCACTACTTCTTCTAATAAAAGCAACATGTCAAGGGTTAATTTTATTTATGTTGGAGCATCAAGGGAAAACCTTGAACATCTATGAATTTCCCTTATTTCTCCAGTTCTAGGTAGCCATACCCTAATCATGTCCTTCAAGCTCTCCTTATCCTTCTCATGTTTGTCCTAGGTTGTCCTCAAACTCAAATAGGACTTCCATGTATCATCAACCCTGGCTGTAACCCTAGATAACCTATGGTTAATCAATTTGTAACCATTTCCTTGACAATGGTCTTCTTCTCATCCTTTACATTTCTTATTTCTTCCTTCAACTCTCTAATCTCTGAGAGAAATGTCTCTCTATCTATTGGAAAAGCTTTTGCAGTATCCATAGGAACTAAACCACTCTGAATTGAAGCACCTAGAGACAACAACATCTACCCCTAATAGTTATTCAATTCTAACATTACCTGTCCATATTTCAACAGAAGATCATCATAATCCTTCTGCAATTTATTTGTAATAGCCTCAACAAATTGAGTTGTGTGAACATTCAAGCTTGCAACTTGAGGAGCTAGAGTATTTGATACTCTTTTTATTATTACCTCCCCTGTCAATTCATTTAAACCAACCCTTGGCTTATTATTATTTGGGGCCAATGCCCATCTTTCCAAGGTCTCAAATCTGGGGTTAAACCCTGCACCAGATAGTACTTTATCTGTTGGAAAATGTGACTCAAATTTACTATCTTGATCTTCTCCTTGCAAGTTATGTTTAACTCCATCGATTTGACATTTACATTTCTGTAGTTTATTGTCTCCTCAATCACAACCTAAGTCATGGGGTTCCAAGTTTTGAAAACCTAAGTCGCATGGTTCTAAAGTTTCATAACATCCCGACCTCCCAACTTAGTCTCTTTGTTGTCAGCTAGTTGGGGGTTTTCAAAATTTCATAACCTCTGACCAATGGTTCTTAAGTTCAGATTTTTGGTGACTTTGCAACTTTGAAGTTTTTCATATTTTTTAAGGTGCTATCTTCTCATTAAATGCATTTCACGACACATCAAGTGGAAGTAGGGGATGGTGGTAACCGTCAACTCTTTGGACATGGTGGAAGGATAGAAAATCTAATGATGAGTTGGAAATGCATATCTCAAATATAGACATTTTGGTGTGACCTGTTCATGTCAATGGGAGGTGATATACAGTCCCCCCGATATGGTGATATCATTAACCCAGTGGTGCCAGTGGTAGAGACCACTTGGTGACTTTGGTGAGACTTGTTCACTTTTGTGGGTGTTGATATGCTATCCCTCTGATATAGAGAAATCTTTGACTCCGCTAGCTCATATCCTTTGTGGTGGGTCTTGGGTAGACCCTGAAGGAGAGAAGTGATTGGCTGAGTGTTGATTGATGGTGGATGACTTGGTAGGTGATATAGTTATCAAAGGGATTTTGAGAGTTCAGAGAGAGTGTAGTTGGTGTCTCTTCAATGGTTTGAATGTCTTTGATAGTTAAACTATATTGTGACCATTTGTAGCCATTCGGCTGTGGGAAGTTGTAATGACTATTGAGAACGAATGTTATAAAAACATTAAACATTCTGTAATGTAATAGTAAGTCAAGAGGAGAGTTGTGTCTACCAGATTTTCTCCAGAAATGGAACAAGATGTAAATCTCCTATAAAGGCTATGAGTCTGATATTGTATTGTAATTTGTATGCTTGTTGCTGAATAATACAATGGCTCTATGTTTTGGAGTGAGGTTTTTTACCCGAAAGGGTTTTCCCCACATAAGTCTTTATGTTCTTGTCTTTTGTTTTATCTTTCATGTTTAGTAAATTTGTTTATTGAATCTGTTTAATGTATGTTGTTGAAACTAGTTTTAAATTGCAATCACTTTCCTATAAGGGTTAATGTGGGAAATGAACTATGTCTAATTCTACTTTATGGCATAGTAGTATGTGTTTTGAGGCAATCAGAGTGAATGATTGTTAATGTAGACTCTTACTGATTTCTGGGATGAACCGTATTTTCCCTTCATTATCTACCTGATCATCTGGAATGTTTGTGCCCATCCTTATGACAGTATCAAATGCAATTGCATCTGCCAAAGTCTAGTGAGGAAGTAGCATCAAACCACTCTTTTCCACCAAGGCTCTCACTTCATCAGGGGTAACTTTGTTGATATCTTGGCTCACTTCACTAAGCACCCTTTGTGTTATTTCTTCATATTTCTTAGGATCAACTCTTATCTTTGCTTCTTCTACCTTCCTGTGGAATTCTTCATTTCTTACTTTTAGCACATGCCCCTTAAATTCAGGGGTATTGACAAAGGCATCATCCTCCAAAAATTGTGCACAAGCAAGCACTTTGATGTCCTCTATATCAACTTGGTCACCAGAAAGTGACCTTCCCAACCTATTTTCTGGAGATACATAAGGTACTATTCTCTCAGGTGAATTCACCTGCTGAGAAATTTCTTGTTCTTCTCCAACTCCACCCTTGTCAATCTCCTCCTCCAGATCCACAACTTGAAGTTCTTCTTCTTTCTCCAAATCAATAATTTTCAATTTTTTAGCTGGAGTGACTCAAGAGACTCATTTTCTCTCCTGTATGGCTTAATTGGAGACCTTGGATCTCTTCTATATGTTGGTCTCTCTTCACCTACAGGGGCCCCTTCAATCAAAATCTTTGCATTGGCTAATTTTTTTTTAATTCTTATTATTGGGTCTCTCTCATTTGTAAAAGCCCAGGATATGCAAGATTCAAATTTGTTCTCATCCTCTCCCCTTCCATCACTACTTGCCACATCTTCTTCAGTAAATGAATTTCATCCATGGTGGAGTAGTTTCTTACCACATCCTCATCAAACAAAACCTGATGGAGGGACCATGGCCTCTTGATGCTAAGTCATACCTGGTTGATAAGACCTTCTGGATCAAATGTCCTTGGGTCTTCCAACCCCATCTTGTGAACTTTCAATACTAAATCAATCTGATCCAGAGCATCCTTGTTTGTAGCCTAAAAATCACAGAACTTGGTAGCAGTAGGGAAAAATGACCCTTTCTTCTGTAGTCTCAGGTGCTCCTTATTTGACTCATTCAGCTGCCAGATAGTCTCCAAATATGCAATTCTCCTAGGCACATATTTTGGCAGTATATGTGGGGCAACTTTGCTCCCATAAACCCTAATGCAAGTAGTATGGGTGTGGAGGAACCAATCTCCCTAATTATGTTGAATTCCCAGCTTAGGGGTTCTATCAAATGGTCTCAGAAAATCCAACACATCCCTTAGAATTCTTTCACCTTCAGGCTCCAAAAAGTTTAGTAGCCTTCTCACAAAATGCTCTTCAAAAATCACATAATATGCACTCTCATAGTGCATATCCATCAAATGGGTCCATAATTGGACAGGGAGAAGAGTACCATCCTATTCTTGTTCTCTCACATGCAGAGCCTAATGCCACAACCCTGTTCCAGCATACAAAAACATATGACACAAAATAGAATACTACCTGAATTCTTCCTTTGCATCTACAACACCAAAGTTATTCTTAATCTTTAGTAATTGATAATGCATCTTGTTTGCTACATAGGTGGCATAATCAAATCCCACAATTGTCGAAATGTCTTGTATGTCTGCAACCAACACCATCATAGGAACTAGAATTATATCTAATGAGTCTTTCCCTAATACTTGGCATAGAGTGTGGTAAGTTTTTGCAAAATAACAGATGAACTTAGAGACATCAAAAGGTTCCTCCTCACTATCTAAAATTTTGATCAATTTTCCATCAATCCCCCTTTCTTTGTGCTTAGGTAATTTGAAGGCTCTGTATGCACACCGAGCCTTCTTGTATTCATTCTTTAGAATGGAAAAATTAATCCTTTTGTTGGTAATAGGGTTTAAGCCAAACACCTTCGTGATGAATGCCTTTGTCATCTTGATCATTATTTCATTATTCCCTGCCCTAACAACCCTGACGGAAGGATCATATCTTTGTGCATTAGCCCTTACAAGATCAAGGTTTCTAAATATATTAGGGCATGCCAACTTGACCAAATCCAAACCCCACGCATTGCACACAGGGGCTTTGTAATCCCTCCTATCATACTAGTGTTTAAACAAATTCCACCCTGGCATAGGCAATAGAGCATCTTGACATCCATAACACAAGTCCAACAATCTATCATTTGGTCCTCTTGGACTATATACAGTCACTGCCCTCCTTGAAGACTCAGTCTATTGAATCATTAAATTATCATGCCTGACTCATCTTTGGAACAATACTTCACCAAGATAGGGTTTTCTTCTAAGAATGCTCAAAATTCCATCAACTAAACATCAATTCAAGTCAAACAAACACAACAGGAAAGAACAACTTACTGGTTTTGGTTGCAATTCCCAAAATCACAATAGATTCTCATTCTGTTGCTTGTTACGTGCATGAATCCTTTTTGTGCTTGCAGAAATGCCAAGAAAACCTCAACTTTTGATTTTAAATGAACTTAAAAACTAGGGCTAGCTATATAAATGTCCGTCTTTTCGACCATTACTGCAAATTCATGATGTAGGGGTGCCTTCCAATGAATACACTGAGAATTCAAATTTTGGCTATTGATGCAAACCTCATACTGTGAGATCAATAGCCCTAGAATAATCACCAAATTTGAAAATCTAAGCCTTTTGCATGAAAAGTCACCAACCAATTAAATCATTCTATCTCAGACGCACCCTTTTTGTTAACTTTTCACTTATGTGTCTTACATGGCCACGTGGCATTATACCACGGTCGCGCAATAGAAAATGGGCCACCTACTTTTGGTTCCATAGGTGCGTGCTAAAGATTCCACATGGATCTCCACTATGTAAGCCTTCTTCTTTCCTCCCGAAACTAGCTACGTGTCACATCTTGCAGTCGCACGGAGAATCTTTCCTACTGACAAAATTCTCCTACAAGGATGTGCTACCATCCAATCTTTAATACCTATAGCCCCACTACTTCATTCAATCCATCGACACCTAACACCATCTTCTTCATTCAAAAGCATTGTCAATATTATGGCTATAAGCCACGATACCATTAACACCTGTCTTCATCTCGCAGCCTACAGTGCAAATATGATGTCAGCTTCAGTGGTGTCAGGCTTGCGATATCCAACCAAGTGGCACCTTTGGACCCCTACAAGGACATAAAGTTGGAACCTTATGATGCACACAACTTGACAGGTTATAAAAGGTAACTCTAGACTCAGGGCCAGTCAACACATGACATAAAAGACATAAGTTTGCAACTTAAATGACTAGGAACCTAAGCTATGCGGTCAACAACAAAATAGAACATAAAGTAAAGTCTTGACCATAAGACTTAGGGTTTTAAGGAAAATAAGGAAAACATTTATGAAATTGAATCAAAACCTTAAAACCTAGGTAGATACCACCATTGGCTCTGGTTGGGGATGTTCAACTTGTAGAATTGCAACGAGGACCAAAAAACTCCAGTAGCAGACTAGAACATAAACACACACAAAACAAAAGGAAAAACTGTACAAAAATATACACTATATACAACATATTTACAATGTGCATAGAAAATAACCTACTTATGAAAAGTAGGCTTTCAAAAATTATCCATGCATAGACAATTCTTGAAATTCACCATCAAGAGCTTGGAGAAAATATGAATCTTCTCCATGAGTATTGCTTATCAAGTATGAGCCAATCCACAAAGGCTCAAATTTGCCATGCTTGCCTTTATCCTGACATTTGGCATTCCATAAAAGAACCATATCATTACCCTGGAATTTCCTTTTTGAAGCCCTTTTGTCAAATAAATATTTCACCTTTTGTTGTCTTTTTATAGTGGATCTTTGTGCTTCTCTCCTTGTCCCATCTAATGCAATCAATTGATTTACCCTTTCCACCATTGAATCCTCCATGTCATCATCATTTTCCTGTATGAATTTGTATACTAGCAGAAGATTATTTATTGGCAATTTTGCTTCCAGTCCATACACTAACTCAAAAGGAGACTTACTGGTAGCCTTTTTAATGGTCACTCTATCAACCCACAATGCTAGCTTCAACTTGGAGTCCCATGCCCTCTTGTTTTTACCAATTATCCTCTTGATTATCTTCATCAAACTCTTGTTGCTGGACTCAGCCTAACTATTGCCTTGAGGATGATATGCTAATGCATATGACTAATTAATACCATAATCATTGCAAAAATCAATAAATTCTCCTGACCTGAAACACATTGCATTATATGTCACTAACATAGCCGGTACCCCAAATCTAATGATTATGTTCTCCAATACAAAATCTATCACAACATTGGTTGTGTCTTTCTTAGTTGGATTGGCTTCAATCCATTTAGTGAATTAATCAGTAGAAAAAAGTATCCAACTATGTCCACCGCTTGACTTTTCTGTTATTTCTGCAATAAAATCCATTTCCCACTATTGAAATGGAGCATCTACTATCACAGTTTTAAGTGGTAGTGCACTAGCATACTTTAACTTCCTAGAAAATCTTTGATAGGAATCACACGTCCTCACCACTTTGTATACATCAGAAAAAAGTGTTTCCACCAATACCATGACCTAAGGATCTTGTGTGTAGTGGTTTTAGCTATGTGTTGTCCTCCACATACCCCCTTATGCATATCAGTCAATATCTTTATAGCTTGATCTTGATCTACACATCTAAGAAACACACCATCGGGGATTTTCCAATATAACTCACCTTGAACAATGACATACTTAATGGCTTGTAGCTTCAATGTCCTCTTCTGATTGTCATTAAAGTGAGTAGGGCAACTTATGTTTTGGAAGTACTAAATGATGTCTCTATACCACTCAAATTGTTGTACACTGCATGCTTTATCCTACATCTGATCTTCAACTACATTCACTTGACAAGCTTCCAGATTTGTCTCTGCCATCAACTTTGTGAAACCTTATCCTCTTACTAGCTTGGTGATCTGGATGCCAATATTAAACTCTTATATCCTATTGATCCATCTACACCATCTCCCTATTACCTCTTGTTGTGTGAATATATCCTTTACTGCAGAGTAAGGCACATATGTTACAATTTGAGCTCTAACCAAATAGGGTCTAAAATTCTTCACCGCCCTGACCAAAGCATAAGCTTGCTTTCCCATTATGTCATATTTTAGTTCTATAGCCTACAAAGATTTGCTAAAGAAAACAATAGGTTGTTCATATCCATCAGCATTCTTTTGTAATAGGCATGCAACAATTGTATGAAAAGAAGCAAAAGAAAATAGCCGAAATGGTTTAGAAAAATCAGGAGACTTCAAAACAGGGGCAATTTTGATAGCTTCCTTTATATTTTGAAATGATTGAATCACCTCATTTCCCCATGTTACAGACTCACCTTTTTTCATCTTGGATATTGCTTTGGTAATTTCTATAAAATTGGTAACAAATCTTCTGATAAAGTTAATCTTCCCAAAAAATGATTGAATACCTTTCACATTCTTGGGCATTTGGATTCTATCAATGGTAGCAACCCTCTCTAGATCAATTCTGACTCCATCTTTGGACACTATATGCCTTAAGATCTTTCCCTTAGTTAACCCAAAATCACATTTCTTAAGGTTCAGTGAAATGCCATACTCTAGTACTCTAATAAAAATCTTTTCCAAATGCATACAATGCTGGTCCTCCTTCTTAGAGTAAGCAGTCAAATCATCCTAGTAGACCACCAATATTGAATCAATCAGCCCTACAAATGCAACATCTATGGCTCTCTAGAACGTTACCCCAATATTTTTTAGTCCAAATGGCATTCTCACATACACATATGTTCCCCATGGGGTTGTGAAGGCAGTCTTGTACCACTTTGATTCCTTCACCTTCACCTGATTCTAACAAGAGAACTCATCCATCATGGATAAGAGTTCACATCTTGTTACTATCTAGAGCATAGCCTCCATATTGGCTAGTGGATAATTATCCTTCAAAGATGATATATTCAAGTTTCTAAAATCTACACACAGTCTGATATCTCCATTTTTCTTTCTAACTGGGACCAAGTTTGACACCCAAGTGGAGTGCCTTATAGGTTTTATGATTCCACCACCCCTGAGCTTCATAAGTTCCTCCTGCATCTTTGGAGCTAGAGTAGGATTAATGGCTCTTTGCTTCTGCCTAAATGGCTTAGGTCCAGGCTTGAAAGGAATCTCATGTTGAAAAAGGTCTTCTCTATAGGCCTTTAGCTCCTCATATGACCATGCAAAGACATTCTTATACTTCCTCAATACGACAATCAACATTGCCCTTATGTGTGGCTTAAGTTGCTTCCCAATATAGACTTTCTTTGGAGCATTATTTGTACCCAAGTTTATTTCCTCTAAATCCTACTTGTTTGTGGAAGAAGTCTTAGCAACAAACTGATCTCTGTTAGCAAATGCTCTTTCCAAAGGTACTAGTCCTTTTTGAATCTTATTAGTCTTAAGCTGTATTATCTCTTTTCCAAATAGGGTTTCCATTCCATCTACAACTTCCACAAAGTTCTAAAAGTCTATCTCTTGATTTTCATATTCATCAATGTAATGTAAAAACTTTATTAGGTCTTTATCATCTTCAAAGACTTGTCAGCTGCATATGTTATCTGGGACTACAGGTCTAACTTTGACCTTAACATGTGCACTATTAGACAATGTGATGTCATCTGGCCATATTGCAACATTAGCTAGAAAGTCTTCCAAGACATTCCTAGACCTCTCTACCCAATTTATAGAAAGTGCATCAAATAATTCCACGGTATCCCATACTGCATGCTTATATTGTTTCAACCTTTTATTTTTAGAAGCATACTTTCCTCTTACTTGAGAGACAATTAATTCTGAATTTCCTAACACCTTGAGCAACTTGATTCCATGCTTAATAGCAACGTTTAGCCCCAACAAAAGAGCTTCATATTCTGTAATATTATTTGTGCACCCAAATTTCAAAAGGAAAGAAATTTTGAATATCTTACCAGTAGGGGACATAAACACTACTCTTGCACTAGAGCCCTCCTTTGAACATGCACCATCAAAATACATAGACCGGAGTCCATCTTGGTCCTTCCATCTTTCTAGTTCATTAACAATGGGTTACTTCCCTTTTATATTCTGGTCACAAGATACTACTCAAAAGTTATCACAATCAGTATCAACAAAACAAACCTGATCAACTAGCTCAGACTCTTCAATCATATTAGGTACCCTTTCTTCTCTGTTCAGTTTAACATCCTTGTCATTCATGGGAATCATAGCTTATGACAAGTCCAATTGCTTACTTTCTCCAATCAATATTACCCACCTCCTGGACAACAACATCCCATATCGTGGCTTGATGTCAAGCACAATCACATTCATAGTATAAGTTTTTTCAGGATAAGTAGCAAGCATAAAATCCACATTCTTCATGATTTCAATAACTGGCACCTCCCTAGCATCCATAGCAAAACATTTACCACATGCCTTATCTATTTTCAGTCTAGCTTGTTCCATAATAGCCAAAGGCATGATGTTTGTAGATTCACCTGAGTCAAGCATACAATTCCTTATTACTCTTCCATTGATGATAAGAGACACATAGAATGGCTCTACTTGTGATGGACACTTTGTCAAGGTTGTCCCTAAATATACTTCAGGAATCTCTTCTTCATCAGTATCCTTTTCCTGACCCTTACCATGATCCTTGGTAGCTTGTTCTACCTGATGAGGTATACCAGACAACGCCTTATTCCTGTATTCTTCAATTTTCAATATCTCAAGCAATGGGACATAAACCTTCATCTATGACAAAGCCTGAGTAATATCAAATGGGACATAATTTTGTACAACAACTGATTTCTAACCCATATTCCTATTTCTTTCATGAGTATGTCCAGCTTTGGCACCTGTGACATTTTGACTGTTATTTTCCAAATTGGAGCTTCTACTTCTGTCCTCATTCTGGGTTGCCTTACTTTCTAAACCTCTGGTATTATAATTTGGCTTTTCCTTAGAATCCCTCTTGTTGTCATTACTTTGTTTCCTCTGGGGCTCAGACCCTTTTGGATTATTCTGGGACTGCTTCATAAATATGCTGCCTAGTTGACTAGAATCACCAGTTTGAGCCCTACTCCTAAGATTGTAATTACTCTTAATTTGAGCCACTGCAATAGCTATAAGGGCTCTAATTTCTTCATCAGAGGGCATCCTCAGATTTATATTAGGAATGTGTGAATCCTGGGCATAGATTTGCTGATCTTCATCCTCTTCATCTAAAAATATCTATTGACAAACTTGCTCCTTATGATATTTCTTTTCAACCACATCTATATCTGCATCAACCTCATCAGAAGAAGAATAATCCCCACTAGTAAAAAGCATGTTAACATTGCCATTTTCAGCATAGTGGGATTCATTGCATTCATTAGAAGTATTGACATCATTATGGAGAGATTGAGCAATCATACATTGCAATGATGAGTGAGGCATTTGACAAACTATACACCAAGGAGTATCCTCAACAACATTGACACTTTTATTTAATGGGTTAGGAGCTTCCTTACCATATTGAGACTTTTGATTGTTACTATTATTTAAAATTGGCTTACCATTGTGCCAGTTTGTATTATATGGCATATCATGCAATTGTGGTCTCTTTTCTTATCTCTGATTATTCATCTTTTTAGGGCCTAGTCCTTTTTTTGCTCTAGCAAGTTTATAACTTAGGTCCTTAAAAGCACTTGTTAGCTTGTCTAATTTGTCCTCAGATGTGGAAGCATTATTATAAGCTCTATTGTTTGGATTTTGTAAGATTTTTTTATCATCTCTCCTATTTCCTTTGCCAGATGCTTTCCTATTGTTCTCAATATTGGTTGCAATCCTAAAAGCATCTCTCAGACTGGATAGTCCCTTGTCTCTCAATTCATATGCCATTTGTGCATCAAAAGCATTTGTGTACAAAACCATGCACATAGGTTCATCTGGTCTCATATGGGGTGGAAGTTTATTCAATACCATGGTAAACCTTGCATTAAAATTAGGAACATGCTCATTTGATCCTTTGGTTATACTAGTGAACTCATTTAAAATGAAGCTAGGATTAGTCTTGTCTCCATACCGTTCTCTTAAAATCCACATAAAATCATCCCATGATAAAATACTCTGATTAGGAAAATTCAGATACCACTCCCTAGCTTCTTCTACCAGAGACTACATGAACAATTTCATGAAAACATCTTCCTATTCAACCTCAAAATTATCCATTAAATTTAGAAAATCTTTCAAATGATCTTCACCAGATATTACATTATTACCTATAAACTTAGGCAATTGAGCCATGATGTCATTATCAATAGGGTTAGGATACCAATAAAATCTAACTATCTATATCTTTCCAACTGTATAGGTCTCCTACCAAATGCATTCTGATTTTGATTTCCATTAATATTCTGATTCACATTACGCTGAACATGTGCATTTGGATTACCTAAAAGATTATGACGCACTATGTTATTATTGCCATTCGGTCCTTGGTTGTCTTGCAAATTCTAATTTGCATGTTGATTACCCACTGTATTTGCATTATTTGTTGCAAAGATAGTTGGAATTGCATTTTGGTAAGTAGCCCTTAGAGCCTCAACCCTAAGTCTCATTTCATACCTTATTCTTATAGCTTCCAAGAATTCAATCTCAGCCCTGAGGTTCTTGAATTCCTCTGGAAACTCATCCTCTTTTGGCATGGTTGAGGATGGTCCAATCACATTGGGGTTATTTGTATCCCTTGGTGATTCTATATCTTCAAGCCTCTCAAGTGGATCTTTAATAGGATGTTCTTGAAAGATACCAGATCCTAACCTCAGCCTATCACCTTGTTGCTTCGCATAGATTTCCTGGATACTAGCTTTTGTAGCTAAAAAATGTTGTTGTTGAGAGGACCTAACGTTAGTTTGGGTGTTATCATTATTTTGAGGATTTGGGGAACCTTCTTGGTTGGACTGATTACTTCCCTTCTTTCTATACATCTTTTCTAGTTATGCTTGAAATAAAGGGTTTTGTAGGGATCTTCTTCCATGCATACAAATATTAATGTCACCGGCTAGGAGATAAATTCAGAGTCGCCACTCACAATTGGGATTTAAGGTTGTGTTCTGGGTTCTTTGTGTTGTCAACTCCCTAGCAGAGTCACCAATTTGTGGTGTTCCCAATTGATGGCCTGAGTTTCCCTAAAAAGCTGCCATCTTTCATGCTCAGGATTCTTAGGTCAGTGGCCAATGAACAAGAGACAATTGCTTGTTCTCCTCTGAACTTCATCTGCTAAACCTAGGGGGTATTCCCTTATTTCAATATCAATATGACAAATCCTTATTTCAACTAGATATTGACACTTAAAGCAGATATGTTCTCTTAGATATAGACCAAAACTATATAATTGTTTCAAAGTTGGCTAGCTTTGGAAATTACTTTGTTTAATAGCTCAAAGAACATAGAACTAAACCCTACTCCTAAAAACTGATAAGCTAATTATTTTTTTATGATTGTTTGATTAGGATTTGATTTGTGAAAATAAGGCCAACTTCTAATCGGTGCCAATCCTAAGGTTTAGAGTCAATTCCTTACATACAAAATACTTCTCATAAACAAAACAAACATTTAAGTTCAGAGGATTTATTATGTTCATGTCTTGCAGGTAACAATCCAAGAATGGGTATTTCCAGCAACTCTTCTTATAAGTATCACTATTTGCAACGCACATCTTCCCATATCTGACTCAGAGCATTTTAATCTATTCCTTGAATAGAAGCAATAAACTAGGCATGTAATCACTACAACAAATCCCTATGATTAGCTCCCCTTTTTACTCCATTTTTTGCTTCCACCCACTGTTTTAATGTATTTTTCTCCATTTTTTTGAAAAAGTCAGCCCTCTTTATCAGGATGGCACTATTTTTGGCATTTTTTACGTCGATCAGAACAAGTAGGTGCTAAATTAGGCACAAATTAGTGCCTAAATTAGCACCCAAATTCATGCTTAATTTAGTGTCTAGTTTAGCACCTAGTTTAGCGCCTAATGGATTGTTTGAGATGTTTCAATTGGAATTTCAGAGGTTTAGAATCCTCTAAGAGAAAATATGTAGTTAGAGAGTTTTGTGCCACTTTTTGACTTTTAAAAGACACAGTTCAATGCTATTCCACCCATGTAAAGGAGTTGTATACCATCATGCAAGCCATCAAGCAATGATCTCACTACATCTTGGGAAAGGAGGTCCAATCATCCACTTTGATCACAAGCCACTCCAATTCTTGCAAACTCAGAATAAATTAGAAAATGTGCACCACATGAAATGGATGACATGTCTACAACAATTCCATCTAGTTATCAATCACGAGAAGGGAAAAGACAAAAAGGTATTTGACTATCTAAGCTAATAGCTAGTTCATGCACTCACCACAATGTTGGACTCATGTGGTCACAACTTCTTTGACTGGGAACCTCTCTACCCACCAAACTTGGACTTTGCATAGATCTACACCAAGCTCTTACAAGGCAAATAGTTTGGTGAATTTTACATGTCTAACAAGCTTCTCTACAAGCTCAAGTATCTCTATGTTTTAGACACCACACCACACTAGAGACTCATCTAGGAAGCATACTATGCCAAAATAACTCAACACTTCAACATTACTAAAACACTTGCAACACTTGAACAACATTTCTAGTGGCCTCACATATGTGCAAACATTGAGAACCACATCAAGTCTCTCATTCTTTGTAGCATTGCAAATAGGAAGCTTGGACTCTACACCCCTCTCTTAGTTTTGACACCACCTTGGGAATCATTAACATGGATTTATTAAGAAGAATACCTATGACAAAGTATTGGTGTAACTCCACATTTCTTGTGGTAGATGAATTCTCCAAGATGATCATCATGATTAATTGCAAGAAAAGTCTCACCCTACCAAATATTGTGCCACTTTTACTCACCCATGTTTGGGTCCATTTTAGCTTACCCACATCCATTATATTTTACTATGACCATCATTTTGTTAGTCACTTTTGGTAAATTTTGTGGACGATGTTAGATATGCAACTAAATATAAGTGGTCAACTAAATTGTTGTGCATCTATAATAGTGCACACCTACATACTTGAGATGACAACATCCTTTGCATTTAACATTCCTACAAAAATGCTCTACACAACTCTATGAGGCATAGTCCTTTCTAGACATGTCTTGGGTTCCAATAGGAAGCATCCCTTGACATATCCTATTGCACACCATCCACATTAGAGTCATGTACATAGGAATAGGAAATCAACAAGGCATAAAAGTTTATGCAGCACATCCAACATGTGTTCCAATGTGGACTAGCTTCAAGGATCTAGATAGTGTGGCTATACACATTGCTACACATGTTGGTGTCTAGTTAGACACATGGAACATCAACAACCACATGTTATGCTTCCATACACATGTGCCACCTAATGACATTTGTACTGCAAAACATGAATATCATATGATTGGCACTGTATGTGTCTGACACATGGTGATGTCCACGCCACATGCCACAATGATCTAGTTGGCACCATACAAGTTTGATATTTGTTCTCATCCCATGCACATAAGAAATGCACCATACATGTTGGATACTTGTCAACATCTACATGGAGCATAACTGATGGTATTCTTGAACAAATACCTACTTTGTACATTTTGTAGAGTAAAAGAGGTATAACAAAATTTCATCTTATCTCTTTGTATATTGCTTTTGTTCATTTTGAATAGAAGTGACATATATGTTAGAACCCTTCTATATTTGAATGTGTTTTGGTATACATATCTATTTTCCTTTATGTATTCTATGATCTTAGTACATTAATAGATAACATAGGATTGTCCCTCAGTTCACCTTGGGAATTAGATTAAATAACATCTGAAGTTGACTGTAAATTAACAACATGGTGAGCATTTTGTTGATTTTCTTGCTTATTTTCACCCTTTTGAAAACTAAATTTTCCTATTGAAATTTTGAAGGATGAGATCCATATTTAAGTGCATTAGACTTAAGAAGTTTCAATTCAATGTTTCTTACATTTGCACACAAATCCATGGAAGAATAATAGTTGTTTAGGTACATTGTCTCTTGGATAGTAGGTAATAAGCCCTTAACAAATATTTTTTGCAATTCATCATTAAGAATTTGATAGTGTATCTTTGTTGACAACATTTGAAATCCAAAAAAATAATCATGATTGCACTCATTTGATCCTTTTTTACATCCTACTAAATCTAAAATTGTAACCTTTAAACCTGTAAGGACCTCCCTGAATTTGCTTGATCCTATTTGGTTTGATGCTCTCCTTTTCCTTCAATCTATCTTGGAACCTATACTTTTGCCAAAATGCTCTAATATCCAATCTCTAGAATATATATTATGGCCATTGTGAAACAATCTTGACTATTTTTGACTATATGAATGTTTTTGTTTATTACCGTTGTCCTGTAGGTTAATTGAATATCTTTTGTGGTAATGTGGGAACAAGAGGAATGAAATATGGCACATACCGCATTCCTGCAGAGCATAAAAGAATAGGTTGCAGCTTGGTGGTAGGAAGCGGTTGATATGAAGAAGCTACCGCTACCCCATGGACGGTTCATCTCACACTTGCGACTTGGCGGTGTTCGGGTGCAGATAGTCTCTTCCCGTGGTCCCACAGAGGTTTGAAAAGTAACTAGCGGCATTCGGTAATAACATCAAGAGGTATCACTTACCGCATCCTGACAATGGTTTCAACTGAGGCCCGCAGTAGAGTGGCAAGAGGAGAATGTAATGGGTTTTTGCCCTACCATCTCGTAATGGTCATTCATAACATTTGCTAGTGGGCAGTAAACAAAAGGACATTAGGTAATAATTTCCCATGGTCCTGTATGGGTAAATCTAAGCATTTTTAGTCTGGCAGTAAAGGATGAAATAGAAGTGTAGTAGCTGTAAGCCCCCACTATCCTGCAGTCGGTCTGGGCGAGCCTTACGACAACACAGTCAAAGAAATAAATGGCAAGCACATTCAATGCGGGGTCACAGTTATTGAGAATAGTTGTCAAATATTGATATGCATATCCAGTCATCAGATCAAATCAAATCAATGGTCAATATTTGAAAGGAATTGAATGCTAAGATTTCATGATCTCATGGCATGAACAAGAGTAATGGTGATATGATGAACTCCTTGGCTGAATAAGATTCAAAGATTTCTTGGCATTTGCTCATTTCAGAGAATTTAGATGTAACTTGGAGAAGGCGCAACTTAGCTTAGTGTGTTTCCTACAAACTGTAGTTGACCGGGTAAGTTCATTCTTGCACTCTTTGATTAGAAGTTGGCATATATTTCACTCTATTTTTTAGTTGCTGGTACAATAAGTTGAATTTTGAAAAATCCTAGCTTGTTCAAGTCATTAAACATGGCACCCAATAGGTCTAAGTTTGCTAGCAAAGGTAATGAGCCTATAGTTCCCAAGAAAAGACCACTTCAACAATCTTTGCTAGAAGTATTGCATCAGTCCATAGAGAAGGGTCCAAAGAAGATGTTCAGAGATGTAGCAGAAGGGTGTCGGGATGCTACAATCCCTATCTCCGGGTGGGATTTGTTTTGGTATTTTTGTGCAAAAAAGGATGGTGAGGGACCAGTGGGAAATCCATGGAAATTAGATTTGCCAAAGTTGGTGGTGCCCAATGTATTTGTGGATGTGGAATTGTTTAGGGTACTAGCACAATATTACCATCCTGCCACTAAAACAGTTAGAATGCCAAATGGATTGTTATTGGTGATAGTAGACAAGAATGCAATTGTTGACTGTTTTATGTTGAACAAGCAAGTTCTCACTCAAGTGGATTTGTAGAGAAGTGAACGAGATTACACAAGCCTGAGGAAAATACTTAGGAGAGATAAATTACCAATATATATGAGAAGGGGGCCAATAACAGAAAAATTGAGATTCCATCAAATGCTATTGAGCCTTTCTCGATGGAAGAATTTGTTGTATATTTCAAGAGAACCTATTTTGCATTGTGCCAGGTCTTGGGAATTGATGCACAAGGAATAATGCCAACTAGCTTAATGATGATGGATATGCAAATACAACATCTAGAGGTGAACATTGAATACGACTTTGCATCTCATATTGAGAAAAAATTGCATGAAGGATTCTTGTGTGTGAAGGAGAACAAGCAACCCTTAGATTTCAAATTCTATTCTTTATTGTGTCACTTGATTCTATATTAGAATAGAGGGAGATGGTCAAGAAAAATGGATGTGAGTATGTTTGATGAGAAAGGACAAAGATTGTCAACTCAATTTTGGTGTTATAAGTGGGATTCTTGTTACCAGAATAGTAACTACATTGTATCTCATGATTTGTTTGTTGTCAAGATATTGAATTCTCTTGGTACCTGGTTTCCCAGGTTGACTAAGGAAGTCATGGTAATGTTGAGGCTGCTTGCACACAAACTAGAGCAGGGCCACAAACATAATTTTGTTGATTGATTTTTTATGCCAGATCTACTATAATTAGAGTGTATGGTTGCCCCCAACCACCTCACATATTGCCAAAATTTGTATTAGACAGAATTGTATTCATGGAGTTTATGTGGCAAATTATGTGGATGGAAAAGGAGGTAATGAAAAGACAAAAGAAAGGTACATTTCTACCTGATACTACAATTTTTGGTGATTAGAAGCCTTTTAAAAGGTGAAATATTCTTTGAAATTAGGCATCGAGAGGAATTGTGACCCTGAGGGTTATATGAATCTTGTGAGACAATCAATTCTGACTAAAATGGGAGTATCCCATCAGGTCCTGTTTGATGAGGATGTGATAAGAAATCTTGTCACTTTTGATGAAGTATACAATAGGAAGAGAAAATGGGATATCTTGAAAAAGATTGAAGATGAAAAGAAAAAGTAGAATCCCCTATTTCTTGGATTCTTTGTTGAAGAAAAAGACTCTCTGAAGAGAATTGATGCAATCATTGATAATTTTGAAAGTATTTATTGTAAATCTGAGAAGAAGCCTCCTAAGGCTACTAAACTTCCATTGAAAAGGTCCACAAGGATCGAGATTCATGAGTTTGCTCCTAATGTTTTGTTAGTGCAAGATCCACATGTCCCAGAATCACCACCAGCAAAGAAGTAGAGGATAGAAGAGGTATCTCCACTTGTCCCGTATGAAATGACTGAAGAGGTGGGAGATACTGATGAGGTGGCTAACATCTTGAGGCACATGGGAGATGAGCAAGAGGTTGATCAACCATTGGTTGGTCAAGCCACTGATGCACATAAGCCTGAGGGTAAGATGGGTGAGTAAACCCAAGTTGAACCAGAGTTGGAGGAGGATGAAAGTATTATAGCATCCATGAGGTTCATAGAAGATGAGGAATTCATCAAAACTCCAAAGTTTAAGGATTTTTGGCTGAAAATGAAAATGAAAGAATATAATGAAAAAGTGGCAATAAATAAAATGGGTATTGATGAAGAGAAACATGATCAAATCATCACACAAACTTTCAAATATTTGAAAGTAGATGAAATTGATGTGAGTCCAGAGGAGGCAAGACAAATGGTCTTGAAAAGTAATATGCTCATCAACCCTGGCCTTGAATTGAAAAAGGTATTTTTGCTTGACCAAGTTAGAAGTTAGGAAGATCCACAACTTGTTTCAGAATTTGATTATGAAGATGGCATAAGTGGATGTGGTTTTAATCCAAAGATAGAGACCCTTGCAATATGGACTACTCAAAAGAATACAAGCAAACCAAGATTGCTTGATATTGTTCAAGAAATGAGGGGTACAAATGCGGTAAAGACTTTTCAAGATACATAAACAATCGAAGTAGCTGCTCTTAATGTTCATACTACTATGTTTACTCATGCTGCTATGAAGAAGTTAGAACAAAGGTTGCAAGATTATGAACAAACTCAGAAAGTAATGAATGATGAAGTAAACAAATTATATTTTGAAAATGTGAAATTAAAGAAACAATTGCAAGCTATGAATTCTTCTCAAGGTCAAGCCATTGTACCCTATCAACCCCCTATGCCACAAACAACCAGTGATGTCACAGTGTCTACTGAATAATTAATGCATTAAGATTGAAATTTGAATAGGAAATTGAAAGTTTGAATAAACAAAATGAAATGACAAAGAATGAGGCAAAGATGAAAGTTTTTGAAATTTTTGAGAAAATTTTGAAGCATAGAGTAAAATTGGTTGTGGATGAGCTTGGGAGTGTGCATGATTGCTACTCTTCTTTATCTCAAGCCATTGAGCAATTGAAGATAAATTTTTTTGTTTTGGATTTGTTGTATAAAAAATGGCAACCCTATCATCACACTTTGGTTATTATGTGCAAAGTAGTGCAAATGAATCTTGATGCCCCTACAGCTTTGAAGCCCACTGAGCAAATGGTGAAAATGATCATTGACGAATACCAATATGTGAATGGGGAAAGCCAGAAGATGCAAGAAAAGGTTGAATGTTTTACTACGTTCAAGCATAAATTTATTCCTTTCATACTGACATAAGAAGAGAAAATAAAAAGTCTTGACACATGGAAGATGGAATTTGGCCAAACAATATTCCAAGTTATGGATTTTTTGAAGAAGGATGGAGATGTTAGCATTCTTAGTTTCAACATGATAATGGACCGAGTAATTGCCTTGGATGTTGGGTATGGAAAATTTGTGATGCATGTCAGAGATTTGCTTGATAAAAGATGGAAAGATCACCAGGAGAACTTGCTTCAGATTTAGGCTTACCAATGCCTTGGTGATTTTACAATATATCAATGGGAGGAGAAATATCTTAGAGGTGAATCATCAGTAGCATAGGTTCAGGTGCAGAGGAGCAATGAGCCATATGTTGGTGTTAAATAGCACCACCAAATATTGAATGCTCACCTTTTGTCTCTTTATGTTTTCTTCATGTTTTCAAAATGTATTCAAATATATTTAAAAATCTAAATTGGACTTATAAAAGGAAAATATTGTAATATCAAGGGTTAGGAATACAAAGACCCATTTTGAATGTGAAAGGTTTGAAGCTTGTTGATTCCTTTATAAAAGGAAACCAAGACCTTATGGCTCAGGATCTATCTGGGATTTTGATTTTTTGAAAGAGACATTGCATTGCCTGTACTTTAAAGCAAATGAATATAAACTGGTGCTCAACTTTTGGTTCTCATTTGTTTTTTGAATTAGATTTCTAATAATTTATCTTGTTGTCTCCAATTTACTTTTTCTTTGTTATTCAAATCAACCTATCAAGTATATTGTTGATTTGTCAGAACACATTTGATGTTTCTTGTGTGGTTTGTTTACTGGGCTCCTTCAAGGAAGGATTAAAATCCTATAGGTGAATCATAGTAACTTTGGAAAGTTAAATTGGATTGTTAAAGAAGAACCTGATAACTTACATATTTGCATGTCTATGCAAGTCATAGACCTAGAATTGCCAAGAAAATTGAGTTGTGGCTAAAAGGGAAGCACATATTCTTCTTAGAGTGAAAACTCTGCAACCCAAAGGTAGGCACCGATCATTCTCTTTTGAAAATCATTCGCTTGTATATATTTTCAAAATCTAATTTTGTTTTTCTATTTTAGGAGTAGGGTTTAAAGATTTATAGAAAACGTTAATCCAAATCATATGCCATATTGGGTTAAGTGAAGTTGATGATTTAATTGACAAAATTACATAAGCTCCTTAATCTATTCTAAAGTCACTAGCAAACTTGAAAGTAAATTGTCATTGGTGAAACAAGGTAACAACCACCTAGACTTGAACAGAACCTAAAGTGTAGAGAATTTTGATTAATCTGTTCAATTATGTTAGTTGGCCAAATTCACGTATGAAACCTAATTATAAGATTTGGCATATCTTTAGGGTTTTATAATTTGCAAATTTGAGTACCAACAAAACCAATATTAACATTAAAGTGATGTACAAAAGCATTGGCCGAATCATTGAAGGAATGAATAGAACTATGAGGAAGAGAATAAAGCCATTCAATTGCATAATCCTTTTAGTTTCTAGGGAAGAACTTTGTAAAAAGTTTATCATCATAAACATAATCAAAACAAACTCCCAATTGTGTCATAAGGTCCCCTTTACCACTATACATTACAAAACTAGGGGCCACTAAACAAACTAGAAATGGATAAGAAATAACTCAAATGAAAGTGGATTATGCTTGATTTCATCTATGATAGCCTTTGATTACTAGGGGTAATGCATCAACTTTAGTTTGCATCTCATCAATTCTTTTAAGGATGGCATCTATGTTGGAAGGATGAACATTAGGAGTTATGATTAAAATGGGAGTGGAAGTGGCAACATGAGATAATACGTGGAGTGTAGGTTGATTGGGGGACAAAGAATGAAGTTGGACTGACAACACTAGAAGTGGGAACATGAGTAGTGGGTGAAAAGTAAACACAATCAGGAGATGAGTGGAAGGTACAATATGAGTAGGTACAATGAGAGGATCAATGATAGGAGCTATGAAAAATTGATAAGCAATACAGAGAAGAGAAGAACTATGTGGCATGGCTAATGCAGGAGAAGATGTGGAAGGGGGCACACTAGACAAAGAGGCTTGTGAAGGAAGGGGAGGAGACACTTGTTGATGATTGCAATATACAGCCCTCCTGCTAGCACCAGAAAACTATTGATGGTTGTTTTGATGCAATCATAACAATAAGTTAAAATTCACATATAATGAACTGAAACTATACTTGAAAGATAAGAAGGAATCATTTGAGATTCAACTAATCCCAAGTCTACAATGGTTCGGTTGGTCAAGTTCAGTTGGTCAATGTGAAGCTGTAATGTTCAAGGGGCCTTACGTAGTTTAGGTTTGTTTGGTGGTTTACTGGACTAAGAATATGCAAAAAGATCATGAGATATGTCAATACTTTTCATTCCTTTGCATAAAAGTGTTACTGTGCTGTAAGTTTTAGATGGTTTTCTTGAATTATTGCAGCTTTCTCCTTCATGCACTTATGAAAACTATCTACTCTTAACTCTGTTATGCATGCTTCTTCAAATTTGAGACAATTTCCTTTAGATTTCTACGTTTTAGCTAAATATTTCAGATGGGTTGGGAAAAGTTAGAAAAATCTAATCTATACCTCATTTAATCTACCGAAGGATCTAATTGTTTCTGTTATGCACTATGTAAATACCATAGTAATTTGATCAAATCCACAGTAAAAACCTTAAATGCAAGTTCTGAGCGTTTTCACAAACATACATTTAAAATTGCAAGCTCTCAAAGAAAATATTTCAAAACACAAAGAAGAGCAGGAGAATGCTCAGAAGATAGATGCAGAACTCCAGATTCTATTGTATTAGAAACGAATAGTCATACATGATTTACAATGTAGGAATGACTCTTAGTTTCATTGATCATACTACAGAGAACTTACAAGCTTTACAGATACAGTAAGGCAGCCAGACATTCCACGCGCACCTTACTGCAGACAAACAGGCGACCTCCTTCTTCTACTTCTAAACTATGCCCAGAAAGACTCTACAATTCTGGCAAAATACTAAAATCCCTGTTGTAGCCCTTGTTGTAAAGTATTACAGTGTAGAGAGGCACAATATAAAGACATTCTGATTGGCCTCACTACAGCAGAAACCTAACTGAACCCCTGGTTCAAACCCCTGGTTACAACAATAAATACAGGTGAACCAGCTCTTCAAAATATCTCTGAGCAGTGTCAAATCTGGGTGAAATATTGCCCCTTCTAAGAAGTTCCGGCAGCTCAGCAATAACTCTTGTTTGTCTGTTGTAGTAATACTCTCAGCTGCAACCTTGTTCTTCACTTGAATGGCCTTGACTTCTTCGCACTTCATCTTTATCTTCCTGCTCCTAAGATCAGATTTTCTTCCTCCATGAGGTCACTGTGATCAAGTTCCAGTTGCTTCCTCAACTGCAAGCCTGCAAGACAAGACAAGCAATAAGTATTTCATTTATCACATAAACAGCAGGAAATTAAAATAATCATTTAAATCATGGTGACTATGCAAAATTGTGGAAATCGGGTCCAAAATACTCTTAAAACACGTTCAAAACGCATACAGACTGCTCAAAACCCATCGGGTCAACCATCGCTGACCGAAAAAATGCCACGGGCGCCAAAAAATGCTTTAAAATTCTATCGCTATGTACATTCCCGCCCATCGGCGTGACTATCGCCATCGGCGGGCCCCAAAATTCCTTCGCTGACGTTCTCCGTTGGGCCGATGAACTTCCGTATCGGGGAGATAACTCCCATCGGCGAGAGAATTCGGGACTCGACCGATAAACGCTGCTATGCCGATCACCTTTCCATCGGGAAGACAACTCATATCGGCGGGAGAAAAATGAACTTGGCCGATAGATAAAACCACGCCGATGGAAACTTAGAACTTTCGTCTGCATGATATTTTGGAAATATGATGCTCCCCCTTCTGAAGGTCCAGATGACATCATCAGGATGTTTCGCTTCTGTATATTGGGGAAAAGAATGACATCATCATCAAAATCATGTCGAAGGAAAATAGGAGGATATGAAATATGATCCTGCTGCTGAGGAAAGGAATATGATGGTGACGTCATCGTCATATCCAGGCTTCATTAAAATGCAAAAGATGACGTCACCGTCATATTTAGTTAAGATCAGGGGATAAATGTAATATCGGGTCACCTAAGGAGCATGATCAGGTGGTGAATGTAATATGACCCCTTTGCGGCCAAGGTAACCCTCTCGGAAGATCAGGATGATGATGATCATCAGGATATCTGGGGCTTTTGTTGAACTTAGAATATGACATCATCATCATATTCGCGAACCGGATCATGTTTTGGAAAATATCCTGCCGAAGGGAAATGTGATGATGATGTCATCCTAATATTTGCTTCTTCATTTATCAGATCGGGATGACGTCATCAGGATATTTGCAAAAGGTCATATTTCTCGGCAGGAGGACATTATGAAATGTCGGGTGATATTCGGAATATGATCCTCATCGAATATCATGATGAGGTAACCATCATTTTCCATCTTCGAAGCATGAGGATGAGTTGAGGTCATCATCAGGTTAGCGCTAGGGTGATATTTAAAATATGATCATGCTGCTGAGAGTATCACCCCCCCTTAAAAGATAGGGTGATCATCATGATCATGCAAAAGGAGATCAGGAGGATATGATGACATCATCATCATATTAGCGAATATCAGCAAATATGACCCTCCCTTGAAAGATCAGGATGATGACCCTCCGATAGGATTTTGACATGCGCATGCAAATATGCAGATGGTGGATTTTCTAAGCAGGGTGATATTATAATATCAGCATGATATTATAATATCGGGTGATGTTATAATATCATGATGCTCGTTGTTATGAAATATGACCCTCCTAAAATCATGTTTGACCAGACCTTTGACTGTGCATAACTTCCACATATGGACGAATTTTCAAGTGATGTAAAAGGGAAACCTGCATGGAATTTCAAGCTCTTTCTAAATATGAGGTCACCGAAACAAAATATGAACTTTGACAAACTGACCTCATGATGATGACCTACCTCATCCTGACCTTCATGATGATGATGCACCTGACTCATTTTTACCAAACCGCTAGAAAGCAGACAAACACAAGCAGAAGCAAAAAGCAAAGCGACAGCAGGGGTCCCCATTTTGCTAAGGAGCAATAATGGGGCGTGTTGTGAACATCACAACAACACTATTTAAGTAGCTTGATGAGCTTATCCTTTGACCTATATCACTTAATACTTCCATCACATAAGGATTGTCCATTAACAAGTTATGAAGAACATCAATCAAATTTGAATAATTAACATTATTGCTCAAATTTGGAAAGGTCTGATATAAGTATTTGTGTAGTAAGATTCATGTCTTACCTATCCATATGTGCAACATGTGCATCATGATGAAAAACATCTTCCCCATTAAAATATGTAGTAGTTATCAAATCCTCAATCATAACTTCCTCGCAATGAATCAAGGCCATTGTAGAGTTAATCCTAAGGTTTCTTCTTAGTGCAAAATGAGGATTAGGATGAGACCTTGACATTCAAGCAAAATATAAAGCAACGAAAAGGAAATTGCATCCAAGTAATCTTGATTTTTTCTACCAATAGTTCATACCAAAGATTAAACAATTTAAGGATATTGCAATAGGTAATTTGTATCGACACAAATAATATTATTGAAGTATTTCAAAGTTTAGGCCATAAGAATCATCCTTTTTTAAACATGGATTGCAAATAATTCTAAAAATTTAGAAGTCTTGGTCATTAACATTATTGTCTGCTACAATGTCATCCAGTGTATCATTGCTAATGTTCATATGTTCTTTCAAATATTTAATATTATCATCATCCTCATCTTGACCTGCATCATCTTCATCATAATTGAAATTTGACTGTAGACCATCTATAATGTTACCAGATGTATTTGGATCATCATTTTCTATACCATCCATATTGTTGTCTTCCATAACATCATCTAACTCTGGATTGTTTTCTTCTTGTGCCTAAACATAACCATCTTCAACATCATCATGAATGTCAATTTCTTTGATGTTCTCTAATCCCTCTCTCTCATTTTGTTGGCCATCATTTTTTTCCTCAGTGTCCACTAATGCATCGTCAAATACATGCCTTAATCTTGGATCATAATGTATGACAAATATCCATTTCAGGTCCAAAATATCTTTATAGAATACCTGCACATGAACGACATACATATATTAGATGTATGGTATAACAATTTTATTGATTAATAAACACATGTATATATTCACAATAAACTATGAATTAATAGATTAATGATCACTACCGCTTCTTGTTTGAGTTAAAGAAATACCTGCTCACAATGAATTGGTAGAACATAAGGTACCTTATCCTCCAGTAGGAAACATGAGGAATCTATAGAAAACAATCCACTATGGGTATCATGTCTTTGTGTCCTCTCAAATGCTTCATACCATCTACACTTAAAAATACAACATTTAAAAGAGCGGTAATCCAAATCAATAATTTCTTGTATTTTCCCAACATATTGTAGATTCCCTTCAATTATATTCTTATCTTTTGAGCTTGGTCAACTGGATTGCTTGAAGTCAATCATGATGCCACAATCGAAGAATCGTCTCTTTACATCTACACTTTCTACACGATAATGTCGACCATATGCCCACATTGCTAGATATTTCCTCGCCTGTGAAAGACCATTTATTTTAGTGAAAACAAATATAATGATGAATATTAAAATAGTTAATAGTGTCAAAACTGTAAGGAAACAACATTTTGTAAAATTCCAACTGTACCTTTCTTTCACATCCTCTAGACATGGTTGATTTTAGTTTCTGTTATGTTTGAATCTATAGCTACATCTTCTATTTGATTTTGAATTTGTTCAGTAACCCATTCTAGTGTGCACTCTTTGCCCCATTCCCCAAGTAGATCAGTGGGAAGTGGATTATTCCTTGGTTTCAATCTCTTAAACTGTCTCCTTGCTTCTAACACTTCTCTCTTTT
Organism: Cunninghamia lanceolata; assembly: GCA_027924645.1. NCBI lineage: Eukaryota > Viridiplantae > Streptophyta > Pinopsida > Cupressales > Cupressaceae > Cunninghamia > Cunninghamia lanceolata. The sequence continues at coordinate 3,462,712 of BSBN01000516.1, forward strand.
TATCATACATATCAATCCATTTGTTCATAAAGTTCATGTGGTACAGAATGAACTTGTTTAGTATAGAACTTTCATCTACACCTATTACATGTCAACATGTTTATTTCAAACTCCAAATGTCATGTTGTTAATTTGACAAATAAATTACAAAGTAAATTAATGATTGCATGAAAAACAACCACACTGATCATGAATTTACTTACTAATTTCTACTTGAACACCATTAGATTGTGGTTTTTCTCCATTAATAATATCTGATGCTCATTCTTCATCCCAAAAGTGTGGCCCATCTTCAAAATCCTTACCAAGGAATTCACACAGGAAGAAAAATGGTTCATTCAATACATATCCTTTAGCCATGTAACCCTCTGGATGTGCATTTTGTCAGACATATCTTTTTAGAGTTTTCATATACCTCTCAAAGAAAAACATCCACCTCATTGATACGACACCCACCAATTCAATGTCATCGACTAGGTGTATAAGTAAATGGACTTGTAGGTCCATGAAACTTGTAGGGAGCTCCTTCTCAAATACACATACAATTTCTGCAATTTCCTTCTTCCATTTTGGCACTTCACATTCATGGATCTCCTTGGAGGTCACCCACCTAATATAAGACTAGTAAATTAGTATGAACCTTTAGTCAAAAATTGAAATGCAATATAATATCTCTATATCTCTCACACATGAACATTTCATATAACCACATAACTTGTAAATACTGAAAATTGACTTATGGCATTCCTTAAGTCAACTGTAAGACATGAATCCCCCCTAATTGCCAATGGCATGATTTGCTATCAAACACATTTATGAAAAGGTCATTAGTAATTATTTCTCACACAACAAAATATCAAAATATATTTAGTACTTAATCAATGTTACCAGTAAATGTTAAATGATGATATATAATACCTTCATAAAATTATGAAAATAATGTGTTTTAAATCCCATGAAATGTTCATCAACTGTAAAAGCTTTAGCCAATGATGATCCATAGCCAGTAGGTGTTCTTATTGAATAGATGACATTTTTTAGTTGGTCTAGCTCTTTTTTTTTTAAATCCATGGAGCTTCTGCATATATTTCATTTTTCCTGTTTGGCCACAAATGTTTTCTATCAATTTTGGTACGTGAAAGAGCAATATCTCTCCTCGAAGACAAGATGTCCTCTTTGCCTAATATATGTTGAAATATAGAATCTGGGACATTTTTGAAGATGTGCATGGGATCTAATAGGTGAGATATTAATAGATCCTTCCAGTAAGGGAGCTCATAAAATATGGATTTACTTTTCATTCCTTTTGGCATATTAACTACAACTTGTTCTAGTTCTTCAATTGAATCACCCCGATCAAAAAAATCCTCCCAAGCTTTCAATTCAACATCTTCATACTTCTTAATCCAATCACCTAGACCCATAATCATGGGAAGGCCTCAATTTTCAACTTTTCCATCAAATTGATTCTTTAGGCGATTTCTAAACATGATCTAGTGGTAGAAAAACATTGTTGTTTGCATAAATAAATTTATGTAGATCTTTAGAATACCGCCCATGAAATTATTCTGCACATCTTGGACATGCAAATATCCCCTTTGTTTGAAGCCCTGCAATTCAATAAGTAATGTTAATAACATCAAAAAAATAGTATAAAACTAAGTATGAAAGTTGGGATGAAAATAAATTATGAGTGTAAATACATAAATATTTTATCTTACCAGAACAAACACCAAGTGTTGGGAAATCATGAATAGTCCAACATAGCACACCATACAACATGAAGGACCTATTTGATGGGGGATGTGATAGGTCATACATTCTTATGCATTTCCATAGCAGTTGCATCTCATCAATAAAAGGTGCAAGATAAATAGATCCATGTTTTTAACTTGATGTTTTCTTAGAACAATGAGAGTCAACATAAGGTGCTCTTTTTAACACTCATCCATGGGGGAATATTGTATACTATAAATCTGACTAGCCAAACACTATAATTTGATCTTAGGAAAGAGAATGGCCACACTCCATCAATTGCAAGACCAAACCTGATACTATGGGGTTCATCTTTGAATTTTCTTGGCCATTTTTCCTCTATGTGTTTCATTTCTTTGGAGTCATCCGGAGTTCGCATGAATCCATCTTTACTCATGTTCTTTGCATGCTAGTCCATCAATTGTGCAAGTGACTTGCAACGAAACATTCATTGAAGTCTAGGTATAATTGGCATGTGATGTAAAACCTTCTTTGGAACTGTAGGCCCTTTTACATCTGTACGATATCTCTTCTCTTTGCATATAGGGCATTCTACCTTGTTTTGATAGTCATCTCTGTATAAAATGCAATCATTTTTACATGAATGAATTTGCTTATATTCAATCCCCAACTCAACCAACAACAGACGCGCCTCTTTGCAAGTTGATGGCAACACATTCTCTTTAGGGAATATTTTAGTTTTTAGTGCCCTGTAAGATTGCTAGAGATTAAATCAATTGAATGTTTGACTTATGATGAACATGTTTGATATGTCAATCTATACTAGGACTATTTATATACAATATATGGTTTTAAAATCCCCTTAAAGAAATATAAACGAAGTTGATGAATGTTTACGAATTATGTACACTAATTGACAATACAAAGTAAGAAATAGATTTCAACTCACTTTAGTATGGTAGTGAATCCTTTGTCTGACCAACCAAATAGTGACTTGATTTCTAATAATATTAATGTGCATGCCAGTTTTGAGGTTCTACTTGCACCCAATTTGAACATGGGTGTCTTCACTTCTTGCTTGATGGAGTCTTTCAGGTTGTTATCATCAACATTACGTTGGTGGTAATTACCTCTGCTATCATCGTTACTTTCAACAATATGATCATTATTGTCATCATTATTTCCATCCCCAAAGAAACATGTAAGCATTTCATTCATTCCTTCTTCATGCACTGTATTTTCACTATCATGATCATCATCATTAAGGCTAGGTGGCATGTCATCAGTGTATGCAGATCTCATCATCTCTTCAAATTTCTTAGCTGGTAGTATTCTCTTCAATCTTTCTCTTTTCACCCTGGTATTGTTTAAAGGATGGTTTGGATCATCCCGTCCAAATCTTAATAACCCAGTTGGATCTTAGGTATTACTATGTGTTTCATCAACATCTTCTACCTATCAACAAACACAAGCATTATTTAATGTTTGGAAATAATTGGATAAATCATAAATGTATCAATTTCAAAGAAATATAATCAAATATGAATTAAAACATAAAAATATAAATTGTATGAACATATATACATCAATTGTACCTTTTTTATACAATAATTTAAATAAAACACAATTTTGACAACATAGTTTATAAAACATTAGTTCACACTCATTTATTATTCTTTAGTTTTCTGCCCTTAAGAACATCCTTAGGGAGACCTTGTTCTTCCCTCTTGTTTCATGCAAGAGTGCATTTTAAGAAGGGGTAATCAATCAATAACTCATCCCCAATGGTAAGGTCCATAATAGCCTCAACCATTATCAATCTATCAACCTCTCTTTCCATATCTCCATATTTATCATTTATAACCTCAACAAATTGACAATTCAGTCTTACAGTAGAGTCCCTTCCCTTACTACTATTTATAAATCCTGCAATATTTTTGTGTGTATGCACATCCATCTATATACATAAGATGACATCTATTCATTTCTTTTCCACTTTCCAATTGGAGACAATGTGTATACATATTCAAATTTAGACCATATGCTGACATGCTAGGCTTATATTCTGCTAGCCTTCTCCATTCACCACTGTAATATGATGGACCATAATATGGCATTTCTCTCCTAGTGGTTTGTTCTAAATTGTTTCTATATTTAGATCCCACATGTACATTTTGGACAATAAAGAGGCCTAGATTTGCTCCATGAATATTCGAGGGTCATATCATGTAGTTGTATCCCCAAAATTGAAACACCTCGTACACTCTAGGTAGTTGTTGATCACTAGACCAAGTGCAATATAGTAGATGATCAAATGTCTCTTTGTAAATTCATCTCAAACTCAGGGGCAAGTCATCATCTCCATCATAGGGTATGTAGTCCACCTTCCCCTTGTCTTTAAGAAAAATATGCATCTTTAAATCGATTCATGTTCTGTTGCTTGTTTTCATCAATTCCTCATCTTCTGAGCTGGTATATTTGCACATATTTTTGTTAGATGTATCATCTGATAAATGATCATTGCCCTTTAGGTTGGAAGTCAGTGATCCAGGAAACTTTAAACCAAGAACTTTATCTTACAAGTATCCATTAAGAAAAAAATAGTTATTTAAATAATATAAAACATTGTTTAAACGAATTATACATGTTATTTATATCAAATTGAAAAAATTCTTACCATAATTCCTATTGGATTTGAATTGATTGTAGGAGGCATACTACCAACTGGAAGCTCATCATATATGTAATATCTTTATACAATCACTTGTTTGAATTGTTTCTTTCCACGACATATAGAACATCCACAAACAATAATTTTCTCAAAGTATTCATCCCATGTCCTATATTCCTGATCAACCTCTTGTTTAGTGTAATCATTTGTTGTGTTTGTAGGATCCATTCTCATATCCTCTTCCACCCACTGTTCTCTACGTGACTTAATAGTTTTAGGTCCACGTCCATGTACATTTCTTCTTATTTTTCTTGTTGAATGCTTAGGCTCTGCATTTGATCCAATCTCCATCTAAAATAATCAACAACATTCATTAATTTATGTCAAGATTGGATAATACATTATAAACTTCAATAATACTGTCAAAAAAGATGGACGTATCACAAAATGCCATCAAATCATGTTTTCCTAAGTTAAGTAAAAATTTGAGTACCTGATGTCCCACTTCATCCGTTGTTTCCTCATTTGTATGACACGATCTGTTGCCATGGCCTCGTCTACCCCCTATAATACACAACATAGTAAACAATGTTTAGTACACCAATTATATCATTTCAACGAATATGCTATCTAACACAAAACCTCACTTTAGTCATATATTTGACATATTGATATCATGTTTTGGCCATCCTAATTTTCAAACTTTTCCCCTGATCATATAATCACATTTAATCACCATTCCTGTGCAATTTCAACCAATAAGTTTGACCTCAAAGGCCTCATGGACAGAAAAATGACTTTATCTCCTCTATGCTGTAGCATTTAAGAATTCATAAACACCTTCCTCCTTTGGTTGAGATTGCTTTCTCTTCTTACCTCTATTGTATCTGCAAATTCTATTGTCATATCTATTTCCACCCACTTTCCTCTCTGTGATTTAGTAGTTCTACGCCGTCCACGTCCTCTCTCCATGGCCTCCTCTAGATCCTGTAATACACAACAATGACAATAGTCACATAATAGTTGTGCACCAAGAGAATATTGTTGAAATTATCTTGTTAAGACACTCGCTTTTCATTAAGACGCACTATGAAAAAAAATAGGACATTGCAACATTTTGCTCTTCACAAAACGTTTATATGCGGAATCTTGACAACTAGAGCTCAAATCTTATGATTACAAGATGACTACAAATTCACATAAGAAAGACATTTATTTACAAGCTGACCACAAATAAAACCTATTACTAATAATTTTAGCTGAACATCTCTTCCATGGTCCCTTGTTATCCTAGATGAAAGAAAACCTATTACTAATCATTTTAGTTGGTTTTCTACCTTACACTTCTTCCACAAATTCATTAAAACCGTATATATTTTCTTTTTGAAAACTAGAGATTGGATTCCTTATTCTTGATTAAAACCTACTTTAGGATAGAATGATGAGATCTAATAGATAAGGGATAAGGAATAGATAAAATAGGGAACCACGATTGCTCCCTTGGAACATATGAAGATGAAGTCAATTTACGATCAATTTATTTATCAACTTCCAAGCAAAATACATCATTTTGCACTGATAGGCACTAAATTAGGCACACTTTGGGTTGCCTTTTATACCCCAAAAAGATTACATTTAGGGCTAAAAGTCAGTGCTAAAGTTGGCATTAACTACGCCAACTATAGCACCAACTACTGAATCAAAAAATAAAAAATAAAAACTTCCTACGTGAATTTAGAGATGAGAGGAGAAAAATGCCACGTGAAGGAAGACAAGAGAAAAAAGGGAAAAATGCCATGTGAAGGAAGAGATGAGAGGAGGGCACCCTCTGAGGGATCAGCTACGAGCAAATAGATGAGAAATTTGATTTAGTTTGTGCCACCATAGGTAAGGTTACAATTTGTTTTTTTCGTTCCCACATATTTTTGTTTGGATTAAATGGAGAGGATTGTGAAGAAAGGGTTGTGAATATTGTTTTGTTTACAGGTGAATCATTCAAGTCTCATGTGGTTGCAAAGGAGGAGGGTAAAATTGTAGACATTGCATTATTTCCTCCACATCCAAGAGTAGTGAACGCATTTTTGAAACCCCAATGCCTCGGTTCTCTTATCATTCCCATCCATCGCTTCCTTCCTAAAAAAATAGTCAAGTGCTTTCAACACAAGTCATTAAACTGCATCCACCCCACTGCACCCAGGTCCCATGGGAACATAGGTTGGTCAAGACAATATGAGGAGATAGGGCTTTTGAGACAAGGGTGAGTGAACTAAAATTAGGCCCAGAACTATAGATTCCCTCCCAAGGTAGCAATTGATTCATACGCAATTGTTTCATACTGGCAGTGTGTACTTCGTTTGCCTCCACAAACTGGACAAAAATAATTTGCCCTAGGTCACCTCAAAATGTCAAGCAATAGAGGGAAGAGAGCAAAGGGAGTAGACTCTGGCCACAATGAGGTAATTCATTATCAATTTAAAGAATTTTAAATGTTTCCATTATTTCTTTGATTTTTAGTTTTTAGTTTTTTATTTCTAAATTTAAAAGAAAAAATTTATTATATATATATATATATAGGGACATGAGATTGACAAAGATAAAGAGGCATTGGCTTCCATATTGGGGGTAGAGGTAGTGAACAAATTGGATGGTGTGGACTTGACAATGCTTTCCAGATACATAGAAAAATGATCTAGTAAAGCCCCTGAAACATTGCAACCATATCAACCATGTCAAAGGGAATCAATTGATTCCCCATCTAGTCCTGGATCGAGCAAAAGATCCAGGAGGAAATCAATAACAATAACCTCTAAGAATGTCGAATAGGGAGCAGAGACTTCCAATGTCCCAGCCACTCCTAGGACACAGACTTCTTCAACCACCATGCCATGTTTTACATCTTGCATTGGTACCTATGATACCAAGATAGAATACGATGTGGTTTCAGGGGAAGTCTGAATGATAGATGCTAAAAAAATGTTTGTGAATAGGTTGAAGGAATCATGCCTTCAATGGTTCAAAGACCATCTACATTTGTAATTCTCAAAGATACCCATGCACCTGCAAAAAATAGTTATCCATGACATGGAGACTGAATTTGGTACAGGTTGGTCTGTAAAGAAGATAAAGCTACGAATATCTCAAAACTACAAGAGATTTTGGTGCAACCAAACAAAGAAGATAAAAAAAACTCCCTCCTGAGCTAAGGCTCAAAAAAATGCCAATTGATGTAAGTGTGAAAGTATGGAAAGAGCTTGTAAAAGCATATGAGAAGTCCGATGCACGGAGGAAGTTCAATGAGGAGAGTACACATGTATTTGAATTTGCTCATAAGATTATACCAAATTTATTAAATGATTTTTAAATTTTATTTGTGCATAGTTAAATTGAATTAGTATATGTTTCAGGACAAGGCCTCCAAGGCTAGGCTTGACAAACGTTGTGCCATGCATCACAGTGGCCAGAAAGGTTTATAGGCCTTGATCTGTACATTTGTAAGTATATTTAATATGTTAAATGATATTTTTTTTATTTCCTAGGAAAAAGTAAATGATTGCATATTAATTAGTTTAACTAGTCCATGTGCCATGTTTTGACAGGAGGAGAAATATGGCTGACATCCAACGTAGTTTCAAAAAGAAATGCTACAAAGAAAAAAGTGGACCGATTTTGTAATCTGGATGGAGAACGAGGTATCAATAGTTGACTTTCAATAACTTAGTTGGGTATTGTTGTGTTAATATGTCAATTTGTATTTCTTGTGTTGAGTTGTTTATTGATGCGTATGATGAGTTCTAAAGTGCTTCTCTGTTGGCCCTAAATCCCACTCAATTGTCCCATTATTTGCAATCTTGGACATGTGCACATGTCCTCCTAGTTACCTTATTGCAGTGTTGAGATTTGAACTTTAGTCACTCTCATTATGAATGCACCTTTTTACCTTTATAGAACAATCCTTGGACATTTTTCACAATAATTTTAATCCACAAAGCTCAAGAACTGTAAGGGCAATCACTTATATACAAACGTGAGTTATGTGCATAGGCCACTGAATTAGGCACACATATTTTTATATTGAATTAATGTATAGACAACAGATCCTTTATTGAATCATTAAGTGGTGATAGAACTTATGAAAATGATGAGTCCCTTATCAAAGGCACATAATTGAATATTCCAACAGTTACAACAATGTAGGGCAATCCTCTATCTTGTGATCAATATCATAATAAGTATACATTGGAAACTTTGTGCAACTATGTGAGGTATGCCTAGGTTCTCCACACTAGTAGCAATAGATCCCTCTATTGCATACTCTACCATGGCCTCCTTGATTTCCTCCATGCTCCATATATTATGGCTCCTAATAGCACAACACCATCTATTGTGGTTGTGACTGGGGTTGCGTGGTTGTGTTTAATTTTGTTTTCCTCTTGCCTTGTGGAGGACTTGTACTACTTTGTAGGTGGTAGTGTCATGGGCGGATGTGTGACAAACCTTGCACTAGTAATTGATAGGAACAACCTTTCACTTTTGTAGTAGTGGACAATTTCATGAGTCTCATGACATATGGTACAATTAGGTATGTGTTGAGCAAGAGGGAACTATGTGGCATTAATAGCTTGAGCTCCCACCACTAAATAGTTTGTAGTTACATGCCCCTTAGTGTGGCACTGTGTTCATCATAAACCACATTGATTAAGAGTTTCACTTGCAAGTTGTGCTATTTGCATGACCATTTTTCCATTTGTTCTTTTAGGCATGTAGTAGAATCATATGCTAGGGGCTACCCTAATTCTTATAATCTCAACACAACTTTTAAGGAAACTTTTTAATTAGGGAGAGTAAGCTAAACTAGTTCATGTTGGATATGTGCAATTAACCTACCAATAAATCATTCCTTCTAAATTTCAACATTTTATAGTTGGTTCAATCTTTAACACCAATTCCTTAGAGCGTTGATCATATCTACACACAATCTCTCCCGATTGTTGCCTTATTTTCTTTAATGCCATAATATTACGATGCACCATGTTAGGGAAATTGAAATTGGGAAGGAAATCTCTTAGCAGTTTACCAAGATCATTCTTGGTGCCGTTAGGATCATAATGAGCATACTAGTCTTGTGCTTGCTTACAAAAAGTGGTTGCAATTAACCTAATCTTGTGGTCATTATCCATAACATTTTGTGTGTGCCATGCTATCTCATATGCTTAAGTTTGATGGGCTCATAATGAACAACAAACCCTTGTTTGTCTGCCTCCTTCTTATGACTGATCCCATTTTGGATTCCTTATGAAGTCAGGGTGATTTAAAGGAAGATCAAAGTTGTACTCCAAGTAGATGTGTGGATAAAGAAGGGCTTAGCGGAATATGGAAACCTTTAGATATTGCGATTTTTGTTTTTTCCATTTCAAAACTATTTATTTTCTTTCTTTTCTAATGAACATTTATTCAGAAGCCCTTTCCTACACCCAAATCTTCAGTTTTAAACTCACTTGCATGGAAGATGCATTAAAGGTATCAATTATATATGTTCCATAATTTAAATCCATTATTTTGTGGTTCTTAGTATGATAGAAAGAAGGATGTTATTGCTTCTTAGACTTGTTGCACACCTTGCACTAGGTCCACAGGCTGGTGGAATGGTATTCGAGGACACAATGACTCTCATATCAGATTTTTTTGCAAGGAATCAATTTAAAATGGTTTGAGGCCTAGCTTTCATTCCAACCTAGGATTCCATCATAATAATGTCATATTATAGTCTTCAGATATGTGTATAGTTTATGTGCATGGTAGAAACCATTTAGTAATAATTCCTCACACACCACACTATAACTGAGATGTGTGAATGTCCTAAAACTATACAGGTTTAGTCCAAATACTATCATATGATCATGCTTGATAAGATCATGGATACATCATAGTTTAGGTGTGGGTAGGACTTCCTTAGGGTAGGTAGGATTTCCTTAGTGTAGCCCTAACTATGCATTGTAGTAGAATCATTATATTGACCATTCCAAGTTCAGACTAGCAGGGACAATGAAGTTTCAAGTCCCTTTCCAGCCAAGGGAAGGTTGATATAAGAATTTTGAGGGACCTAGGGTAGTGATAGCCATATAGGACTGGGTTTGTTTTATGTTTGGAACCCATAAAGTCTTGAGGTCTTCTTAGAGGGGTGATATGTGACTAGGGTATGAAGGCTAGGACTTTGTATGTAATCTTAAGCCCTCCTTTTGGATTTGTTGGAAGCCTTCTTCACTGATACATAAGGACTGTCAAGACTCCTATGATAGTACATTAGAGATGCATTGAAATCACAAAGGAGATAAATGTTATTAGGCCATCACCCTTTGGAGAAGGGATTGTCATAAAGAGCATGATAGTGTTACCTTGTCATAGTCACAAAGGGGATAGTCTTTGTGCTGGTAATTATAGTCACTAAGTTTACATCCACCTTCCTAGGGTATACAGAAATGCTTGAAGTTGAATATACCTATTTTAAAGATCTTTCCATGAGTATTTTCCATGCTTTTACCCCCCTAATGATCCAAAGATTGAATATAAAGGTGTGGAAATTATTGACTAACCTTACTACTGTCACAGTCAATTTGCTAACATGCAATACGGTCATGCAGTTTTTCTTGTTTTATTCAAGATTTATATAATCTTCCTTATTGATAAGATGGGGGTTCGCTATTCCCAAATTGTCTACGAAAAAATACTAATGGAGTCCTCCCCAATCCTCATCTCAAGTTTCAAATGCATAATGAAACGATGGAGGACAATCATAACTGTCATAATAGTACATTAGTATTTTTTGTCTCAAGGTGGCCCTTGAGACTACCAAGGGGATGGATATAGAGTTGGGATTATGGTTTTTGTTTAAAAGCCTTGTGTCATTGACCTAATATTTATTTGTGGCAAGGATCCCAATAGTCTAAAGATTACAAATTGTTGTCAAGAAGGGACTGTCATAGTTAAGTGTGGTACAGTGATACAATTTCATCTTGGTTGAGTATTGTATAAATCTCAATCTATTTAGAATGCATGGGGGTATTAGGGTGTGGTATCACTATATAGGTAACCATCAAGTGATTTCTTCAACCCAATCTTGGCCTATATAGTACCCAGTGTGAAGAGAAAGATAGTATTGTACAAGAACCTTATTACAGTCACAAATGAGGGCAGTCTTAGCTATTGTAACCATAGTTGGAATCCCTTGTTGTTACCATAACATATGTGACCTAAAACCATGACTCTATGAGTATGAGTTGTTTGAAACTCCTTTGAGAAGATCCCACTATGGGAATGAATCATAATTCAATATTAAATAGGATTGTTGTCATTACAAAAAATCTAGGATAGTCATTGTATCCTCTCATTGCCATCATAGAATTAATGCAACTATAGTTTTCAATACCAAAGAGATGGAATTGATGGTAACCATAAGGTCTGTGTTGACTAGTCTCAATCATCCATCCATTGAAGGTAAAAATAATGTCCCAAAGGAGATAGTAATGATGATACAAATGCAGACACAAAATAAGACCACTTTATATTCTTCCATTTTAGAGGACTGTCTCTACATTGCTCGTCCAGATTAAGGAAGACATGATTTAAGAGTTCACTGGATTTGATGGCTACAAGCCATTCATCAAATCCAGACAAGGTTGCATGGTCAGGTTTCTGAATGCTTAAGTCCTCCTTTGTCAGATGTTGTAGTTGCAACTGCCCTATTAGACATGTATGCAAAATTTGGAAGCATGGACAAGGCACGTGAACTATTTGACAAAATGCCTCAAACAAATGTAGTCTCATGGATTGCAATGACTGCAGGATATGCACAAAATGGATTTGTTGAAAAGGCTTTAGAAATTTTAAAGCAAATGCAATTGGCTAGTGTAAAGCCAAATTCCACAACCTTTGCTAGCATCCTCCCTGCCTGCGTCAAAATAGGAGCTTTCGAATAGGGTATGGACATCCATCAATACATAAAGGATAGAGGAATTTTGTCAGATGTTGTAGTTGCAACTGCCCTGTTAGACATGTATGAAAAATGTGGAAGCATAGACAAGGCACGTGAACTGTTTGACAAAATGCCTCAAAGAAATGTGGTCTCATGGACTGTAATGATTGCAAGATATGCACAAAATATGGAATCAAAGACAAAAAACATGAACTATTTGACAGAATTCCTCAAAGAGATGTCATCTCATGGAATGCAATGATTGCAGGATATGCACAAAATGGATTTTGCAAGGACGCTCTCAAAATCTTTGAATTAATTAAGCACTCTGGAACATATCCTAACATGGTAAGCTTTGCTTGTATTCTAGGTGCATGCAGCCATGTAGGTTTAGTGGATGAGAGCTGTACATAATTCAATCACATTTGTAACCCTTATTGCATTACACCTATAGTTGATCATTATGTGCGCATGGTTAACCTCCTTGCCTATGCTAGCTATCTTGAAGACACCCTAAACTTTATCTTTCTTTCTAAATCCCCAAATTTGCCCTATTCCCACTTACATTGAAGACCCATGAGCAGGAATAAACATTTTTTCTTTCTAAAATCAACCGGATAACATATTGCTAACTTCATTTTTTTTCAAGAAAAATAGACCTTTATCTTAAGGTTACTTATGAACCTTAAGATAAATAATTATTGAAAAAAAATTGTGCATTCATGAATGACATGTAAGAGAATTTAATCGACTGCTACTTAAAAATGTTTCAATGTTTATGTCTAATGTAGGTTATTAGATTAATAGTGAAAAAAAATATACATGGACCAAGCAATTTGTGGCACTTAAGGTTATGTAATAGAATTTATAGTTAATAGTTAAATTGTATAACAAATTTTTTTATGATCTTTACTAACGTTTATTAGAATTGTTGCATGTTTTACATCATTGGAATGACATATTAGCTATAACTTTTTTGAAATTTTATTATGGTATGTGCACTTTGATATCATGTAATATGATTATGGTTTCATTTCATATGTTGTAATATTAGATATATAATAGAAAAATAAATTATTGCATGAAATAAATAATAACTTTTCATTTTAAATATTTTTTTTGCAGAACACGGGTCTTCTAGAAGATCAAGATGACCCTCATGATATAGATCCAGATTATGTTTGTTCTGGTATAGATCACATGGAAGAGGATGATGATGATGCAGATACAGAAGACACCAAGGCTGGTGATGATGACGACGACGACGATGATCATGATGATGATGATCACGATGGTGATGATGATGATGATGCAGTTGTTGGTAGTAGCTAGTGACATTCATGATCATATAGGCTACATCATGGATCATTGTTGATATATCGTTATGATGCCTCTTTTCATGGTTACTATCATATGTATCATTTTCACGGCCTGTAGTACCATATTATTGAGTTGTATCATTTTGACATGTATCATTTTGACTTATATCATTTGGACATGTATCATCTTGACTTATATCATTTTGAGTTACATAATTTATCATTTTTACTTATATCATTTGTACATGTATCATTTTGACTTATGTCGACTGTTGGATGATGTAGAGGCAAATCAGATACAAGATGAAGGACAAATTCGGCAAGGTTCAGCTACACCAATGAGCCCAAAAACAAGGATCTTCATGGAAAAGTGGGAACAACAGTTAAATTTCTTGAATTCTTCTTGGAAATGGTGTTTGGATATATATTAGAGCCCATCCCATCCATTGGCAAAGGTGGATCAGACTTCAAACTACTAGTTCCTTCACAAAACCCAAGAAAGGCTAGTAGCCCTACAAACAGAGAACAGTCCCAATAACTTTCTGTATAAACACCCAAATGCAAATCTTAGACATGTATTAGATACCTATTATGCCTCCCCAAAACATACTCTAGAATGGGTTTGGGTTGTTTTGGAAAATGTGTCTCAACCAATACCCTCCTAGTGGTTTTATGCCTTAATTAGGCCTAGTTTGTGAAGCAAGTACCCACAAATGGCAACTTGAAACTCTCTAGACCACCTAAACATGTCAATGGCATGCCAAAACCATGGAATCCACCATTCATTTGCTGTTAGAGTTGTCTGTCCTCAAATTCCCTACTTCAGTTGCTTCATACAAGCTTCTTCAATGGCTTAATACATGGATTTATTAAGCCACTCCACAAATCTTGCCCAAATCAGTCCTTCCACTCCTGTAGACAACTAAAAAATTCAGAATTCAATCAAATACATCCATCCCATAGGTCTTATGGTTTTGAAAGACTGTGGGATGGTCAATTTCTCATTGTGAGAGGCAAATCCCTGTTTAAGAGCCTATGGGGACTGTTTTTGAATGAACTCCTATAACTTTCTTAGACTGCAAATCCAAAAGACCAAACTCTATTAAAATGCAAGTATATTCAGTGTTCCAACCACTCAATCATGGAGAAATGATAACAACTCAGTATGTTCTTCTTGTACGGCCTGAAACAACAATCCCACTAGAAAATAGAGTTATGAACAGCAGTCTCACAATAACTTGTTATAATTTACTTCTCCTTCAATATTAAGACTCCAAAATGTACTCAAAACAAAGGTATCTCAATATGCTACACCCCTAAGTGAGTTTGACTTCATGACAGAGCCGTACAATGCATTGGTACGGACTGTTGTGAGTCTTTTTTCTATGAACAGCAAATTCAGAAAAAAAAAGTCTTGTGGAAAATGGCCACAACACCTTCTTAACACAATATTATTGCCTCAAAATGCATTTGAAAGAAAGATGACTCCACACTAATCATTTCCCAATGACATAGGAAGCATAAGCATTCCGTACATCAGACTGGTACAGACTGTTCTTCAGCAAAATTCAGAAAAAAATGAAAAGGCAGCAAAAGACTGATTTGTATTACTTTTCAACTTCTCTCCTTCTTCATACACTCATCATCCTTGAGGTATTAAGAAGACTTCTCAATAGTTTGAAGTGGTTATCAAGGTAGTTGGTCGATGGGCTGTCCACAACCAACAAAATACCTTCTGCAACCACCTTGTTTAGGACAACAAACACATTGTTTTATCATATACACTTGTCATTGGTGTTTTTATGATTTGGTTATGATTTATGTGAGAATTAACAATTTCCTAAGACTCTCACATGCCTTAAAATCCTTACCTATGCCTTGACAAGGCTTACAAAACAAGAAAACTTATATGACTGTCCCCTAGGAGCAAGTCTTACAATATGACAGCAGTTTTAGTCATTTGGACATAGTCATGGCATGCAAGCCTTATTACATCATGGAAATGGTCTCAAGGACCTTATTGAACCAAAACAAACAACTTGAAGATTGAACATGTCATAGATATCTTGGTGCTCCTGCACCATTGGACATGTATCATTTTGACATGTTATTGATCTACTGGCATATTTGACTTTCACTTGTTTTAGTTATATAGGATGATGATCTTATTAGTATTGACTTGTCAATTTATATATATTGAAAGTGGTTGATGATTTTTGGATGGATATTTATTACGTATGATGATTTTAATTTACTGCTTAGGATGGATGTTGTCAAATTCAATTAAATTATAGATATTTGACTCACTTGTTTTAATTATAGATGATGATCATGTTATAATAATTATCTTGTTATTTGGGCAGGAGCCCTGGCTTGATTGGCTAAGTATTCCTGTTGTAGGTAAGGAGGTCACAAGGTCTAGTCTGCCCCCATCCGTGTGGAGCTGGAGGGTGTGTTGCGCCAGCAGCACTAGTCATGTTAAAAAGTTTACCAAGCACTTAAAAAAAAAATTGTAGACACCCAAAATTGACTCATTATCATTAACATTCAAATATCGCATTATCACACATCTACATTTGTCTAACACACTTTAGCAATATCCCTAACATATATTTCTTCTATTAATTAAATAAATTTATATTTATTTAATTAATTCATTAACTATTTCTTCTATTTCTTCTAAACTATAATTAAACAATCTTCAATTATTTAATTATCTTCATTCTATCTATTTTTAATTAAATAAATCTAATTTATTTAATTAAAAATTCCTTTCATAAGCCCACTTTCTAATTAATTAAATAAATTGTATTTATTTAATTAATTTATCTTATCATTTATCTTATGAGTCGACATATGTGCCCCTTTCATTTAAAAATATAAGTGGTGCTACATCCTTCTATTTAATATCTTTCATATGTAGTACTTTTTTTGTACACAAGCACACATGAGCCCTATCTTCCTACCACTTGTCATCTTCACATTCACCTATGCCTATCTTTGAATCTTAGCCATTCACATAGCCACCGAATCTCCATCGTTGATTGATTTTAGTTGAGATCTATATAAACACCATCTCATTCCATACTACAATCTATCTAGCATTCATATAGCATCTACATTATCATCCTAAACATATTGAGCATTTGAGCATCCATAGCATCCATTGAGCTTTCATCATTATCATCTATCATGGCAACTTTTATCTTCATAATGTTCATTGTTGAAGAAGCAATCCACATCATAAACAAGGAATCATACAATCTAGGTGATGTTGTGCTTGAATTACATTACTCTTTGATTTCATTTAGATTAGATTCTTTGATGATGGTAGGTTTAGGTTTTCATGGTTATGCTTGATCTTATTAACCTAATTTTTTACCTATCACATTTTGGCATGCCCGGTGGGACTCACATTCTTGATTAAATTTGTTATTTGAAGTTGTTTTTATGAAGATTAGATTTTCTGAGCACTTACAGCAATTTCCAGCTACTTTTGAGCAAAAAACTGTCGCCGTCTGCATACCTGCATCACTTCTGCACTGAAATCTACCACCTTTAGCCATTCTTGGATCGCTTATAAGCAGACAGTGATCACCTTTTATTTATTCTGCATCATTTTTAGACTAACAGTGGTCACCTTTGCATTTAACCTAATCGCTTTTGATATTATAGTGGCCGCTTTTAGATAATTAAATCACTTTTTGTAGAATTAGGGCTTTTGTTGCGTATTGTCTTTGTTACAGATCTAGGTCACTTATGATCCTTAACCGATCGCCTCATGCTTTTTCACATTGCTTTTGAACTTCAATAATCTGCATCTAGCATTTTTAAAATTGCTTTTGATCTGCAGTAGTTCACCTATGATAGAAACAAAGGCCGCTTCTAATAGACAGTAAATCACCTCTGGTAAACTGTGTGCTTTCAGTCTATATAATTGGTAGTTTTATTTTCTTGGCTACTATTTGGGTATTTGTGTAGCATCTTATCGATTTGTCTAAGAAAAGGAGGTTATCAAACTACTAACATATCTGTTGCAGCTTCGATCGGTCCAAGACTTATGTTTTTTCACTAAATTAGGAACATTTGGGCTTGGTGCTTAAAATGAATCATTGCTTGCTCCATGCTTGATTTATCTTTTTTGATTGCTTGCATGTGATTGATTGTAACCCAAATTTAATAACAAAAGTATCCTCTCCCCTTGCCTATCAAATGGATCTTGGGTGTATGAGAACTTGTTATTATCTTTAAAGGGCTTGCCTTCCCAGTGTGAAAAGGGATACAACCCAAGCAGTAACGGGCTAAAGCCAAGTCCTTCCGAACCGCTATATAAGAAAAATGTTTGTGTCAAAAGCCACAAACAATGGGTGTTGTTGTGTTATACCAACAGCCAACCTCCCCCAAAACCCTCCAAGGCATAACCCTCGAAGGCTGGGAGACTCCACAATGGAGAGTAGTGCTACTGCATGTATAGCCACCCGAACAGATGCCCTTATTAGAAACTTTGTGTAGTAGCCAAAAACCCTCTATTTGTTGATGCAAAAGGTGGGACCTTTGAAGCAGCCTTGATTCACGTGGTTCTTAGAAGAGATAGCAAGAACAATCCTAAGGTTTGGTGAGGGACAGGCCTTTTAGGAAACCCAGATCTTGGTATGCGTGAGAAGTGAGTGCCGTGGAGGGGAGCTAGTGCTACCAAGATCCTGAAGCTATCCGCTTTGAATAAGCACAGCCAAGGGATTCAACAAATATAGTCCTTTCCTAGCCTAGGTTGTACAAGTTTGTGATTATTGTGAGTGTGAGTGACTGCAATTACTATTTTCTTGTCAAAAAAATCACAAATCAGGCATCTTTCCTGATAGACACAGTCACTTTTAAGCCTAAACTGCCCGCATACAGATAACAGAATCACTTTAAAACTGTAGTTATTTTCTTTTTTCCTGAACTAAATCACCTTTAAACAACAATTAATCACTTTTTGCATAAACAGAGTCGCATCTAAACAATAGTCAATTGCCTCTGCTCTGAAACAAGTCACCTTTAAACAACAGTCTTTCACCTTTAGCTTAACCTGAATCACTTCCAATCAGCAGTAAATCACTTTCGAGCTAACAGTTATCGCCTCTGAACATTTGGATCGCCTCTGGCTAGCACTGTAACCTACTTCATAACCTAAACTAGTCCGCATTTGAGCTATTACTAGTCGCCTTTAGCATTCTCTGAGTCACATATGAGCTATCACTTGTCGTCTGTGGTCTAATACCAGCAAATCTTAGTGACTCAGCCAAATTAGCCACAAATTTAGCTTGCTCAGCTTCAGCATTAGCTTTCAGACCTATCTCTGATCATTAGTAGATACTTAGATTTTGTTTCCTTAATTTGAGCTTATCAATCAATCACATTTCATGAGCTTTTCATCTTTTTGAGATCCCAAACCAGCAAACCAAGCATCAAATCAATCGTTTTGATCCATTAGCTTTAGCTTCAACAAACATCAGCAACATAGCAATCTTTAGTAAACAACTTTCCCCTTGAGTGTGTGAGCTATTCTCTAGGGAAAACCAGCCAATAGCAAACCAATCAACCAAGCAAAACAACACATCAACCAAAGTAAACCAGCCAACAGCAAACCAATCAACCAAGCAAAACAACACATCAACCAAAGCAAACCAGCCAACATCAAATCAACAAACCAAGCAAAACAACAGATCAACCAAAGCAAACCAGCCAACAACAAATCAGCAACCAACCAACCAACCAATCAACAAACCATCATCTTTTGGGTCTCAAAACTTTGACAAGCTAAGCTTCAATTTTCAACATCAACATCATGCCTCAAACTAGGAGTCAATATAGAGCTGAAATGGAAGCCAAATTGCAAGCTGAGATGCAACAACTTAGATTGACACCTCTTAAGGACGTAACTCAATTCACGATTGGTATGCCTCCTCATATGTTTACACCTCATGGGTATACCCTTGGAGAATCATCCTCACAACAAGTGCAACCTCCAACATCTTTTGAGACTTTTGAAGTACAATCCCAAGAAGACTTATCAGAATTTCAGGACACCCATGTGTAGGATCAAGTTGAGAGACTTGTTTTATTTGAGCCTAATCACTACTTCTTGCAACTTGCTCACATGGGCGCTAAGTTACCAAGAGATTTTGACATATCCGCTATTAGAGAACACGATCCAAACACTCCCGATGTTGTTGCAAAGGGACCATCCACTATAGTTACACCATCCCCCACCATATCACAAGCTCCATCTTCTACCACATCTCTTTCATTGCCTATTGTTACTTCATTTGATCTAGCATGCTCAGAGCACACTTTAGAACCTTTGATCATACCAACCAATGTGCTCCCTCTCATGTCACAAAATCTGAACCTTCCACCTTTCCATGTTCCTCAACATATTCCTCCACCTACCATGACCGTTTCCATACCTCAAGTAACACAAGCTATCCATGTGGCCCAAGAGCAAACACTCCAAACATCACAAGCTATCCCCATGTCTCATAGTGTGCAGGCCTCCCAAACTATACCAACATAACCAATAGTCCAAGCTTCACGACCATCACAATCTACCATATCCCATATACCAACTGCTAATACGCTTTCTACCATCTCTACTAATCCTTCCACTACACCATATAATCCCAATGTTAGTCTCATTGATATGAGTGACCCCCCTATCGTTTCTCAAGCTAATCCTAGCTCTACGGTCACTTGTGTTGAGCAACTTATATCCATTCCATCATACTCTTCCAATCCTTCACACACCATCAATCCATCTTATGCTACCCAAGGCTTGTCTATTGTCACCCAACACATGACACATACCAATCCCCATGTTGTCCAAAATACAAACCCCACTGTCCATCCTTCTTTCTCATCTGCCAATCCTTCCATCACTTACCATGTCACAAATCCAACTCCAACTTCCCAACCATTAACTAATGTCAATTCGTCTTCCACTTCGCATGTGATGCAAAATCTTGGTGCCCATTTGTCCCAATATACTCAACCACCACTTGTGCCTCAAGGACATCAATCCTCAACTACATATGTGTCACATCCCAATCCTTTGAGATATATTGTGAGTATGCAACCCCAACAAATGGTCATGGCTCCATATATCCCACAACAACAACCTTAATATACACCATACCATGTTTCACCCCCTTTGCAACAATAGCAACTATCTTTAGCAGATGTTCAACAAAAGATTAACCAAGCGGTAGGACAAGGCAAGAAGACATTTTCTCTAGATAACATATGCGCTTATCCCTTTGACAAGTCTCTTCATATGATACCTTTTCCACCACACTTTGAAATTCCACAATTTGACAAGTACAAAGGCCAAGGAAATCCGGAAGACCATCTTAGAGCATTCTTTGTGGCTTGCCTTGATGTTGCTTATGACGATACATATCTTTTGAGAGTATTTCCTCGAAGCTTAGTAGGACAAGCTCTTGAATGGTTCTCTCATTTACCTTCGGGAATTAAGTCTTTTTCAGAGTTAGCCAATAAGTTTCAATCTCACTTTGCTTTCAACATTGACCATGAGATAAACATGAATGACCTTGTCAACAATAAATAATGCAATGGTGAAGCCTTTTCTTCATTTACTCAACGATGGCATAATATGGCTAGCAAATTATCATGGGAAATCCCCAAGAAACAACAACTCATATCTTTGTTCAAAATCTTCATCCCAAGCTATCATTCCAACTACAATTGGAAAGTGCTAGCACCTTTGATGAACTTTTTTCCAACGGAACAATCATTGAACTAGCTTTAATTGCTAAAGGAACTATCAAGATCTTTCGCGATAACAAAGACCATCCTCAAAACTCCAATGATAAGTCTCGCTTTTGGAACAAAAATAAGAATATTGTCAATGATGGTGTTGTTGATGCAAAGAACATCCAAAATATGAAAGCTCCTATCAACATCCAAGCTGCTTCTACAACAACACAACCTTTTCAATGAATGTGACAACGCCAAACTTCCATTCCGCGTCAACAATTTACACCATTAGCGGAACCCATGGAAGTTATCTTTTGAAAGCTTCTCCAAGCGGGCAATATTATCTTACTGGATGCACCACCAAATGGTGAACCGCTCTTCAAAGCTCCTTGGTACAAAGAAAATGAGTATTGCAATTTCCATAGAGTTAAAGGACACAAAACAAATGGTTGTATGTGATTAAAACATGTCATCCAAGATTGCATTGATCAAGGTTTAATCAAGGTCACACCTTCAACAACTCAACCTGCACAACAATCAACATCAAACTATGATCTAGAGACTTTAAAGAATCCACTTCCATCTCATGACAAAACAAGTAACCCTCATGCTGGAAATGCCATTTAGTATACCTATGAATCGTCTACCATTGGCCACATTGACCATGCTTGCATTTCTACCATTACTATCCAAGGTAAAGCACCTGATTGCACTGTAACCACTCGCAGAGGTCGAGTCACTATTCAAGGAGCACCTGTTCATCCTCCTTGATCATTTCCTAACTATAATATCTTGGATCACCTTGGCAAAACACCTGCGCACATATCCATTCTTGAGTTACTTCGCATATCCCCTACTCATAAAGCTATCCTTGATAAATCTCTACAAGAATCTTTAATGCCCAATGATATTGATATCTCACATTTCCCATCTATGGTTTCTAGCATTGCAACCCCTTGTCATTTAACCTTTTCTAACAAAGATCTTCAGACCTCCATCCATCCCTTACATAACGAAGCCCTCCACATTGAAGTGTTTGTCAAACAACGTCGTATCAAACGAATCTTGGTAGTTGGTGGAGCTGGTCTTAATATATGTTCTTTGAAATTGATAAAACAACTCGGATATTCTAAGCAAGATGTTGACACCTCCAAGGTTATTACTATCAGAGCATATGATGATGCCAAGAGAGATACAAAAGGAATTATTTTCTTTCCTATCCAAGTTGGGTCGATCACCACAAAAACCTGTTGTCAGGTCCTTGATATTGACCTTCCTTATAACATCATCCTTGGTCATCCATGGATACATTCCCTCAAGGTAATTCCTTCCACATACCATCAATGCCTTAAATTCCCACACAACAGTGTTGAAGTTACTATCCAAGTTGATCCCAATCCATTTGAATTTTGTCGTGCTTTCCAAGTTAAATATCAAAGCCCAAACTGCATTCCTATCAACACGAGGCATATCCATCTTCATCCTATATAGATCCATCCGACATACTCAAGCCGTCATCTAGTAAAACCCCTTCCAATATCTGTATCAAGTACACCGAACATGGCCCTAGTGAATACACACTGCAAGACTCTTGTTGTGTAGGCACCCTTCCATTATCTCCTAAATCCTATGGTAAACCTTCCACATCCAAACCAACTTCAACCCCTACTATCATCAAAGCTCCACCTACCATATTCCTTAAAAGCGACTTCCTGGATGATGAAGACATTGATGATAGAGACTCTTGGATATTCTCTGATGAAAATGACCAAGTCCAACTGGAAGTAGAGAGATACAACAATGGGTTCCACATCATAAAGAACATGGGCTACAAAGGACATGGTGGATTGGGATCACAAGAACAAGGACCTCTTGAACCTATAATTGTGTCTAAGAAGTTTAATAAGCAAGGCCTTGGTTATCAGTCAGAGGTACCGCGACTCAAGGACATTAAGTGTATTTTTGATATTGACGTTAGACCTTCCTCGGTAGGAGAGACTTCTAATTCGGATACTATCGATGACTCCCCCTTTCATATTACCAAAATTTTCCAAGAACACTCCATCTTCATGATCTCCGTAGCCTCCTCTAGCCATAACAATTCCTCCATTAACCTTTCACTTGTATATCCTGACCTTGTCGATTGGGACCAACAGGGGGCACCGATATTAGATACATTTGAAAATGATGAAGCTATTGCAGAATTCATGGGCTTGCGAAAAGGCATTCCATTGGGTGATCACAAAGCAGGTTTCATGATGGACTTACCTAAACCATCATATTTTGGTGGAAGTATCAAATCCTTCAATCGCAAAAGTGAAATAAACAAAATCAAACAAAATAGGTCACTAGGTGAAAACTGAAAGGTGCCTCTTGACCGTGAAAAAGTAAAAATAAATGATGTATCTGAAGGTGAAAACCTCTCTGAGGCACCTGAGGATGAGGGATTTGATCTTCCTGTTGCCACTGATTATCATGAGAAATCAACAGTGCTAGTTGAACAATCACAAGACATGAACTTGGGTACAGAGTAGAATCCAAAGATCACTTTTTTGGCAGCATCACTATCAGAGCAAGAAAGAAGAAACTTCACAGCATTTTTTCTAAGAAGAGCTATAAATTTTGCATGGACTTATGCTGACATGCCGGGTTTAGATCCATCACTTG
Organism: Cunninghamia lanceolata; assembly: GCA_027924645.1. Taxonomy (NCBI): domain Eukaryota; kingdom Viridiplantae; phylum Streptophyta; class Pinopsida; order Cupressales; family Cupressaceae; genus Cunninghamia; species Cunninghamia lanceolata. The sequence goes on from BSBN01000516.1 coordinate 3,486,809, forward strand.
TGGTACATCATCTAGCAGTATCTCCTAATGTAAAACCTGTCAAACAAAAATTGCACAAAATGCATCCACATGTAGCTTTATTGGTCAAGACAGAGATTCAAAAACTGTTAGAAGCAAAGTTCATAAAACCTATTGATTTTCTAGAATGAGTTTCAAATTTGGTACCTGTAGAAAAACATGATGGACAAGTTCGTTGTTGCATAGATTTCAAAGATCTTAATAAAGCATGTCCTAAGGATGACTTTTCACTACCAAGCATAGACAACATTATAGATCTTACAGCCGGACATGAAATGATATCTTTGATGGACAGATTTTTAGGGTATAATCAAATTAGAATAGCAGAGGAAGATCAAGATAAAACATCTTTTATTTGTCCATGGGGCACATATTGTTGGGTTGTAATGTCTTTTGGTCTCAAGAACGCTGGAGCTACTTACCAACAAGCCATGACAGTTATCTTTCATAACCTTTTTCATACTATCATGGAAGACTATGTTAATGACATCTTGGGAAAATCTAAGACAAGAGAAGGACATCTACAAGTATTAGCACAAATCTTTGATCGATTAGAAAAGTATCAAGTCAGACTGAACCCAAAGAAATGTGTATTTTGTCATGCCCGCATTTCCCATGCGGTCATGACACACAACACACGTGTCATGTCCACATTTGCCATGTGGTCATGACACGAATTACAAAAAACTTTTCTACCTATCCCTAGGAATCCCCTCACATGTGTCTATGTGCTTGGTGGCAATACACATAAGGCGTAAACATGTCAACATAATACGGGGAGGTGCATTGTCCCACGCAGTCCGCTGCATGATAATAGTTGTCTAGGGGGTATGTGACATGAAGTGTGTCACTTTTAGGGTTAGACTGATTTTAATCTGAACCCTAAGTTCCTAGGTGTGAAGATGATTCAACTAGCATCAAAACCTAACTCTAATTTAGGTCCAAAAGAAAATGAGGTAATGATTAAGTAATAGTGGTATGATGGTCGCATTTTTAAAATGGAATGATGGAATCAAATATAGTAAAATAATAACCCCAGAAGTCTAGGAAAAATTTGATAGCATAACACGTTTTGATTAATAAAAACAAATCTAAACTAAAACTCCAATGAGAAATTAAATAAAATTTAATAATAAAATTCTAAACATAAGAACAAATTTAAAACAATTTAAAATAACAAAATAAATATCCTGCCAAGGTCAAATAAATCGACCTTGCGTAAAAAGAATAAAAATTTGAAATAAAATAATAAATTGATAACAAGACGCCAAATGGACTTCAAATTTGAGTCCATTAATAAATATAAATTTGACATTATATTTATTGATGAACTCAAAATAATATAGAAGGGAAGAGATTAAGATACTCATTCCCGCAAAATAATAATAAAATAGATAAATAATTAAAAGGATAAAATCCCGCTAGGGAAAAATAAAAATAAATATCTCAACTATGATGAACTTAAAACAAGGGGAATATTCTTCCCAATTTGAAACAAATTTAATCCCTTCCTAAAAAACCTAAACACCCAAGGCAATAAAAAATAAAATACAAAACCCCATTGTAATTAGAAATCTATTTAAATGAACCCAAGAGATAAACTAAAAACAAGGGAATAAAATAGAGGTTTTTAAATAAAGAAATAAAATAGTTCCCCACAAAATAAAATCCTCTCAAATAAAATATTGCTTCCAAAAATTTAAAAAACAACCCTAATCCCATTTTTAAAAAAATAGGTCATCTAAAAGAGAAAAACCCTAAGTTGTAATTTATTGTTTTCCCATTGCCCTAATCTCTCCATCTCACTATTCTCTCTTTTCTTTTCACTTGTTTTGTCTCATGTCTTGCAGGTTTAGGGTTTGAAGAAAGGTGGAGGCCATGGATGGAGCCTTCCACTACCTCTCACGGAGGTATATACAATGGAGTTGTAAAAAAAATTAAGTTTCATTTTCTTTTTGAATCACTGATATATATATATAGATATACATCATTAAATATATCACTGAAAAAGTTAAGAATAAACTATGGCTACAGGGTTTAAGGATCAGAGGGGCTGAATGACAACACAGACAAGGGCGAGGGGAGGAATTGCCGCCACTGCCAAGGAGGTCTGGTGGAAGGAGGGAAGGCCATTAGGTGGAATTGCTGTTGCGGTGGTGGAGTGGTTGGGGAGCACGGAGGAGGTGCAGCAAAGGGTTTGGCATTTGGGGGTGTGGGGATGCGGGTGTGGGGACGCGGGTGTGGGTGGAGGCACATCCTCCTCCCCAAACTGTTTGTTATAAGGAATGGTGGGGCTGTGGGCTTTGCCGCCCACAGTCCCACTAATATATATATATATATATATATTAACTTTAAACTGTTCAATAAATAGTCCGTCACAGATTCGAAAACTCTATATTACCTTTTGCATAATATTTGTTGTAACTAAAAACTTAATGACTATATATATATACAGTCTTTGCATTATATCACAGAATAATACCATTTTCTGCTATAGTAAATAGGTTTATATATGCACTTATATATACATATATATATTTATGTATATATAAGTGTATATATATATGGTAAAGTATACAAAAAATGTATTACTTCTGGATTTCCTTCTAAGTTTAGCATATACACAACAAAAAGAAAATGAACAGTAAGCTATACTTTAATAAAATGACAAGTATATATATATATACACTATTTTCACAAAACAATAGTATAACTAACAGTATATTAACTTTTAGTTTTAACTCTATTTTTTTATGAATACTAATATTTCATTTCTGTATAATAAGGTAGATAACTTAGTATCATCTTTTTTTTTCTTTTTTGAAACATATATATATATATATATATATATATATATATATATATATATATATATATATATATATATATATATATATATATATATATATATATATATATATATATATATATTGAAACAGTTTAAATGCACATAATACATTATTTTCTTTTTTTTTAAAGCAGCAATAAGGTAGAAATCTACAATTTTACATAAATTTCTAACAACTCCTCTTTTCCATAACAACAATTAGTAAGATAAACAGTCAATATAACAACAAAAGAACTACTTAAATTTCCTCTTTCTTTCCTTTGTATACAATAAAATTTATTTAACAACACACACACACAGATATATATATATATATATTTGAAAGGAAACCATGACAGCAACAAAAAGAAGTATTTTCTCATGCATTTCCCACACCAAAAACTCACAACTTAGAGAATAAACAACATTTTACTATAATATAAAGAATGTTTCTCCTACCACATTTATTATAGCCAACTCATGGCAAAATAACTAATCAAAATTTTACAATAGGGCCACAAAGCCAAGGCTCAAATAGCCACCAACAAAAGAATATAGTAACACAAAAATGGACTTCACAAAAGCTCCATTCCTCATTAAAACACCTGCAAATAAAACACCACAAAAAGAACAACCCAACCACTTCAAAATGCCCTCCTTATCGTAGACCCGCAAGTGGGTCACCCCAGAGCTTGGGAGGTAGGGATTCACATGGGTGCAAACACTCAATAACAAGAATCAAACAACATCAACACAAATCCAGCCCCAAGGATAAACACATATTTCAACTCATGAAAATGAGTTTGATGGGGGTAGGGAATGGACCCCTCTACTTCAAAGGCCACCCAAAGTACTAAAACACCAACCTCATGGCCTCAAGCCAAAACCTCCATATACACAACTCCTCAAATATACTCCCATGGAACTCTTGCCATTAAAAAATTCTCCACAACAAGTAAGAAGCCCTCAAGGCATAAAAACACAAATATGGAGTGACCTCAAGGAGGTTCCTTTCCCCTACCCCAAACAAGTTGAGCCTTACCTCCAAATGGAGGTGCTCTGACCATACTCCCATCCCAAATAAAGAAAATGAAACAACAACAATAAAATTTCAAACACATCACAATAGATAAGCAAGGGTAAGGAACAAGGCATAGAGCTTACCTTCAAAAGTCATATTATGGAAGCATGTTTGGTGATGAACTCCAAGCTTTCCCAAACCTTCCAATCTCCAAGAATTTCTCTAACTTCCCCAAAATTACTCCAAAATAGAAAGAAACTCCAAAATGTAAGAACCCCACACTCCTCAACAAGAGGAGATAATATAGGCCATCAATTTGGCCTTGAGGAATGAGAAGGTGACACTTTTCACCTTCTCCTTCCTCCTCCAATGCCACTTGCAAGGGAGAGGAAGTGTGAGGATGACAAGTGTCATCCTCCAATTCCATCTCAATCCTCACCTTATCCACTTGTGCTCTCACACATGTGTGAGAGAACAAGTGGTGAGGTGGCATTCCCATACAAACCTCCATGAGGATAAGGGATGCCATATGGCATCCTCTTATTATCTGAAAGAGCCATCTCCCTCCAAGATGCTCTCACACGTGTGTGAGAGTCTTGGAGGAAGATCCCAAACACTTGGGAGTCTTGGAGACCTCCCAAGCCCTCCTAGGGAAGGGATTCCCAAACATTGGGAAGGGAGATGATGTTGGCAAGAGACACTGTGTGGCTTCATTAGTGTTGTCATTGATGGCAACAAAGTCCATCCCACACATCCGCAGGACATGGTGTGTCTTTACTGGAAGTCAGATTGAAGAAGTGTTGTGGTCTGGTAAGCAAGAACAGAGCAGGAAGCAAGGTCCGACAGTCAGGTCTGGATCTCTCAGAGGAAGTATCTTAGTAAAGTGCAGATTTGGGAAGTCAAGAGGAGCACCTTGACTGATATATTCCAAGGACTTAGCCTCCAGTGATAGAAGAGTGAACAGATATGAGAACTTGAGTGTTGGGTTCCTGATTAGTAGAGTAGATAAAGGAAGACCTAACCGGCAGAGCATCAGACCTAAATCCGGATGTGATATTGATGGTGATTAAGTTTCCTAAGGTATCATTCATGATTGGCCGACATGATTGATGACTTCTATAAGCATATCTTTGATCCGCATTACTTGGTATGTAAAGATTCAACCAATAGATCAGAGTTTGGAAAAATATTGAGTATTCCGGATGCCGACTAGAAAGTGGATGAAATCTTTGGTGCGGATATATATACCAGATGGATTTAGATATGAATGTGTGTGTTGTGTGTAGTGTTGTGTGAAGAATAGTAGAAGAGCAGTGTGAGGGTAGTAAGACAGGTCTGGAATGTAACAGGACAACAGCACCTAAGGAGAGTAAGAATGAAGTGCAACAGATCAGTATATTGGGCTTAACCGGAACTGAACTTCAGCATGTGTGGATGCTTCTCATCAGTTCAAGTATTTTATTACCTTCTTTTCTTGTAGACAGTGAGTCTCTTGTAGGCAGTAAGCTTCTTGTGAGCAGTGTGCTCGGGCAGTGAGCCCTAATTGGCAAGTGCCATTTTGTACTATTCTATTCTTCTAACAGAGAATACAATCTTGGGTTAACCACCCCATGGTTTTTCCCTTAACCAGGTTTTCCACATCAAAATCATTGTGTCATGTGTACTAATGTTATTTCTGCTTCCATGGTAATGCTTGCTTGTATGATTTGATTTTACACTAATTGTTAAAGAAGGATTGAAAGTCAAAATAATTAAGATAACTGATTCACACCCCCCTCTCAATTATCAACAATTGGTATCAGAGCCAAGTTCCTCCAAATAGAGCCTAACAACTTGAGGAAGATCTAGGAATTCAAATGGATATGTATGGTATGAGGGAACAACTTCAGTCTGCCCTAGATGATCTTGAACAATCTAATTCTGAAGTCAATGAATTGAAGGAATGACTTAAATAGGCTGATGATTTCATAAATGAATTAAAAGGGAAACTGAGTATCTCTATGAAAAAGAGAAAGGATCTACTTTAGCAATTAGCAAGTCAAGGTGAAACCAATGATTCAAATGAAGGCCTAAAGGAGAAAACCAAAGCTATGTGAAAAGTTATCAAAAGAGGTCATTATGGTAAGACATGAAATGGAATCAGGAGTTATGAAATTCACCCAAGAAATTGAAGAGAAAAGAAAAAATGAAGATGATCTAAGACAATCTCTCAAAGAAAAATCAGAAGACTGCCATAAAATGGATAGAATAATCAAACATCTAGAATCTAATCTTGAAGATGCTAGAGATAATGAAGAAAAACTTGAGGATCAAATAGACATTCTTAAAAGGGATCTTCAAATGGCAAATGAATACAAATAAAAAATCAAGATAAGCTCTGCTCAACTTGAAGTTCTTCTTGAAAGTTAGAAGAGGGTAGATGACAAGCATGGCTTGGGATATGAGAAAGGTGAAAGCTCCAAATTCGGTCAGAAGAACTCTAGATCAGGAAATCCAAGGAACAGACCTAGAAGACCTCCAGTAAGGCAACCAAATGCTCAAAGATATCCATCCTTCAATGGATACTGCCGCAACTGCAATAACTTTGGTCATAAAGCAAATTAGTGCAAAAGAAGAATGAATCAGACTAATACATCCTTCTCTGGACAATGCTTCAATTGCAAAAGGTATGGTCACAAATCCCATGAGTGTAGAAACATACAAATAAATAATTTATTCAATGGTAGATGCTTTGCATGCAATAGAATGGGACATATGGCTAATCAGTGTAGATCAAGAGGATATCAGTCAAATATGCAAAGAAATGTTGTTTGCTACAATTGCAATAGATCCGATCATATTGCCAAATTCTGTAGAAGTAAGAATCAAGACAAAAGGGGTCCAGAACAGTATAATCATAGCCAAGACAAAGGAAAGGGAAAAGTGAACATGGATGAAATTCAAAGGGAGATGAATAAGATCTGGGTGAAGAGAAGCACATTGAATGTTGGGGATGGATCTGCACCAGAATCTGGTGTTGATAATCCTTCTAGAAATTGAGTAGATGAGCTCTGGCTCAGGGGGAGTCACTAAGAAACACAAATCCCCCAGCCAGTCAATTGGTGCCTGAAATTGGCACATGGGAAGTTGCGGATTAAAGGATTCTTAGAGAAACATCTAAAGAAAGCTTGGTAAAGATATGGAAGATCCGCAGGAAGATTTGAAGAGTCTAATCTTCCAAGATTGATCTGGTTTAACAGTCATCCGATAAAATAGGATTATCACAGTTAGATCCGGTATGATTCAAATTCAAGGCATCTTGATCTGTGGATAGATCAAATTTTTGGGGAAAGTAAGATAGTTTGTTGTTAATCACCAAGGATAACTCTAAGTATATCTCAGTGATCCAAAAAAAGATCTTTCTCAAAATAAGAAGAACTAGGCAACGGGAATGACTTAAGTTGTGCATTTATTGCAGTGTGGATTTAGGGTTTTCTTAGAAATAAAAGGGTTCATTCACTCGTCATTTGCACATTTGCATTCGAAAAGAAAAGAAAAGGAGCTCTGCAACAAATTATTTCAAATTTCTCAAAGATCAACCATTGAAGTTGATTCATCCAACAAATCAATCCAGCTCACTCCGCAAACCCTAGAAGTGCAAAAGGTATTTTCCATTATTGAATATTTCTCTATAAATCTTTTTGAAGATGGCTACACCAAATGTTGTAAAGATCAATGATAGGTCAATTCGTAAATTCAAGAAACATCCATATAAATCCCTAGAAATTGATCCCCTAGGTGCCTTTTTAAGCATTCTGTATGGGGTTTGATGAGACCATAAAGTGTCTCATCTTTAGTCAAATAAAAGCATATATTTTCTCTTCATTAAATCAATTTTTGAAGTGCACTTGAGTATGGGTTTGAAGATTTGTAGCTACATATCAAATAAACTTGTCTAAATGCAATGATCAATGCCATGCATGAGTTTATCTTGATATTACATGTTCACTTTGAGATTAGCATTTATTTTATCAATAAAGTGAAGAGAAAGTCTATTTTATGTTAAGTTGCAGAGTTTCAGAATTACAGAGCTCTAGAGATGGACAGAGCTCCAAAGATGCATAGAGCGCCGGAGATGGATAGAGCACCAGAGATGGATAGAGCTCCGGAGATGCACAAAGCACCGGAGATGGATAGAGCTATGGAGATACACAGAGCGCCAAAGATGGACAGAGCTCTAGAGATGCACAGAGCTCTAGAGATGTATAGAGCTCCAGAGATGCACAGAGCTCCAGAGATGCATAGAGCCCTAGAGATGCACAAAGCTCTGAAGATGGATAGAGCTCTAGAGATGGATAGAGCACCAGAGATGGACAGAGCTCCGGAGATGGACAGAGTGCTAGAGATGGACAGAGTGCTGGAGATGCACAGAGCGCCAGAGATGCAGAAGTCAAAAATGCAGTTTCAGTAAAACTGCAATATCTCACTCATTTCTTAACAAAAATTAGAATTTCAAAATGATCTAGAAAGATTAAAGAGAGAGGAACAAACCTATGAAGTCTTTTTGAAGAGATTCATTAAAATGAATAAATGGTTAATGATATAAGTTGACTGTTATAGAACGCAAAGACACAGAATAGAAAAGTCAAGAAAACCAGTTTCAGTAAAACTATGATATCTCTCTCGTTTCTTAACAAAATTTAGAAATTCAAAATGATCTGGAAAGATAAAAGTTAGGGGAACAAAAATTAGAAATCATTTGAGGAGAGCTCATAAATTAAATGATAAGTTTATGACAGAAGTTGACTGTTCCACAAGCTCCGAAGATGTTCCAGAAATACTTTATGAAGTTGCTACGAATTCTTCCAATCTACCAACACACACTCCAAGATTTTCTGAAGGATTGATTGACTATAATTACTCCTAAATTAATGGATCTAATTATGAGTAATTATTCCATGCAAAGAATACACACTTAGTGTCATTGCATGTCTTTCTAAAAGACTACATGTTTTGCCTTGTAATCAGCAATTGTATAATCAGTTAACTAAATGAATAAGTTTAGTTAACTAGATAAATAAGTTTAATTAGCTGCATGAATAAGTTCTCTACTCTAGAGAGACTCTCAATTAGAATTTAATAACCATAGTTATATATAAAGAACTATGGGTAGAATAGAAAAAAGAGGAGGAAGTTGTAAAAGAATTATTTTGAAGGAAAGAAGAACTCTGTTATTTTCCAGCAGCATGTATTTTAGATCTTGAAGTTGAATAAAATAAGTTGTTCTACAAATATGTTGATTGCTGGAATTGATTAGTCTCTCTGGAGGAAGGAGCAAGGACCCACTCCAACCAAAGGGTAGAGACTACATTTCTTAGTTTGTTTAGTTGCTTTGCTATTATTTAATTTGTTTATTCAGAATTTCTTTAGCTGTTCCTTTATCCCAAAATTAGATCAGCTGCTCAAGTTATTGCTTTCCTTAGATTAAATTGTCTTTTTTAGTGGAGCTAAACCTAGTTTGTTTCATGCAACTATTGTCAAATCCCTTCTGTAGAAAAGACTGTCATGCAAGTTATTCCTTCTCCCTTTTTCATACAGCCATGGACACTGCCTTGGATTGATATTTATTAAAATTAAATGATGTTGACTGCAACGACCCTCATCAGGGTTCTGCATGTAGAAGATGTTAGGGCATATATTGAAGAATTTGGGGAATCTAAGCTGGTTGATATCTATCACAAGCATCTGATAGATGACTCATTTGAACTCAAAACTCAGTATAAAGCCATTTGGGACAAGAATTTTGCACAATGCATTCATTTCCCCTATTTTGTAGAAGAAGAATGGGTCTGGTATATTTTGAGCAGAGTGCATGATAACTTCATGTGGTTGAATGGACCATTCAAGATCACAAAAGATGCTATTAGGGTGGTAACTGGTTTACACTCATCAGGAAAGCTGCCTATTCTCAAATCTGTCAAAAACCAAACTGTGAGTGAGGCTACCGGATCAAAGTTGACAAGAGGGCAATGACAATTGAAGATATAACTGATCTGGATATCAAATTTGCATCCATGATAATTGGTTACAAGATTTATCACTCCAGTAGGGAAAATTTAGTACCTGGAACTGCAATCTACATAGCCTATCAGATGCTAAAAGAAAATGTTGACTATGACCTTTGTGAGCTTCTCCTTAAACCAACTTTTGGAGAATCTACAGAAGATAAAGAAGGACAAGAAGAATTCCTTCAAATATGGTGGCCTGATACTCTGTCTATTCTTCTACTACATGAATGAGCTACCCGGATCTAGTGGCAGGATGTGGTAAAATGATAGATCAGTTTCCATACAAATCAGGGATTACTTGCATGGGCTTGGTGATGCCAAGGCACAAAACATAGCACTATGGGGTTACTTCAAAAACTTCCAAAGCATGATGTAGGCTACAGAAAGAATTCCCCAATCCCTAGTTGAAAAATATAAAGATACAGTATGCTTTATGGTAGAAACTGATCAGTGCCTAATGGAGGTAGTGGAACCAAGAACAGTGTGGATCATGCCAATGGGGTATGAAGATGATGAGAAAATTGTAGAATTGCATGTTTAATACATGCTAAGTCAGCCCAAGGATCCTAAGGCAGAAAGGTTTGGAACCTTTGAAGAATTAAGTGTAAAAATCCATGTGGAGCTTAGACAACCGGAGATGAAGAAAAAAGTGAGAAAAGAGGTAGAAGAATTTGCCAAGAGGCATGGAATCTCAAAAGAGACACTTGATGCCAACAGAGAGAAAATGGAAAGGGCAGAGAAAGAAAAGAAAGAAATTGGAAAAGAAAGTGCTTCGGTGCAAGCCTCCTCCCAGACCAAATCAACCAAAAGCTCTGCACCTGCCACTTCCAAGGGTCAAAAGGCTTCAAAACTGGAATCTTAGACATCTAGAAAAGGAGAGAAGAGAACCAAGAAAAGGGCAACAAGGTCTTACACAAGCCAAAAGGATGAAGAAGAGACAGAATCAAATGAGGAAGTAAAGAAAATGAAGAAGAAAAGGAAAACATCCACTGAACCCTCTACTGAAGAAGTAACAGAAGAATTTGTTGAGAAGCCTACTCTGTGCATTGATGACATCATAAAAGTAGTTACTGTGGATGGGAACCTACAACCAATGGCTGAATTCTATGATGATTATAATGAAGCTGACCAAAATATCTTGCAAGAAGCCACAGTCAGGTATCTGAATATCTACAACAAGGCTTTTATTGAAATCATATCTCTTATTCCCAAAAGCCTAGAAAAGAATTAGAAATAAGAAAGAATAATGCTATGGAAAAGGATCTTGAGATCTGAGAACAAATAGCTATTCAGTTATATCCTTCAATCACTCCTAAGTAGAAGAATATGATCTTCAAAGATTGTAAGGATGAGTTCCAGAGCAAAGCTAGAATGAATCAACTTATGCTCGGAGAAATTGACAAAGTAGCAAAAGAGATAGAAGAGATCTTCTGGAATGTGAAAGATGATGAGAAAATTGTAGAATTGCATGTTTAATACATGCTAAGTCAGCCCAAGGATCCTAAGGCAGAAAGGTTTGGAACCTTTGAAGAATTAAGTGTAAAAATCCATGTGGAGCTTAGACAACCGGAGATGAAGGAAAAAGTGAGAAAAGAGGTAGAAGAATTTGCCAAGAGGCATGGAATCTCAAAAGAGACACTTGATGCCAACAGAGAGAAAATGGAAAGGGCAGAGAAAGAAAAGAAAGAAATTGGAAAAGAAAGTGCTTCGGTGCAAGCCTCCTCCCAGACCAAATCAACCAAAAGCTCTGCACCTGCCACTTCCAAGGGTCAAAAGGCTTCAAAACTGGAATCTTAGACATCTAGAAAAGGAGAGAAGAGAACCAAGAAAAGGGCAACAAGGTCTTACACAAGCCAAAAGGATGAAGAAGAGACAGAATCAAATGAGGAAGTAAAGAAAATGAAGAAGAAAAGGAAAACATCCACTGAACCCTCTACTGAAGAAGTAACAGAAGAATTTGTTGAGAAGCCTACTCTGTGCATTGATGACATCATAAAAGTAGTTACTGTGGATGGGAACCTACAACCAATGGCTGAATTCTATGATGATTATAATGAAGCTGACCAAAAGATCTTGCAAGAAGCCACAGTCAGGTATCTGAATATCTACAACAAGGCTTTTATTGAAATCATATCTCTTATTCCCAAAAGCCTAGAAAAGAATTAGAAATAAGAAAGAATAATGCTATGGAAAAGGATCTTGAGATCTGAGAACAAATAGCTATTCAGTTATATCCTTCAATCACTCCTAAGTAGAAGAATATGATCTTCAAAGATTGTAAGGATGAGTTCCAGAGCAAAGCTAGAATGAATCAACTTATGCTCGGAGAAATTGACAAAGTAGCAAAAGAGATAGAAGAGATCTTCTGGAATGTGAAAGATGATGAGAAAATTGTAGAATTGCATGTTTAATACATGCTAAGTCAGCCCAAGGATCCTAAGGCAGAAAGGTTTGGAACCTTTGAAGAATTAAGTGTAAAAATCCATGTGGAGCTTAGACAACCGGAGATGAAGGAAAAAGTGAGAAAAGAGGTAGAAGAATTTGCCAAGAGGCATGGAATCTCAAAAGAGACACTTGATGCCAACAGAGAGAAAATGGAAAGGGCAGAGAAAGAAAAGAAAGAAATTGGAAAAGAAAGTGCTTCGGTGCAAGCCTCCTCCCAGACCAAATCAACCAAAAGCTCTGCACCTGCCACTTCCAAGGGTCAAAAGGCTTCAAAACTGGAATCTTAGACATCTAGAAAAGGAGAGAAGAGAACCAAGAAAAGGGCAACAAGGTCTTACACAAGCCAAAAGGATGAAGAAGAGACAGAATCAAATGAGGAAGTAAAGAAAATGAAGAAGAAAAGGAAAACATCCACTGAACCCTCTACTGAAGAAGTAACAGAAGAATTTGTTGAGAAGCCTACTCTGTGCATTGATGACATCATAAAAGTAGTTACTGTGGATGGGAACCTACAACCAATGGCTGAATTCTATGATGATTATAATGAAGCTGACCAAAAGATCTTGCAAGAAGCCACAGTCAGGTATCTGAATATCTACAACAAGGCTTTTATTGAAATCATATCTCTTATTCCCAAAAGCCTAGAAAAGAATTAGAAATAAGAAAGAATAATGCTATGGAAAAGGATCTTGAGATCTGAGAACAAATAGCTATTCAGTTATATCCTTCAATCACTCCTAAGTAGAAGAATATGATCTTCAAAGATTGTAAGGATGAGTTCCAGAGCAAAGCTAGAATGAATCAACTTATGCTCGGAGAAATTGACAAAGTAGCAAAAGAGATAGAAGAGATCTTCTGGAATGCATACAAAAGATTCAACATTCCTATTATAGAGGACTTAGGTGATGATCCCTCGGCTACAGATGTTGAAGAAGAATCTACTGAGACAGTGGCAGAAGAGGTAAAGGAGACAGGTGAAGAAAAAGGTAAGGACTTAGATTCCTCTACTCTGGAAGAGGAGGTCCATGATCAAGCAAACATCTCTCCTCTGATTTCCACTACAGACTCCGTATCCAAAGAAAAAGAAAGAGTACAAGAGAAGATCAATCAAGAAGCAAAGGAGAAGGAAAAAGAAGATGACAGTAGTAAGGCTACAGAAGGAGAGAAAACTCCAACAGAGAAGGCCACAAATGATAGTGGTAAGGGTTGCAGAAGGGGAGAAAACTCTGTCTCTGGCAAGAGACACAGCAGAGGTAGTCGAAGAATTCCTAACCAAAGAGATGATGGAATTTGATGAACCAGAACTTCTTCAAGGATCGTTCAATTTTGACTCCCTCTCCTTGGTTCAAACCATGAAGCTAGCATCCTTTACTTTAGAAAAGGCAAAAGAAAAGCTTCTGAAGTCTCACATGGAAGACTGCAAGCTTATAGAAATTGCATCTGGTATATTGGAGAAGATCTTGCCATCTTTTCAGAAGGATCCTTTAGCCTCTTCATCTGGTAATCTCAAATCTCTAGTTAATAGTGTTAGCACACATTTTGATTCCTTAGAAAAGTCAGCAGAAGATAAGGTCCGGAAGGAGTTTTTGGTAAAAAGATTATCAGAGGTACAAGGGTTAATATCAAATGATAAGAGAGTTATGGCTATTGGAATAAAGAACCTAGAAAATGCTCTCAAAGATGTTTATCTTGGCCTAAAGTGACCAAGGACATTGAGAAGAAAGTAAAAGAGCAAGAGGATAAACTATTAAGTTTATCTCAAAGTTTTGATCCTCTATCCTCCTCCATATTAAATCAAGAGTGTCAGACTATTGCAGTCATAAATGAAATAAAGACACTTGAGAAGGAGAAGAAAAACATAATAAACAGGTTGGGTGAACTTAAAGGGATCATTATCCCTAAGTTAGAGGCCATGCATGAAGCCCTAACTGATGCTCAGGCCACAGCCTGGACCAGTGATCCGACAGATCTCAAGAAGGTAGAAGCTTTTACATTCCTATTGAGTGGTCACATCTCAATTTTGGACAGGATGAAGCTAAGTTGGGCAACATAACTTGTACAATTGAAAAACACTTTTGCAGATATACTAAAGTATATGTAAAGTATAACCAGATAATATACTTATGCGATTAAGTATAGATTGAGTTTTGCAAATTTTGGTGTGCGGACCCCACCCTTTGCCATTGATGTCAAAGGGGGAGTGAGGAGCAGTGAAAAATGAGGAATCCTGCTAAGGGGCAGCTCTAGAAAATGTTCATAAGAACAGAGCATTAGCCAAGGGGGAGTATAGTGTGACACTTAGTCATTTTTCACTAAGTGTTGCCATCAATGCCAAAGGGGGAGATTGTTGGCAAGAGACACTATGTGGCTTCATTAGTGTTGTCATTGATGGCAACAAAGTCCACCCCACACATCCGCAGGACATGGTGTGTCTTTACCGGAAGTCAGATTAAAGAAGTGTTGTGGTCTGGTAAGCAAGAACAGAGTAGGCAGCAAGGTCTGACAGTCAGGTCCGGATCTCTCAGAGGAAGTATCTCAGTAAAGTGTGGATTTGGGGAAGTTAAGAGGAGTACCTTGACTAATATATTCCAAGGACTTCGCCTCTGGTAATAGAAGAGTGAACAGATATGAGCACTTGAGTGTTGGGTTTCTAATTGGCAGAGTAGACAGAAGAAGACCTAATCGGCAGAGCATCAGACCTAAATCCAGATGTGATATTGATGGTGATTAAATTTCCTAAGGTATCATTCATGATTAGCCAACATGATTGATGACTTCTATAAGCATCTCTTTGATCTGCATTACTTGGTATGCAAAGATTCAGCTGACAGATCAGAGTTTGGGAAAATATTGAGTATTCCATATGTTGACTAGAAAGTGGATGAAATCTTTGGTGCGGATATATATACTAGATGGATTTAGATATGAATGTGTGTGTTGTGTGTAGTGTTGTGTGAAGAATAGCAGAAGAGCAGTGTGAAGACAGTAAGACAGGTCTGGATTGTAACAGGACAGCAGCACCTAAGGAGAGTAAGAATGAAGTGCAGCAGATCAATATATTGGGCTTAACCAGAACTGAACTTCAACATGTGTGGATGCTTCTCATCAGTTCAAGTATTTTGTTACCTTCTTTTCTTTTAGATAATGAGTCTTTTGTAGGCAGTAAGCCTCTTGCGAGCAGTGTGCTTGAGCAGTGAGCCCTAATTGGCAAGTGCCATTTTGTACTATTCTATTCTTCTAAAAGAGAATACAATCTTGGGTTAATCACCCCCTGGTTTTTCCCTTAACTAGGTTTTTCACATCAAAATCATTGTGTCATCTGTACTAATGTTATTTCTGCTTCCATGGTAATGCTTGCTTGTATGATGTGATTCTGCACTAATTGTTAAAGAAGGACTAAAAGTAAAAATAATTAAGATAACTGATTCACCCCCCCTCTCAGTTGTCAACAGATGAGTCTTTCCCAAAGCATGACTCATCTCCCACCTTATCTAAATTCAAATTTTGTCACTTTGACCAAACCATAGTTTAGAGTGACCAAAAGTGAGTTTATCCAAGGGTTAGTCAAAATTGACCCTAGACCCATGGGTAACCACCTAGGGTAAATTTTGGGACACTAAGGTACACGAAGGGGGTCATAAATCCACTTTAAATGGCCTCAAAAATTTAAAAAAACAAATACCAAGTGGTGTAAGTCAATTAAAAATCATACAACACTTAATATTAATTAATTTAAATAAAAGGTACTACGCCAAAATGATAAAATTAAAACAAGTACTTAAATCAACACTCAATTTTCAAACGTGATCCTTATCCCTCTTGGGAATGGATCGGTTTCACAGGAAATAACATATGTGTGAATTCTACCTCCAATTTCCCATGGCTTGGGAATGTAAACCTACACATCTTGATCAAGTGTCAATCATATCATGATAATCATAGCTGAAGCAACTAGAAATAAATTCATGCCATAGAATACAACAATAATCATCAATAACATAATTCTGAATTAAACTGCATTTTTCTATCACATGTCAAATAATCTTCATCACATAAATAACTAGAAATCACATCACAAAACATCATCTAATATATCTTGTATGTCAAATCACAAAATAACATCAAAATATGATCAAATCGAATCACCATATGTCTAATCAATGTCATCAAAATCAGGAGATAAAATCAAGTCTGCCTCATGAAACCATAGTCTCTAAAAGTCTAATAATGTCATCAACTGAAATGCCTAACGATCAAAATAAGGAAGGAAAAATAATCAGCCTCACATCCTCCCCCCTAAGACTAAACTTCCTCCTGGAATTCATCAAAAAGGTGAGGATAGAGTGCCCTCCAACTAGCTGCATCCTCCCAAGTCATTGTGACCTCATCATAACAATCCCACTAGACCCTAACCTGGTCCAGCTCTCGACCTCAAAGGCCCAGTGTCTAATGAGCCAATATATGAATTGGCTCCAAAGATAATTGCCTATCTGTCTTTACCTATAGAGCACTCTAGTTCAGTACGTGAGATAAATCAGATATATATCGCCTCAATACAAAAATATGAAAGATATCGTGGATATGTGACAGGCTAGATGACAACGCTAGACAATAGGCAACTGGTCCTATCCTCTCAAAGATCTCAAAGGGTCCTACAAACCATGGTGTGAGCTTAGAGCCCTTTCCATAATAAATTGGACTCTTGTGTGGCCGCACTCTAAGGAATACCCTATCACCCACTGAGAAGCTCTGATTAGTCCTCTTAGCATCGGCATACTTCTTCTACCTATCCTGTGCCTCCTGAAGTCTCTACCTAATCAGTGTGAGCTGCTGCTCCAAATCCTGAACTAGCTCTAGACCAATGACAACTCTGTCCTCTATCTAATCCCAACTCAATGGTGTCCTACATGGTATGCCGTATAAAGCCTGAAAGGGAGGCATACCCAATGAGCTGTGATGCCCATTATTGTAGGCAAAGTCAACCAGATACAGATATTCCTCCCATCTAGACTGATGGTCCATAACATACATACAAAGCATGTCCTCCAACACCTAATTCACCTACTCTGTCTGTCCATCTGTCTCAGGATGATAAGCAGAGCTAAAGTTGAGTTGTGTGTCCAACGCCTACTGCAAGGCTCTCCAAAATGTTGAAGTGAACACCGAATCTCTGTCTACAATGATGCAGTGAAGTACTCCATGTAATCTCACAATATCATCTAAAAATACTCTCGCCACTGCTGGCGCATTGTATGTCATGCGTACAGGTGAGAAATGCACTACCTTGGTCAACTTGTCGACTGTCACCATGATGGCATCATGGCAACCCGAAGACATAGGAAGACCAATAATAAAATCTATGGAAATGGTGTCCCATTTCCACTCAGGTATCTCATGTGGGTATAAAAGACCCATTGGATGCTGATGCTCGGCCTTAACCCTCTGGCACTCAAGGTATTAAGCAATAAACTCTGCAATATCTTGCCTCATACCTGCCTAATGGTACAGCTAGTGTAGGTCGGCATGCATCTTCGTTACCCCCGGATGTGCCGCATATGGTGCTCTGTGAGCCTCTGATAACACTACAGTATGTAGGTCACCTGCGCGGGGTAAATAGATGTGCTGTCAATGATGAAGTAACCCATCTACCAAAAGTGAATACCCTACAAACTTGCCCACAAGGGCCCTCTGTGAACTGATCTCCTACTGCACCTCAAGAAACCAATCATCCTCTGATAGATGTTAAATAATGCGTCCTCTCAAGTCCACACTCAGAGTCAAGGTCAAGAGCTCATGGTGCCTCCGTCTCAATGCGTCAGCAACCACATTATGTTTCCCTTTGATGTAGTGGACATCAAAGTCATACTCGCAAAGAAACTCAGTCCAACGCTGCTGACGGGCATTTAGATTCAGCTGTGTAAAGATATACTGAAGACTGTGGTGATCTGAATGGAGCTCAAAGCGATGACCTAATAAGAAATGTCTCCAATGAACTAGAGCATGAACCACTATTGCTAACTCCAAGTCATGCATGGGGTAGTTCAGCTCATGGGTCTTGAGCTTTCGCGACTCATACACGATCACTCTACCACTCTGCATAAGTACAACTCCCAATCCCTCAAGTGAGGTATCCATGCAAACCATAAAATCTGCTGTAGGATTAGGGACCGCTAAAATGGGAGTGCTGGTAAGATGCTCCTTGAGGACCCCAAAGGCCCTCTCACACTGCTCAGTCCATAGAAAACTCTTCCCTTTCTGCTGAAGGGAAGTGATGGGGCACACTATCTGAGAAAAACCCTCAACAAAGCAACAATAATAACCAACTAACCCTATAAAACTCTTGACCTCTGTCACACTAGTGGGTACTGGCCAATCCCTGATAGCCCTAATATTTGATGGATCTACTGAGATTCCATCACCAGATAGGGTATGCCCCAGATACTATACCTCTGTCCTAAAAAATGCACACTTCACCAAGTTCCCATAAAGATTCTGCTTCCTCAAACACTATAGAACTTGATGTAGGTGCTCCTCATGCTCCTCCTCAGTCCATGAATAGATCAAGATGTCATTAAGGAAAATGATCACAAATCGATCCAAATAGGTATGGAACACCCCGTTCATGAGACTCATGAACACTACAGGGGCGTTTGTCAAGCTGAAGGGAACCACAGTGAACTCATAGTGGCCATATCGAGTCCGAAAGGTGGTCTTATGGATGTTTGCCTCTATAATACGTAGCTGATGATAACTAGACTTCAGGTCAATCTTAGAGAACACCCTGGCTCCCTGCATTTGATTGAAAAGATCATCAATCCTGGGCAGAGGATAATGGTTCTTCACCATCACCTTATTTAACTACCTAGAGTCCATGTACAATCGAAGAGACCCATCCTTCTTCTTCATGAAGATGACAGGAGCGCCCCAAGGTGAAATGCTTGGTCAGATGTGCCCCTTCTCTAGTAAGTCTTCCAACTGTAACTTGAGCTCTATGAGCTCATGTGTGGTCATCCTGTAGGGTGCATGAGACACTGGCTCGGCACCTGGCACTAAGTCTATGTGAAAGTCTACCTCATGACGGGTGGCATCCTAGGTAACTCTGCTGGAAACACATTGGAAAACTCTCTAAGGATGGGATGATCATCTAAAGATGTCTCAGGCTCGTCATCTGATCTATCACTCACTATGATGGCGAACATCTGGCATCCCTTCTGCATGCAGCACTTAAGCTGCTAAGTGGATATCATACGCACTGTTGTGGGCTTCTGAATGCCCACTATCTCAACCGATGTACCGTGATGGTCTAAGTAGTTGATCACCTTTTGGCAACAATCTAGCTTGGCTCGATGAGCCTCAAGCCAGTCCATACCCAACATCACATCGTAGGATCCTAGTGTCATAAGTCTAAGGTCACATACTATGGCAAAGGGTCCCAACGAGATCTTACAGTCGTAGACTAAGGCATCTACTATCATCTTGGCCCCTAAGGCCAACTCAACCACCCACCTATCACCCTACCTAGAGGCCACCAGCCTGCAACGCTCCACTAACGATGGAGATATGAAAGAGTTAGTAACACCAGAAAAGTCATGTGAATGAGAAATTTAGTTGTAAAAACCTGCGGCCATTTTATTTGAAAATGAGGTTTGATCCCTATAATAGAATGGAGAAATATGTTAATAAGAAGTATCAGCATGAACCTCATGTTGAGGATTACTAGGTTGACTGCATGGATGAGGAGGTTAGAAAGAGAAAGTACCAGAGGCTAACACTAAAACAAATGAGGACACTGGAGACACATGAAATACCTTCTCAAGTAAAGGAGGATGATCAGGTCATCCTGCATCTTAGTTACAATAGAAAAATATATATAATGAGACCCTGCTAGATCCAGATTGGTCTCAAACAAAGGAGACATCCATTGATGTCATTACTAAACCAATCCTAGATGTAAGCCAAACATGGTTAAATAGGTATGTCCAGGCACTAAATGCCAAATGGGTAGTTGTCACCTACCCCAATAAGAAGGGGAAGAAGAAGTTCATCCATATAGATGAAAATTTTGATGACTTCCTAGTTACCAAGAGGAGAGTGCAGGAAATAGAAATGGGGTTACCCCTATCATACATGACGTCTCAATCACTGATGCCTAAAAATCAGCTTGGCGGTTATCAACCACCACGAACATACGGTGGGACCTACCCACATCTCCAACAGTCTGCTCAGATCCTCCTGCATTAGGTTGTCCCCCTGCCATAAAACCCTGTGGACACTCTCTGGCTAGGTGTCCTACTCCACCACAAACATAACATGGGCCCCTAGCTTGTACCTATCCAGTCTAAGTCCTACTTGACTGTTGTTGTCCTGATATACTAGTAGACCCCTGTGAGCCCCTATAAGGCTGCTGCGACCTCGTGGGTCCCATAGGTAGTCCCTACTACCTCTGATCTCTGTGCGGGCCCTACTGTTGCAAACCTCTATTATGTCCCCCATGTGCCCTCTGCTGTGTCCTAGCTCTCTGCTGCTACTGTGGCTACTGGTGCTGTGGGGGCCTAGGAGGTAAGGGTGTGGAGCTAAATCCTCCCCTATGAGGTGGTTGTGATGGTCTGCAGAAACTCTGCTGATGTTGCTACTATCCACGATCCTGAAATTGAGGGCGTGAACTCTGCCCTCATCCCTGAATCTCCTAAGTGATATATGCCTTCTCGACAGCATCACTCAAAGTCTAGGGGTCTACCATGCGAACAAGCCCTGCTATGCTGTGGTTCAGTCCTCTGATAAACTTATGAACTAGGAGTTTCTCATCATGGAGATACTCCACATAATAGGACAACTCGGTAAATCTACCCTCATACTGTGCCACTATAAGTCCCCTCTGCTGAAGGTCATGAAAGTCATCTATGCGACGCTACCTATAATGATCTGATAAGTATCACGCATTGAAGCACTCAATGAAGGTCTCCCATGTGAGAGTGTTTAATGAAAGGTGATGCTTGCACTCCTCAATGCGCCACCAGGTAGTTGTTGCATCTCGCAATAGGTGTACTACTACATAGCCTTCGTGTTTCCCTCATAAGGACGCAATGCGAAGCATCTATCTAAGCTGATGAGCTAGGCCTCTGCCTCAGCTCCCTTTGTAGTCCTAACAAATGTAGGTGGGTTCAGCCTCAACAAATCCCTAATGGGATCTCCTATGTCTCTGTTCCCTCTGATAGGCTCATATGTGTAATAGTCATAAGGCCTGTGAAAAATGTGCTCTACTCGTACTGCCTCATCATGTCTAGCATGACATAGAGGGCTCCTACTACGGGCCTTGTTGGCTAAACCAACCTCCTCTGTCATCATCTCTGGCACCTCAACATAAGGCTCCACACGTGGTGCCCCTCACAGCTCAACTCGGAGCTCCACACATTGCTCGACACGGGACTCAGCTTGTGGTTCCACGTATGGCTCCTCTCGTAGATCCTCACGGGGCTCAACATGTGGCTCTATGCATGGCTTAGCTATGGCCGGTGGAAGCCTATCTAAAACTGCCTGTAAAACCTGTAATATCTATGGCCCAATATCAGGTAGGGCCGGTGGTGCATGTCGTGCCTATAGGACTGGTTGTGCCTATACCTCAACTGAAGAGTCATTGTACACCTTAGGGGGTAGAGTGTGGTGAGACTGCGCTCACTAAACTCGTCAAAGAGGCATCCTACAAAAATGAGGTAACCATAAATTAATCAAAGTTGCAGAAATAATAATGTGCCCTAAGCAAGCCCAGTGTTTAAACTTAGGCTTTGATACCAAATTCCATGCTCGCATTTCCCATGCGGTCATGACACACAACACACAACACACGTGTCATGTCCACATTTGCCATGTGGTCATGACATGAATTACGAAAAACTTTTCTACCTATCCCTAGGAACCCCCTCGCATGCGTCCACGTGCTCGGTGGCAAAACGCATAAGGCGTAAACATGTCAACATAATATGGGCAGGTGCGTTGTCCCACGTAATCCCCTATGTGATGATAGCCGTCTAGGGGGTATGCAACATGAAGTGTGTTGCTTTTAGGGTTAGACTGATTTTAATATGAACCCTAAGTTCCTAGGTGTGAAGATGATTCCGCTAGCATTGAAACCTAACTCTAATTTAGGTCCAAAAGAAAATGAGGTAATGATTATATAATAGTGGTATGATGGTCGCATGATTAAAGTGGAATGATGGAATAAAATATCGTAAAATAATAACCCCAGAAGTCTAGGAAAAATTTGACAACATAACGCATTTTGATTAATAAAAAAAATTAAACTAAAACTCCAATAAGAAATTAAATAAAATTTAATAATAAAATTCTAAACTTAAGAACAAATTTAAAATAATTTAAAATAACAAAATAAATATCCCGCCAAGGTCAAATAAATTGACCTTGCGTAAAAAGATTAAAAATTTGAAATAAAATAATAAATTGATAACAAGACACCAAATGGACTTCAAATTTGAGTCTGTTAATAAATATAAATTCAACATTATATTTATTGACGAACTCGTAATAATATAGAAGGGAAGAGATTAAGATACTCATTCCCACAAAATAATAATAAAATAGATAAATAATTAAAAGGATAAAATCCCGCTAGGGAAAAATAAAAATAAATATCTCAACTATGATGAACTTAAAACAAGGGGAATATTCTTCCCAATTTGAAACAAATTTAATCCCTTCCTAAAAAAAATAAACACCCAAGGCAATAAAAAAATAAAATACAAAACCCCATTGTAATTAGAAATCTATTTAAATGAACCCAAAAGATAAACTAAAAATAAGGGAATAAAATAGAGGTTTTTAAATAAAGAAATAAAACAATTCCCTACAAAATAAAATCCTCTCAAATAAAATATTGCTTCCAAAAATTAAAAAAACAACCCTAATCCCATTTAAAAAAAATAGTTTATCTAAAAGAGAAAAACCCTAAGTTATAATTTATTGTTTTCCCATTGCCCTAATCTCTCCATCTCATTATTCTCTCTTTTCTTTTTACTTTTTTTGTCTCATGTCTTGTAGGTTTAGGGTTTGAAGAAAGGTGGAGGCTATAGATGGAGCCTTCCACTACCTCTCACGGAGGTATATACAATGGAGTTGTAAAAAAATTTAAGTTTCATTTTCTTTTTGAATCACCGATATATATATATATACATCATTAAATATATCACTAAAAAGTTAAGAATAAACTATGGCTACAGGGTTTAAGGATCAGAGGGGCCGAATGACAACACAAATAAGGGCGAGGGGAGGAATTACGACCACCGCTGAGGAGGTCTAGTGGAAGGAGGGAAGGCCATTGGGTGGAGTTGCTACCGCGGTGGTGGAGTGGTTGGGGAGCGCGGAGGAGGTGTAGCAAAGGGTTTGGCGTTTGGGGGTGTGGGTGGAGGCACAGCCTCCTCCCCACACTATTTGATATAAGGAATGGTGGGGCTGTGGGCGTTGCCGCCCACAGTCCCACCAATATATATATATATATATATATATATATATTAACTTTAAACTGTTCAATAAATAGTCCGTCACAGATTCGAAAACTCTGTATTACCTTTCGCATAATATATTTTGTAACTAAAAATTTAATGACTATATATATATATACACACATAGTCTTTGCATTATATCACAGAATAATACCATTTTATGCTATAGTAAATAGGTTTATATATGCACTTATATATACATATATATATATATATATATATATATATATATATATATATATTTATGTATATATAAGTGTATATATATATGGTAAAGTATACAGAAAATGTATTACTTCTAGATTTCCTTCTAAGTTCAGCATATACATAGTAAAAAGAAAATGAACAGTAAGCTATACTTTAATAAAATGACAAATATATTTATATATATATATATATACACACACTGTGCCCCTATTTTCACAAAATAATAGTATAACTAACAGTATATTAACTTTCAGTTTTAACTCTATTTTTTTGATGAATACTAATATTTCATTTCTGTATAATAAGGTAGATAACTTAGTATCAACTTCTTTTTTTTTGAAACATACAATAACAGATATATATATATATATATATATATATATATATACCAGTTTCACATAAGTTTCACACAAAATCTTACACAAAAGGCACTTATTTTATTGCATGTAGATAAAAGGATTACAACTTAATGCAATTTCTGATTGTTCAGATCGCTCAAAGCGCAGAACAAGAGCATACTCTTGCGAAGAACTAAGACTTAGACTCACTTTCTAATTCCTCACTCTGACTCCGAATGCCTCAACACTAGCATCGGGTTCTTATTTATAACATAAATCAGATGTCAAAAGATTATGACCATTTTGAGTTCCGACCATACGAAAATGACACGCGTCTAACACTGTAGGTAGTGGAGGTAGAGATAAAGCACTACAGTGGAGCATACAAAGATTCTTCACATGTGACACACCGCATGTGATTACGGCTCACTTTACACCTGAAAGTGACTACGGGGATCTTGCTTTTTAGATAGGGTTGCTTCCTATTGTCGGATCATAACGTGGCCGACATCATGGCACAGACAAGCCCATGTGCTAGCTACCATCTGAGTTATATCCATTATCATCTTCGTCAGTGGAGGTACTATTATTATCTGACACGGGATCTAGCTCATCATAGTCATGATCCAGGTTTGTGGGTGGAAGCAACTGTCGTGGAAGAGGCCTGAAAGCAATTGCCAAGTCATCATCTCGTTGATTGAAAGTATAAATTATTTTGGTAACTTCATCAGGGGAAGCAAAATCTATCTCAGTTCTTGTAGCAATTAAAGCAGGAAGTAAGGCAACTTCCATGTCTTCCACCTGGGCCTGTGGGAACCAATTATGAGTTAAAGGATAATATTCAATTCTTGGTAATGCATAATGAAAACTATTTTGCAAATACCCTGATGGTCCACTCATTCCTTCTTCAACAGCCCAACAGAAATTTCCTTGCAGATAATCAAAAAATTCTTTCATATAATCTTAGATGATCTTATCATTATATCCAAGAAATAAATCTGCATAGTCCTCAAATTCTGTCTGCAAAAGAGTAATGCTGTTAAACAAACCAAATTTTGCATACTTAAGAAAA
This sequence comes from Cunninghamia lanceolata, assembly GCA_027924645.1. Classification (NCBI taxonomy): domain Eukaryota; kingdom Viridiplantae; phylum Streptophyta; class Pinopsida; order Cupressales; family Cupressaceae; genus Cunninghamia; species Cunninghamia lanceolata. The sequence goes on from BSBN01000516.1 coordinate 3,512,297, forward strand.
TTCCTTTTGATCTTTACGGGCCAATTCATGGGCAACAAAGATGTAATGCAAACATCAAATGTAATGCTATTTCTTAGTGCAAAATAAATAGCAGCATTTTGAAGACCAAAGTGGGATAGAAATTCTGTTTGCTGGGGACCTGTAAGAATTCCTTTATCATAATTATCTCTGATCTGGTTCTTTAATTCTTGAAGCCATTTATTCAAGAAATGTGTGTGGAGTATGGGAGTAATAATCTCTAGAGGTAGTTGAGGTATCCATATATCATTACCTTGTTCATCTTCGCTGAGGAAAATTTCTGTACCATCATTTCTTACCAATGTGTCACCAATTTCAATCATCATATACATTGACTCTGCAAGCTTGGCCATTTCTCTCGTAAGAGAATCTGCTAATGGATTATTATCACCTTTAATCCATTCTATCTCAAAATCATAGCTGGTAAAATCAAGATACCAATGTGTAATTCGGCCATGAGCAATATCTTTATTTGGCTTCTTGCTGAGCAAAGATCTCATTGGCTGACTGTCAGTTTTAACAATGAAATGAACAGGTTTAAGAAAAATCTTAAACTTCTCTATACCCTTTTTTACAGCCAAAATTTCCTTTTCATATATGGTGTACCTGCATTCTGTATCAGTGAAAGTTCCTGATCTGTAACCACACACTTGGGCTCCTTTTGATGGAATATCATGTATGAGAACAGCACCCCAAACATCATCAGATGCATCAGTGAATAAAATTAAAGGATATCCATCTTTAGGTAAATGAAGAGTGGGTAAATACTGGCATTTTTGTTTTATCTTTTGAACAATTCCTGTTAACTCTTCATTCCAGGGACCTGCTCCTTCTTTCAACTGAGCTTGAAGTTTCTTTCTGTCCTTAGCTAAGCCATTATAAAATGGACTAACATAATTGAGACATCCTAAAAATCTTTGTATTTGCTTGGTTCAAGTCAGAACATCAGGAAACTCTGAAATATGCTTAAGGATATGGGGCTGGAGTTTTACCTTGCCATGTGACAGAACCAGACCCAAGAAATCAATTTCTTGTTTGCCAATTACCATTTTCTTAGCTGATAAGCAAATTCCATTATCCTTGATTGCATTGTACAAAGCTTCTAAATGTTGCAGATGTTGAGAATCATTCTCAGAATAAACAATTATGTCATCAATATACACAAAACAAAAATCTTTCAAACTTCTTAAAGCTTTATCCATTCTGCGTTGAAAATAGGCTGGTGCAGTTTTGAGACCAAAAGGCATCACATTCCACTCATACAAACCTTGAGGTACAGAAAAAGCTGTCTTGAATCTGTCTTCTTCTTTTACCTTTATTTGCCAAAAACCTGACTTGCAATCAAATTCAGAAAACACATTCTTTGAAGCTGCTCTCATTATCAAGTCTGTACTGAATGGAATAGGATAATTGAATGGCAGAATGATATCATTCAGAGGCTTATAGTTTATACAAAATCTTTTCTTACCTCTCTGTTGTTCTGCCCTTTTATTAACTAGGAAAGCTGGACAGCTAAATGGGCTCTTGCTTTCTCTGATAAATTTTCCTTCAATGAGCTCATTCAAATGCTCATCCATTTCTTTTACTTTTGTGGGGCTCATGAGATAGGCTGGTTCAAATGGTATAATAGTTTTACATTCAGGTTTCAACCTAATCTCGCATTCTTCGTGCTCCTTAGACCAAAATTGTAAAGGATTCATGCTACAACAATCTTGTTCAAATTTTGCCTTAACTGGTTCTAAGAGCAGAGGTAACTGTGGTCCTTGGGACTTTAAAGGCTCTTTCTTTTGTTTGGCTTTATTAGACAGCTTATGGTTAACTAATTTCAAGGAGGGAATCCTGACGGGACCATCTGTATGCTTAAGAGATATTTCATGGGTGCGTAAAACAAATGGCTGATATTTGGTTAGGAAAGTGTAACCAATCAAAATATCTTCCCTCAGACTGTCAAGTTCAATTAAATCAACAACAAACTGCTTACCTTGGATTTCAATTCTGACATCCTGAGCAAATCTCCCCATTTTGATTTCTTCTCCATTTATGGCATAGCCGACTGGTAAATCATTCTTCGTTTTCCAAAACTCAGAAGGAATAGCATTAGTTTTGGCAAAACTATGAGAAGAACCAGAATCTACAAATGCATCCATTGGAATAGGTTTATATCCAGAAAAACAAAGATTTACACGGATATATGTACAATTTTCTACCATGTATAGAGCATTTGCTGGTTCAGACAGAATATCTGGAGAGTCATCATCAGAAGAATCATCTGCTTTTGTTAGAAGTTCTCAAATTTCCCCCACTGCAGAAATGAGTTTATCCAAGGCTTTTTGTTGCAGAGCACATTGCCGAGCCAAGATATCAACAGATTCATTACATCTGTCAACTTTAGCACATAGAGTATCAATGCTTCTACCAAGGGACACAGAGGGTGAATGGCGAGGACGATGCTCGGAAGTAGATGGTTTGGAAGATACCCAAGAAGGTTGGGTGTAACCATGGGATGACTTTGGTTTTGGGGATGGTGATGGTGATGGTGAGCTAGACACAGAATGCTTAGATGACCTTTTGGATCTTCTAGAAAGAGCAAGTTTCTCTTTTTCCCAGGCCTTGATATCTTTAACCTGTTGTTTGGCAGCAGCTTTGCGGTCTTCCAGTGATCCGGGCATGTGATAAGGATCCTTAGATTTGGCCATACTTATCTTGAAATCAAGATTTTTAATGGCCCTTTTAATTGTCTTAGAGACAACCTTCTTGTCAGATGAACTGGATCGTTCAGACTCAGATTCTAAACTAGTAGAAGAATACTTTCTTCTATATTTATCTCTTGCCATGTAGTATTGATCAGGCAAAATTTCAACCAACTCAAACAAATCAACATGAGAAGAACCAAGTACTTCATTGGAAGAAACAATTTCCCAGTTTCCTGACCTATGCTGTTCATCAAACATTGCATAAACTTTATTCTCTGGCTTATATCTTTTTGGACAATCTGTAGCATAGTGTGGACCTTTGCAAATAAAACACTGAACAGATTTTCCACTTTTCTTAAAATCTTTATTCTTTTTAAATAGAAACTTTGGTGGCTTTCTATTCCTGAAGGAATTTTTATTTACAGGAGCAAATCTGTATCTTTTTCTATACTGCTTCTTCTTATAAGGAGTATGTCTCCTGTAGTCATCATTGTCATAAGCATATTTACATTTTTTGCAATGACAATCTTTTCCACATGATTTCCTACTAAATTTTCTGACATGTTTGAATTCTTTTATCTGATTAATGGGTGGCAAGCTGCAATAATCTTTCATATTACAAGAGGAATTATACTGATCTCTATTATCACTTAAAGCTTTAAGCAGACATCCTCTATCTAACTTGTAGGTAACCAAGGTCCTTAATTCACTGAAACCATAAGCATCAATTTTGGTCTTATACTTGTTACCTATATATTCTTCAGCATATTCTCCCAATCCACAAGGTAGTGAATTCAAATAAAACTTCTTTGTGGTAGAATCATGCAATTTCCCTGCAGCTATCATATATTTTTCAAAGACTAAATTATACTTATGCAGTTTTCCTAGGTCTTTGAGCTGCAATGAATAAAGGATTTTTTTTGCTTCAAGTATATCATTTTTTCTATTGCCACAAAATAAACCAATCAGATATAATTTCAAGGTAGCAAATCCTTCAGCAGAAATGTCATTCCTACCCATGTCTTTTTCTTTGACATACTCATCTCCATCTTCATCCATTGAAATTATACCATTATCAGGGAGAGAGTTCCACCAACTGCGGAGTTTACCAGACATGAGTCAGACTGCATATAAAACTTTGTTTGCCTCAGACCATACACATCCCCTAGTATCAAAGAAATTCTCAAGTGTATCACACCATGTGCAAATAGTGTCATAGGGATCTATTATTTTATCTATATTCATAATATAACCAGATGTTGCATAAGCTCTCAAATTTTCTGGCCGGGCATTTTCTGACACAGCATCTCTCATTTCTACATCCAGCTGATTTTCTACAGTAGTCTGGCTAGCCATGCACAAAGGTTCCCAATCCTCTATAATTTCTATATCTGGAGTTTCGTCAGAAGACATATATTCAGGTTCAGAAGAGGAATCATGATAAGAAATTGTTTCGAATATTTCTTCATCAGATGAATTCATGGCTGCAGCTGGTTCTTCCATATAAACAGGTTCATTATCTTGTAATTCATTTTCTTGTAACCAATCTTTTAATGGTTCAGAAACCTGCAATAAATGTTCCTTATGTTTGGGCAGAACTATTTTGGAAGGCATCTGAGGTGTATGACTTCTAGTTGTGGAAGATGCTGGGTGTTCTTCAATTTCTTCAGAAAAGAGAATGCTTTTTCTTCTCTGTATTTTAGGTCTGGGCTTGGGATCTGTTTTCTGAGATTTCTGAGTTTTTGTGTCCTCAGTTTCTTCCTCAGAACTATCTTTGCCTTTTTGGGATACTCTAATCTTTTTGGCGTATTTCCTTACCTTTTCTAAATTTCTCGCCACATGCTCAAGTAAGACTTTGTTTTCCTGAGCTTGAGTATCTCTTTTAGAGTCAGACGTAGAGACATGAGAATATATTTGTCCTGCCACATTTTCTAATCTTTCACCACTTGACTGTATGCTTGTGGCCATTGTGTGGGTCTGACTGACTTGGTAATTTAATGAGCCAAAATTATTTAGGGTAGAAGTGCATTGCTTATCAATTCTACCTATAGCAGTTTCTATTTTATATTGACTATTCTGTACTTGTAACATGCCATCATAAACAGAGATAGTCCTATTAATTCCTTGTTTGACATCTACTGCTATGTCATCAATGTTCTCTGAAGCTGTTTGCATCCATGCAAACTGCCAGTTTCTCTGTGCTTCAGAATTCTTTTGTTTTGTCCCTACCTTAGTATGAATTTTTGCTTCATATCTGCCCATTGTTTTATCATCAGGTGTAACAACCTGACAGCTATCCTGTGTCAGCCATCTACCAGGAGAATAGCTAACTAAATCTACAGCAGTAGCAGAATCTAACTGTAGAGTATGCTTAGTTCTTCTTTCTAATTCATACCTAGGTAAATGTTCTCTCATCATACTGGCATGTTCACCTAGTTTTGCTATTTTGTTCCCTTTTCCTTTTCGTTTCTTATCTTGGTCTTCATCCTATTTTGGTGCAAGATGTAATCTAGCACTTACTTGTCTAGCAAGTTCATCTATTTCATCAGGATGAGATCGTTGGGATCTGGAAGAGAAAGATGATCAAGAGGGCATTTGCTTGAATCTCTGTGAGCTACCAGAGGTTGAGCATTCTTCAAGATTGTAATCCACATAAGGCTTTTTATTGGAGCTAGCATATATATGGGCCACGGATCTACTGCGAGACAGGGGTTGAGCTCTGGCTTGAGTTTCATCTATTAATGGTTGCTCTAGGATAGTTTGACCAGGGACAAATTGGAGGGTTATGGTGCCTACTCTTCGGGATTGGAAAAGAGGTCTGTCTGAGAATCTATTTCTGTGAATGGGAAGGTCGATGAACTGTGGTTTTTGCCTATTAAGCAATTGTTCTATAATTGGAAAACCAATGTCAAAACCTGTTGAATCAATAAATCTGCCATAATCAAGAAGATTGGAAGATCCTCTTGGGAAAGATACCCCCGTGGGTAAGGAAACAGGTGGAGACACACTGTTCATGAGTTTGTAAATACAGCGACCTTCGATGGTGGCATAGACAGAACCGGGCATTAACGAGACACCTTTAACTTATAGAAGTAAACAGAAGGCAGAAGAAATGAATTTATCAGATAAGGAAAGAGTGAAGTTGGGCTGGACAAACAATACTCCATCTCCTTTCTCAGCACTGAGAATTCCACGAAATTGGGCAACTACAGCTTGTTCCCAAATTTGACATCTAGTATCAATTAAAGTGGCAAAAAACTCAGCACCTATGTTGTAATTAAAATGCGGATGGACAATAAGATCGACATGAGGGAAATGGACATGAAAAAATCCTTTGTCTTGCCATCTAGAGACATCTTCAGGAAGAAGGAAAGGTAAATAAATAGGACATATTCTAGTACCCGAAACTAAAAGATTAATTTCACTTTGACGCACTGAGTCACAGACTTTAGCCTTAATTCCTTTTTCTGGGTAGAATGTATTAATTTTAACATCTGGAAATTTGAAGTTTCCCTTATCATCTACGACATGAGTATTGCCATCTTGAAAATAGTTGTGTAAAACATCAGACAGAGCAGAACTTGCATCCATAGATCTACGTAATGCCATTGGTGAGAAATAAGACTTACTGATTGCTCGTTCGCGATATTCCTTGCTACTTTTCACGACTCACTGCCCTTCAACACGGCACTTTCCTTCGGCCTTTAACAATGGGTCTTACTGCACGCCTCCACAAGTACTACAACACGCTACTAGATGCAATTTCAGTGATAGAACTCACCCACAGCAAAGAAATAGAACTGATGAATAATGGCTCTCATACTAGTTTCAATTTTGTGTAAAACTTATGTGAAACTGGTATCCGAGCCATTATTCATCAGTTCTATTTCTTTGCTGTGGGTGAGTTCTATCACTGAAATTGCATCTAGTAGCGTGCTGTAGTAAGAAATTAATTCTTACTGTGCCTCTAAATACTACAGCACGCTACTGTGCCCCTATTTTCACAAAATAATAGTATAACTAACAATATATTAACTTTCAGTTTTAACTCTATTTTTTTGATGAATACTAATAGTTCATTTCTGTATAATAAGGTAGATAACTTAGTATCAACTTCTTTTTTTTTGAAACATACAATAACAGATATATATATATATATATATATATATATATATATTTTGAAACAGTTCAAATGCACATAATACATTATTATTATTTTTTTTAAGCAGCAATAAGGTAGAAATATACAATTTTACATAAATTTGTAACAACTCTTTTCTTTTCCATAACATCAATTAGTAAGATAAAAAGTCAATATAACAACAAAAGAACTACTTAAATTTCCTCTTTCTTTCCTTTGTATACAATAAAATTTATTTAACAGCATATATATATATATATATATATATATATATATATATATATATATATATATATATATATATATATATATATATAATTTTTTGAAAGGAAACCATGACAGCAACAAAAAAAAGTATTTTCTCGTGCATTTCTCACACCAAAAACTCACAACTTAGAGAATAAACATTTTACTATAATATGAAGAATGTTTCTTATACCACATTTATTATATCCAACTCATGGAAGAATAATTAATCAAAATTTTACAATAGGGCCACAAGGCCAAGGCTCAAACAACCACCAACAAAAGAATATAGTAACACAAAACTGGACTTCACAAAAGCTCCATTCCTCATTAAAACACCACAAAAAGAACAACCCAACCACTTCAAAATGCCCTCCTCCCTACCGTAGACCCGCAAGTGGGTCATCCCCGAGCTTGGGAGGTAGGCATTCACACAAGTGCAAACACTCAACAACAAGAATCAAACAACATCAACACAAAACTAGCCCCAAGGATAAACACATAACTCAACTCATGAAAATGAGTTTGATGGGGGTAGGGAATGGACCCCTCTACTTCAAAGGCCACCCAAAGTACTAAAATACCAACCTCATGGCCTCAAGACAAAACCTCCATATACACAACTCCTCAAATATATCAAATATACTCCGATGGCACTCTTGTCATTCAAAAATTCTCTACAACAAGTAAGAAGCCCTCAAGGCATAAATAACACAAATATGGAGTGACCTCAAGGAGGTTCCTTTCCCCTACCCCAAACAAGTTGAGCCTTACCTCCAAATGGAGGTGCTCTCACCATACTCCCATCCCACATAAAGAAAATGAAACAACAACAATAAAATTTCAAACACATCACAATAGATAAGCAAGGGTAAGGAACAAGGCATAGAGCTTACCTTCAAAAGCCCTATTATGGAAGCATGTTTGGTGATGAGCTCCAAGCTTTCCCAAACCTTCCAATCTCCAAGAATTTCTCTAACTTCCCCAAAATTACTCCAAAATAGAAAGAAACTCTAAAATGCAAGAACCCCACACTCCTCAACAAGAGGAGATAATATAGGCCATCAATTTTGGCCTTGAGGAATGAGAAGGTGACACTTGTCACCTTCTCCTTCCTCCTCCAGTGCCACTTGCAAGGGAGAGGAAGTGTGAGGATGACAAGTGTCATCCTCCAATTCCATCTCAATCCTCTCCTTATCCACTTGTGCTCTCACACATGTGTGAGAGAACAAGTGGTGAGGTGGCATTCCCATACAAACCTCCATGAGGATAAGGGATGCCATATGGCATCCTCTTATTCTCTAAAAGAGCCATCTCCCTCCAAGATGCTCTCACACGTGTGTGAGAGTCTTGGAGGAAGATCCCACACACTTGGGAGTCTTGGAGACCTCCCAAGTCCTCCTAGGGAAGGGATTCCCAAACATTAGGAAGGGAGATGAGTCTTTCCCAAAGCATGACTCATCTCCCACCTTATCTAAATTCAAATTTCGTCACTTTGACCAAACCATAGTTTAGAGTGACCAAAAGTGAGTTTATCCAAGGGTGGGTTAGTCAAAATTGACCCTAGACCCATGGATAACCACCTAGGATAAATTTTGGGACACTAAGGTACACCAAGGGGGTCATAAATCCACTTTAAATGGCCTCAAAAATTAAAAAAACAAATACCAAGTGGTGTAAGTCAATTAAAAATCATACAACACTTAATATTAATTAATTTAAACAAAAGGTACTAGGCCAAAATGATAAAATTAAAACAAGTACTTAAATCAACACTCAATTTTTAAACATGATCCTTATCCCTCTTCGGAATGGATCGATTTCACAGGAAATAACATATGTGTGATTCTACCTCCAATTTCCCGTGGCTTGGGAATGTAAACCTGCACATCTTGATTGAGTGTCAATCATATCATGATAATCATAGCCAAAGCAACTGGAAATAAATGCATGCCATAGAATACAACAATAATCATCAATAACATAATTCTGAATTAAACTACATTTTTCTATCACATGTCAAATAATCCTCATCACATAAATAACTAGAAATCACATCACAAAACATCATCTAATATATCTCATATGTCGAATCACAAAATAACATCAAAATATGATCAAATCGAATCACCATATGTCTAATCAATGTCATATCAAAATTAGGAGATAAAATCAAGTCTGCCTCATGAAACCATATACTCTAAAAGTCTGATAATGTCATTAACTGAAATGCATAACGATCAAAATAAGGAAAGAAAAATAATCGGCCTCACATATTTGGCGTAACATCTAGAAAACTATTGGGATATATTATGTCTTGACAAGGAATAGAAGTGGATCTAGCTAAAGTAAGAGCTATCATGGAAATGCCTTCACCAACAAATCTCAAGCAGCTTCATAGTCTACAAGGTAGGTTACAGTGCATCCGCAAATTTATCTCACAACTAGCAGATAAATGTCATCCTTTTTAGCATCTTCTACATAAGGGTGAACCTTTTAAGTGGGATGAAAAGTATCAACAAGCTTTTGATAAAATAAAGGAATATCTGGCAACACCTCTTGTGCTCAGCCACCCACTATTGCTCTAAATATCATCAACAACAATAGCATTGGGTGCCCTTCTAGCTCAACATGATGATTCAAGAAAAGAACAAGCCATCTATTACATTAGTAGAACTCTTGTGGGATATGAACTCAATTATTCATCTATGGAAAAAACATGTTTAGCATTAGTGTTTGCTTCCCAAAAGTTGTGACACTATATGCTAAACCAAACAACCAAGCTCATATCAAATGTTGATCCACTCAAATATCTACTTTCTAAAGTAATTCTCATGGGAAGATTAGCAAAATGGGTCATGATCTTAAGTGAATTTGACATACAATATGTGGATCGAAAAGCCATTAAAGGACAAGTCATCGCTGATCAATTAGCTACAACACCCATCACAGATATCCATCCAATATATCCAGAATTCCCTGGTGAAGGATTGTTCAATTTAACTTCTCCAACACAATGGCAGCTATATTTTGATGGATCATATACACAACATAGATCAGGAGCAGGCATCTTGTTTGTTACCCCTCAAGGAGATTGTATACCCAAATCATACAGAATTGCATTCCCATGTACCAATAATATAGCAGAGTATGAAGCTTTAATCACAAGATTGCGCATGGCAGTACAATGGGCTATCAAATAGTTACAAGTCTTTGGCGATTCTCAGCTGGTTATCAACCAGGTCTTAGATGAATATCAAACAAAAGATGAGAAGCTTCTTCCATACAAGCTAATGGTTGATGATTTTAAAAGGTAATTTGACAATATCACTTTTGAATAAATCCCAAGACTACATAATAGAGCAGCAGATGCTATGGCTATGATTGGGTCTCTTCTAGACATGCCATCTAATACACATAAATGTGAGTTTTTGGTTGAACAACTTTTGATTCCAGCATTTGAAGTTCCACAGTCCAAGCTTATATGTGACATTGTTGGTCCCAATTCATCGTGGTATGAGGATTTATACAAGTATCTCCGTAATCAAACCTTTCCACTTCAACTATCTAACAACCAACACAAAACCTTTATCCACCGAGCCTCTCGTTACACTATCCTAAGAGACAACCTCTATCACCAGAGTCTCGATGGTATCCTTATTAGGTGTCTAGATTTTGAAGAAGCAAAAGTGGCCTTACGTGATGTACATGAAGGTGTCTCTGGCTCACATTCCGCTAGCCCTAGCCTTGTTAAGAAACTTCTATGAATAGGATACTATTGGCCAACCATGGAAAAAGATGCACAACAATTTGCAAAGAGATGTCTACAATGTCAGAAACATGGAGATTTAATACATGCACCAGCACATGAGCTTCAACCTATCACTACTCCATGGCCTTTTTCATAGTGGGGACTTGATCTCATAGGTAAAATCCATCCTACTTGATCAAATGGGCATAAGTTCATTATCACCGCCACAGAATACTTCACAAAGTGGGTGGAAGCCATACCAATGACTTAGATCACAGGCAAGCAAATATCTAAGTTTATTCTACACTATATCATTTATCATTATGGAGTTCCTCAAGCTATTGTCACCGATAATGGTTGTCCCTTCAAGAATTAAGAAGTTAGAGATCTTTGCAACAAGTTTCATATCCAACATCGATTCTCTACTCCATACTATCCTCAGAGCAATGGCCAAGCTGAAGCTTCTAATAAAATAATCATCAAAATCCTCAAAAAGACGGTCAATGAAGCTGGTCAGGATTGGCATCTACAACTCCATCCTGCATTATGGGCATATAGAACAAGTATCAGAACTCCCATTGGAGCCACACCTTATGCTCTTGTATATGGCACTGAAGCTATTTTACCTATTGAGGTTGAGATCCCCTCACTGCGAGTATCCTTACAACATACCATCTCAAAAGAAGAATATCAAGTATCTAGACTCCATGATCTTGAGCTTCTAGATGAATGGAATCTTATAGAACTCAACCATCTCCAAGTCTATTAGAACCGTCTACACCGCAGCTACAATAAAAAAATCAGAGAATGACAATTTCAAGTTGGAGATATTGTCCTTAAAGAAAATCAAAAGAATCAGCAACACCATGAGAAATAGGGCAAGTTTGAACCAACTTCCTTTCATCATCATAGTAGTTTATGGATCAAAAGCCTACACTCTCTCAACACCTAAAGGCATTCCCTTGGATGAACCAGTCAATAGCATTCATCTCAAGAAGTTTTATCCTTAAATCTCAGCTATTCCAAAAAAAAACCATCCAATAGTGAAAACCACTTTGTGGTGCTTTGGATGACAAAAAAATAATAGTTTAAGATAAATAATCCGTCCTCTAGTGAAAACTTGGTAAACAGGCACCTTGGATAAGTACCATAGTGAAAACCTGGCAAACAGGTGCTATGTGTAGTGACCAACGTCCATCATTTGCTTGGTTTGTTTGATCATCACTCATTCTACCATACTTCGCCATCTTATCCAACATAATCCATATCATAATCTAAATATTTCATCGCAATAAATAGCCTTTTCCACCTTCATCTCTATCAATGCTAGCTATCATACTTGAGACAATTATTGCGATAACCATATCTTTGGCACCTTAGCATCTTGATCGTATGCCTTCTCCATTGTCGCTCCTTCATAATAAACCTCATCCCGCACTGGGGGCATTTTGTTGAGTCTTATTTGGAAGTGGATACCGCTATCTCTAGCTCATAACACATCAAACATTTTATCTCACAACACAACAAACTTTCAACTTCAACCATAGTGTTCATCCAACAACAAATGTGGCCAAACATTTTGCAACCAGGCTTCATATCTTTCCAATCAATTTGCACTCATCTGACATCCAAAAATTGCAAGACATCACCTCACCAGCGTAATAAGCAAGAACTACATCCCAACTCTATCGTTAAAGCCTTGATCCCGTGGATATAGGGTATGTAGGCAATCTGAGATGCGAAGGAAGCACTCTAATTCAGGCTAAGATGATAGCCCCATCTTTCATCATCTATCTTTCATCTTTCTTCTAATCATCCTCCAATCTTTCATCTCACATTCTTCTATCTTTTCATCACACACATCATCAATAAAACCCAGAACTACATATTCATCATATCTCATCTTCATCGTAAATGTGCTTTGATCCCATGGATACAGGGTATGTAGGCAGTCTGGAATATGAAGGAAGTTTCTAGTACTTAAGCATAGATGATCCATTCCATCTTCTTCATCTTCTGTCATCTTCCATCCTCCTCTCTTTGATCAGCTCAAGTAGGAAGCAAACTATGTGTATACTGAAAGCTCAAGCACTTTAACCAATCAAGAATGAACTAGAAGCTATTTGTCTGCATGCCTTAAGCCAACATTTGCTATAGTAGTTTATCAACATCTTTAGCCTTCAACAGGATGCAGCTTTCCTCTCAACAAGATGCCAGCTTAAATCCATCTAAGAGCACCTAAATTTGGCATGAGAACATGATGACAGTATCTTTTGTTTTATCTTTTGATTTATCTTTTTGTCCCTTTTCTATGCCTAATCAAGGCTGCCTTGATCTATCTATATCTAGGTATGTTGCAATGAAGTAAGGAATGGGGCATGGTCATATTGCTTTCATATGTCATGTTTGTGGGATGATCTTACTCTCCTCCTATGCATATTGGTATCTTGTACATGTTGGGATTAGCATCTTACATATCAATATTTCTAGCATCTGAGAAGCTAAACAGTCTCTTATGCACTTGAGACTATTCTATGTCAAGACTAGCTCCATACATATAACCAGCAAGCTATCACTATAAGTAGTGGAGATAAGCTCAAACCATTGCTTGTAGTGTCAAAGTCCATCTCACAACACTAGTTGTTATTCATATCTTGTGCATGTTGGCTCAACATCTTGACCTCATGTGTTTAGACAAGATTGTAGCATGCTAGTTCTGTATTGGATATCTTGACACCTTGGTCTTCTATACCCTGGTGCATAACATCCACATGCTATATCAAACATAAGGATTGCATTTATTTTCATTTTTGAGCAATTACTTAAAAAGCTGCCCATCACATCATTTATCCATCTATTATTTGCCTATATAGTTCTCAACCAAGATCAATCATTTCCATCATCCTTTCTCTACATCTCATATCATGCAAAACAAGTGTGTTAGACATATATAAGTCCATCATATATCATCTCATTACCATCTATCTATATGCATAAGTCCATCCATATCATGACCATTTACATATTTGCATTATCATACCATTTCCATACATAATCCATGAAAATACAAATACACCATGCATAACCATCATAATACCAATAGTGCATCCATTACAACATCATATAAATCAACAATACTCCATCATATATATATACATATGTCAATATACAAGTGTCTACATATACAAGCTGAGCCATAAAGAATGTATGTACAATTAGCTCTAGGCCTCATCATGATACAACATAAAACAAGGTAGCCCTAGTGACTACTGGCAGCTCCCTCACCCTAACCACCACCACTAGGTCCTGTACATGGCCCTCTATCTCTCAATGGCCCCATCACTGAGGCTACTAATCGAGATCCACCTGACCTCCATGAACCTGAAGCCCCTGACTTGCTCTTGAAGCTAGGCTGCCTTTGCTCTGCTAGCACAACCCCATAATATAAGCCTTTGTAGTACTCAGCCTCACCCTGTACTCTCTGTAGCTCTGCCTGCACCTATGTCAAATGTGTGGCCAAGTACATTGTAGCCCCATCTGTCCCTAGTGAAGTCACTACTTTGTTTCGCTCACTAGTCATCCCCTGTAGCTGCTACACAGCCATATCTCTCTCTGCTCTCAAACCATGTCTCTCTGTTCTCATCGCTTACACCTACTGTATAGCTGTATCCTGCTCTATCCTCATTATCCTTTCTATGTGAGCTTCACCTCTATATGCATCCACTGTTTACCCATAAGTGACCCATTTCTATCTATATGCACATTTAGCTTGTATCTTTGCTAGCTGACTGGATGCGACCTAGTTTTTCTAGAAGCGACCAAGCCGTGCTTATAAGTGATTTAAACTACCAATAGCGACCTATCTTCCTACACAAGTGACCTCAACTTCCTATCGTAAGACCTAGTCTCTTCTCGTGAAGTGTGTACATTTATGACACTTCTAGCCTATCAAAAACCTACTTTTAGCAAAAGTTTCGATAAATACTGGTATGCCTGATCCCTCTGGTCACCCATGTGTCCTCACTTGCTCAGCATGATGATCTCTGCATGGAATCACCATCCTGATAGCTCTCCAACTCTCATCGTACACCAACTCTAAGGAGCTCTAGATCTCTATAGCTTTCTGAACACAAATGAGCACAAATGAGCCTATTTGCCATTGAGGAACCTACTTATAGCCCTATCCAAACCCTAATTCTTCTATGCCTAAGCCTATTTTCATCTGCATCATCCCATCTGTTCCCACCCAACCCCTATTTTCTTCATGTCAACCTTGTTTCTAGCCTTACATCTATCATGAGCCAACCCAGCCCTTCCTGGTTATCCTGGCTTACCTCTCGAGGGGGTACCACCTGCCAGTTACACTAGGGCATAGCCTTGTTTATCAAATGAATATCATATCTTCTTTGACACAATGCTCTATCGAACATTGTATCAAAGAGGGGCAAAATGTAGACACCCAAAATTGACTCATTATCATTAACATTCAAACATCGCATTATCGCACATCTGCATTTGTCTAACACACTTGAGCAATATCCCTAACATATATTTCTTCTATTAATTAAATAAATTTATATTTATTTAATTAATTTATTATCTATTTCTTCTAAACTATAATTAAACAATCTTCAATTATTTAATTATCTTCATTCTATCTATTTTTAATTAAATAAATCTAATTTATTTAATTAAAAATTCCTTTCATAAGCCCACTTTCCAATTAATTAAATAAATTATATTTATTTAATTAATTTATATTATCGTTTATCTTATGAGCTGACATGTGTGCCCCTTTCATTTAAAAAGATAAGTGGTACTACATACTTTTATTTAATATCTTTCATATGTGGTACTTTTTATGTGCACAAGCACACATGAGCCCTATCTTCCCACCACTTGTCATCTTCACATTCACCTATGCCTATCTTTCAATCTTAGCCATTCACATAGCCACCGAATCTCCACCATTGATTGATTTTGGTTGAGTTCTATATAAACACCCTCTCATTCCATACTACAATCGATCCAGCATTCATATAGTGTGTACATTATCATCCTGAGCATATTGAGCATCCATTGAGCTTTCATCATTATCATCTATTATGGCAGCTTTTATCTTCATAATGTTCATTGTTGAAGAAACAATCCACATCATAAATAAGGAATCATACAATCTAGGTGATGTTGTGCTTGAATTGCATTACTCTTTGATTTCATTTAGATTAGATTCTTCGGTGATGGTAGGGTTAGGTTTTCATGGCTATGCTTGATCTTATTAACTTGATTTTTTACCTATCACAAAAATTATCTTGTTATTTAATCATATGAGTTAAATAATTAAATTACTTACTCTATAATCATACGAGTTATTTAAGAGGCATGATATATTTAACTAATTAAATTGAAATAAAACATATTAAATTAATAAATGTAAACAAAACAAGAATCATTTTTAGAATCAAAAAAGGAAGCAACAATGGAAGCCAAACTAGAGGCAAACTAGAAGCAATCTTGGAAGCAAAACTTGGCGTTATCTAGGAAGCAAAAACATAAGCAATTCAGGTAGCAAACAAAGAAGTAATAATGGAAGCATTTTTTGAAGCAATAAAAGATGCAATAATAGAAGCCATATTAGAAGCAACAAAAGATGTAAAAATGGAAGTGAAATTGGAAGCAACAAGCAACGTTATATCGGAAGCAAAACCAGAAGCAAAATTGGAAGCAAAACCATAAGCAAAATTGGAAGCAAAACTAGAAGCAAAACTGGAAGCAAAATTGGAAGCAAAACCAGAAGCAAACCTGGAAGCAAAACCAGAAGCAAAATTGCATGCAACAAGAGACATTATATCAGAATCAAAATTGGAAGCAAAATTGGAAGCAAAACTAGAAGAAAAATTGGAAGCAAAATCAGAAGCAAAACAAGAAGCAAAACTGGAACTAAAATCAGAAGCAAAATTGGAAGAAAAAGTAGAAGCAAAACTAGAGGCAAATTTGGAAGCAAAACCGGAAGCAAACCTGGAAGCAACACAAGAAGCAAAACTCAAAGCAAAATCAGAAGCCAAATTGGAAGCAACAAAATCTGGCACTAAATCCGGCGCTAAAGTGAAATATAGTTTGCAACTGAGTTTTGTGCCGGCAGAAGTGTCTAATTCATGAACTCAAATGCACTAAATTATGGCACTATTTTAGGCACTAATTGCCTCTTTTGTTGTAGTGAATATAGCAAATGTATATTCAAGAACTCAGAAACTCTTAGTATCTTTATTGAAAAGAGAAACACAAACAATATAGGAGATAATTGATGGAAACACATGCTCAAAGGCATTTTTCATATATTACAATCTGAAATTGATAGAAATGCTTATAAAGATAACACATTCAACATGCAAGAAATTGAAACTTACAACTCAGAATATGAACAACCTCTCAAAATTGCTTTGTATTTCAATGTCAAAACTTCCCAATCTTTTTCAATCTTCTTACAAAGTGGAACAACATGTTCTTTTATAGACACAAAAACATGTTGCCCTAAAACTTGTTACCAACTGTTGGTTACAAAATCTTGCATTACAAGCCACCGCCATAGGCATGGGGAAACTAATCCAAATTATAGATAAAAGAGAAAAAGATAAAATACAATTCATCTTGGAGATGCCAAAAATTGTTTTAGATGCTTTATCCCAATAATGAAGATGACCTATCATATGATTGGATCTTTGTTCATCCTGGACACAATTATCCATACTTCTCCACCCAATATGCACATGATTTCTCCGAAGGCCATTGGAAAGGAATTAATTTTGTTATTTTATCATTATGCCCCACATACCTAGCATGCAATAGGATCTTTGACTCTTTACAAAATGCTTCAAAACTCAATTACAAGGCATACAACCTATCAAGTGTATAACTCAAAATCTTCATATTTGGATCACCATCTACACAACTTGAGGATATAAGCTGGCTGACTATATTTTCAAAATCATCCTTCCATCTATCCAAACTTTTTATTTGTCCATCATTATCTAATATACTTGTCATGACCTTTTTATCCATCCCTCAATTAATTGTCTTTTCTCCTTCAAAACTTTATCCAATTTTAATTGGAAAGCCACTACTACTTCTAATAAAAGCAACATGTCAAGGGTTAATTTTATTTTTGTTGGAGCATCAAGGGCAAACCTTGAACATCTATGAATTTCCCTTATTTCTCCAGTTCTAGGTAGCCATACGCTAATCATGTCCTTCAAACTCTCCTTATCCTTCTCATGTTTGTCCTAGATTGTCCTCACACTTGAATAGGACTTCCATGTATCATCAACCCTAGATGTAACCCTGTATAACCTATGGTTAATCAAATTTGTAACCATTTCCTTAACAATGGTCTTCTTCTCATCCTTTACATTTCTTATTTCTTCCTTCAACTCTCTATCTATTGGAAAAGCTTCTGTGGTATCCATAGGAACTGAACCACTCTGAGTTGAAGTACCTAGAGATATCAACATCCACCCCTTATACTTATTCAATTATGGCATTGCCTTTCCATATTTTAACAGAAGATCGTCATAATCCTTCTGTAATTTATTTGTAATAGCCTCAAAAATTGAGTTGTGTGAACATTCAAGCTTGCATCTTGAGGAGCTAGAGTATCTGATACTCTTTTTATTATTACCTCTCTTGTCAATTCATTTAAACCAACCCTTAGCTTATTATTATTTGGGGTCAATGCGTATATTGCCAAGGTCTCAAGTTTAGGGTTAAACCCTGTACCAGAGTGTGCTTTATCTACATGATCATCTGGAATGTTCATGCCCATCCTTATAACAGTATCAAATGCAATTGCATCTGCCAAAGTCCAATCAGGAAATAGCATCAAACCACTCTTTTCCACCAAGGCTCTCCCTTCATCATGGGTAATTTTGTTGATATCCTAGCTCACTTCACTGAGCACCCTTTGTGTTATTTCTTCATATTTCTCAGGATCAACTCCTATCTTTTCTTCTTCTACCTTCCTCTAGAATTCTTCATTTCTTACTTTTAGCACATACCCCTTTAAATTCAAGGGTATTGAAAAAGGCATCATCCTCCAAAAATTATGCACAGGCAAGCACTCTAGTGTCCTCTATATAAACTTCGTCACTAGAATGTGACCTTCCCAACCTATTTTCTGGAGAGGCATAAGGCACTATTCTCTTAGGTGAATTCACCTGCTGAGAAATTTCTTGTTCTTCTCGAACTCCACCCTCATCAATCTCCTCCTCTAGATCTACAACTTTAATTTCTTCTTCTTGCTTTAGATCAATAATTTTTAATTTTTTAGCTGGAGGTAACTCAGGAGACTCATTTGCTCTCATGTATGGCTTAATTAGAGACCTTGGGTCTCTTCTATATGTTGGTCTCTCTTCACCTACAGGGGCCCCTTCAATCAAAATCTTTGCATTAGATAAATTTTTTTGAATTCTTATTATTGGGTCTCTCTCATCTACAAAAGCCCCAAGATATGCAGGATTCAAATTTGTTCTCATCCTCTCCCCTTCCATCACTATCTACCACCTCTTCCTTAGTAAATGAATTTCATCCATGGTGGAGCAGTTTCTTACCACATCCTCATCAAACAAAACATGATGGAGGGACAGTGGCCTCTTGATGCTAAGTCTTACCTGGTTGATAAAACCTTCTAGATTAAATGTCCTTGGGTCTTCCAACCCCATCTTGTAAACTTTCAATATTGAATCAATTTGATCCAGAGCATCCTTGTTCATAGCCTAGAAATCACAGAACTTGGTGGAAGCAGGGAAAAATGACTCTTTCTTCTGCGGTCTCAGGTGCTCCTTATCTAACTCATTCAACTGCCAAATAGTCTCCAAATATGCAATCCTCTTGGGAAAATATTTTGCCAGCATATGTGGGGCAACTTTGCTCCCATAAACCCTAATGCAAGTAGTATGGGTGTGGAGGAACCAATCTCCCCAATTATGTTGAATTTCTATCTCAGGGGTTCTATCAAATGGTCTCAAAAAATCCAACACATCCCTTGGAATTATTTCACCTTCAAGCTCCAAAAAGTTTAGCAGCCTTCTCACAAAATGCTCTTCAAAAATCACATAATCTACACTCTCACAGTGCATATCCATCAAATGGGTGCATAATTGGATAGGGAGAAGAGTACCATCCTATTCTTGTTCTCTCACATGCAGAGCCTAATGCCACAACCCTATTCCAGCATACAAAAATATATGGCACAAAACAGAATACCACCTAGATTCTACCTTTGCATTTACAACACCAAGGTTCTGCTTAATCTTTAGTAATTGATCATGCATCTTGTCTGCTACATAGGTGGCATAATCAAATCCCATAGTTGTCAAAATGTCTTGTATGTCTGCAACCAACACCATCATAGGAACTAGAATTTTATCTAATGAGTCTTTCTCTAATACTTGGCATAGAGTGTGGTAAATTTTTGCAAAATAATGCATGAACTGAGAGACATCAAAAGGTTCCTCCTCACTATCTAAAATTCTAATCAAGTTTTCGTCAATCCCCCTTTCTTTGGCTTAGGCAATTTGAAGGCTCTATATGCACATTGGGCCTTCTTGTATTCATCCTTTAGAATGGCAAAATCAATCCTTTTGTTGGCAGCAGGGTTTAAGCCAAATACCTTCGCAATTAATGCCTTTGTCATCTTGATCATTATTTCATTATTCCCTACCCTAACAGCCCTGGTGGCAGGATCATATCTTTCTGCAGCAGCCCTTACAAGATTAGGGTTTTTGAATACATTAGGGCATGCCAACTTCACAATCCAAACCCCATGCATTGAACATAGGGGCTTTGTAATCCCTCCTATCATACCAGTGTTTAAACAAATTCCACCCTGGCACAGGCAATAGAGCATCCCGACATCTAGAACTCAAGTCTAACCGTCCATCATTTGGCCTGCCTGGACCATATACATTCACTAGCATCCTTGAAGACCCAGGCAACTGAATCATTAAATCTTCATCTAGACTCCTCTTAGAATTTGAAGGTTAGCTTGTCTGACTCATCTTTGGAAAAATACTTCACCAAGCTAGGGTTTTCTTCTAAGAATGCTCAAAATTGCCTCAACAAAATAGCAATTCAACTCAAACAAACATAGCAGGCAAGAACAACTTACTGGTTTTGGTTGCAGTTTTTGAAATCACAATAACTTCTCATCATGTTGCTCGCCGCATAGGAATCATTTTTGTGCTTGCGGAAATGCCAAGAAAACCTCAACTTTTGATTCTAACTGAACTTGCAAACTAGGGCTAGCTATATAAATGTGCATCTTTTCGACCATTACTACAAATTCGTGATGCAGGGGTGCCTTCCAACGACTACACTGAGAATTCAAATTCTGACCATTGATGAAAACCTCATATTGTGAGTTCGACGGCCCTAGAATAACTTCCAGATTTGAAAATCTAATCCTTTTGCATGAAAAGTTACCAACCAATCAAATCGTTCCATCTTAGACGTGCCCTTTTTACTGACTTTTCACTTATGTGTCTTACATGGCCACGTGGCATTATACCGTAGTCACACAGTAGAAAGTGGGCCACCTCCTTTTGGCTCTGTGGGTGCGTGCTAAAGCTTCCACATGGATCTCTACTATGTAAGCCTTCTTCTTTTCTTTGGGAACTGGCTATGTGTCACCATCTTGTAGTAGCGTGGAGAATCTTTCCTACTGGCAAGATTCTCCTACGAGGATGTGCTACCATCTAATCTTTAATACCTACAGCCCCACTATTTCATTCAATCCTTTGACACTTGGCACCATCTTCTTTGTTCAAAAACATTTTTGATATTATGGTTGTAAGCCATGATACCATTAACACCTGTTTTCATCTCGCAGCCCTACGGTGCAAATATGATGTCAGCTTCAGCGGTGTGTGGGCTTATGATATCTGACCAAGTGGCACTTTCAGACCCCTACAATAACATAAATTTGGAACCTTATAATGCACATGACTTGACGTGTTATAAAAGGTAACTCTAGACTTGGGGCTAGTCAACACACGACATAAAAGACATAAGTTTGTAACTTAACTGACCGAGAACCTAAGCTAAGTGGTCAACAACAAAATAGAACATAAAGTAAAGTCTTGATCATAAGACTTAGGGTTTTAAGGAAAATAAGGAAAAAATTTATGAAATTGACTCAAAACCCTAAAACCTAGGCAGGTACCACCACAACCCACAAGAACAACATACAAAACAATGACCATGCCCCATTCTATGTGTTTTCTACCACGTATCATGATATAGTGAGATCAAGGTAGCTTTGGAATGATCCCAAAATTGAGACCAAAAATAAAAATCAATAATAAAAAAGACCAATGAACCATACAAACAACCATTGTATCTCTTGCCAAGATAAATGTTGGTAGGATGATGGATTCTGCCTATTATAGGAATGATATATCCATTAAGGCAAGAATCGGTTAGATGATGTTGGATAAAATTCAAAGGATAGGCAAAAAGATAGTAGGCCATATGTCATGATTGTAGTTAGTTTGTTGATTGATGATTTTTGCATGGGTTATGATGTGTTTAAAAGTATTCTTAGCTAATGTATTTCTTTTGGATTTAGTAAGCTCAAGAAATAGGTACCACCCAAGCGGGTTGGATGGGTGCATCTTTTGTACCTACATACTGGATACTTCCTTTGTATTCTAGACTACCTACATACCCTGTATCCATGGTATCAAGGCACTTTAAGATGCGATTAATGATGCACATGTATTTCTAGTTTGGAGTGATGATGTAGGGATGGTTTGGGGTGGGAGATGAGATGATGATGCATGTGGTGATTTGGGTAATTATGATGATGATTGGGATTATTTTTGGGTTTTTGCAATTTTTTAATTTTTGGGGGGGTTTTGGATTTTCTTATTGTTTTTGGATTTTGTTGGTTTTCTAAATTTTTTTGGATTTTGTTGTTTTGGTGATGTTTATGGATTTTCTCAATTTTAATCTATACAGGGAGGGCATACAAGGATCCTCTTTTCAGGAATCTACCTCGGATGAGGTGATGAAGGGGTGGGGGGTGGTATGGGGTTGAATATTTTTAGAATTCCAAGCCATGGGATGGAGGTGATATGGAGTGATGTGATGGATATGAGGACTTATTAGATGGTAGGACTGACCACTACATATGGTGCCTAGGACAGGTTTTCAGTACAGTACTTATCCAAGGCATCACCGAAGTGATTTTCACCATTGGACAACTTTATTGCACTCAAGTTTTTCTTGATTTTTGGATTTTTTTCTTTTTTGATTTTTTTTTGTATTTTTGATTTGGAATACTCGATGGGTTAGGCATAGAACTTTTTTAGTTCATGATGTTCATCGGCTCATCTAGAGGTCGTCCCTCAGGTGTTGCAAGCTGATAAGCTCCTGCTCCATAGTTGGTTGTGATGACCTAGGGTCCTAACCAATTAGGCTCAAACTTTCCTTTCTTGTGGCGCTCTTGTAGGTTTCTCTGATTTTTCATAAGGACAAGGTTGCCTATCTCAGACCGGCGGTTCTTAATCTTCTTGTTGTAGCTTCTACATAGGCAATTCTGATAGGCTTGGAGATGATTTAGAGCACTCAGACACTTTACTTCCAGTAATTCTAGCTCATTTAGGTGGGCAACTCAATACTCCTTAGTAATGATATTCTGGAATGAAATTTTGAGAGAAGGGAGCTCAACCTCTATAGGCAAAATGGATTTGGAACCCAATACTAAAGAGTACGAAGTGGCTCCTATGGGGGTACAAATGCTTGTAAGATAATCCCATAGGGAGGGATTAAGCTAAGGTTCTAGTCACGACTAGCTTCATTAACCATCTTTTTTAGGATGCGTAAGATGGTTTTGTTGGAAGCTTCAGCCTAACCATTACCTTGAGGGTAATATGGTGTAGAAAAGTGGTGTTAGATGTGGAATTTTTTGCGAAGGGTGTAAACTTCTTGGTTCTTGAATGGTTTCCCATTGTCAGTGATGATGGAGAGGTGGATGCCATAATGGCATATTATGTAGTGGAGGATGAATTTTGCAATTTGGATGCCAATGGTGTAAGTGAGTGGAATGGCTTCTACCCACTTGGTGAAATATTCGGTAGCAATGATGATGAATTTATGGCCATTAGATGATGGTAGGTGAATTTTGCCTATGAGATCGAGCCCCCATTGTGAAAAGGGCCAAGGAGTTGTGATTGGTTGTAGTTCTTATGATGGTGCATGAATAAGATCACCATGTTGCTGGCATGGCAGACATTTCTTTACAAACTGATGAGCATCTTTTTCCATAGTGGGCCAGTAGTATCCTATCCTTAGAATCTTCTTTGCTAAAGTAGGTCCACTAGAGTATGCTCCACAAATACCTTCGTGTACCTCTTGTAAGGCCACTTCAGCTTCCCTAGAGTTGAGGCATCGCAAAAGAGCACCATCAAGACTTTTTCGATACAGGGGTATCACCTATGGTGGTGAAATGGGAGGCTCGACGAATGAAGGTTTTTCATTGGGTGGATGTTAAGTTGGGTGGGATGATGTTGTCATGGAGGTACATGTAGGTTTCTTGGTAGCATGGAGATAGGGGACCAACAATGTCACACACTAGCTCAGATTGTGGGACATCATAGGCCGACATAGGAAGTTCTTCAATCAGGAACTCACATTTTTTGCTATCCTTTTTCATTTCAACCAAAGATCCTATAGTAGCCATGGCATCTGCTTCTTTGTTATTTAACCTTTGTATTTGTTCAAAATGGATGTCATGAAAGTAGTCCTTGAAATCATCAACCATTCTCTTATATGGTAGGAGCATGTCATCCGTTGTCTTGTATTCATTGTTGACTTGTATGATAACTAGCTAGGAGTCACCATAAACTGTAAGCCTTTCAATCTTCTGTCGGATGGCCATGCGAAGTCCTATGATAAGGGCCTTGTATTTTGCTACATTGTTTGTGCATGGAAATGTCATTTTGTAGGACTTTGGAATAGTGTGTCTTTGAGTGATAAAAAACAAAATGCCTTCCCCTGAGCCATGATGTGTGTAAGATCTGTCAAAATACATTTTCCATGTATCTGTCATTGGTGCTACTGTCAATATTGACTCATCTGGGAGTTCTAAAAGCAATGGTTGTTCTGTTGGGATAGGTACATTGGCCAATTGATTAAAATCACTTGTCCTTTGATAGCCTTTCTCTCTGTGTACTCAATGTCAAACCCACTTAGCCATCTGTCTTGTGAGAGTTGCTCTAGTCAATAGGTATTTCAGCGATCAATTTTGGCAATGAGCTTTGTCTTGTGATTGAGCATATAATGTCTTAACTTTTGTGATGTGAAGACAACAACAAGGCATGCTCGTTCAATAGGAGTATAATTTATCTCATAGGTCACCAAAGTGTAGCTGACATAATATATGGCTGTCTCTTTTCCTTGTTCATAATGTTGTGCTAGCAAAGCCCCTATTGTTTCTTCTATTGTTGAGATGTATAGGAGGAGGGGTTGTCCTTGCTTTGGTGGAATAAGGATGGGTGGCATAGAAAGATATTCCTTTAGTTGTTCGAAGGCCCTTTGACACTTGTCGTCTCATATAAATGCTATGTTTTTTTGGAGAAGATATTGGAATGGTTGACACTTATCTGCAAGTTGTGTTATGAAGTGGTGAATAGATTGAAGCTTCCCTTGGAGGTTACGAAGTTGCTTGAGTGTTTTGGGTGGAGGCATGTCCACTATAGCCTTAACCTTGGTAGGGTCAACTTCTATCCCTCTTCTTGATACAATGTACCATAGGAGTTTTCCAGAGGTGACCCGAAAGACACATTTCTTAGGATTTAGCCATACCTTGTATTGTTTTAATCTATCAAAGATTTTTGCCAACACATTCAAATGGTCTTCTATAGTTTTTTAGTTTCCTAGCAAATCATCTACATAATCTTCCATTATGCTATGGAGAAGGTCATGGAAGATAACTGTCATGGCTCTTTGATACGTGGCTTCTATGTTTTTCAACCCAAAGGGCATCACAACCCAGCAGTAGGTTCCCCATAAACATATGAAAGAGGTCTTGTCTTGGTCTTCTTCAGCTATCCTAATTTGGTTATAACTGGAAAATCCATTCATTAAGGACAACATTTCATGTCCTGCGATGAGATCCACAATGATATCTATGTTGGGTAGCAGAAAGTCATCTTTAGGGAATTCCTTATTAAGATTTTGAAAGTCTGTGCAATAGTGGATGCCCCTAGTGACTTTTTCTATAGGTACAATGTTTGATATCCCTTCAAGATAATCTATAGGATGAATGAATCCCACATCTAGAAGCTTTTTGAGTTCTACCTTGATGAGGAGTGCCACTTGTGGATTCATTTTTCCTAGCTTCTGTTTTACTGGTTTTGCATTAGGATGTACAGCAAGATGATGGACAACTAGAGCGAGATCCAATCCTGACATATCGACATATGCCCATGCAAAGTTATGATTCCTTTGTGTGAAGAAAACCCAGAAGGATTTTTATTCCATTACTGTGAGGGATTCTGCTCGAAATGTGATCTTGGGTGTTTCTTCTATTCTAAGGTTCATTTCCTATTATGCTTCTACTAGGATCAATGACCTCTCTTGATAGAGCTAAGGTATCTTAGGGAGATCCATTCTCTCATCCCCTAGCACCTCGGGGAGGTTTTCACTAGGGGATACGTCCTTTATTTTGATTTTTTCATCATTCGAAAGTGCCACAAGGTGGTTTTCACTAGGGGATGTTATTTTCATTTTCATACTTTTGTGACTAAGAGATTGGATTGTCTCCCCAAAGTATGTGGAAGTGTTTAGTTCCATGATATAGTCATCTTTGTGATCTCCTAGGGGAAAGTGGTCTCTAACCCCCATCATTTTAGCTATAGGTTCATTATTTTGTGTGACATCAAGGACGGGAGGTCCTTGTTGGTCCCAATCTATGAGTTGGGGATAGATGAGAGGTAGGTCATTGGATGTTGATGGCATGGTTGTTAGGGTGTAGATGGTGCATATGGATGATTCAAAAAGCTCAGTGAAATTGACGAAAGAGTCTTGATGGTTCTCTTTATTGACATTGTTGATTATAGGGAAAGACCTAGCATCCTCACTTAAGATAGACTCAAGCTCAATGGGGCTAGACTCTTGTTTTCCATATCCTAACCCATGGAGATAGGATTCCTTGTTGCTTGGATGGGTTCAATAATTCTTTTCTCATGAAGGCCTATGCTACCTTATCCTTTGTAACCCATGTATTTGACAATCTCGAGACCCTTTCCATAGATCTTGGTTGGGAGGACAGGAGCTTCTTCTTGTTCATTTTCATCTTTGTATAACCAAGAGGATATGTCTTCGAGGACATCTTGTTCAATAAGGTGCTTTTTCTCGAAGGTTGGCATTGGCTTGCATTTGATGATTACCATGGAGACTTCATTTTCTTTAGGGGCACCAAATGTCTTAGGGGATGGTGGTAATAGGCCCACACAAAATGTTCCATGTAGATCATATTATCCGCATCCCATGTCACATATCTTGATCTTGGCATCAGGAGGAGTGGATGTTTGTGATGTGGATGCAATGTTGAAAGGGTCAATGTATGATATGGAGGATTTTGGGTTGGTGTTGGAGGTGGATGTTTTGGTGGCATTGTTGTAAGGACAGAAAGTTTTATCATGTCCTTCCAAGAAACTATAGTATTAGAAAGGACGGGGGTCGACATAGATAGTGACTTTTGTGTCATTGTGTGGGAACTTTAAGCATTGTGAAAAGTAGATGGAATGGCTTGCATGGCATGAATCCATGGTTGACCGAGGAGAATTTTGTATGGGAGGTCAAGATCAAGAACTTGACATTTGATCTCTAAAATCTTTTGTCCCACTTGAATGGGAATCTTAATGGTGCCCTCGAAGAATCTTTTAGTATCATCATATCCTTTGATGGTTATACACTCACTAGATTCCACAACCACATTGGAGTATCCCAAGTGTTTTAATAGTTTTAGAGTGCAAAGATTTAGGCTAGAGCCACCATCTATTTAGACTCTTTTGATCGTATGTTTATGGATTAGGACTTCAATGTGGAGGGCTTCGTTATGTGAGGCATTAGATGCATGTAGGTCTTTCTTTGAGAAGGTGAGATGATGGGGGGAGGTGATGTGTCCTACCATGGATTGGAATTGGTCAACATTCAAATTGGTAGGGACTTGGGTTTCCATCAAGGCTTTGTCGAGGACATCCTTGTGGAGGGGGGATGTATGAAGCAACTTAAGGATGGAAATTTTTGTGGGAGTCTTTCCAAGGTGATCTAGGTTGTTATACTTGTGGTTGGATGGAGGGTTAGTAGGTGTGGATGCAGAAGGTTGATCGTTGGTGGGGGCTCCGCAGATGGAGATGTAGCTATGACGAGTAGTGATGACATAATTGGGTTTCTTGGCTCTAATGGTGATGGTATTGATATGGTTGGAAGAATCTTCTATTCAACCCACAATGGAGTCAAAAGAAGAGGGAGGTGGCATGACATGAAATAGGAAGACTAGATAGTCCTTGATAAGAAAGAAAATATTTTGGTTTTTTGTGTCTTTCTAATTCTATGGTCTTGAATGTATCAAAGAAGCCACCACCAAGAACTAGAAATTATTTTAGTGGAAAATAATCACCAATTGGTGAACTATTTAGATCAATGCCTTAGTTTTTGGCAAATAGTATCAAATGCAAGGAGCAACTCACCATAATTTTATCAAAAAATGGTATAGTGGTTGTTATATCATCTCCCATTATTTATTAATCTTGTACATCAAACCATATTTACCATGGTAATCTATGCATGATTGATGGCTAATCACCTAGAATTTATGATGTATGTTTCCATTATACACCATATTTTACATTACCACTAAAATTCACCTTATTGATGGGGCCATATTTTCCTTGAAATAGCCACCCATGCTTTGGATCCTAGTCTTAATTTCCCAATATTTACATCCATTATTATGAAATCTATTGGGATTCACAACATTTGGATTCACATAAATATTATATAGGCTCTCAAATGATTCTTTTGCATGCTTAGTTTGGCTCTTGATTTTTTTCATCATTTGTTTGGTTTCTAAATTTCTTCTATGCCCAGTGCCTACTACCTACCTAGGATTTTGGTTTTACTTTTCCATTTTAGAACATAAAGTGTTAAATTTATCATGATCACCATAATTATTTGATGGTCATTGGTGCAGTCTGGAGTCTAAAATTATCTTAAATCTTGATAGCTTGATGGTGCAACAATCACAAGAGAGTTGAATAAACAATTAATGAATAAGCATACAAAGCACATAATGAAAGATAAAACTAGAAAAAATATTGGAGATCAAATAACAAAACAAATATTAATTGTAGAGAAAAATGAAAGAATTACAAATAGGCCACCAACACTTTGAAACCCAATCATGCTATGCTACTCAATCACTAAGAAATATGCATAGAGACCCTACACTTACAATTGAATTAGCCTAAGCTCTACCTAAAACCTAATCTACCAACAATGTAGAATTCAAGTGAGTCCCTCTACTTTATAAAGGATCCAACCACTCCAATTACTAAGCCATCCTAATAAATAGCACCAAGAACTATAATCCCATGTGGGATCGAAGTAGGTCATTACCATAAATCTCCACTTAGGAGGAAATTAGATTAACAATTGAACAAATGACCATTCCTCAATATATTAAAACCTAAAATTCTTCTAACCTTCTAGAACTGACAAGCTATCAAAAGTCTAAATGTTTCCATTTCACAAAATTATTCTAAAGAAATGACCAACTCTTAGACATCTTACATCAACTAGTCTCTTTAAGGTTAACACTTGAAATAGGATATGTAGGGTGACATCCATAAGTGTATTAATTTAATGTGAGTAGAGGTGCACTAAAGAAAGGAATTTGTGCCAACTAGCTTAGAGTACATGGGACACCATATCTACCCCACACACAAACAACACAAGAACACATATTAGGCCTTCACATCAACAACACACACAACACAAATGGTGCACATCAATTTTAAAGGATGTACACAAGGGAAACTACACACATATTTTTGGGTGATGCAAGATTGTGCTAACCCAAGGATGCTCTTGCATTAGACACCCTTGGTAAAAATATTATTACAAGTTAGGTGCTCATAATTGGCATTACATGGACAACTAGTTTAACCACCTATGTTAGCTTACTTCAGCTTTATAAATCCATAAGTATTCCTTAATCCATTTAACTTTCTATCGAATAAGATATTGTTTTTACTCACTCTTGAGGGATTCACTTATAAAACCAATGGCATAGCATGTGTGTTTGTATGTTGCTAATGATCACCCTTAAAACTTCATTTCTATCCTTCAAATTTATATTTTTGATACCTCATCTACATATTCTAGTATAATTGAGATACCTCGCTATTTTTACCAAGTATTCAATATATCTATTTTTTATTACATTTTTATATCCCCTTATTATTTTTTCCCTATCAACAAAGGGAACTACCCACATTTACATCAAACTCACAACCATTTTTTTATTTCATTGCATACATTAAAGCCTTGGCATAGAAAATCTAGATGAGCTATGACAAATATGTCATCCTACAAAAAAATTGATTTAAAATCACTTATACATATCAACATTCAAAACCTTGCCACGCCAACTCTAACAATAAATACCCTAATAATATAAATCTCAAATAGAGTATACATATTAATTTAAAGTATACTAAAATGGTTTTAGATATACTTGGTAATTCTTTTGGATAGGGTCATAACATTACCAAAATGTGTCTAAAAACTAGATTTAAGAAACTTGGGTAGGATTGTACTGAACTTGTATGACCTGTGTGACCATTGTTTCCTTTATTAACCACATTAGACATTGGATTAAGTAGGAACCCCCAAGGATTATGGTCCTTTAACATATTATAAGACTATATGTGGTTCAGAAAAAAGATAGCCTCATAACCCTATAAGACCAACATAGTGAATGACATTTTCTCTTATTGACTTATGCAAAGTGAGAGGTAGAGGATTTGGAATTCCACTTATAAAAATCTCACCACCTTATATGTATGCTTCCTAATCCCAATATGTACCTTATCACATTAATTAAATTACCCTATTTCACCTAATACCAAAGTGATATATTTGGTCATATTTTAATTATCTATAAACCTCCAATATGCATGCACATGATAAGGTATTTCTTTAGAGGTTAATCCCTTGGGTAATCACTCTACCGAGTTTACTTGCCAATGCACATGCCCAAGGTTTGCATAATTCTTTATGACTACTTTTTAGATATCTCCTTTCTCCATTTAGCCACTTCCACCAACTACATGTTGTTAGGACCTTCAAGCCCATAGTAGCAATATAGATCAAATACATTAAATATCAATGAGATGGTTCTCAATCTCTAATGTGTTCTATAATTTAAATCTATGCATAATGTAGCACAAACTAATCTTCTTGAGCTTTAAGTAGTTATATGTTCCCCTAGGGAACTGCTCTCATCTCATTGTTGATGTATAAAATTGCACAGGTTCTAACACCAACATGGGAAGTTTCAAGAATGTGGAACTTGCTACTTGAAACAACCTCCAGATTTTAAAGAAGCTGGCTATTCTCTATTTTCAATTGGGTTTTGAGCAAAGGGAAAGAAATTAATAGGATTGTAGATACAATTAAGCAAATCTAACTATGGCGATGCGCCTGAGTAAAAGTATCCCTTCAATTCAAGCACAGTGAAACTATTCTCAAGATACAATTAGATTAAAGAGTAGATACTTCATGATTAACATAAACAGATAGAATGAATATTATCAAAGGCTCACAACCAAAAACTTTGTAATGACACCGATGATATCAACCAAGGCATAGAATAGAGTTCTTCTTATTAATCTTCCAACAACATAAAAGGCACAGATACATTAAATTTCTTATCAAGAACAATAAAATAAAGGCAAAATGACATAAACTAGTCACAGTAAAGTCTCTGACTCCTCTTTTAGATTTCTGACTAAAACTTATCAAAAGATCCTTGAATCTATTCTCTCAAAAGTATATATCTATATCGATCTATTACAAATACTACATATTTATAATCATAGATCTGACCCAAGATTGTCTGTAACAACTGAATCCTCAATAGCCCAATGGAATTGAAGATTACTAGAAGTTCCTAGCGGTTACGATCCTCTAAATCTACAACGGTCATCCCTCCTTCACACTCATTGGTTGGGGCAAAATATATGTGGCACACCTCCTTCATTGAGACACAGACACATGGCAAGACCTGCATGCTTATAAGCGAAAAGAAAATGACAAATGGCAGAGTTGGCATCAAACCCAGAAACTCCTCTGTCTTCAAAGAAATGAATAGGAAAACAACACTTGTCACATTCCGTAGCCTTCAAAACATGATACATGTCTTCTCCCGTAGAGCCTTTAAAAACTGTCTTTATGCTCGGATGACCTCCTTTCATGACATTTGTCGCAACCTGCTTTACACATAAAATGAGACACAATAATGATGGGACCCACAACCTCAATGCTTACTACTCTCAAAGGGAGAAAATTGGGACAGATGGCAGCCTCCGCACGCTCGCTAGCTAACACATGGAAACTTCCACAACACTGCTTGAAACAAATAAAACTTTTGAAAGGTCCCTACAGAAGCTGACACTTGATGCAACCCACACAAAACTGTGGAAGCAAAAAGTTTCTCACTGAAAGAGTCATGAACAAAGCAACTCCTTCTCCACGACCACCATATGGCATCCTCCGCAAGCTTGAAACTTGAAACATTGTTGTGGCCCACCATCTTTATACTGGCATCAGCATGATATGGAAAGAAATACGTAGCATAATCTATAGCAAACTTAAAATACACACAGCACCCTCCGTACAAAATGTAGAAGCTTTTGAGACTGCCTCCACAAGTGACACATGGTGACACCCACAGTATTGCTGAAACAAATAAACTTTTGATATTATCTATTACGTGGAGCACTCTGCACAAAACTTAATATTTGAAACATTATTGTGGCTTTAACTGTGGCTTTGACAGTTGGAGGATTCTACACAAAACATTTGAAACCCACGCAACAACATTTAAAACTCGCATAGAAACATAAAAAGACCCACAGACTAAGCTATAGCTGAAACAAAATGTAGAGGTTTTGACACTCTACAGTTCTTAGCAACCATTAGGACTTCTGAGACTGCTCTGAAAGAACCCAAAACTGACAAAAAGATATGTATTGAAAATACAACTTTGAATCATAAATTTTGCAACGCTGTCTGATATACAGACCATTCTGAATCTGAGAGCCCCTGTCTACTTTTTAAATCTTGAAAAGCAAAATCAATATTAATTATATCTTTATGAGAAAAAATTTGCAAAATTTGTACCACAGCCTTTAATTGAAATTCTAGTTGAGCCATAGGTATCAACACACTTTCAACTTCCTTTACTATTGATGAATCACTTAAACCCTAAAAAATTGTTTGATCATTTTGCTTAGTCAAGAGAAGGGCCTTGATGTCATCAATCATCAACACTATGTTACTATCTGGGAATGGTGAAGGAAGCCCCAGTTGCAAAAAATCCTCTATATGTTTCTTCATATTTTTCACTCCTTTCATTGTATCCAGGAGCTCCTAACAATTTGTGGTCGTAGAGTTACAACTCAAAACCTCATTGACCTTCTTAGCAGTAACCATTCTATCATTGATACTTGCTGCTGATAATGTCTCATATGTTGTGTCATACAACTTCAATAAAAGTTGAGAGTCAGAAACCCTCAATGAAACAGTGGACAAGGTGCCTGCACCGAAGTTTCTACTTTTTCACACAGCTGTTGAGCATTTAACAAAAAAGTTAAAGATGGCTTTAGCTAGATAATCTCTTCAGAGATTCTCTTCCATACTAAAACATATAGCTCTTTTACCAAATTTAGAACTCCAGCATTTTGTGGCCTATTAGCCAGCTCAATTATTAGCTACTTTGTTCTTTGTTGCTTAGCCATGAGTTGTGCATGAACTGCACTATTGGCATTTTGCTCATTCAATAACTTTTGTTGCAAGTGTGTGGCCTCTTGCAACGTATCCTGATATTTCTTCTCTGAAGTGGCTTTCTCCTATCTCAAAACATTTACTGCAACTTTACTTGTGCCAGCTTAGACTTAAGAGAAGCAATCTGGGCCTGTGTAGCCTGATGTATCTGCAAAGAAACAATATTCTGCAACTGTTTGTTCAGATTATCAATCTCATTTTTCTTAGATTGAATCTCCCTGAAAAGATTACTGCTATTCACTTTCTTTTGAGCCAAATCATTTTCTGCTTTTTACAACTTCTTGGATACTTTCAAATAATCTGTTGCTACAACAGTTGCAGTTTCATTTAGTAGCTCAACCCTGTCCTGTGGTTGAAGAGAGACATATCCATGGCCACAACATTCAAAGCATAATCTTGGGGTTGCATTTGTTCATTTGATTTCACCACATTTGGAGACAAATGTGTAACTGTCAATGATTGTTGAATGGGGTCATAAAGTGACCTCATGTGTGCCATAGCAAGGCTCTTGTTTTCCTTTTTCCTCTTTTTGTCCATCTTGGCCTCTCTAGCCCTCTTTGTTTTGTTTGCTTGAGCTTGGAATGTAGGAGGGGATGCAATTTAACCTCCAAAAAAGGGGTGACCTTGAGGCAGGCCATAGGGAATAGTAGATAAATGTTGGCTAGGAGAAACTTGAGGAGGGGTACGTTTAGGCAAAGATGGAGAAAATAATGGCAATGAAATGGCCTATGAGGACATGGCCTGAGTATCAGCAGTTGTGGCAAGGGTTGATGTAAGCATAGCAGAAGTGGCAGGGGTTATTAATGCCTGGCTACGTGGGATTGCCACTCCTATAGTAGAAGAAAGAGATATAGGAGAGAAGGGAGAAGAAATACTCACTTGAGCGGCAGAAGAGGTGACTAGCAGTTGTTGCTACTATGGTTCTGTTTCTTCTTCCTCTTCCTCTTTCAGGTACAATCTCCTATGTTTCTTAGGCCTCTCTCTTGTTTCCTCTGTTTCCTCTTCTTCGATATTTACCACCACCGGTGGTTGCAAAGGGACAATTCTGGAACGCCCAGATGCAGAAGTTGTTTGAGTCCCTAGAATTGGTGATGACACCACACCTTTTTGTTTCTCTAAGGTACTGAGGGATTGGGGCCATGAAGATGTAGGAGCAACAGATGATACCTGTCCTATTTCTTGCATTATCTGGGCCAACTCTGTTTCTTCTTCTGTCTCCTCACCCTTCTTCTGAATTCTACTTGTGTCTGGACTTGAGACTGGGAAGGGATGCCACTCATCCTAGATTGATTCCCATTTTTCATCACTTTCAACATTCCCAAATGAATGTGTAAACTCTGAAATCTCTTGCCTATATTTCCAATAGGCTTCAATCTTTTCTACTCTCTACTCTTGGGCTTTTAATGCTTTCCTTAGACCAGCAATCATTTTCAACTTAGGGTCATATTCCTTCTCTTTTACATAGAAGGTTTCCCATGGCCTAGGCCCCCATAGGGCAAATCAGTTAATTCCACATATAGATCTAGGTTATCCTCTTTCAAATTCCTCCTGTCCTCCTAGAATGGACGACCTTCATGTACCATCTTAGCACGAACCTTATTATTTATTATCTAGGAGGCTAGAAAACTATCTAGGTCATATTTCTATTTATCCTCTATGATGAGGAAACCAAGGGTAGCTAACTTCCTTAACAAGAGGTTCTCTGCACCTCTAACTTCAAGTGTCATGTTTTCTTCTCACTGATGGGACATCATACATATTCTTCTTTCTTTTCTTGTGGCCAAAGTCATTATCGACCATAGATACTTGTCAGGTCACCTCTAAGAATACGACCCTAGGGGTCAATACTTTAGGTAATAGCATGGGTTCCCCACTAAAACCTTGGACTTTTATTATTGTATTATGTGCCCCAAAGAATTAGTCACAGGGAATTGGGCAATTGGTTATAAAACCCCTTATACTCTATGTCATCCTATGTTATACAGGCTCAGGGCTTAACTGGCAAAAAGTAGGGGTGACAAAATGCTCCCAAAACTCATAAGGGTTGGAGGTTTTAGATAACACATGTGTCCATGCAGACATAGGGATGGTTTTATTATGACCAAAATCTGGATCATACATATTTAAATGAATATGTTGTGCATAAAGACTAAAGTTCTGATACAACATAAGATGGAATAGGAAAGCAAAATACCTGAATATTCACTTTGTCTTAAAATTTGTGAGCTAATCAATCATGGCAGCAACAATTTGTTCTAAAAAATCCAGCCAGTACTCTTGTGATTTATCCACAGTTTGCATTCTAAAAATGATTGCTAATTGCTAGTCATGGACTGTGTTATCCTCTTTCATTCCAAAAATGAAGGCTATCATTGAAAGTGCCTCCTGAACATTTTGACTAAATTGTGCCCGCCCAATGGGTAGTGTGGGCATCTAAGTATTATCCTCTCCCAACTGCATCTCTGAATTTAGGAATTTCAATTTGTTATGCATATTTGCCCATGTGTTTTGAATTTTGGCAACAGTTGGAAATGTGGTTGTTCTATCATACTACAGGGCCATCATGTCACTTATGGCCTTGGGTATGATATGCACTACGAAAGGGCCCTGTTGGATAGTATTTGATGGTGCATGAAATAGTTCTGTACATAACTTGATTAGCTCGGGACAAGGGTGAACATTTAGGACCAGGAACTATGCCAATTGAGAGGTCCATATCCTCATACCAAAAGTCTCAGACTGCCCATTGTTCACCCAGAGAATGCACCTTTGATGTGCCCCCTCCCGGAGACTCTTGGTGTTCTTTTGAAGGGGCATGTCATATATGCCATCTACATAATCCTTCCCCTATTCTGGGTCGACAGAAAACCCTACTTCAGGAACCCTTGTTCTTGGATAGGATTTCCTTGGTTACGCAAGTGCCGAAGCATATGATTTGTTGTTCAATAGTTTGTCCATTAACTCATAAATTCCAAGTCCCTCTTGTAGTGACTGTGTCTCAGACATATCTGTATCTTTGTGAGGAGAACGCAGGAAACTTTGACATAGAAAGAACAAAACTATTTTATCAGAGTGATACTTAGCTGAAAGGCACTCGCTAGGGATAGAGTTCGGATGCAATAGTGATTCAGAGCAGAAAGATAGAAGCAAATGATGGTTACACTTAAGACTTAAAACCTAGCTCATTGGGATTATGGAGATAATAAATGACACATCCCATCTTATTAATGGTATTAATGCCGAGAAACAACTAGTGTATCTTTTTGAAATCTGCATGGAATGGAGTGTCAGATATGTTACGAGAATGGTTATCTTTCTGAAAAAGTGTGTACTTCCAAGGAAATTTAGGGATTGTCGAATAACCTTAATAAATGCTAGGCTAAAAGAGAAGGGGCTTTGCGCTGCTGACACATGTTCACCAAACACTTATTTGAAAGGGAAAGCAGGAAAAGAAAGAGAGAAAATAGGAAAACAAGAAAAGGAAACAAAACTAACTAACTATGATACATGATGAGCCCCTCCCTAGTTGAAATGTTTCAGAAAGATCCCATTTACTAGAATCTCTTTAGGTTCTTTATTCATGGTCTCCATCTCAAATGAATTTTGTTGCCTGCAAGAACAAATTTTATAAGGACCTGTCCACAATGATTTGAATTTGTTGTGTCGACCTGGCTTGGCATCTCTTTCATCCCATTTCAATACCAGAGAGCCAACTTCAAATGTGGGATTAGAAGCCTTCTTATCAAACCAGTCCTTAACCATTTTATGATGTTTCATTAGTGACTCATGTGCCTTTTCTCTTTTCTCTTGGACTTCCAATAGTTCAGTAAGCCTGACTTGTATGGGGCCATTCTCTTCTATTTCTATATGTTTTAACAATTGCAAAGTAGGGATCTCTAAGCTTAGTGGCATTACTGCAGGTTTACCATAAACCAACTCATAGGGAGACATTTTAGTCACTTGCTTTGGTGTGATCCTGTCAGTCCACAATGTTGTATTAAGTAACTTATGCCACTCTCTGTGATAATTGGTCCTTATCCTTTTTATGAGTCTAATAAGGTTTTTGTTAGTGGACTCTGCCAGACCATTATCTTGTGGGTAATAATTTGAAGAAGTCTTCAAATATATCCCATTCCTTAATGCAAACTCAGATAATTTAGTTCCCAAAAATGCTTTAGCATTATCTGATATGATGGTACGAGGAGGACCAAACCAAGCAGTTATGCCTTCTAGAAATTCTAATATGACCTTTTATGTTGCCTCTTTGAGTGGTACTGCTTCACTCCACCTGGTAAAGTAATCTGTTGCTGTGAGAATCCATTTGTGTCCCATACTTGACACTGGATTGATCATACCAATAAAATCCAGACCCCATTGAGCAAAGGGTTCATCCACAACTATGGGGCTTAGAGGCATTGTTGCATTTCTCCTTTTGCCAGTATAAAACTAGCATGCCTGGCATTCCTTAACCAGTTGATGGCAATCT
The DNA here is from genome assembly GCA_027924645.1 of Cunninghamia lanceolata. Taxonomy (NCBI): domain Eukaryota; kingdom Viridiplantae; phylum Streptophyta; class Pinopsida; order Cupressales; family Cupressaceae; genus Cunninghamia; species Cunninghamia lanceolata. The sequence continues at coordinate 3,550,762 of BSBN01000516.1, forward strand.
GTAAACAGAGTGGGCCAAAAATATCCTGCTTGTGTTACTTTGATTGCAGTAATCCTTGTTGAAAAATGTCCACCTGAGGCTCCATGGTGTAATCATGTAGTATTCTTTGAGCTTCATCCTTCTCTATACATCTTAAGAGTATACCATCAACATTCCTTCTAAATAAAATATTATCAATTAGCACAAAATGGGTCCCTTGCTGCCTATAGTACCTTTTCTTGTCATGGGAGATCTCATTTGGGAAAATCCCATACTTCATAAACTGTATCCTATTTTTGACCCAAGAGTCTTGGTCAACCTCTTGGAGTTTCAAAACATTTTCACTTTCTATTTCTTCAGTCACTGTTCTTTCCATGTCTTGGGTCATATATTGGCACAATCCTTTGCCTCTAACTAACTTGGTGGGTCTTACTTCTACATCATATTCCAGAATCTTTGTTATCTAATTGGCTCTTTTCTTAGTGATCTCACCCTCCATAATATATTCTCTTACACTGGGGTGAGCCACTAATATCAGAATCTTATTTCCTGTTATCAAATGTCTAAATTTTTTAAGGGATTTTACCATGGCGTATGCTTGCTTCTCCAAAAAATTATATCTAGCCTCATATTCCCTGAGAGTTCTGGAGAAAAAAGCTATTGGATGCTCTCCTTCCTGTTGATCATCTTTCTGAGTTAGAACAACAACAACACTGAATTCTCCTCCATACACATACATTATAAAAGCTTTAGAAAAATATGGGTTTCTGAGTACTGGGGCTGTTGAAATGGCTCTCTTGACTTCTTCAAAAGCATGTCTTCCTTCTATGGTCCATTTGAAAACTAGATCTTTTTTAAGTAACAATGTCATTGGTCTAATTAGACTTGCAAAATTAGATATGAATCAGCTAACAAAGTTGATTTTTCCTAGAAAGGATTGACCTGCTTTCTTGTTGACTGGTAGAGATAGGTTCATTATGGCTATGACCCTTTTTGGATCAATAGAGACCCCTTCTTTTGACACTATATGCCCTAGAAGTTTACCTTGAGGTATAGCAAAGATACATTTCTTGGGATTTAGAGATATTCCAAACTCTTGATATTTCTTAAAAACAACCTCTAAATGGTCAAAATGATCTCTGGCATTCTTAGAAAAAATAGTGAGGTCATCTAGATAGATCAAAATAATCTTATTTTTAAGTTCCCCAAATGCTACATCCATTGCACGTTGAAAAGTAGCTCCAGCATTTGAAAGGCCAGAAGGCATTTTAGCATATGCAAATGTTCCCCACTTTGTAGTGAATGCAGTCTTATGCTGATCTTCATCTCCTAACCAAATCTGATTGTATCCTAAGAAACCATCTAGCAAGGAAAACCTTTCTAACCCAGCCACAGTCCGTAAAATCTATTCCATAGAAGGCAACGGATAATGATCTTTCAAAGATGCTCTATTCAGATCCCTAAAATCTACACAAAGTCTTATGTCACCATTCTTCTTTCTTACAGGCACTAGGTTTGATACCCAGGTTGAATGCTTAATTGAAAAAATAATCTTTGATTCCAGGAGCTTTTGCAGCTCATCCACCATTAAAGGTTCAATTCTAGGATTCACTAGTCTTTGCATCTATCGAACTGGTTTAGATTCTTTAGTAAGCTCTATGGTGTGTTGGATGATATCTCTATTATAGCCATGGAGGTCCTCATAGGTCTAAACAATCACCCTATTATATTTATCACATAAAGCAATCAACCTTTCCTTTTCCTCTTGGGTTGTAGAATTACCAATTTTCAACTTTCTTCCTTCACTGACTTGAATCTCAAAATAATCTTCCTTATTTGCCTGAAACCTCCTCTTCTCTAGGCTTGCATCCTCTAGATCAAACAAGTTTTCTAGAGTAATCAGCCCTTTAGGGAGTTTATTTGATTTTAGCTAAATAATTTGGTCACCATATGCTTCCTCAATTTTGGGATGTAAATGATCAGCAAATTCACCTGATTGTTGTAAGAATGCAAGTACTTGAAGGTCATTGTCAAAAACTTGCCATTTTTGGTCACTGTATGGAATTGTCGGTCTTACTATAACCTTAACTGACTTATTGTTAACTGATAGATCACTTGCTAGGTCAAACTGTGAACCAATTTGTGCCATTCTATCTGCTTTAGAATTTTGGGCTTTGGGAACTACCTCAATATTGAAAGCCTCAAAACCATCTATTAGGTTCCAAATCCCATGCCAATAGGATCTCATTCTTACATTTTTGGCTATTGCTTTCTCTCTAATTTGTTTTATCACTAGTTCTGAGTCTCCTTTTACTATCAGATTCTTTATTTCCTTTTTCTTTGCCAACATGAGTCCATGCACCAAAGATTCATAATCAACATCATTATTGGTACAGGCGAACTGAAAGCGAATGGCTCTTCAAATTTTCTCACTAGTTGGGGTAGTAAGGCAAATTCCTGCTCCAGCACCATTTTTACTCATAGCCTCATCAAAATTTAGGGTCTAGATTTCTGAGTTTCTTTCAGCCTCTCCACTTTCTGATATTTCTTTCCTTATAATACTAGGGATTTCTTGGTCTTCTTCAAAAATGACATAAGTGCCTAGACCAGTAGAGTCATAGTTTCCATAGGGATCACTCTGCATCATAGTCAATAGCCGATTGTTCTCTTCTTCCTGTTGGTCATGTTTAGTCTAGTCACCTAATTCTTCAACAAAGATTCTCTCCTCTTTATTCAGCATAGCATGGGATGCTTCTAATTTTGGGGTTGGTTCATTTATGATATGATCTTTGGATAATGGCTCAGACAATATTTTCATCTTTGTCCCATATTTGGTTCTCAGGATGAGGTGTGACCAATCTAGTGACATGTAACCTCCTATTTTGGCTGTGAAATCTCTGGACAAGCATAAACCAAATACAAGGGGAATATCTATGACTACTACATCCTGATTGACAATTATATTGGGACAAGTATATAGTTGTAATGGAAGTTGTTTGATTTTTCCTATTGTTTGGACAGATTTTCCATCCAACTACATGACCCCTCTTGTAATTGGTTCATACTTTATCTTTAAAGCATCTGCTATTTGTTTTGGCATTACTATAGTACTGGCCCCAGAATCTATCATTGCATTATGCAGCAATTTTTTCCCAACTATTAGAGTCAAATAAAAAGGATCTGGTTTAGATTTACCTACCTCAGGTACATTGTTCAACAGAGCTGTTGTTTGCAGAGGTATAGTATCTTTATGTTGGAGTTTCCCTTTATCAATAGCTCCTCCTTTAGCACCAGTGTGTTTAGAGGCTTCTTGACCGTGCAGAGCTTCCTGTAACAATGTCTTCTACTCGAGAATAGCTAACATATCCCAGATTGATACATGTGTTGGAGTTCTTTTCAGCTGGTCCACCACATTTATAGGTCCTAATGCTTGAGTCTTTGAATAATAAGGGTATCTTGTCTTTTCTAGAACCTATCCTGAGGCTACTTGATTATGCACAGGCTGAGGCAAGTCTTTCCTAGAGACTAGATTGTGATGATTTTGAAATGGAGGAGTTCCCATGATTTCATTATTAGTGACTTCAGGCTACTCCATCATTCTCCTCTTTGATCTGGTATAATAGTCTAACTGCACCAATGGTTTCTTTGAAGTGGATGCCTCATTCAAGAACATTGAATCTTCCTCTCCAATCCATGAAAATAAGGCATGTTCAGGGGCTATTTCTTCTTCTTGTTGTATGGACATCCCTTGCATCTGGGCCACCATTATTGCATTTTGAACACCAGGGGATTGATATGGTGGAGTGTTAGAAGTTGATAATTGTCCTTCTAACCCTCTTTGTTCTGCTATCTTTTGCTACAAATTGCCTCTGGGACAGTCTCTGGGCATATGGGCATTGTTGCAGGGAAATCACCAAGCATTTGTATCATCTGCTAAGTTATTTTGCCTTGGAACTATTTCCCTATTGGGATTATGAGGGATAGTTTGTAGAGGTGTGGGGACTAAAACCAACTAGTTTGAAGGCTAAGGATTAGTTTGCCTTTGAGAACCTTGATATTGATTTAGCTGAAAGGGAGGTCTATTTCCTTGGAAACCTTGATAAGGGGGCTTTGAATAGGGATTTTGTTGTCTCTTTAGATTGATTATCTCATTTGAGAAGGTCCTTAGAATGTTCTTGACATCATCCATTTCAGATGGTTGAGCAGAGGTGGTTGCCTTAGTAGGTTGTTGAGGTACTAGAAATGAATACATGGACACAGGTGGAGCTATAAGATTAGGAGTTTCTTGTGGCAAAGGTAGGGTGATTTCTGGGAACATGGGCATAGGAGGCCTTTGGGGTAATTTTTCAGCATCTATCAAGTTGTTTTCAGCCTTGACTACCAACTCATATGCTTCTAGTAGTGTCTGACCTCCTAGAGACTGAATCATTATAGATATATCAGAGTTAAAAGCTTTGAGGTAGAACACAATAGCCATGCCTAGTAATGGTCTTGATGTAGCAGGAATTCTATCCTAGGTCTTTTGAAATCTTGAGTTGAAATTGGTCATGGCTTCTTGTGGTGCCCTTTTGATAGTGATCAATTGTTGCAGTAAGGAAGATTTATCACCTTTCTCTTCAAATATTACAAAGAAAGCGTCACCGAGCTGATCCCATGTAGATATTGTATTTGGAGTGAGAGATCTATACCAGTCCAGAGCCTTTCCTTTGAAAGAAGCTGCTAGCAATCTTATTGCCACATTCTATTCAATAATAACATGTACTGCACACACATCAGATACATCTTGCAGATGTTCCCCAGGTGTCTTGAAATCTTCTCCACTGAACTTAGGTAGAGCCTTCAAAGCATTAGCTAGAATAGGATCCCCAGTTGCTGGTGGTACTGGGAGGATGAGAGGGCTACCAGTATTCCAATTTGCATAGTTCCTTGGAGCTATAGGTGCTCCCATATTTATTCTTTGTGTTACTGCAACCTGATTCACTCTTCTCCTTGGAGTAGCTACTAATGGTGGTAAAAGAATGTCTAGATTAGCAGCAGACTAAGCTCTTGTTGTAGGTCCACAACTCTAGCTCCTTGTTACTCTCTGGCTCATACGATCTTGATAGAAACTTCAAGAAAGATCCCGCCAGGCATGCCAAAAATTATTGATATATAAAATTGCCCAGGTTCTAACACCAACATGGAAAGTTTCAAGAATGTGGAACTTGCTACTTGAACAACCTTCAAATTTTAAAGAAGTTGGCCTTCTCTATTTTCAATTGGGTTTTGAGCAAAGGGAAAGAAATTAACAGGATTACAGATACAATTAAGCAAATCTAACTATGGCAATGTGCCTGAGTAAAAGTATCCCTTCAATTCAAGCATAGTGAAACTATTCTCAAGATATGGTTCTATTAAAGAGCAGATACTACATGATTAACATAAACAGATAGAATGAATATTATCAAAGGCTCACAACCAGACACTTTGCAATGACACAAATGATATTAATAGACACAGAATAGAGTTCTTCTTATTAATCTTCCAGCAACATAAAAGGCACAGATACATTAACTTTCTTATCAAGAACAAAATAAAGGCAAAATGACATAAACTGGTCACAGCAAAGTCTTCAACTCCTCTTTTAGATTTCTGACTAAAACTTATCAAAAGATTCTTGAATCTATTCTCTCAAAAGTATATCTCTATATCGATCTATTACAAATACTACATATTTATAATCATAGATCTAACCCAAGATTGTATGTAACAACTGAATCCTCAATAGCCCAACGGAACTGAAGATTACTGGAAGTTCCTGGCGGTTACGATCCTCTGAATCTGTAATGGTCATCCCTCCTTCACACTCATTGGCTGGGGCAAAATATATGTGGCACACCTCCTTCATTGAGACACAGACACATGATGAGACCCACGCGCTTATAACTGAAAATAAAAATGACAGATTGCAGTGTCCACATCAAACCCAGAAACTCCTTTGTCTTCAAAGAAATGAATAGGAAAATGATACTTGTTGCGTTCCACAGCCTTCAAAACATGATATGTGTCTTCTCCCGCAAAGCCTTTAAAACCTATGTCTTTATGCTCAGGTGACCTCCTTTCATGACATCTGTCGCAACCCGCTTTACTCATAAAATGAGACACAATAATGATGGTACGCACAACCTCGGTGCTTACTACTCTCAAAGGGAGAAAACTGGGACAGATGGCAGCCTCTACATGCTCGCTAGATAACACATGGCAACTTCCACAACACTGCTTGAAACAAATAAAACTTTTGAAAGGTCCCTGTGGAAGCTGACACTTGGCACAACCCGTACAAAACTATGGAAGCAAAAAGTTTCTTGCTGAAAGAGTCATGAACAAAGCAACTCTTTCTTCGTGACCACCACGTGGCATCCTTCGCAAGCTTGAAACTTGAAACATTAATGTGGCCCACCATCTTTATACTAGCATCATCATGATATGGAAAGAAACACGCAGCATCATCCGCAACAAATGTAAAAGACACACGGTGCCCTTCACACAAAATGTAGAAGCTTTTGAGACTGCCTCCACAAGTGACACATGGCAACACCCGCAACATTGCTGAAACAAATAAACTTTTGATACTATCTACTACGTGGCATGCTCCGCACAAAACTTAATATTTGAAACATTGTTGTGGCTTTGACACTTGGTGGATTCCGCATAAAACATTTGAAACCCGTGTAGTAACATTTGAAACTCGCACATAAACATAAAAAAACCCGTAGACTAAGCCACAGTTGAAACAAAATGTAGAGTTTTTGACACTCTACACTCATATAGACCATGAATAACTCACCCTCATAGTAATTTTTCTCCCTTCACCACTCATTTACATGTAACTTGTATCTTGCATTCCTCTCCTTAATTTCTCCTTGACTTGCACATGAATCTCCTTCATGTGTTATGTGAAGTCCCTAACTTTTGCACTTATGTGCCTATCTTCAACTTCAACTCTCAATAGATCTATGTGACCTTGTGGGGATGTCCCATGCACCACTTTAAATGATGTCTTTCCTAATGATTTATTCATTGAGTTGTTGTACACAAACTCTACTTATGCTAACACCAACTTCTACAATATAAGATTCTCCCCTACAAAACATCTAAGTAGATTGCCAAAATATTTATTTACAATCTCTATTTCTCTATCCATCTACAAATGATATGTAGATCTATAATTGAGTTGTATGCCCAATTTCTTCCATAGAATGTGCTAACAATGACTAAGGAATTTTGTGGAATAGTTGATGTAATGTTGCACAACAACCCATGCAACTAAACCATCTCCTTAATGAACAAATTCACTATCCTAGACACATCATTTGACTTCTAATAAGGAATGAAGTGTGTCATTTTAGAAAATTTGTCTAGTTCCACTATGAAGATAGAGTCATTACCTCTCTACATGCATGTAAATCCAATGAAAAAATCCATGAAAAGTTTCTCCCACTATTTATCTAGAGTTCATAATAGCTTTTACAACCCTTTGTTTCATGCCACTCCTTTCACTATTTATAAAATCCTATACCTTTCCATGAATTTGCATACATTTTTGTGCAAACTCAACTAGTGATACCTCTCCTCCAACATGTATTGCATCATGTCCATACCAAAGTGTCCTATAATTCCAGCTCTATGCAAATCTCTAATGAGGCTCTCTCATAGAACTCTATGGGATGCACAACTATTTCCTCCTAAACAAGCATCCCTCTTACATAAATTATTCTTCATATGTGATTCTGTCTCTAGTTGAGGGATCTATGAATAGATTCCATGCATCTACAAATTCTAGATCTATAGCATACAGATCCTTCATCACCTCCATTCCCATTAGTTTAACCATCATTTCAAACAATATGTAACAAGACATTAAAATATTGTTGTAAATAAAAGAAAGGAATGATTCTTGCCCCCAAGGAGGAGAAGGGAACAACCAAAGGAAAGTCCTAAGTGCCATCAAAGAAGAATGGATAGTTCTTCTTGATATTTTCAAGAAATGGAGAGAGAGTTGAGCACAAGGATGAGGCTTAAGGAAAGAGAATATATATACTTTGCTTAAAATAAATGGGAAAGAAATTATTATTTCTCTAGAGAGAGAAGAAGCAATAATGGGAAAATCTAAATGATATTGGGGAGTCAAGAGAGTGACTATAACCTAGGCAATCACATGGATTTATAGAGTAAAAGAGAGAGATCTTTGTTACCATAGAAGCAAGAAAGGAGAAACAAAGAAAGGATTCCCAAATGATCAAGGAGATAATAAGAGGAGGAGCCTCAACCCAAATATCACAAAGGCTAAAATAAAATGTTGTTAGTACATAGATTATTCTTAAAAATCTAAATAAACAAAATTATCAATGGGATACCAATAAATCTATGAATGGAATTGTAATTTATAATGAAAACCTAAATGTTAGTTTCTTCACAAATCTACCTAAAATTGTTGTAAACCTATAATATCTTCTTGGGGGATGTAATGGAAGTGGAGAAATAGACGAGGAAGAATATTGGAGAAAGAAGAGAACAAGAGAGAGAAGAGGAATATTTATGAGTTGTTCACCTTTAAAATGGTACACTAAACATCAATGTGATTGTTCCTATATAAAAATATATATAGGATAGTATGAGGTCATAAAAATGGGCTTAAGATGAAGCTAATGTTGAATCTTGGCAACCCAATGAGGGAAAAGGCCCAAGTAACAAGTTACATGCAATTAATGACTATGTTGTATAAATGGACATTAAAGCAAGCACAATGTATAGAGTAGAAATTGGAGGGTATGCAATTTACACTATACCTACACAACCCTAAAGGATCAAATTAGAGAATAGAAGGAAACGCCAGTTTTTGTAGGAAAGTCAAGTTCACTAAAAATGTGAGAAATTAATCACACCCTCATAGATTTAACTAGGGTAATAAAATAAATGCATAAAGAAAAGCACAACTTAACCTAGATAATAGAGTTAGGATTGATTCATAGCAAACAGCAAGCTTAAATGTGGAAATAAAAATAAATTTAATGCAAAGTATTTTAAATTATTTTATTTTACTTTAGAACTATGTAAGAATTATTTTATTTACATTGTTTACTCCAGAACTATTTTATTTAGTGAAGAGAATGCTAAGCTATACATTAACACACTATTCAATAGTAATGTGTCCTTGGGGGATTTGAACCTTAGTCTGAGTTATTTTATTTACTTAAAAGTTATTATATAGTTATTTTTATTTTATTATATTTTTTTAACCATAGAGGAATCATAGTGCAGTAATGAGAGGCTCTATAGTTATTTTTTCCTCTGACATCATAATTTATACCAACAACTAAACTTGTATAAATATATTAAATACATCTATCTAAAAAATGGCAAGAGATATTAATCTTGAGTTCTTTTATTTACTTAAAAGAGTTATTTTATTTTACTTTAGAACTATTTAAAAATTATTTTGATTTATTTACATTGTATTTTTATTCTTTTAATAATAAATTAAAATAATGCATTTAAGATTTGTTATATGTTTTTAAATGAATATTTTTTATATTTTTCTTCTTAAATTTAAATATTTTTTGGTTATTAGAGGTGTTTCATTCACATATATTTGATGGATTTCCCTTAATCTCGACACAAAATTTTATTAATTTATAAATTTTAATTGTATTAACTTATAAACTTTAATTGTTTAAGATCAAGACATATCATGTCATTATTTATAACAATTTAGATCTTATTGTTTTTTTATTTTTTATAATCATCTTATTTTAAATATTTGTTTACATTATATATTGATAGAAAATTTATAAGCTGCATTTTCAAACAAATTATATATTGATAGGAAAATATAATCTGAATTATAAAAAAAAATAGGTACATGTAAAAAAAAATTGTAATCCACTTCTAATTTTCACAATAAAAATAATCACTTAGAATATTATACTTCTCTATAATAAATTAACTAGAATTTCTTCAGGATTTTCAAAAAACTATTTCTTACAATATTCTTTAAGATCATATATTTTTATCTAGGAGCTATTTTTATTTGCTTGAGAGTTATTTTATAATTTTTATTTTTTAAAATATATATAAACTGTGTTTTAGTTTTTTAATTTACTTAAGAATTATTTTATAGTATTTTTTAAAAATACATGTGCACTATGTTTTAGTTTTTATATTTAAGAGTAGTGTATTATAACATTAGATTGTATTATCTATTCAACATACTAAATGCATATTTGACCTTAAATAATAATAAATTAAAATTCAGAAACATAATGTTTTTAAATTTTAATTTAAGGTCAAATATGCATGTTTTTGATTTTTTAAGAGTCCTGTATTATAATATTAGATTGTATTATCTATTCAACATACTAAATGCACATTTGACCATAAATAATAATTAATTAAAATTCAGAAAGATAATGTTTTTAGATTTTAATTTAAGGTCAAATATGTATGTTTTTGAATTTTTAAGAGTTCGTGTATTATATTATTAGACTGTATTATCTATTCAACATACCAAAAGCACATTTGACCATAAATAATAATTAATTAAAATTCAGAAACACAATGTTTTTATATTTTAATTTAAGGTCAAATATGCATGTTTTTTTAATTTTTAAGAGTCGTGTATTATAACATTAGGCTGTCTTATCTATTCAACATATCAAAAGCACATTTGACCATAAATAATAATTAATTAAAATTCAGAAACACAATGTTTTTAGATTTTAATTTAAGGTTAAATATGCATGTTTTTTTAATTTTTAAGAGTTGTATATTATAACATTAGACTGTATTATCTATTCAACATACCAAAAGCACATTTGACCATAAATAATAATTAATTAAAATTCAGAAACACAATGTTTCTAGCTTTTAATTTAAAGTCAAATATGCATGTTTTTTAATTTGGAAAGAAATACACATTGACGGGTTGAATGGGTGGGCTGCGCTGACTCTTCTTTCTCCCCGGACCTCATCTATTATTAAATTCCATGTAGATTATTTGTTAGGTCCGCAGCTTTTTCTTATATTGCTTTACTTAATTTATTTGCCAGCTTATCTAACATGTCATGCCTTCTCCTTCTGAATAACGGGTCATATTTCAAGATGTGAACACCCATGTTACTATTAAAATACCCGAATGTCAAAGATGCCAAATCTGATTTTATAAAATGTCATTGGGGTGGTGAAAATTGCATATCCATGGTTTTTTTTATTATCTTTTGGGTCATTTTGATTAGAGTGTTTTAATTTTTTAATATTATCGTAAAATTATTTTTTTTGTGAGGGTTGTTTTTAATATATTGGTTGTTGTGGTCCATCTACTCAGTGAAGGCTAAGTTTCATATAAATCATACTCTCTAACATACCATACCATCATTAAAATGGCATGCTTCATCCATCATCAAGTAGCACAGGCGAGGCCCCTTGACTATTGAAAGGCGAGTTTCTATGCGTAAGATAAGCCATGTAATGTGTCTGCTTTGTCATGTGGTCGATTGTTGCTATCTAGTTGAAATTCAAACATCATCGATGCATTTTGAACAAAAAAACATTAGCTCATCACATCTACAAGTTGCGATCACCATTGCATTTGTCATTCAACATTGTACACACCATTGCATAAGGAAGCTTAAGCAAAATTCATTGCAGCTTGAACAAGTTGATTACATGCATGGTATATTTGCACTTGTTTAGCATAAAAATGAATTTGTTTTCTATTTTATGTAGGGTTTGAATGTTGGGTTTTTGCAGGTGATAACCATTTATTTGCTTGGCCATTGTTAAATGCATTGAGGCTTTATTTACTCAAGCCCATTCCAACCAGTAGTCACTACCTTACGCCATCTACAAACCCTAAATAGTAAGTTCATGGTATATTTGTATTTGTTCGGCATTAAAATGATTGAATTTGTTTTTTTGTTTTATGTAGGGTTTTGCAGATGATAGAAAAAGAATAATAATGTTTGACATAAGAACCTAGATTCTAGGAATCAATATATCTTAAAATCTGCTTCCCTTAGTAGTTATCTATTTAGCAAGGGATCAATCACATAGACACTCGTGTGTGCACACACTCATAAATAGACTTGTACAAAATATGGGATTAGTTCTTGCCATGTGAAACTACATTCCCCAAGGGTGCCTTATTAGGCTCAGAGTAGAGGGTTTTTAAGGGCTATAATGAATCATTTTTCTCAACCTCTTGTGATTGTCACTATTCCCTAGTGAGTGGAATAAACTATCATTTACATGAAAGCTAGGGAATCAATTATGATGATTTTTGGGCATCAAAGTGGTGGCTCAAGTTGCCTTGACTTGGAAGAATTGGAGTAGTGAAGGTTTTTTGTGGTAGCACAATGCATTTTTCTTGTGACCAATGTGGGAAGAGTAAGAAAAATATTTCTCTAAATTTTCTAAGTCAATCTAATGTAAATCAAAAAGTCTTAATGGTGTGGCAAGGTGAAAGGAAGCTAGGTGTACGGAAATCGCTTCCTACGCTAATCTAAAGAGGAGAGAAGAGTGCAAATTCTTTTTAACCTTTACAATTATAGTGTTATTAACCCAACAATGGAGATATTGCAACAATACACAACACAAGAATGTAAGACAGAAGAAAGAGAGACTAGATATAACGTGTGGAAAACCCTTACAGATGAAAAATCCCACACTCCAAAACCTACACAATGTATTATCGAAACAACAAGGTTTACAACACACTTGCAATGCAAGTCTTTACAGGAGTCTTTGACACTCATATCTGGAGACAAATCGGCAGCATAACAGTACCTGTCAATCACATAATGCATCTCTCAAAGCACCTGCTTAAATAGAAGTTTACAAGGCAAAAATGAACTTTTCTTGAGATGGGCATCCAACTTGGCCTCATGGCCCAAAACCCACGCCTAGAGACACCTGTCCAACACTGCAACATGATCATGACACTTGTCATAACACCCCATCCCAATATGGTCACCTATTCCCAAATTGGGCAATGACATATGCTATTACGCATCTTACGACCATCATAGAATTCGTCATACTGACAGTACTTACAGCTGTAAGAGAATCTATCATACACTGACTAAAAATAGCATATTCTCTTACAACATGTCATAACTCTCGTTGGGGCACCCAAAGATGCCTTGTGACACATGTCTTCACCTGTCATAGAACATTCCATTTACGACTCTTACGCGTCATAGATTCTATCATACGAATCTGTCATAACCGTTTCAATCAAGATTCACTTACACACTAGTCAAAGTGCTGACACGTGGAAAAATACCTCTACCACTAAGTGGGATGCCTATCTCCTCATGTGAGGACAAAATTACATGTGGTCACCTTCCATGTAGGATGACATGTCACCGTGCCAATTCCCACAAGATGACAAAACAGGGTTTGCATCTTAATTTCACAATAGGTAATAAATAAATATATTACAATAAATAAATGCAAGGAATTACCAAGGTTGAGACACCTTAATTCCCAACACAAGGTTTTCTAAATTTAGAGGTAGGAGTTGTATTTAAACACTATTGCAAGCATATGGACCAATCACTTTGTTGATGTTGTGGTTGGTATCCCTCAATTCAATGGCCATATTTTTCAATTCAAATGTAGTTATTAGTCTTTTTCTTTGACTCAAAAACACAAGCATTAGTAGCATTCACTCCTTTAAAAAGAAGACTAGTCACTAGAAAAACTATGTAAAAGGGGTATAAAAGCCAAGTTAGTGGGTGGTCATTTTATTTTCCACAATAACTATCCTAGGGAATTCTACTCTAGTAATAATGTTAGGAACAAAAAACAAAATGTCTGCTATAGTTGGAAAAGCTTCTCTTGAAAGCATTTATGTTGTAGAAAACATCTTTAGCATACAAAACCTTTGATAACCAACTTTATTCAATATAAATAATTATATTGTAGAAAATAGAAATTACTTGGATTAAGAAATTCTAGGCATTGGGAAGAAAACCATTTCGGGTAGGATATTGTCCTTCCCTAATTTGGTGGGAATAAGGGAATAAAAATAGCAATAAAAAAACTTCTATTTCAACCTTTAGAAGTTTATCTTAAAGACAATCGAAAAATAGATTTACATGGAAGGTTATACATATGGTTAAATCCAATTCATGCGTGTAAAGTTGTTTTCATTTCATGTCATTTGTTTATTGTAAGAGGTTGAATAGCTTGAAAAATAAATTTTAAATTGTATAGCAATTTTAAGGAATGACTTTTACAATTGAGATGAGTAATTGGAAGGTTTGTTATTATATAGTAATGAATTTGAAACACATAATTGTATAGTAATACCAAGAAATTTATCTTGCAATTGAGATAAGTAAACAACAAGGGTCTAGTGCTTCACGTGTACAAAAAAACTCTAATATCTAGGTTCAACCTTGATAAAGTTTCAATCATTGGTAATAGTTGAACAAATTTTTAAATTAAAGAGGATTCCTTGTAGGAGGCATATAAAGGTGACAATAGAGAAGAGAAAGACTATGAAGGCCCCAACTAGTCTATCCTCAAATAAATGGAAGGAAAAAAAAGTCCAAAGTGATAATAGCTTTGCCAATGACAAAGAAATGAAAATAACATGTGAATGTCCCAATAATCATCTTATGCCTAATGAAGATAAAGGAAAAATAGTAGAAGATAATTTTGTTGATGACCCATTGATTGAGTATGACTAGGGTCCTTTATGGTGGGACAAGAATGGTAGTAATTATAGTAGATTGGAAGTTGAGATAGGCATAGGTCCAATATCTATTGATACAAGTTATTACACATTGGGTGATGCATCCATTGATTGATTGTGGGATTGATATTACAGTTCTTTAAAACATCATCTATGCATCAATACATAATATATGGTCTTGTTGAACATTCAATTGATCTTTAAATTACCTTGATGCCTCTATAACAGCTATGGAATTTTGATTATATGTATGAACAATTAAGTTTCTTGGCATCACTATAGAATTTATGATTTGTTAAATATAAGAATAAAGTGTAAATTCATATGGAAACTGCATAGAAGTTATGGTATGTTGAATAGTTGAATGGACTGACTAGTGCTATATCTTTGATTGATGTAATTAACTAAATAGAATATAAGAAATTAGTTAAAGCTTGCAATTGTATACCCTTGTGTTTCCTATGTTTCATTTTTTTGTGAGTCTAACAAAGATGCATTGTTTTAGAGAAAAAATGGATGATACTATTAGACATACCATAGAGGGGGTTGAAACATTGGATCATATATTTATTGGTCCTCAACATTTCTTATAGTCACATGTAAGGCACATGCTAGTAAGTTCTAGTCACTTTAAGATGCATTCAAATGTTTGATCTTTGTCACTTAAAAAAATACTTATAATATTCAATCTAAAGTGTGATGTTATTTTTCAATAAGACAAAGTAGAGGTTGCAAGGAGCTCTTCACCTCAATTTAGGAGTAGAGTGAACATTAAGGCCACAACTTGTTCAATAATGAGATGTTAACTTGCAATTACTATTTTGTTGTAGCAAGTCGATGTTGATGTTTAACTATGTAATGCATAAAATAGTTTTCACATCATATGTTTTATTGACTGTAGGAGGATAAATGGCCTAAGAATGAGGATGAGGAGGTAGAGGATGAGATAGCCACTACCAAGGATGAGGAGGTTGATGCTAAGGATAAGGAGGTTGAGGATGATGGCTAGGCTGATTTGATAGATGACTAGTTGAAATTAATATTGCAATTATTGTTTTATTTTCCATTGTTTAAATGTTCTATGCAGAATATTTTTTTGATTAAATATGTTACATTCCATTTCAAGGAATTGTTTGTACATGCTTGTCCTCGTCATAGAATTGAATAGGTGGGTAGTATATTACCATATTTTTGTGAGTATGGTCCATGTGGCCTGGTTGGAGGGGTGAAATTTTGGGAATTGAGAATACTAAATGTGTGTTTCTTTTGTTATGCCACAAAAACATGACCAAAATTACATGGGAAAATGTTTGGTTCTTTCCCCTAAAAGAAAAAGTATATGGGAAAGAGATAGAGTGATGATGACTATCTCTTGAGGATATGTTATAATGCATAGAGAAGACATGTAATTGAAAAGGTATGCAAAGTGTATGGAATTTTTTTTTTGAATAACTCCCTAGGAAAGCAAAGAAAGAGGTTGATGCCACAATGTGTTCTTACATGATAGTCATTAGAAGAGGGAGGAGAGAAGGCAAACTTTGATAAGGTTGAAGGAAGCAAATGAGAAAAATAAATTTGATGAAATGGTAATTTCCAATTGTAGTTTGAAATGTGTTGTTTTATTTTTTCAAGTAAGTGGTTACATGCATACAAATTCTATCTAACATCAACATTTATGACTTCACAAGGCAACAATGAATGTGGAAGTGGCAAGGCTCATTAGGATAACAAGGATTTAGGGGAGGAAGTAGTATGTTTTCTTGACACATTTCAAATAATGCTACATATTTTACATTTTACCCTTATACATTTCAATCTCTTGTAGGATGATAATATTACTCTCGATGAGCTTCAAAAAAATGAGGATAAATCATGATGAAAGAAATTTTGAGGACAAGGATGTGTAGTCACATGTATAGCCTACATCCTTATGATTTGAGATTTTTGAATTGTGTTTTGTCATGTACCTTAATAGAAATAAATTAGAAAATATAATTTCAAAATGAAACATTTAGTTATATATTAAGTCTTTTCAAACTTGTCCCACCTTTTGTATGATAAGAAGGTTCAAATTGGGAAACAATATGTATTTTCTCAGAAGTTAGGGATTGACCTTTACAGTGAGCTTGCAGTAAGGGAAGTAGGAGAGGGTAATGATGATAAGGGTGTGGATAGGGACAACATTGGCCATCCTCCTAGATATATATCATGTTGAGGCATTTCATTGATTCATTTCAAATTTTGTAATGAATGTTAAATTCTATAATCAATGTTTGATTGTTAATTTAATCATCATTTAACTTATCAATCCTTTGAAGAAGGAAGAATCATCTTGGATCTGTAAGTATGAAAAATATTCATAGGCCAACATGGTAGTCTAATGATGATAAAGAGGTCCTAATCACAACCACATAGGTCTGAATTATACTCATCTTAATAGTTTCTTTCTTGGTGACATGTCTTCCAGTGTTTTCCCCCTTGTTCATTCCTCTCCAACCTTCAAACCAACATTCCAAAGTCCTATGTACCTTCTAACCAATTATCTGATCCACCTTGAGTGGGTCACTCATATGACCTATAGGGTCACTTGGGTGACCCTACAACTTAAGTGTGGGTCACTTAGATGACCTACCCTACTAATATGGGTGACCCACTTCTTGTAAGGGTTGACCCTTTCATCTTTTGTCATGTAAGATTTCATCCCGTTTAGCCCAATTTACCTCCATTTTTGGCCTATGATTGAGACTCCCTCCATGCACAACCAATCCTCGACTTCTCATAATTTATTTTAAACTCTCAATCACTATTTTGTTCACTTCCAATTAGTCTTTTGTGATCTCTCTACTAGTCTTTGTTCTCTTTCAATTAGAACTAGATCACTCTCTAATCAATCCTAGTTATCCACCCAATCACCACTACCATTGATGTTGATTCTAGACCTATTATTACCCCCTCCTTTATTCATTTGAAGAGGCTAATTCATTCTTACATTCTTGTATTGCTCAAGCTTATGCAAAACAACCCCCATTATCATTTTTATGCTCTACGCATGACTATGTGAGCCTTTTCATTTTTTCAATAACTTCAAATCTCAATCCATTTCCTTTGAGTCCCTATTTTTATCCCTATCACCAAGAGGAAGACCTCTCTATTGTAGAGGAGGAGATGATTGCAATAGGTCTTTTGAGGACAAAAGCCTAGCATTGGTGCCCTATTTGTACAAGTTCTTTTATGCTTTCATAGTAATTAGATCACAAATCTTGCTCTTGAGGAAGTACTAAATGTTGTTTATCTTTCTCTTGATAGGTAGAATTTATTGCTTTCTTAGAGTAGATTTGTTTCCATTTTATTAAAATAATTGTAATTTCCCCTATATTAGAATAGTTGCAAATCTCAATAGTTTACAATCAAATCAACTCACAAAATACAAGAAAATAGATTAAATTGCATTAAGCAAAGTCATATAGTTGCATTCATCTTTTCTTTTTAATTAATTCATCTAAAATTGGGAAAACAACAAAAAATTGCTTGCATATATATATAGATTAGTTGCATTTAGAAATTCATCAAAACAATCAAAACACAAAAAAAGAGAACAACAAAGAAGAGCCCTTGATTTCATCACGAGGCACCAACCAAAACAAAAAAAACTCTCCCCGTTTTCCTAAGCATTCAATGTGCCTAGGTATAACGAAAGATTAGGTCAAATCTATCTGAGACAAGATTGGGTAGGTCTTCCCCCTACCAATTCCCACTGAGGAAACAACCCAAGAACAAAAACAAATCTTGATGCTCATATTATAAGAAAACAAACAAAGGAGGCAAGTATAGGAATTTCACAACCAAGATTAGAGAGTCCTCCAACAATTCATTTAACAAGAACAAAGGAGGTTAGATAGGTTTTTCGTCCATACAATCAATGAACAAAATAGGCTTATAGAAAGTGACCCTTTAAGTCATACAAGAATCACAAGCACCACACTCATTCAATGCCAACAACATCACAACTTTCACAACAATAATTGACTACCGCACACATCAACACACAACACAATCAACCCAACCATGTTATGTGATGTTCTACTTCCCCATGAATACAAACACCCCTGGTTCCACCTCCACTTAACTGGCTCTTTCCATGAGAACGAGAATGATTGGGCAGGCACTAACCAAGGACATGGTTCATGTGTAATATCAAAGTCTGACTCACCCATGCTAAGACTAGGTAGATTCTAAGAAACACATATTTTGGTGAACTTGACATGAAGAGAAAATACGTTTGGGGAACTTTTTGCATCTTTGTCTCATTTCTTCCATTTCACTTTCATCTTTATCTCTTTCCATTCCATTTGTTTTGTAGTGTTTCTGACATCCCCAAATATGATGGAATCAAATAAAACTCGAGGGAACATTCCCTCAAGTGAACCAGTAACACCTTCATTTGATAGATATGTACAACAAGATCCTTTGGCACCCATCTCTAACTATTTTGACTACGAGGACTTTGACTATGACAATGACAGACAAGAACATTGTCACTCCTTAACATTCGACAATCCCATGTTCAAGCAAGATAAGGTAATACAACCCAATCATTCCAACTAAGGAAGAGCACATCAAGTACTCATGAAATACATCTAACAAACCATCCTGCAACAAGTTACACTAAAATGACTGCCTAACTAGAGAATGAAGTGAGTTGTCTAGAAAAACATTTACAAGAAGCTAGAGAAGCTCAAGAAGCTTTGGACATCACGTGTCAAACTAAACAATTAGAGAAAATCTTAGCAGAACAATCAAATAGAGCAAATCGACAAATATTTTTCCAAAATTGTTGCTTATCTATAACATCAAATTTGAAACTATCACTAACCAAGATTATCACCTTTGAAATCACTAGAGTGATGAAAAGATCACAATTAAACTTTCTCTCAATTTGAGGATTTGATCCCTTGCTTCAAGACTCCCTTGAAATGTTCTAGATCACTCCAAGACTACTTATAACTTGAGACCATACTTCACGGCTACAAAACACATCAAAACAAAACAACCACATGTTACCATGATCTTAGACAACTTCATGCTTGAAAATGGCAACTTTGACCACTCAGTCAATCAACTATGATCCATTTTTTAGATCAAGATCTAATATTGTAATTATATACAAACACTAGAGACAAATCAATAGATACCTTTCTAATATCCTAGACTAATCTTTACACATGACCTAGTCATCCTAGCATGATCATGTGTCGTTATGGTGTGACCTAGTCTTCTATTACTATGGACTTGTAGGACTTGCTTTCTTGTGTGTACCTATGTGTGACCTAGTCTTCTATTACTACGGACTTGTAGGACTTGATTTCTTGTGTGTACATATGTCTAAGACAAATGGGATGCTAAAAAATACCTTGGGGATTTTTTGTGTGTAGAGGGAACTATGAAACTTCAATACTATTGATTCAAATCCTTTTGCCAATTTCCAATTATCAAAGACATGCAAGATGGATATGCCAAATGACTATAAAGTTGTAATATCTCTTGATAATGCACTTGATTGAGTCTTTTCAATGGTATCAATCTATGATCTTAATGTCATTGGAATTGTCCTTAAATACAAGATCCTAGCTGCTCAATTCAAATTGTTTTGGTAGGTAAACCAACAAACAATAATCAGTTATTGAAATTGTTGAACTCATGAGTAATAAAATTAGAATTAATCAATTTTTGTGTGTAGAGGGAAGTATGAAACTTCAATACTATTGATTCAAATCCCTTTGCCAATTTGCAATTATCAAAGACATGTAAGATGGATATGCAACATGCTTACGATGTTGTAATATCTCTTGATAATGCACTTGATTGAATCTTTTCAATGATATCAATCTATGATCTTTAATGTCATCGGGATTGTCCTTAAATACAAGATCCTAGTTGCTCAATTCAAATTATTTTGGCAGGTAAACCGATAAACAATAATAAGTTATTGAAATTGTTGAACTCAGGAGTAATAAAATTAGAATTAATCAGTTTTTGTGTGTAGATGGAAGTATGAAATTTCAATACTATTGATTCAAATCCCTTTTCCAATTTGCAATTATCAAAGACATACAAGATGGATATGCAAAATGCCTACAATGTTGTAATATCTCTTGATAATGCACTTGATTGAGTCTTTCAATGATATCAATATGTGATCTTTAATGTCACCGGGCTTGTCCTTAAATACAAGATCCTAGTTGCTCAATCCAAATTGTTTTGGCAGGTAAATTGACAAACAATAAGATTCAATTATTAAAATTGTTGAACTCGAGAGTAATAAAATCAGATTTAATAAGTTTTTGTGTGTAGAGGGAAGTATGAAACTTCAATACTATTGATTCAAGTCCCTTTGCCAATTTGCAATTATCAAAGACATGTAAGATGGATATGCAAAATGCCTACAATGTTGTAATATCTCTTGATAATGCACTTGATTGAGTCTTTTCAATGATATCAATCTATGATCTTTAATGTCAGTGAGCTTGTCCTTAAATACAAGA
Source organism: Cunninghamia lanceolata (assembly GCA_027924645.1). Taxonomy (NCBI): domain Eukaryota; kingdom Viridiplantae; phylum Streptophyta; class Pinopsida; order Cupressales; family Cupressaceae; genus Cunninghamia; species Cunninghamia lanceolata. The sequence goes on from BSBN01000516.1 coordinate 3,572,023, forward strand.
TCCTAGTTGCTCAATTCAAATTGTTTTAGCAAGTAAATCAACAAACAATAACCAGATTTTGAAATTGTTGAACTCGAGGGTAATAAAATTAGAATTAATTAGCCTTTTTGTGTAGAGGGAAGTATGAAACTTCAATACTATTGATTCAAATCCCTTCAACCAATTTGCAATTATCAAAGACATGTATGATGGATATGTAAAATTCCTACGATGTTGTAATGTCTCTTGATAATGCACTTGATTGAGTCTTTTCAATGATATCAATATGTGATCTTTAATGTCACCGAGCTTGTCCTTAAATACAAGATCCTAGTTGCTCAATTCAAATTGTTTTGGCAAGTAAATCAACAAACAATAATCAATTTTTGAAATTGTTGAACTCGGGGGTAATAAAATTAGAATTAATTAGCTCTTTTGTGTAGAGGGAAGTATGAAACTTCAATACTATTGATTCAAATCCCTTTGCCAATTTGCAATTATCAAAGACATGTAAGATAGATATGCAAAATGCCTACAATGTTGTAATATCTCTTGATAATGCACTTGATTGAGCCTTTTCAATGAAATCAACACGTGATCTTTAATGTCCTCGTGCTTGTCCTTAAATATAAGATCCTATTTTAGTCGAACACCCCACCTTAAAACGAGTCCTACACTCAAGCAATTAATGATTCTTCCACAATTGACCTGACTTTGTGTATACAATTGAGTTAGTTTTTTTTCCTATTGGGCCATAGGTATGACCATGTCCTTTAGGTAGATTGGTGAATGAATGAATGAATAGCTTTTAACGTTCACGAGGCTAAAAATAGCCTATGGGACCACCAGCCTTGTTTTAGTCTTCTGCAGTTCAATCCTTTTCCTGTTCAAAGTGAGGATGAGCTCCCCAAACTTCACAACATTCTCTTCACTAAATAAACTATGCCAAGATAGAGTTGTCAAGCTATTGGCATACTTGTCCTTGATGTCCTTGAAAACTTCACACTCCATAATAAAGTGTTTTTCTGATTCCACTGCCCCGGTAGTACAGAAAATACACACCCGTTCTTCTCATGTTTCTTGCCCACCTTTTCAAATTCTAATTTTACTACTTCTAAGTTCCACAATTTCAAAAGTTGACTATTGTTTGTCAATTTACTACCAAAACAATTTGACCACTAGGAAAAACCTACCAAAACAATTTGAAAACAATTTGACCACTAGTAAAAAAAAACTAACTCAATTGTACACACAAAGTGAGGTCAATTATGGAAGATTCATTAATTGCTTGAGTGTAGGACTCTTTTAGTGTGGGGTGTTCGACTAAAAAATAGTTGGCCCTTTCAATTCCATCACTGGTGGGGCCCTGGCAGCTCGTTTAGGAATTTCTGTTCCAACACTTGAAATTGGGAACAACATCTTGCTCTATAAGGCCATCTGTTTGGGCATCAACTTTATATATGCTGTGTAGCTGCCCATTGTTCCACAGACAAGCAAAGGATGGAGAAGGTGTTTTCTATGAATGCCGGCAATGGAGACTACAGCTATGCTCAAAATTCCACTTATTGGCAGGTTTGATTTCTCTCTCTCCCTTCTCCAACACCAGTTTTTTTTTAAGGTTGGATTACCTCATTTGGGTTTGCTCTGCTATGCAGAAGAACTCATTATTGAGCGTAAAACCAGCTCTGGAAGAAATCATTAGATCCTGGAAAACCCTATTTGAGTGCGATACAGTGTTGATTGCAGACCTGGGTTGTTCATCCGGGCCAAATGCACTCTTCGTCACTCAATTAATCATAACAGAAATCCGAGACAAATATGCTCAAAAGAGAATTAATGTTCCTGAGTTTCAGCTCTTCTACAACGACCTTCCTTCTTCCGATTTCAATTCACTTTTCAAACTTTTATCAGCTGCGGAAACATCATATTTTGTGGCGGGCGTGCCTGGATCATTTCATAATCGCCTCTTTCCGCTTAACAGTCTCCATTTCGTCCATTCCTCCAACGCCCTCCACTGGCTCTCGAGGGTAATTTCTTTCAGCCAGTTTCTTTATTTGCAGAGAGTATGTATGTATATACTCACTGAGTATATAAAAATGTTTTGTGGTCAGGTTCCCCCAGAGGTAGAGGATAAGAATAGCAAGTGCTGGAACAAAGGAAGAATATACATGTCTGAGCAGGGGCCTGCAGGGGTTGTGGATGCCTATTTTGCTCAATTTCAGAAGGATTTCAATGGGTTTCTCAGAGCACGGGCAAAGGAGGTGGTGAAGGAAGGACGGATGTTTCTGGTCGTTAATGGCCGTTTAAGTGCAGACAGGAGGCGCCTGGCTGCCGCTGCTGTCTATTGGGACTGCTTGGGGTTTGCCATTAAGGACTTGGTCTCACAGGTGCATTCTGTTAAACCTATCTACTCTTAATATTGTTGTAATCAGAAAGATTATTGGGATGTGTGAAGTCGTGATGAGGTGTCCCAAGTTTCCTCTACCCTAGGCCCAATCGCAGGACCTTATCCTCCATTGGCCGCATGTGGTCCTTAACTGATGGTTCTTAACCATCATCATGAGGTGGCATACCTAGTGAGGGTTTTACGCCGTTCCCCTCCATCACACCAACCCTTCCTCTTATGATTGAGGATCCCCCTATTCATTTATTTCCATGATTGATTCAAGTGGGGATAGTCCAGGATGCTACAATAGGGTGTCCTAGAATCTCAACCCTGGGCCCAACAGTAGGACCTTATCCTCTGTTGGCCTCATGTGGTTCTTAACTGATGGTCCTTAACCGTCATCATGAGGTGGCGTACCTAGTGAGGGCTCATTTGTCATTCCCCCTCTTTGCAGTCCTGCCTCATCCTTTCCTTGACCAATTATTGCCAAATTCAAATCATCATCCATAACATCAATAATATCAGTTACTAGTATAATGGTAGATGTAGGTGAATATATATTGATTCATCTTTATATTCATTAAGTATAGATGCAATTATTCCATAGGGGTAGATTAACTTATAGTTCTATTGTCACCTCTATGATTGTATGTATCACATCTGACACACACACACACACCTGGCTGTCTATATTTCTTGGTTCTGCTTTGTATTTCTTTAGATGCTTAGTACTGCCTGCTTGATGCCTTAAAATGCTTCAAACTTAGAATATATATCATTCTTCCTTGTCTTGTTGTTCACTTGATAAATATATCAGAAATATATGTTTAACTCAGAATATATATTTATTCTAACTCAGAAAATATATTTTTATTCTTCCTCTTCTTTGTTGTTATGCTCAGCCACATATAAAATGTATCTTTCTGTCTATGTCCCCTCACTACTACCTTCCTCTCCATAAATATATCTTTACATCTTTATGATGAGAGCCATCCCTTTGAAAGGGTGATGACTCTTCAAAGAATCATGACTTTTTACATAGACTGCTGCCTTTTCAAGGCTGATCGCAACCCTTATTGCTAATTGCTCCCTTTGGATTAGTTTGCAATGATCATTGTCTTTATCCTTGTGGAATCACACCCCTTGGCTGAAGGTATTACTCAGTCCACTTAATCGGTACTTTAACTATTATTTTATCCTTTGCTCAACGTAGACTTTGTCTTACATAAGGTTTGTCTTATATTGAGCGCTCCTTTTATTATTATAAAACCACTCTTTCTATGTATGCAATCATCGCACCTTTATTAAGAGGTTGGCCACCATTCGTTGCTATTAACACACACTTTTGTCATATCTTTAGTCAGCCATTATGCTTGGCAGCGATTAAGGGAAAATTATTTGTCGTTTTATTTAATTGCTGCACCTTATAATATTATTCGTTGCATTTACAAACCTCCCATTTGTCTTTGCTTATTAATCATATCCCTCTCTATGAATTGGATCGATCCTCCTTATACTTGTAAATATATTTATTATATTATAATGATCATACTCATAATAATATTTAATTTAATATTATATTTATATTATTAATATTTATATCTATTGTTTATTAATATTATTTAATAATATATATATTTATTAAATATTAATATATACACAATTATCTCTATCATTCAAATTGATTGAACACCGCATTTCACAAAAGCAACTTCACTGTCTTTTATCATGATGTTTAAATCTTTAATTTAAACAATACCTTAATATTGAGATATCACAATGAGGTGTAAATTCGCTATTGACTGTTTGACCCATTGAAATGGATGATGTTTAAGTAGAAACTACTTAGAATGTGAGAGTGAAAAAACTATGATGCCTAACATTACAAAACCATAGAAAAATGTCTGAGAGTGCCAAGAGTGAAGATCAGAGACATAAGCTCTCGTAAACAACACATATAGATAGTGCTTGTAAAGGCATAAATACAGAGCATTTGAATAGCTTTAGTAAGAATAGCCATAACCCTAAAATCAACTCTCATCATAAGCAGCAGAGTTGATGTAAGGAGATAATGAACAGGACTGGATTACAGCCAAAGAAGCCAACACAACTGAAGAAAAATAGCCATAAACTGAAAGTTGAAACTTGAAACCATCTCCCACTAGACACAGAGCTGCTAAACATAGATTTAATGAATTGGAAACAGAGGACAACCATAGTAGTGCTAAAACTGGAGAGAACCCATGAAGAGAAGATTATGGAAATACAATTTAATAAATGGGGGCCTTTATCTTCAAGAGAAATACAATTCACTTGTGAGTGGGCATCTAACAAAAACATAGTTTAAACATAAGAGCTTAGTATAGTTGGTGGGATCACAAGTAGAGAGCTTGTGATCCCACTATTATTTGAACAATGATATGACTCAACCAATACACTGTATTCTTAACAATAATTGTAGTTAATTGTTAATTAAATAATTTATTTGAAATTATAAACTTATATAATTGTTGGGCAGATTCATTTTATAATAAGTTTTATATTGCATTTTATTTATATTAATAAATGAAATTAAAAAAAAAATAATAATATAACATTATAAATTATGTTTCTTAATTAAATTGTATGTGGGGATGATGTAGTCTGATTAGAATGTTTTTTTATTATGGTAAGATGCAAAACTAGGGTGTAAAACCCTTTAACAAAATGCCACAACTGACAGCAAAATAGGCCCCATAGGCCACAAACAACAAAAAGACAACACACTAACAGAAGCTAAACATAAAAGAGGTTATACAAAATAACTAGAACCATAACCAAAAACAAATAGAACATAGGAAAAAAAATACTTGAGAAGTTGGTTCCAGTCTTGCTTGAGGAAACCAAACAACTCATCATTACTAACAACAGTCTTTGAAGCAAAACCATGCATGGAACCTTCAATGTCTTGGACCATAGCCAAGGAAGTAGCAGCCCAGTGAGTGACCTTCGAGCACACAGTGGTCATGATTCTCATCTTGTCCTCAACAGTGTCCATCCTTGTTTTCAACTCAACCATCTCGCCTTTGACTTGACTGCAACTCCCACACCCATCCTGACTCACAACAACTTTGTCAAAAATCTCCACATCATTCTGATCTGAATCAGTTTCCTCATCCTCTATGTCATAAAAGGAATTATTGAGATCCTCATATAAATTGGCCCCTTCCTGAAAATCAAGCTGCTCCGGAGTGAGTTTTAGCCTCCTTAATTTCCACCTCTTCTTCGGGTTCAGAAGTACTTGAGTAATCTACTATTTTCACCATGGGGGTTTTTAATTCATGCCAACCTACTCAACCTATGGATACTGGGTCTCTTGGAGGTAGTGCCACTGCTGAACTTTTTACCCTCCTTACGAGCTGTGCCTTTCTCCTTCAAAATAGTTGTCTCCACCTTCTCCTGATCCTCACCTTTATGGTTATCTTCAGTAGGAGATTCCTCAGTCACCACCTCTGCATCCCAGGAAACATAACCCTTGTGTTTTTTATTCTTCATAGGCTTTGTAGCCCCAGATAGACTACCCTTCCTCTTATTCCTCTTCATGTCACCTGAGTAGGAAGAACTATTTTTCAGATCACATAACCCTTCGATAGCAGCCTGTTGTGGAGAATTTTTGGGGGTTCCAGGTAGGGTTTAACATCTGGAGGAGATGGTTTAGCAAATGGGGCCATAGTGGTAGACACATTCTTCTTGACGTTCAGGGCATAATTAGCAGAATTCTGGGTTTTCATTTTGGATTGGGAGCTTAGGGAACCAGCAGTGTGGGCCACAAAATCTAGGGGGCCCATAAACTGCGGGGGGGAGGGGGGGAGCTTCATAGGGGACCTACTTGTCATCTCCTTGGGAGGACTAGCCCCAACCTTGACAAGAAGGTTAACATTTTCACTAGGCTGGTCATCTTGCACCTCTTCAATCAAATAGGCCTTGATGGGTTTGGGGGGAAGGAGTGTGAGATGGAACTAATAAAGCCGAAAGATTAAACCCTAATGCAGGGGAGTGACAACACTGGGATTGCTAGCATATGTTGTTTTGGCCAATTTAACATAAGCTTCAAGCAAAGAGAACAAATAGAACGAGAAATTGACAAGGACCTTGTGACAAAAGTGATTCGAGAGGGCATAATGGTAATGATAAAAACATTTGAAATGACCCTCAAGGGTCACATATTTCATCAAAAGGAGGCCCACCTTATCCCAAGGTGGGATGAGAGTGGCACGTTTGAAGTCACCTTGCAGCTGAACTTACTTTTCACCTTCTTTGTAGAACATATTCATGCTTTCAAGATCTTGAACCTTGATTTATTTTTTTAAGCGCTTCTTGGTGGAGGACAAGCCTGTAGCTTGGGCTATGATGTCCTCTCTAACCTCAAATTGAACCCTGCCCACCTAGACTATTCTCAAATGCCAGGACATGTCGAATTGCATTGACAAACTCTCATCAAAGCCATTTAGACACTCTAGGAAAGGAGTAAGACCACCTTCGTAGCAAATACTCCAAAGCATGTTATCCGCCCTGAAATCTGCACACGATATAGGCTCAGTTCTCACTTTGTCACCCGCATGACAAGTTTGCTTGCAACCCAGTTTGAAGGGGTAGTCTGCTGAAACAAGAATAGCCAAAGGCAACTGATAATTTTAATGAGCTTTCTAACATTGCAGTAGAGAGGCGAGTCCTTACATTCTTTACACTTGCTCCGATGGATGTGCACTTCACTCAAACTATCCTTACTAGCCCCTTCCCAATCCAACTCAATATTGCTATAATTATGAACTCTGCTCATAGGATCATTGGGGAGGGCTGCCATCATGTGAATCTGGAAAGGCTGTGGTCCACCTTGGTAGAAGCCACGTGAATCTTCTGAGTTGGCCATAGATGAAGTGGCCGAAAATGAAGTGGCATTCCTTAAACTTGTTCGATCCAGTAGACGTCACCATGCCCATCATGAGGTTGACTCCTCCATGCATCACAAGAGTCCCCCCTTTTATCACCCTACCAGCTCTAGGAATATATATCAAAATATATTCACATAATGGAGATAACCATTTAAGGACAATCATTGAGAGGTAGACTTTGGGCCCCCAAACATAGGCACTCTCCAGAGTTTCGAGGGAGGATATTAGAGTTCCTCCAACAACTATTAGGGAATATATTAATTCCCTTTTATCTTCCTTAGCACTTCCAAAGAAATAGGTAAGATGTTAGCTTTTCCCATAACTCCATCTTACCTTTCCTCTAATTAGGAGCCTTTATATTAACAATATGCCAAATTTTGTCATTAGTAGAGATCTTGACACACAAATTATTCCTAGAGTGTGAGAGATATTCTCCCTTGACAGTATTCTTGTTCCTCATCAAACCCATGCCCCCAGAAGCTCTAGTAGCATCACTGGTATAGAGAACAACATTTGGCCAGAGACCTTTAACAATAGCTTGGAAGCTATCCACCCTCATTTTAACCTTCTGAAGCAACAGACTATCAATTTTGTGATCAAAGATACAGTTCTTGACTAAGAATTACACGTGGGAACTATTAAGTTCCTAGATATTCCATGAGAGAATCCTCATTTTCATATCTTTTTGGAGGTAATCTCTAAAGTCCTTTGTCTACCCATCGCTATGTCCTTGTTGACTTCCCTCTATCTAGTTTCTCTTTGGGAGGGTTTGCCTACCTTAGAATCCACACCCACATCAATAGTCTTACCTATATTTCAGCCTTCTTTCTTAGTTGTAGTCCATCCCGATCAATGTTGGACTTGCTAGTTCCAGCTCCCAGGGTTAAGATGAAAGGGTTATCTCTCAAGGTAGAAGTATCCAAAAGATTGTTTCCAGTCCTCCCATTTAACATTGGACTATCAATCTGTCTTGAGGCAGGCTCTAGAACAAAATCTATCATAACCCCAATAGTCTCACCAATGTTTTGCTCAGGGCTAGTAGAAGCATTATTGAGGATCTCTCTATCTTCCAAGTCCCCATGAGGGGTAAGAGGGTTATCTATTTTTTGTAGATCCACCTGCTCAGATGTAGTTGTTCAACAGTTGTTTGGGGTTTGTTGATCCCCTCATGCATAATAGGCTTAGTAGCCTCCTAAGGCTCATCAGCACTATGGTTTGTAACACTATTATCTTCCTTCTCTTCCCCCCCCCCCCCTACATAGCTCTTTTTGAGGGGAGCTACTAATGTTTAGGATATCTTCCTTGAAAGGGTAGTCTTCTTCATCCCTATTCTCAAGGACCCCTTTGTCGGTCGCGTCTTTTTTGGGGCCTTGAATTGGGTTATCAGATGTCCTTTTTTTATTATAGTTTCAACAAAAGATTGTAGAATTTTCATATTGAATGGTCTGGGACCACTGGCCATACTTAGATTCTAAGGTAATAGAGGTGGGCAGATATCAACACTGACATAGAAATGAGCAAAAACTAACCTAGATTTATCTTTTATAGTGTTGTTCAAAGCAATAAAGTGTCTGAAGGTTTTAGCAATCTAGATGAACACTTCTTCATCCTAGCTCCAACAAGAGACCTAGTAATCTGACCCACACAGGAGCAGTCTTGTTGAGATCTGCAGTAGCATCGAAGCCAGGCCTCCACTTGCAGATAGATAGGTTGTGCTTGCCATACATCCAATGACCTCTCACAAGAATGGAGGAAAGATCCTCTCTGGAAGTGAATTTGAAGAGCAACAGTCCCCCTGCCATGGCACTAACAGACACACTTCCCTTCAATCTCCATTTAGCTGCCACCCATCTCCTAATCAAATCAATGTTTGGTCTAAAGGAAAAAAAAATTCCCACCAAAGATTGTTCCATCGAGCAAACAATCCTCTCCACTATGAATTCTGGGAGTTTAAGGCTAGATCCATTAACTGTCTCCAACAGTTGTGTGCCGACTCGTGGGCTCACATAATCTTTGTCCCCCAGAAGCGCATTTTTTCATGCTTTAGAAACCAACGCATCAACTTGGGACATGGGTTTAGAAGGGCAACCTGAAGATGCACCTGTAACAACCCGTACTGAAGGGAAGTGGGGTGGGTGCCTAGGGGCCCTCCAAAGTCCCTTGCAACCATGACCAATTTCAAAAATCAAAAGAGCAAGAACATGGGTTGCAGAGCATTTTTGCAGTGTGGTCTAAAAAGATGGTTAGTGTGATTAAAATGTTGATGATAAAAACACACACAGTTTAATCTAAAAGCACCCAGTTTCAATTATATGGATTGTGGAAATATCATATCACATTACAAATATTTCTATAATAAAATTATTCACATATAACATCTTAAATAATCACAATTATAAATTACATTCTTATCATTTTCTTGTAGGGAAAACCTCTTATATATTCATAATTATGAGAAATGCTTATGACATGTTAAGCATTGTCTTGTTCATGTTTTATATACTTTTGACCACTTAACTTTATTAACTTTTAGTGCTATGTGTTGTGCTAGATCTATTTCTTCTAGCCTCTGTTATGTTGTTCATTCAACTATTCACTGTAATTATTCTGCTTATTTCAATTTAAAAAATAAAAAAACTTTAGTAACTTTCTTTTTAAAAAGTTCTCAATTTTTTATGTTGTAATAAGTTATTTTTTAGGTTTTTTTTTGCCCTCAATTTTAAAAAATTACTATTGTTTGATCTAATATTTTGAATCTTATATAAATTAATACTTTATATTGTTTGTGTTACTTCTCCAATCTTTACCTAAGATTACACTATATTACTATATATATTTGTCTTTATTTAAAATTAAATTATGTTCCTTTTACAATGATTTTGAGATAAGTCACATTCAATGGAAGCTATCCATTAGTAGCCTACTTTTCATGAGCAAACAAGATACATGTTATGGTCAATATATATAGCATATATATAGCATGTTTATGTTTAGCCAACCTTCCTTCTTTTCTTTTTATGGATAAATCATAGGTTAAATATGTTGTTTTTAATTCAAACTATTAGTTTTTTTTTTTGACATATTTTTATTTAATATATATTGTAGAAATTTGTGAAGAATGTTTATGTTTAGTCATCCTTCCTTCTTTTGTTTTTATGGATAAATCATAGGTTAAATATGTTGTTTCTAATTCAAAATGTTAGTTAATTCTTGATTTTTGACTTATTTTTATTTAATATATATTACAGAAATTTATAGAAGAGGAAAAACTAGATTCGTTCAACATACCATATTATGATGCATCTTCAGATGAGTTGAGAAGTGAAGTGCATAAAGAAGGCTCCTTTACCATTGTGGGACTTGAGGTCATTGTTGGTTATCATAATATAGAGAAGCATGATAATAATGACAAGGGAAGATTTATTTCTAAACAAATGAGAGCAATTTCAGAGAGTTTAATTTCATATCATTTTGGAGAAGAGATGGTAGATGCTATCTTCAATCGATATGCAGAAATCCTTGCAACCAACATCAAGCAAATCGAGGAACTTTTGAAACAATCAACTAAGATTGCTTTAACACTAGAACGGACTATCTCTACTTAAAAAAGAAGCCACCAACAACAATATATAGATGCTAAAATATTAGCAAATTATAAACAAATAAAATAAAACTTACCAAGGTGCTTTCCATTTGGCACACAATTTATTGTTCTTCACATTATTCTTACTCAAGACTCTCAAATTTAAAGGCATATATACATAAATAAGCATGATAGCTATATCTATGGGTTCATTGGGATAAGTCTTTATTGTCATTTTCTATATCACAAAAGAAATTTAAAATTGGTGGATGATGTGTTTAGTATCAAACTATGTTGATAGAAAAGAGAAATATTCCTAACTAAATTCTTCAAGGTGAATTTAATATTTTTCTTTGTATTAAAGAAAGATCCTTGGATTAAATGGATGAGTCAAACATGACATCTAGCTTCCCTTTTGCTTTTTATTTCCCTTTAGACAAAGTTAAAACAATTCACTGGGCTAACTTTACACAAACTCATATAAAGCCTTTGTGTAGGGGAAAAGAGAAGTCTTGTTTAATCATTAAATACTAAATGTGTCCATGTAATTTCAAGTTGTAACATTCCTCTCATTTCTTTGTGAGTTCAGGATGTGTTTCAATTTTATGATAAAATTGGATAAGCTTTATTGAGTTATATTGAGTGTAAAGTGTTAATGTATTGTGTGCATAATGTGTGATTGCATTGCCATGGTTAATTGTTTAAATGTGATTATATGATTATATTATTCCTAACAATGCTGCTAAGGTATGTGTGGCAATATTATGATGTGTGATATAGGTATAGATATGGAAGAAGATGAATTAAGATTGGTGTTGAAGTGTCTTTAAATGATCCAATTGTGTGGATAATTAAATTTTAAATTAAACTAAGATAAATAATTAATTGAAAATAAATTAATTAGTGTCTTAGTTAATTCATTTGAGTCCATAGAAGTAATTCTATTTATTTATTTGATAGAAAATAAAATAAATAGATAATTAGAAATAAATTAATTAGTGTATCAGTTAATAAATATATTTGATAATTAATTCTTGAGATTAATTAGAAAATAAAATAAAGAAACAAAACAATAAATTGTTTTAATTATTTATTTGATGTTTAGATTTTATTTTGAGTTAACTAGCATACCTATATATCTAAAGTACATCGAGAGATATCCTTCTCAAGGCGCCTAGTTTTTAATCATTAATCCTAACATTAGGTGCCTCGAAAAGGATATCTCTCGACGTACTTTAGATGAAAGGAAGCAATGTATGCAGAACACACTTCCTACACCAACCTAATGAGGGGAGATGTATGCAATTTTTTTTAATCCTTACAATTGTAGCAATGTTAAGCATATAACATAAAGATTACAACAGCAACACAACACATAAAGAGAGTGACACAAGATATATCATGGGGAAAACTTTTTTAGGTAAACAACCCACACTCTAAAACCTGCACAATATATTATCGAAACAATAACAATTTACAATACACTTGCAATGCAAGTTCTTCAAATGTCATTTCTGGAGTGATTCCGATAGCATAACAGTACCTGTACATCAACTATGCAACTACAACTCCAAAACTATGCAATATATAGAGATACAAGGCAATATTGAGAAGCCTCTAGAGATAGGTGTCCATCTTGGCCACATGGCCATTTTCCCACATCAAAGAACACTTGTCCAAGTTGCAAATATCTTTGTTACATCTATCATAACATGGCAGATTTGACTTCCCAAGGATAGACCACTCCATACTAAAAATAGGCAATGACAGATGCTCTTACGCATCTTACAACTGTCATAAAAAATTGCAACATGACAACACTTAATGTTGTAAGAGAATCCATCATCCATGACTAAAAATAGCATATTCCTCTTACAACATGTCATAGCCCAACTTGGGTGCCCAAAGATGCCTTTCTCTCATGCAAAGATACTCTCCAACACTTGTCCCCACTTGTCATAGGAATCTCTATACTTGGCTCTTACACGTCATAGATTCTGTCATATGGAATATCCTCTTCCACATACCAAAAGATGCCAACACATGGCATATTAGTGCCACCTCAAATGGGATGCCCAAATCCATGTAAGTTTGACTTGACCATCCAAGTCACATTCCAAGTAGGATGACATGTCACAATGCCACCTCAACTAAGTGACCAAACTGAATGTGCAAGTAAATACAAAATTAGGTAATAAATAAATACACAATTAAATAAACTTCTAAGAATTTGCAAAGGTTGAGACACCTTAATTCCCAACATTCTCTCACTTGTCAAACACCTTGCAAAAGCCAAAAGAATGACAAGATTTAACTACTAGGGGCCAAGAGGACCATAGACTCCAAACACCATGTAAACTTCTGTGTGCCCACAGGTTTAGTCAATGCATCTACAACATTCTTCAAAGTGTCTACTTTCTCCAATATCACCTTCCCATCTTCTACCATAGCACGAACAAAATGATACTGAACATCAATGTGCTTTGTTTTAGCATGGAAAGTAGGATTCTTTGCTAAGCAAATCACACTTTGACTGTTACAATAGATAGTAATATGTCCTACATCAAAACCAATATCTGAACACAACCTCTTAAGCCAAATGGCTTCCTTACAAGCATGAGTTGCTGCCAAGTACTCTGCTTCTATCATGGAAAAAGCAACCACAGGTTGTCGCTTACTCATCCAACTAATAGCACCACCAAACATGGTAAACACATCATCATTGGTGGATCTCCTACTGTCAATGTCACCTGCCCAATCAGTATCCACAAATCCACAAATACTCAGAATGCTAAGGTCTTATAGGATAACCATGATAACATAGGGAATACTTGGAAGTACCCCTCAAATATTTGAACACTCTCTTCACCGGATCCTAATGTACCCATCTAGAATTAGCTATAAACCTACTAAGGACTCCCACTACTTGGCAATGTCTGGTCTTGTACATACCATAACATACAACAAACTACCAACTACACTAGCATAAGGTACTCTGCTCATATCCTCCATCTCAGAAGGAGACTTTGGACAATCATTCATAGATAACTTTGTCCCCAATGAAACAGGAACACACAATGGTTTGCAATCTGCCATGCTAAATCTCTCCAACACGGTCTTCACATACTTACTTTGGCTTAACCAAAGTTTTATTATTGCTCTATCTCTTCTGATCTCCATCCCAAGGATGTACCTAGTTGCCCCTAAGTTTTTCATTTCAAACTATGCTGACAACTGAGACTTCAAATCAGAAATTACATTCTTACCTTTCCCAATCAGCAACATATCATCAACATACAGTGCAATAATGAGAATACGATCATTGTCAAACTTGTAATACACACAATGATCTGATTTCGATCTCATAAATCTAATGGAAAACACAAAGGCATCAAAATTCAAGTACCACATCCTAGGAGATTGTTTCAAACCATACAAAGACTTCTTTAACTTGCAAACCAAATTTTCTTTACCTTTCACCACGTAGTGCTCAAGCTGTGACATATAAATTTCTTCCTCCAAGTCACCATGAAGGAAAGATATCTTCACATCCATTTGTTCCACTTCTAAGTCAAAAGCTACTGCAAGAGATAACATGAACCGAATAGATGTCAGCTTTGCAACGAGAGAGAAAATTTCACCATAATCAATTCCCTCCACTTGTGAATACCCCTTCGAAACCAATATGGCCTTGTACTTCTCAACACTGCCATTTGCTCCAAATTTATTTTTGAACACCCATTTGCATCCAATAGGTTTCCATCCATCAGGCAAAGGCACAAAGTCCCAAGTTTTATTCTTCTCTAAAGAAGTCATCTCATCCTCCATGGCCTCCTTCTAGGAACCAACATCTTTCATGTCCATAGCCTCTATCACAGTTCTAGGCTCATTAATGTTAGTAATCAAGGCATAAGCACAACTAGAATCTAGCAATGTATAACCAAACCTTTCAGGTTGCTTCTTGATTCATGTGGACCTCCTTAAAGGATGAGGTGGAGGTTCTACTTCTTCTTCTGAACTTTTAGAGCTGCTAGAGCTCTCTTCATTATCAAGTCCAACAAAATCTTTTGGTTCAGTCTTCTCAGGGGTAGAATGAAACTGAACCACATCCTATTTGTTTTCTTTTTCTTCTGGCTGTAGAACAATAAGAGAAGGTGTTAGCTCTCTAAAAATAACACTTCTGCTATATAACACTTTTTCATCCACATGATCCCAAATCTTGTACCCTTTCACACCGACACCATAGCCATTGAAGATACACTTAACTGCCTTGTTCTCCAATTTTGACCTCTTCTCCTTAGACACATGTGCATATGCCTCACAAACAAAAACATGAAGACGTCTTAACAAGGGATTCTTACTAGACCACACCTCCATGGGTGTCTTATCAATGAGCGCTAAGGTAGGAGACCTGTTAACCATGTAGCAAGCAGTAGCTACAACTTCATCCCAAAACTTATGTTCAAGGCTAGCACCACTAAGCATAGTCCTAGCCCTCTCCATCAACATTCTATTCATCCTTTCTATAACTCCATTTTGCTGTGGGTTATAAGGAGTTATCTTATGTCTTTCAATCCCATACTCTTTACAGAACTTGTCAAACTCTGTGGAACAAAACTCACCACCGTTATCAGTTCTCAAACACTTAATCTTTTTACCAGTCTGATTCTCTATAAAAGCTTTAAACTCTTTGAATTGACTAAAGAATTTAGATTTGCTTATGAGAAAATAAACCCATGTCCTTCTACTGTAATCATCGATGAACGATACAAAATATAATGATTTAGAAATTGAAGGAACATTCATAGGACCAAACACATCAGAATGAATAAGATCCAAAACACTAGAAGACTTGTGAGAACTAGAGCAAAATTGAACACAGTTTTGCTTTCCATATATATAATGTTCACAAAAGTTGAACTCGAGATTATAATCATTTAACCCTTCAATGAGGTTTTCATTTTTTAGGGATCTACAACCCTTCTCACCAATGTGACCAAGTCTCTTATGCCACAACATTGTCTTCTTAGCAAGGAGTTTCATTTCCAAAGCATAAGCACCCTTAGGTACCCAAAATGCACTACCATCAGAAGTTGGAGCAACACATTTCTTCGCTGCTAATTCCAATGGTGAGGATGAAGTGACTGAAGCTCTTTTCTTCAAATCAAAAGAACTATTACACTGTGTAGTGCATGCATCCAACTGAAATAGATTACCTCTCCGAGTACCCTTAGCAAGCACCATAGATCCTCTTGTCATCTTGCATCCTCCATTCGAGAAGACAACCTGCACACCTGCATCATTCAATTTACTTACAGAGGGCAAGTTTCGTGCTAAACCAGGGATGTGCATAACCCCATTGATCCCCTTCACTCGTCCATCAGGGAATCAGATCAAGACTCTTCCACAACCAACTATTTTTAGGTGAGAGTCATCACCCAAGTACACCTTCCCATTGTTGAACTCTTCATATGTTGTGAACCAACCTCAATGTGATGCCATGTGGAAGGAAGCACTAGAGTTAATCAACCACACATCATCTGATGCATGGGTGGCCAAGGCAGCAAT
Organism: Cunninghamia lanceolata; assembly: GCA_027924645.1. Taxonomy (NCBI): domain Eukaryota; kingdom Viridiplantae; phylum Streptophyta; class Pinopsida; order Cupressales; family Cupressaceae; genus Cunninghamia; species Cunninghamia lanceolata. The sequence continues at coordinate 3,588,470 of BSBN01000516.1, forward strand.
AAAAGCATCACCGTCATCATGAGATTTGTCAGAATCTGAATCAGACGTGTTCTTTTTCTTTTTCTCCTCCTTGCACTCCTTTCAAAAGTGCCCAGTTTTTCCACAGTTCCAACCTAGTGCCTTGGACTTTCCACGAGATTTGGATCTCCCACGAGATTTGGATTTTCCCTTTTCAACTTTCTTGTCCTTTTTCCCTTTCTCTTTGGGTCTACCACGAACTGCAAGAGCCTCCTTTGCTGATTTAGAAGACTTTCTCCGCATCTCTTCAGATAACAATGAAGACACCACTTCATCCATCTTGAAGGTGGTTGTAGTACTTCCAATGGCCATGACAAGGTGATCCCATGAGTCTGGCAGAGAACAAAGTAAGGTCATGCAACGATCCTCCTCCTCCATCTTTACACCAATGGATTTCAACTGTGCAACATGTTAAAGGCATTCAGGTGGTCTGCAACTGATCCTCCATCTTCCATCCTTAGAGAATATAGCTTCTTCCATAGGAATATTTTTTTAATAAGGGATTTAGCCTAATAAACATCACCAAGTTTTGTCCACAGCTCCTTCGTGGTCTTCTCCATGAACATTCAATAGGATGGAATTGGCTAAACAGAGTCTCACAAGACCCTTAGCTTTACGATCTTTGAGATCCCAATCTACATGTGCCATTACCATTGGTTTTGTACCAGAAATTATTTCCCATAGGTCTCTATCAACAAGCATGTCTTCCATTTTGAGTTTTCACAACTCGAAATTGCTGCCATTAAACTTTTCCAATTCTATTCTTCCAGATGCGGCTGCCATCTTTTTCCTGCACCAACCTAATGAGGGGAGATATATGCAAATTCTTTTTAATCCTTACAATTGTAGTAATGTTAAACATATAACACAAAGATTATAGAAGCAACACAACACATAAAGAGAGTGACACAAGATATATCATGGGAAAAACCTTTTCAAGCAAAAAACCCCACACTCTAAAACCTGCACAATGTATTATTGAAACAATAATAGTTTATAATACACTTGTAATGCAAGTTCTTCCAATAGTCTTCAAATGTCATTTCTAGAGTGATTCCAACAACATAACAGTACTTGTACATCAACTATGCAACTACAACTCCAAAACTATGCAATATATAGAGATACAAGGCAATATTGAGAAGCCTCTAGAGATAGGCGTCCATCTTGGCCACATGGCCATTTTCCCACATCAAAGGACACTTGTCCAAGCTGCAAATATCTCTCTTACATCTGTCATAACATGGTAGATTTGACTTCCCAAGGATAGACCGCTCCATGCTAAAAATAGGCAATGACAGATGCTCTTATGCATCTTATAGTTGTCATAAAAAAAAAAACATGACAACACTTAATGTTGTAAGAGAATCTATCATACATGACTAAAAACAACATATTCCTCTTACAACATGTCATAGCCAACTTGGGTGCCTAAAGATGGCTTTCTCTCATGCAAAGATACTCTCCGACACTTGTCCCCACTTGTCATAGGAATCTCTATACTTGGTTCTTACGCATCATAGATTTTGTCATATGGAATATCCTCTTCCACATACCACAAGATGCCAACACATGGCATATTAGTGCCACCTCAAATGGGATGTCCAAATCCATGTAAGTTTGACTTGACCATCCAAGTCACATTCCAAGTAGGATGACATGTCACAATGCCACCTCAACTAAGTGACCAAACTAAATGTGCAAGTAAATACAAAATTAGGCAATAAATAAATAAACAATGCTAGGAATTTGCAAAGGTTGAGACACCTTAATTACCAACATTAGATATATTTTTTTAAATATAGGTATGCTAGTAGCATTCAAAGCAGCAAGCCTAATTCTAACTATATTATATATCTTAAGAATTATTATAATTATATAATATAATATTATAATATAGGTTAGATATATTATCATAATATTTTATACAATTATTATATATATATATATTTGGTAAGAGGAGCTATTTCTAGCCCCAAGCCAAAGGTCACAAGGGGGACCTCCTCCCCATCAACATATTCAACTAAGAAACCATTTATTCAATGTATTGAACTTAGAAACCACATAGAAACCACATATATGTTACTTGGGGGATTCAAACTTGGATCTCCATCTTGAGAACCTTATGGCCTTGCCATTTAAGCACAACCCCTTTCACAATATAGTTTAGATATATTATTATAATATATTATATAATAATTATATTATATAATTATATAATATTATAATTATATATTTAAAAAACATAGCTCTAATTTAACCCAAACCCTGATCGTAATTCAAGCCTAACCATAACCTTCATACTAACCTTAACCATAATTATAACCCTAACCCTAACTCTAATTTTAACATTAACCCTAATTATAATCATAACCCTAATTCTAACCCTAGCCCTAACCCTAATTCTAACTCTAACCCTTATTGTAAAACTAAACATTGCTCTAATTTTAACCCTAACCCTAACGTGACCATAATTCAAACCCTAGCCCTAACTTTAATACTAACCTTAACCCTAATTCTAACTCTAACCCTAACTATAATTTTAACCCTAACCCTAACTATAACTCTAATTCTTATCCCAATTCTAATAGTGAGCCATCTTAATTCTAACCCTAATTCTAACAATAAACCTAACCTTAATACTAACCCTGATTCAAATTCTAAACCTAATTATAATTATAATCCTAACATGAACCGTGACCCTAATTCTAACCCTAGTCATAAGCCTATATGTAACCCTAGTTCTAACCCTATTTGTAATTCTAACCAAAAATGTATCCCTAATTCTAAACCTAACCCTAATCCTAACACTAATCCTAAGTCTAACCCTAACCATAAAATTAATTCTAACACTGATGCAATGCCTAACCCTAACCCTAACCTTAATTCTTACCCTAACCCTAATGCTTATTATAACCCTAACCCTAGTTTTAACCCTTATTCCCATTGTAATTGTCATCCTATTTCAAATTGTAACCCTAATTCTAACTATAAAATTTCTAACCCGAATCTTAACCCTAATTCCAACTATAATTCTAACCCTAACCCTAATTATAACCCCTAACTCTAATTATAACCCTAATTCTATCTCTAACCCAAACCCTAACTTGATTATTGTAAGTGTAGTTGCAACATCTAAACAATATTATTTTAATCCTAACCTTAATCCTAGAACTAATATTACTATAATTATACATTATATATATTGTTAATAATATTATATATATTATTAATCATAATTCTAAACCTAACCCTAATTTTAGTCCTAATTATGATTCTAACCCAAACCTTAACCTTAATTATACTCCTAACCGTAACTCTAATTATAACCCTAACCCTAATTCTCATTGTAATTGTCACCCTATTTCTAATTGTAACCCCAATTCTAACTGTAATCCTAACACTTATCCTAACCATAATTATAACCCTAACCCTAATTCTAACATTAACCCTAATTATAGTTGTAACCCTGAACCTAACCCCAACCCTAATTGTAATCCTAACTATAACTCTTATTCTAACCCTAACCCTAATTCTAACCCTAAAAATAGTTCTAATTTTCACCATAACCCTGATCATAATTCAAACCCTAACCCTAATCTTAATACTAACCTAATGCTAATTGTAACTCTAACCCTAAGTCTAATCATAACGTTAAACCTAATTATAGTTGAACCCTAATTCTAACCCTAACGCTAACCCTAATTGTAATCATAATCCTAAACCTAACCCTAACCCTAATTGTAACCCTAACTCTAACCCTAAACATAGTGTCATCATGAGGGATTATGCCCTGAATGCTAAGCATTTACAAGCTTGGCAATCCCATGCAACATGGGAACATTGTTAGACTATGGGTTTATCTATTTTGAGAATGGACCTCTGAAAGAGCTATCTCCCTTTAACATACCCCTTTGGATCTATAAATTGATGGAGAAAAGAGATAGAAGAAAACTTGAACAAACTGAAAACTGGACTTTAAAATCTATCTAAAGGGGTGATGCACCAATATTTTGATTTAAAACTGATAGGGAGGGACTCTAGAATGTCAATTCTACCTATCTTGAATCAATTCAAGACTCTGGACAACTCTGGCCTCTCTACCAATTCAAGTGCTCAAGACATCTTTCTACACAAAAATGTCTGCTAAATTCCTCAACTCTTTGCAGAGATGGAAAATTCTATCACTTTACTTGGTGTGGGACACATTCCTTGTCCTCACTACTTCCAAGATACTTCCTCAAGAGCACATAACTTTTCTGAGCCCGTTGTTCACCCTTCTCTCTCTATTCAAGGGTCTTGACTGCTTGGTGCTCACTTTCTCCCTCTCTGTTTTCCACCCCTGCAAGTCTATTCACCTACTTGTTTATCTAGCCGGACTCCTTACTGAGCTCACCTAGAACAAGCATGCATTGCCTCTAGTCGACAATCCAACCATCCCACAAAAGAAAAACAAACAAAAGGCATGGCTCTGCTTGATGGCCTCCATACTGTATAGAGGAACTTGAGGGACATCAAGTCAGAGTCATGGTTTGCAAAAGAGAACAAAATTACAGAAAAGGAAATGACTAATCTACCTCAGAATAACAAACTGAAAACTGTACAAAAATATAATATTGGTTGAACTGCTGAATTGGATTTTTATTCAAAATTGTTCTTACATCAAAATGCTTCTCAAAATCAAAATCTTCCCCGAACCCATTACAGAGCGAATTCTACATCTTATAGTTATCTCATGTTCATTATAGGACATTTTAGTTCTCAGACCGGTTCGTATTCTAACTACCTCGGTTCAACTCTATGCTATCGTTCCATCGTGGGAACTCTATCTTCAGTCTGGGCGATAGCCCGATATTAGCTTTCCTTCTCTGTGATCGGAAATGGTCACCGTTGTGGTCTATTTTTCCACCTTTGTTCTCCCCGATATCCAAGCTTCCTGCCGATGAGTCCAACGTCACCTTGCTTAGTGTTACTTTCGTTCATCAGTGTGACAACCACCATCGGCAAGCTCCAAACTTCTGCTGCCGATATACCATCTCTCTCCGATGGAAACTTCCCTTCTAGCTTATCGGTGTGACCTTCAACCTCGGCGAAACCTTCTCTTCATTCCCCGATATCATATCTCACACCGATATGTTCATAATCACTTCGCTATTGGCCAGACCTCCTATCGTCGGCCACACTTTCATATCTCCTCCCGATGACTCTTCTCACTCCGATGGATAGAATCATCGGCCAGACTTAACCTGTCGATGTAACTTTCTTTTTGTTCACTGATCTCAATACTCCTACCAATATGTTAACCCCAAACTTCTCCATCGGCCAGACTTATCATCATCAGTAGCCTTCGAATTTGTTATCCTGATGTGGGATCTCTCGCCGATGAACATTGCCGATATATTGTTTTATCAGTGGGACACCTACTATCGATATAACTTCATAAAACTTTGCTGATGAGTTCTCTCACTCCGATGGATCCAATTTTGAATAAGCATAAATTAATTAACATGCTATCAAATGAACCTACGCTTGCATCAGGCCCGCGCCTTCCTAAGGAAAATCAAAAACATCACACCAAAAATGTGCAAGTATATACATGGGTTCCAAACCCTTGGTGCTCCTGCACCATACTCCCCCTGCGCGGAAGAAGTCAAGTCACCTCCGGTGACAACAAGGCAAAATCAATGCCCCGTTTCTTGAACTCAGACTCTGCAATCCAGGTAGCCTCTGCAACTAGCAACTGTTTCCACTTGATAAGATGCTCCATATACACACCATGTCTGGTCTATTTCTGCACTCGAGAATCTAGAATTCTCTCAGCCTGTGGTTTGAGTTTAGATGGCAAGGTCACATCACTTACTATTTGTACAGTTTCTGAACTAGATTCCCCTATTGCTGGATGAGGACCTTTATAATGTACCAGGTCCTGAACATTGAACACTGGTGAAATTGCCAAGTCTACTGGTAAATCAATCCTATAAGCATTGTTGCCATATTTGTTCAGAATTCTGCAAGGACCAATCCGTCTCATCTGTAATTTAGTTGGCATCCCTTTCTGTAATCTGGCTTTGTTCAAATGAACCATGACTAAATCACCAACTTCAAACTGAAAATCCTTCCTGTGTGCATCTACCCTACCCTTGATTTTCTACGTATTTTCCATCAATTGCTGCTTCACTTGGTCATGAATCTCCTTCATAGACTGTGCAAAATCTTCTGCATGACCACTTCTAAACTCCATGCCTCCAAGATGTTGGAGTTCACATACACCTCTAGGATGCATTCCGTACACTATCTCAAATGGACTTTTGCCAGTAGTCCTATTCACACTGTCATTATAGGCAAATTCTACCTAATAAATGACTTGATCCCAACTCTGTCCATATTCTTTTGTTAAACACCTTAAAAGGTTGCCCAATGTCCTGTTCACCACTTTTGTTTGGCCATCTGTCTGTGGATGATATGCTGATCCAAAAGACAGATTTGTTCCTAACCTCTACCATAAAGTTTTCCAGAAATGCCCCATGAACTTAGCATCTTTGTCAGACACAATGCTTGCTGGAAGTCCATGAATCCTTATCACTTCTCTGAAAAACAAGTGTGCTATATGACTGGCATCATGAGTCACTTTACAGGGAATGAAATGACTCATCTTGCTAAACCTATCCACAACTACATATATGCTATCATAACCAGTCTTAGTCTTAGGCAAACCAACCACAAAGTCCATACTTACACTTTCCCATGGCCTGGAAGGAATGGGCAAAGGTTGGTACAATCCTGCATTTGAAGTGGTTCCCTTGGCCTTCTGACATACGATACACTGCTCTACATACCTTCTTATGTCTCTGTGCATCCTTGGCCAATAATAAAACCTTTGGACTAGCTCCAGTGTTTTGTTCAAACCAAAATGGCCACTCAGACTACCATTGTGCTTCTCCTGTATGAGATTTTCTCTCATAGATCCCCTTGGCACACATAATTGTCCACCTTTGAATAGCAATCCTTGCTGCAAGGTGAAATCTGCAAACTCACTGTGAAAGTGATTCTCAAAATCTTGACATACCTTGTATGCCTCAACAAAGTCTTCATCGTCTCTATAGAGATCCTTGAAGTCTTCAACTCCAATGCTCTTCAACTGCACTTCCTGCACTATGAGCAACCTCCTGCTCAAAGCATCTGCAACTTTGTTGAGTTGCCCCTTCTTATGCTTAATTATAAAAGTGTAGGATTGCAGGTACTCCATCCACTTGATATGTCTGCTGCTCAACTTATCCTGTGAGTTTAGAAAACTCAGGGCTTGGTTATCTGTGTAGACAAAAAATTCCTTAGGTAGGAGATAATGTCTCCACTTCCTAAGTGCTTGGACTAGAGCATACAACTCTAAGTCATACAAAGAGTACTTACTCTTTGCTTCATTCAGCCTCTCACTGAAAAAGGCTATAGGTCTATTCTCCTAATTTAACACTGCTCCTACAGCTATGTTACTTGCATCACATTCAATAGTAAATAGCTTATCAAAATTAGGCAGCAATAGTACAGGTTGTGTTGCTATCTCTTTCTTCAACCGTTCAAAACTTCTATCTGCAGCTGGTGTCCATCTAAATTTTGCTTTCATTCCACCCTTAATTGTATTCAACATGGGTGCACATATCCCACTGAAATTTTTGATAAACTTTCTGTAAAACTAGGCTAAGCCATGGAAACTTCTCACCTCTGTGGCTGCTCTGGGAGTAGGCCAGCTCAAGATTGCCTCTACCTTTGACTTGTCCATCTTCAATTCTCCCTAGGACACCACAAAACCAAGGTATACCAATTCCTGCTTCATGAATTCACACTTCTCCAGATTGATGGTTAGTTGTTCATCATGTAATTTTTGCAAAACAGTATTTACATGTTCTAGATGTTCTTCCTTAGCCTGACTAAAAATTAGAATATCATCTAGAAAAACAACTATGAATTTACCAATATAATCCTTTAGGACTTCATTCATGAGCGTCATAAAGGTGCTGGGCGCATTTGATAGACCAAATGGCATAACAAAGCCATTCATACAGTCCTTATGTGGTCTTGAACGCTGTCTTCCACTCATCACCTTCCTTGATTCTTATTTGGTGGTAACCACTCTTCAAGTCTATCTTAGTAAAGTACTTTGCTTTTCTAATACAGTCCATGAGATCTTCAATTCTGGGAATTGGAAATCTATACCTTATAGTTATCTTGTTTATGGCTCTAGCATCTGTGTATAATCTCCATGATCCTCCTTTCTTCGGTGCCAACACTATGGGCACTGCACAAGGACTAATACTCTTCCAGATCAATCCCTGATTGAGCAACTCTTGCACTTGTCTGGCAATTTCTTTGTGCTGGTTTGGAGTCATCTTGTAAGGAGCCTTGTTTGGCAAAGATGCTCCTGGAATTAGGTCTATCTGATGACTTATTGCTCTCTGTGGAGGCAATGTGGCTGGTGTACCATCACTGATTATGCCCTTATACTTCTCTAGTATAGGCTGCATCTCCTTGGGAATCACTATCTTCTTATCCTGCAGCTCTTCTTTTGGTTTTACTATGATGGCATAACCAATACCATCCTCCTTAAGAGTATTCAAAAACTCTTTTCCACTCACAACCAAGATATTGGGACTCTTTGTCTGAATTGCATCCTCATCCTCCAATGACTGAATCTTATAGGTGACACCATCCTTCTGAAAAGAATAGGCATTCTTCTCACCATCATGTATTGCCTTTCGGTCATACTACCATGGTCTGCCCAATAAGAGATGGCATGCATCCATGGGTAGTATATCACATAATACCTTATCCTTATAGCCCCCTATACTAAACTCTACCTAACTTTGTTCATTTACTACCACATGTTGACCTTTATTCAACCATTTGACTCTATATGGGTTTGCATGAGTTATTCTTTTCAAATTCAGTTTCTTAATTGCCTCATCAAAAATAATATTATCAATAGATCCTGAGTCTATGATAATTTTACATATCTTATTCAAAATCTTGCATTTGATTTTGAATAGTGCTCTGCTCTGGCTTGGTTCAGACTTTACTGGTTCCTTCATCAAGGTTCTCCTTATCATCAGGTTCTCTCCCTCTTCTGAGTTCAGACTAACCTCAGGTGACTAGCTGCTGGATGCATTATCTTGGACATAGTGATTTCTCTTATCACCTCCTTGAGAAGAGGATGTGGCCTTTTCTAGACACCTATATGCTGGATGACCTAGATTACCATAGTTGTAACACTTCATGGTGGTGAAATAGGATCCTCTGCCTGATCCTCCTGACCTTCCTCTGTTAGATCCTCTTCCTCTGTGGTTTCCTCTACCACTCAACTCCCCACTCTGCTATGTGAGTTTGGATTTTGCTTGGGATCTATTGTCAGCATTCCTTCCACCAAAACTTCCTCTGTGTCCTCTGTTATCTCTGCCTCTTCCTCTTCCTCTGCTATTTGAGTCTTGTTTCCTCTTGCTCTTTTCCTCTACTTTCAGTGCTAGCTGATAACATTTGTGCACTATTGTAGGACACAACAAACTCATCTCTTCTTGTATATTCCACTTCAGACCGTTAAGGTACCTTGCTACCTTTATGCTTTCATCCTCCATCACTTTGGACCTTAAGCATAGCTTTTGGAATTCTTCAGTGTATGCATTGACATCTAATTCCTTCTATCTTAGATTCTGTCTCTTCCTGTGCAGCTATATTTCATAATCTTCTAGTATATATGCTTCTTTGATTTTAGCTACCATCCCCTTCCAAGTAGCTATGGGCTTCTTATCTTCTTTTGCTCTTTCAGTCTGCACAAATTTCCACCAGGTTAAGGCAGCTCCCCTGAGTCTGGATTTGGCCACCTTTACTTTCTGTGCCTCGCTTACACCATCACATTCAAAGTGATTTTCAAGTCCTTCTATCCATTCCATGACCAAATCTGGGTCCATTTTCCCACTGAAAAGTGGTACTCCTTCCAATGTTTTGCCACTCATTGCTTTCAAAGCTTTCAAGAATGGTTCTTCCTTCATTAGAGGATCTGGTGTGGGTTGTTCATCTTCAACAGACACACCTTTCTCCTTATCCTCAGAGTCTTTAACTCTCTGGCTGACTTCTTTAGTCTTTTGCAACATTGCACCTAGCTTACTCTCCATTTTTGCTAGTCTTTCTTTCAGAAGTCTATTTTCTTCTTCCTGTTCGTCAACCTTCTTGGCCAATTCTGCATTGGTCACCATCTTTTTTTGCTAAATTCATAGATTCACTGGTTGATGACATACAACTCCTCTATTCCAATCTAGGAATAACCCAAATCTTATTGCTCTGATACGAATTTGATAGGGAGGGACTCTAGAATGTCAATTCTACCTATCTTGAATCAATTCAAGACTCTGGACAACTCTAGCCTCTCTACCAATTCAAGTGCTCATGACATCTTTCTACACAAAAATGTCTACTAAATTCCTCAACTCTTTGCAGAGATGGAAAATTCTATCGCTCTACTTGGTGTGGGACACATTCCTTGTCCTCATTGCTTCCAAGATATTGCCTCAAGGGCACATAACTTTTCTGAGCCCGTTGTCCACCCTTCTCTCTCTATTCAAGGGTCTTGACTGCTTGGTGCTCACTTTCTCCCTCTCTGTTTTCCACCCCTGCAAGTCTATTCACCTACTTGTTTATCTAGCTGGACTCCTTACTGAGCTCGCCTAGAACAAGCATGCATTGCCTCTAGTCGACAATCCAACCATCCCACAAAAGAAAAACAAACAAAAGGCATGGCTGTACTTGATGGCCTCCATACTGTACAGAGGAACTTGAGGGACATCAAGACAGAGTCATGGTTTGCAAAAGAGAACAAAATTGCAGAAAAGGAAATGACTAATCTACCTTAGAATAACAAACTGAAAACTGTACAAAAATACAATATTGGTCAAACTACTGAATTGGATTTTTATTCAAAATTGTTCTTACATCAAAATGCTTCTCAAAATCAAAATCTTCCCCGAACCCATTACAGAGAGAATTCTACATCTTATAGTTATCTCATGTCTGTTACAAGACGTTTTAGTTCTCAAACCGGTTCATATTCTAACTACCCCGGTTCAACTCTATGCTATCGTTCCATCGTGGGAACTCTATCTTTAGTCTGGGCAATAGCCCGATATTAGCTTTCCTTCTCCGTGACCGGAAATGGTCACTGTTGCGGTCTATTTTTCCACCTTTGTTCTCCCCGATATCCAAGCTTCCTGCCGATGAGTCCAACGTCACCTTGCTTAGTGTTACTTTCGTTCATCGGTGTGACAACCACCATCGGCAAGCTCCAAACTTCTACTGCCGATATACCATCTCTCTTCGATGGAAACTTCCCTTCTAGCTTATCGATGTGACCTTCAACCTCAGTGAAACCTTCTCTTCATTCCCCAATATCATATCTCACACCGATATGTTCATAATCACTTCGCTATCGGCCAAACCTCCTATCATTGGCCACACTTCCATATCTCCTCCTGATGACTCTTCTCACTCCGATGGATAGAATCAATGGCCAGACTTAACCTGTCGATGTAACTTTCTTTTTGTTCACCGATCTCAATACTCCTGCCGATATGTTAACCCCAAACTTCTCCATCAACCAGACTTATCATCATCAGTAACCTTTGAATTTGTTATCCCGATGTGGGATCTCTCACCGATGAACATTGCCGATATATTGTTTTATTAGTGGGGAACCTGCTATCGGTATAACTTCATAAAACTTCGCCGATGAGTTCTCTCACTCCGATGGATCCAATTTTGAATAAGCATAAATTAATTGACATGCTATCAAATGAACCTATGCTTGCATCAGGCCCGCGCCTTCCTAAGGAAAATCAAAAACATCACACCAAAAATGTGCAAGTATATACATGGGTTCCAAACCCTTGGTGCTCCTGCACCAAAAACTGCAATATAACTCACAAACATTCTCAATAAACCTACTCTTACAACCCAAATTGATCAAATTCACCACATAAGTATTTCACAGAAAGGCATGAATAATCTTGCTCAAGCCTTGACCTATAATAAACTGAAATTTGTATACTTGCATCTAATAAATGAGACAAAGAATTCAGAGGTTTTGAAGCAAAACACAGAAAACTCTTATCAAATCACTCATAAAAATAAGCAAGGCACCTAAATTCAGATAGAAGAACTGTAATGCCCACTAAGGAAAATTAACAATTAATAATTAAATAAGTCAGCAATAATGGAAATATAATAATAAATAGGAGAGAATTTTCCCAAAAATTAACTTATAAACTTCAAAGTTTAAAAGTAGTTTTATACAATTCAATGTAACTGTAAATATATGATATAACATTTTTAATTCAATTCTTTACATTCACAAAGATAGTCATATGATCATCTTTTCACAAGGTGTAAATTTCTTCCGTAGCTCCACTTTCTTTCTCGGACTACAGAATCTGTAACTGCATACTAAATACAATTATTAGTTCCATAAGATCATCAATAACATATCAGATAATAATATACTAGCCTAAGGCCCTAAGGGTCGACCTAATGTCTCGGGGGCTCATCCATGATGCCCTTGCCTACGTATACATGTCGCAGAGACTTCATAGTTCAAGAACATGAACTTACAATCACAAATCTAAACCCCTAAGGTGATATTAACATCTTTTCAATCCTAGATACACAATCACATTTCAAACCACACTTAATCTTATCATTAAAGAACATTCATTATGGATACATTCATTTGGAAGACAAGTCATCAACAAATAGATAGATAGTCTTCAATCTGTAATCTAAGTCCTAAATGATGTCATCGATGATGATCAATCACCTTAAGCTCATCAATTCATATGAAAAGTTGCAATTTAGGCAAAACAATAGTCTATAAACAGCTAAACCAATTTAACAATCCTAATCATCTTCTTGGATATAAGCAATAAATTAAAAGTTCTATTATCAATATGAAATTATCATTTTATATGATCATATTTAAAATAAAATGATTTATTGCATCATACTATAGGAACATGCCTAGTATCAATTCATAATTGCTAAACAATTGATGTTAATCCCCTTCATAAGAATGGCTCTATCATCTAAAAGCCTATTTGAATGATTAGGTGAAATAAAATATACTTACTCTGAGTTGATGATATATGAAAAGGGTACAAACCATAGTAAAGGATCTTTTTATTCACTCCCAACGAAAGATGCAACAATTCTTATAGATTTCAACAAGGGGTAATGAAGGTTTTGTATCATTGCTTAGGATCCTTGTGGTGATGAGATGAGATAAAACTTGTCCAACTCTTAGTTCTGTTGTTGAGAGATATTGGGAGATACAAGTATATGAACCAAAATAATGTTAGACAATACATTATCCTCATACTTTAGAAAAGGTTATCAACGTTATCATCTTAAATGACTATGTTGGCTGATGAATGGAGACAAATGTAGTAACAACTAGTTTTCAATGAGGATTGATTTGGAATGCTAATTATTTTAGAGCATCTTAGTTGTGATTTCTTGAGGACAAGTAATCTTGGGCGGGGTGGACTATAATGTCCCGTACCATGCAAGGAAATTTATTAAAATAAAAACTAATTATGATACAATCAACTTTCATCATTTTAAAGAAGTCAATATATTTGTTATATGATAGACAGCCTTCTCATATAAGACAAAGAATCTATTACAAAGATGACAGATCCTTATCAACTAAGCATTCCACAAATACATGACTTATTTGGATGAAGAATTAATGAGATATTATTTAAAGATAAGACATATGATTTATAAAGAATGAAGTAGAGTGCTCTGAGCATAACGTATAAGAAGTACGTATCAATGCAAGTTCAAAAGAAGACAAAAAGAGGTGATTAGAGAATGATATTATATCATTTAATGAGAATACAATGATTAATAGTGGAAGGCAATGATTCCATAAAGGGTAACAATTAGAATGACAAGGTGCGTCTCTCCTATGTGCGGTCATTTCTCTTGACACGGAAGGGAATGTGATATATATATCAATTCTTAACAAGGCACAACAAAAAGAATAACATAGAACATACACAACAGTTCTCATATAAGAAGAAAGCATCATTACTAGAGCATTTGACTAAGAACTTGAAAGCCATTGTGATATTTGTATAATATAGTTTTAGATCTATAGGTCAGACATATATTCTAGTAAACATACTTATTATGCAATGAAAGAAATATTGTGAACATGTCAGCTTGAATCTATATAAGTAATTTACTGTTATTTTTGTAGACACTATATTAAAATTTGTCCATGTCTTGTCTACGCCTAGTCAACATGACCTTGTAATATTTTTCCCTAGGTCCTAGGTTATCCCACTTAATCACATTCCTAATTAATTAAATAAATCCCATTTATTTAATTAATTCCCATTCACATGTCTCACATAATTCAAATTAAATATTTGAATTAAATCCCTCACCTCTCACCACATTGCAACATGTGTCGCATAGTACATCTTCCACTTAATACCCCTTTCACATGTCAAACTAATTCAAATAAAATATTTGAATTAGGTCCCCTTTATTCTCCATTGCACACTTGTCATGTGACTACAATCCCTCTTGGAGTGGGAAACCCTAATCAACCCTAATCAATCTCAACTATTCATATCATTCAACATAACTCTCAATCTCAACCATCCATTCAAATTTGTCTTTTCTATAAAGGTGGCCCCTCACAAGTCATTTTCATATGATTAAGTTTGTAAGTAGCCTCATGCTGCCAAAATCATAACACATTCAGCTTCAAGTACCGTTATGCTGCAAGAATGAGTACCCAACATTCCCCCATTGATCAATCCTTTGAAATCTTGCATGCCTATGCGGGGTTGAGAAGAGCCATGGAGGTCAATCAACACTAGTTTGAATCTAGTTTGCATTTGCTTTGTGTTTTCAATTTCTATGTTATCTTGTTCACTATTGTGCTAGTTAGGGTTTGAATGTTTGTTGGTTTTGATTTCTGTGCTAGATTTTGCCCTAACACAAAATATATCGAGTAACATCAGTTTTTAATCCTCCATCATAGAAGTGAATGATAGATAGACTGAGGCTATGTAGTCTTGCCATACCCCACTAAGGCCATCTTGGAGGCAATCTAGTCTACACCCTTGCCATACCCCTTGTAGGGGCCAGTATGGAGGCCATGTAGGACAACTTGAACCTGCCAAGCCCCCTTAGGGCCAATATGGAGGAACTGAACATGAGAACTGCCATGCCCCCCCATAAGGGCCAGCATGGAGTCATCATGTACCAAAGAATATCATGTCTTCACTACTATAATGGAGTGGAATCCATGAATGTAACTTCATAACAATAAGTAGTAAATCAATCTATGTGATTATTGTTTATATACAGGGAAATCTTATCTAACACTAATAATTCAAGAGGTATGTTAGTATACCTATATTTTGTATATGTGTTTCTTATGTTATGATTGCAAATTTAGGGCACAAGAATGATGCAAATTGGAAGGTAATAAAAATGGTAATTCCAAAACCCTAACCCTAAACTTGGGGTATTTGAATTTTAGGGTAAATTTAGTATCATTCCTAGAAAGGGGATAAGTCACTTGTGCTCCCAAGGGTGAAACACTAGGTCGAATTAACCCTTTAGCCAACAATTCTTGTAACTGGGCTTTCAGTTCCATCAATTTTGTTGGTCATACAATAGGGTTCCTTATATACTAGTTCGAAACTTGGTATAATGTCTATAGAGAAATCAAAGGCTCTTTTAGGTGGTAAACCTAACAATTCCTCAGGAAATACATCTTGAAATTCATAAAGAAAAGGGTAGTCATGTATTGATGGCTCTTTAGTTTCTTCTACTTGGTCCATCTTTACTACAAAAAGTTGACATCCTTTCCTTTTAGCTCTTTTGAGCTACATGGCCAACACTTGTCTGATTTTGATTTTGCATTTGACACCTTGAACAGAAACTAGATTTCCTAAGTCATCCAAACATTTGATTGTTTTATCAAAACAATCTACTTTGGCATTATGGTACCACAATCAATTCATTGGACTAGAATAACATCATAGGATCTAAAAGGAGCTACATACAGGTTAACATTTGTTGAGAATGAGGGTAATCCTATCTCAACCTCAAACATGCACAACTCTACCTAAGCTCTAGACTAGTTTGCATACTCAACTGACTAGGAATTAGCCATATAACCAGCTCGTCTAAGAATTCTACTTAGTAGTCTAGGTGCTATAAAACTTTTAGTAGAACTTATATCTATTAAAATAGATATAGGTATTCCTAACAAAGTACTTGTAGTTTTAATGGTGTGATATGATATTCTTCTTGGTGATTGTCCATTGCATGAATTCTTTGTTGGAAAGCTATCTATTGTGAAGGCAAGGAATAATTCTGAAATTGGTTTCCTTGAATTTTATTCAGACACTGATTGGCATAATGATCACCTCCACAATTGAAACAACCACTAGGAGGTTCTTTCTTTTTAGTTGTACGATCATTTGTAGTGCCATTCTTCTTCTTTAAATCATTATTTTTCTTTCCATTTCAAGATTCATTCTTGTTTTTCTTTGATCCTTTCTCATTAAATTTTTGGTTTAGAATATTGATTCCAGCTCTTTTTCTTTAAATATGGTGAATATTTGGACCATCCAAATGTCTTTTGAAACTTATCTCAATAAGCCAATATAGACTTCAATTTCTATTCCTACTTAATTGCTTTCTCAAACACTTGATCCATGGTTGTTGGACCATGAACATCCACTTCTCCACCTATCTAAGAATTCAATCCCATGATGAATTTCCTTATTTGGAAATGTTCATCACGCTGATATTGTGGTACATACTTTAGGAGTCTAGTTAATTTCTCCCAATATTCTGTTACAGTCATGTCAACTTGATGCAAGTTCTGAAAATTAGTCAATTTCTGATCAAAATATAAATGAGTTAGCCATCTTTGTCTAAAGATTACTATAAATTGATCCCATGTCAAACTTAGAGAACTCAATCCTAACTATTTTCTCTTGTTTATCCATCAAGTGGATGCTTCATCATCCAATTGATATGCTCCCCATACTGCCTTGGTTATTTCAGAATAATTTCTTATCTTGAAATACTTTTCCATATCAGTGAGCCATGCTTTTGCTCCATCACCCAATACAGTGCCATCAAATTTTAGCGGGGTAATTTTCTTCATATCCTTGGCCAATTCATTGGTCAACTGAGTTCTTGCATCTACTTGTCTTAAAGGTTCCTCTTGATTTTTAGGGTTTTCTTCAGATTCATCTTGTCCTTCATGGACACTATTCTCTTGTTCATTCTCTTCACTTTCTTCTTAGTTATCAACCCCTCTAACCTCTTTTTCTAAGGCTCCTAACCTTTCCTTGGTTTTGTTCAAAATGGAAAGAATTTAGTCCAACATGGCTGTAGGATCCTCCTCAACTGGATCAGAACCATCTTGATTGACTCTAGGATTCATTCTCATTCAAAGCATACTACACCTAGTGAGTCATTATGGTTCCTTAGTTCTAGGTTTAGATGCATTAAATATGAAATTCTTTAATTTATAAAACATTGCATCATTTGAAACATACTCTTGGAAAATTAGAATTCAAGAATTCCCACACAAGATATCATTGTACTTGATTATCAAAACAAAAAAAAATTATTTATCTCAGTGGATAAATACAAATCCTTATTTAAATAAGGTCTAATAGGATTTCAAAATTTACAAATCACTATTAGACAAAGGAACCTCCTTGGGTTCTTCCTCTCCATCAAAATCTAACAAGACAAACTTGGAGGTGGGATGTACACGCAGGGACTCCCTATCACCTCTTTACTTAAGATTGGTGCATTTTTCCCACACCCAAAAGGCATGTCATGATTTGTTGAAGGTTTACTTGGCTTAATCTCAAAGGTAATTATCTAGGTAGTTGGTGGTTTCAAACATTTTTCTTTCTCCATCTTAATTCATTCAAGAGTGGAGGCCATAGTTTCAAAGTTGGAGAGCCAGGATTCTCCTTCATAACTCCAATTTGTTTTAGTTTTGACCTTGGTTTGGGATCATTTAGTTTTCCTAGTCTTTCTAGTCTTTTTCTTTGTTTTTGATCTTCCCATTTCTGTGTTCAAATAAAAATATCACAAGGTTAGGTTTGCTAAACACAATATTATCTACATTTGACAACTTCATATGAAGTAGGCTCATAGGCTTGAGTGTTCAAACTGTGCTTTGATACCATGTGTAATGAACACATGTCATCTATCTAATAAAAAAAAACTAAATCCAATCCATAACCAAACATATACATTTTTTCTTTTACAATAAAGTACAATTAAATCATTTCATAATAATGAGATTCATAAAGAATTTTTACCATTCTTTAAATCATATACAATGAATGATTAAACTAATATTCATAAAGAACATATTACATAATTGCATCATCATCTTGAAGTTTTTATATTTGTAAAAATAAACTATCAAACTCCATTATTAACCAATACATTGATGTAGAGAGGGCATGCACACAACTCAATGGACCAACAGATCCTATATCAAGCAACCTAATGGCTATAATGTGTTACATTTAGATTATCAAACTAGGGAATCATATTCTTCTTGGATGGTGCCCGTACTATGTGTACAGTCAAGGATTCTTGAATTGTAGTCCAGAAGTTGTGCATAGAAACAAACTATAGAAAAAGAAACAAATTCTACTTTGCAAGGAATAACAACTACGACAAGTAGGCAATGTTGTTAAGAAAAAATCAATGCTTTATTTAGTTGGCAAAATAGTCTATGTAACTCAAAATAGAGAGACAATCTATACACTAAGTCAGTGATCACTTTAAACCAACAATGCAGATCAACAATATTAACTAATCCACATTAAGATAAACTAACAACATGAACTAATCAACATAAACATATAAGATAACTACAATTACTTCAAGTGGCCCTTGCTTGAGTGACAATAATCTCAATAGAATCTAAACTAGATCACTTCTGTATCAACAAATCATTGACTGAATCTAAATCTGTGTTCTTTATTGAATGTTGAAAATGTAATGCAATAACAACTTGACAATACAATCTCTTTCTAACCTCTCTTGTCATATACAAAATATAACATATATATAGACAAGATCTGAGTTTCCTAATTGAATAAATCTTCTAAGCAACTTATCCTATACTCGTCCATTCTCCCACAAACATAGGGAGAAGACATTATTAGTATTCTAATCAGACTAGAAATGGGAAACTAACTACCGCAGAGACAATCAGGCATCACAGTCCCACTATGATTCTTCTTAGTCATCATGAAGATAGTCATAAATGAAAACATAACATAAACCACGATCTGATCTTCCTTCATTATTCCTGACTACGTCAACTATTGAAGAAAAAACAATTGAGGAGTGGGGGGTTATGGTTAACACATGCCCACTCAATTTAGAATCCTTTTCCTTTGGTTGGGGGTAACTGCATTGTCTATTGTAGATGAAAACACCTCCTTTGTTGTGGGCTGACAGGTGGTCTCCATCATATGTAACCTCATTCTTGTTGCATATGGGTTAGTTCACCATATAATATTAATAGATCACAAACTACTAAAATTAATAGAAATTACTATCACATCTTATGAACAATCACTAATCCACACAGTCATTCACCGACATATCATGTACTATTCTTAATGCTTTTAGTGGCTTAAAGATAATTATAAGCATAGACAATGTATGGAAAAGTCTGGGAATGTCTTTAAAAAGCATAAACTAAAACAAGAGAAACAAAACAAAGTATAGCCTTATCATAAACAATATTACAAATAATTCCAATGGAATTTATAAATGATATCTTTGTGTAAACAAGTCTCTATTGTATATATAACCAAGTCTTCAGCATAATTCAGCTACAAGAGGGAGAGCATCACTTGAGTGCTTTATCTCCAACCACAGACCAATGGTTCCCCGCACACCTTCTACCTAGAAGTGGCCCTACCCTTCACAAGGGAAGTAGATTAGGAAATCAACAAGATCCAACATGCCTTCTGAGAACTAGTGTTGTGTCTATTTGCATACAATCAATTATACAACTCTAGAGTCCTAGCTAAGGATAACTCAGTCTGACTATTATCCAATACTAGAAAGACACTATGAACTGACAATACAGTAGTGATTTTTCATTAATTTGGCCAAAGCTTCATAAAATCATACACATTCCTAAAATGAATATGTGTGTCATATGTTCACGCACTTCTATCTCAAATTGGTTGATACATATCATTATTTCACAAGACACATAGTCAAGAGTATAAATTCCAATCACAAGCATATTAGCTTAAACAATTGTTGATCCTATTATAGGCTTGGCTTGGTGAATTGATAAGCTTAACCCATCTACAATTTTAACTAGTCAAGTATAGAATAGAGACCAAAGTAAATAATTTTATATTATTAACTATACTGTTGTGCAATCTTGCATTCTCAGCTTCATGCCCAAAAGGCAGTCTCTTCATATATAGAATCTCATGATTTTAGTAATCATATACAAAGGAAACTATCTCTCTCTAGACATATATAAGTTACCTTTAATTAACAGGTTTAGATTCCATGCTAACTCATATAGAAAATATTAATAAAATATAGAGTTAATTACTCTTTGTTGACCTCATATTTGAGTAAGGATAAATCTGGTATATATTATTCACTTAATACCAACAAAGATCATACTTATTCAATATAACTTCTTTTCAAACTTGATTGTATCTCAATCAAAACAAGATAATATCTCTATAATAAATGGAACTCATAATTCCACATTGCTCTACCCTAAGCATGTCTATTTTAATTCAATGAAAATAATTCTCCTACTTTGAAAAATGGATGTATATTTATAAATACATATATGTACATTACATATATCCATATATAAATATACACAAATAAAAAGCACATTGTCTTCTCAATATTAATAATAGTTTTCAATAAAAATTATATCAATAACTCATTTCATAGTTTGCTCTATTTTGGTATGACCCTATTTAATGACAATAGATTCTTTCTAAGAATCATGAAACTTTACATATCTACAAGTACAAATATATAAAACTGAATCTTAGGGAAGAATAAATAATTATGTTTACCTTCAAGAATATTATGAAACTTGGAATAACTTTAATAGAGAACCAAAAGATCAATTTAACATTACTATGAAGCTCATTGTTATATTCACAATGACTCTCATAGGAGTTAAACATTACTAGATAAGAGTAATCGATAGAATAAGATTTATAACATAGAAAGACCTGTAGGTCGTATTCGTATGAACTTTAATCCCTAAGTTCTCAAATCTCAAAATAGTTGATAGAAATCTAAAGCCTAAGTTCAAATAGTATAACTAATGAACTCAAGAGGATATGAATTCCTCCTGCTCAAAGGATAAACAACGATTTTAGTGACAATATTATACACTAAAACAAATCAAAGTTTACAATTGCCAAGTCAAAATAATTACATCAATTGAACCATAATGCCACATAATGGATAGTGATAAAACTCAACACACTTAAAGGAATGGAGCTTATATAGCCAAGGCCCAAAATTCTCACAGTTGTTACACACTGCTTATTCTATATACTAAGATGTGAATAAACACAAACAATATATAATATTAATACTATGATTGTGGTTTAATTTAACACAGGCAATTCACATTGTAGTCATGATAACAAGGATATGGCTCATTACAGAAAGATACCACATTTACACAAAGTCTGTAATATGATTTATCATAGTCAATATAGTCTTAGATATAATGACAGAGATATGGTTCAATATCATCAAGTCTTAATAATAATACAATGACTATGAATAAGCCAACATAGTCAAGCCATGATAAATTTCATAATGGCTATGAGGAAAATAACACAGTCGAGGCATATGGTTCCCATGATGACTTTGACTAAATAAACATGTTTGAAACACAAAGAAATACCCAATGACTATGAATGAAACAAATTCAGTTCAAGACTCTATACTTTCACAATAACTATGAAGAGGTTAATATTGTCAAACCTTTAAATCTTCACTATGATTTTACACCAAAATAAACCCCTGGTTTGTTACAAATGAAAACACTAGTTTATCTACAAAACCCTTGATATTTCAAAATAGAGAAATCAAGAAACCATTTAAATTTCTTCTTCTAATTAGCGCATTCGTAGCCACAACATTGCATTGGCATACAAACTATATCAAATTTATCTCTAACAAGAATATTATGAAAAACATACCGATACACAAATGGTTTCCCTTCACAATTTTAGAGTCTCTATCTTAGTGTCACCTCCTCTCTTTTTCCTAGTTGTTCTTTGCTCCAACTATTCTCTCCCACCCATTATGGGTTTGATTTCCACAACTAATTGAAATCTCTCCAAAATCACTAGATTCCTACCTAAATTTCATCCTCTCTTCCCTTCCGTTCTCTCCATGAACTGGAGTAAATTTTTGACATTTAAGGAGACGTGATGGGGTGTTCCTCCACTCCCATTCATTGTACTCTTTCAATAAATGCATTAAATGCAGTCTAGCAGCTCACTAACTCCACTTCATGGAGCTTAGTTGAGCTCAAAGATTTGAAAATTCAAATCTTTTAAAAACAACAAAAATAAATAGTATTATATTATATGTGAATACATATCTATATCCATATTTAAATATGTATATATAAATATATATCCTAATATAACTAAAATATCTATACTTCTTCAAATATAGATAAATCACTTGTAATGTGAATTAAATATATGTTTTTCAAAAATTCACAAGTGATAAAATAACAGTTGAACTATTATGAAAAGAAAACAATAAAAATCTCAATGACACAACCTGAACGAGGTCTTCCACACTAACACATAGATGAACCAAAACAATAGATCAACTATGACATGGATCACACTAAGCTAAAATAGGAAACCAACTAAATCATCATACGATAATAATGCTACTAGGCAAAGTACTGGCATACACAACATCAAAAGGTATACAAATATAAATACAACGACACAATACTTGTGTGTGTGTGAGTTCTCAAGGCATTTTGTCTTGTCCATTTTACCTGATCCATTTCCCTCTCTGGTGATACTCTCCCTCCTTGTCCGGGAGGTGGAAAAAACTATTTTCCTGCATCCACCTCATTAGCAATCATAGTAGTTAGTCCATTAATCACATTATGTATAACATGAAATAAATATTTTAACAATAATAATCATGAAGAAATTCCTTTATATTCATTAGAAAATATATCAATCTTTGCATATCATAAATCAAAGTAAATTTATCTCATCAAATTCATCTACTAAACACAACATGGTAATCATAATTCAAAATACATAATCAAAGCATATAACCAATACTTAGTTTAAATTAACATAATTAAGTCATCCAAAAATGGGGTGTGATATGTAATGTGTGGTTTCTTGGACACATGGAGGATGCATTCGAAGAGCTTCATTTTTGAGAAGTGTTCATGGAAACTCTATGCAATGGAAAGAGAACCCACTATGCACCTTCCAGTATCCTATGTTTTTCATATATTCAATAGCTTGATACAAGTACATACTACTATACCCTTAAGGTGAAAATAGACATAGTTGATTTCCCATCACATTAACCATTAGAGGAAAGATAATGTAGCTTAAAGATCAAAGTAAATTTTGACAGCATAATAACATATAAATTAACATGTTAAGAACATGAAAGATGAAGAATAGAAGAAAGATAGACAGAAGAGAAGAGGCAATAATATATGTGGTGAAAACCCTTTACAGTACAAAACCCACACTCCAAAGCATCGAACTTGTTGGTTCCCAAAATTACTATAGCAAAAAACTCTAAAACATTAATAAATCAACTAGGCTAGGGATTGTCATCAAGGTGATAGGAAGAGGTTTATCAACAAGTTAAGGGTGATTTTGGTGAACTGATAGGAGTGGGTAGACTCCTCTGCACTTCAAGCTTAGATTAAACTCTAGAGGGATATTCCAAGGGGTATACCTAAGTAGGTATTAACATCAAAACCGGATGAACAACTAAAACCTATGAACAAGAAAACCCAAATTGTTGTCTTGGCCCTAAAGACTACCACTGAACCAAGAACAACTGGCTATCACAAAACCCCTATATAACCGATTCAACTGTGCAAATGTACCTGCACAAGAAAGATGGTTTTTTCCCCTAAACCACAGGTGTGATTTTTTTTGTTTTAAAAGAGTGATTGATCCATCCCCAATATGGACTGGTGCCTACTCCATTGGGCAACTGAGTCATAGGCACTAAAGAGGAAGGAAATGGATTGAACCGTTATTAACAGAAGACTAAAATATAGACATATATTTCTCATATTACATTTCATACATTGGAAATACTTAATTATCTAGAGCCAAACTACAATGATCCATTTGCAAAAAATAAATGACACAACACAAAGCACATGCATTGACTTGAATATTGTCACACACTATCAAATCTCTATTACAATCGCACCAGCAAATGTGGTGAAGTAAAAATACAAAGCTACAACTATGTATTCACCTAAATCATTACAAATAGCCATGGAGACATACCACTGCATAAAATATGCATTACAATTCATTCTTACACTACATCAAACACATTCCTCCATTCAACATGCTGACTGGCTTGATTTGAAACCCTAAAATTATCCTGAGACACTGCAGACTAGATAATTGGTTCAACGACCAACCCTGAAAACATCTTTTTATCATGTATATATAGAAATTGTTTTTCACTGTACAGCCTAGGGCATTGGAAAATTAATCAACAAGAAACCCATGCTACATTGAATTCTACCCACTGCAATGTCAGAAAATCTACACTTTTGGAAGCTTGCCCATTCCCTGACAAGTCTACAAACTGACACAAGGAAGATTTCCCACATGCAGGCTAGTGTACCTAGAGCAATAATGAGGGAAGGTTTGAATCCTTCTTAACACCTGCAATACCTAATTTTATCCTTTTTGTCCTCTATATATGCAGATACATTTAAGATTTTCACTATTTGAACAACTTGCACAACTTCAGCTTGTAACTCATTAATGCCGAGTACAAATCTGCATTTATGTTATATTTATAAAGCACTTTGAATTTCATTTGATTTTCTGCTTTTAATCTCTATTTTACCCTTAGTTGGCAAATTTCTCTTTTCACAAACCTTTACACCATCTTCATTTTCCTTTCTTTTTCTATCTATTCATCCTTGGCGCTATTTTGTCTTATCAAAAAATTTATCCTTTCTCGAACTTATTCTTTGGCACATCTTTCTTCTTTTTCCTTCTTTATCAGTAAAATATTTATTTTGCGAACCATACACTTTGCCATCTCATTGTTCCTTTTTCTTCACTCCCCTATCAACAACTTTTCCCTTTTTCAAACCTCTCTTCCTTCTCCCTTTTTTGCCCTATCGGTAAATCTCACTTTTCACAAACTTGGATTTTTGTCTTCTTTCGCCTTATTTCTTAGCTTTGTCTACCAATTGCCTTATTGGTGAACTTCATAGTTCATGTACTTTTACTTTCCCCATTGAAGACATTGTTGCTTCCTTTGTTCTATCGATGAATCTTCACAACATTGAACCATCCTCTTCATTGCCTCTTTACTTGGTTAAAAAATTTCTTCGATGGTGAACTTAGTTGTCGGTGAACCTTTTATTTCGCAAACCAAGCCAACTGTTGATAAAGACTTTGTCCTTTCCTTTACTTAGAAATTTTCTTGTTGTGCCAGAGCTTACATTTCCTTTCCTTCTATCAACGAATCTTTCGTCAGAAGAGCCATCCGTCGACAAACTTGGAGGTTCACGAACCTACAATTTTGTCGACAAAGGCCCAAATTGAAACTTATTTTGAGGAAGGAAAATATAAAGATAAGGGGAAACATTACACTTATAATATTTTGGAATAAAATCCCTAATAAACTATCTTAGATCGAATCTAAATAGGGATTTTTGACTGCAAGGGCAAAAGTGGGGATTTTGATGGATTTTTTGGGGCAAAATAAGGGATATTGGGAGCTAGATTTTTTGGGCACCAACACTGGCTTTGGTTGGGGGCATGTGGCAAACTTTGGCACAATGAGAATCTCATAATATCTCCAGGCAGACCAAAAGCAAAAAAATGAATAGGGGGAACAACAGAAACATATTTACAAAACATATATACAAGAAAACATATAGTTATGAGCATGAAGGCACAAAAGAAAGTTGACTATGATCAAAATTTTAGAGCCCTATAGGTCCAACCTGCATAAAACTATAGCAACCACTTGCCTTTGTCAAAGACAAGCTAAATGAAGCAGTTGATCTCCCTCAAACTAAATTTACACCTTTCACCCAACTGCAACAACTTAAAACTATCCCTGGCATGTACCAATCTGCAACACATGCCCATGGAGCCAAGGTTAGCTTCATAAATGAAATCATTACTGCAAGGCAACCATAAGAGATAGGTGCATGACCTATTCATATCCATATCATGATTGTTCCCAGTAGCAAGGGGTGTTGCAAATATGTGCCTATGATGTGTTGTCATTGATGTTAACATATCTCTTTGTTAGAGACATTGAAGACAGTACAGTTCAATAAAGTAGATTGCTCTGCATTCCCAGTGTGACAAAGATCAGAGTCTGCGGATTAAAGGGTTTTGTAGAGGATTGTCTGAAGTTGCTCCAGTTAAGATTTGAGAGGTCCACATGGAGGATTGGTAAAGTTATGGTCATCTAAGTATAACCATGTTTGGTAGTTGTTCAGAGGTAACAGAGTGACAAGAATTTGGTCTGGATTGCTCTGCATTGGAATATTATGATCTGTGGTTCTAGAGGTATGTTTGGGATGTTGGTGTGTATCCTCAACTCAAGTGGTTCATGGTTTGGAGGTTCGCAAGCAATCTTTCTAGTGTGTCAGTCATGAAAGTTAGTGCTCTTAAGTTTCTGTATGAAGATGTAAGTGATTTTGGTGATTTGAGGTGGTGCAGTTGTTCTTGTTGATTTCATTGTGCTTGTGGAGGTATTTGGATCATGTGCCTATTGTGTTGGTGGTCCACATTGAGGATTGAGTTTGTAGTTGAAGATTTCTCATTGGGTGTTGTTGTTCTTCCCAATCTTGGCCAACTGGATGCTTCGTGTGTGTTGTGGTTGATCTAAGAGAAGTTCTATGGAGCGTGGCATGTTTTTTGAGGAAGATTTGAGTCCCAGCTATGTTTGGCTGATAGTGTAGTAGTCTGCATGTAGCATTTTGTATTAAGTCAATTCTTGTGATTGTAATTGCTTGTAATGCCTATCTTGGAGAATGTTCCATATAGATGATTATAAGGCCAACTTTGATGTTCATTCCAAAGGTGATGTCATGTATAAATAAGTGTAATGAAGTCATGTAAATGTGTGAATGAGAATGAATATATGGAGGTAGGGAAGAAGTGTTTGGGGGCAAAGCATAGGTGTTGTGAGCTTCAATGGAACTAAACCTTGGCATAGAGAAGATGTTGTTTATCAGTTCAACCTTTTAGTGTTAACCATGTCAATGTTTTGTAGACAGTGAGTCTCTTGGAGTAGTGAGCTTTGGGTAGTGTGCCCAAAGGCATGTGCCTTCCCATTTTTCTATTCTTTTAATAGAGAATAAATCTTGTGGGTTAACCCCCACCATGGTTTTTCCCTTAACTAGGTTTCCACATAAAAATCCTGGTGTTATGTGTGTTGATTCTATTTTTTCTCATGTGTTGTTGATTGATGCTTTCATGGTTATATCATTAATCTTTTAATAAGTGGTAAAGAAGATTAAAATGCAACAAAAGATAAATTTTTGAGATAGCGGATTCACCCCCCTCTTAATTGTCTGCCCTAATTTCATTAATTGGTATCAGAACCGGTTCCTCTAAAAGAAGCTTGACCACTTGAGGAGATCCAGGATGTCGACATACAAGAAGGAAAGTCCAAGATTTGATGGAACAAATTACTCTCTTTGGAAGAATTGCACGGAGTGTCATTTGCAATGCATGGGTGATCCTTATTGGTTGATAACTAAGAATAAGTATACTCCTCCGAAGAATGGTCCTACAACTCCAGATGAAATCAAAGAAGCTAAATACAACATTCGGGCTAAAGAAGCATTGTTGAGTGCCCTAACTGATACAGAAATGACAAATGTCTTGGAATTGCAAACTGCTCATGAAATCTGGAAGAAGTTGGAAACTCTATATGAAGGTGATGAATATGTCAAATGTGCTAAGTTACAGAGCTTGAAGGGTAATTATGAATGTTTGAGGATGAGTGAAGATGAAAACATCACTTACTACATGCAGAAGATGAATGAACTTGTGTGCAGTATCAGGTGTGCTGGTGGAATACTAGAAGAATCAGAGATTATTGCCAAGGTGCTCAGATCCTTACCTACTTCATACAAGCATAAAGTTGCTGCTATTGAGGACATCGGGACTATGACAAATGTTACAAGGGATCAGTTGGTTGGCAAGCTTTCAGCATTTGAAATGAGTGAGTTTAGTGATTCTCTTCCTAAATCAGAATCTGCATTTAAGGCTAGTGTTTTTGTAAGGCAAATATTTGATCCAGGTGAAATCTCTTCAAGAAGACTAACCAGATATGAGAAAGCAAAGAAGGAACTTGAAGAAGATGAAGCTATGCTTGAATAACTTGAAGCCCTTATTGCCAAAATATTACCAAGAGGATCTGGTAAGTATGAAGGAAAGTTGCCTTTCAAATGTTTTGCTTGCAATAAGAATGGCCATTTTTCTTCAAGATGTCCAGAGAGGGTTTCCAATCCAAACCCTAACAGACCTAGGGTTCAGAAGAAATGCTACTATGTCCAAGAAGCTACTGATGAAGGAGTCACATATGATGAATCTGATATGGGAAGTACCTCTAGAAATGAATGGGTGTTCATTGCTATCAAAGAAGAAGATTTGGTGCCTACTGAATTTGCTAGCTGTGTGAATGTAGAAAGTGCCTTAGCTTCTTAGGTTGAAGAAAAGGATGAATGGGTGATTGATAGTGGATGTTTTCATCATATGACTGGTGATAAAAGTAAGTTTGTAAGTTTGGAAAGATATGAAGGTGGAATTGTGAAGTTTGGAGACAATTCAGCTGGTAGAATCTGTGGCAGAGGATCCATCTCTCTTGATGGTAAGAATAACACTAATGATGTTTTGTATGTAGAAGGGTTGAAGCATAATCTTCTCAGTGTTGGACAGTTGGTTGACAAAGGGTATGATCTTCGATTCAAGGATGTAAAATGCAGAATTTTGGGAAGCTCCGGAATTGAGATTGCATTTGGTACACAGACTAGAGGTAATATCTTTCATTTAAGTGGCACTCGTAAAAGTTGTTTAATTGCTCAAATTGATTAGAGTTGGTTATGGCATAGGAGAATGTGTCATGTAAGCTTTGATAACATTGTCAAGATAAGTACTACTCAGACTGTGAGAGATCTTCTGAAGCTTGTGAAACCTGCTAATAGCATGTGTAAGGAATGTCAGTTGGGCAAACAGAATAGAGCTACATTCAAAAGTAAAGAACAATTTTCAAGTGGATTGTTGGAACTTGTGCACACTGATTTGTGTGGTCCTGCTAGAGTTAGGAGTTTGCAAGGAGACATATACTATATGTTGTTGATTGATGATTACTCCCGAATGATGTGGGTCACTTTCTTGAGAGAGAAATCAGAGGCTCTTGATAGATTCAAGGTGTTCAAGGCTAAGGTGGAGAATGAGATTGGTGTGAAAATAAAGTGTCTAAGATCTGATAGAGGTGGAGAATTTACCTCCGGTGAGTTTAATGCATTTTGTGAAAAGCATGGAATAAGAGGACAGTTATTTGCTCCTAGGACTCCTCAACAGAATGGAGTTCTGGAAAGGAAGAACCATATTGTTCAAGAGGATTATAGACCCATGATGATGGAGGCAAATGTTCCACATGTCTATTGGAGAGAGGTTGTGAGTACTGCTGTATATACTCTTAATCAGGTGCAGATCAAAGGTAATATTGGTAAAACACCTTATGAACTATGGTTTGGTAATGCTCCTATTGTGAAATACTTCAGAGTTTTCAGAGGTAAATGGTATATCAAGAGAGATGAAGATCTAGGCAAGTTTGATGCAAGATGTGATGAAGGAATATTTCTAGGTTATTCTAACCAAAGCAAGGCATATCAGTGCTTTAACAAGAGCTTGAAAAGGATTGTTGAAAGTGCTAATGTCAAGGTTGATGAAAGCAAGGAGAGACCTTCCAAGTCTTGTGGATATGAATCAGATGATCAAAATGAAAGTCCAAATGAAGGAAAGTAAGTTCAAACTCAAACTTAGATTTAGATTACCTCGGAGAATCCAATGACTCAAGAAGCTAGTACAAATGTTGAGGAACAAATTCAAGAATAAGAAGTTCAAGAAAACCCCAAAACTCCTAGGTATGTAAGGTTGAATCATTCTGAAGATTAGATCGTAGGAGATAAAAATAAAGATGTTCAAACTAGAAGAAAAATTGTTGAAGAATAAGTGGAGTATTGTTTGATTTCAAAGATTGAACCAAAATCAGTGAATGAAGCTTGTAATGATGAAAGTTGGGTAAAAGCAATGGAAGAAGAATTAATGCAAATTGAAAAGAATCATACTTGGGATCTTGTTCCTAGACCTAAAAACAAAAACGTAATTGGAGCTAAATGTGTCTTCTGGAATAAATTGAATGAAGATGGTGAAGTTGTGAGAAACAAAGCAAGATTGGTGTGCAAAGGATATTCTCAGGTAGAGGGAATTGATTTTGAAGAAACTTTTGCTCCGGTGGAAAGAATCGAAGCAGTTAGATTATTTCTTTCCTTTGCTGATTACAAAGATTTCAAAGTTTACCAGATGGATGTCAAGTCAACATTCCTGAATGGAGAGTTGGAAGAAGTATACATTGAGCAACCAGAAGGATTCCAATTGTCTGATCAAGGAGATATAGTCTGCAGATTGAGGAAAGCATTGTATGGACTTAAACAAGCCCCAAGAGCATGGTATGCAAGATTAGATAAGTATCTACTAAATTTAGGTTTTAGCAAAGGCACAACTGATAGTAATCTTTATTTCAAAATTGATCATGACCACATCTTGATTGTTGAGATATTTGTTGATGATATCATCTTTGGTGAAAATGAAAGCATGTGTAAAAAATTTGTTGATCAGATGCAAAGTGAATTTGAGATGTCCATGCTTGGTGAAATGAATTTCTTCTTAGGTATGCAAATCATTCAGTCAGATAAGGGCATCTTCATATCGCAGTCTAAGTATGTGAAAGAGTTGTTGAAAAAGTTTGGACTAGATGATTCAAAACCAATGAGTACTCCTATGATAACTAGATGCAAGTTGAGTAAAGATGATGATTCCCCTAAGGCAGATCAGAAAAGGTATAGATCCATGATTGGAGGACTACTTTATCTGACTCAAACCAGACCTAATATTATGAATGCAGTTGGCCTTGTTGCTAGATTTCAAGTTGATCCTAGAGAATCTTATGTTATAGTAGTCAAAAGAATCTTCAGATATCTAAAGGGGACATTTGATTATGGCTTATGGTATCCTAAGGATGATGATTTCACTCTTCATGCATATACAGATGCTGATTGGGCAGGCAGTGTGGATGACAAGAAAAGTACTAGTGGTGTTGCATTTTTGTTGGGAAAGAGATTAGTTTCTTGGTTAAGCAAAAAATAGGAGGCAATATCTCTGTCTACTACTGAGGCAGAGTATATATCAATAGAAAGTAATTGTACTCAAATTTTGTGGATGAAGCAAATGTTGAAGGATATCTAAATTGTGTTTGAAGAGCTTGTTATAATCTTCTATGATAATTCAAGTGCAATAAACATCTCAAAGAATCTGGTGTTGCATTCAAAGACAAAGCACATATCCATCAAGTTTCACTTTTTGAGAGAGAAGGTAAATGAGAATGAAGTCAGATTGGAGTTTGTTTTGTCAAAGGATCATATTGCGGATATCTTCACTAAGCCTCTACCTAAAGACACTTTTGAGTATCTCAGAGTGAAGCTAGAGGTTATTACCCCTCCTGTTCAGAACTAAGGTGCACTAGTGTGCATCAGTCCGGTGGAACTCATAGTCATATCTTGTGATCCAGATTGATGTTAAGGGGATGCTACTCAGGGGGAGTAGTCATTATGTTAATTCTAGAATTCAGTTTGGTTTTATCTAAGAAACAAAAAGGGAGAGAGATGATTGCAAATATGTGCCCTTTGCCATTGATGTCAAAGGGGGAGAGAAGTCATGAAAAACTCAGAAGTAAGTAGTTGCTGGTGAAAGGGGGAGCAGTGAAGAAAGTGGTTATAGGTGTGATAAGAGAAAGGGGGAGAAGTCCTTGTCTTGATGGTTGAATTAGTTTTTCACATCATATGTTGCCATCAATGACAAAGGGGGAGAGTGTTGTAAATATGTGCCTATGATGTGTTGTCATTGATGTCAACATATCTCTTTGTCAAAGATAGTGAAGATAGTGTAGTTCAGTAAAGTAGATTGCTCTGCATTCCCAGTACGATGAAGATCAGAGTCTGTGGATTAAAGGGTTTTGTAGAGGATTGTCTGAAGTTGCTCCAATTAAGATTTGTGAGGTCCGCATGGAGGATTGGTAAAGTTATGGCCATCTAAGTAGAACCGGGTTTGGTAGTTGTTTAGAGGTAACAAAGTGACATGAATTTGGTCTGGATTGCTTTGCATAGGAATATTATGGTTTGTAGTTCTAGATGTATGTTTGGAATGTTGGTGTGTATCCCCAACTCAAGTGGTTCATGGTTTGGAGGTCCGTAAGCAATCTTTCTAGTGTGACAGTCATGAAAGTTAGTGCTCTTAAGTTTCCGTATGAAGATGCAAGTGATTCTGATGATTTGAGGTGGTGCAGTTGTTCTTGTTGATTTCATTGTGCTTATGGAGGTCTCTAGATTGTGTGCCTATTATATTGGTGGTCCACATTAAGGATTGAGTTTGTAGTTGAAGATTTCTCCTTGGGTGTTGTTGTTCTTCCTAGTCTTGGTCGATCAGATGCTTCGTGTGTGTTGCGGTTGATCTAAGAGAAGTTCTATGGAGCGTGGCATTTTGTTCGAGGAAGATTTGAGTCCCAGCCATGTTTGGTTGATAGTGTAGTGGTTCGCATGTAGCATTTTGTATTAAGTCAAGTCTTGTGATTGTAATTGCTTGTAATGCCTATCTTGGAGAATGTTCCAGATAGATGATTGTAAGGCCGACTTTGATGTTCATTCCAAAGTTGATGTCATGTATAAATAAGTGTAATGAAGTCATGTAAATGTGTGAATGAGAATGAAGATGTGGAGGTAGAGAAGAAGTTTTTTGGGGATAGAGTAGAGGTGTTGTGAGCTTTAATGGAATTGCACCTTGGCATAGAGATGTTGTTTCTCAGTTCAACCTTTTAGTGTTAACCATGTGAATGTTTTGTAGATAGTGAGTCTCTTGGAGTAGTGAGCTCTGGGCAGTGTGCCTTCCCATTTTTCTATTCTTTTAATAGAGAATAAATCTTGTGGGTTAACCCCCACCGTGGTTTTTCCCTTAACTGGGTTTCCACATAAAAATCCTGGTGTTATGTGTGTTGATTCTATTTTTGCTCATGTGTTGTTGATTCATGCTTTCATGGTTATATCATTAATCTGTTAATAAGTGGTATAGAAGATTAAAATGCAGCAAAAAATAAAGTTTTGAGACAACTAATTCACCCCACCCCCCCTCTCAGTTGTCTGCCCTAATTTCAACAAGGGGTGCAAAACTAAAAACCAAGCTAGCAACAAAAGAAATAAATGAAGACAAACCTTCATTATCAAAAGACAAGCTATCATGCATGCTGACCTCTTCATGCAAATTAAGGGAAAAGGAGAACACCTTCAATTCACATGGAAAAGAGAACTATGTAAGAATGCACTGCTGATCCACAACAAGAAACACATCATTTTACAAAATGAACTAGAAAAAATCTAGCTCTAGCATATCCTCAAGTTCAGTAGGAACATGTTGATCTTCAACTTAGAACTCATGTTGTTGCTTAATGTCATTATTATATGTATACTAGGCCCAAATAAAATCCTCAAATTCAGGAACAACAATATCATCCACAACAATAAACACTTGACCTTCATTACAAATTAAACTTTCATACTCACAAGTATCAAACCCTTGGATAATAGGTGTTTCAGGTAAAATTTAGATAGAGCATTTTTGATGGTTTGTATGTGTATCCTCCTTTCACCCTAAAGCATTCAAGGACCTTGGCTTGAGTAGGAATCTACCATTAGGCCCTTGGTCACTTAGGAATACAGTGAAACTTGGATTTGTGTGATTTGATTACCAATTATGCTCAAAACCCTAATTATGCAAATACAGAAGCAAACGGACAAATTACTGAAAATGTTGCTACAGGAAGATGTAAAATGATAGATAAATGTGTACTAGTTTCCAAAGTTTAGGAAGTGGAACAATTTGGGACTAATGAGCGGGTACCCTAGTCCAATGCCCTAATTTTTGTCAAGATCTAGGAACTCAATCTACAACTTGTTCTTGTTGTCTCAGAGATTTCTCTGTTGCAAGATCTCGAGGACTAATGAGCGGGCGCCCGAGTCCAGGGCTTGATTTTTAGCTCTGATCTCCAATTTTGACACTCCACAACACTCTCCTACAACTCTACTTTTCCTGCTTCTTCAACCTATAACCTGTAATCATGGAAAAATGGGGAGGGGGTTGTGATGTTTAGAGGCTTGCCTCAGTCAAGCCTTGGAGAGACATTTATGTCTTCTGAACACCATTGTCAGAGAGAGAGTGCATGCCCTTGTGAGGAAGAGGCAAAAACCAGATGATAAATGCTTGAAAACACAAATGATATCACATTGTAGTGAAGATCTCATGGAAGGAAGAAGCTCTTTATGCCATGAGGATATGGATGCTCAAATATGCAAATACAAACACATTAACAACACAAAATATGCTCTTCCACACAATGAAAGCCTTGAATCACTTCTAGAATGCCAATGGTCATGGAAATTTCATCTAATGATCTTCTAGTTACAAATGAATACCTAAACACACTTATATACGCAACTACAAACATTCTTGCCAAGAATTTCATAATTTAAACTTACCATTTTGGCTTAGGAACCAAATAATGGTCATAAACTAACACTTAAAATTTGGGCCTAACCCAAAATACGGCAAGACTAGGGCACGGGCACCCAAGTCCTCCCCCTATTTTGGGTAGGGCTTAGCTCAAGGGATCCCCCTAGGTCCCATTTATCATGAAACTTAGGGTTCATCTCATCGGGATGCCAAAATATGATGTAGGATGTCCTAAATGCAGATGAAAGACCCGAGAACTAAACCTTAGGAGGGAAAAGCCCCCAAGGGGACATTTTTTGATGTTACATTTATCCCCCACTTTAATGTATGTATAAACACAAGGCCAATACATGTATTAAAGTACGGTCAACAAACACAACAAACACGTGAAGCACCAAGAAGACACGCCAATCACATTAAAGACAGTAACAGGCACACAAAACACGGAGAAAACAATTACAATCACGCAAAACATGGAGAAGACAGTAAATACAAAGAATACAGTGAATGCATAGAAGACATGAATGATTTCTTTTCTTTTTCTTTTTCTCATATATATATGAAATGCAAATGTAAGTACAAGGAAAGTCTTTAAACTGCATATGGGACAACACACATGCAAGATACACCAAAACTCCCATAATGCAAGAAGTACTCATCACACTAGTCTTTAAACTGCACCTGAGGACACGCACATTGCTAACATCTACAACAGACAACTTACCTTATATATGCCCCGGCCTTAAGGTGGTTGATATCAGATATTGATATCAAGCATGTTAAGGTAGGAAGAAAACACACAAGGGAACACAGACTCTCTGGTGCAGGAGCACCTAATCCATAGTGGTCCCCATGAGGCATTTAACTTCATGATGTGTCTAATGTTTATTTTTGTTGTTTCCAATAAGGTCCTATAAGATCATTTATGTAATAAGGTCTATTTGACCAATGCTTGTCATTTTAGTTTGTATCTAGGTTTATGTTGTAAGTCCCAAGGACACTTGTCAATCTGTAATTACAAAGGTTGTTAGGCAGTTGGAGGTTGTTAGATCTCCCAGCCGCTTGGATGTTGTCTCTCAGCCACTTGGAGTCAGGTCAGTACTACTCTGGGCAAGTAGATAAATACCCCAGAGCAGATCAAATATAATCAGTTGAGTTGAGTTGAGTTGAGTTCAGTTCAGTTCAATAGTTGTAGTCGAGATCAGAGATCGGTGTGATTGTAATTGAGAAATTGAGCATCTATATGAACATTTTCTGAAAGGCATAATAAACAAAGTTCTGTGCATCTTTCTGTCATCTGAATTCGTTAGGTTTCTCTATATAAATCAAATTATTGTTTTGTGGTCAAGATGGATTCTTAGTCCATTCCACTAGTTAGATTTCTTCAAAATCGGTGGAATGGCTATACAGTTCTTTCGTTTCTTTGTTTTGTTTGTTTGGGTTTTATGTTTGCAGGATCACATACAATGGTGCTGAGAGATCCTAGCATCGTCATGTGCTAGGTTGGCAGAGTAAAAGATCTATGTAGTTGTGAAGTTGCAAAGGGTTGAGACCATCAGAGGAGAATCAGCAGTTAGGCCGAAGGTGCTTTGTATGATCGACACAGGAAGTTGGGTGAAGATTTGTGTTGTTTTGCTAGGTATACATTCTATGTGTATATTGCTAATGTTTGTTAGGATCATTTCATGTGTATCTTGCAGTTGAATGTTTGTGTGTATCTCGCAAGTGCATGTTGCTGCTGCATATGGTGAAAGTACATTTCATATGATACAAGGAAAGTCAATGGCCGGCTTCACTGAATTCATATTTGGGTTGTATGTTTTGAATGTATATTGTGCATATACATTGTGTTAGGGGCAAGAGGTGACTGGTAGTGACGATGAAGGAAACCGGTGATCGCAAGTTGGCGAATGTATATACAAGCTATGCCATCGGTGTATTGGGAGCACATACAAAACACTCACCAACGAGGAAGGTCACACCGAATGTATATTGCGATTGTATATCACAAATGTACATCCTGAATGTACATTGAAGAATGTATCTCTCAGCAGATACAAAGTTGAAAACCTACATTGGGGAGAGTTGACCGTCGGGACGATAAAAGGTAAGGTGGCTGATGGAGAATGTTTGGCCGATAGGAGTAAATTGCTAAGACATGGACCACCCTCTTGTCAATCAGTTTGTTTGATAGAATTTTGGCTCCTCATCACTCTCACAAATCCCATGCCCCCCGGAGGTGACATGTACTTTATGATCGCCAAATGTTCCCACAAACACATCCGTGCAAGAAACAAAGTACTTTTTTAATGCAAATATATGAAAGGAAAGGTGTTGTAAAGATTTTGATCAAGGGAAACAAATAATATGTCTATTTTCAGTTTAATAAAGCAATAAAATCCTTCACAACATGCTTTTGATGCAAATCTAGGATGATGATAACTCAAAACCTAGTGAAAATGCCCTAAAATATGCAATTTTTCACAATTCTTCAATTCCAAGCCCTAATGAAAGAGGTGTTGTAAGGAGTTTTAGGAGGTACATAAAATAATAGCAATGATATCAATCATCTCAAGGCATAAAATTTGTCACAACATGCTTGGAGTGCAAATCTAGGTCAAACCCTAGGGCAAATACAGCAAAAATGTGCAAATTTTCACCAAATTTTCAATACAAGAGCCCAATAACAAGGTGTTGTGAATATTTTTAGGAGGGGTAGCAGATAATAACCATGATAATAGCCAATTAGTGCAAAAATATTCTTCACAACATGCCTATGGTGCAAATCTAGAGAGTTGATAAGGTGAAATCTAGTGAAAATCGAGGTTTTTCAAGCCCTAGGTATGAGATCTTAATGCAAAATGATATATGAATGTCTTGTAATCTGATTTATGATGAAAATTCTAATGAAATCAATGAAAAATACTAGTTTTTGTTGAAATTTTCTATTAGATGCAAATTTACATTAAAATGCAACACTATAGCCAAATGAAAATTTGAATGAGTGCCTAAGATCAGTAGAAAAATTTGAAACAAGATTTTACCTACAAACCCTAGTTTTTGAAATTACTAGGTTATATGAAAAAATCAAAATTTCTAACAAAACCCTAGCAATTTTATGATGAAAATGCAATACAAATGATTGGATTTTTATAATTTTCTGAAATTTTTCTCATATGTAATGCAAGAATTAGAAATTTGATGAAATTCAAATTAATTGATTCAAAATAGAAACCCTAGAATGCAAATTTTTTTCAAAATTTTCAATTTTTTTTGTAATTTTTCCAATGAAATAAGATGAATGATGATATGAATGAATAAAATAAATGTAAATATGAAGCAAAACACTTAGCAAGGTGCAAGATTCATGAAAAACATGGGTTCACCAAAATGTTTCGGGTAAAATTTGGATAGAGGGTTTTTTATGGTTTGTATGTGTATCCTCCTTTCACCCTAAAACATTCAAGGACCTTGGGTCGAGTAGGAATCTACCATTAGGCCCTTGGTCACTTAGGAATGTAGGGAAACTTTGATTTGTGTGATTTGATTACCAATTATGGTCAATTATGCTCAAAACCCTAATTATGCAAATGCGGAAGTAAACAGACAAATTACTGAAAACACTGCTATAGGAAGATGTAAAATGATAGATAAATGTGTACTAGTTTCTGAAGTTTAGGAAGAAGAACAGTTGAGGACTAATGAGTGGGTGCCCTATTCCAATGCGCTAATTTTTATTAGGATCTGGGAACTCAATCTGTAACCTGTTCCTCCTATCTCAAAGATTTCTTTGTTGCAAGATCTGGAGGAATAATGAGTGGGCACTGAGTCTAGGGCCCTATTTTCAACTTTGATCTGCAATTTTGACACTCTGCAACACTCTCCTATAAATCCACTTTTCCTGCTTCTTCAGCCTGTAACCTACAATCACATAAAAATGGGGAGGGGGTTGTGGTGTTTAGAGGCTTGCCTCAATCAAGCCTCAGAGAGACATTCAAGTCTTCTGAACACTATTGTTAGAGAGAGAGTCTGTGCCCTTGTGAGGTAGAGGCAAAAACTAGATGATAAATGCTTGAAAACACAAATGATATCATCTTGTAGTGAAGATCTCATGGAAGGAAGAAGCTCTTCATGCCATGAGGAGATGGATGCTCAAATCTACAAATACAAACACATTAACAACACAAAATCTACTCTTCCACACAATGAAAGCCTTGAATCACTTCTAGAATGCCAATGCTCATGCAAATTTCATCTAATGATCTTCTAGTTACAAATGAATGCCTAAACATGCTTATATATGCAACTACAAACATTCTCGCCAAGAATTTCATAATTCAAACTTACTGTGTCAGCCTAGGAACCAAATAATAGTCATAAACCGACACTTAAAATTTGGGCCTGACCCAAAATAGAGTAGGACTAGGGCGCAGGTGCCCAAGTCCTCCCCCCTATTTTGGGTAGGACTTAGCTCAAGGGATCCCCCTAGGTCCCATTTATCATGAAACTTAGGGTTCATCTCATCGGGATGCCAAAATATGATGCAAGATGTCCTAAATGCAGATTAAAGACCTGGGAGCTAAACCTTAGGAGGGAAAAGCCCCCAAGGGGACATTTTCTGATGTTACAATAAGCTATCAACATACTTCATTTTCACACATGCTGATGTCTTGTTCCACACTTGGATCACAAACTTGATCCATTTCTTCATCATCATCAATATAAGAATCATAATGAGGTGTTTCAAATCATGGATTACACCCATCCTGCAACCTCTCTATTTCAATCTCAAATGAGTAACTCAATGAATTATAGTTGCCAATGTATACAGGTACAAGACTGTCCTCCAGACCATCACAAGGAATTATATCTGCCACCTGCATAACTAGATCAACAACAAAATGGTCACCATAGAGGCTACTCTTACGAATGTCAACAATTATAGGATCATCCAACTGGAACCAATCAATACACAAATCATTAGTAAAGGAGTAGGTGTGAGAAAGATCACTTGAATCATAAGACACCTTGACTTCCACACAAGCATCCTCAACACCATCTAACTCATCATTATCAAAAGGGACAAGACCTGGGAGCTCACTAAACAAAAATTCATCATTGCCATCACCCCCATGAATTGACCCATCCAAATGCAAAAGAGTGCACATGTTGCTCTCATCCTTCATATTGTTAAGAGATGTTGCATCAAACACCTCTATTCAAGTGTCCTCATTGTCAAATTGCACCTGCCCAATATTACATTCACTAACACCACAACCCATAGCAAGGCCTTCAAATTAAAATAAAATGTCTGCACTTTTAACTGTCTCAAATCAGTTATCATTGGGTGCAAACATGCTATCAACATATTTAATTTTAGGTTGGGG
Organism: Cunninghamia lanceolata; assembly: GCA_027924645.1. Lineage (NCBI taxonomy): Eukaryota > Viridiplantae > Streptophyta > Pinopsida > Cupressales > Cupressaceae > Cunninghamia > Cunninghamia lanceolata. The sequence continues at coordinate 3,629,094 of BSBN01000516.1, forward strand.
ATCATAAAACAGAGCAACACCATCATCAGCAGTAAGGGATGATGCATCCAATTGAAGATAGGTTGCTACACTATCTTCACTCTCAGCACAACTGTCATATGATGTAGCCTCGCATGAGTCCATTCTCCTGACAACATATTCAACCTAATATGTTGTATTGTTTCCTGCCACATGCTCATTATTCACAATACTCACCTTAGGGGACAACAACCCATTAACATATTCATCTATCATTTTAACCAAGGCATCAAGATCAAGGTAAGCCTGTCGCAAACAAACCAGCTTCAAATCTTTTTGTATTGATCTTAACCCAACTTCATAAGATTCAAAAAACAAATTAAAGCAAGCTAGAATAGAAGGTTTGAAAGCATCTGGAATCCTAGACAATGCAGTAGCAAATAAATGGCTAAAATCCATATTGGATTCACCCTCATGGCTTATGATATTTTCAAGTTCTTGGACAAGAACAACAGGGTCCAAACTACTTGCAATGTATTCAAATGCAAACACTAAATGATCCCAAGAAGCTAAGTAATGATTAGGGAAACCAACAAGCCACTTCCTTGCCAATCCACACAGAGATCTGACAAAGAACCTCATCGACATATCCTCATCCTCAAATTGGAACCTGTCTATGAATTCTAAAAATGCAAGAACAAGTGCCTTCCCATCATAGACATCACACCCATCGAAAATTGGCATCTAATAATAGATCTTATTGGGCATGGACTACTCATAATTGACCCATGAAAGGTCCACTTGTTTGTATGTGTTCTCATTAGCAATGGGAGGGGGCTGAAAAAGTTAGCTACTAACAATAGGAAGGGCATTGGATTGCACCTTGGACTGGCATATCATGATTTGATTTTCTAATTCCCTTTCTTGCTGCAACAATGACTAACAGTTGTTTAGTTTTATAAACTTCATAATGCAGTATAGATGAATCATTTTAATTATTTAGGGGTGTTTGACATTGAGACATGGGAATACAAGATGTAGGGCAATCTAAGTAATAGGATGAAGCATCATCATAAGAATCATAAGCATCTTCATCCTCATAATATTCATGACTAGGGCATGAGGCATAGGACAATGCATAAGGAGGATCTGCCCTAGGGCAATGAGTGTAATATGGATTTCTAGGATGGTCATGGGAATCCACTCTAATGTAATTTCTAGGGTCTGATATATATGAAGACTCAGATAGAGGAGTAGCCTTAGAATAGTCATATTCATACCAACCATCCATGACTAAACTTTTCTACCATGCAGGGCGACACAAAACTTAATAAAATAATTACTTTCATATTTTAGAGGAAGTCTGAATTGGTTATAAAAGGAAACCATGTGTACCTTAATTTTCCATTTGTTGCTCATAAAATTGGGGTGTTTGAATCATTAATAGCACAACTAGAATAGAAACGAACAAACTTTAGTTCTCTATATTTGACAGTAGAGTTACCACCTCACCGAATGAGGAAAACCCTTGAAACGTGACTGATCTTTAAGGCCGCAAAATTGATTCTAGGTTGCTCTCACTAGTAGATTTCATACATATTTCTAACCCAACACTTTACTCTTCCCTAGTAAGGGTTCCAAAGATTCAAAATGTTGGTTCCCAAAATGACTGCAACATAAAACTCTAAAACATTCCTAAATCACCTAGGCCAGGGATTGTCATCAGGGTGATAGGAAGAGGTTTATCAACAAGTTAAGGGTGATTATGGCCAACTAATAGGAGTGGGTGGAGGGATTTTCAAGGCATATTAAAGCTACCATCATCTAAATTTAAGGTCATCTGGAGTAGATTTAAAGGAGTTATTATTAAATTAGGGTTCCCACCAAATTCGGTTCCAAGGCTTTAATCAAATTTTTTTTTCTAATTTTCAAAGGGTTTCTCAAGGACATATTAAATCTGCTATAGGCTATATTTGATTAAGTTATTACAAAATCAGGGGGTAAGTGCATGGAGTTGTGGGACCAAAAAGTCGCCACATGACTTTTTGGTCCCATGCAAAGCAAAATGTGAGCACATTATAACGTGCTCACATTAGTTTTTGCTTAAAAGTGCAACAAATAGTCATTTGCTTCACTACCCATGGCCAAAAAATAGTGCTAGGAGAAAAATTAGAGCTTATAGCGTGAGCACATTCAAGGAAGGTGAAACCAAGCAAGTGCACAGAGAGATCGATGTATTCACAATGCCACCTCACCAAACCCACTCCTGAAGATGTCATGAAGCAAATGTCAAGGGTCTAGCAACTGAGGAAGGTAGGGTTTGATTAATTTTTGTGAGTTTGAAAAGAATTTTGACTTTTTCAATGTTTGATTAGTTTTTTATATTGCATTTATAGTTAATGAGGTAGGAGAAAACACAAATCCAACTAAGGAGGGTCAAAACAACCCCGAAAACCCTCCAAACCCTCAAAACCCACCTTCACATCCTCACCATGAAAGAGATACTCAAGAAAACTATTTAGGGCAAATAGAAGAAAATAAAAGACATCTTCACACCCTAATTGAAATGTTAAACAATCCAATTGCAAGCACCGATCATAGGACACCATTTGTGAAGTCATTAGAGATGATTGTTTCTCACACTAAATCGGTGAGAAAATAAATCACTGAATTTTATGACTATAGGGAGAGGTGTCGACAATACTATGCCAAAAAATTGTCTTATGAACAAGTGAAGAATGAAAAAATTACAAGATCTACATTATCTACACAATTTATTAATCCTAAAACTAGCCAAAGATTAGAAGAGACTTGCAAATGGTTCCCTATTCATTGGTGTAGGAATCAAGATATATCTCAAAACTTTTGGATAGATGGTACATGGTCTTTGATGAGTGTCCATGCAACAATAATGAGCTGCCACAATATTTCTTAAGGAAACTCCATTGCGAGTTCATCCTCAAGAAAATTCCTAATTATTTTGACATTCGAGAGTTTTAGGGTAGAGGTGGTGGCTCTGCCCAAGATAGAGAGGGGGCTCAGTGAGACCAAACTAGTGTACCTAGACCCCTATTGAGGCTAGAACATGTGTCACTCCCTTCAACTTTGAAGGAGAGTGTTGAGGTGGAGACACTACATTCATTGACTACTCTCACGCAGTCTCTAGCACAACACACCAATGATCTCACCTAGGCCGATGAGGGTGAGAGTAGTAGGCATCATTTGTCCCCACATTTGTGTAGTTCATGTGGGAACCTATGCGATTATGGGACACAAGACTCTCAGTAGGATGTTGCGACATAGGGGCAGCATCCAATGATGGACACATCCATATTGGATGATATTGTTCTCATTGATGATGTCTTATAGCATACATTTAGTATTGACTCTCAAGTAATTTTTTACAAGTTTAATCTTGATTTAATATATTATTATTTGAAATTTGTAATTAATTTTATATGACTATCTATATTATAAGTCAAAAATAATGTATGTAATTGCCTACACAATAAAATTCTAGGGTCAAAGTCTTCATCCTACCTCTGTTAGCTATCCATTGGCTAGTTATGAGAGGAGGTCAAGTCAGCAGGTATGTAATTTATCACATGATTGTAATTATTGTACATATATCAATGGTATATTATTTTTTGACAATTTGATGATTTCAACAGGGAGATTCACCAACACCTCCACTGTTTCCTTGGTCCCTTGGATGCAAAACCACTTATACGGAGGTAAATTTAAGCATTTCTAATCATTATGCATTTAAATAATGTTATGTATTTATTTTGATTGAATAATGTTGAACTCTATTTTTAGATGTTGAATATGGAGACTCATCATCTTTGTGAGTCAACATAGATAGGCATTGGTGCAATCATGATGTCTGTTGACACTCATTTTGACCAGGGGTTGATTTGTCATGATCAGGAGGTTTCTTCATTTGAAGCCTTTATCTTCTTGCCCATTTTTTCTAAGTGTTGGACCTCCTCAGCATTTTTCAACTACAGCATCATATTTTCTTGAGGAGGAGGTCATCATCATCATGTTTGTTTCCATGAAGGTCAGCATCATCATGTTCTCCTTCGACCGGTTTCTCATCGTCATCATCATATTTCGCTGTCGGGTGATGTTCGGGTTTTATCCTGATGATGCTGACGAGCTACAGTGCGCCCTTATCTGCTTGCGAGGGTGATTCTTCAAAGTCTCCGGTGATCTTCCATTTATCACCTTGCGCAGGCATGATGATGATGTTGCTTATTCTTTGAGTTGCTCGACCTAACTTGTTTTATCCTAAGGGTCGTCATCATCATCATTTTTTTCAGTTGTCATCCTGCTGCTTGCGGTGGTCATCATATTTTCTGCCTTCATGATATTTCGCCGGGGTGATATTTCTATCATCGGGTGATCTTGGTTAATATCATCCTGATGATGCTGTTGAAGAGTTCTAAGTGCGACCCGATATTCACTAGGGTCAACATATTTTGAACGTCAGGATGATCTTAGTCAATATCATCCTGATGATGTTGTATCACTTCTTGTTCGTTGTTTCTTCATCCTGATGATGCTGACGTCATCCTTATATCAGGGTGATATCTATTTCTCTGCCTATCTGCATCATGATATTCCGAAGGAGGGGGTGATATTTTCATATCACCCGGATATATGTTTGTTTGTTCGAGCATCATGATGATGCTAATATTAAGGAGATATCCGCCTGCTTGCTTCGCGCATTATCTACTGGGGGTGATCTTTTCAAGCAGCATCATCATATTCAGTTGTCGCCCCGATCTTATAGAGGAGCTACAGTGCAACCTGATATTTGAACATCAGGAGGATATTTCCAAATATCCGGTTGTCTTCCGAATATCATGATGATGTTAATATGATGATGACGTCATCAAGGTCCTGCGGGGGTCATATTTCTAACACTGATCATCTTGAAGAGACCTGATATTTGCAAACATGATGATGACGTCATCCGGATATGAGGAGGTGTGCAGTAGGCAGATATGATGATGACGTCAGCAGGATATGATGATGACGTCATCAGCATGTTCATCGGCCAGACTTTTGTTATAAGCTCAGCAGGAGGATGTTCCTCCGAAGGATCAGGTTGTGCCGATTATCATGCAGGTTATATTTCAAATATCATGATGACGTCAGGGTGATATTTCGAACAACAGGATATCATGCTGCTGAGGGATGATGATGATGAGGTCTTATACTAATGTCGTCAGGAGCAAAAGCACCGACATGATATATGCTCATGACCTAGTATATAAAGTGTTATTGAGGTCATCGCGGGGTGCATGTGGGATATTGTTATCCTGCATTTTCAAACATCATGATGATGAGTCTCGGCGGGAAATGCTTGCGAATGCAGAATTGATGTTCTTCCCGAGGCCGCGGGTTGGTGCGCCATTAATGGCGATTGTTGCAGAGGTATGGGCGATGGCGTGGGCCGATCTTGTACCCGACTGGAGGTGTCAATCAGCGGACAGGGGCGTAGGGCTCGAGAAATCTTCCTGTCTCCTCCCCTACCTGCTGCATTCAAGTTTGGGCGCCAATCCGGTTGTGTTTGAGCGCCATTTTCATGATACTGTGTATCTGGCAAAATTTTGGTCAACAATGTAATTAATTGCTGAGCACCTACCTGGCTGTTATAAGCAGGTTGTGTTGTTCATTTGTGGTTGTTGAAAGTTGATGATTTTTGGCTCTGTAATCCAAAACCAGCTGATCTGGTTGCTCTGTACAGCTTGATCTTGTGAGTTTATGTATCTCCTGTTGTAGGACTTGGCATGAATCCACTGATTTCATGGTTGATCTTGTATGAGTAATGCTATCTTAGCATGTGTTGTGTTAATTCTGTCTCCAGTATTGCATGTATCCTTCTTCTGGATCTGGATGTTTGCTTATGTTTAGATTCTAGAGCATAGAATTCCTATGTTGAATGTCTGATCTTTTAACCTCTGCTCAAGGGGCAGATTAAACTGTTTTCAGGTTGAACATTGGGAAGGGTATACTGCAGTAGGGATGCCATAAGTAGAGATAGCTCAACACTCTATATTGGGAGATATCTGTAGGGCAGATATCATGTGTATCCCCCTGAAATCCAGTTTTAGCTATTCATGCTGATCATTCACAGGTGTATGTCTACCGACTCCAAGCCCTGGATAGGCACCAATCATGCTGTGTTTTTGTGTTATACACCATGTCCAGCTTTGCATCCAAATTCATATCAAACCATTTCATACTTCCACCTGTTAGTTGTAGGAGTAGGATTAGGAACCCCCTGCATGCTCTCATACCCAACCAGACATCATGTCCAAGAATGTTGCCAGCCTTGTGATCTATCATACAGATCTTGGTCCATACATGAGAGTATTCTGCCTGTTGTTGTCAAGTTAGATCCTTCTATCTTTGAGCTAGTCAAGGTTACATCTTGAGTTATAGGGATACCCCCCTTGGTGCGGCAGAACCAGAAGTGAAGGGGAGGAGCTCACGCAACCTCCTGTATTCAGTTGGCCTGAATCTGCCTGTGCATTAGAAGTGGCAAACCCTAATGCTGATTCAGAAGAAACGTCAACAATGTCTTCAATTCTTTTGACCGAGGTATGAGCCAATAACATGAAAATGTCATAATTTTGTATTTCTTGTTTTATCTTATGTCATTTGATGTACATAAATGATATTTATGTTTAGTCAATTTTGCTTCTTGATGCTTCTCACAAGAGGTCACAACTCCAACCCGTCCAACTACAAATGAAAAGAGAGAAAAGATGATTGAGAGTGATCATTGGATAGAGGTAAGTGATTGATTACATATGTGATGTTATATATTTCATGTTTTCTATATTAGTGTTCATATTGTTTGATTGTATTAACAGGTGGAGCTATATAAATTTCTGTCGAAGAGGTCTACTCGATGGGAGAGAGAGGATGTGTCACTGGTTGGCTCTTCATCTTCACAGCCAAGCAAGGGCCACTAATTATTTGATAGAAGTCCATAGGAAACTAGATTTTGGGATTTTTTTGTATTCCTAGATGGCTTTGTATACATACTTTTTTATGTTATCGATGTATATTTCTGTATATGCCTATATGGCTTTGTTTGGACATACCTAAATGGCTTTATATGTAGACTAAATGTTATGTTCATGACATTATGTATATAATAGTTTATATTAAATATTTAATATGATGATCAATTATCATTACAGGAATTTGGTTTTACCCATGCCAATTGCATTTGCTTAAAAGTTTATAAATCATTTTCAAATAATCCATTTTGTGCATATCTTGGAATCATTGCATTCCATGAGACTGTGCATTTCTTTGAGGCATTGAATGTCAAACAGTTCACGTGCCTTGTCTATGCTTCCAAACTTTCCATACATGTCTACAAGGGTAGCTGCAAATATAATATGTGACAAAGTTCCTATATCCTTTATGCTTTGATGGTTGTCCAAACCATGTTCCTCAGATCCTATTTTGGCATAGGCAAGGAGGATGTTGGATAAGGTTGTACAATTTGGTTTTAGATGTGCCAATTACATTTGGTTGAAAGTTTATTTTGTGCATTTGCTTAAAAGTTTCTAAAGCCTTATGAAAAATCCATTTCATGCATATCTTGCAATCATTGCATCGTGTCAAACAGTTCACATTCCTTGTATATTCTTCCACACTTTGCATACATGTCTCATAGGGTGGTTGTAACTACAACATTTGACAAAATTCCCATATCCTTTATGATTTGATGGATGTCTATACCGTGTTTCAAAGATACCATTTGCAAGGTTTTGGAATTTGGCTTTACACCCCCCAATTGCATTTTCTTGAAAGTTTCTAAAGCCTTATCAAAAAATTCATTTTGTTCATATCTTGAAATCATCGTATTCCATGAGGCGACATTTCTTTGAGGCATCATGCCAAACAGTTCACGTGCCTTGTTTATGCTTCCACACTTTGCATATGTGTCTTTGAGGGCAGTTGCAACTACAACACCTAACAAAATTCCCATATCTTTTATCCTTTGATGGATGTCCATTTTGGCATAGGCAAGGAGGATACTGGCTAAGGTTGTGGAATTTGGCTTTACACCTACCAATTGTATTTTCTTGAAAGTTTAAAAAGCCTTATCAAAAAAATCCATTTTTTGCATATCTTGCAATCATTGCATTCCATGAAATTGCATTTCATTTCAAGGCATCATGTCAAATAGTTCACGTACCTTGTCTATGCTTCCACACTTTGAATACATGTCTACTAGGATAGTTGTAACTACAAGATCTGACAAAATTCCCATATCCTTTATGCTTTGATGGATGTCCATACCATGTTCCAAAGATCCTAATTTTCCATATGAAGGGAGGATGTTGGCTAAGGTTGTGGAATTTGTCTTTACACCTGCCAATTGCATTTACTTGAAAGTTTCTAATGCCTTATCAAAAAATCCATTTTTTTCATATCTTGCAACCATTGCATTCCATGTGATGACATTTTTTTGAGGCATCATGCCAAACAATTCACGTGCATTGTCTATGCTTCCACACTTTCCATACATGTCTCTGAGGGCAGTTGCAACTACGTTAGATTTGACAAAATTCCCATATCCTTTATGCTTTGATGGACCTCCATATCGTGTTCCAAATATCCCATTTTGGCATAGGTAGGGAGGATGTTGGTTAAGGTTATGCAATTTGGATTTACACCTACCAATCACATTTGCTTGAAAGTTTCTAAATCCTTATCAACAAATCCATTTTGTGCATATCTTGTAATTATTGCAACATATATACTTTGAGCTTAATTATTGCAAAAATATACACAATAATAATTCCATAAATAAGGGTTTCCTTAAAAATCATTTTAGAGTTACAATAGAGCCATAGGTCTATCCTATAGCCCTTGCAAATATTTCAAATTCTTTTAAGGTAACATTTTTCTCATATGCACATACATAATTGCTATCCACATATTCAATCAAGTAAAGCATTTTTACTTTGTTCTTAAGGGCTAATAACAATACATATTATCAATGAGACTATACACATGGAACTAACAACCACAACAGTAGTCAAGAGAAAACTAGTCATTTTGGAAGGCACTCTACTTTTTCCTTTACCATCATCTACAAATTCATTCCGAGCACATTAATAAAGCATTTAGGTTTTGTCACTATGACTAACACAATGCCATTGACCTTCACCATTTAATTCTCATAAGATAAAGTCCAAATATATAATACTTCTCAAGAAACCAAACCCTTTTCCACCATTCAAAATAAAACCTACATAATATTCATCACAGTCAACTTCACAAACAGCTTCACAAACCCTTACCACTATTGTAAAACACAATCAACCCAAAGAAGTGACACTTGAGAACCCACTTGAATTCAACCATGTAATAGGGCCATAGTACCCAAAGAGAAGAAACAACTAGAAGACTCAATATTATAAAAAAATTACCACAACCAAGCCTTCACCATGAAGAATACAAGGCCTCAAACATATTCATGATAACTTCAAGTGAAGTACACACCAAGAATGAGTAGTCTTAGATAAACCATAATGAAAGCCAAAAATCATGTGTTCCATCAAACAGTCGACGTGCCTTGTCTATGCTTCCACACTTTGCATACATGTCTACAAGGACAACTACAATTACATGTAAGAAAATTCCTATATCCTTTATGCTTTGATGGTTGTCCATACATTGTTACAAAGATCCTATTTTGGTAGAGATAGGGAGGATGCTAGCAAAGGTTGTGGAATTTGTCTTTACACGTGTCAATTGCATTTGCTTCACAACAAAGAATAGACAAATAATAGACATGATTAATGAATTAAACCTTTTGTAACATGTTACAACAGTGTTAGGAGATGGCTACCTCAAGATAACTACATTTTTGCATTCAAGACTGTTGTAACATTCTCCCTTTGATATAATATGTATGGGGTTTTCTTAACCCTACTATTCATGTAAAATTACAACCCCTATTTTAGCCATGATCACTCTAGATGTAAAATGTAAATCATGTGTGATGAACTTGTATACAACCCTGTAGACAATTCCTTGAATGTAATAACACCTTGATTTCATATCCCTACATCCCAAATAAGATCAAAATATTAGCCCTATTACATAAATACAATGATCAAACTAGATTGTACTCATACAAATGAATCAAATCAAATCCCTATCCATTATTTTATGCAATTAGATCTAACTCCCAATTGAAATTATTCATTTAAACCATAGAAGATCATTACATGTCCATACATGTGTATTGAAGTTTCATTACATGTGTATTGCAACGGAAAGGTGCTAGGAGTGACATTTTGTATTCCATAGCTCGTGGGGCCAAACTGACTATGCCAACACCTCAGGGTGGGTAGGTAGCTACTAGGGGAGGTCTCATTTCATGTTCCAAACATCCCAGTCGTTTGGGGCAGCAAGCTACCAGCAAAGTCCCTTACGATCCCTAAGACCAAAAAACTGCCAAACTATGATGAAGCAATTCTTGGAATTCATGGCAACTGGGAATGTTCCATTTGGGCCTATAGGTGCAAGTGGGGTCCATCCATAATAACCTCTCTCAGTTTTGGTCAACTCTAGTCCATTTGACCATGCTGAAATCAAATACATTCTTGTAAAAAACTTCAATTTCATGCAATGGAAAGGTGCTAGGAGTGACATTTTGCATTCCATAGCTCATGGGGCTGAATCGACTATACCAATGCACCAGGGTGGGTTGGTAAATACCAAGGGAGGTCTTGTTTTGTGTGCAAAGTGTCCCAATCATTCAGGGTAGCAAGCTACCGGCAAAGTCCCTTAAAATCCCTAAAACCAAAAAACTACCAAACTATGATGAAGCAGTTCTCAAAATTTGTGGCAGTTGGGAACATTTTTTTTGGACCTACAAGTGCACATTGGTTCCATCCACAATAATCTCTCTCAGTTTTGGTCAACTCAAATCCGTTTGACTGTGCTGAAATCAAATGCATTCTTGCAAAGTGCTTCATTTTCATGTAACACAACCTTGTCAAGTGCCATATTTTTTATTCTTCTCATTGTTAGGTTGAACTGTCTACACCAACGTATCGAGGTGGGTAGGTAAATGCTAGGGGAGGTCTCGTTTCATGCGCCAAGCGTCCCAGTTGTTTAGGGCAGTAGGCTATTGGCAAAGTCCCTTAAGATCGCTAAGACCAAGAAACTACCAAACTATGATGGAGCAGTTCTCCAAATTTGTGATAGTTGGGATTGTTCTATTTGGACCTATAGGTGCACATGGGGTCCATCCATAATAACCTCTCTTAGTTTTGGTCAACTCTAGTCCTTTTGACTGTGCCAAAATCAAATGCATTCTTGCAAAATGCTTCAGTTTCATGTTGTGGAAAGGTGATAGGAGTGATATTTTGCATTCCATAGCTTGTGGGGTCAAACTGATTGTGCCAACATGTTGGGGTGGGTAGGTAAATGCTAGAGGAGGTCTTGTTTCATGCGTCAAGTGTCCCAGTCATTCACAACAATAGGCTACCGACAAAGTCACTTAATATCCTAAGAGCAAAAACTACCAAACTTTGATGGAGCAGTTCTTTGAATTTATGGTAGCTGGGAACATTCCATTTGGACCTACAGATGTATGTGGGATTCATCAACAATAACCTCTCTCATTTTTGGTCAACTCAAATATGTTTGACTGTGCCAAAATAAAATGCATTCTTGCAAAATGCTTCAGTTTCATGCAACACAACCTTGCCAAGTGCCATATTTCTTGTTATGTTTGTCATGGGGTTGAACCGTCTACACCAACATGTCAGGGTGGGTGGGTAAATGTTAGGGGAGGTCTCATTTTATGTGCCAAGCATCCCATTCGTTCACGGCAACAAGCTACTGGCAAAGTCCCTTAAGATCCCTAAGACCAAAAAATTACCAAACTATGACAGAGTAGTTCTCAGAATTCGTGGAAGTTGGGAACATTTCGTTTGGACCTACAGGTGCATGTGGGGTATGTCCACAATAACCTCTCTTAGTTTTGGTGCTGAAATCAAATACATTCTTGTAAAATGCTTCAGTTTTATGTAGTGGAAAGGTGCTAGGACTGACATTTTTCATTCCATAGCTTGTGGGTCTGAACTGAATGTGCCAACATGTTAGTGTGGGTGGGTAAATGCTAGAGGAGGTCTCATTTCATGTGTCAAGTGTCCTAATCATTTGTGGCATCAGGCTACCTATAAAGTCACTTAAGATCCTAAGAGCAAAAACTACCAAACTTGGATAGAGCAGTTCTCAGAATTCGTGGCAGTTGGGAACATTTCATTTAGACCTACAAGTTCATGTGGGGTCTATCCACAATAACCTCTCTTAGTTTTGGTCAACTCAAATCCATTTGATCATGTTGGGAAATCAAATGCATTCTTTTAAAACCATTCAGTTTCATGTAGCACAACCTTACTAGGTGCCATTTTTTTGTTCTGCTTATTGTGGGGCCAAATTGACTATGCCAACACGTCAAGGTGGGAAGGTAAATGTTAGGGGAGGTCTTGTTTCATGTGCCAAGCATCCCAGTCATTCCAGGTTGTAAGCTACTGACAAAATTGAAAGGTGCTAGGATTGAAATTTTGCGTTCCACAAATCGTGGGGTCAAATCGACTATGCCAACATGTTTGAGTGGGTGGGTAAATGCTAGGGGAGGTCTCATTTCATGTGCTTAGTGTCTCAATCATTCCGTGCTGCAAGCTACTAGCAAAGTTGAAAGGTTCTAGGAATGAGATTTTGCATTCCACAACTCGTGGGGTTGAACTGACTATGCCAATACATCAGGGTGGGTAGGTAAATGTTAGGAGAGGTCTCGTTTCATGTGCCAAGCATCCCAGTCATTCCAGGTTGTAAGCTACTGACAAATTTGAAAGGTGCTAGTAGCAAAATTTTGCATTCCATAGGTTTTGGGGCCAAACTAACTGTGCCAATGCATCGAGGTGGGTAGGTAAATGTTAGGGGAGGTCTTGTTTTGTGTGCCAAGCATCCCAGTTGTTCTAGGCTACAAGTTACCGATAAAGTGATTTTGTTGGTAGCTTACAACCCGGAATGATTGGGATCTTCCCTATTATTTACCTACCTACCCCGATGTGTTGGCACAGTTAGTTCGGCCCCATGATGAGTAGAACAAAAAATATGGCTCCTAGCAAGGTTGTGTTGCATGAAACTAAAGCATTTTGCAAGAATGCATTTGATTTCGGAACAATCAAATAGATTTGAGTTGACCAAAACTAAGAGAGATTATTGTGGATGGACCCCACATGCACCTATAGGTCTAGACGGAATGTTTCCAACTACCTCAAATTCTGAGAACTGCTCCGTCAAATTTTAGCAATTTTTGCTCTTAGGAACTTAAGTGACTTTAGCGGTAGCTTGCTGCCTCGAATGAATGGGACACTTGGTGCACAAAATGAGACCTCCTCTAGAATTTAACACCCACCCCTACATTTTGGCATAGTCAATTTGGCCCGACAAGCTATGGAATGCAAAATGTCACTCATAGCACCTTTCCACTGCATGAAACTTAAGCATTTTGTAAGAATACATTTGATTTTGGCATGGTCAAATGGACTGGAGTTGACCAAAACTGAGAGAGGTTATTGTGGATAGACCCCACATTTAACTATAGGTTCAATCAAAACATTCCCATCTGCCATGAATTTTGATAATTACTCTGTCATAGTTTGGTAGTTTTTTGGTCTTAGGGATCTTAAAGGACTTTATCGGTAGCCTGCTACCCCAAATGACTGGGATGCTTGGTGCATGAAACGAGACCTCCCCTAGAATTTACCCACCCACCCTAATGTATTGACGTAGATGGTTCATCCCCACGATGAGCTGAACAAAAATATGGCACTTGACAAGGTTGTGTTGCATGAAACTAAAGCAATTTACAAGATAACATTTGATTTTGACATGGTCAAATGGTTTTAAGTTGACCAAAACTGAGATAGATTATTATGGATGGACCCCATGTACACCTGTAGGTCCAAACAGAGCATTCCTAGCTACCATGAATTCTGAGAACTACTCTGTCAAAGTTTGGTAGTTTTTGCTCTTAGGATCTTAAGTGACTTTATTGGTAGCCTACTACCACAAACAACTGGGACACTTGGCACACAAAATGAGACCTCCCATAGCATTTACTCACCCACTCTGATGTGTTGGCATAGATGGTTTAGCCCCACAATGAGTAGAACAAAAAATATGGCACTTGGCAAGGTTGTGCTACATGAAACTGAAGCATTTTGCAAGAATGCATTTGATTTTGGCATGGTCAAATAGATTTGAGTTGACCAAAATTGAGAGAGGTTATTGTGAATGGACCCCACCTGCACCTGTAGGTTAAAAAAAACATTCCCAGCTGCCACGAATTCTGAGAACTGCTCTGTCATAGTTTGGTACTTTTTTGTTCTTAGGGATCTTAAGGGTCTTTGTCAGTAGCCTGCTACCCCAAATGATTGGGATGCTTGGCGCATGAAATGAGACCTCCCTTGGCATTTACCCACCCACCTTGATATATTGGCATAGTCATTTTAGCCCGGCAAGCTATGGAATGCAAAATCTCACTCCTAGTACCTTTCCACTGCATGAAACTGAAGCTTTTTGCAAGAATGCATTTGATTTTAGCATGGTCAAACAGAGTTGAGTTGACCAAAACTAAGAGAGGTTGTTGTGGATAGACCCCACGTGCACCTATAGGTTCAAACAAAATATTCCCAGCTGCCATGAATTATGAGAACTACTCTGTCATAGTTAGGTAATTTTTTGGTCTTAGGGATCTTAAGGGACTTTGTTTGTAGCCTGGTGCCCCAAACAATTGGGATGCTTGGTGTTTAAGGAAAATTGGAGTAAACATGAATAATCAATATATCAATATCAATAATACCCAAAAACTCAACGAAAAGGGAAATAATCAAGATCAAACAAACAAAGATGAAACCTTTGCAAACTTCAATACTTCATAGCTTCCATTGGTTGCCTATCTCAATCGATCTTGCATGTATGAATAAGGCCCTCAGAGAGTGCACTTCCTTGCTTTTTCAAAATTGTCAATAGAGAATGGCTATGATAATGCTTTGTAATGAAGATGAGCTTCACAACAATGGTAGTGATATGGTAACAAGTTGATCGCAAGCAAAAGGAATGACGTGGGTGCCAAAGGTGAGCTATAATTCCTGTAGAGTAATGATACCAAAAGCTTGGATGATTGAAATGGAAGAACTAGGTTCAATTTATAGACTCAAGAGAGAAGATCAATGGTATAGAAAGAATGAGATCGACGGTATAGAACGGTTGAGGAATGTGTGTGAATAGAAAGAGGACATGTGTCTTGCTCTATTTTGCATGAGAGGAATTAAAAATAGAAGAATGAGTTAACTGAAGAGGTTAAATCGATTTAAAAAAATAGATGAATCAGTTAAGAGAATAGAACTAGAAGAATGGAAATTGCATGAGGATGAGAAGATATTTTAACTCAATTAAATATTTAGAATATTCAATTGCACGTGCACAAGGATTGAATTATATTTAGAGATAACTCAATTTAGAAGAAATGGACAACTTAAATAAATATTTAATTTATTTAAATCTAGAGAAGATATTATTGGAAGAGACAATTAAATAATTGATATTCTTTAATTTAGAATGAATTTTGGAAGAACTAATTAAATAATTAGTATTATTTAATTTGTTGGAGGAATTAGAAGAATTTAAGAATTTAATTAAATAAATTGATTTTATTTAATTATTGGAAGAATATGAATCAAATAAATAAATTTGTTTGTTTATTTATTGATAGAGGAATTTGACTTAAATAAATATTAAGAATATTTATTTGGATAGAGTCGTGTCATTTTTAGGCATATACATTTTGCCCCTCTTTGATGTGATGTTCAAGATGATGAGATTTGTGTCGAGTAACATCATTTCAAAGAAGCTAAGGTATAGATAGAAAAAAAAGGCAATGGAAAGATAGGATGAGGATGCCCTCTCAGGAGATTGGACGAAGAGAGTTTCAAGGGTGCAAGACGGACAATCTCACGATGAAGAAGGTTGGAAGAATAGGTTGGGGTGAAGAAAATGGTTGAAGAAAGAGCTGAATGACATGTGATGCAAGATAGAATGATAACACACACAAGAAAGCAAGTATGCACAAATGATACAAGAAAAAACAAGGTATTGCCCTTGTCTAGTTGTAAACCAATGATATACTGATAACGATATACGATAGTGTTGTCATGGCGGGGAACGATATATCCCTAGACCAACACGGCAGGCATGTTGTCATGGCGGGGAATGATGGATCCCTAGAGAAACACGAAGGATAGTGTTTGGTTTTAGGAAATGAAACATGTCGTGTAAGACGTGTGTATTGGTCTGATTTCGACAATGTGACATCCTGTATAAGACAATTGACTGATTATATTTGATTGAGTTGGTTTACGACCAGACAAGGATCAAGACCACTAAGTGTGATTGGATAATTTGACAAGATTGATTTGAATTGATTGGTATGGATTAAGGATGGACTTGGATTTGGATCTCTACTCGGATTGACAGCTAGAATTGCTTGACGAGAGATACGATGATAGATAGAAATTGATTGATAGAAGAATGACTCGAGAGAAGGACTCACAGGCTTTTGTTTGTAAACATTGATACTCTATAGAGGACTTTTATTGCATGGGATATGAAATGCAAATGGGTGTATGTATGGATGCGAAATGGATGTGGATATATGTCATCTTGATATTGCAAGTATTTCAAAGTGCTTATTTCATCATTGGGTGATTTTTTTGGTACTTTTTCTGAATGTTGTAAGTTAATACAAGCATCTAGGTATAATTGAACCGAGATAACCTGAGCATCACTTACATGGATTTTAAGTTAGCAAGTTAATACAAGCATCGAGGTATAATTGAACCAAGATGACTTGAGTCTTTCTTGTGTATCAACAGACAAGGATTGCCCCCTTTCATGTTAGACCTTTGATGTCCTCGATGATCTTTTGCCGATCATGTCATTAGACAAGGCGTCACATTACTAAAGTTTAATCTAGAAACAACAAAGAAAGAAAATAATCATTTTCCCATCATAGCATCTCTAGCTTTTGGCATCCTTGAGTAGCATAGAAAGACATGATAACAAAAATCAAGACTCTATAAGTTAACCTGATCACAAACACAAAACATTCTTGCATTTAGATGTGTTTTTCTTGCCATAATTTGGATAGAATCAATTTGAGAGTGCTTTAGGTATTTTCTTGCTTTGCCTTGGATAGGTTGAGGTGTTGCATCAAGATTTCTATTTGAAAGCAGGTTTTTGCTCGCGCTTGCTTGCCTTGTGAAGGGTTTCACAACCCTTATTGGTGAGCTAAACCCTAAGGGACTGACCTAGTACCTCAGGGGCTCATTGCTAACAGGGGATCATTGCTAAATGGCCTTGCCTACATGACGATGCAGAGGCAACGTAGTTCGGGGTGAACCCTAATGGACCTAAGACCTAGGCAATAGAAAGTGGTGTGGACTCAGATAGATAGAGGGACTAGACACGGGATGGATGGGTAAGTGGGAGCCTTAGGGGCACATTTGAGAAATGGCCTTGCCTACGTGACGACGCAGAGGCAACGTAGTTCATGGACTTGGACCATGTGGGCATTGACGACAGATGCTATGCTAGGCTGACACTGTGGATAGGATACTGGATAAGACCTTAGTTGATAAGGTGACAAAAGAGATAGAGTATCAAGCCATGATAGGTTAAGACAACATTATGGATGGCCGTAATGCTAGATACTGATGACAAGGAAACACCACAGATTGGCAGAGGGATGGGTTACAGTGGATACGAATGTGTAGATAGAAGAAACCAAGGATGTGATCTCCAAGGACTATGTTGCATAAGAATAATGTACCCCAATGTAGGTAAAATACTTAGGATTTTTGATGGCAATGCTTATGACGATAGGAGGATAAGAGGATAATGAAGGATTTTCATGACTTGGAGGGATAAGGTATGTCAAGAGACATTGAAAACATTTGTCAACATTGTGCCCCCAATCTTTATCAAGACCAAAGAATAGAGGAAAGGAAGATTTAGGATGGATAGACTGGACAATATAGGTAGGTAATGGATAGAAGGATAGGATAGGAAATGGTATGGAAGTAAACTGATAGGAGAAGAGTGATATGTCGATGAGACAAAGTGCCCCCAAGTATAGGTGACATAGAAGATCAACTTACACATGACACCTATTTTCTAGGTTTTCATCATGGTACTTATCCAAGGCGCTTGTTTGCCAGATTTTCACTGTTGGACGAAGGGATTTTGCTTCTTTTTTTTGGATAGGAGAAGGCAGATACAAACTAGAAGGACTCAAGAGTCAGGTTCCACGAAAGGTGACAGTCCCGCTAGATGGATGTTGTCGAACAGACAATGTCAAGTGTTCTCATAGATGTTGGTAGGGGATTGCATGAAAGTGAGATGGAGAAGGTAGATAGCTAATTTATGGAAGATGTGATAGTGGATTATGATATGAATTATGTAAGACTTACGGAAGAAGATGGGTGAAAGGCTTATGCAAAAGCATGGACCATATGGAGGTGATAAGGTAGATATGTAGGATAATGGTTGAATGATGGCATGATAGCGGTATGTGGAAATGTTGTGGGATGGAAGGGAATCATGACCAACGATTGCACACACTGTGATAAGCATTGAAGCTGGTGATGGGACAGTAGTGTAGGAAGCAACAAAGACTTTTGCTTGTGGATGAATGACTTAGGCATATAGGGATCCACATAGACTAAGTATTTTTCTGATCTTTTCTTGTCATGTGGGATGGAAGAATTTGATACTTTTGGATGGAATGGGAGAAAGTGGATGGTTGGGATTCTTGAGAGGTGGATGCCTCATTTGACTTGATGGCTTTTTTCTTTGGTACCCAAACCATTTTGCTTTTAGATAGCACCTGTGAAGGTATGGGCTGGGTTGTATGCAGCTTTGGTGTAGCTTCAGAGGTAATCATTTGTTTAATGCGCACCCACACCTTTTTTAGTTTGGCATATAGGTGTGTGGGTGTATGCAACTCTTGAGAAGGATGTTTCTTTGATTCTTGGCTTTTGTATCCTAGGTCATGAGGACTCTTAGGATTTTTGACTTGATAGGTAGAGGTATCCAGGTTTTTGTTGTGAAATTCCCTTGGGTTGGTGGAAGTGAGCTTTGTGGAAGCTCTTTGTTTAGACAACACATGCATTGGTTGGTCATGATTGGGTTTGTTAGAAGATTCATAGATGAATGGATAAGGTGTTGGAAGAAGTGGTGGTAAAATGCATGGAGAGATATTAGGAGTTGGAAGTAGTGAAGGTAGATTGGATGGTGGAAGGTGTAAGGTCACATGCTTTTGGGATGTATATGATAAGGGAGGTGGAATGGCGACATAAGTTTTGGGGATATGATAGGATGTACAATGGAAAGTGGTGGAGTTAGGAGGAGTGGAGGAAGTACCAACATCTTGAGATTGTTCACCTTGGGGTATGTATCCAAGGTCATATGAATGAGAATGAACATTAACATGGACGGGCTCCAAAATACCTTGTTCACGAAGGCCTAAGCCTTTACCTTGATAGTTCATATGTTGGACCATGTGGTGGACAGCAGGATTATGTGTAGGTGGAACACTAGACACAAGTTCCTTATTGGATGGAGAAGGTGAGATAGGGGATAATGGTTGCTAGTGTTCTAAGGAGGAACACTCATGAATGAAGGTGGTAAGACCAAGGATATATGGTGGGGGATTTGCATCATGGTTGATAATGGATGGAAGAGGATTATTATTGGTTTGATCTTCTATGCTTGCTTGGGAGGCAAGTGTCTCATCAAGGGAGGTGGAAGTTGTTAGATCTTGGATAGGACTAGATGGGGTTACAAGCTCAGGACCATGGAACGCATAAAGTGGGCTAAGAGGATCATCATGGTCTTCTTGATCATAGATAGGCCCTTGATTATAGGTGGGATCTTGATCATAGATAGGATTTAGCATGATGGGATTAAGGTTCTCTTGTATAGGTTCTTCATCAATGATAATATCTTGATCACCAAAAGGATAGAGGTTATGTAGAGGCTGAAATTGGATCTCTAGCTCTTGTATAGGATCAAGTTGCTCATGGATAGCTTCTTCATCAGAGGTAGTATCTTGATCATTGAAAAGGTATAGGTCATGAATGGCTTGAGATTAGATTTCTCACTCATGTATAGGTATAGGATCCTCGAAAAGATTAAGGTTATGCATGGGTCGGATGGGGGTGCTTTGATCTTGATTTAGACAAGGGGTTGATGTTTTCGCATGCTCTAAAGTGTGCTCTTGACATATTGCTTGGGTTGTTTCAATGGAAGTGGAGCTAGAGGTCTCTTGGATAGGATCTTGGTCAACAATATGAAGGTACGACAGATTTTGACTTTGGTTCATGGTAGGAGGTTTTTCAATATGCTTAAGGGGTTGCCGATAACACAAAGAGGTTAGTTTTTGATAAGGTCAAGGACCAGACTTTGGGGACATGGTTGTCTCACTGCTAGTAGCCCTTAGATCACATCATTGGTAGGTATACAGATAGAGGAGTGAGGTAATGGATGAGTAGATTTGGAGCTCTCCCTAGATTTTCTTTTGCTATGTAAATCTAGAAAGCATCTTTCCCAAAAATCATCTGAGGATTTTTTGGTTGTCCATTTAGGGCTTGGGGAACTTGATGGCAATGTTGGTGTAGGACTGGTATGCCTTAGGATATGCGTCTTAGAAGATGGTTCAGGAGGACTAGTAGATGAAGTGGTATAAGATTCCCCACTTGAGGTGGTGTTTGCCTTGTCAAGAGTATCATTAAGACGGGACAAGAATGTATGACTTTGGGGCGTGGTGTAGCTAGTACTGGCCTATTCATCTTGTAAGATTGCAAATTGCTATTGTATGGCTTGGAGTTCTTGAGCAATTGCTATACGACCTTGGGGTGAGGTGTCTAAGTTTAATTGCAATTTTAGGTATTGGAGTTCTTAAGCAAGTTCTTCTAATTCGGTTGTCATCTCTTCAGAAACTAACACAAGACTGAAATGGGTATCTAGAAAGGTTGAAAAGTTTTTCTCAAAAGAAGTGGAAAAGCTCACTGTCATAGATGCGTAGAAACAAAAGTCCAAAAATAGGGGATATAAGCGCAGCAAGTTGAAGTAAATGCGTAGTTTTGGCAAAAGGCAAATGCGTAGCAACAAGTTATATATGCGTAGGAAGTCGCAGAAAATGCGCATTAGGTTGAAATGTATGCATAGAATTAGAAGGTAAATGTGTAGCTCTGGCTTTTTTGAATGTTTTTGCAATTTTTAGCACGCTTTTTAGTATTTTTTATTTTCTTTGGTTGCAAGATGGTCTTTTTGATCTAATTTGGTCAATTACGGCAAGAAGACACAACAAACACAAAGAATGATTTCATGGTTTTCTTATTTTTTTGTAATTTTCTGACTCTTTTTGACTAAAAGAAAGCAAGTACAAATCCTAGGCTGGCTGGGACAATATAAACCGAATTCTCACTATTTCTAGTTGAGGCATCTTTGGGAGGTGATAATCGCCCTTCCCTTCACTGGCTTATAGGGGATTTTGGCCACTAAAAATAAAGGATGATTAGTAAGTGTAACTGTTTGAGTGGTTATACATGTGGCAGCACTACTCTCCATTATGGAGTCTCCCAACCTACAAGGGTTGCCCCTTGGAGGGTTTTGGGGGAGGTTGGCTGTCGGTATAACACAACTTCACTCATTTGAATCTTTCGCTCCAAACACAATTTATTTATAGTGGCTTGGCAGAGCTTGGCTTTAGCTTGTTACCACTTAGGGTCATTCCTACTTGGACGGATGAGTATCCAAGAGCAGGCCCCTCTAAAGGTTCAACAAATGTGAAATGACATGTCTGGCATCTTGGTCACCCAAGATAGGGGAGACCATAGGCCTAGTATCATTCCCAAAAACATGAAATACAGTGGTTCTTTTCCCCTAGTTTAAAAAGAAAAAGACTATATGAGCTATCTACTTGGGCATGCACAAAATTTGTTAACTTTGAAGTGATAACAAGATAGCAATGGCTCAATTTTTAGCAAGATAGCAATGTGTTCTAACCTTGAAAGATAGCAATATAGCAATGACCCAATGATATGCAAGATAGCAATGATTTAGTTACAACCCTTCTAGTTAGAAGTATGTGAGATTTGCTTGAACATCCATTTACTTTCCTTTAGAAATCAAGATATGAGTTAACAAGTGCAGCTATATGGCTAAACTAGTACCTAGCCTACAAGAAGATCAAAGAATATTCTTGTGAAAAAGTGTTAGTGTTAGTAAAACCACAAGAAAAATCAAAAAGTCAATGTCAGAATCAGATGCATAGGTATAGAGCTCATATGCATAAAACAAAGGTTATATGCGCAATTTTATAGATGCACAGAATCATAGATCATATGTGTAGAAATAGAGGTCATATGCGCAGATTGACAGATGCATTGATTCAGAGCTCATATGCATAGAAATAGAGGTCATATGAGTAGATTGATAGATGTGTTGAATCAGAGGACATATGCGTAGAAAGAATGATCATATGTGTAGAAACAATGTTCTAAAAATTCACTACAAAATAGATGCGCAGTAGGATGGAACAGATGCACAACAGGATAGAACAGATGCACAATAGGATGGAACAGATGCGCTGTAGGATGGAACAAATGCGCAGAATCAGTAAATGTGCTATATCATAGGTCAGATGGGCCGAAACAGAGACTGTATGCACCGAAAGATCAGATGCGCCGAAACAGACAGTAGATGCGTGTTAGAATGAGTTATATGTGTAGATTCCTCCTATGTACAGTTTCCTAACGCACAAAAACTTAGTTTTTGGGTTAAATTGGGGCAGGGCCCCATGGTGGGAACCAAAAATGTTAAGGGAAAATTGGAGTAAACATGAATAATCAATATATCAATATCAATAATACCCAAAACTCAACGAAAAGGGAAATAATCAAGATCAAACAAATAAAGATGAAACCTTTGCAAACCTCAATACTTCATAGCTTCCGTTGGTTGCCTATCTCAACTGATCTTGCATGTATGAATAAGGCTCTCAGACACTTGCTTTTTCAAGATTGTCAATGGAGAATGGCTATGATAATGCTTTGTAATGAAGATGAGCTTCACAACAATGGTAGTGATATGGTAACAAGTTGATCGCAAGAAAAAGGAATGATGTGGGTGCCAAAGGCGCACTGTAATTCCTGCAAAGTAATGATACTAAAAGTTTGGATGATTGAAATGGAAGAACTAGGTTCAATTTATAGACTCGAGAGAAGATCAACGATATAGAATGGTTGAGGAATGTGTGCAAATAGAAAGAGGGCATGTGTCTTGCTCTATTTTGCATGAGAGGAATTAAAAATAGAAGAATGAGTTAACTGAAGAGGTTAAATCAATTAAAAGAATAGATCAATCAGTTAAGAGAATAGAACTAGAAGAATGGAAATTGCATGAGGATGAGAAGATACTTTAACTCAATTAAATATTTAGAATATTTAATTGCATGTGCACAAGGATTGAATTATATTTAGAGATAACTCAATTTAGAAGAAATGGACAACTTAAATAAATATTTGATTCATTTAAATTTAGAGAAAAAATTATTGGAAGAGATAATTAAATAATTGATATTATTTAATTTAGAATGAATTTTGGAAGAACTAATTAAATAATTGGTATTATTTAATTTGTTGGAGGAATTAGAAGAATTTAAGAATTTAATTAAATAAATTGATTTTATTGATTTTATTTAATTATTGGAAGAATATAAATCAAATAAATAAATTTTTTTGTTTATTTATTGATAGAGGAATTTGACTTAAATAAATATTAAGAATATTTATTTGGACAGAGTCATGTCATTTTTAGGCGTATACACTTGGAACACAAAATGAGACCTCCCTTGGCATTTACCCACCCACCTTGATGCGTTGGCATAGTCGATGTGGTCCCATGAGCTATGGAATGTAAAATGTCATTCCTAGCACCTTTCTACTACAAGAAACTGAAGCATTTTGTGAGAATGCATTTGATTTCGAGATGGTCAAATGGACTGGAGTTGACCAAAACTGAGAGAGGTTATTGTGGACAGACCCCACATGCACCTATAGGTCCAAATGGAATGTTCCCAGCTGCCACAAATTCTAAGAACTGCTTCATCATAGTTTGGTAATTTTTTGGTCTCAGGGATCCTAAGGGACTTTTCTAGTAGCTTGCTACCCTGAACAATTGGGACACTTGGCATAGGAAACGAGACTTCCCCTAGCATTTACCCACCCACCCTGACACGTGGCATAGTTAGTTCAACCCCACAAGCTATGGAATATAAAATGTCACTTATAGCACCTTTCCACTGCATGAAACTAAAGCATTCCTTGCCACCATAGGCAAACAAAATTGATTTTAAAAAATTGAGGTAGGTGTTTGTAGGTGGACCTGACATCCACATATACATCCAAAGAAGATGTTCCTAGGTGTCACAGTTTGATGGAACAGTCGGTCCAAAGTTTGTCACTTTTTTTTCTTAGGGCTCTTGAGAGATTGTCTGCATTCGATATAGCCAAGAACAACCATGAGGCTTTGCCACCAAAAAGACATCTCCCCTAGCATTTACCCGCCCACCTGGATGCATTGGCACCATTTGTTTGACTCTAGGAGATGTCAAATGTAAAAATTTAGTCATAATACCTTTCTGGTAGAGGAAAATTCAGTACTATAAAGGTGTTCTCACTTGATCGAATGTCTTGTAGGGCATCAACTGAGGCTTCCCTTACTGCTGCTATCAATTGTTTGTCATTAAAACTCATTAAGACTCACTATAAAATAGTAACATCATTAAAACAAATTAAAACTCATAGTAACATTGTCAAAACTCATTAAAACTCTTTATGAAATAGAAATTAAAGGGTATATCATCATGAAATAATCATGAAAACCTACCTTACTTTCCTTTCAAAGGTAACTTCATAAGGATTATGCCTACCTCCATCATACTAAAATCCTGCATACAAATGCAATTGCATTATAAATAGCTAAAATGAGTAGCTAAAATATACAAGGTGAAATGAGGATAGCAAAGAAAAATAACATACCTTTCTATCATTACACTAATTCAATCCAATGAACCATCCAAGTCTGCTCTACTCTTCATTGTGTCAAGTATTGCCTCGTGATCAGACTCACAAACCTTCCACAAGGTGTTGTTCAATGGTCTACGCCCATATTTGATCAAATGAGCATTTGATGCCACAACAAGGTTAGAATAATGAAGAATCTTCCTATGTGTGTCAAAGTCCTCAAATAACCACACATCAGACTTCTTCACTGGGTACCTTCTAAGCCATGCTCCAGTAACAACCCCTGATCCTCTAGGGTACTTGATATTTTCTCCATCTATAATAGGGGAATCTAATTTCTTTTTTGCCTCAACATAGTGATACAAATAATAATCCATTCCTTCATTGGCTTCATCTGCAATAACTACATAAACATGCCCTGCATTGATACATGCATTCAGTTCGATGAATATAGTTAACAATACAAGAAAAACTACAAAATAAGATGGTATATTGAATTTTATTAAATTTGATTACTGATAATACCTAGTTGAACTAGATTTGAAACATGGTCAAAATCAACCGATGATTCAATATCTATGATTTGTAGTGATGTTGGTGGTCGATACATGTCAATCAGGCTTAGGCCTCTTGTACACCAATCATCGACCCACTCCTTTGACTCACAATCATACCAAGCTTCATATGTACATGAAGAACAAAACCATCTGCCACGTATGAATACTCCATGAACATGCATTAGAGCTTCTAAAAGCATGTAGTTCATTTGATCCTATTAGTGTACAATAGTCATCATATTTTGCAATGTTAGTATCATCAACCAACCAAAAATATCTACAAACTGTAGACTTACCTTCATTACCTGGACCCATTGTAGAGTTACACCATTTGACAATAGATCTCACATCTGTCAACTTTTCATTGTCTTTGTACTTCAACTCTTCTCATGTCAATGCTCTTTTGATGCATGCTTCTACACCATCATGCTCCCCCTTTCCATGCCTGAGCTAAAAAAAATTCCACATATGTTGAACACCATTCATCATATGCATCATGGTCAACCAATAGAGCAACCATGAGTTCTTGAATTGTGATACACAATTATTTGACCATATGATATGCTAATGAAATGTTATGCTTCTACTAGTTAAATCATAGTAGAAAATCTGAAAGAATCCTTGCACAAACTCTGTAGAATGTGTGTAATCATCACTAATATAAAAATGATATTCCCTCAAGATCTTCCTATCATCCTCTATACTATCTTCTGCATGAATGAATGTTATTTGCACAAATATAGCAACCTATGTAGAGTTGTAATATTGTGATTGCACCTCATTCTATGGTTGTAGTGTGTAGTTCTCTACAAAATCAACAACTGAAACAATGGTACCAAGTGGAAACATGTCCTTGCATAACTTGAATTGCAAGTCCAACTATCGAGCTCTATGGGTATGCCTTGCATACTCATAAACTATATTATCTCAAAAAATAGAGATGAATTGATACACTATAAACTTTTGAATGACCAATTCACACCTTTTTGCTTCTTTACCATCTTTCAAACTATATTCCAGTGTCTTGTATTTAATAAAACTTACTAGCTCATTTCCAATTGCATGTGTGTTGTCCATATGTTGACAAACTAGAAAATGCTGCAAACCACCACAATGATCACACGTGACATCCAAGCTTAAGCTATTGTGGAATAATTGACCATCCACTCTCTGGCATAAGATGCTTGATATGAAATCTCTTGAATATCTAGGTAGAAATTTTATATTACACTCTTACAAAACATCATTAGTATGCAAATCTACACATATATATCTATAAACATCATAATGATTAGAAAACTCAATATGTACTCTTCAACAAGTTGTGCATGTGTGATTTATTTTGACAATAAAAAGGCTTTACCATTTCAAAATACCTTTGACTAATTTTCACTTGAGGATACATCTCTTGAAATTTATTGAAAAATTGTGTTTGAGTCACATCCAAAAAATACTTTGGATGTGGCTCATGGTTTTGACAACCAATTCTCCTTCTCACAACATCTCTTGCATTAGGAGATACCCTTGTGTTATTTTTCCAAAATTCTTCGATGAGGGATCTCAAGGCTTCAAAAACAATTATCTTTCCGTGGGAGTCTCCCAAAGAATGCCCACAATTCATTGGTGTTTGGGTCCTCAACTCTTTCATATCTTCCAACGACTCTCATTAGAGTTTTTCTACTTATTTTCAATGCTTGACTTGTCTTTCTAATGAGATGAGCATTCTTTGTTTGTTGGCTTACTATTGTCAATGTAATGACATGGTGCATGACATTACTATCCTTGGTGCATGAGGTGGAACCCACACTCTCATATGCACTCATTAGATTCTTTACAATTGATTTTTCACTTGAAGCATCCGATATTCTTAGGCCAAGAATCTTCATAATGTGCCTAAATTTTAGATTTCTCATCAATTCAACAAATAGTTGACATCTTTTGGTTTCATTTAAGTTCTCAAAGAATAATTTACATATCTTAATCACATTCTTTAGAAAGTGTACTTGGGAATCTTATCCTGCATGGGTTTCAAAACATTCTCATCGATATCAGTTAGAAACTTAGGCTTCCTATGCAAAATTCTAGGTGTTTTCATTGGTAAAGTTGACTCAACATTAGGAATTTCTTCAATATTTACTTGAGATGGGATAGATGTCGTACTTTCAATTGGAGATGAAAAAGATAAAAAATATTGAATTTGAGATGGAGAAGATGGTGTACCTTCTACTTGATGTGTGAATGATGGCGTACCACCAACTTGAGAAGAGAATGAAGATGTATCTTCAACTTCAACTGTGAAAGATGGAGTGCCTTCAATTTGTGAAGATAATGATAGTGTTCCTTCAAATTGACTTGTGGATGATGGAGTTCCTCCAACTTGGAGATTTAGTTTCCTCATTGAATGGAGGTTTTTCATTTGTTCCCTTTGTCATGCCAATTCCATCTCTCTCTCTTAGCTTCATTAGAGTGTCATGTTCCTCTTCAATTGGCAATGGTGGAATGTCTTCTTGTATGGTTGACAATTTCCTACTTTCACGAATTCTCCTCATTCTTTCTCTTTTCCTCTCATTCTTAGCTTCACGCCCTTTTGATATTAGTCTTTTCTCGTTTCCTTGGCATGATGATGATTTCTATATGCATCATGAATAAAACAATGACGATGTTAGAAGCATAATGAATAATCAGCATAAGATGACTAATGAATAATCAACATATGAATAATTAGCATATATAATGACTCCAAACTTGTTGATTTTGACATGATTAGATTCTAGAAGTGAAATTTGTAATGACAATCTAGGCCTAGATGTTCTTGATGACATAGATGAGCACATGTTGATTGTTGATGTTAATTTACAAATGGTGGTAGGCACAATCTCTAGGTTAGTTTCACATTTTATTAACATATCTTCTCAAACACGCTTTCTTAACCTCCCATGGATACACCTACTCAAGAAAAGATAGAAGAAGTCACTAGCACTAAGGAGAGTTATGACAAGCACATTGTGATGGACCAACCATTCCAAATGGAGACTCACAAGGTAAAACTAGACCTACTAGCATGTTAAAGGATAGCCCAAATTCTTATATTGTAGGTGGTGACTTAGTTAGAGTAGCTCATGAATACAAGTATGAAGTCATGTATATGCTTAGATACGATCATTGTTATCTCAAGTAGATGGGACTACATAGAACTTTGAGGGGGCTTTTACAACAAAAGCCAAAATTGGAGAAGGAAGCAACAACTCTTAACAATTCACATGTGAAATAAGAAAACAATTTTGTAAAAAGAAATTGGGCATTTTGAAAAGGAGTGTAGGCTCAAACCAAGTCACATGTGAAATAAGAAAGCAATTTTCACTTGAAATGAAGGAGAGCATCTCAATTCTAATATTTTATCTTTTGTCATGCAGAAGAGAAATATTAAGATAATGTTTGGTTTCTTGATTTTGGTTGTTCAAATCATATGATAGTCAATGAAGAATTATTTATGCTAGTTAATAAAATTGTAAAGAGTTGATTAAAATTTGGATACAATAAAGTAGTGTACGTTGTTGGAAAAGATACCTTGGTTGTTCACACCAACCAAGGTGAGGTAAAAAAATCAAGATACTTTATTAGTTGATGGCCTTAAGCATAATTTATTGAGTGTAGGCTAGCTTATTGAAAATAATTATTGCAAATGTGTTTATTAAAAATAGATGCTCTAAAAGAAACTCTTGAGGATACAAATTGGTTATGTCATGGTCAGTATGGCCAGTTGACCTTTAAGGAGTTGAACTTGTTACATACTAAGATTTGTGGATTGTTCAAGATCTTGTTGAAGAGTTTAATCATAAATTGATAAGATAGTGATAGAAGCCTATGTGGTAACCATGCATTGAGAGTTAGACATTGTGTTATGGCATGGAGATTTATTACAACCAAGTGTTGCTATGGTAGCAATTGCAAGATGCTTGGTGAAGAACTTGTTGTTGCATCATAAGCTAAGTGAGTTGTTAGAGCATGTATGGTAGTGCAAGGGCACATGTAGCAGTGTTGGATTGCATGTAGTAACAATTGAGAACATGTACATATGTTATATAGAATTTTCTAAGGTATCACAAGTGATAATAAGCAATTTAGGGTTTCTCTTTGTTATTGCAAGCCATAGTTTGATTTTGGTTGCAGTGTAGGAAGACATGTACACGGTTCTGTTGATAACTGAGAGGGGGGGGGTGAATCAGTTATCCTAATTATTTCCCTTATTGAACTTTTCTTTTAATTGAAGCAGCATAAAATCAAACACAAAACATTAACCATGAAATAAGAAACACATGACACAGTATTTTTGACGTGGAAACCCTGTTAAGGGAGAAAACCACGGGGTGATTAACCCAAGAATTATTCTCTGTTAGAAGAATAGAAAATTACAAAAATGGCACTTGCCAATTAGGGCTCACTGCCCGAGCACACTGCTCACAAGAGGCCCACTGCCTACAAGAAGACACACTGTCTACAAAGTGATGATAATCACAGTCTTGAACTGATTGGAAGCATCTGCATATGCTGGAGTTCAGTTCCGGTTAGGCTCAGTACACTGATCTGCTGCACTTCATCTTTCTTCTGTTCTTTGTTCTGCTATCTTTCACATACCGGATCCTTTTTGCTACCTCTGCACTTTCTCTGGACTTATTCGCATATCTCTCCACATCCACACAACACTTCACAACTAAATCCATCCTCTATATATATCCGCACAAGTAGTTTCATCACCTTTCTAGTCGGCATCCGGAACAGTCTTAGTTTCTTACAAACTCTCATTCTGTCGGCTGAATCCTTCCTCACCAAGCAATGCGGATCAAGCATATACTTGTAGATATCATTAATCATGTCGGCCAAACATGATTCATGCCTTCACAACCTCTGTCATCAACAGTAACCCATCCGGAAAGTAGTCTGATACTCTGCCAGTCAGTTCTTCCTCTGTTTTCACTGTCTCTCAGGAATCCGGTACTCAACCATTCATATCTTTTTCCTTGTCCATCACCGGAGGCTAAATCCTTGGAATATACCACTCAAGGTAGTCCTCTTGACTTCCCCAAATCCGCACTGCACCAAGACACTTCCTCTGAGAGGTCCGGACCAATCTATCGGACCTTGCCACATGCTCTGTTCTTCTTCACCGGACCACAACTTTCTTTATTCTGACTTCCGGTAGAGACACATCATGACTTGCGGATATGTGGGATGACCTTTGTTGCCATCAATGACAACAACCATGAATCCATATAGTGTCTCTTGCCAACAGGTTCATGTGTTTTGGTCAACAACTTTTGACTAAGTATGAAGATAAGTATGACATACAAGATAAGTATGGTGTACCCTTGTAAGCACTGAAAGTGTTGAATTATCACAATCAATCAATACAAATCAATCAATTGGCAGTAAAGAAGACATTGAGTATGATGGCACACCTAGTCCTAATGATGAGCATGAGTTGAATGGACAAGAGGATAATAGTGACAACTGATTACTATATGAGAACCAAATATATATCAGATTTGTTGCATCAATAGCACTATATTTTAAATGTTGATACAACTGGCTACATTAGAGAGAATGATGATAATACTTTGTTATAGGGAGGTATCGATGACATAGTTCAAATTCAAGAAACAACAAATTCTATTAATGGTTCAAGATACAACAAAATCATGTATATATCATATTTTAATGATTCTAATTCTATTAATACACATAATGATGGTTTTTTTAACTTAGATAGTTCCACTTTTAGTGACTGTGAGTGTTCTAATTAACATAAAGTGAATTAAATTGGACATAAAGAACATACCTTAGAATTCAATATTCGAGTTGATCAATCCTCCAAAATTTGGCTTCAAAATCCTCAAATTGATCATTTTGTCAAGTTTGATTATGAATTCTATATAACTCTAGAATATGATTAGTGAAATTAATGAAAAAAATGAACATATATCATCAAATTCAATCTATATGAATGGTAATTAGCTTTGAAACAATATGAAACATGAAACTTTTAGTTTAAATAATCAAATTTTGTCCAAAAACATGCAAAACCAATTCTTCTACGTTGAAAAAATAAAAAAGGTGGTGGATTGATCAAACAATGATTCTTAAAATGTCAAACACCATGAAAACGTGTTCTCGTGTCTGATAGCATGCATGAAAAGTAGGGAATAACATCCATGTGGGGTCTGAATCATGGATCCCACATGTTTTTTCCCTTTTTTTTGCTTCCCAAAATGCGCTTGCATTATGAAGCATGAAATCTTTATGCTTTCATGCATGCAAACAAGTATTTTAGTGTTTTCTCTCTATGTATAAGTATATATTTATAAGCATATATCTATAAGTATATATATGTAAGTATATATCTATACAAACCTTTATGTATAAGTATATATCTATCTCTCTATTTCTAGGCTTTCTCTCTAAACCCCTAAACCCTGAACCTTTATCTCCCTATCTTTCCCTCTCTAAACTACTAACCCCTAAACCCTACACCAATCAACCCTAAACCCCTATCACCTTGTCTCTATCATCCCTCTACCTCTTAGTCTCTCTACCTATGTCTATAGCCATGTCCCTCACCCTTTATCTCCCCATTGGTCCTCTCTCTCTAAACCCTAACCTAAACCTCTAAACCTTAAACACTAACACCGAAACCATAAACCCTAAACCCTAAATAATTCCCTTAACCCCTAAACCTTGAAACTAAGCAACCCTAAACCCCTAAACCATAAACTTTGGAAGTAACCCTAAACCTCTATCTCCCTATCTCTCCCAATCTCTATCGGTCCCCTCTCTCTATCTCTCTCTAAACCCTAAACCCTAACCCCTAAATCCTAAACCTAAGCAACCCTAAACCTAAGAAACCCTAAACCCTAAATAATTCCCCTAAACCCAACCCTTAAACCCTAAACTTGAGAAACCCTAAACTCATAAACCTCAAATAATGCCCCAGACCCCTAAACCTTAAACTCAAGCAACCAAGCTAAACCCCTAAACTATAAATAATTCCCCTTTAACCCTAACCCCTAAACCCTAAACTTGAGAAACCCTAAACTCATAAATCCTAAATAATGCCCCTATACACCTCTCTATCTCTCCCTAAATAATGCCCCTAAACCATAAACCCAAGAAACCCTAAACCCCTAATCCCTAAACTTAAGAAACCCTAAACTCATAAACTTGACCAACTCTCTCTCTCTCTCTCTCTCTCTCTCTCTCTATATATATATATATATATATATTACCCTATCTCTCCCCTCTCTCTCCCCTCCATCTCCACCCTCTCTCCCTCTTCCTCACTCTCCCTCTCCCTTATCAACAAAGAACATGGAAACAAGAAAACTAGGACATGCAAAGAGGGATGAAAATATAAATTGGGAGGATGAAATGGAAACAAGATAATTTATGAAAGTTCATTGAATAGGAAGAATGATGAGGAGAGGTAGAGAGGGGGAAGGTAAGTAGAGAGTGAGAGAGAGGGTAGGAGGTAGAGAGGGAAGGGAAGTAGAGAGTGAGAGAGGGTAAGAGGTAGAGAGAGAGAGGGGGGGGGGGGAAGAAGAGAGTGATAGAGAGGGTAGGAGGTAGAGAGGGGAGGGAAGTAGAGAGTGGGATAGAGGGTAGGAGGTAGAGAGATGAGGGAATTAGAGAGTGAGAGAGGGTAGGAGGTAGAGAGGGTAGGGAAGTAGAGAGTAAGAGAGGGTAGGAGGTAGAGAGGGGAGGGAAGTAAAGAGTGGGAGAGAGGGTAGGAGGTAGAGAGGGGAGGGGAGTAGAGAGTGAAAGAGGGTAGGAGGTAGAGAGGGGAAGGAAGTAGAGAGTGAGAGAGAGAGGGTAGGAGGTAGAGAGGGGAATGAAGTAGAGAGTGAGAGAGGGTAGGAGGTAGAGGGGGGAGGGAAGAAGAGATTAAGAGAGGATAGGAGGTAGAGATGGGAGGGAAGTAGATAGTGAGAGAGGGTAGGAGGTAGAGAGGGGAGAGAAGTAGAGAGTTAGAGACAAGGTAGGGGTATAGAGGGGAGGGAAGAAGAGATTGAGAGACAAGGTAGGAGGTAGAGAAGGGAGGGAAGTAGAGAATGAGAGAGAGGGTAGGAGGTAGAGAGTGAGAGATAGGGTAGGAGGTAGAGAGGGGAGGGAAGTTGAGAGTGCGAGAGAGGGTAGGAAGTAGAGAGGCGAGGGAAGAAGAGAGTGAGAGAGAGGGTAGTAGGTAGAGAGGGGAGGAAAGTAGAGAGTGAGAGAGGGTAGGAGGTAGAGAGGGGAGGGAAGAAGAGAGTGAGGGAGAAGGTATGAGGTAGATAGGGGAGAGAAGTGGAGACTCAGAGAGGGGAGGGAAGAATAAACTGAGAGATAGGGTATGAGGTAGAGAGGGTAGGGAAGTAGAGAGTGAGAGAGAGGGTAGGAGGTAGAGAGGGGAGGGAAGAAGAGAGCGAGATAGAGGGTAGGAGGTAGAGAGGGGAGGGATGTAGATAGTGTGAGAGAGGGTAGGAGGTAGAGAGGGTAGGGAAGAAGATAGTGAGAGAGAGGGGAGGGAAGTAGAGAGTGAGAGAGAGGGTAGGAAGTAGAGAGGAGATGGAAGAAGAGAGTGAGAGAGAAGGTAGGAGGTAGAGAGGGGAGGGAAGAAGAGAGTGAGAGAGAGAGGGTAGGAGGTAGAGAGGAGAGGGAAGTAGGGAGTGAGAGAGAGGGTAGGAGGTAGAGAGGGGAGGGAAGTAGAGAGTAAGAGAGAGAGAGAGAAGAGGGAAGTAGAGGTGAGAAAGAGAGAGGAGGGGAGGGAGGGAGTAAGTGTTTCAGTTCAACATGACGTGAGTGTGTTATAACGTGCTCACATTATGTGAATGCACATAATGCGAGAACATTATAATGCACTCACGTTATGCTTTGCCTTGGAAATTTCTAAGCCTTAGGATTGGACTTTCCTTGGGCTTCAAACTGAAAGGCTTGGACTATGTTTAGGTCATCCAAGGATGTGTTTTTCCATATTCTAACAAAATTCACATAATCTGGAGCATGCTCCCCATCAGGATTGCACTTTTTTCAATGAAAACTCAAAAAAATACCACCATAATCTTAAGATCTCTGTTAGCTATCTAACCATATAATTTTTTTCACATTTTGAGTATGTTAAGGGTTTCATCTTTAATTTCTTTTGTTAGTGTGTCCATTTTTTGTCAAAAACTAGTGTCTGGTATTTTTGATTTTGTGTTTTAACCATTCATCAAAATTTCAAATAAGTTACATTTTTAGAAATTAGACTCCATTCTACACGTATTAAAAAAAATTGATTTTTGATTAGTTTCCAAAAATTTTAGGGGGGAGCACACTCAATTTTTAGTTTTTCAGGATGTGTCCACTTTGAAAATTAGTAAAAATTTAATTATTTATGAAAAAATTATCAGAAAAATCTGGGATAAACTACATGGTGTTAACTAATTT
This sequence comes from Cunninghamia lanceolata, assembly GCA_027924645.1. Lineage (NCBI taxonomy): Eukaryota > Viridiplantae > Streptophyta > Pinopsida > Cupressales > Cupressaceae > Cunninghamia > Cunninghamia lanceolata. Next base: position 3,664,285 of record BSBN01000516.1, read on the forward strand.
CTCACTAAAGTGATTTTTGAAATCCTAAAAAAAAGTTAACATTTTAGGGGGAGCACACTAGACGCTATGTTATGTTTTTTGAGAAAATCAGGACAAATTTGTGTGCTCCCCCTTTTTGAACCCCTTAATCTCAACCATTTTTGAAAAAAAATAGTAGTTTAGAAACTAGATGTGGAGCACTACGACTCTTGTTTTTGTTGTATCTTCAAATTTTGAGTGTAACTATCTTCAATTTCTCATCCAACATCAGCCTTTCCTAATTTTAGAAAGAAAAAAGTGGCATCTTAAGACCCCCTTTTGGTCCCTCATCTTTGTGCACTTACCCTAGGGTTTCCACCAAATTCACTCTTGAGGCTACAAAGAAGTGAATTTCTTGGATATTTTATTAAAATATGAGATCCACGCTCAAATAAGTTATAGTAAAAAAATTTCATATAATTTTGATTTGTTTTGTATGATTTATTGCAAAATTATTTATCCTTATCATAGTAGGGCCTGCCACAATAGGAAAAAGGAATCCTATCACATCTTGAAAATCTCTAGACAAGGATGATATATTAATTGAGGAGATTGATATCAATGATATTGAATCTATAAGGTAAGGAAACAAGAAGCTTCAGCATGAGATATCATCATTGACGATGGAGATGAAAGGATAACTCATTGCATTATCAAAAAAAATAAATCTCGTGTGTTCTAAGGAATCAGAGGGAGAGGATTCATCTCATAATAATTGGAAGGAGGATGTTATTTGTAAAGGACACAAGGATTTTGGGTTTGAATTAGATCTAATTATAAAGCATCACCCAAATAATTCTATCGCTGGGCACTTCACACCTAAAGTGGATATGCAAAAGTTTGATGGAAAGGATCCATTAACTTAGATAAATCAAATGGAGAATTTTATTGATATATATAGAATTCCAAATGGGAAAAAGGTGATAATAGATTCTTTATCTCTAGAATCAAAGCAATTAATTTGGTACCAATGTCTATGTACTCAAAGGAAGAAAAAGGCTCTCACAATCACTTGGTTAGTTTTTATAAAGGAGCTATAATCACACTACAGTAATAGTGTATCTAACAACTACTTCAACCAATTAGCTAGAAACAATGACAAATAAGATTAGTAAAGGATTATATCCAACAATTCTAGAACCTATCCTTGTGAGTAGAGACAATTTTAAAGGATAACTTGAAGGACTTGTTTCTTGGTGGCCTCAAGAATCATGGTGCATTGAACATGAGATACACATGTTTTGTCCTACTTCTATTTTTGAATTTTTTGTCCTAGATCATAGGGAAGAGGAGAAGCTTTCAACTCCTATAAGGTAGTGGATTAATGAAATAAGAGAGAAGATATTTTTAGTACAACCATTACCTCACCCCATTAGATTGTCTCCCCAACAAATTGAAGAAAAAAGGGAAAAAGGGTTATGTTTTAATTGTGATAGAAAATATAGTAGAGGTCATATATGTGTAGAAAATAAATTGTTCTAAATTGAAGGGTTGAGTGAGGAAAAAGATGATAAAGAAGAGTTTGGCAATGAGATAGATGAGAAATGAGAGATACTCAACCAACCATTTCTTGTCATACACTTTCTAGATTTAGCACCCCACAAACTCTCAAGGTAGTGGGTTTCTTAAAGAAAGAGAGAGTAACAATATTGATAGACTCAAGAAATAGTCACAACTTTTTCAACAAGAAGTTAGCTATCTATTTGAATTGTTTTATATATCCATCTCTAAAATTTTAGGTGCAGATTGTAGACAAGGGTACTCTTAGTTGTTCAAGGAAATGCTATAGCATTAAATTGACCATGGGAGAATATTGTCTAGATTTCCCAATGATTACTATTCCCATGGGTGTAGTAGATATCATGTTGAGAGTATAGTGTCTTACTACATTTGGGATAATTGAGATAAACTTCCAATAGTTATTCATGCAATTTCATTCAAAGGGTAGGATAGTTGAACCAAAAGGGTTGTGTGAAAAGTCCCCACAAATGGTGATCTCTCATCAAATGAAAAAGATGATTAACAAGGGGGTGGATGGATTTGTGTCCCAATTGCTTTCATTAGCATCTTATCAATCAAGTGTTCCTACCTAGCTATATTTGCAAGCAATTATAGATAGTCACTTAATAGTTTTTGGAGACATGCCTAAAGGTTTGCCTCCTAAAAGGGACCGTGATCATGCCATTTAGGTATTACTAGAGATCCAACCACCCAACATTAGGCCCTATAGGTACCCCTATGTACAAAAAGGTGAGATTGAGAAGATGGTTTAGGAGATGCTAGAGGTAGGTATTATTAGGCATAACTAGAGTGCTCATTCCTCTCCAGTGATGATGGTATGTAAGAAGGTTGAAACTTGGTGCATGTGTCTAGATTATAGAGAAATCAACAAGTACATCATCAAAGATAAGTTTCTTGTTACAATCATTGATGATTTACTAGATGAACTAAATAGAGCTGTATTTTAACAAAACTTAATCTTAGATCAAGTTATCACCAAATTTGAATTAAGGAAGAATATATTCCCAAGACAACATTTTGGACTCATGAGGGTCATTATGAGTTTCTAGTGATATCATTTGGTCTTATTAATGCTTCTTCTATATTTCAAAGTTTGATTAATTCTATCTTTAAGCCAAATTTGGGGAAATTTTCATTAGTGCTCTTTGATGATATATTTATTTATAGAAAGACATGGGAAGACCATTTGTGCCATGTAGATCAAGCATTACAAATTCTCCAATAACATCAGCTTTGTGCTAAACCTTCCAAGTGTGCTTTTGGTCTCAAAGAGGTAGAGTACTTCAGTCACAGTGTCTCATTAAGGAGTAAATGTTGATCCAAACAAAATCAAGGCTATGATGGAGTGGTTGATTCCTAAAACCATTAAGAACTTGAGGGTTTCCTTAAGACTCAATAGATACTATAGAAGATTTGTGAAGAACTATGTTGCATAGCAACACCCCTCACAACTCTAGTAAAAAAGGATTCTTTTTTAGTGGAATGTCTTAGCTAATACAACATTTGAGAGACTAAAGGAGTCTATGTGTAACACTCTAGTTCTAGCTACTCCAAACTTCACTAAGGATTTTATTGTGGAGTTTGATACTTTAGGAAATGGTATAGGAGCAGTTCTCATGTAGGAGAGTAGGCCCATTACTTTTGAAAGTCATCAACTGAAGGGTAAGAAACAACTCAAACCCATTTATGATAAGGAAATGTTAGCTATTCTTCATAAAATGAAATAGTCAAGGCCATATCTAATGGGTAGACACTTCATAGACAAATCATGATTGCCTAAAAATTTTTTGGCATAGTGATTATCCTTTGAAGAAAATAAAAATGGGTCGCTAAGATGTTGGGTTATGACTTTGTGATTGTCTATAAGAAATGGAAGGGGAATGTAATGGTTGATGCACTATCCAAGAAGGATGAGGCAAATGTATTGTGTGTCATTTCAATATTACAAGCAACTTGGGTTGAAGAAGCCAAATTAGAGTGGCAGAATGATGTTTCTATAAGGAATCTCATTTAATAGTCATGAAATGATCCAAATAGGTCAGATAAGTTTTGTTGGAAGAGAGACTCTTTGTGGTATAAAGGGATATTTTACCTATGCAATAATTCCACTCTCAAATACAAGATTCTCTAAGAGCTCCATGATTCTCCAATTGGTGGTCACTCAAGGTTTTTGAAGACACGTCATCAAATCAAGCAAGATTTCTTTTGGGAAGGGCTTAAAGTTGATGTTCAAAAATTTATGGTAGAATGTTTGGTATGTCATAGAAATAAATGTGAGATAGTTAAGACACCTAGTCTTTTTCAGCCCTTGGTTATTCCTAGGCAACTGCAAGTAAATGTCTCTATGGATGTTATCACAAGCCTTCCCAAATCTGAAAGCAATATTGATATTATCATAGTAGTGGATTGCCTCACCAAATATGCCCATTTTATTACATTATCCCACCCTTTTACAACAAGTATAGTGGGAAAAACATTTATGAAGGATATACAAAAGTTACATGGTACCCCAAGGGTTATTATCAATGATCATGACCCTATATTTACTAGTAACTTTTGGACATATTTATTCTCTTGTTTGGATAATCAATTATCTCATAGCTCTTCATACCATCCCTAGTCAAATGAGCAAACTTAGATCATCAATAAGTTTCTTGGAGGGGTATGTACATTGTTTCACTTTAGATAAGCAATTTTAATGGGTGGCTTGGCTACCACTAGTAGAATAGTGGTATAACACTTCCTTCCATTGTTCTTAAAAAATGTCCCCATTTATGGCATTATATGGATACCATCCCCCATCTATCACATCATTATTAAGGGTGACATCAAGAGTTCAAGTTGTGGAAGATCACATGTAGTGCCCCTCATTTTGCTTTTTGATAGTTGTTCTACTTAGACATTATGACATCTTGGATTTATTGTTTTGATGATGATACTTATTAATGATGATCTATTGCTAGGATGATACTATTAGAACTGTTGTTATATGCTTATATTATGACTCGTTATGGACTCAATTGATTATGTGGATCAATTTTATCATGTGCCTAATGCGATTATCTAATGATGTTTTTATCTAGCTGTTTAGTTACTGATGAACATGCATGATGTGGTTTCTTGTTGAGGTGATTGGTGGAAGGGACAGTGTTGCATTACTCATGCGTGTGTACCCTGCTACACTGCAAATATATATATATATATATATATATATATATATATATATATATATATATATGCTTGACCATTTTGTTTGTTGCAGGTTGTAAGTACTAGGCATTGACTCCACCTGAATCGATAGGTTTGAGCATGCCTTAAATTTAATGGAGAATTGATGATCAGAGATGACATAAGGTCCCTCAGCTTGTCATCATCCTCGAAGAGGATGAGTTTTCATGTCCTGTGATCTGTTAGTCTGGTCGGTTGGGCATGATTGTCAGTCACCTTTGTTGAGGTATTGTTCGATCGTGCTTGGTCATCTTTTTTTTTTGTTTGGTATTAGGTAGTTTCAGTTGTAATAGTTGGATTGTGTTTTAATCTATCATTGTCGTAGCATAAATTTTGGTCTACGAGTTGTCATTAAACTCATGAAATACTATAATTAATTTATTGTTAAGAGTTGTTTTAAAAATATTCTATTTCTAATTTAAGATTAATAAATAAGAACAATATGAGTGTCAGAAAATCTTGTTTGGTATATTTCAAATAAACTAAATTTGAGTTGTTGAATGGGAATTTATTGTGAGGTAGTGGGAGCTTTGTAATGGAAAGGGAAGTTATTGTGTGGCTATTTTATGTTTTGAAGTGCATATATTTGGGGAAATAGTTTTCTAGATTTTGGGGCGGGGGGAATTAATGAAACTGGATTTGGGGAGGGGCAACATTCTGTGTTGAACCTTCAATCTGCCGAGTGTTGGATACAAGTTCTTTTATTTCTGAATCTTATTTTTGTTGTCTTTTCAATTTTTTTGACAAATTGCCACTATGTGTGTTCAAGCTGCATTCAATTCTCTATGTAAAGACTTCTCATATATCCATCATCTATAAATCATTGCATATCATCATACCACTATTTCTATGAGCACACTGTCAAATAGTTCATGTACCCCATCTAAGCTTTCTCATTTGCATACTTGTCTATCATATCATTTGCAACTAATACTAATACAATCATTTCTTTTAACCTTGTTGGACATCCATACTCTATTCCTAGGCTCCCTTTGAGACGCATATAGTAGAGACATGGGTCGAGGTTGTGGAATCATTGTACTTCATTTGATGACATCTTTCTAAGATATTCTATTACCTAGTTCATATGCCTTGTCTATGCTTCACATTATTTTGTTTTTATCTGCATGTCAACTAGAGTGGTTCCTATTATAACTTTCTAACAGATCACCCTCTATACCCTTATCCACAGCTTCGATCTGTGATCAAGCAAAGAGGATTTTGACAAAGTTTGTGGCATTTGGGCTTCACGCCTACCAAATGCAATATCTCTTAGTCTTTTCAACAAATCTATTTTGTGCTTAAGCTGCGATCATTGCATTCTATGAATGACATCTCTTGAGGTGTTTTTGTTTAACAGTTATGCACATTGTTATGAATCTGAGTGAATGTCTTGAATCTAGAAAATACCCTATTGCCTTCATCTTCCAAACCAATTTCTCCAACGTTTCATAGATCTCCTTTGTCCTCAGATGCTATCTATCTCTTGTACCATAGCATTGTTGTAAATACCCCTAAGCTATATTCATATTTGATCTAAGGTACCAATAAAACACATCCTCACATCCACTGCAAGGGCAAGAAGATCAACCATGCACACATAGAAATCATGGTAGGAGTAGTGCAATACGGGTTCTAATGGGTTTCCATTGTGATCGAGGTACAATTAGCTCTCAGCCACTAAACTCTAAGGCCACGTGCCCAACCAGAAGTATATGGTAAAGATTGTAGAGTCTAGTTTTGCTATCTATCAATCACATTTGTTTAAAAAGTCTCTAAACCTTTTCAACAAATCTTTTGTTTGTTACATACCCTACAATCATTGCGTTCATGAGACGTTATCTCTTTGAGGTATTCAATTTTGTAAATATTGTTTATGCTATTATTTCTTGCATGCATATCCACCAGAGCATTTCCAATTTTTGAATTAGACAAATCGTTACCTTCTTGCTTTAATGAAAGACACACTAAATTCCATATCCAAGTTCTGGTACATGCATTGGCGATGACTGGCATGACCACAACATTAGCCTTTCTCCTGCTCACAATTCAAATTGCGCACATCTCCTTTCAAACATCTCTTAAGGGCAAATTGTTAAACTATTCAATAGATCCAATTCATTCATATCCTACAATTATTTCATCTCAACGAACGACCCCTGAGTGGCGAGCCATCAAACAGCTCAAGTGCCTAGTTAAGTTTCTAAAGCCTTTTCAACGATTCTATCCTAACCTGCAATCATTGCATTTTTCATAAGTTAGACATTATTAGGAATATGTAAATCCATTGCTGAACATTGCAAAAACCTCTTAAGCCTTTCCACTAATTCGTTTAATGAAATTCTACAATTGTATTATGTATAATGTGCCTCTGTAGTCATTTTGAGTGAATCTAATTACTATCTCTGTCAGAAAATGTCAATTAGGAAGTTTCCTTTTTAGTGATATCATATTAGAAAGTTTTCTGTGTAGTAATTGTTTGTCAGGAAGTGTTTTTTTTATTAACTTCATTTAATAAGAATGGATTTGTAATCTATGAGTTTTTCTATATATATTAGTTTATATATATGAGTGTTGCATTCAAATAATAATTAGAATCAAACATAGATCAATTGTATAGTTGAGATACATGATTTTAGATTGTTAGTTTATAATTGAAAAGGTAGAAGTAAAGAATAATAGGGTAACAAAACTTATATGATTTAATATGATTTAATGCTAATTGTTTTAATTAAGTTAATGCCAACAAATTTAGTTTGGATTTTAAACTAATAATTTTATTTTTTTATGTTGAGTAATATATAGAATTATTTATGTCTACCTAATTTGAAGTTGTATATCTAGGTCGATTGAACTGGATTTTTTGACTAGGCATTATCATTTGGTTATTTTATTTTTGGTTAATAATTTAATTATGTTTCCTTGGTCACTTGGATTTTTCTTTTGACTAGAGTTGTTTAAGTCTCCAAAGGCCTAGGATGTCTTGTCCTAATTTCTTGTTTGGTTGTGTATTTTGACATGACTTTATCTTGGTATTTGTAATGGGGAGGAACATTTTGATAAGTGTAATAAGGAGATTGTAAGCCTTGGTAATTATTCATGAGTTGGTTTCTATAGATTGTGTGTGCTTGCAAGAAGGGAGATGCCTTGCACTATTTCGCATACTGGTCTCTATGATGGTTCTTATCTTGTGGATAGGGTATTCTAGATGTAGATAGCGGAGTGGCTTCAATGTGGGGCTGGCGCCCAAAGTGGCTTTCTGGGTAACCCATTGAAAGTTGTTAATCAAGTGATAACTGAATAATAAACCTAGGGAGCAGGTAGTAATTTGCAGTAAACAAGATTATTGGATTCCTCACCCATGCCTATAGTGCTAGTTCAGACTAAGGGTGGAATGAGAAGGCCTAGTTGGCATGATTCACTTCCTTGTCTTCATGAAAGGAATGTTGATTCCACATGTGTCACCCTATGGGGCTGACGTCTAGTGAGAGACTGTCAGGGTAACCATAGATGGGGGACGACGTCTAGTGAGAGACTGTCAAGGTAACCCATGTAGGACCATGCGATGACACTCTTCCCTACAATAGGCTAGTATTCCCTCCTTGTGTCTTTCTTTCTCTTTGTTCTATTCTACCTCTGGGAGTAATAGTTGTGTTACTGGTGATGTTACATTGACAGTATTGTGTTGGCATCCAGAAAGTCCTTGCATTTGTCAATATGTTGTCTTTTGTTTTAATCAGATTGTGGGACCTTACTGTTATCTCCTAGCATGGGGGGTGGACCTTAGGGTTCCACAGGATCGGGTGGATGTGCATTCTCTCCATTGGTCTCTTTGTTGTTGCTTGAGTGCATGAGGATATATCACTTGTAGCAGATCACTACTCTTGTTTAGTTCGATGAGACATATACTTATGTTTTGTATATTAAATGATTCATGTGCCATTATATTGATGTATACACTTTTATGTATTCATGAAGCAACATAGTTGACATTGTTATATGATGTAATCATATGTAAAGAAGATTTTAAACATATTTGTAATCTTACAAACAAGATCTTGATGTTCTTATCTGATGTCATATTATGATGGAAATAAATATGTGTTGTCTCTTTGATGCATTTGGTTGTTGATTGAATCATGGATGTTAATTAGATTATATTAGTAATTAGTAATGTAGCCATGTAATCCCTAGAGATTTAAGTTTAACTTAGATGTAATGTGGATATATAATTACACCTTGTTACCATTTCTTCTTTAAAAAAAAAAATTGGCCTTCTGTAATGCATAGTTCAACTTATCTCTAGGGTTTTGTGGCAAGACGTTACATCACATGAATATCAACAATAGGTACTTTATAGACTCAAGGATAATTTGAATATGACACAAAATACAATGAAACAATAGGTTGACCAACATCGTAGATAAATGAGTTTTTAAATGGGTGATTATGTTTTCTTGAGATTGCAACCTTATAACCAAATATCCCTAAAGCAAAAAACAAAGAATACCAAGTTCTCATTAAAATATTATGGTCCATACTAGATTTTGTAGAATATTGGTAGTGTATCCTAGATTCTTGAGTTATCTCTAGTAACAAAGATACATCTAGTTTTTTATGTCATCAAATCCTTACACAAAGAAGGTGATTGGTCATTAGATCCCTACAAAAATAATGTTACTAGAGCTAGATGAAGAAGGAAGAATCATCTTGGATTTGTAAGTATGAAAAAAGTGCATAGGCCAACATAGTAGTCTGATGATGATAAAGAGGTCCTAATTACAACCGTGTAGGTGTGAATTATACTCTTAATAGTTTCTTTCTTAGTGACATGTCTCCGAGTATTTTCCCCCTTGTTCAGTCCTCCCCAACCTTCAAACCAACTTTCCAAAGTCCTATGTACCTTCTAGCCACTTGTTTGATCCACCTTGAGTCGGTCACCCATATGACCTGTAGGGTCACTCAAGTGACCGTACAACTTAAGTGTAGTTTACTTAGATGACCTACCCTACTAATATGGGTGACCCATTTCTTGTAAGGGGTGACCCTTTCATCTTTTATCATGCGATATTTCTTCCCGTTTAGCCCATTTACCTCCATTTTTGGCCTGTGATTGAGATTCCCTCCATGGAAAACCGATCCTTGACTTCCCATAACTGATTCTAAACTCTCAATCACTATTTTGTTCACTTCCAATCAATCTTTTGTGATCTCCCCTCTAGTCTTTGTTCTCTTTCAATTAGAACTAGATCACTCTCTTATCAACCCTAGTTATCTACCCAACCACCACCACCATTGATGTTGATTCTAGACCTATAAATACCCCCCTCCTTTATTCATTTGAAGAGGCTAATTCATTCTTAGATTCTTGTATTGCTCAAGCTTATGCAAAGCATCCCCCATTAGCATTTTTATGCTCTACGCAGGACTACGTGAGACTTTTCATTTTCGCAATAGATTCAAAGCTTAATCCATTTCCTTTGAGTCCCTATTTTTATCCCTATCACCAAGAGGAGGACCTCTCTATTGTAGAGGATATGATTGCAACAAATATTTTGAGGACAAAAGCCTAGCATTGGTACCCTATTTGTACAAGTTCTTTTATGCTTTCATAGTAATTAGATCACAAATCTTGCTCTTGAGGAAGTATTTAATGTTGTTTGTCTTTCTCTTGATAGGTAGAATTTATTTCTATCTTAGAGTAGATTTGTTTCCATTGTATTAGAATAATTGTAATTTCCCTTGTATTAGAATAGTTGTAAATTTCAATAGTTTACAATCAAATCGAATCAAAAAATACAAAAACATAGATCAAATTGCATTAAGCAAAGTCATATAGTTGCATTCATCTTTTCTTTTTAATTAATTCATCAAAAATTGGGAAAACAACCAAAAATTGCTTGCATACATATAGATTAGTTTCATTTAGAAATTCATCAAAACAATCAAAACACACACACAAAAAAAGAGAACAACCAAGAAGAGCCCTTGATTTCATCACAAGGTACCAACCAAAACAAAACAAAACAAAAACTCTCTCCCTTTGCTTAAGCATTCAATGTGCCTAGGTATAAGGGAAGATTAGGTCAAATCTAGATCTTAGACAAGATTAGGGATGTAACACCCCACCAAGGAACCCAGAGGATAACACAACTAAGCTTACAAAAAGGACAAATATTTATTTATTTATTTTTAAAAATGAAATAAATAACAACGATCATATATTTATTTAAATTAAGCTATCCTCTAGGGTTCCACGGCTGCATTACTAACGAACTAAAACAAAATCTAACCAACATTATCAATTAACTAACAACCATAGTTCATTCTATGTCTAATTGCATCAGATGAATAAACACATACAATTCCATATTATATCATCAGATAAGTAACATTAAGGTCATGTATAAAGGATTACAAGTACATATACAATTCCCTTTACATGAGGGTACACCATTACATTACTTACAATATCACTTTCTAGATTACATTGGAGTACATACATCAAGATAACAGTACATGATTCAACTGATATATAAGATTGGAACATGATCATAAGTATCTACCTCCTCAAGCTAGAACAAGATTTGAAATCTGCCACACAAGGTACATCCTTCTTGCACACAAACAACAGTAAGGGAAACCAATTGAGATAAAAGCACAACTACCCAACCATGTGGAACCCTAAGGTCCACCCCTCGTACTAGGAGATAACAATAAGGTCCCACTAAGTAAATAGACAAGAAGTCAATAGGCTAACAGGTGCAATAACTACACATGACTCCAATACAACACTAGTCGATATGAACACCACAAGCAACTCAAACAATACTTCCAGATGCAAATACAAGATGAAAGAGGAAAAGACTATTAGAGAATACTAGGCTACAGTAGGGATGAGTGTCATCTCATGGTCCTAACATGGGTTGCCCTAACAGTCTCTAGCTAGACGTTGCCCCCCATCCATGGGTTACCCTGACAGTCTCTCGCTAGGCGCCGACCCCCATCTATGGTTACCCTGACAGTCTCTTACTAGATGTCAGCCCCATAGGGTGACACATGCGGAACCAACATTCCTTTCATGAGGACAAGGAAGTTGATTTTGCCCACCACGGCCTTCTCATCCCATCCTTAGCCTGAACGAGCACTACAGGCATGGGCGAGGCATCCAATTATTTTAATTAGTGTGAAAACTATCCAACCCTCTAAATTTATTATTAAGTTATCACCGGATTAACAACTTCCAATGGGTTACCCTGACAACCCACTTTGGGCACCGGTCCCACATTGAAAGCCATTGCCCCTTCACTACATCTAGATTCACCAAGCCCAAAACATAAACCAAGAATGAACTATCACATTTCTCATCATGATGTGTTTACAACACAAAATATACATCATTTCACATTACACAGAGCAAGGAATTACCCATCTTGTATAATCATCATAACCACATGAATAGGTACACCAAGCAAGGCATTATCCATCTTGCACATGTACCATACCAACATGAATAGGAGGAAATGTTCCAGAATAGCAATTTACTCAACTCACATGATGCACACATAGCCAACTCCCACACAGTCACACCCTCCTAGGCCTCTAGAATCATCTTCCCCAAATGACACAAACACTTGACACCACTAAACACAATAGTCATGCATCACATTCACTCTCAAATGCACAACATAAACTACAATCCTTCATCAATATTTCAAATACAATACCACAAATGCAGAGTAAAAGCACAAAGCTGTGTCACACTTTTATAAAGGAAACGACCACTATTGATCCATCTTTTAAACTTGAATCACTAAAAAGTGACATACATGTTTTGAATTTTGAAATGATGTAAACTAATAAAATATTTATTTTTTAGTATATTTTATGTTTGTATTTTTTTAAAAAAATTTAAAAATTATTTGAATATAGTTTTTAATAAATTGACACTATAATTTAGTTGCTGATAAAATGCTGAAAAATGAAGTTACATGAGATGTCAATCTTTATATAGTAATTTTTTTTTTCTTCAATTTTTTTTTTGGTGTATTTATTACTTGAAACATTAGTGCATGGATATATTTTTTTCCAATTTTGATAAATATATATTTTTAAATAAATATAAAATGTGTGTGTATTAAAACATAGTTGTTTCTATTCGACATCAACTTTCATATTAACTATTTATCTAAAATAGAAAAAAAAAATTATACCATCTTGATATAGCTTCTTTTATCTAGTGCATCATATTTTTTTCAATTTTTTTAATAAATTTTACTATTTTTCCTTGACATGGTAATCGACCTAATGTTTTGTGATGATAACCCACTTTTAGTAAAAATAGAAAGGAAAATATAAACAATAATTAAACTGTTAATATATATATTTGAAAACTAAACTTATAGATCTACAAAATGGTATTTTTTATATTTTTTAAAAATGTTATTTACATGAGTAGAAGTTGTTGAAATATCAAGTTTTTTAAATAATTTTTTTTTTGGTAAATTGGCCTCATAGTGGTGCTACATATGCATTTAGCCAACAATTTTAGTTGGAAAAGTTGTGGACATATCTAACTTAGCTAGAATGAATCTTACAAGATCATATGTTTGACCAAAAATAATTTTTAGTTAGAAATACTAAAATTCACTTGTGTTGATAAGTCAGTTGAAAGTGTGACATGCAGCTTTGTGCTTTTACCCTGCAACATATGATATAATGCACTAATTATGGGTCTTAAAGAATGTAACATTAATGCAATTGTGATCAATGATCTAACAATTATAAAGTGAATCTATCTCATCAATACAGAACTATAACTTTCTAATCACCAGTAGTAGTTATAATATGATCATAAGATATAAGTGTCCATGAATATCAATATTTTAGACTTATTTTAATTTCATTTAATTAAAATGATTGCAAACAACATGTGCAAATAACCCTAAGGCATACAAATTAAACACAACAATTATTTACACTATTTACAGTGATGTAGATTTCATTAATAATCAAGACAATTTTGTAAATACTATTAAATATAACTGTATAAGAAAGACTAAAAGCCCATGCTATAAATCTCTTACACTAGTTAGAATCACAAGATACAAAATCCGAAGCTACAATAAAAGAACCTTGTTCTAAGGTTAGCTTGAGAGGAAAGAAATACAGAACAACAAAACATTACTATAGATCTAACATTTTCATCAAATCTACCTCACTTTTAACCACATGCATAAGATAGGATTATTACACAATTAAAGGATGGTTCAAACTAAGTAGAAGTATCATGGATAAAGCAACTCAAGAGTGAACGCTAAGAGGGCACAAGTAAAAGAACAATCTTTTTCTAGGTTTTACCAAATTCCGTTCAACACACGAATAGGAAGAGAGAAGCTCAGGTTGCTATGGAATAACTTAAGTGTCAACTTGATCAATCTTCTATAAACTACTACTACATTGGTCCTATGAATACTTGATGCAGGAGCATCCAGTGGTGTAAGGGCAATCTTGCATCACCTAAAAAAAGACGTGTTTCAAAATTGTTGATGTTCTTTCCATTTCTTTTCAAAATTTGTGGTTCTGGTTCCATAATCACTTGAATAATGATGTAGAACTTTCAGTTTTCCCAAACTACTAAAAATAGCAACTTTCTATTTTTAGAAAGTTTGCATTTGGGCATGGATTGAAGTGAAAATTTACAGGAAGCTTCATAACTAAAAAATAAGACTTTTGTCAAAGGAATCACGCAAAGATCATTTGCGAGCTAAAAGATATTAAAGTTTCTATTTCTTGAAAAATGCTTGAAAATTATTCAAACTCAGGTTTGAGGCACTAAATAGCCCCGTACAGGCCCAAAAATGGCCAAAATTGGCAGAGCAGGTTTTTAGCGCGTAGAGCACTCTGTGAACTTTCTGACGTATAAAACAGTTCGTCAATCAGACACTTGGATCAAAAGTTATGGCTCCCGGAAGTTGACCTATTTTTGGAGGGAGATGCAAATTTTGAAATTAGGTTGTTGGCCGCCAAAAAGGCTATTAATAACCATTTTTGGGAACCTTGGGCAGTAGTAGAGTTAAAGGGGGAAGCATAGAGTCAAGAATAGGCATGAAAACAGAAACCCTAGTTGATTTGGGGTTACAGAAGGCAGATGATTCCAGAGTCTTGCAAGAGGAAGCTATAATGTGTTGCAGCATGTGGAGGGTTGATTCCTCTGATTGTATTTGAGCTTCTGTAATGTAATAAGTTGTCCAAATTAATAAAAGAAAGTTTTATTTTTTGTGTGCAATTTATGTTGTTGTGTGTTTTATTATTTACCCCTTCATCAAGTGGTATTAGAGCAAGGGTTCCTGAGTGTGTAGACAGATCACCGACCATGAGGCAGTTTGCACCAGGACCTGAGGTTGTGGGTTTGCTGTGGAGATCAAGATGCCTCCACAAAGAAATCGTATTGGGAGGAATGCTTTAATGGAAGAGGGTTTTAGAGCCCTGCAAAGGCAAATTGATGCATTGCAAGAGGAGCTACGAAGAGGGTTTGATCTGAGAACAAGAGAAGAAAGCGAAGATGAAGCTGAAGAAGAGCTATCTGAGGAAGAACAAGAAGCTGCAGGAGATCTTGCAGAAGTTAGGTTGTTGAGGGCCATTTCTAAGATTGGAAAGAGGCCCAGGATCAAAGTTTCTACATATTCTGGAGATTTGAATATGGAATAGCTTATTGATTGGATCAATGACATGGAGGAGTATTTTGAGTATGAAGATGTGGAAGACCCAGATCGAGTCAAGTTTGTAAAAATAAAATTGAAGGGTCATGCCAGTATTTGGTGGAAGGAGGTCCAGTTAGAGAGGAATAGAAGAGGAAAAGGAAAGATCACCAGATAGGATCAGATGGTGGAGAAACTGAAGAAGTAGTTCATTCCTGTGGACTATGAGATGGAGTTATTGAAGAAGCTACAAGGATTGAAGCAAGGCAACAAGTCTGTTAAGGAGTATACAGAAGAATTTTATAAGATTACTATCAGAACCAGCCATGTAGAGGCTAATAAGGAGAAGGTAGCCCGTTACATTAATGGGTTAAGACCAAGTATTCAAGAGGAGTTGAGCCTAGTTAGAATGACCACCATAGAAGATGCATACTAGTTTTCCCTAAAGGTGGAAGAGAAGCTGAATAAAAGATTTGATAGAAAGCAAACGGGAAGAGGTCAAGGCGGAAGGAAGCTATAATGTGTTGCAGCATGTGGAGGGTTGATTCCTCTGATTGTATTTGAGCTTTTGTAATGTAATAAGTTGTCCAAATTAATAAAAGAAAGTTCTATTTTTTGTGTGCAATTTATGTTGTTGTGTGTTTTATGATTTACCCCTTCATCAAGTGGTATTAGAGCAAGGGTTCCTAAGTGTGTAGACAGATCACCGACCGTGAGGTAGTTTGCACCAGGACTTGAGGTTGTGGGTTTGCTGTGGAGATCAAGATGCCTCCACAAAGAAATCGTATTGGGAGGAATGCTTTAATGGAAGAGGGTTTTAGAGCCCTGCAAAGGCAAATTGATGCATTGCAAGAGGAGCTATGAAGAGGGGTTGATCTGAGAACAAGAGAAGAAAGAGAAGATGAAGCTGAAGAAGAGCTATCTGAGGAAGAACAAGAAGCTGCAGGAGATCCTACAGAAGTTAGGTTATTGAGGGTCATTTCTAAGATTGGAAAGAGGCCCAGGATCAAAGTTTCTACATATTCTGGAGATTTGAATCTGGAATAGCTTATTGATTGGATAAATGACATGGAGGAGTATTTTGAGTATGAAGATGTGGAAGACCCAGATCGAGTCAAGTTTGTAAAAACAAAATTGAAGGGCCATGCTAGTATTTGGTGGAAGGAGGTCCAGTTAGAGAGGAATAGAAGAGGAAAGTGAAAGATCACCAGATGGGATCAGATGGTGGAGAAACTGAAGAAGTAGTTCATTCCTATGGACTATAAGATGGAGTTATTGAAGAAGCTACAAGGATTGAAGCAAGGAAACAAGTCTGTTAAGGAGTATACAGAAGAGTTTTATAAGATTACTATCAGAACCGGCCATGTCTAGAGGCTAATAAGGAGAAGGTAGCCCGTTACATTAATGGGTTGAGACCAAGTATTCAAGAGGAGCTAAGCCTGGTTAGAATGACCACCATAGAAGATGCATACTAGTTTTCCCTAAAGGTGGAAGAGAAGCTGAATAAAAGATTTGATAGCAAGCAAAGGGGAAGAGGTCAAGGCGGAAGGAAGCTATAATATGTGGAGGGTTGATTCCTCTGATTGTATTTGAGCTTCTGTAATGTAATAAGTTGTCCAAATCAATAAAAGAAAGTTCTATTTTTTGTGTGCAATTTATTTTGTGTGTTTTATGATTTACCCCTTCATCAAGTGGTATTAGAGAAAGGGTTCCTGAGTGTGTAGACAGATTGCCAACTGTGAGGTAGTTTGCACCATGACCTAAGGTTGTGGGTTTACTGTGGAGATCAAGATGCCTCCACAAAAAAATCATATTGGGAGGAATGCTTTAATGGAAGAGGGTTTTAGAGCCCTGCAAAGGCAAATTGATGCATTGCAAGAGGAGCTATGAAGAGAGTTTGATCTGAGAACAAGAGAAGAAAGTGAAGATGAAGCTGAAGAAGAGCCATCTAAGGAAGAACAAGAAGCTATAGGAGATCCTGCATAAGTTAGGTTGTTGAGGGCCATTTCTAAGATTGGAAAGAGGCCTAGGATCAAAGTTTCTACATATTCTAGAGATTTGAATCTGGAATAGCTTATTGATTAGATCAATGACATGGAGTATTTTGAGTATGAAGATGTGGAAGACCCAGATCAAGTCAAGTTTGTAAAAACAAAATTGAAGGGCCATGCCAGTATTTGGTGGAAGGAGGTCCAGTTAGAGAGGAATAGAAGAGGAAAAAGAAAGATCACCAGATGGGATTAGATGGTGGAGAAACTGAAGAAGTAGTTCATTCCTATGGACTATGAGATGGAGTTATTGAAGAAGCTACAAGGATTGAAGCAAGACAACAAGTTTGTTAAGGAGTATACAGAAGAGTTTTATAAGATTACTATCAGAACCGGACATGTAGAGGCTAATAAGGAGAAGGTAGCCCGTTACATTAATGGGTTGAGACTAAGTATTCAAGAGGAGCTGAGCTTGGTTAGAATGACCACCATAGAAGATGCATGCCATTTTTCCCTAAAGGTGGAAGAGAAGCTGAATAAAAGATTTGATAGCAAGCAATGGGGAAGAGGTCAAGGTAGAAGGACTGGTGGAAGACCCTATGGGGGCCGAAATGAAGATTCAAAGAAAAGTGAAGAAGCTGGCACCAGTCAAAATCAGAGAGGAGATAATACCTACCGCCCTCATGACCAGAACAATGGAGAGCAAAGAGGAAGAGGAAGAGGCTGACTTGGGCAAGGACCTGGAAGAGGAGGTTTCAGAGGAACCTGTTTCCAATGTAGAGAAGAAGGGCATCGAGCATACGAGTGTCCATAACATCAAGGAAGGACAAATAGAAGACCTGAAGGTAATGCACGAGTTGCACATGTAGATGAAGATGCGTAGTCTAAGCATTCTGAAGATGCTGAAAGGGGAGAAACCCTAGTTGTTAGAAGAACTTTGTTAAATGAGGAGAAAGAACCCAATCAAACGAAGAGTTTATTCTGCACAAGGTGTGAATGTGAAGGTAAGTGTTGTGATATTATTATTGATAGTGGAAGCACTGATAATTTTGTTTCAAAGGAGATGGTTGACAAGTTGAAGTTGACAAGAAGAAAGCATCCACATCCATATCGGATTGCATGGTTGCAGAAGGACCATAGAGCTTTGGTCAATGAGTAGTGTTTAGTGAAGTTCAAGATTGGAGACTACCATGATGAGGTGATGTGTGATATCATACCAATGGACACATGTCATATGATGTTGGGGAGGCCATGGCAGTATGATAGGAGCACTATCCATGATGGTCATGCAAACACATACTCCCTAACAAAGGATGGAGTTCGTCATAAGTTGAAGCCTTTGAAGGAGGTGGAAGAAAAGGTATGTAGTACTGCCAGAATTTGCTTGGTAGATGGTAGAAAATTTTTGGAGGGTATGAAGCATGAGCGTCATTGCTTTCCATTGATTCCTAAGATTAGTCAAGAGAAATGTGAAGATGTATCAATAGAAGTCTCAGATATGTTGGAAGAATCCTAGGATATTATCTTTAATAATGTACCAGAAGGTTTACCACAGGTGAGGAAGATAATTTACCAAATGGATTTGATACCAAGAGCTAGTTTACTGAATAAGGCAACCCACAAAATGACTCCTGTTGAGAGTGAAGAGCTGAACAGACAAGTTCAAGAGCTGTTAAAGAAGGGACTGATAAGGGAAAGCCTAAGTCCATGTGCAATATCTATAGTACTAGCACCAAAGAAAGATGGAGAATGGAGAATGTGTACAAATTCTCAGGCCATCAATAAGATCATGATCAAGTATAGGTTTCCATTGCCAAGAATGGATGACATAATGGACTGTTTGAGTGGAGCAAAGTACTTCATGAAAATTGACCTAAAGAGTGGGTATCACCAAATCCGTATCAAAGAAGGAGATGAATGGAAGATAGCCTTCAAGACAAAGGAAGGTTTCTATGAGTGGTTAGTCATGCCATTTGGGCTAACTAATGCACCGAGCATATTCATGCAACTCATGAATGAGGTATTGAAAGAATTTTTGGGAAGTTTTATTATTGTTTATTTAGATGATATTTTGATTTTTAGTAAGACTTGGGATGGGCATATGGTGCATATTAGAAGAGTTTTGGAGAAGCTAAGGGAGGAGAAGTTGCTGATCAATCTGAAAAAATGTAGCTTTGAAAAGAAGGAGTTGGTATACCTGGGATTTGTTGTCTTAGAGGAAGGTCTTAAGATGGACCCAGAGAAGGTGAGGGCTATCATTGAATGGCCTACACCAAGGAGTGCTTCTGAGGTAAGATCTTTTCATGGTTTGGAAAGTTTTTATAGAAAGTTTATCAGGAATTTTAGTAGCATTTGTGCACCCCTAACTGAGACAATGAGAGGGGATAGAAAAGAGTTTAGATGGACTAAAGGAGTAGAGAAAAGTTTTGACACATTAAAGTAGAAAGTTACAGAGCAACCTATTTTGGCACTTCTAGATTTCAATAAGGTATTTCAAGTAGATTGTGATGCTAGTGGTAGTGCTATAGGAGTTGTTTTGAGTCAAGAAGGTAGGCCTATTACCTATTTTAGTGAGAAGCTTAATGATGCCAAGAAAAAGTATTTTGTTTATGATCAGGAATTTTATGCAATAGTTCAAGCTTTGAAGAAATGGAGACATTATTTGTTGCTAAAAGAGTATGTTTTATATATTGATCACCAAGCTTTGCAGTATCTTAATAGTCAAGGGAAGTTGAACCAAAGGCACTTAAAATGGTTGAATTTTTGCAGAGCTATACTTGTGTTTTGAAGCACAGGAGTGGGAAGTCCAACAAAGTTGCAGATGCCTTGAGCAAAAGGCAAAATTTGTTGATAGAAATGAAGATAGAGGTTGTTGGGTTCAATGAGCTCAAAAGTCTGTATCCTGAAGATCCAGATTTTATAGAGGCTTGGAAAGCTTGTCTGGAACCTGTTACTTTGGACAAGACAAAATTGTTGGATTTCATAATCCAAGATGGTGTGTTGTTTAAAGGAAGCCAGTTGTGCATTCCGAGGAGTTCCATGAGAGAGAACCTGATTAAGGAGAAGCATAGTGGAGGATTGGCCAGACACTTTGGTCAAGATAAGACCATTGCTATTGTTGGTGAAAATTATTATTGGCCACAATTGCAGCAAGATGTGAGGAAATTTGTGCAGAGTTGCAGAGTATGTCAGATGGCGAAAGGAGCAAGTCAGAATATAGGTCTATATCAACCACTACCTGTACCAGAGAAGAATGAGATGATATTAGTATGGATTTTATTCTTGGTTTACCAAGGACACAGAGAGGACATGATTCAATTTTTGTGGTGGTGGATAGATTCTTAAAGATGGCACATTTTAGTCCTTACAAGAAGACTAATGATGCATTCATATTGCTGAATTATTTTTCAGGGAGGTGGTGAGATTACACGGTCTACCAAAGAGCATAGTTTCAAATCGAGATACCAAGTTTGTTGGTTATTCTGGAGGACATTGTGGAAGAAGTTAAAGATAGATTTGAAGTTTAGTTCTGCACACCATCCACAGACTGATGGACAGACTGAAGTGGTGAATAGGAGTTTGGGTAACCTGCTATGATGCTTAGTAGGAGATAAGTCCAAGGGATGGGATTTGATTTTACCATAGGCTAAATTTGCTTACAACAATTCTGTCAATAGGAGTACTGGTAAATCACCATTCCAGATTGTATATGGCAATAGCCCAAGAAATGCTTCTGAGCTAAGAAAGTTGGATAAAGGAGAAAAGACAAGTGTTGAAGCTGAAGACTTTGCAGAACATCTGAAGAATTTGCATGAAGAGGTGAGAAAGCACATTAATAAGATGAATATTCAGTACAAGGCTAAGGTAGATCAGAAAAGGAGATATAAGAAATTCTAGGTAGGAGATGAAGTCATGGTTCACTTGAGAAAAGAAAGGTTCCCAATTGGAACATACAATAAGCTGAAAATGAAGAAATTTGGACCATGCAAAATTTTGAAGAAACATGATTCAGGAAATGCATATGAGGTAGAGCTGTCAAGTGGGATCAACACTTCCCCTATTTTCAACATTGCTGATTTATCAGAATATCATGAAGGTGGAACAAATGATGGACCAACAGAAGAATAGTGGAGTATTCTGGCATCTACTTCAACAGAGGAGATAGAAGAGATCTTAGATAGCCATGTGGGAAGAAGTACTCGGAATAGGCAATATGAAGAATATTTGGTGAAATGGAAAGGAAGGCCTATTGAAGATTATTCTTGGTTCTGTAAGGCAGAAGTTGACCATTTAGGTTTTCCTTGCACAAACACCTGAAACGTGACAGGGTCACTTCTCAAATTACCCTGGGTGTCTGATGTAGGAGCATCCAGTGGTGTAAGGGCAATCTTGTATCACCAAAAAAAAGATGTGTTTCAAAATTTTTGATGTTCTTTCCATTTCTTTTCAAAATTTGTGGTTCTGGTTCCATAATCGCTTGAATAATGATGTAGAAATTTCAGTTTTTTCAAACTACTAAAAATAGCAACCTGTTATTTTTAGAAAGTTTGCATTTGGACATGGATTAAAGTCAAAATTTATAGGAAGATTTGTAACTAAAAAATAATACCTTTGGCAAAGGAATCACGCAAAGATCATTTGCAAGCTGAAAGATATTAAAGTTTCTGTTTCTCAAAAAATGCCTGAAAATTATTCAAACTCAGGTTTGAGGCACTAAACGGCCCTGTATGGGCCCAAAAATGGCTAGAACTGGTAGAGCAAGATTTTAGCACATAGAACACTCTGCGATCTTTCTGACATATAAAACGGTTCGTCAATCGGACACGCGGATCAAAAGTTATGACTCCCAGAAGTTGACCTATTTTTGGAGGGAGATGCAAATTTTGAAATTAGGTTGTTGGCTGCCAAAAAAGCTATTAATAACCATTTTTGGGAACCTTGGGTAGTAGTAGAGTTAAGGGGGGAAGTGTAGAGTCAAGAATAGGTGGGAAAACAAAAGGGTAAGTGCAAGAAGATGGGCGGCCAAAAAGGGGTCTTAAGTGGCCATTTTTTTTCTGAAATCAGGAAATACTGGCCTTGGATGAGAAATTGAGCATAGTTACACTCAAAATTTAGAGATGCAACCAAAACAATGTTCGTAGTGCTCCGAGTCTACTTTCTAAACTACTATTTTTTTTTTAAATGGTATAGATTAAGGGGTTCAAAAGAGGGAGCCACGGAAATTGGTGTTGTTTCTGTCAAAAAAATATAACATAGCATGTTTTGTGGCTCCCTCAAAAGGTCAACTTATTTTTGGTATTTTTAAAATTGCTTCAGTGAGAAATTAGCTAATAGCATGTAGTTTATGCCTGATTTTTCTGATAATTTTTTGATGAATATTTGATTTTTTACTAATTTTCAAAGTGGACACATCCTAAAAAATAGAATTTTGGCCGTGCTACCCCTATAAATTTTGAAAACTAATTGAAAATCATTTTTTTCTTTTTTTAATATTTGTAGAATGGAGTCTAGTTTCTAAATATATAATTTTTTTGAAATTTCAATGAATAGTTAATTTAAAATGAAAAAAAGACCAAACAATGGTTTTTGCCCAAAAATAGACACACAAACAAAAGAAATTAAAGATGAAAGGCTTAACATTGTTAAAATGTGAAAAAAAATCACATCGTCAAATAGCTAAGAGAAAGCCTAACATTACCCAGGTGTTCAATTTGTTCAACCTTGAAACACATGCAAATCTGAGGGTTAGCATGAATGAAATTATGTGAAATCTTGAAGAATATGGAAAAACACATCTGTGACTGTTCATAAGGCACTCCAAGCCTTTGGGTTGGAAATCCAAAGCAAATCCCAAGCCCAAGGCTTGGGATTCCCAAAGTAAGACATAACGCAAGTGCATTATAACATGCTCACGTTATGTTTTGCTTTTCATTTTTCCTTTTCCGCAAGTTTGTTGTTTGTCATGTTTGACATAACGCGAGCACGTTATAACGCACTCGCGTTATGTTCCCCTTAAATTTTTTTATGTTCAAGGCTATTAATCATGAGGGTTAAGGGATAAGTGATAGGGTTGGAGGGTTTAGGGATAAGGGATTAGGGTTTAAGGTATAGTATCAAGCCTATTGAGGGTCTAGGAATAGGGATAACGTTTAGGGTTTAGGGATGAGGGATTAGAGTTGAGGGATGACAGATGACGGATTAGGGTTGATGGATTAGGGTTTAAGGTATAGTGTTGAGGGTTTAGGGATAGGGTTTAGGGTTGAGGGATTAGGATTTGATGTTGAGGGTTGAGGGTTTAGGGATAGGGTTGAGGGTTGAGGGATCAGAGTTAAGGGTTGAGGGATTAGGGTTTGACATTGAGGGTTGAGGGTTGAGGTTCAAGGGTCAAAGGTTTAGGGATAGGGTTGACGGTCGAGGGATTAGGGTTAAAGTAGAGTGTGGAGGGTGTAAGGATTAGGGATAGGGTTGGAGGGTTTAGGGATAAGGGATTAAGGTTTAAGGTATAGTATCGAGTATGTTGAGGGTTTAGGAATAGGGATAGCATTTAGGGTTTAGGGATGAGGGATTAGAGTTGAGGGATGATGGATTAGGGCTGAGGGTTGAGGGATTAGGGTTTAGGGATAAGGTTTAGGGTTGATGGATTAGGGTTTAAGGTATAGTGTTGAGGGTTGAGGGTTTAGGGATAGGGTTTAGGGTTGACAGATTAGAGTTTAGGGTTGATAGATTAGCATTTAATGTCGAGGTTAGGGTTAGAGTGTCAAGGGTAGAGGGATTAGGGATAGGGTTTAGGGTTGAAGGTTTAAGGATTGAGGGTTGAGGCTTTAGGGATGAGGGTTTAAGGCTTAAGATATAGTGTCAAGTGTTGAGGGTGTAAGGATAGGGTTTAAGTTTTAAGGGTTAAGGGTTGAGGGATAGGGATTAGGGTTTAAGGTATAGTGTTGAGGGTTGATGGTTTAGGGATAGGGTTTAGGTTTGAGGGATTAGGGTTTAGGGTTGATGAATTAGGGTTTAATGTTGAGAGTTGAGGGTTGAGGGTTGAGGGTTGAGGGTTGAAGTTGAGGGATAGGGTTAATGGTCAAGTGATTAGGGTTAAATAAGAGTGTCGAGGGTAGAGGGATTAGGGTTTAAGGTATAGTATCGAGCCCGTTGAGGGTCTAGGAATAGGGATAGTGTTTAGGGTTTAGGGATGAGGGATTAGAGTTGAGGGATGACGGATGATAGATTAGGGTTAAGGGTTGAGGGATTAGGGTTTAGGGATAAGGTTTAGGGTAGGGTTGAGGGATTAGGGTTTAAGGTATAGTGTTGAGGGTTTAGGGATAGGGTTTAGGGTTGAGGGATTAGAGTGAAGGGTTGAGGGATTAGGATTTGACGTTGAGGGTTGAGGGTTGAGGGTTTAGGGTTTAGGGTTTAGGGATAGGGTTGAGGGTTGAGGGATCGGAGTTAAGGGTTGAGGGATTAGGGTTTGACGTTGAGGGTTGAGGTTCGAGAGTCAAGGGTTTAGGGATAGGGTTGAGGGTCGAGGGATTAGGGTTAAAGTAGAGTGTGGAGGGTATAAGGATTAGGGATAGGGTTGGAGGGTTTAGGGATAAGGGATTAGGGTTTAAGGTATAGTATTGAGTCTGTTGAGGGTTTAGGAATAGGGATAGCATTTAGGGTTTAGGGATGATGGATTAGAGTTGAGGGATGACGGATTAGGGTTGAGGGATTAGGGTTTAGGGATAAGGTTTAGGGTTGAGGGCTGAGGGATTAGGGTTTAAGGTATAGTGTTGAGTGTTTAGGGATAGGGTTTAGGGTTGAGGGATTAGAGTGAAGGGTTGAGGGATTAGGATTTGATGTTGAGGGTTGAGGGTTGAGGGTTGAGGGTTTAGGGTTTAGGGTTTAGGGATAGGGTTGAGGGTCGAGGGATCAGAGTTAAGGGTTGAGGGATTAGGGTTTGACGTTGAGGGTTAAGGGTTGAGGTTCGAGGGTCAAGGGTTTAGGGATAGGGTTGAGGGTCGAGGGATTAGGGTTAAAGTAGAGTGTGGAGGGTATAAGGATTAGGGATAGGATTGGAGGGTTTAGGAATAAGGGATTAGGGTTTAAGGTATAGTATCGAGTCTGTTGAGGGTTTAGGAATAGGGATAGCATTTAGGGTATAGGGATGAGGGATTAGAGTTGAGGGATGACAGATTAGGGTTGAGAGTTGAGGGATTAGGGTTTAGGGATAAGGTTTGGGGTTGAGGGCTGAGGGATTAGGGTTTAAGGTATAGTGTTGAGGGTTTAGGGATAGGGTTTAGGGTTGAGGGATTAGAGTGAAGGGTTGAGGGATTAGGATTTGACGTTGAGGATTAAGGGTTTAGGGTTTAGGGTTTAGGGATAGGGTTGAGGGTTGATGGATCAGAGTTAAGGGTTGAGGGATTAGGGTTTGACGTTGAGGGTTGAGGGTTGAGGTTCGAGGGTCAAGGGTTTAGGGATAGGTTTGAGGGTCGAGGGATTAGGGTTAAAGTAGAGTGTGGAGGGTATAAGGATTAGGGATAAGGGATTAGGGTTTAAGGTATAGTATCGAGTCTGTTGAGGGTTTAGGAATAGGGATAGCATTTAGGGTTTAGGGATGAGGGATTAGAATTGAGGGATGACGGATTAGGGTTGAGGGTTGAGGGATTAGGGTTTAGGGATAAGTTTTAGGGTTGAGGGCTGAGGGATTAGGGTTTAAGGTATAGTATTGAGGGTTTAGGGATAGGGTTTAGGGTTGAGGGATTAGAGTGAAGGGTTGAGGGATTAGGATTTGACGTTGAGGTTTGAGGGTTTAGGGTTTAGGGATAGGGTTGAGGGTCGAGGGATCAGAGATAAGGGTTGAGGGATTAGGGTTTGATGTTGAGGGTTGAGGGTTGAGGTTTGAGGGTCAAGGGTTTAAGGATAGGGTTGAGGGTTGAGGGATTAGGGTTAAAGTAGAGTGTGGAGGGTGTAAGGATTAGGGATAGGGTTGGAGGGTTTAGGGATAAGGGATTAGGGTTTAAGGTATAATATCGAGTCTGTTGAGGGTTTAGGAATAGGGATAGCATTTAGGGTTTAGGGATGATGGATTAGAGTTGAGGGATGACAGATTAGGGTTGAGGGTTGAGGGATTAGGGTTTAGGGATAAGGTTTAGGGTTAAGGGTTGAGGGATTAGGGTTTAAGGTATAGTGTTGAGGGTTTAGGGATAGGGTTTAGGGATGAGGGATTAGAGTGAAGGGTTGAGGGATTAGGATTTGACGTTGAGGGTTGAGGGTTTAGGGTTTAGGGATAGGGTTGAGGGTTGAGGGATCAGAGTTAAGGGTTGAAGGATTAGGGTTTGACATTGAGGGTTGAGGGTTGAGGTTTGAGGGTTAAGGGTTTAGGGATAGGGTTGAGGGTCGAGGGATTAGGGTTAAAGTAGAGTGTGGAGGGTGTAAGAATTATGGATAGGGTTGGAGGGTTTAGGGATAAGGGATTAGAGTTTAAGGTATAGTATCGAATTTCTTGAGGGTTTAGGAATAGGGATAGCATTTAGGGTTTAGGGATGATGGATTAGGGTTGAGGGTTAAGGGATTAGGGTTTAGGGATAAGGTTTAGGGTTGAGGGCTGAGGGATTAGGGTTTAAGGTATAGTGTTGAGGGTTTAGGGATAGGGTTTAGGGTTGAGGGATTAGATTGAAGGGTTGAGGGATTAGGATTTGACATTGAGGGTTGAGGGTTTAGGTTTTAGGGATAGGGGTTAGGGTCGAGGGATCAGAGTTAAGGGTTGAGAGATTAGGGTTTGATGTTGAGGGTTGAGGGTTGAGGGTTGAAGTTCAAGGGTCAAGGGTTTAGGGATAGGGTTGAGGGTTGAGGGATTAGGTTTAAAGTAGAGTGTGGAGGGTGTAAGGATTAGGGATAGGGTTGGAGGGTTTAGGGATAAGGGATTAGGGTTTAAGGTATAGTGTCGAGTCTGTTGAGGGTTTAGGAATAGGGATAGCATTTAGGGTTTAGGGATGAGGGATTAGAGTTGAGGGATGACGGATTAGGGTTGAGGGTTGGGGGATTAGGGTTTAGGGATAAGGTTTAGGGTTGAGGGCTGAGGGATTAGGGTTTAAGGTATAGTGTTGAGGGTTTAGGGATAGGATTTAGGGATGAGGGATTAGAGTGAAGGGTTAAGGGATTAGGATTTGACGTTGAGGGTTGAGGATTGAGGTTTTAGGGTTTAGGGATAGGGTTGAGTGTCGAGGGATCAGAGTTAAGGGTTGAGGGATTAGAGTTTGACGTTGAGGGTTGAGGGTTGAGGGTTGAGGTCTGAGGGTCAAGGGTTTAGGGATAGGGTTGAGGGTCGAGGGATTAGGGTTAAAGTAGAGTGTGGAGGGTATAAGGATTAGGGATAGGGTTGGAGGGTTTATGGATAAGGGATTAGGGATAAGGTTTAGGGTTGAGGGTTGAGGGATTAGGGTTTAAGGTATAGTGTTGAGGGTTTCTATCATCAAATGTAGATTTATGGGTTCGATTATATTGATTGCCTCTCCAATTTTGGGGTGTGGATGTTTTGGCATCAATCAGGAAGTCTTCAGGAGACTTTGTGGAAGTGGATTGGAAATTGCTTGATAAAACCACTGCTATTTATGCTTGGATAAGGATTTGTCACAAACTAGAACTTCTGCTTCCAAAGAAGATCTGTCTTTCTTCCTCGATGGGCATTTTCTATCAAGAACTTGATTATGAGGGATTGCCCCTTCATTGTTATGCCTATCATATGGCGGAGTATCTGGCAAGCTCTTGCAGGAAACAAGAAAAGTTCTCCCTCAAAAACCTTGTGGTCATTCAAGTCTAAAGGGGAGGTTTGGAAAGAGATGTGATCAATGCAAAGGATGTGATCAATCTATAGGAGGACAAAAAGCGAGCGTGTTATAATGCGCTCACATTTTGTCTTGCTATAGAAATGGTAAAAAAGTGTTGACCCCTGTGATCCAGGCCCACATGCTTTGTTTTCATACTAATTCTACACGTGCTCTGACAAAAAAGAAGTGCTTTCATGCTGTTGGGAAGTTCACATGCACATTTGACACTTTGTACCACCTTTGCATGATCTTTCCACCACCTTTTTTGCTTTGCCAACTTGAGAAGGAGGAAATAACATAGTTTTCACACCAAGTTTGATATATATCTATTCAAGTTTCAATTTTTGTAGTGTTGCAATGTTAATTGTGATTCAATTTTAGGAATTTAACATCATAGATTGGTTAATAGTATTGTTGTTAGTAATTATATTTGAGTGTTATCCAATTTAACATTGAAAAGGAAGCAAGTGGTGAAAAACTCAAATTGTTGAGGAGTTTGATGCAAGAAGAAAAAAATACTACATAATTGGGTACTCTCTCTATTCGAATCTTCATTTTTTAGGTATGACAAGTCTTTACATGCATGTTCTTTACAGTTTCCTTATTCAGATTGAATTACTTTATCATGCTTTATCATACATGTTTAAAATAGACATATTCCCAATCAAGAAAGCAACCTACAATCTCACATGATGCCATGTATATTTTCTACACTTGGGCTCTTTAATAATTATGTGTAATAAACAGACCTTAACATACCATGATGTCAAACTATACAAGAATAAATCCTTACAACATAATAAAAATACAATCCCACTATTATCTTGTATTCATTTCTTAGGAACTAATATTGGTCTCTTTATCATGCTATAGACAAATTCTCCGTCATGCCGAGGAAATGATCAAGAATTAAACCAACACATGAAGAGATAGAAGCTAAGAATGCAAAGAAAGCAATGGCTATGAGGGAACTTCGTGAGAAGAGGAAATTGGACACGATAAATGAAGACATACCAATTGAAGAGAAACCACAACCATCACAAAGAGATATGGTATTGGCGGCACAAAGATAACGAATGCAAAAACTTCGTGGTACGAGAGATTTGAATACCATAGTTGGAGACACGTCCTCTACCGCAAGTCAACATGTAGGGACACCATCTACCACATCTCAAGTTGAGAGTACATCATCACTCACATGTGATGAAGGAGGTATGCCATCGTTCCCACCTCAACCTCAAGGTATGTCATCTATTCCATCTTTGATCGAAGGTATGCCATCTAACCCATCTCATTTAAATATTGATGAAATTCCTAATGTTGAGATGAATTTACCTAACTTAACACCACCTAGAATTTTGCATAGAAAGCCAAAGTATTTGATTTATATTGATGAGAATATTTTGCAGCCAATGGAAGGTAAGATTCTAAAACGCACTTGTAGAAGATATGCTAATAAGATTTGGAGATTGTTCTTTGCAAAGTTAAATGAGACTGCAAGATGTCAACTATTCGTTGAAATGATGCGAACTATAAAGTATAGGTCTATCATGAAGATTCTTGGGTTGAGAACATCAGAGGCTTCAAGTGAAAAATCTATTGTCAAGAATCTAATGAGTGTGTATGAGAGTGTGGGTAACACCTCATGCACAAAAGAGAGTAATGCAACACGACGTGTGATTACATCGACTATAGTAAGTAGTCAAATGAGGAAAGCTCGTCTCATTAGAAAGATGAGTCAAGAATTGAGAATTAATAGGAAAACTTTATCAAGAGCCATTGGAAGACGCCAAAGAATTGAGGACACTAATGCTAATGAATTATGGGCGTTCTCGAGAGACTACCACAAAAAGATAAACCAATTGTTGAAGCATTGAGATCACTAATTGAAGACTTTTGGAAGAATTACACAAGGGTATCTCTGAATCAAATGGATGTGGTAAGAAGGAGAATCAGTAGTCAGAACTGCGAGCCACATCCAAAGCATTTTTTGGATGAGACTCAAACATAGTTTTATGGTAAATTTCTAGAGAAGTATCCTCAAATTAAAATTTGTCAAAGATATTTTGAAATGCTAAAACCTTTCTATGTCAAGATAAATCACACATGCACTACTTGTTGTTGTCGATTACATATTGAATTTTCTAACCATTTTGATGCTTATAGGTCTATATGTTTAGATATGCATACTAACAATGATTTGCAGGGTTGTGCCATATGTGCCCCACCAACATCTTCAAGAGACTTCATATCAAGAATTTTATGTGAAAGAGAGGAAGGTCAAATATTCTACAAGAAATTATGCTTGGATGGCACATGTCATCATTGTGGTGGCTTGCAACATTTGCCAATATGTGAACATATGGAAAGAATACATGCAGTTGGAAACGAACTAGTAGAGTTTGGCAAGTATAAAATAGTGGCATACAATACAAAAGATGGTAAAGAAGCAAAGAGGTGTAAATTAGTTATTGAAAAAATTTCAGTGTATTAGTTTATGCCTATATTTCGTGACAGCATAGTGTATGAGTATGTAAGACATGCCCATAGAGCTCGATGGTTGGACTTGCAATTCAAGTTTTGCAAGGACACATTTCTGGTTGGTAGCATTGTTTCAGTCGTTGACTTTGTAGAGAACTACAATCTACAGCCACAGTGTGAGGAGCAATCACAATATTACAACTTCACGCAAGTTTATATATTTGTGCACATCGCATTCATTCATGTGAATGATAGTACAGAGGATGACAGAAAGATTATAAGGGAGTACAATTTCTATATTAGTGATAATCACATGCATTCTACGGAGTTCGTGCAAGGTTTCTTTCAGGTGTTCTACAATGATTTGGCTAGAAGGGGCATATCATTCAGTCAGCATATCATATGGTCGGATAACTGTGCGTCACAATTCAAGAACTCGTAGAATTTCTATTGGCTAAGTAGGAGGCATAATTTTATAGGTATTCAGCATATGTGGAACTTTTGTGAGGCCGGGCATGGAAAGGGGGAGCATGATGTTGTAGGAGCATGTATCAAAAGACCCATAGCACAAGAAGAGTTAAAGTATAAAGACAATGCAAAGTTGACAGATGCAAAATCGATTGTCGAGTGGTGTAATGCTTCCATGGGTCCAGGTAATGAAAGTAAGTCTTCAGTTTGTAGATTTTTTTGGTTGATAGATGATACTAACATTGCACCATATGAGGACTGTTGTACACTGACATGATCAAATGAGATGCATTCTTTCAGAAGCTCAATTGCAGGTTCATGGAGTATCCATACACGAAAGATGTCATGCTTTTGTTCTTCCTGTACAATTCAAGTCTGGGATGAGTGCGAGTCAAAGGAGTGGGTTGACGAATGGCAGTTAAGTTATCTTAGCCCACTTGACACGTATTGACCCCCAACGGCACTGGAACTAACACAGATGGAATCATTAGTTGACTTTGACCACATATCAGATTTAGTTCAACTAGGTAATATAGGGTATGTATATGCGTCTAATTTCATCTAGTTCAACCAGGTAATGTCATCTTACTTTGTAGTGTTTTTGTAATGTTGACTAATTTCTTCTAATTTGTTACACATATCAATGTAGGGCATGTACATGCAGTTATTACAGATGAAGATAACGAAGAGGGAATAGATTATTACTTATGTCATTGTGTTGAGGCCAAAAATAAATTGGAGGCCCCTGTTACAGATGGAGAAAACATCGAATACCCTACAGGCTCAGTGGTTATTACTGGAACATGGCTTAGAAGGTACCCACATAAGAGTGTTAATATTTGGTTATTTCAGGACTTTGACACACATTGGAAGATTCTTCATTACTCGAACCTTGTCGTGGCATCCAATGTTCATTTGATAAAGTATCGGGGTAGACCTTTGAACAAAATCTTGTGGAAGGTGCGTGAGTCTGACCATGAAGCAATACTTGACACAATAAAGAGTAGAGCAGACCTGGATGCTTCATTGGATTAATTTGTAAGTATTCACATTGATTTTGTAAAGTCATGTTACATTGAGTTGTAAGTATGCACATTAATTTGTAAGGTTTGTCTTTTTTTTATTTCCTCCTGCATTTTTACACATATACACATTTTTACATCATGATGTTATGCATTTTTGGTGTCTTGCTCCTGATGCGACCAAACTGACTGTTCCAACGCGTCGGGATGGGTATATTTACGCTAGGCATGGTCCTTTTTTTCACCCAAACATGTCGAAACAGTCTGAGCTACATTGTACCGATGATATCCCTGAAGAGTCCAAAGTGCAAAAAGGCAACAATCTTTGACGAGATGTTACTCAAAAACTGTGTCACTTAGAAACATTCTGTCTAAGGCAATGCGATCATGTAGAGTGCTTCTACAATAACCTCTCTCAATTTTTTATATCTCTGAGGCATTTGCCCGTGGTGAAAGGTTTTCTACTGCCCCAAAAATCGTCAGAAGGAGGCAGTGTAAAGTTGCAAAGGGGTGTAACTTTCGTCCTGCTCCTGATGTGACCAAACTGACTGTTCCAACGCATCTGGATGGGTACATTTATTCTATTCATAGTCTTTTTTTTCACCCAAACATGTCGAAACAGTCCGAGCTACATTGTACCGACGATATCCCTGAAGAGTCCAAAGTGCAAAAAGGCAGCAATCTTTGACGAGATGTTACTCGAAAACCATGTCACTTAGAAACATTCTATCTGAAGCAACACGATCATGTAGAGTGCTTCTACAATAATCTCTCTCAGTTTTTTATATCTCTGAGGCATTTGCCCATGGTGAAAGGTTTTTTGCTGCCCCAAAAATCGTCAGGAGGCAGTGTAAAGTTGCAAAGGGGTGTAACTTTCGTCCTGCTCCTGATGTGACCAAACTAACTATTCCAACGCGTCTGGATGGGTACATTTATGCTAGGCATGGTCCTTTTTTTCACCCAAACATGTCGAAACAATCTGAGCTACATTGTACCGACGATATCCCTGAAGAGTCCAAAGTGCAAAAAGGCAGCAATCTTTGACGAGATGTTACTCAAAAATTGTGTCACTTAGAAACATTCTGTCTAAGGCAACGCGATCATGTAGAGTGCTTCTACAATAACCTCTCTTGATTTTTTATATCTCTGAGGCATTTGCCCGTGGTGAAAGGTTTTCTGCTGCCCCAAAAATTGTCAGAAGGAGGTAGTGTAAAGTGGCAAAGGGGTGTAACTTTCATCCTGCTCCTGATGTGACCAAACTAACTATTCCAACGCGTCCGGATGGGTACATTTACGCTAGGCATGGTCTTGTTTTTCACGCAAACATGTCGAAACAGTCTGAGCTACATTGTACCGATGATATCCCTGAAGAGTCCAAAATTGCAAAAAGGCAGCAATCTTTGACGAGATGTTACTCGAAAACTGTGTCACTTAGAAACATTCTGTCTAAGGCAACATGATCACGTAGAGTGCCTCTACAATAACCTCTCTCAGTTTTGTATATCTCTGAGACATTTGCCCATGGTGAAAGGTTTTCTGCTGCCCCAAAAATCGTCAGAAGGAGGCAGTGTATTAAGTCAGGATGAAAGCCTATTCACTCTAGGTGCCAATCTCAAGTTGCACAATGATGAATGGGTGTTTAGAGCAATAAGGCACTACATCATGGTTTGAGGACCTTGAAATGGCGCCCAAGCATGTAGGAGGAATTTTCAAGGAGCCAGAATGTTTTTGAAACTCTAAGGAACTAGTTTAAAGACTCTATGGCGCCATCTTGATACCATTGAGTCAACTTTGGAACTCAAACATATTGAAACAAGCTCTAGGAAGCTAGGTGCCATCTCTTTCCAGTTCAACCTCTCAGATGCACCAACATTGGAAAGACTCTTAATGAGTGCCTAAGTTTGAATTGATCTTGTGATTGAAAGTTTGATGTATTGGTGCAAGATGATCTTCAATTGAAGCAATCTAAGTTCCAGGAAGGGTTTAGAAGTTATCAACCTCTTCGCTAAGTTAGGTGCACTTTACAAGCTTTCTTACCCAAGAGTTGCACCTCATTAAGACAAGGCGCATCTTAACCTCCGGGACTTTTCCAAAGAAGTGCTTCAGTTTATTAGCACCTTTGGACCTTGTTTTGCATTCTGAAAGAGAAGGCGCACTTTGGAGGCATTTCTAACCCAGATTGACACCTAGGTATAGTCATCTCTCTGGAGCATTACAATGTGTTTTAAAATGAAGGAGGACATTTCATAAGTTGGGGAATTGATCACTAAAGACCTTGGAGTGTTTGAATTACTCTAAGCAAGAAGGCACATTTCCATGGAGTAGCATACTCTAGATAGCGCCTAATGCCATCAAGGTGTAATTCCACCCTCACTTTGGTGCCTATCATCAAGAAGGGGCATTGGGCATTCCTTAAACAGTTTTGAGTGTTTGAAGTTTGTGAAATCACCAAGGAATGTTGGGCGCCATGTGTATCCTCAACAAGCTTGAGTTTGCGCCTAGACAAGTTGGTGCTTATTCAGGGTTTAACTTCCCTCTTGAAGTGCCTAACTTGGGAAAAAGTTATCTTGTTGTTAGTCAAGTGTTTGATGTGTTTTGGAGACTCCAAAAGACTTCCTCTTGCTAGGCACTCTTCTTGGCAACTACAACCTTCAACTGGCACCTAGATCCTAAAGAAAAACACTTGCAAGTGTGGGCACATTTTCCTTGTGATGGAGCATCAAACTGTCACCTAGAAATCATAATGCATGAAGTGAGTGCCTAGGATCCTATTGGTCCAATAGGTGGTTTTGGGATCCGTGTCAAGTCATTGGATTAGGTTGTCAACTTAGAATGATTTTCATGCACTTAGACTTCAAGGCGCCAAAACTAGTAGGAAAATATTTGGGGGGAAACCACGCTGATAAAAGTTGGGTAAATTTAACCTCCGAGTTTGATTAGGCTCCATATAACAACAATATTTATATCATGTCCCTTTGCTTTATGAAACAAGCAGTATGTGTCAAGTCATAGGGATAACACTATGGTCCTTAGAAATTTCTTTGTGACTTTTGATAAGATTATCTACTATTATGTGGATGCTTGATAGTATTATCCTAATCCATTAGAATAGTGTGGCTATGAGGTTGGAAAGTGTTGCAACCTCCATCCTTTAAACTTCTCCACCTTGTTATGGGTTGTTTTGAGTATTTTCACTTGCTTTCTCTTCAAGAATATTTTCTAATGATACATGATGTGTCATAGATCATTCAACTTGATAAACAACATGGAGGGATTCTCATGCCTCCTATACTTCTTGCAAGTTTCTTTATAGATAGCTCACATCATTGTCCATCTAGGTGGTCATTTCCCTAAATATTATGATAAGATAATCATGTTAATGAACTTTGGATTGAATGAGAATCAACATGCTTTGTCTTGACTAGAATAGTTGGGATGGACAAAAATCTATTGATTCTAGGTTGGGTTGTTAAAGGTCAAGAAGTTTTGGTGTCTAATGCCCTCCAAATCTAAATATTCAAAATCATAGTGGTTCAATAAGTTACAACAAACAGTCAGGTAGACAATAGACTATAAGGAACAAGGACTACACATGAATCCAAAACAACACTAGTCAATAAGGACATCACAAGTAACTCAACATTACTTCCAGAGGTGTTCACAAAAACAAAGGGGAGAACACAACTAGAGAATGCTAGACTGTAGTAGGGATGAGTGTCTGATGCAGAGCACATAGTGGAAGCATAGAATTATCAACTTTTGAACCTTTGAACTCACTATTGGCGAGACAACATACCATCGGCGAGCTTAAAATTTCATCAGCCGATAGGCCGATGCCACCATGATTCTGTTTGATTTCACTTCTGACAAACATCCCAGCATTGACTCTTATTGGTCAGACAGACCGCTATCGATGACTTTATATCCTTTCACACCGATCTCTTTGTCACTCCGATACAAGACTCTAAGTCCCTCGCGTATCGGTAGGACTTAATACCATCGGCACACTAAAAAACTCTTCTGCCAACACACCGATCTCACCAATGACAACCTTCAGACCACACCCGTCGGTGAGACTCCAAACATCGGTGAACTCTAATCTTGTTGGGCCGATACATCGATGGATTTTGACTGTCGGTGTGACCCCCTTCATCAGTGAAGCTCTCAACTGCTCTTCCGATGCGCCGATGGGATTATCTTCCAATACACTGATGTCTTCGACTTCAAACCACACTCGTCGGCAAGACATACCACTATCAAGGAAGCCTAACCAAGGACTACCGATACACCAATACGACCAACTCTTGACATCGATACAAGGTTCTTTTGAAGGCAAAGGGCGCCTAGGCTTATGGGGCTCAATTTGATGTATTTATTGAAAGCTCAAGGTGAATTGATGCTTATTGAAAATGCCACTTAGTCCTTCATTTGCATTATAGGTGCCATTTCCTATTGACTTATATACTCCTCCTCATGCTAGGGTGCCATAATGAAGTGGTCTAGACAATAGGTGCGCTTCACTTACTAGAGGCTTGTTCTCCTTCCACCTTAGGTGCACTTTTATGGTGGAACAGGTGTCAATGGGCGCTTTGTCTTAAATGAATGCTCTCTCCAAGTTGGGCGCCCTTTTGAGGCTTTATGAGTTGCAAATTATGTCTTAACCCTTCATGCTTGTTGTTCAATGTTTGAATGTTTAAGAAAATCTCCTTTAGGCGCTCATCTTAATGACTTTTTCTCAAGGCGCAATCATCCTAATGACTTGGATATTCATCCTAGTGTTTTAGGATATTAGGCTACCAGACTTAGTCATTTTCAGGATCTCAAACATAAAGAATAACATAATGATTTATTTTTTTTATTGCATATAGTTGACATTGTATGCTACTCATAAATTATATTAATATTTTCTGTTCAACATGATTATTCTTTTTTTTTTAAAATACAACTTTTATCTTTTAGTTCTAAAATGAGGTTTAGGTGATACTTGAATAACAATAGCTAACTTATTGGATCAACAAACATCCTATGTAATACAATTGGACTTTAAATATTTGAAGTAGCCATCTACAAATATCCATTCAAACGTGGATTTATAATGCAAGTATGGACGCCATCAATAAAAAAATTTGTATTAACCAAATATCCATTTAGGCATACATCAATATCTGTCGATATAAGTATAACATATATACAAAATAGCCATATAGGCTTACAAGAATGCCATATAGGCTTACAAGAATGCCATATAGGCATACAATGTCAACTATATACAATACAAAATATATGTCCACAAATGCCATTTAGGCATACAATAAAGGAACACAATAAAAAGTCATTCCCCTCTAGCTGCTGAAGAGAATAGATCACGGGTAGCCTTTGATCCTCTAGGGGATGGAGACGCGCATGTGGGTCGTCTACTATGAACCCAAGGGCTACTCTTCCTATTTAGTTCTTCCTGCATCTTTACTTGTTACAATAAAAAGTATAGACATTAATATATAGAAATTACATGTTATAAAAAATGAAACATTTAACAAAATAATCACTTACCGCTACCATATAATCTGTCTCCTCACTTTCCTCAGTAGCAGGAATAGGCCATGGCGATGTCGTGTCCTATAGAAACCATCCAGATAGAAATTAAACTTCAAATCAATAATCTTTTAATTTTTCAAAAATAGACAACTATAACAATGAATGTAAATTGAAATTTACTAATCTGCCTCATACCCCTGTCAATGCCATGGAGCTATGAATCGTAGAGGCCACACCGTGCTCCATTACCCTATGAACATCAGGAGGTGTCTCCACAGCCTGCATCATTTGGAAATAAAACAACATTATTCAATTACAAAAACTATAATAGTGATGCAAATCATGGCTCCTAACATACACACACGTTCATCTAAACATGGAAGTACACACAATAAAGCACACAAGTCACATACAAAAATCTAGTATGTACAATTCATTCATTAAACTATTTATTTTATTACCTCCGTAAAACTTTGAAGTCCACCACCGCTGGCAGGTGTTGCTGCGAAATCTCCAATATTAACGTATTCAACATCTAAAATTAGATATTAGAATACCATTCATATAATGATGCTATTCACATGTAATATTTATAATTGTTTACTAGTTACATACCCCGACAATAGATGATCTAGTGTAAAATGCAGGTGGAGAACCACTGAAAACTGCATCGACGCTATGACCCTGAAATTTCATTAAAATCATCAAACTAAATTAGTTAATCTTGCATTTCAAAAATGAAATTTAATAAATTAAATTCAATAAACTTGCTAATATTTACCTGAGTATCAAGGTCAAAAGTCTGACTCAAGAGGGTATCTATCATCACCATCTGCTCAGCTACAGATGTAGCCTGTGCACCTGCGTCCTGACTATCCATGGGGTCATAACCACAGGCTAAGCCGCAAGCCTGACAAGCATCGGGTGGGACCATACTCCTCGTACTATCTCCCAACCCACTCTGTGCTACAGGACCGGCATGCTCTATGATGCTCTGGGTCAAGGCACTAATGGACCGTAGTGTATCGACCCCAACACTCTCCTTCACAATGGAAGGGATAGAAACATGCTCATGGGCTGGTCTGCTGATTACTCATCTC
Source organism: Cunninghamia lanceolata (assembly GCA_027924645.1). NCBI lineage: Eukaryota > Viridiplantae > Streptophyta > Pinopsida > Cupressales > Cupressaceae > Cunninghamia > Cunninghamia lanceolata. The sequence continues at coordinate 3,703,148 of BSBN01000516.1, forward strand.
ACTACCCGCTATGGGTCAAGACGTGCCCCTGGTCTATCTTGTGTTGACCCCCCACCTCTACCCTAGAAGTCCCACATATCAAAATAGTTTGGCACTTTATTAAGGACAAACTTGTAGTAGAGTTTCCTCAAAAAGTATTGCGGGACCTCATTATTATTGCATGATAGTCAAAAACCATCCACCACCTCTACCCAAAATTGTCCCTTATTGCTTGGTTGTTGCACCAATGGATAGGGAACCTCTTACATGTAATGGGTGGAGATTGATTTGTTTGTGGGTTTGTGAAAATTGAACACAAGTCTAATTTTGTAATTTATAATTTTTTTACATCTTGGTATGACAACTTGTCTGTATAGTAATCTCTAAACTCTCTCTTCTTATCCATCCAACTAGTTATTTGCTTGCTAATTGAATCTACATTTGATAACATAGATTCAAGAGATTCCGCAAGCGTGGACCTATAAAAGGTTGAAGTGGAAGGATCTTTCAACCTTGCAATTATATCTTCAATTTCCTTTTTGTTGTTTTCAATTTGCCCCATTATATTTTCTTGTGTTCCAGGGGCATGTTGAGGAATAGATGGAGGAGGTTGTTGTTTCACAGGTATTTTCTCCTAAGAATTTTGTGGATTTTGAGGAGGAGGAGGAGGAGGTGCATTAACATTTCCTAACAATTAATGAAATATACATCAAAAATCAACTCAAACCTACCTATTTAGAAACAAATTCAAACAAAAAAATAAATAAACTCACTCCTTTGGCATGCTCGACATCGTGGCGGCATTTTGGCGATGAATCAATAAGATTTTTGTGTTGAATTGAGGAATCCAAAACAGGAGTGCGCTTTCTAGGGTTTGCAGACCGCGGGAATTGTGGAGAAAAAGAAATAAAATGAGATGCAAACCTTTTTTTTTATAGTACTTCATAACGCGCTCGCATTATGGTTTGGTTTTGACGAGCCTTAGGCTCATCATTAGCAAACCATAATGTGAGCGCGTTATAATGCACTCGTGTTATGTATTGTTTTTTTAAAACCATTTGGCCACTTTTTGGCCCCCCATCTTTTTGCACTTACCCAAAAACCCTAGCTAATTTGGGGTTACAAAAGGCAGATGATTCCAGAGTCTTGCGAGAGGAAGTTGTAATGTGTTGCAACATGTGGAGGGTTGATTCCTCTGATTGTATTTGAGCTTTTGTAATGCAATAAGTTGTCCAAATCAATAAAAGAAAGTTCTATTTTCTGTGTGCAATTTCTGTTGTTGTGTGTTTTATGATTTACCCCCTTCATCAATACCAAAATGATCATACTTAATACATAGTTCTTCTAGAGGTGTCTACACCTTATAATGATTACCAAGCTTGTTAAAATCCCTTACCCAACACTAGTATTAACGGAATAAACCAATACAAAGCATTCTAACCTGCTAATATGCCAAGTCTAGGAATAGGAAGGGTTGATTGAGTTCAAGACATAAATATGATACAAACATTTTCTCAACAACAAGGTTAATAAGAACATGACATTTCTTAAGCACAAGTTATAAACATGCTTATAAACATGCTCTATACAGCTAATGAGCCACAACATCCATAAAGGACTTTATTATCACTTCAAAATTCACTTACAACATCGCATACACATGAAATCAGGACATACTAATCTATGCCTCAGAAAAACTAAACTTTGACAATATGACCCTATTACAACCACTGATACAACTTACACAAGTTCCATTTACCTTATACAATTCCACTGGTAATCAACTAATTTCTAAAACAAACTTATAAATCAAATCTTAAATACATTGCTTACAAACCTAATTCCAAACCTACTTAAATCATATTTCTACTAATAAATCGTAATAAAATCAATATCAATTTAAATTAAATTTATACAATCACTCTATCCAAATTAAATTCTTCTACTTCTATTCTATATAAATTTAATAGCCTTCTTATAACCTAACAAACAACCAAAATAAGTAGAGTTATTTATAATTGAAAGCATATTCACCTACGGTAGCATAGGTAAGAAGATATAATTGTTGGAACTACTCAGGTAATGTTTTTTTTGACAAATGCCTCAAAGGGACAGCATCTCATGGATATCAGTGATTGTAGGATCAACACAAAATGAATTTGTTGAGAAGGCTTTAGAAGCTACCCACAATGCAAAATGTAAAAGCATAGACATGGCACACAGACTGATTGGTAAAATGCCTCAAAGAGAGTCATATGATGGAAAGCAATGATCATAGGATATGCAAAAAACAAATTTGTTGAAAAAAATTTTAGAGAAACCCAGTTCAAAAATATAGAGTTTTTGGTGACGCAACTAACTGTTTTAACAGAGACGAAATGAGTGAGAGTTAGACAGTCACAAAATATCTATATCTCAAAATGACAAACTGGGTATGGCTTATTTTTAGATATGATTTAGATAACTAGGTCACACACCATATATAAAAATTATAGAGGAACCCGGTTTGTAAAAATAAAGTTATGGCTAATGCAACAGACTGGGTTCAGAATATGTAGAAGATAATTCACAGAATATTTTACTAAATCTAATGCAACAATAAATCAATTTCATATCTCAGTCCATACCTAGAATATTGCTTCTATCACATCTTCACAAAATTTCTCAGCTCGCATCCATTTTCCCCAAGTCCTTTCTTCTGGAAGCTATGGTTTACGGTGCCAAAAGAAAAATGAAAACTTCTTGAGAGAGAGAGAGAGAGAGAGAGAGATCCCCAAAACATAAAACATATTCTCCATTTGAAATGCACGCTCCTTCCCCAAATTATGTCTTGAGATTTCAAAATAAAGTTTAGTATGCATAACCACCCCCATAATTTCTTCCAGAAGATTCTCCTTTATTACTTTCTTACAATTTGCTATTTTAACCAAACAATAATTTCTCTCTAATTTTATTTATTTTAGAATTTGCTATTTATTTCATTTACAACCAAACAAAAATAGTTTCTTTCTACTTTTCTAAAATTAGTCTCTTACTCAAAAGAAACAATTATTTCTAAGATTCCCTCTTGAGGTGCGTAACTACCACTTCTTCCAAGTGGCCAAAATAGAAAATAATTATTCAAGACAATAATAATAAAGAAAAAGAATCTTTTTCAAACATAATAACACATATTTCCCCACAAGTATAATTTACATAAAAGCATCTATATTTATTTATCAAAGTGCCCTCTTGACTTAATAATTTTATTTTAATGAAGCAATTAACCAAAACATTAATCAAACAATTCCAAACAAAATAACCCAAATGCCAAACAATACCTGACACTATGCACGATCGAAAAGCATAACCACAATGACAGTGATTGACTATCACGCCCATACCGACAACACTGACTGGGTGTAAAACTGGATACTCATCATTTTCAAGGATGATGGCTAACTAGGGGACCATATGTTATCTCTGTTCAATAGTTTCCATTGGGTTTAAGGCAAGCTCAGACATGTCAATTCAGGTGGAGTCAATGCTTGGTACCTGCATCCTGCAGCAACCAAATAGTCGAACAAATATACATATTATAATCATATAGTCAAATACACCATGGAAAGGGAATCGTAGTGTAGTAGGGTACTCACACATGAGTAAGGCAAAACTATCCCTTTCACCAACACATTAAACACATAATCACAACACACATAGCAACTAGTTACTAAACGACTAAATAAGAACCAACATCAGATAATCGCATGAAACACATAATAAGATTAATCCACATAACACATCACAACATAACATCCTATGATATAGAATCAGTTACATAAAAATCAATTCTAACATATGACAATCATAGTAAGATCAACATCATAATCACCTGAATGTAAAACAATGTCAGAGCATATAAATTATTAGTGTCGCAACAAAGATTATCGATAAAACATACTAACTGTCATATGAAACCACACATGAGCATAATTAGGAATGTCATCAATATGAATGTAGCATTTACCAACATCATGTAATGTACAACATCAACTATCTAACATACCCTAAATATTCCTATTGTTTTACCTTCATCTTCATGCTCCTTAGCTAGACCATCTGCACATCCAAGATGAGAAATGGAAGGGCATTACAAGGGAGGTCTTCCCCCTACCAATTCCCACTAAGGAAACAACCCAAGAACAAAAACAAATCTTGAGGCTCATATAATAAGAAAACAAACAAAGGAAGCAAGTAGAGGAACTTCACAACCAAGAATAGAGAGTCCTCCAACAATTCATTCAACAAGAACAAAGGAGGTTAGATAGGTTTTTCCTCCATTAATCAATGAACAAAATAAGCTTAGAGAAAGTGACCCTTTAAGTCATACAAGAATCACAAGCACCACACTCATTCAGCGTCAACAACATCACAAATTTCACAACAACAATTGACTACTGCACACATCAACACTCAACACAATCAACCCAACCATGTTATGTAATGTTCTACTTCCCCTTGAATAAAACAACCCCTTGGTTCCACCTCCACTCAACTGGCTCTTTCCATGAGAGAGAGAATGATTGGGCAGGCACTGAATAAGGACATGGTTCATGTGTAATACCAAAGTTTGACTCACCCATGCTAAGACTGGGTAGATTCTAAGAAACACATATTTTGGTGAACTTGACATGAAGAGAAAACACTTTTGGGGAACTTTTTGCATATTTGTCTCATTTCTTCCATTTCACTTTCATCTTTATCTCTTTACATTCCATTTATTTTGTGGTTTTTTGACACCCTCGAATATGATGGAATAAAATAAAACTCGAGGGAACATTCCCTCAAGTGAACCAGTAACACCTTCACTTGATAGATACATACCACTAGATCCTTTGGCACCCATCTCTAACTATTTTGACTACAAGGACTTTGACTATGACAATGATAGATAAGAACCTTGTCACTCCTTAACATTTGACAATCCCATGTGTGAGAAAGATATGGTAATACAACCCGATCATTCCAACTAAGGAAGAGCACATCAAATACTCATGAAATACATCCAACAAACCATCCTACAACAAGTTACACTAAAATGATTGCCCAACTAGACAATGAAGTGAGTTTTCTAGAAAAAACATTTACAAGAAGCTAGAGAAGCTTGAGAAGCTTTGGACATCACATGTCAAATTGAACAATTAGAGAACATCTTAGTAGAACAATCAAATAGAGTAAATCAACAAATTATATTTTCCAAAATCATTGCTTATCTATAACATCAATTTTGAAACTGTCACTAACCAATATTAACACCTTTGAAATCACTAGAGTGATGACAAGACCACTGTTGAATTTTCTCTCAATTTGAACATTTGATCCCTTGCTTCAAGACTCCCTTAAGATGTTCTAGATCACTCCAAGACTACTTATAACTTGAGACCGAACTTCATGGATACAAAACACATCAAAACAAAACAACCACATGTTACCATGATCTTAGACAACTTCATACTTGAAAATGGCAACTTTGACCACTCATTCAATCAACTATGATCCATTTTTAGATCAAGAACTAAATATTGCAATTATATACAAACACTAGAGAGAAATCCATAGAGACCTTTCTAATGTCCTAGACTAATCTTTACACATGACCTAGTCATCCTAGCATGATCATGTGTCCTTATGGTGTGACCTAGTCTTCTATAATACTATGGACTTGTAGGACTTGCTTTCTTGTGTGTACCTATGTCTAAGACAAATGGGATGCTAAAAAATATCTTGGGGATTTTTGTGTGTAGAGGGAAGTATGAAACTTCAATACTATTGATTCAAATCCCCTTGCCAATTTCCAATTATCAAAGACATGCAAGATGGATATGCAAAATGCCTATAATGTTGTAATATCTCTTGATAATGCACTTGATTGAGTCTTTTCAATGGTATCAATATGTGATCTTTAATGTCATTGGACTTGTCCTTAAATACAAGATCCTAGTTGCTCAATTCAAATTGTTTTGGCAGGTAAACCAACAAACAATAATCAGTTATTGAAATTGTTGAACTCGGGAGTAATAAAATTAGAATTAATCAGGTTTTGTGTGTAGAGGGAAGTATGAAACTTCAATACTATTGATTCAAATCCCTTTCCAATTTACAATTATCAAAAACACATAAGATGGATATGCAAAATGTCTACGATGATGTAATATCTCTTGATAATGCACTTGATTGAATCTTTTGCAGCCTCTTCTCAAGATAGAATCTTCTGCAGTGAAGTGAATTTTGATAAAAGGCTCAAAACAGGTGCTTGATAATAATTGCCCTTCAATTTCATCACGATGGGGCCCCTGCACGCTCGTTCAGGAATTTCTGTTCTAACACTTGAAATTGGCATCAACTTTAGATGTGCTATGTCTGTATTTGGTAGCTGCCCAGCGTTCCACAGCCAAGCAAAGGATGGACAAGGTGTTTTCTATGATGGCCCTTGCCCCCGTTTCGATAGAGATTACCAACAATAAGGAATATTATGAAAGGATGTTTCTGCAGGGTAATTTCTTTCAGACAGCTTCTTTATTTGCAGAGAGTGTGTGTATATACTCACTGAGTATATAAAAATGCTTTCTGGTCAGGTTCCCCCAGAGGTAGAAGATAAGAATAGCAAGTGCTGGAAGAAAGGAAGAATATACATATCAGAACAGGGGCCTGCAGGGGTTGTGGATGCCTATTTTGCACAATTTCAGAAGGATTTCAATGGTGAAGGAAGGACGGATGTTAATGGCCGTTTAAGTGTAGACAGGAGGCGCCTGGGACTGGTAGGGGTTTGCCATTAAGGACTTGGTCTCGCAGGTGCATCTGTTATACCTATCTACTCTTAATATTCTTGTAATCAGAAAGATTATTGGGACGTGTGAAGGTTGTGAAGGGGTTAAAACTAATATAATCGGAAAATCAGAAAATCCTTATGTTTTCTTTCTATATTGGAATTAGCAAAATAAGAAAATGTTACAATGAATAGCTGTATCAACAGCAAGTCACACTGTAGGCAGTTCAACATGGTTATTCTTAAATATTATCCACTCTTAAACATTAACCACTTAAACATTTAAATGTCAATTTTGCCCAATAAAATTAGGACAAGTATTATCATTTTTGGTATGAATGAGGTGTAAATTCACTATTGACTGTTTGACCATTCAAATAGATGATGTTAAAGTAGAAACTACTTGAATGTAGAGAGTGAAAAACTATGATGCCTAACATAACAAAACCATAGGCCCCCAGGTTTGGCTCACTCCGTCTCGGTTACAATTTAGGTGGTCCAGGTCGTGAGTTTAAATCCTGCGACTTACCCTGCAACATGCGTTGAGGACCCGTTGTATGCTGCCCAAAGGTTCAGTGTACCAAAAGTGAAAATCAGAGACATAAGCTCTTGTAAACAGCACATAGACAGGGCTTGTAAAGCCATAAATACACAGCATTTGAACAGCTCTAGTAAGAACAGCCATAACCCTGAAACCAACTCTCATCATAAGCAGCAGAGCTGTTGTAAGGAGATAATGAACAGGACTGGATTACAGCCATAGAAGCCAAAACAGCTGAAGAAAAATAGCCATAAACTGAAAGTTGAAACCATCTCCCACCAGACACAGAGCTGCTAAACATAGATTTAATGAGCTGCTAAACATAGATTTAATGCACTGGAAACAGAGGACAGCCATAGTAGTGCTAAAACTGGAGAGAACCCATGAAGAGAAGATTATGGAAATACAGTTTAATAAATGGGGGCCTTTATCTTCAAGAGAAATACAATTTGCTTGTGAGTGGGCGTCTAACAGAAACATAGTTTAAACATAAGAGCATAGTATAGTTGGTAGGATCACAGGGAGAAAGCCTGCGAGCCCACTTTATTTGAACAATGATATGACTCAACCAATACACTGTATTCTTAAATACAACTATTGTAGTTAATTTTTAATTAAATAATTTATTTGAAAAAATTATAACTTATATAATTGTTGGGTATATTGGGAGATTCATTTTATAATAAGTTTTATATTGCATTTTATTTATATTAATAAATGAAATTATAGAAAAAAATAATAATATAATATTATAAATTGTGCTTCTAGATTAAATTGTGTGTGTGGATCATGTAGAGTGATCTAATGTTGATGATCAAAACATACAATTTAATCCAAAAACACCCAGTTTCAATAATATGGACTGTGGAAATATCATATCACATTACAAGTATATTTTTAGTAAGGTTATTGACATATGACATCTTAAATAATTGCAACTATAGATTACATTCTTATCATTTGCTCTTGTAGGGAAAACCTCTTACATATTCATAATTATGAGAAATGCTTATGACATGTTAAGCATTGTCTTGATCATGTTTAAGTACTTTTGACCACTTAACTTTATTAACTTTCAGTGCTATGTGATGTGCTGGATCTGTTTCTTCCAACCTCTATTATGTTGTTGTTCATTCATTTGTTCACTTTAATTGCATGATATTTTGCTTATTTCAATTTAAAAAATAAAAAACTTTATTAACTTTCTTTTAAAAAGTTCTCAATTTTTTATGTTGTAATAAGTTATTTTTTAGGTTTTTTATTTGTCTTAAATTTTAAAAATTTAATATTGTTTGATCTAATATTTTGAATCTTGTATAAATTAATACTTTATATTGTTTGTGTTACTTCTCCAATCTTTATGTAAGATTACACTATATGACTATATATTTGTCTTTATTTAAAATTAAATTATGTTCCTTTTACAATGATATTGAGATAAAGGCACATTCAATGGAAACTATCCATTAGTAGCCTACTTTTCATGAGCAAACAAGATACATGTTATGGTCAACATATAGGATGTTTATTTTTATCCAACCTTCCTTTTATTTTTATGGATAAATCATAGGTTAAATATGTTGTTTTTAATTCAAACTGTTAGTTAATTTTTTATTTTTGACTTATTTTTTATTTAATATATATTGCAGAAATTTATAGAAGAATGTTTATGTTTAGCCACCCTCCCTTCTTTTGTTTTTATGAATAAATCATAGGTTAAATATATTGTTTTTAATTCAAAATGTTAGTTAATTCCTGATTTTTGACTTATTTTTATTTAATATATATTACAGAAATTTATAGAAGAGGAAAAATTAGATTCGTTCAACATACCATATTATGCTGCATCTTCGGATGAATCGGGAAGTGAAGTGCATAAAGAAGACTCCTTTACCATTGCGGGACTTGAGGTCATTGTTGGTCATCGTAATGTAGAGAAGCATGATAATAATGACAAGAGAAGATTTATTTCTAAACAAATAAGAACAATTTCAGAGAGCATAATTTCATTTCATTTTGGAGAAGAGACGGGGGCTGCTATATTCAATAGATATGCAAAAATCCTTGCAACCAACATCATGCAAATCGAGGAACTTTTGAAACAGTCAACTAAGATTGCTTTAATGATAGAATGAACTATCTCTACTTAAAAAAGAAGCCACCAACAACACTATAGAGGTGCTAAGATAATAGCAAATTATAAACAAATAAAATAAAAGTTACCAAGGTGCTTTCCATTTGGCACACAATGATAGTTGTATCTATGGGTTTGTTGGGATAAGTCTTTGTTGTCATTTTCTATATCACAAAAGAAATTTAAAATTGTTGGATGATGTGTTTACTACCAAACTATGTTGATAGAAAAGAGAAATATTCCTAACGATTTTTATTTCTATCAAAGGAAGCTCCTTGGATTAAATGGATGAGTCAAACATGACATCTAGCTTCCCTTTTTCTTTTAATTTCCCTTTAGACAAAGTTAAAACAATTCATTGGGTTAACTTTACACAAACTCATATAAAGCCTTTGTGTAGGGGAAAAGAGAAGTCTTGTTTAATCATTAAATATTAAATGTGTCCATGTAATTTCAAGTTGTAACATTCTTCTCGTTGCTTTGTGAGCTCACGATGTTTCAATTTTATGATAAAATCAAATAAGCTCTATTGAGTTATATTAAGTGTAAAGTGCTAATGCATTATGTGCATAATGCACGATTGCATTGCCATGGTTAATTGTTTAAATGTGATTATATGATTATATTATTCCCAACAGTGTTGCTAAGGTATGTGTGACAACATTATGATGTGCGATAGGTATAGATATTGAAGAAGACAAAATAGGACTTGGTGTTGAAGTGTCTTGAAATGATCCAATGTGTGGATAATTAAATATTAAATTAACAGGTAAAATAAATAATTAATTGAAAATAAACTAATTAGTGTCTTAGTTAATTCATTTGAGTCCATAGAAGTAATTCTATTTATTTATTTGATAGAAAATAAAATAAATAGATAATTGGAAATAAATTAATTAGTGTTAGTGTATATTGTTTTACCTCATGCATATTCATTGCACATGGGTAAAATACATGTGGTGTTAAGCCTAGTTAGGTGTCCTAGGTTGATTGAGTCAACCTGCCACTACTCCTTGAGTATAGGAATTGACCTTTGATTCAACCCAATGACTCCACCTATATGTACACGCTTTGTCTATAATCTAATTCACTTGATTTTGGTGCCAGCATTCTATTAGTCGATTCTTGTTTCTTACATGGTTGTTAGTGTATATTATTTTACCTCATGCATATTCTTTGCACATGGGTAAAATACATGTGGCGTTAAGCCTAGTTAGGTGTCCTCAATAGGCGTTCTAGCTAGGTTGGCTCAGTTGCACCCTCTTTCAACCACATTAGACCTCTACTAAGGTGGATGCTATCATAGAGATGAGCAGAGCAAAGCCTAGCAGGACACGTCCTAGATGAAAAACCAGGCCTCGGGCCTCTGTAAAACCTTGTTCGAGGAACTTTTGAAACAGTCAACTAAGATTGCTTTAATGATAGAACGAACTATCTCTACTTAAAAAAGAAGCCACCAACAACACTATATAGGTGCTAAGATAATAGCAAATTATAAACAAATAAAATAAAAGTTACCAAGGTGCTTTCCATTTGGCACACAATGATAGCTATATCTATGGGTTTGTTGGGATAAGTCTTTGTTGTCATTTTGTGTATCACAAAAGAAATTTAAAATTGGTGGATGATGTGTTTACTACCAAACTATGTTGATAGAAAAGAGAAATATTCCTAACGATTTTTATTTCTATCAAAGGAAGCTCCTTGGATTAAATGGATGAGTCAAACATGACAGATAGCTTCCCTTTTTCTTTTAATTTCCCTTTAGACAAAGTTAAAACAATTCATTGGGTTAACTTTACACAAACTCATATAAAACCTTTGTGTAGGGGAAAAGAGAAGTCTTGTTTAATCATTAAATAGTAAATGTGTCCATGTAATTTCAAGTTGTAACATTCTTCTCGTTGCTTTGTGAGCTCACGATGTTTCAATTTTATGAGTGTAAAGTGCTAATGCATTATGTGCATAATGCGCGATTGCATTGCCATGGTTAATTGTTTAAATGTGATTATATGATTATATTATTCCCAACAATGTTGCTAAGGTATGTGTGACAACATTATGATGTGCGATAGGTATAGATATTGAAGAAGACAAAATAGGACTTGGTGTTGAAGTGTCTTGAAATGATCCAATTGTGTGGATAATTAAATATTAAATTAACAGGTAAAATAAATAATTAATTGAAAATAAACTAATTAGTGTCTTAGTTAATTCATTTGAGTCCATAGAAGTAATTCTATTTATTTATTTGATAGAAAATAAAATAAATAGATAATTGGAAATAAATTAATTAGTGTTAGTGTATATTATTTTACCTCATGCATATTCGTTGCACATGGGTAAAATACATGTGGCGTTAAGCCTAGTTAGGTGTCCTCAATAGGTATCCTAGGTTGATTGAGTCAACCTGCCACTACTCCTTGAGTATTGGAATTGACCTTTGATTCAACCCAATGACTCCACCTATATGTACACGTTTTGTCTATAATCTAATTCACTTGATTTTGGTGCCAGCATTCTATTAGTCGATTCTTGTTTCTTAGATGGTTGTTAGTGTATATTATTTTACCTCATGCATATTCCTTGCACATGGGTAAAATACATGTGACGTTAAGCCTAGTTAGGTGTCCTCAATAGGCGTTCTAGCTAGGTTGGCTCAGTTGCACCCTCTTTCAACCACATTAGACCTCTACTAAGGTGGATGCTATCATAGAGATGAGCAGAGCAAAGCCTAGCAGGACACGTCCTAGATGAAAAACCAGGCCTCGGGCCTCTGTAAAACCTTGTTCGACCTCTCTCTGTGAAGGGAAGGTTTTTTTTGGCGATCTCTCTTTGTGAAGGCCAAGCGACCATTTTTGTTGTGAAAGGCGTCAAATTTCGCCGAACCAGAGGCAGTTCATAGAAGGTTTTGCCAGTCAACGTCCACCAATTTTTGCCCCAAATTAAAGGGCACAACCCCTACATTCTACACACCAACATGCTCTCACAGAGGACAGTTCACAGAGGCTCGTAGGCACCTCATTCTAGACTAGAAGGCTCAACGCTTCAAGACCACAAATTGTAGTGAGGAGACATCTCAAGTTGCACCTTTTCTGAGGTATTTTTGGCTCTGTTTTGAGGTGTTTTGGCAGACAAAGGCCCGATCCAAGCGTGGAAGGCTGATTGAGGTGGGCAAAGATAGATTGAAGGTCTATATCTGGCCACCATTCCCTCATTTGGCCGCCCCTGATTTTTCCCCTTCAATCTTTTTGGTTTTTTGCCATAAGTTAAAAAAAACAAAAAAAACTACGTACATATTTGTTTTTATTTTCTTAATGCTAAAATAGGCCTATAAAGTATTAAGAAATTACACATGCAAATTTGGGGGGGCATTTTAAACATTTGGGGAAAATTGCTTTGTGAAAGTTAATGGTTTTTTAACTCTTGAATCTTCGCTCGACGAAGATGAAGAGTGAGGCCCAGGTTGGTAGGAGGTCAATTCCCTCTCACAAATAAAACCATTGTAAATTTCACTCTTTGTTGACTCCAACGAGTGGTTGGACAGCTATGCTCACTCTCGCCATAGGGATTTTTTTAAACTTTTAGTGCAAATGTATTAAAATAGGTCATTTATGGGAAAATTGTTTCTATCATAACTTTTGATCAGTAGCTCGAAATTGAGCATTGTTTTTTACAAAAGTTAATGTTTTCACATTTCCCATCTATTGGACCTACTTACATTGTAAAATACACTAAGTTATAAAGTGTCAAAACTGGGGGGTTGCCTAATGTGTTAATTTTCTATTGTCTAAAGGAATTAACATGTTGTTAATCATGGGATATGAAACTCACTCTTCTGTAATCAACCTAAATAAGGGTAACTATAAGTCCTGGTGTGATGGCATCTTGAAACACCTTAGGTACCATAATCTCATGCCATATCTATATGGACTTATCCCTGAACCAGGGAAACAATCTCAGAAGGATAAGTGGATTAATAATCGTGATCATATTTATAGATTAATCAGCTTACATATACTAGGTGTCGCTTTGAATGCCAACATGGATATTGCATGTCCACATGCATTATGGATCAAAATTTGGGAAATACATGGAGCCTCAAGTATTTCTCCCTTCCTACATGATCCTGCTATGATCACAACACACATCTCACATCATGATACATATACAAAATGTCCAGTTGACAGAGGAAATCATAATTCCTCCACAATCTCTTGTTGCTTCATCAGATTTCAGCATCGCTTTTTCAAAAGCTTTTAGTACTTCTTTGTAGTAGGATCACATTTATCTTCCTAGCATTGCTGATTGAAACAAAATTCTACCTGGCATGCACACATTGATGATGTAGAAGCATCCCAGGTTGAAGAGCAATCTTGCATCAACAAAAAAAATTTGCTTTCTTTTCTTTTCTTGCATTTCAGTCAATTGCAGTTTCAGCATTTTGCACCGCATTTTACCGCATTATAATTTCACAACTCATGGAGTAGGACTTAGATTCTACACTATGTCATCTACATCATATTTAGAGTTCATGAGAATTGGAATTGTCTGCGAAGAGTTATCACTATCAGAACATCAACAGAACTCACATAACAGAGCATTCAACATTCAATTGGAGCATACAAGGTTTGTGAAGCATTCCTGTGACTTACAGAGCCAAATGGAACATATCACAAGGTAGTAAAGGATTAGATAGACCTTCATTGAGAACCACAACACGTTTCATCCATTTGTAGAGCATTACCATGAGTTATAGGCCAACCTACACGTTTCATCATGCATTGGAGTTTGAAATCTCTTGATGTCGATGCAGAGCATTCTTTGAGCTAGGAAATGATATATAAGAATTTATTTGATGTATTAGGAACACAAAAAATATGATAGAACATTCTTAGTCTTTAGTTGTGGATTTGCGGAAGGCACTTCAAAGCCATATCTTTCATGTAAATTGTATTCTACCGGAGGATAGACCTATGAGCCCATATCAATCCACATGTTGCTAGCATATGAGCATTGCAATTGTCTGAGAAATTGAATCAAATAATCTTCCATTGCAATCTATTCTTGTGTTGTCTCCATTGTGTTTAATCAGTTGCATGTTGGACAGTCCATTCTATGGACCCTCCATCTGTGACTACACCAAGTGGTATCAGAGCGAAGTTTGTGAATCCTTTGGGAGAGAAGGCATCCCAAAAGGTCTTGTGGTGAATAGATCGCTGACCTGAGGAAGTCTACTTGTGTTTGTCAACAGAGCACCAATTGTGAGGCAGTTGCAACCCTGTAGTTAGATCGTCGAATTGAGGCAGTTGCACCAAATCCAAGGAAGAGATGTCACCAAGGACGATGCATGCTATGGCCAATGTTGTCGGCAGAATGGAAGAAATGATAGAGATGATGAGAACAATGAAAGTTAGATTGGATGCTGGAGAAGAAGATAGAAGGAGAGGACTAAACCCTAGACATGAAGATGAAAGTGATGTTGATGAATTTCAAGTTGCTGACCAAAATGAAGAAGCCCTAGAAGAAGAAGAATTAGATGAATTTCAAGCTGCTGACCAAGAAGAAGAAGCCCTAGGGACATGCGTCTATTTGGATAGAAATAGGAGAGGAAAAGAGAAAATCATAAAATGGGACAAGATGGTGACAAAATTGAAGAATCAGTTCATACCTACTGACTATGAGTTAGAATTGTCAAAGAGACTACAAAACCTAAGGCAAAAGGAGAAGATTGTGAAGGAGTACACTGAAGAATTTCTTAAGATGATCATAAGGACTGGACATAGTGAAGCAAGCAAGGAGAAAGTGGTGCGGTACATAAATGGATTAAGGATAAACATCCAAGAAGAACTAAGTTTGGTGAGGATGACAAGAGTGGAAGAAGCATATCAATTTGCACTGAAAGTTGAAGAAAAGTTGAACGAGAGACATGAGAAAAGACAGAGAGGTATCTAGGAGGAAATTTTTAGAGAGGTAGAAAACATTCTAGAGAAGGAAGACCATATGCGGAGCAAAACAAGGAGAGTAGCCCATACCTGAAATAAGAAAGAGACAACAATTCATACCACTGGAGAGATGACAAAAATTTCTTCTGCAACATCCGAGGAAGTCATAATTCTTACCGCAATGAAGGATACCAGAGAGATGAAAGAGGATTTGACAAGAGATCATTCAAAGGAACCCGTTTCAAGTGTGGAGGTGAAGGACACTGGGCATTTGAATGTCATCAAGGGAGTACTAGCAAAAGGACAAAGAACAGTGCAAGAGTAGCCTATGTAGAGGAAGAACTGGTTGGATCACCTAGTTTAGTGGGAAACTCAGAGAAAGGAGTCATTAGTCATGAGGAGAGCTTTGTTCGAAGTAGAAACAACTGAGGAGCCACCACAAAGGAAATGTTTGTTTTGAACAAGATACAAATCAAAAGGTAAATGTTGTAAGGTTATCATTGATAGTGGTAGTACTGATAATTTGGTTTTAGAGGAGATGGTGATGAAGCTGAATCTAGAGAGGTTGAAACATCTGAAGCCCTACAAGATAGCATGGACTCAAGATGAACACAAAGTACTGGTGAGTGAACAATGTTTGGTGAAATTTCATATAAGATCTTATGTTGATGAGGTATTATGTGATGTTATGCCGATGGGTGTATGTCATATATTGTTGTGAAGACCATGGCAATATGATAGGAAGGCAATACATGATGGAAGGAAGAATACTTATACCATAACATCAAATGGGAAGAGACATATCTTGATACCTTTAGAAGAAGAGCGTAAAAATGAAGTATGCGGCAATGCTAGGATCTATTTGGTGGATGGAAAGAAATTTTTGGATGGATTGAGACATGAGAACATGTGTTTTGCATTGATTCTGAAGAAGTGTGGAACCCTAAGTGCAGAAATCACCACTACAAAGAAAGAAGAGCCACCGTCGGAGGAGATAACTGAATTGTTGATAGAGTACTGAGATATCATATCAGAGAATGTGCCTGAAGGATTGCCACCAATTTGGAGTATTAGTCATCATATGGATCTCATACTTGGAGCCAATTTTCTAAACAAAGTAGCACATAGGATGACACTAGCTGAAAATTCAAAGCTAAGCAGACAAGTACAGGAGCTGTTGAGGAAAGGATTGATTGGAGAAAGTTTAAGCCCATGTGTGGTATCAGAAGTACTAGCACCAAAGAAAGATGGAGAACGGAGGATGTGTACAAACTCAAGAGAAATAAATAAGATCACTGTCAAGTATAGATTTCCATTGCCAAGGATGGATGACATCATGGATTGTTTGAGTGGAGCAAAATATTTCACAAAGATTGACCTAAAGAGTGGATATCATCAGATTAGATTATAGAGGAGATGAGTGGAAGAATGCATTCAAGACAAATGAATGATTGTATGAATGGTTAGTCATGCCTTTTGGATTAACTAATGCACCAAGTACTTTCATGAGGTTGATGAATGAGGTTTTGAAGAAATTCTTGGGTAAGTTTGTTATTGTCTACTTGGATGATATTCTGATTTTTAGTAGAACAAAAGAAGAACATTTGTAGCATATTAGACAAGTACTTTAGAGGTTGAGAGAAGATAAATTGTTGATTAACATCAAGAAATGTAGTTTCATGAAGACAAAATTGGTATATTTGGGATTTGTGATTTCTACGGAAGGACTAAAGATGGACCCAGAAAAAGTCAGAGCAATTGTTGAATGGCCAACACCTGTGAACATTGGAGAGGTAAGATCATTTCATGGACTAGAAAGTTTCTACCAGAAGATCATAAAATTTTTTAGTACTATATGCACACCAATGATAGAGACGATGAGAGGTGACTGGAAGGATTTTAAGTGGACATTAGGAGCACATAAAAGTTTTGAACTATTGAAGCAAAAGGTGACAGAGCAACCAGTGTTCCATTACTGGATCTTGACAAAATATTTTAAGTTGATTGTGATTGTTGGGATAAGGTGCCATTAACCTTGCAAATCCCATAATTGTATTATTCTATTTATTATTTGTAATTATCCATAAGGGATGTACTAGTTGCACCGATAGTGGTAAAAATTATTTACTATCCATGGTAATTACGAAGTTCCTACACTGGTAAGTTCCAGAGTTACCGACAGTAGTTACGAGATGTCATTTACTATGGTAAATGGTAATTGGTCAAAGTGGGGCACCCATGTGGAGAATCTACTATTTTTAGCATATATGATGCACCTCGTAATGTTTGGTGGGTGCATGCAAAGAATCTATGACAGCTGCAAGTTGTCATAAAATTCTATGACACTATGATGCATATGATGAATATTAATGAGTTGTAAGTTGCTATGTTTAGATCCCCAGGCACCCATCTTGGGAAGATACACTTTAGTGGTATCTATGACAGTATGATGCGTCATAACATGCTGTAAGATGCCATTCTTGGCTCTAGGCATCCAATTTTGCATGGGCATCTTTTGCCAAGTGTAGGATGCATCTATGATGATATTTATTACTACATGGGTAGAGATTCCAAGGTGGACACCTATCTTGAGGATTGTAAATTCTATATAACCATGGCATAGTAGATGAGTTGCATAATAGGTTTATAGATACCCAGGTTCTGCCAGAGTGAAGGTTAAAGGACAGAGGAAGTGAATGTATTTGTAATCTTCTTTTGTGAAGATAATACAACTTGGCCTCTTTTCTTGGTGGAGTTTTTTACCCACAAGGGTTTTCTCCACATTAAATACTGTCTTATGTGCTTCATTCTGCTTCTGGTATTTTCTATATTGTGGGTTTATTTTTTGTGATGCAATCTCCATCTCTAATAATCTATTAAAGATAGTTAAATATTCATTTTAATTAGATTTCCGTTGAGTAGTTGTGCTCTCATTTCTAACATTTGGTATTAGAGCCTGGCCAACTTTGACTCTTGGGTGGTAGTGTGGAAGCTGTAGCTACAGTGGGAGATTTGGTTGTGTTTGTTTTGCAGATCTTGAGTTGTTATTATGGTTGCATTCACTGTTGCATCAACATCTTGATTAGAAATTGAGAAGTTCAATGAAATGGGGTATGAGTTGTGGAAGCTAAAAATGGAGGATTTGTTGGAAGAAAGAAACCAGTGGTTAGCTGTCCTAAAAGAGAAGAAACTTGACAATGTCTCTCAAGATGACTAGGATAGACTGGATAAGAAGGCACGCAGAACCATCTGTTTGTGTGTTACAGACTCTTTCTTGTTGAATTTTGCAAGAGAAGAGACCGTGCATAGCTTGTGGAAGCATTTGGGTGAGATCTACCAAGCCAAAAGTATGGTAAATAAACTCTATTTAAAATGAAAATTGTTTTTCATGAAAATGAAAGAGGGTAATTCAGTCACAGAGCATTTAAATTCATTTAATTTGTTGTTGAGTTAGCTTGAATCAGTAGATGTTGATGTTAATGAGGAAGATAAATGTATCTTACTTCTTTGTTCCTTACCTGAGTCTTGGGAGAATGTTATCCTTGCAATCACTGCTGAGCTCACGAATCTGAAGTTGGATGCTTTTGTTGCAGTTTTACTGACATAGGAATTGAGGAAGAAGAGTTTAGATAGTTTAGGTGATGCTCTCAATGTCAGGGGAAGCTCTAAGGAAAGAGGATTGAAAGGAGATCAAAAAGGGGCTAAGGACAAGTCCAAGGGCCGATCTATGACTCCTGGGAAGAATAACAAAGTTAAGTGTTGGAACTGCGGTAAAAGGGGACATGTGAAGGAGTGCAGAAACCCAAATAAATAGTGGGAGCATGCTTTTGACAAGTCCTCGAATGCATGTGAAGATGTTTTACTTTCTGCATGCAATATTGTTTCTAATGATCACTGGTTGGTTGATTCAAGATGCTCATTCCATATGACCCCGCATAAGGAATGGTTCTCCACGTGTGAAGAATATGATGGAGCTAATGTGTACCTTAATGACAACTTTGCATATCTAATAGTTGGGAAAGGCAAGGTACTATTGTGTTTTAGTGATGGGAGGATTAAAACCCTCCCTGGTGTTTATCATGTTCCTGGATTAGCTAAAAATTTGATTTTTGTTTCAAAGTTGAATGAGTTGGGAATGCATGTAACTTTTGACAAGCATGGTTATAGATTGGTGAGAGGAAACTTGGTGGCAGCAAAGGGGAAGAGATTGGGAAACCTATTCAAGCTTGAAGCCACTATAGTTTGTAATACTTCTTATGTATCTGAGGCCAATACTGAAAATACATGTATGTTGTGGCACCGTAGATTGGGTCACACAAGTAATAATGTTTTAAAAACTATTAAGAATAAAGATTTGTTGGATAGTTTCTCTTATTCTAATGAGCACTTTGATTTCTGTGAGCATTGTGTGTTTGGTAAACAAAACAGAAAATCATTTCCTTTAGGAAGCAATAGAGCAAAAGAGAAGTTATAAATTATTCATATGAATGTGTTTGGACCTGTGGATAATGATTCTATCAGAAAATCTTGTTATTTTGTCACCTTCATTAATGATGTATCTAGATTTACATGGATTTATTTTATGAAACATAAATATGAAGTTTTCACTAAGTTTAAGGATTTTAAAGTCTTAGTTGAAAACCAATCGGGATTAAGAATACAAATATTAAGATCTGATAATAGAGGGGAATATTGCTCTAAGGAATTTGATGAGTTTTTCAAGCATGCAGGTATTATCAAACAAAAGATAACTCCGTATTATTGAGTGCAAAGAATACTGAGAGGGGCGGGGGGTGAATCGGTATTCTTAAAACCTTTTCATTTACACATTCATTAATCTATTTACCAAATTCAATAACATGAAAGCAAAGTAAACATGAGAAGAGCAGCCACAAATTCATAACACACAGACACCGAGACTTTACGTGGAAAACCCAAAAAGAGAAAAACCATGGTAATTGTTAGCTCATAATATATTATGATAGCAATACTGAATTACATGAAGGCTCACTGCCCAAGTACTCACTATCCAAGAAGTGCTCACTGCAAAAAGGCTCACTGCCAGAAAGATAGAAGAGAGGATAGAAGAAGGATTGACTCACTGCGAAGGAAAGACTACTACAGGTGCATCTACAAAATGCTGAAATGCAGTACCAATATGTTCAGTATACAAATTCAAAGGACTTCATACTATCTCCCCTAATTTTTTGCCCTGATTTTCTGCTCTGCTTTTCTACTCTGCTTTACATATACTCCTGTTTTATGCCCTTATTATCCTTTTTTGCTATGCAAACTACTTTAGATTGTACACATATCAAATTCATACACTAACCACACTCTACCATCACTCCAACACTGAAATCTATTGAATATATATATCCATAATAAGATTCATCTCACAATCAAGTCGGCAACCCAGACATGAAACGTGTATACAAGTGTTGTACCTTGTCGACTTGAACTTGTGCTCAAATAGGAATGTGGACCCAAACAAACATACAATAGTCTTCATAGAGGTTGGCATCAGTCATTCAACTATTTGAATTAATTCTTCAAACAATGTATCTTCTCTGCATATAGATCTAGCTTGCCTGTCGGCCTATCCCTTAAGCACACACTTGACCAATTGAACTGTCACATCATGATTTCCACTGCGGACCATATGAGACTCTAGAAATTGTATCCAACATTCATCATTAACCTTTTAGCATACCTTTAAATCTGCATGACATAATAATCCTTTATAGCAAAATGTAGATCTTGGAACTGTTGCTCTGTCACAGTGAATACTGTCAAACTGGAAGCTGATAAAGAACAACTTGTAGAATGTGATCAAAGGAATTTTAGAAGGTATAATCTGGATTCAAGTAGTCATGATGTGTATCTTAGCTACCTCAGAACCGCAAGACAAAATATGCCACAGTGGAGGAATGCGGACACTTTTACTTTGGTACTATGCACTATTCGTAACTTGACTCTGTTCACCGAGACTTAGATATTTTACCATATGACCTATAGAAGAAGTCAGGACTTGAGCATTGGAGCATGTGATCACTAAGTAGCTATGAACAACATACCTGAACTGCATACAAATGTCTTTAACTACGGAGGCATACCATCTCAAACACTGTTACTTGGTATATTGTACACTACCCTTACTTAGCCATTTTAGCCTTCCAGACCAGAATCCTTTGTCAGACCAAATTGATCTATCGGAGTAAAGTCTCCTTGCCTTGTTGGTGGAATCCCTTGGTCTTGTTGCCATCAATGATAACATTTATTCATTCATCATAGCAGTGTCTCTTGCCAACAATCTCCCCCTTTGGCATTGATGGCAACACTTAGTGAAAAATGCTTGTCTGCTCCCCCTTACTATATGCACTCTATTTTTCTTCTCCCCCTTAGGTGTTTGCCCATTTTTCACTGGTCTTCTTCTCCCCCTTTGACATCAATAGAAAAGGTGTATGTACAAGAGTCAAAATTGTGTCAAAACCACAAAAACTGTCATACTCTGTTGTGACCTATCAAATCAATTTGTTGCATGTGGAAGGATATCTTTGTACACAACCTTTAATTGTGTTAACTCTCCAACCCACTTATTCTCAGAACTATTCAAAATTTGGATGTTCTCATTTACTTGAATTACTAGATCTTCTGCCTTCTTCACGCTAATAGGCATGTCAGATGTATCCTAAACCTTTAAGGCTTCTGCAGCTAGACTTGTCATGAACTCAATTTTAGAGCTTATCATCCTTCTCAATAGGAACATCTTGTTTTTAATTTCTTCCTGACTGCTGAGCAGACTACTTATGTCGTTTTGAATATTTACAACTTGTATTTCTATGCTGCTGATTGAGTCAAGTGTTGGATCAAAGGTCTTAGAAATATTTGTAAGTTGAAGCTCCATGCTTTTGACCTTCTCTTCTATTTCCTTAGTGGTCTAAGGCCATGACAAACAAAATTTGTATATATCATAGGCTTCCTTGATTGCATTCTCCATATACTTGATACTATTTTCTAACAAAATTTTGTCACTGTCTAACTTGATTTTTAACTCTACTAGTCTTTTATCTTCAAATTCCTTTCTAACCTTAATGTCGGTAGATTTTTCAAAGGACTCAAAATGAGTACTTAAAAAATTTATCAGACCTTTGAGCTAATCAGATGATGACATTGATGTATCTTTTGGGTATGAGGGTATCAGCTTTCCCAGAATACTGGATGCTTCATCAATGAGTTCATTGTCTCATATATATATTTTCAGCATTTCTTCCTGAGCATTGTCTTGCACAACTGATACCAATTTGAATTTCTGTACCAGAGACAAAGAATTCAGATTTATTGTTCCTTGCAGAAATTCAAGTAAGTCTAGGATCTGTGCTCTTTGTTGCTTTTCCAAAAATTTTCAACAGTGTCTCTTGCCACTTGTTCTTCACCAAGTGAAAGTTTCTTTCTTTTCTTCTCTTTTGCTGCATTTTCTTTCTCTACTTTAGTTGTGGCTTTTGTAATGGATGAGGTCCTTATTCTTTTTCTGGGGCTAGATGCTGGTTTTTCCATTTCAGATCTCTCATCTTTCCTTTCTGGAGTGTTTAATGTCCATTCTACCAGAGAACTTATGGACTTTAATCCTCCTGTTTTGGTTTTTGCCTTACTTGTTCATCTGATGTTTTCTCTAATTGCTCATGTTCCATAGACATTCTGAAGGATAATTCTGTGAATGTCCCAAATCTCTCTTCTTTGAGATCTTTCAGTTTTCTCAGCAGTACATCAACTAATTCAATCAAAACATCTTTTGCAACTTCATACCCTAATGCAGGGATCCATACAGTTCTTGGTTCCACAGCTTCCATGAAACATTTATCTTTGTCTACCATGAATACAATGTCCTTTTCATACTTCATCACTACATTTTTAGGTATTTGGACTCTACATGACATTTTCTTTTGAAAGTTCTTGAAGTATCCCCATAAGATTTCATTCTACTTGTCTGCATTTCCCAAACTTTGCAGGTGATTTCTTAATTGAGTGGATATTGGTGTATGATCAAGCTAGATAGTGTTTCCAAGGCCAGGTAGCTCTTTTAGGAAATAGAAGAGTAGACAAGTGACCAGTGTTCCATATTTGAAAGGATGACTTGTCTATTTTGTTCTTTTCAAGTTCTTCATTAGTTCACTCTGGAGCAATTCACATAGGTCATAATCCGTATTATTTTTTATCAAGTCATATGTTGTGTATATGGCTGGTGCAGACATAGATTTTTTCTTGTTGGAAAGGTATATTTTGTATCCAATCATTGATGCAAATCTGATAGTTGGATCCTTAATATCATTTACCGTAAGGGCATTCTTGTCAAATTTAGCTCCTGTTAGATGCATTACCACATTGTTCATAATTTTCTTTACACCCGAAACCCTTCCGGAGGAGCTCATACCAATTATAACTTTGATAGCTTCTTTAGTTATCATATAAAGCCCACTAAGGGCATTTTCATGTATTTAAGAGTTGCAAATTGGAGATAGGAGTGGGACTGCAGTTAGAATAGGCTATTTTAAGACTATTTTTTTATTTTCTCCATGATGGGAGTAGTGGAAAAATAGTAATAAATGTAAAAGGAAGGATTTGTTGCCATATAATGATTGAGCAAAGGCTGGAGAGAAGAAATATGGATGAGAAAAGAGGAATAATAGAGAAATGACCCTATTGTTCTGAAAATCACTATCTTTTTGCTGTTCTTTTCATTTTTTTTGCACCTGTACAATATAGTCATAGACTCTAATGCATAAAATGGTGAAATGCATGGCCCTATCTTGGTCTTGAAACATGTTTGAGTAACTTTGATGAAGTTTGAAGGGATTTATGAGCAATTTTGTCAAGACTGATCTATTTTTCCTAAATTTTGTGGTTGTTCTACATGCCTATATTGAGCCGTACTATATAGTCATAGGCACTAATGCATACCATGGGCTGAAGATCTAAGTTACCTTTCTTTTACACTTGGTTGGAGCCATTTTAATTGAAAAGGAAGCATTTTAGAGTCTTTTTTGTGCAAGCTGGTCTGTTACCTAGGGTTTTAGAGGGTTTTATGAGGGTTTTGTCAAATTGATGGATTTCTAGCATTCCAACTCTGCACTATAGATTGAAATGAAGGGAATGGGTTTGGTTTACATGTCTACCAAATGGGTTTGTGTGCAGAAGTAGGGGGATTAGTGCAAAGGGAAAATTTGTGTTCATGAGGTCTAAAATCATCATGCATTGGACAATCCTAGCATAGGCATATTGGATTTTGAAGAAAGTATGGTATGTGTGGTCGCTAGAACCCTGAGACTAGCCTTGTCCATCATAGTTCAAACCTCCAATCACCCTAGAACAAGAATTTTCATTATGGGTTAGAGTTTTCATATACTTGTGGAGTAGGAAGAGGCCTAATTAGGCTTAGGACAGTAGTAACAGTCCTAGTTTGACCCATATGTCGAAAAACAACAACCCTTGCATGGAAGATATGTCAAAGATGAGATTAATGGGTACTGGAAAAGTTGATTTGTTCATAGGCTTGCACTTGTTTTTGTGAATTATACCCTAAAAACCACATTCCGAGGGCTAGTAGCAAGAAGTTGTATTGTGAAGGAACACCTGGTAAATTAGCTAACTAGAGAAGTTTGTGAGTTTTGTAAGCATTACTTGGTCAAATTAGAGTGACTCAAGGTGGTTGGAAGGTCTGGTAAGTGGTGGAAGTATACAAACCATGAAATGGCACTTTTGCCTATCATGCAAGCTATGTATGTTGAGAAGACAGTTAGTTATGACCATGACCAATCAAGGAACCTTTGAAGACATAAAAGGATACCTCCCCTACTCTACATCAAATTTGGCTCCTGTTAGATGCATTACCACATTGTTCATCATTTTCTTTACACCTAGAACCCTTCCGGAGGAGCTCATACCAGTTATAACTTTGATAGCTTCTTTAGTTATCATATAAGGTTCGTCAAGCCATAGAAACTCATCATGAATCTTGCTTAGAATAAGATTAAGCCATACATCATTAGGGATCGTAGGAAAATCCAACCAGGTGTCTAATTTCTTTTCTCCTAGAACTTTATATTCATCTTTTAACACAATATCTACAGTAGTCAATTCGTCCAAGTATAATTTTCCTAGATTCATGTGATCATATTCCTTTAGATTGACATGAATGTATGCTCTAACATCTTTCTTATGCATAACTCCATGTGGAATAATTGAGAATGCTCTTATAGGATCATTTTCCAATGACTTGAAGAAATGTTTCTTAAACTTGGGGTGAGGCTTTTCTGCTATCTCGATTACTTGAGGAGTAAACATTTTCCCAAAATAATTCAAACTTTACAGTAGGGTTTTCAAGCTGTAAATACCTTTTTTGCTGAATTAGGGTTTTCTTCACTTGAGATCGACTTGTTTTGAATCGCTTTGGAAATCTCTGTAGACACTTGGAATCTTGCTTTAATTCTCCTGACTGCTTGATAAGTTGAATGCAAAGTGAATTGTATGTTGAATGAGTTCCTTATTATTCATTGATATGAAAACCTAAGTCGTCATAAATGCAGTCCTTCAGAAAAGCTATCAAACACTTCTTTGTTAAGCTCAACCAATCTAGATTGCTTTGCAATGTTTCGCATTTGATCATTTTCTTCCAAAATTTCTTTCAAAAGATCTGCCATATGAATCTTCACATCATATCTTTGTGCCGGATCCCAACACTAACTATCTAGCTAGGGGATTAGGATCTTCAATGCAGCTCCCCTTGAGCCAGAGCTCCCAATTTACTTTGCGGAGGAAGTATCAACACCAGAGGCTGTTGCGGATCCATCCTTGACCTCATTAACATATTTCTTAATCCAAAACTTGCTCATTTCCTTCTTGATTTCCACTAGATCAATCTTGTTCTTGCCTTTATCTTTTCTTTGATTTGTTTTCATCTTCTCTGTAGGATAGTTTCTTTTATCATTCTTGCTTTTGCAGAATTTTGCAACATGCCCAAACCTATTGCAATTGTAGCATACCACATTCCTCTGTCCTTGATTTCTTCTATTGATTGAATTCATTCTTGATCTGCATTGGTTAGCCATATGCCCAAATCTATTACATGCAAAGCACTTTCCATTGAAGGATTGAATATTCCTTGCATAGTTAAAACTATTCCTAACCAGACTTCTGCATTCATTTGATCCATGACCAATTTTCTTGCAATTGAAACATTGACCAGAGAATGCTAAAACATTTTGATATATTTTACTCCTACACTGAGTAGCCTTATGGCCAAACTTATTGCAAGTAAAACAGTAGCCATTAAAAGATGAGTACCTTTGAACATTTGGCTGCCTGACTAGAGGTCTTCTAGGTCTTCTTCTTTGATTCTGGAACTGGTTGTCTTTATTTTTCTTGAACTCAGTGTTTGCTTGGCCTAATTTTAAACTTACTCCTTTTTCAAATCCCAAGCCTTGCTTGTCATCTGGACTCTTCTAAATTTCAATCAGTTCCTCAATCTTGGTAGAGCTTATTTTGAACTTTTCTTCATAGCTCTTAGCCTTCTCTAAATCTGATTTAAGGCTCACAACTTCTTTCTCAAGTTTAGCAATTCTTCTAACTTGCTTTTCACCAACAGATTTAGATCTTCTTCTGCTTTAGCTATTTCTACAACTTCCACTTTCAAATCATCCAATGTTTCATTGGCTGATATCAATTGTTCACTAACCTCCTTGTATTTTTCTTTGAAATTTTTGACTTGTTCTTTTAGCTTTAGAATGCATTCATCATCGTCTTATATGTTATCCTTTAGATCCCTAATTTGAGCTTCAGATTTTTCAAGATCTTCAAGAGAAGCTTGTAATTTTTCATTGCTTTCATATGAGGCTTCAGGTGAAGTGAAATATCTTCTAGCTGCCATGTGTACACCTTCCCAGATCTTCCTTAAGTTGTTAAGATTCTTCCAAGGAACCTTGCTTTGATACCAATTGTTGAGTGGAAAGAATACTAAGAGGGGGGGGGATTAGTATTCTTAAAACCTTTTCATTTACACACTCATTAATCCGTTTCCCAAATTCAATAACATGAAAGCAAACATGAGAAGAGCAGCCACAAATTCATAACACATAGACACTGAGATTTTACGTGGAAAACCCCAAAAGGGAAAAACCATGATGAGTGTTAGCTCATAATATATTATGATAGCAATATAGAATTACATGAAGGCTCACTACGTTAAGGCTCACTACCTAAGACTCACTGTCCAAGAAGTGCTCACTACAAAAAGGCTCACTGCTAGAAAGATAGAAGAGAAGATAGAAGGATTGGCTCACTACCAAGGAAAGACTGCTATAGGTGCATCTACAAAATGCTGAAATATAGTACCAATATGTTTAGTATACAAATTCAAAGGACTTCATACTATCTACCCTACTTTTCTACTCTGTTTTACATATACTCCTATTTTCTACCCTTATTATCCTTTTCTGCTCTACAAACTACCTTAGATTGTACACATATCAAATTTGCACACTAACCATACTCTATCATCACACCAACATCAAAATCCATTAAATATATATATCTGCAATAAGATTCATCTCATAATCAGGTCAGCAATCCAAACATGAAACGTGTATACAAGTGTTGTACCTTGTTGGCTTGATCTTGTGCTCAAATAGGAATGTAGACCCAAACAAACATACAATAGTCTTCATATAGGTCAGCATCAATCATTCAACTACTTGAATTAATTCTTCAAACAATGTATCTTCTCTACATATAGATCTAGCTTGCATGTCGGCCTATCCCTTAAGCACACACTTGACCAATTGAACTGTCACATCATGATTTCCACTGCGAACCATATGAGACTCTATAAATCATATCTAACATTCATCATTAACCTTTTAGGATACCTTCAGATCTGTAGGACATAAAAATCCTTTATAGCAAAATGCAGATCTTGGAACTATTGCTCTATCACAGTGAATACTATCAAACTAGAAGCCGATAAAGAACAACTTGTAGAATGTGATAAAAAGGAACTTTAGAAGGTATAACTCTGGATTTAGGTAGTCATGATGTGTATCTTAGCTGCCTCAAAACCGCAAGACAAAATATGCCACAGCGGAGGAATGCGAACCCTTTTACTCTGGTACTATGCATTGTTCCTGACTTGACTCTATTCACCCAAACTTAGATATTTTACCATATGACTTCTAGAATAAGTTAGGACTTGAACATTGGAGCATGTGATCACTAAGTAGCTATGAACAACATACATGAACTACATACAAATGTCTTTAACTGTAGAGGTATACTATCTCAAACACTGTTACTTGGTATATTGTACACTACCCATACTTAGCCATTTTAGCCTTCCAGACCAGAATCCTTTGTTAGACCAAATTAGTCTACCAGACTAAAGTCTCTTTGCCTTGCTGGTGGAATCCCTTTATCTTGTTGCCATCAATGACAACATTCAGTCATTCATCATAGCAATGTCTCTTGCTAACACGTATACACCACAACGGAATGGTGTTACAGAAAGGATGAACCAAACAATCATGGAAAGAGCCAAAAGTATGCTGAGTGATGCACAGTTGGATAAATGCTTTTGGGTAGAGGTTGTGTGTATTGCTTGCTAATTGATTAATAGATCTCCTTGTAAGGCTCTTGATTCGACGCCTTATGAAGTGTGGATAGGTAAGAAACCTTTTGTTTCACATTTAAGGGTTTTTGGCTGTGAGGCTTTTGTTCATGTGCCTAGGGAAAAATGATCTTAGTTGGATCCAAAAGATGAAAAGTGTACATTCATTGGATATGGTGATAATGTCAAAGGTTATAAGCTTTGGAATCTACTAACCCGTAAGATTATCTATTCTAGAGATGTTATTTTCAGGGAACTTAGAGCTATTTCTGAACTTGAGCAGCCAAAAGAAAAAGATGAAAAGGTAAAGAGAGTGCACTTTAATTTAGAGCAATAAGATACACCTCAGGAAGAACAGAATGATGGATTGGGGGGTAAAGAAGAAGAAGAAGATTCAAGTAGTTTTGATGAAGATGAATCCGTTGTTATAGAAGAAGTTGGTACAAATGATCATGCATAAGAACAAGTTGAAACTCTTACTCCACCCTTGAGGAGATCCACAAGACAACGAAATCCGGTTGATAGGTATAGCCCACCAAATTTCCATTGTATATTTTCTTTATTGAGTATTGACAATGAGCCTAGATCCTACAGGGAAGCTATTCTTTTAGATGATAGCGAGTCTTGGCAGTTAGCCATGTAGGAGGAGATGATGGCTTTAGACTCTTGTAACACCTAGGATCTTGTTCATTTGTCCAAAGGAAGAAAGGCCATAGTGTTGATAACTGAGAGGGGGGGGTGAATCAGTTATCCTAATTATTTCCCTTATTGAAGTTTCTTTTTAATTGATGCATCATAGAATCAAACACAAAAACATTAATCATGAAATAAGAAACACATGACACAGTATTTTTGACGTGGAAACCCTGTTAAGGGAGAAAACCACGGGGTGATTAACCCAAAAATTATTCTCTGTTAGAAGAATAGGAAATTACAAAAAAATGGCACTTGCCAATTAGGGCTCACTGCCCGAGCACACTGCTCACAAGAGGCCCACTGCCTACAAGAAGACACACTGTCTACAAAGTGATAAGAATCACAGTCTTGAACTGATTTGAAGCATCTGCATATGCTGGAGTTCAGTTCCGGTTAGGCTCAGTACACTGATCTGCTGCACTTCATCTTTCCTCTGTTCTTTATTCTGCTATCTTTCACATACCGGATCCTTTTTGCTACCTCTGCTCTATTCTGGACTTATTCGCATATATCTTCACACCATCACACCCTTCACAACTAAATCCATCCTCTATATATATCCGCACAAGTAATTTCATCACCTTTCTAGTCGGCATCCGGAACAGTCTAGTTTCTTACAAACTTTTGTTCTGTCGGCTGAATCCTTCCTCACCAAGCAATGCGGATCAAGCATATACTTGTAGATATCATTAATCATGTCGGCCAAACATGATTCATGCCTTCACAACCTCTGTCATCAACAGTAACACATCCGGAAAGCAGTCTGATACTCTGCCAGTCAGTTCTTCCTCTGTTTTCACTGTCTCTCAGGAATCCGGTACTCAACCATTCATATCTTTTTCCTTGTCCATCACCGGAGGCTAAATCCTTGGAATATACCACTCAAGGTAGTCCTCTTGACTTCCCTAAATCCGCACTGCACCAAGACACTTCCTCTGAGAGATCCGGACCAATCTGTCGGACCTTGCCACATGCTCTGTTCTTCTTCACCGGACCACAACATTCTTTATTCTGACTTCCGGTAGAGACACATTATGACTTGCGGATATGTGGGATAACCTTTGTTGCCATCAATGACAACAACCATGAATCCATATAGTGTCTCTTGCCAACAATCTCCCCCTTTGGCATTGATGGCAACACTTAGTTAAAAATGACTAAGTGTTTACACTATGCTCCCCCTTTGCTGATGCTCTGTCTTTATATACAATTTTCGGAACTCCCCCTTAGTTGGATTCCTCATTTTTCACTACTCCTCACTCCCCCTTTGACATCAATGGCAAAGGGTGGGGTCCGCACACCAAAATTTTCAAAAATTTTCTATACATAGCCGCATATTTTCATACTCACATATACTGAAGAATGTCTGCAAAGGATGTCTGCAATTGGATCATTTCTGTAGCCCAGCTTTGCTTCATTCTGTCCAAAATTGAAATGTGACCACTCAACAAAAATGCAAACGCTTCTGCCCGCTTGAGATCTGTCAGATCTTTTGTTTGGGCGGTGGTCTGAGCATCACTGATGACCTCATGCATAGTTTCCAACTTAGGGATTATAATCCTTCTAAGTTCTCCCATCCGGTTGGTGATGTTCTTCCTTTCCTTCTCAAGATTCTTTATTTCATTCAAGACTGCAATAGTCTGACATTCTTGATTTATTATGGAGGAAGAGAGAGGATCAAAACTTTGAGATAAGCTTTGTAGCTTATCCCGTTCCTCTTTTATTTTCTTGTCAAATGTTGCTGTTGCCTTTGACCAGGATATACAAAATTTGTAGATGTCACCGCCATCCTTAAGAGCATTCTCTAAGCTCTTTATTCCAATGCTTACAATCTTCCTATCCTTAGAGATTAATTCTAATATTTCTGAAAATCTTTTATCCAAAAATTCCTTCCGGACCTTTTCTTCAGCTGATTTTTCTAGAGAATCAAAATGCGTATCAACACTGCTGACTAAGGTTTTTAGATTACCGGAAGAGGAGGCTGTCGGATCTATCTGGATTGATGGCATGATCTTTACAAGTACTTCGGAAGCAGCCTCTATCAACTCACAGTCTTCCATATGAGACTTCAGGAGCTTTTCATTTGCCTTGGCATTTGCAAATGAAGCTATCTTCATTGTTTGTACCGGAGAGAGAGAGTCAAAATCAAATGGGCCTTTTAGAAGCTCCGGTTCATCAATCTCTAAAGTTTCTTTGCTCAAAAATTGTTGAACAGTTTGTGCAGTGTCTCTTGCCGGAGACAGATGTTTCTTTTCTTCTGTAGTCTTAGAACTGTCAACCTCTTTGTCTTTCACCACTGCTTCCTTCTCCTGTAATTGCTCTTCTTCTTTGGATCCGGAGACTGTAGGGGAAACCGGAGGAGAGATGTTTGTCTGTTCAGGGCTCACTTCTTCCGGAACAGATGATTCCAAATCAGCAGCTGTTTCTGCACCTAAGTCCTCTACAACAGGAAGATTGAACCTTTTGAAGGCCTTCCGGAGGATCTCTTCTGTCTCTTGGGCCACTCGGTCAGTCTCACCAAGCATGAGTTGATTCATCCTGGCTTTACTTCTGAACTCATCTTTGCAGTCCTTGAAGATAATGTTCATTGTCTTGGGATCAATTTGAGGATATAGCTGAATAGCTATCTGCTCCTGGATCTCAAGATCTTTAGCATGAGCATTATTCTTTCTTACTTCCAATTCCTTTTCTAGGCTTTTAGGAATAAGAGATATGATCTCAATGAAAGCCTTATTATATATGTTCAGATATTTAACTGTGGCTTCCTGCAGAGTCTTTTGGTCAGCCACACTGAAGTCATCATAGGATTCAGTCATTGGTTGAAGGTTTCCATCCACCGTGACCGAGTTGATTATGCTCTCTAGAGACAGAGTGGGCTTTTCAACAGATACCTCTGCCATTTCATCCTTGTCTTGGCCTGTGGAGGGCTTACCGGATCCTTTCTTCTTCTGTTTCTTTATTTCTCTTACTCCCTCATCTGACTCTGTTTCCTCTTCATCCTTTTGGCTTCCATAAGCCCTTGTGGCTTTTGTCTTGGATCTCTTACCGGATGCCTGAACTTCCGGTTTTGAACTTTTGGTTGTGGGAGGTGCAGATCTCTTTGATGATCTGGTCCGGGTGGGAGCTTCAACCGGAGCACTTTCTTTACTTTTCTCTTCTTCCTCAGCCTTCCTCCTCTTTTCCCGGCTGGCATCAAGTGCCTCTTTTGAGATGCCTAGGCCTTGAGCAATGTGCTCTACTTCTTTTCTCACCTTTCTTTTAATCTCAGGTTCCCTGAGTTCTACATGTATTTTTACACTCAGCTCCTCAAAGGTTCCAAACCTTTCTGCCTTAGGATCTTTGGGCTGACTTAGCATGTGTTGAACATGCAACTCCACTATCTGTTCATCCACTTCATACCCCATGGGCATGATCCAGACAGTCCTTGGCTCCACTGCCTCCATTAGGCACTGATCAGTGTCAACCATAAAGCACACTGAGTCTTTGTATTTTTCAACAAGAGACTGGGGAATTCTCTCTCTTGCTTGCATCATGCTCTGAAAGTTTTTGAAGTATCCCCATAGAGCTGAATTTCTCGCTTTTGCATCCCCAAGTCCATGCAAATAGTCTCTTATCTGGACTGCAACAGGTTTGTCATTCTGCCATACCCATCCACTTGATCCGGGTAGCTCATTCATGAAGTAGAAGAATAGACATACAATAAGAGTACCATACTTAAAGGAATTCTTCTTATCCTTCTTGATTTTCTGTATATTTTCCATTAATTGGCTTAGCAGTAGTTCGCAGAGATCATATTCTGCATTCTTTCTTAGCATTTCATAGGCAGTGTATACTGCAGTTCCGGATACAGAATTCTCCCTGCTGGAGTGATAGATCTTGTATCCTATTATCATTGATGCATATTTGATATCCGGATCCGAAATATCTTCAATGGTCATTGCCCTCTTATCAAATTTTGATCCGGTGGCCTCAGTTACAATGTTGTTCTTGACAGATTTGAGGATAGGTACCCCTCCGGAAGAGTATAGACCAGTTACTGCTCTAATTGCCTCTTTTGTGATCTTGCAGGGTCTATCTAGCCATAGAAAGTTGTCATGCATCCTGCTCAGTACATACCGGACCCATTCATCTTCTTCAAAGCAGGGGAAATGAATAAATTGCTCAAATTGTTTCTTCTGGATATCCTTATACTCTGGTTTAAGCTCAAAAGCATTGTCTATCAGTTGCTTGTGATAGAGGTCTCTTAATTTGAATTCCCCAAATTCCTCAATGCTTGCATGTATGTAAACCCTAATGTCTTCGGTATGTAAAACTCCGTGAGGAACACTAGAGAAGGCTCCTAGTGGATCTACCTCCAATGATTTGTAGGGATGTTTCTTGAATGAGGGGCGAGGTCTATCAGAGATCTTAACTATGTTTGGAGTAGCCATTCTTCAAAGATTTGCAGTGAGGTAATGAAAAACGGAGAATACCTTATGCGCCTTCGGTTTGCACGGAGTGGTTGGATTGATTTCTTTATGCAATAACTTCGGTAGGAGATCCTTGGTGTGCTTGATGAACCTTGTTGCAGAGCTCCACTTTTCGCTTCTTCTCGAGTGCAGAATGAGCAAATGACCTTTGAGAAAGTCCCTTAAATTACTCCGCGAACCCTAATATCTGTCTGCAATAAATGCTTCACCTACATCATTCCGGTTTGCCTTGTCTGGATAGTTTGGAGTATCCCGGATTAGTCCTGATCTGTGGATATCATCCGGATCTTTCAATCATGAATAAATCGAGGTAACATATTACAAGAACATCCCAAACACTCTGTCCAATCCGCAGAACAAGATAGTGCATTTCCGGATCTTTCCGGACCTTTTTGTAATCCTTTATCATACCTGAGCATCTCCCTGAACAGGTCTTATTTGATCGATCACAGCTTCTTCATAACTCCATGCGGACCTCTGAAAACTTGACTGAAGTATCTCAAGACTCATATCTACAAACCCTTTGATCCGCATCTTGTGCCACATCCGGCACCACTTGTTTGGCTGGGGGAACAAGATTTTCTTTGAGTCTCCCCCTGAGCCTGAGCTCACTTTTTAATTTCTGGAAGAAATATCAGCACCAGAGTCTGGTGCGGATCCAACCTCTACATTCTCTGAACTTTTCTTCACTCAAAGCTTGCTCATCTGATTCCTAACCTCATCCGCATTCATCTTTTGTTTACCCTTGTCTTGATTCTGATTATACACCAGACCTCTTTTGTCCTGATTCTTGTTTCTGCAGACTTTAGCATTATGACCGGACCTATTGCAGATTTGGCAAATAACATTTCTTTGCATATTTGACTGATATCCTCTTGATCTGCATTGATTAGCCATATGACCTACTCTATTGCATGTGAAGCATCTACCTTTGAATGATTTGTTTACTTGCATAATTCTGCATTCATGGGATTTGTGTCCATACCTTTTGCAGTTGAAGCACTGTCCGGAGAAGGATGAATTAATCTGATTCATTCTCATTCTGCACTGATTAGCTTTGTGACCAAAGTGGTTGCAGCTGTGGCAGTATCCATTGAAGGATGGATATCTTTGAGCATTTGGCTGTCTTACCGGAGGTCTTCTAGGCCTGCTCCTTGGATTTTCTGATCCAAGATTCTTCTGACCAGATCCGGAGCTTTCTCCTTTCTCATATCCCAAACCATACTTGTCATCTGTCCTCTTTTGACTTCCAAGAAGAACTTCAAGTTGAGCAGAACTTATCTTGAATTTCTCTTTATATTCATTTGCTGTTTGAAGGTCTCTTTTGAGAGAGGCAATTTGATCCTCAAGTTTTCCTTCATTATCTTTGGCATCTTCAAGATCAGATTCAAGATGTCTGATAATCCTGTCCATCTGGTGGCATTCTTCTGATTTTTCTTTAAGAGATTGTCTTAGATTGTCTTCAGCCTTTCTTTTTTCTTCAATCTCTTGAGTAAACTTTATAGTTCCTGATTCCATTTCATGTCTTAACATAATGACTTCTTTTGATAACTTTTCACATAACTTGGTTTGCTCAGTCAATTCTTCATTTGTATTGCTTTCTTCACTTTGTCTTGCCAACTGTTGGAGCAGCTCCTTTCTCTTTTTCATAGAGAGACTTAGTTTGTCTTTTAATTCTCTCATGAATTCATCAGCCTGTTTGAGTCTTTCCTTTAATTCACTGACTTCAGAATTTGACTGTTCAAGATCCTCAAGAGTAGTCTTGAGTTGGTCCCTTAGACCATATGCATCCATTTGAAATCCCAGATCTTCCTCAAGCTGTTAGGCTCTATTAGGAGGAACTTAGCTCTGATACCAATTGTTGATAACTGAGAGGGGGGGTGAATCAGTTATCCTAATTATTTCCCTTATTGAAGTTTCTTTTTAATTGATGCAGCATAGAATCAAACACAAAAACATTAATCATGAAATAAGAAACACATGACACAGTATTTTTGACGTGGAAACCCTGTTAAGGGAGAAAACCACGGGGTGATTAACCCAAAAATTATTCTCTGTTAGAAGAATAGGAAATTACAAAAAAATGGCACTTGCCAATTAGGGCTCACTGCCCGAGCACACTGCTCACAAGAGGCCCACTGCCTACAAGAAGACACACTGTCTACAAAGTGATAAGAATCACAGTCTTGAACTGATTTGAAGCATCTGCATATGCTGGAGTTCAGTTCCGGTTAGGCTCAGTACACTGATCTGCTGCACTTCATCTTTCCTCTGTTCTTTATTCTGCTATCTTTCACATACCGGATCCTTTTTGCTACCTCTGCTCTATTCTGGACTTATTTGCATATATCTTCACACCATCACACCCTTCACAACTAAATCCATCCTCTATATATATCCGCACAAGTAATTTCATCACCTTTCTAGTCGGCATCCGGAACAGTCTAGTTTCTTACAAACTTTTGTTCTGTCGGCTGAATCCTTCCTCACCAAGCAATGCGGATCAAGCATATACTTGTAGATATCATTAATCATGTCGGCCAAACATGATTCATGCCTTCACAACCTCTGTCATCAACAGTAACACATCCGGAAAGCAGTCTGATACTCTGCCAGTCAGTTCTTCCTCTGTTTTCACTGTCTCTCAGGAATCCGGTACTCAACCATTCATATCTTTTTCCTTGTCCATCACCGGAGGCTAAATCCTTGGAATATACCACTCAAGGTAGTCCTCTTGACTTCCCCAAATCCGCACTGCACCAAGACACTTCCTCTGAGAGATCCGGACCAATCTGTCGGACCTTGCCACATGCTCTGTTCTTCTTCACCGGACCCCAACATTCTTTATTCTGACTTCCGGTAGAGACACATTATGACTTGCGGATATGTGGGATAACCTTTGTTGCCATCAATGACAACAACCATGAATCCATATAGTGTCTCTTGCCAACACATAGGTTGTAAGTGGGTCTTCAAGAAGAAGTTTGGAGTAGACGGGTCATTAGAGAAGTACAAGGCTAGACTAGTAGCCAAGAGAGAGGGAGTTGATTTTGGTAAGATTTTCTCTCCTGTTGCTAAATTGACTTCTATTAGATTTCTTTTATCCATTGCCACAACTCATGATTGGGAGATTGAGAAAATGGATGTTAAGATTGCGTTCTTGCATGGAGATCTTGAGGAAGAAATTTATATGCAACAACCTACAGGTTTTTAGGTAAAAGGAAAAGAACATTCGATTTACAGGTTCACTTTATGGTTTAAAACAGTCCCCCAGAATATGGTATCAAAAGTTTGATTCATTTGTGTTGAAATTGGGTTTTGTTAGAAGCAAGGAGGATCATTGTGTTAACATTTATTGTGTTGATGATTCTATACTGATCATTGCATTGTATGTTGATGACATGTAATTTTTAACAATACTAAGGGTATGAATAGTGAGCTAAAAGCTCAACTTTCAAGTGCATTTGATATTAAAGATCTTGGAACTGCTAGGTATATTTTGGGTATAGAGATTAGGATGGATAGAGGTAACATAAAGATTTGGTTATCACAAAGTAAGTATGTGAATACCATTTTGCAGAGATTTAGTATGCAGGACTGTAACCCAGTTAGAGTTCCTTTACCCATTGGTACTAAGCTTTCATTAGATATGTGTCCAAAGACTGAGGATGATCTTGAGGATATATCTAATGTGCCACATGCTAGTGTTGTAGGGAGTTTGATGTATGCAATGGTTTGCACTAGGCCAAATAATGCCCAAGAAGTGGAAGTTTTAAGCAAATTTATGTCTAACCTTGGTAGACATCATTGGAATTATGCGAAGAGGGTGCTTAAATATCTTGCAGGTACTCCTGATTATTGTTTGGTTTACTTTGGTACTGATAGTGCTGATTAATCTTTGGACATACAGGGTTTTGTTGATGTAGATTGGGCAATTGACTTGGATAATAAAAGGTCTACTAGTGGCTATGTGTTTACTTTATTTGGAGGAGCAGTGAGTTGGATGAGTAAGAGGCAACCCACAGTTGCTTTGTCCACTACAAAAGCAGAGTATATGGCTACTACCCATGTCTCTAAGGAGGTAGTTTGGTTGAGGAGACTGTGTACAAGTATTAGTTTTGATTGCAGGATCATTCAGATTGGTTGTGATAGCTAGAGTGCTATTTGTTTGGCCAAGAATCCTATATATCATGCTCGGACTAAGCATGTTGATGTTCAATATGACTTTGTTTGAGAGTTGGTTGTAAATGGACAAATTGAACTAAAGAAGCTAGACAGTCAGGTGAATGTTGCAAATTCATTGACCAAGCCTATGAGCACAAAGAAGTTCATATAGTGCAGAGAGGCCATGGGCCTTGTTTCTAGTGCTCGATTATTTTTCATATTGATTTCCTATGGGTTGATTTACAATGTATAATGTCAAGTGGGAGAATGTTGGAATAAGGTGCCATTAACCTTGAAAATCTCATTATTGTATTATTCCATCTATTATTTGTAATTACCCATAAGGGATTTTCTAGTTTCATCGGTAGTGGTAAAAATTATTTACTGTCCATGATAATTACAGAATTATTGCACCGGTAAGTTTTGGAGTTACTGGCAATAGTTACGGGATGTCATTTACTATGGTAAATGGTAATTGGTCAAAGTGGGGTGCCCATGTGGAGAATCTACTATTTTTAGCATATATGACACACATCATAATGTTTGGTGGGTGCATGTAAAGACTCTATGACAACTGCAAGTTGTCATAAGATTCTATGATACTATGATGCATATGATAAATATTAATGAGTTGTAAGTTGCTATGTTTATCCCTAGGTGCCCATCTTGAGAAGATACACTTTAGTGGTATCTATGACAGTTATGACGCATCATAAGATGCTGTAAGATGTCATTCTTGGCTTTAGGCACCTAATTTTGCATGGGCATCTTTTTCCAAGAGTAGGATGCGTGTATGACGGTATTTATTGCTGCATGTGTGGAGATTCCACGGTGGACACCTATCTTGAGGATTGTAAATTCTATATAACCATGACATAGTAGATGCATTGCATAACAGGTTTAGAGGTACCCAGGTTCTGCTAGAGTGAAGGTTGAAGGATAGAGGAAGTGAATGTATTTGTAATCTCCTTTTGTGAAGATAATACAACTTGACCTCTTTTCTTGGTGGAGTTTTTTACCTGCAAGGTTTTTCTCCACATTAAATACTATCTTATGTGCTTCATTATGCTTCTAGTATATTTCTGTATTGTGGGTTTATTTTATGTGATTGAATCTCCATCTCTAATACTCTGTTAAAGATCGTTAAATATTCATTTGAATTAGGTTTCCATTGAATAGTTGTGCTTTCATTTCTAATAGTGATGCTGGTGGGAATGCAATAGGAGCAGTGCTAAGTCAAGGGAGACCAATAGCATATTTTAGTGAGAAATTGAATATGCAAGGAGAAGATATTTAGTTTGTGTTCAGGAGTTCTATGTCATAATTCAAGCCTTAAAGAAGTGGAGACATTACTTTTTGCCGAAGGAATTTGTGTTCTACACTGACCATCAAGCTTTGTAGTATTTGAATAGTCAAGGCGAGTTGAATTAGAGACACATGAGATGGGTAGAGTTCATGTAGAGTTACACATTTGTATTGAAGCATCAGAGTGGAAAGTTAAACAAAGTTGCAAATGCATTGAACAGAAGAAGGAATTTGTTGACAGAGATGAGTGTAGAAGTACTAGGTTTTGAGGAACTTAAGCATATGTATGAGGATGATATTGATTTTGCGGAATCTTGGAAAGGATGTAGAGAACCTATTGTGATAGATAGAAGTAAGTGGTTGGATTATTTCATTTAGGATGATATTTTATTTAAAGGGAATTAGTTGTGTATACCTAGGAGTTCAATAAGAGAGAATTTGATCAAGGAGAAGCATAGTGGTGGATTGACATGACATTTTGGAATTGATAAGATAGTAGCTTTGGTAAGCAAACATTGTTTTTAGCCTTAGATATATAAAGATGTAAGGAAATTTGTTCAGAGTTGTAGAATTTATCAAGTTGCAAAAGGGAGTAGTTGGAATACTAGATTGTACAAACCTTTGACAGTACCAAAGAGACCTTGGGAAGACATAAGCATGTATTTCATATTAGGTTTTCCAAGAACATAGAGATGAGATGATTCAATATTTGTAGTAGTGGATAGGTTTTCAAAGATGGCGCATTTGATTCCTCGTAAGAAGACAAATGATGTCCATGTTACTAACCTATTTTCAAGAAGGTTGTGAGATTGTATGGATTACCAAAGAGTATAATTCTAGACATGGATACAAGATTCATAGGATATTTTTGGAGGACATTGTGGAAGAAGATGAAGACATACTTAAAGTTCATTTCAACATTTCACCCACAGATAGATGGACAAACATAAGAGGTAAACAAGAGTTTGGGTAACTTGTTAAGATGCTTAGTAGGAGATGAGGCAGTAAATTGGGATATAATTCTATTGCAAGTAGAAT
The DNA here is from genome assembly GCA_027924645.1 of Cunninghamia lanceolata. Taxonomy (NCBI): domain Eukaryota; kingdom Viridiplantae; phylum Streptophyta; class Pinopsida; order Cupressales; family Cupressaceae; genus Cunninghamia; species Cunninghamia lanceolata. The sequence goes on from BSBN01000516.1 coordinate 3,743,878, forward strand.
TTGCATACAATAACTCAGTGAGCAGAAGCATAGGGAAGACACCGTTTGAAGTTGTGACTAGAGTACAATCTAGAGGCGTTGCGGAGCTGAGAGACATCAGTATGAATAACAAGAGAAGTGTAGAAGTAGAATAATTTGTAGGATACATGGAGACAGTACATACTTAGGTTTGGAAGCATTTGGAAGAGATGAACAACAAGCTAAAGATTTCTAGTGGGGACATACAACAAGCTAAAGATGAGGAAGTTTGGACCATGTAGGATTCTTAGGAAGTTTGATTTAGGAAATGCATATGAAGTGGAGTTAGTAGAGACATTTGGCATATCACCTATATTCAACATTGCAAATCTTTATCAGTATTATGAGGGAAAATCAAGTGATAGCATTGAAGTTGGGTTGAAGGATCAATTACCACAATAACAACCTCAGGTGTCTAATGTAAGAGCATCCTAGGTTGAAGATCAATCTTGCATCAACCAAAAAATATTTGCCTTCTTTTCTTTTCTTACATTTCAGTCAGCTGCAGTTTCAACATTTTGTACCACATTTTATTGCATTATCATTTCACAACTCATGGAGCAGGACTTAGATTCTACACTATGGCATCTACATCATATTAAGATTTCATGAGATTTGGAATTGTCTGCAGAGATTTATCGCTATCAAAACATTAGTAGAACTCATAGAACAAAGCATTCAACATTCAATTGGAGCATACAAGGTTTGCAAAATGTTCTCGTGACTTGTGGAGCCAAATAGAACATAACACAAGGTAGTAAAGGATCAGATAGACCTTCATTGAGAACTGTAGCACGTTTCATCCATTTGCAGAGCATTACCATGAGTTGTAGGTTGACCTACATGTTTCATCATGCATTGGAGTTTAAAACCTCTTGAAGCCGATGCAGAGCATTCTTTGAGATAAGAAATGATATATAAGGATTCATTTGATGTATTAGGAACACATAAAATATGATAGAACATTCTTAGTCTTTATTTGTGGATTTGCGGAAGACACTTCAAAGCTATATCTTTCATGTAAATTATATTCTGCCAGAGGATAGTCTTGTGAGCCCATATCAGTCCGCATGTTGTCAGCATATGAGCATTGTAATTATTTGAAATATTGAATCAAATAATCTTCCATTGCAATCTATTCTTGTGTTATTCTTGTGTTGTTTATGTTGTGTTTGCTCAACTGCATGGTTGGACAGTCCATTCTTTGGACCCTCTATCTGTGACTGCACCAATTGAGGACATTAGTCTTTTCTTTGATGACAATTTCAATGAAGCTGCATCATCATTATCCTCTTTGGATATTCATGCTCTACTTCCATCTACACGTGGTTCTGTATTGTCATCATCTTCATCTATTAGGCATGCACCTAATTTGATTATGGAATCCTTCAGCATCGACATGGGGACACTTGAGCAATCTTCAAAGACATTGAAATGGGCATCATCAGCCTTGGATTGGATTCAACATGATTTAGGAACATACATACATCTTCTTGCATATTCCTATTCAGAATGGGGAGATATCTTGCATCTTCAGTTAGTCTCATTTCTTCCCAAGGGAACATTGTTCGGTATTCTTGGATCAACATCTGCATCCTTTGTCAACTATCCAGACTCACTGCAATAGGACACATATTATGGGGGTCTCATGGACCTTCTATCATTTTCTCTCTTATTGGGGGAAACATATATTGTACCTTAGTGAAAGAAGTAGCACTTCTTCATTTGTATAATTTTCATGCATCTTTTCTCTCTTTTGGAGGGTAGGTTTTTTCCCACAGGGTTTTCTACCTTTCTCCACTTCATGAGAGATTACTTTGTGCATGGGTACCTCATCAGGCCTAGTAGCTAAGACCCATCTTTATTATATCCACCTAAGCTATGCTTAAGGGGGGTGTTAGTGTATATTATTTTACCTCATGCATATTCCTTGTACATGGGTAAAATACATGTGGTGTTAAGCCTAGTTAGATGTCCTCAGTAAGTGTTCTCGGTTGATTGAGTCAACTTGTGACCACTCCTTGAGTATTGGGATTGACCTCTAATTCGACCCAATGACTCCACCCATATGTACACGCTTTGTCTATAATCTAATTCACTTGATTTTGATGCCAACATTCTATTAGTCAATTCTTGTTTCTTAGAATTAGTGCCTTAGTTAATTCATTTGAGTGCATAGAAATAATTCTATTTATTTATTTGATAATTGTTGAGATTTAGAAAATAAAATAAATAGATAAAACAATAATATTGTTTTAATTATTTATTTGATGTTTAGATTTTATTTTGAGTTAATTATCTAGTTAGATAATTATTGTTATAATATTTTTAGAAATAGAATTAATAAGATTTTGCATTTCAATTATTTAATTATTATAATTGAAATAGATTTTTATGTGCAAGTTTTTATTTTAAGAATTTAGAAAATAAACTATTTTATTTATAATATTAGTTTTAAGTGTGGATAGAATTGGAAAAGGTAATATTTTAATATTATTATTTTTCAAAGAATGTGCATGAAGATGAATAAATATATTTAAATATTATTTTTCCTTTACAAAGAATATAGTATTATAGTTTATTTTTTAGGTTTTGAAAAAAAAGAGTTATTAAAAAAAGAGAATTAGTTTTATTTTCATTTTTTTTTGGCTATCAACTTTAGTATGCAATTTAGAAGAAAAAGAAAAGGATTTGGGAAGTGTTTTTTTTTTAAAGAATTGAAGGATTGTGATGGTTTGTGAATTGTTTGGTTCATTTCCATTGCTTTTACAATTTAATTGTTATAAGGATTAAGGTATGATTCTTGTCATGAAAAGCTTTAGGAAAGATTTACTTTGGTTAATAATTGAATATAGGATTTTGTGAAGAAACTATGATTTGTAAACTTTTTGTGCAAAAAGAAAAAAATAGACAAATTGTAAATTCATTGATTTAGAAGATTTAGAAAATAATTTTGTTGAATTGGACTTGTTGGAAATTCTTAGAAAAGAATTAGTACGAAGATTAGATAGGTTATTTGATCTGAATATGGTCTTTAGAATATTGAAGACATTAATATCTTGTATAGGAAAAAAAAACATAATAGAAAAGTTGGGAAGAGGCTGAAAAGAAAACCAACCCATCTTAGTTTGGACATGTTTTTTAAACATTGATTTGGTATTTTTCATTTTTGGATATATGATTTTAAATTAGGGGATAAACTTTACCTCTTATTTTTGTAATCCTATCTCTAATATTTTGTTTTTAGTTATTAAAACAAGTTAATTATTAAAAAATTTGGTAAAACTATCATAAGAAAAATAGTCCATTACATCATCGATAACTTTCACTTTATGAATTGGGTTTCTCTAAAAATTTTAAGGAAAGTGTACAACTTGGTTAAATCTTCAAGAAAAAATAGACATACCTAGTTTATAAATTATGATATATGTATGAGTTAGTGACAGTCTATTTGTGCTTCTATTTTTAGGTTTATGTTTACTAGTGATTATACTGTCATTAGAAAACTATATTAAAGAAATTTATTATAGAAATATTTTTTGGGTTTTATAGCTATCTGTATTATCTTTCCAACACAGTTTAAAAACTAGAAAAATATTATGTTTTGGGAAAAGTATGGTTGTTTTAGTGAAAACTATTTTTATGCAATTTAAATAGAAATTGTTAGCATGAAAGTCATGTTTGGTGTGTGATCTCCCAACATGGTTGGTGAACTTGTACTTATTGAGTATGTTAAAATAGTTTGTGGATGCTAGTTATGAGAGTGTAAGCATGAGTTGGAACTTATTCCCTATGCTATCCATACACCTAAGTATAGTGATCTTATGTTTGAGAGTCCTTGGTGGATTTATGTATGATAGTTTTGATGTCATAATTGGAATATTGTTGGAATGTTTGACTTCCATTGTTACCTTTATTTGTTTTCTCAACTTAGTTTGGGTGGCAATCATCTCTCTATTGGGATAGTTTTATTATGTGTATAACACTTTATTTACTATATGTATAGGATGAGATTCTCTCATTTATGCTTATGTAAATCCAACTTGGGTTGGTAATGTAATGTATTATCTCCTTGGAGAGTTGATTATAGTTATATGACATCCTTTGTGTCATGGTTGATTATATTTATGTGACATCCTTTGTGTCATGGTTCTACTCATGAGAGTAGGGAGGTGGTCATATGAGTAAACGATTTATGGGAGTTATCTCAGATCTTCTCGACACCTGATTATCCTAAGGGCTAGGATGGTTGATATTTTGACTTCTATTAGAGGTGATAAGATTAAAAGAGTAGGAAAGGTTGGATGTCCTTGTCATGGGTGGATACACCCTAGCATCATCTTCTCTACTTCAGTCCCAACACATTGAGACATCATCCCCTTAAAAAAGTTGGCCGAGGAATTGAGCCTGCTCTTTCTTGCTATAGGCACCACATCATGTGAATCTCTAGTGCTCTCAATGGCAAAAGGTCCATAGGCTATTTATGCATTAATTTCTCCATCCATCACTAGTAGCTAGGAGATCTCTAAAGATAAGACCTATGGCCTGTAACTATTAGTGTGCATGTTGTTCTACCCTAAGGGTTTGGGGTAGGGTGATCTATCATGGTATAGTTAACCTTCTTGTCTTATGTGAGGTAGTGGTACCTAGGTACACTGCATAGTTGGGAGATGCCCTCTAAATGGGTTTTGGGTATGTGGATTCTTTGTGTTCTTTTATCTTATATGAGTGTCCTTGTTATTGTGATCTTGTAATGTATGATGTGCTTGTATTTCATATTTTCTCTATGTACTTGCTTTATGTGTGTTTTTTATGTGTATGACTTGTGTATTTGATTTTTGAATGTTTGGATTGTATGTTGTTGTATGCTATTGAATGTTTGTGTGTTTATGCATTTGAATTATTGTTTTATGTATGTTTAGATACTTGTGTTGTACTAATGTTAAGATGCATGTAGTATGGGATTCATGTAATTCTACCTTAGGCATGTGTTCTTAGTAAGACATATAGTATCATGTGAAGAGAGCTTTCATAGTATGAGATGTGAGTAGCAATTCATGTGGATGTTTCTTATGGTCTTAGATGTATAGTTCCAAGTCAAATCTTATAGGGTTAAAATGACTTATGGTTACTATTAATGGTCATATTTGGCTTGTTCATGTACTTGCATTTATATGTGTATTAGATGCTAGAAAGGATATGTTGATGTGCATTGAAAAATCTATTTCTTATATTTGAGATGTTTTGTATCTATGGTTTCATGTGTATTCTTATGTGTTAATTAGGAATGAACTAAATAAGATAGTCACTAGTATTGTATTATACTACACTTCTAGATTATAGATGGTCCTTCTTTGCCTTTATTGATGGGTGTGGAGGAAAGAAACATCCTCATGCTGGGTTCAATCCCTTCCCTGATCAGTAACAAGAGCATGGGAGCTTGGAGGATTAGCTTACAAATTTGATCATGGAGTTCTTCAGATATTGTTCATGATGCACATTGTATACGACCAATTGTATTTGTTGTGGTTGTTTCATGGCTTATTGTATTCATTATCAGTGATGAGGGTTGTATAATATTTGACCCCCCGTATATGTTGATTATGTAATTGTGTAATCTTCGTTGATGAGTACTAGATACATACTTGGGAGACTTTCATATTATTTGAGATGTACTTATTGTTGTACTTCCTTATTATCTTTAATGAGTGAGAGTTATATACTTGTGTGGATCTTATTGGATATCACTTGCTTGTTTTGCACATTGTTACATAATATTGCATCATGGAAGTTAATGGAAGTTTATCATGTACCATTTTGTTAGCATTGGGTTGTTTGTTTTGGTTAATACTCAAGAAATTTTGAGTTTGCATGTTGGAGGTTGTTACACAATTTTGCTAGTTGTTGACATTTTATTGATCATTTTAAATATGAAAAACAATCATTTTCATGGGCATGACAACTCACTTACCCTATTTGAGCTAGACTTTAGATTTCCAAGTGGACAACTGCCCTCATGAGCCGTCACCTTGCTGGCTTCATAGGTCTTTTCATTCCTTGTTGGCCACTCTGGTTGTGGCATGCTCACACAAGCTGTATAATGAAGAAATTTATGTCCTAAACAAGTTAGGGATTTCAAAGGACATTTATGGGAATTCAAGGTACGTGTATTGCATTTACTTTAATGAGTATCAGTTTATTTCTAGATTGTTCGAAGAAACCCTGTTTCTTGCCAATCTTTGTAGCTACATCCCTCATTGTTGGCTTAGTAAGTTCAGGAGGATGGGGAGCGACAAGGTGCGTACTGAGTTGACATCTTGTGGTCAGTCTAAGGAAGACTCACAAGTTTGGAGCATTGCCTATGGGGGGGGTTACATCGTTCCTTGAATGCTTGAATAGTTTTGATGAGAACTTGTCTATCCAATTTACCATGTCATGGGATGCTAACATGAGCGTGAAGGTTGGCATTGTGCAGTTTGTTGTTTTAGAGGAGTCCATTGCCAATGCCATGGGCTTGCAATGTAAGGGCAAAAGGTTGAAAAAACAAACTAAGGTCCAAGGTCCGAAGGCGCTAAAGCATTTCTATCAAGAAGGCAAGAAGCAAGTCATGCTACAAGGTGGCTTTGAGCACAAGAGCTTGGTTAACCCCTGGGATTGGGTATGTTACCTCATTATGATGTTTTTTACTCTCAAAGGTCACTACAAATGCTTCTACCATTACCATTTCACTTTGTTAAACCATTTTAGACATAAAATGCTGGTGAATTTCCCATTCTATTTGCTTTCTAGCCTTGAATCTTCTGTTAAGCTGATTAGGAAAACCCGTGAGGGTAATCTGACTATGGTTGTTGTTCCCTTGCATCAGGGTCTTATATTCTGCTTGTACCACTTTCATTTGGCCCTTTTCCCTATTTAACCCCCTAAAGGTAGCCTTGTCAAAGATAATGCCAATGATGATTTAGATGATAACATCCCTCTTAGTGTCAAGTTTGGCAGCCCCTCCAAATTAAAAGCCTTGTCTCTTGCTGCTATTGACCCCACTAACCTTGCTAACCCCTTGTCTAATTCTCCTGCTTCCCCTAGGGCCCAGCATTTTGGCTGGATCCCTATGTCAGTTTTTGGGGGTGGGGATGGATCCCATTGCCAATCCCATAAGGAAGCTGCTGAGAGCCTTTGTGGGTTGAGAAGTTGCCCTTCACTCCCTAGAGGAAATAAACATAAAGTCTTGCAAAGCCATCCTAACTCTGCTAAAGGTGGAAAGAAGAAAGTCAAAAAAGGTGAAGTGGGTTTGAGGAGTGTGGAACTAGTGACTAAGAAAGGTTTGGATAATCCCCAATAATAGAAAGAGGTGGACATTATTGATGTCAAGGAAAAGGTTGTGGGCAGGGAAAATACAAAGAGAAGACCTAGCATTCATAGGTCGTCAAGGCTAGCTGGAGGGAAGCCCCAGGTGTTGAAAATAGTTGATTATTCCTCTACTTCTAATCATGATGACCCTGAGAATGAAATGGAAATTAGGGAGGTTAAGACTACTCCTGTGCAGGAACAAGGAGCAAGCCACTTTGACTCAATGAATAATTCATTTTATGATATTGAACAGGAGGAGGTTGAGATCCTGGAGACCCCTGATAAGGAGGTGGAGAGTGCTAGGGAGGATGAGTCTAACAAGAAGCTTGTACAAGAGATTGATGATATTAAGTCCCAACTCTCAGCTATGGAAAATAAAGTTCAAGTGCTGTGACCGCTTGCTTGAAGGTCTTCCATAGGGTGGCCAATACCTTTTCTATTTTGCAGGAAGATCTTATTGTTGGTGTTGATGTTGTGTTCGAGAACAAAGAGGAGTTGCTCAAGTTGATTAAAGATGATTGGAAAGAACTGCTACATTAGTTTTTATGTTTTATGCTCTGGTCTTGGTTTCTTTTTTGATACTGTTATGAACTTTTGTTGCTAGTCAGCTGTTTCTGTGCTGTTCATGGCCTTTGGCCTATTTTGCTGCCCATGGGGCTTTTTGTTATCAGGATCTGCACCTGTGTTTGTAGCTTATCAATATAAAAATAATCATTTTCTAATGTAAAGTTATAGTTAATGGGTTAAAATATTAATTAAATGTGAAATACATATTTTAATATAATTATAATTTTTACTTACGTTTATATTAAATTTATAAAAAATAATAAATTAAACTTGGATAGTAACTTTTAGATTTTTATGTTCTAATTATTTATTTTTATGATGATGTTTTCTTTAAATTAATTTTTCTCATTAATTTTTTTCTTCTTTTATTGATTTTATTAAATACAACAAGGTGGATAAAGATTAAGTTCTCATGCTTTGATGTGTTGTCACCATTTACTAGAGTTCCAATTGGTGAGGCCATTTAAGTGGTAAGAAGTCACATTGACTTTGAGACTCTCTCTCATGTTGATATTTGTTTGAAATCAAATTCTTAATTTTTATGGGGATTTTTATTAGAAATCATAAGGAGTTGTGATGAGATCATCTTTGCCTCTCATGGTGGCGAATCTTTTTTATTAGATTATCTGGAAAGAAAACTCTTAATTCATTCATGTTAAATCCTAGATGGTGGAAGAGTAATGTTGATATATAAACCAAAGCAGACAATGTGGTTTATATAAGTTAGAATAATCTCATTCCAATTTGAACACCATTATCATGGACAATATTAATTTTACCAAGGATTTGAAAAGTGGTGGTAGTTTGATTGTCATGGATGTCTCTCTTTGTAAGAAACTAAATGGTTTTTGTTCTTATCAAGTGTACATAGGAAGGTTGACCATTATCTACATGCTTCTTTGCATCATTGATGAAACTAAGAAAAACAACATGACATACTCTCACTTTAGCCTAACTTTAGTGAACTCAATGACTAAAAAGAGTCATACTATCTCTAAAGAACATGGTGATTGAATATGTGATGTAGAGAAGGGGTGGTTAGATTCAAATTGACCTAAATCAACCAATTCTTCAAGGTTTCAAGCATTTATTGGTGGGTTTCTCTTCCTAGGCCTGCTAATTCCTAGTAGCACTCCATAACTTATTTTTCCAACACAACTTTCAAACCAGACCTCATACCCAAAATCTAATTGCTGTTACAGATACTCTTTATCCCTTTTGACAACACATTTCATTTTCAGGTGGGTTTTTTTGGGAGAACAGAGGCCAAATCTTAACTGCTACGCTTTGAATTAGGCTTGAAATAGAGTAGCAAATTCATGTTTTTAGGTCATAACTTTCAAACCAGAACTGATCTCCAAGAGATAAAACTTGATTCAAATACCCTTTTGTCTCCTTCAAAACATATCTCAAAATGGGTCAGGGTTTGTTTGGAAAGATTTCTTTAAAATTGGACTGTCCTAGTCTCAAATAGGCCTAATTAGGCTTGTTCCACTAGGTCACAATAGGGTCTTCAATCTCTATACTTCAAACATTCATGCCAACACCTCAAATAGGTCATAGATGGTCTACCTCAACATATCCAACCACTGAGGTTTTCTAACTAGTTTTAGAAAATTTGCTATAAAATGCTCAAAACTTGATGAAATTCAATGAAACAAAGTGAAATGAAAGTAGACTCAATGCTCCATCAATTAAAACTAGTTTTAGGTCATGATATTACTGTACAAAACCATACACAAGCCTGGAACAACAAAATCACATTCAAATTTGTAGAAACAAAGTTAGTTTTTATTGATTTTCTTCAAAATACAACCAGGACCCTTCTTAGTCTCGACCTTCCCAAGCTTATTTAACATTTCCCCAATGTTTCCCAACTTCCATTTTAGTTACAACTATCCAACTTCCTCATTTACAACTGGTGACTCTTCATATTCCTTGTTTTTGCACTTTTGCAACATTTTTGCAAACTTGACAACTTTGTGCAACTTGACTCACCAATCCACCTAATGACCTAATATTGACTCAAAAATACATGATATGGTCTTAAATGACCTTATTACATGGAAAAACATCAAACCAAGCCAAAATATTAACATACACCTACTAGACCTAAGGTGCTCCTGCACCATACTCCCAAGGCAAAATGAACTCAAGTCCCATTGAGGATAGTGCTACAATAGTAGACTCATGCTTGATCATGTCATTCTCTAACCTCCAAGTGACATCTCCATTTGGTAAACCCTTCCAATGAACCAAATACTAGAAATAGGCATTATCCCTTGTCTTTGACCTGTTCTTCACTTGATGGATGATCTTTGATCTGTTCTTCACCTAAGAATGCTATTGAATCTACATCTTTACCTACTACTATACCTCCCCCATCCTTGTAATGAACTTCCTTCTTCTTTAATTTAGGTGTATGCTTGGACTTTCTCACTTTCCCTTGCAACTTATCTTTGACCTCTTCACCTTTTCTTCCCATCTCTTCCATCTGATGTTCTGCCCCTATGACTACTGCTTGATCATGCATACTAACCTCTAAATTGAAAAGAATGGAACGACCAATGTCCCATTTGAAAACAATGAGTGGAACACTCCAACCATCTTATCAACATACTTCCTAAGCCAATAGTGAATCCTCAAAATCAATTCATCCTTGACCTTCAACGTACTATATCTTGATACCAACTCAATATCATTTCCCTCCAAAATCAAGTCATTCTTCATGTCTGCTGTCATAATGTCTCCAGGTTTAGGAATGGTTGCAAGGTCCATGTTCTCCTTTTCTTCTACTTTTATGAACTACTTTCTACCTACCATCATCACATTAGCTCCCTTAGTTTGTCCTTTGTCCACCTCTTTCAATGGTGTCAAAGTATAGGAGACCCCATCTTTTTCTATTTCATAAGAAATCCTCCTACCATCATTCATAGCATGCCTATCAAATTGCTAAGGCCTCCCTAGCAGCAAATAGCACACATCCATGGGTAGCATGTCACATAAAATTTTGTCCTTATACCCTCCTATATTAAACTCCACCCAACTTTGTTCATTCACAAAAACATATTGACCCTCATTTAACCAAGAGACATTGTAAGGGGTAATATGTGGTATCTTAGGCAACTTAAGTTTTTCAACCATCTCAATTGAAACCATATTATTTGTACTTCTTGAATCAATTACAACCTTACAAACCTTACCCAAGCACTTACAAGTTGTTTTGAAGAGAGTCCTCCTTTATGATGGCTCCTTCTCTACCGGTGCTTTGATGAGAGTTCTCCTTACCATTAGTGATTCTTGAACTTATGGAGCAGCATGCTGTGATGGAGAGTTTACACTCTCATTGTCCTCTTCTTGTACTAATTGAGTCCTTCTTTCTCCTCCAACTAAAGTAGTAGCCTGAATTTCATTGCATTGCCATGCTTGATGTCCAAACTTGTTGCATTGGTAACACCTTCATGTGAATGCATTTGATCCTCTTCCTTGACCTCCAAATCTACCTCTAAAGCCTGATCTAGCTCCTCTAAATCCACCTCTCTGATCAACAACTTGGTCTTGGACTTTGCTTGCATCCTCTTAGCCCTCATATAACTGTCTTGGAGTAGAAAATGAACCTCTTCCCCTGATATTGCTGCCTCTACCCCTGGTTTGTTTGTCTTGCCTTCTCTTTAGCTTTTCTTCAGCCCTAATTGCCAATTGAAAACATTCCTCTACTGTCCTTGGGTTATGCAAACTCAACTCATCTTGAAGGTTAAACCTTAACCCACTGAGATATCTAGCCACCTTCTCCACATCATCCTCCATGTGACCTACTCTTATACTCAGCTTATAACACTCATCAGTATAGGCTTTGACATTCATATCTCTTTGTTTCAAATTTTGAAGTTTCTTGTACAATTGAATTGCATAACCAACCGATAAGAAATTACCCTTGAGTTTGGCTACCATTCTATCCCAAGAGACAATTTTTGACTTACCTTTCTTCCTCCTTTCAGTCTGCTCATAATCCCACCAAAGCAGGGCATGACCCTTCAATTTTGTTTTTGCCAACTTTACCCTTCGTTCCTTTGGAATATCTTCACATTCAAAATAGTTGTCAAGTGCTACAATCCAATCTAAAAGCTCTTCATCATTCAAGTTCCCTCCATACATGGGTAATTCCATATTGATCTTGTGACTATCTCCCTTGACTACCTTCAGTAGCTGGGCCATCTTCTATTTATCAGGATCCAACTCTTCTTCTTGGGATCCTCCTAGAGGGCTCTCATTCTCACCCTCCTCCTCTTGGTCACTCAAATCACTTGTGACCATACCTCTCCTCTGGCTAGTTTCAATAGCCTTAAGCCTAGCTACCAACATGTCTTGCATCTCCTTCAAATTCCTAATCTCTTTTGCAGTCTTCTCTTTCATTTCACTCATTTTCCTAGCCATAGGGTTACCTTTTGGAGGTATCTTGTTCTCTTTTGCTTCACTCTTTCCCTCTTACAGACCTACCTATGCTATGATACCAATTTGATGTAGATTAGGGGTGGTTAGATTCAACTTGACCTAAATCAACCAATTCTTCAAGGTATCAACCATTTATTGGTGCGTTTCTCTTCCTAGGCCTGCTAATTCCTAGTAGCACTCCATAACCTATTTTTCCAACACAAATTTCAAACCAGACCTCATACCCAAAATATAATTGCTATTATAGATATCCTTTATCCCCTTTGACAACATAGCTCATTTTTAGGTGGGGGTGTTTTGGAACACAGAGGCCAAATCTTGACTGCTACGCTTTGAATTAGGCTTGAAATGGAGTAGCAAATTCATGTTTTCTAGTCATAACTTTCAAAACAGAACTGATCTCTAAGAGAGAAATATTGATTCAAATTCCCTTTAGCTCCTTCAAAACATATCTCAAAATGGGTTAGGGTTTCTTTGGAAAGATTGCTTCAAAATTGGACTATCCTAGTCTCAAATAGGCCTAATTAGGCTTGTTCCACTAGGTCACAATAGGGTCTTCAATTTCTAGACTTAAAACCTTCATGCCAACACCTCAAACATGTCATAGATGGTATTTCTCAACATATCCAACCACTTAAAATTATTTCTCAAGATCTTTTCACCAAACCCTAAGTCCTATGCAAACTCAATGCCTAATTCATGAGGTTTTCTGACTAGTTTTAGAAAATTTGCTATAAAATGATCAAAACTTGATGAAATTCAATGAAAAAAAGTGAAAATGAAAGTAAACTCAATGCTCAATCAATTCCAACTAGTTTTAGGTCATGATATTATCATACAAAACCGTACACAAGCCTGGAACAACAAAATCACGTTCAGATTTGCAGAAACAGAGTTAGTTTTTATTGATTTTCTTCAAAATACAACTAGCCCCCTCGTTGGTCTCGACCTTCCCATGATTATTTAACATTTGCCTAATGTTTCCCAACTTCCATTTTAGTTACAAATATCCAACTTCCTCATTTACAACCGGTGACTCTTCATATTCCCTGTTTTTGAACTTTTGCAACATTTTTGCAAACTTGACAAATTTATGCAACTTGACTCACCAATCCACCTAATGACTTAATATTGACTCAAAAACACATGATATGGTCTTAAATGACCTTATTACATTGAAAAACATCAAACCAAGTCAAAATATTAACTTACACCTACTAGACCTAAGGTGCTTCTGCACCACTATGACCTTTAATTGTCAAAACCTCTTAGAAATAGTTCCCAAATGAGCTCATATATCTCTCCTATCATATAAATGTACTATCAAATTAGTTAAGTGGATTATTTATACCCATGGATGGGCACAAGAATTGGCAATTCAATATTGTCCAGGAACTTCTCTCATAAAAAGATAAAGATGAGAATTGATTCAAATCCTCAAATGGGCTTTAACCTTGCCACTTTTTCATACAAGGAGAAAATTTTACTATTGTTAAACTTGTTGGTTAATCATCATCCTTGCATAACATTTTCTACAATAGTGAAAATGGTAACACTTTTCCTACCCCATTGAAACTCACTATTATAGTGTGATGGAACTTATTGGGGCCTTAACATTCACATAGAGATTTGAAATGAGGTGTCATTTTTTGAAAGTACGTAACATTTTGAGAGGAATCTAAAAATAAAAAATATTATACTTTGCATATCCCCCTTATGTTTTTTTATCCCTACAATAAACGTACATTGTGAAGTCTTAAAACACTCCTAGTAGTTGATCAATTCAACCATATTTGAATGTTTATCAAATCATATTTAGATCATGGACCTTAAATTATAAGGTTTTGGATCACACAAAATAATATAATATCCATCGACAAGGATTCAACCTCACATTTTAAAATGTGATACCAATCTTTACTCTCTCAAAGTCTACACTAGAAAATAGAATATGATGGGGTTTGCATCTTATGTATCCTATTATATAATATTTGTTAGTCACGCATTTTCAACCCCAACCAAACTATTATAACTATATTATTTTTTAGTCATATATTTTCAACCCTAGCCAAAATATTATAGCTGTATCATCTTGAGACACCACCATTTGTGACTCTTTTATGTTGATTTATGTTCTACAACTTTTGGTTGCTTCTCTTATTTTTGTAAGTCACTCAAAATTTGAAATGGTCATGTTCCTCTATCCAAGAAACTAAAAAGGATTCCTCATCATACCTACCTCCTTGGATTTGATAAAGGGACATCTCTATAGGTTGCCTCCTCCTCCATGCATTTTTCTTTGGATAGCTTGGATTTAGTACTTCCACCTCATTGTAGGCACTTATTTCTCAATCTATTATACATTTTCCCTTCCAACATAACTTTTAAGAAGTCATTCTACTCTTTTAATTTGCATGTATTTATGGATAAAGTCTAACATTTAGCATGTAAATGTTCCCTCATGTTACAATGAGTACGATAACTCTTAAATGAGTGCATGGAAATGGGGGGGGGGTGTTAAAAGTGACCACTTTTTTGAAATCAATGAAAGATAAAATTTAATGAGTAATTTGAGAGACATGAGTTTAAATTTTGATGTGATAAGAACAAGAATAGTAGTGCTAAGAATCTAGTTTCTAAACTACTATTTTTTTAAATGGTGAAGATTAAAAGGGTTAAATTTTGAGAGCACACAAAGTTGTCATATATTTTGTCTAAAAAATATAACATAGTGCCATGTGTGTTCCCCTCATTTTTGAGTTCCATTAATTATTTTACAAATTTGTTTAATGGAAAGTTAACTAAGATCATCTAGTTTAGTTTGTTTTTCATATTTTTTAATAAATATATCATATTTTATTAATTTTAAAGTAGGCACATACTAAAAAATGGAATACTAGTATACTCCTCCCTAATTTTAAAAAATAATAAAAAAAAAATCTTTTTTCAATGTGTGTAAATGTAAAAATGTACTTTTTAATTTGAATGAGTGAATCAACAATTATGTAGAAAATGTAGTACATATGTTTTTGGTGAAAAATGAATACACTATTAAAAGTAATCAAAGATCAAAACTTTAAAATCTTTGGATTTAAAAAATACATGGTTAGAAAGTTAAGACATAGCTTGACATTGTAGTGCTTTTTTCTCGGAGTATTGTCTTAAAATAAGCGAACCTAATGGAGTGCATGATTGAGATTTGTATGTTTTTGATGTTTTCCTTTACAAAATATATATTTGGGTAGCAAACATGCAAGTCCAACCCTTAGGCTCAAATATCCAAACTAAATTCAAGCCTAAGGGTGGGGAATTCCCAAGTAAAGGTAAAGTAAATGTGTGCGCATTATAATACACATTGTTATTAAAAAGACATATTATAATATGCTCACAATATGTTCTATGTGCAAAGAATAGAATAATGACTAAGAAAATACCTTTTTTCACCTTTTTGGTCCCACAAATTCTATTTTTCATTGTTATGTGCCCTTGTTGTGTTGTTGAATCATTATTTTTTATTCTTTTGAGAAATTCTCTATTGAATTATTTGACAATTGAGTATATTTTGATGTTTCTTACATTCATAGAATATTCTTATTGTCTCTTTGGTCTTATATTGATACAATGAATCATTGTTTTTATTTTCTTAAGAATTTATTTATCATTGTTTAATAAATAAGTATTTTTTTATATTTTTATATTCATAAAACATTCTTATTGTGTCAATTGTCTTAGATTGATATAGATTTGAGAATTATGAGGATAAAACTATCAAAGATAAACATATCTAAGGAGCTTGAAGTTGAGAGTGAAAAAAGGAATGAATGAAACAATTTTGTGAAAGCAATAAAATGAACTTTAAAGGTGAAGATATATCATGTCTTTTAATTGAATTAAATGTTGAAAGAAATCCTCTACTATCCATCAAAATTAAGGAGAAAGAAAAGGAAAAAATGAACATTTATGCAAAAATTTTGTGCAAATAGGAAATCAAACTCTGGAGGTGAAGGTATGTCATCTTTGCCAAATGAATTTGATATTGAAATAGTACCTTAAACATAAATTGAGTCAATAAATAATGAAACAATAAATGTTGATGCATTTTTAAATTTATATGTAGATGTGTTTAGTATGAAAAAGGAGAATGATAACCACTAGAATGCAAACTAGATCAAACCCTTTTCCATATAACATTCATGGACAAAGTGGGGCCAAATCACTACCAAATGAAGGTGGACTCAACTCCTGACCTTGTGCTCATGTATGCTATAGATGGATCAAATTTAACTTATTCGTTTCCTCTAACCCTAGGTTAACAATGCATGAAACCTAGTTCTACAATGATCTACTATAACAGATAAAATATAACAGAAACCCATAAACTAAATGAATAGGGCTGATCAGAGGAATGATAGAACCTATCTCCAGAAAGTAGAGGTGTTAGAGGACCTCGGTGGGACCACCCAAGTCCTGAGTGGAAGAATTTGTCGAAGGTGTAAACTAGAAAAATGCTCTGAATGATGTCTTGATGCCAGATCTAAATGTAGAAAAGGAAGAAGGACATGGGTGGTACCTCCCAAGTCCTAGTGAGAGAAAACCCTGAAACCCTGATCTGTACCCAGTCTTCCTGTAGCTTTGTATTTTCTATATCTCACTCCTGTAACTTTCACACAAGAAGATAAGAAGGGGTTTGGGGGTTATGGTATTTAGGGCCTTGCCCCAGTCAAATCTTGGGATAGCATTCAAGCTTCTCAACACCATTTATTGATAAAGAGTGAGTGCCCTCATGGGGGTGGAGGCTGAAAACAATGATGATATGATGATTCAAATGATGATAAATAAACAATGATATCACCTATGTGATGAACCCTTAGAATGATGAAGATCCTTCAACTCCTAAGGAAGAATAGATGATAGCTCCATGTATGCAATAACAACACAATAACAATACATAAATCTACTCTAGAATCACAATGAATTCTTTTTCTTTCTTCACTTCAAGATCTCAAGTTATGGTTTTTCTAACCTAATTGATAATGAATTTAAAAACACACTTATATATGCTTTCCCGAATACAATCATAAATTCAAACCAAAAGAGTTGACAAAGAGAAACCTCTAGAGAAGTGTTATGTTGACATGCACTTAAATTAGTCTTGACCTAAAAGGGGGACATGGGTAGTACTACCTAGATCCTTTACCCCTGTTTAGGTTTAGGGTAAGCTAAATCAATGGGCCCATATTCCAATTCCATCTCGATGTTAGACAATTTTACATCAGAAGAAACATTTAGAATGTATAATGCAATCAAGGAGACCCAGGAGATAAACAAGGTAGTAAAAAGACATGTGGACACTTTTTAATCCATAACATTTAACCCCCACTTTAATGTGTGTATGATCTTACAATCAGTACATGCATTAAAGTATGGTCAAAACACATCAAGCACGCCATACACTAGAGCCAAAAGAACACCCTAAGTTTGGAGGACTATCTCTAGCCCCCAAGCTTAGGCAAACATAAGAAAACACTTGACAATCAGGCAAAACATGAGGAAGATAGAAAAGAAGCACATAATACATGAAGCAGGCATGAAGAGAAGACATGATTAGACAATTATATAACACTAACACGTGATGGGGGGAGCTCATCATTACATGCCACCATCAAAGCACACAAAACACATGGCATGGGGGGAGCTCATCACTACATGCCACCACAAAACACACAAGACACACAGTGTGGGGTAGCTCATCGCTATGTGCCTTAAAAAAACACACAAAACACATCACGGAATACACACAAAAAATACATAGAATACACTAATGTTGTACAATGTGTCATCAACCCACTATACATCTTATACACAACAAACACAGGTGATGGCAAGGAGCTCATTGCTACACTCCACCATCTAAGACATGCCAAACATACTTGATAGTTGAGCTACATTACCATGACTACCAAAAACATGCTTAAGGGTGAGGAACTCATGACCCAACCCCATCTCCCACAAGAGGACTTTTTCAAAAGGTTGTGCAACCACTCAAGGGAATACACAACCCTGACTTCCGTAGAAGAGATTTCAAAAACATACAACCTCATTTGCATCATAGAGATGCCTTACAGTGAAAAGGAAGCATATGCAACACACAAAAACAAAGTATACAACCCCACCTGCATCATAGAGACACCTTACAGTGAAAAGGAAGAAAACACAACACACAAAAACAATGTATAAACCCCACTTGCATCACAGAGATGCCTTATAGTGAAAAGGTAGTATACCACACATTTTATCACAATTTCTAAGATTTGTAAGCATTTACGACAATATATGCCCCCACCTTCAAGTGGTTTCTCCTATTTGTCAGCAGCAATCACATTTAAGGTAAGGTTGAAAACATGCAAGGGAACAAGAGCTTTCACAAAGCCCATGCCCCAAAGTGACGTGCTTACAAACGTCAAATTGTTCCCAACAATCACAATAGAACACATCACTATCTTTTTCTAATAACCATTGATCGACAACAAGCTTCGGTTAGAAAATCTAAGCTAAGATATAACCATTTGAATCATTTCATGAAACTAATACAGAAATAAGGCACCATGCCACTTCAAACAAACCAAGGCTATACTTACGAGTTTGATACCAAGTATAGCAGTGAGGTTATACTTCAGGTATCTCAAAGCTGAGTGTAGCTACAAGGTGAGAAAAACATTCCAAAGTGCATACAAGAAGATTTATAGTATTGCAAAGGTTTGTTACAACAATTTCACAATACAATACATAAAATGATTTTCCTTGTCAAATGTCAGTAACAAATTACCCCTGTCTTCATATATGGACTAGGTCCATTATTGTTTTCTTGTTTTAGGGACGCATAATCCTTATCAGAAGTGTATATTTTTTTTTTCATTTGTCGACTAGTAGAGCCACAAGTACAATGGAAGAATGAAATCATGAAAAATGAGAGAGGAGACAAAGGTGACTTATGGTCACAACATGGGAAGATGTCCCCAAAACACCCTCTATAACATTATGCCCCAAGGCACCAAACACAACAATTGCAACGAGAGAAGTGTAGAAGAATAGAGAAACAAATAGAAAGAATGTCATGATAGAGACGATCTCCTTCACTAGTAGAATTTTGGCAAATAAATAACTACGTGACTAAAACTTTTAGTCACGACAACTAAAAATGACTAAATTCTACCAATTTTTTGCAACACATCTATAAATAACTAAATAAATGACTAATTTGATCATTAGGTAAAAAACACAACTAAATAATTAGTCACACAAATAAAAATTAGACAATATGATATTAAAGTGGGTAATTAAAAAAAATATTTCCAATTGGAAAGAGGGGGAAATTTAGAGAGGAAATTTTTTTTGATGAAAAATAATTCAAACAAACGAAACCCCTATATCATCGTGTGACATATATGAGTTTTCGAAATATGGTGAGGTAGAGTTATGCTCTAAAAAGGGTTTTCTAGTTGGAATCAGAGGTCAAGGGTTCTAATGGAGGCAACAATGGATCTAATACGAAGAATGCCACCTATGCAATCACAAAACATACTTAATAGTCGATCAGTCCCTCTAGGTAACCACCCATTTTCTCCTTTTATTTGTCCTCTCATTTTGCCCCATCTGCCCAATGCAGTTTTGACTAAATTTAATGATTTCTTAAGTATTTGTTTATTGCAAATTTGTTATGATATGGCTTAATACCTTTTTTGGTTTCTACCAGCCCTATCACAGTTTAGTCCCTTGAATAGTCATTATTGTGTTGAAGTATTGGTTATTAATAGTAGTGTTGGTGTGTTATGAAGAGTATTCAATATGCTCCGTTGTTAAAATGGGGTTTGATTTTTCTTAATTGGGGTCATCTTAGGTGGTTTAGCTTGGCTTAAAATGCCCAAGTGATGAGCTTGCAGATCAATCTACGGTTTCTAGCTTTTCTTTTGTGATATGGAAGTCACCCATTTGGATGTTTCTCTCCTTGATGATCGTCTAACTAAATTGTCCTTTTAGGATGATGATTTTCCTCTCATGGGAAAATTCATGGGAAGAAGACTAGATGACATAAAAATCTATGGATGGATATGGAATCTATGAGGCTAGATACAGAGTTAAATTCTTCCTTTTAAGGATTTCTTTCTTCTTCAAGTCTGCCGAGGATAAAGAGTTTTCTCAAACAAGGGTCGTGATATTTTTGGCAAATCTGGGTTGTTTTTATGTCCTCTGGCAACCATTTTTAGACCTATATCTTCTTTTTTTCAAAGGCTCCCTTTTGGATCCTACTTCTACAACCTCCCTATGGTTTGTAGAGTAGTGAAGATAGTTCAGTTGCTTGCAAAGATCTATACCTCTAGACCAATGCTAGTCACAAGTTGCATAGTGCATCATAATGATTGCCTTACACCCTATGTATTTGTTAGTAGCTAGATGACACAACCAATTTTAATCATCAATATCAACAGTATAAAATTATATGCTTCTGTGCACCATGCAAATGGTACTCATGCTTCCTAGCACTTGAAAGCACTCATTGCCACATGTTTACTTGCATTCAACACATCTAAAAAACTAAACAGAAAAATAAAGGGCACTTGATAGTAAGGTTTCCCTTCAAATTTAACACCAAAACCTAACACACAATTTAGCAAAATTGCCCCTCATATTTCAGCTCTATTATCCAATTAATTTACCCTCAAAATTATCAAGTCGAACAATTCAGCAATATGACCTCTCAAATTTCAACTTTAAAATCTATTAATTTACTGTGTAAGATAACAATTCTTTGGGTTCTCAAGTCTTTATCTTTCTACTTCCTTTCATTTAGAATCATATGGTTATTGGCTTCTTAGGTCTTTATCTTTCTACTTCATCACACACTTGCATTATCATGTCATAAGATCTCTAACATAATACCATGGAAGCCTCAATGCATCTCGTATAAAGCCAAATAGTTAAAAGAAAACAACAACAAATTAAGAAACATACTCAACAAAAGTGATGACAAATTGGCACATTATCTTCTCATTTTTTTGTACAGTTGAGAACATTCCAAATGTTTTCAAATGTCAAATTCTTTGATACATCAAATGACTCCTCCAAATTATTACTTTTTTTAAAATAGAAAGTTCATAGTTTATAATACTAAGAAATCATCAATCTTTTTGCCATTTCTATGATTTGAAAGCAAATAACAAGCGCTCAAGAAAGAATAAAAAATAACAAAGTCAATTAATATGGCAACCTAAAATAAGCCTCAAACAATATAAGGAAATAAGGATTACAACCTAGTGTAAAGTCTTTCCCAAAATTTTGAATCAAGAGTAAACCACTAATGATAAGAAACAATAATAGGAAACATGGTTTACAACCTGGTCCCCATAAATTGTTGACACAAAGCAACCTAAAGAAAGAAGAAACTAAAAGATGACATTTTAAAATAATCAGAGCTCTATAATTGTTTAATTATGATTAAGTACATGTACATGCTAAGCCTTCTATGTACGATGCATAGTACTGGCATGCCCAATGTGTTGATGATTACCACCACCATGAGGATGCTCAACAAGATTCATTGCCACACCATGAACCTTGGGCCAACAGTTTCTTTTGACCCTATATTTGTGATATGCATTGCCAGCTTTGAGCATTGACTTGTCTGTCCTTCCACCACCAGTAACCTGATCAATCATGGCTCTAAAACTACTTGGCACAATCTTCTTAGCTCCAGATGGAAGCTTTACCCTATAAATTGAAACCAATTTCCAAGACTCGTCAAACAAGGCTATTAAAAATCTGTAAAATCAAAAATTACACAAATCTGAACATTAAGAGAGAACTTAGATAATTGTTCCAAAATTATTTCCACTACCTTTGGAATAATTGCATTTATTAGCTCACTATAACCTTGGAAAAAAATTAAGCATAGAAATATGCCATAAGTCTCCACAAGGTGTACACCTAGAACTCAAAATAGTTTGAAAATAATTTGGAAAAAGCCACCATCCATAGGACATCAGAATAGATGTATCACATGTTTGTTGCTAGCCAAAAAGCAATATGATAACAAAAATGATAATGAGTCAAGGGGAACATCAAGAAGTAGTACATTCAAATTAAATTCAAACTAGCTGCTAAACGAGCACAACCCACTTTGACTTGTCATAAGTTCAAAATATTAGAACAAGTACATTTTTATGTCTGTAAAGGTGACAACAATCCAACAATGGATCAAACATTTTAGATTGAAATGCAATAGAAATGAATTGTAAATGACAGCAATCAAATTTGAAATTACTCAGCTCATAAAAGAATAGTGGAGAAAAGGTAGAAAAAGTGTTCTTTGATTTGATCGGGCCAGTGAGAAATATTGTCTCAAAAATTCAACTATATCACCATGACTTGTTTTCCTCTACTCCTTATAGCCATACCACAATCCTCACTTGAGGCTGCCACGGGGGTGTGGTGTATTGTTTTCCTCTACTCCTCCTTACCGCCATATCGCAAGCCTCACTTGAGGCTACTGCGGGGGCGCGATGTACTATTTTCCTCTACTCCTCCTTACCACCATACCGTAAGCCTCACTTGAGGCTGCCATGGGGGTGCAGTGTACTATTTTTCTCTACTCCTTCTTACTGCCATACCGCAAACCTCACTTGAGGCCACTACGGGGGCACAATGTACTATTTTCCTCTGCTCCTTACTGCATTACTACCGGTTATTCTCTTGACTACCATGGGACCATGGTGAAGTATCATATGCCACTTAAATTTATACCTCTAGCCTGCCACTTCATTTTGAGATTGTTGCGGGGCTGTGATAATCGATCTTTGCATACCGCGATGCCACAAGTGCAATCTCTTCATGTTGCGGGATAGCGATAACTGCTCCCTTGTTATCCTTGGTTCTCATACACCCACCAAGACCTTTTGAGTGACTTTTGGGACTGTGGTGAGAGACAAAAAACATCAATGGTAAAAAATACAAATATATTTCACATGGACTTGGTATGGGGTGCTTATGAATGACTCCTAGAATAATTTTAAAACAAATATAGAACCCTAAGATGGATTTATGGAAGGAAATTTGCATGAAACCAAGTAGGACAATGAGAATTTCGAATGGTCCTAATGAATGACTACAAACCTTTCTATTCTTGTCTTGGATGGGCCATGTACAGGCCTATTATGGGTTCCATAGGGTTTCTAGAAGTCTATCTATATAGACCTTACAAATGTCTCATAAACCCTTAAAAAACTTCACAGACCCTTAAAAAGCTTGTGCATACCTTTAATGACTTGATAGAGTTCCTAATGATCATGCATAATTTCTCATGGTTTATGCAAGGTCCTCCACTAGCAGGACCTAGTCCTACTTTAGGACCTCTTAATGGCCAGTGGACATCAACTTCACAACCACCAGTTCCTTATCCAGTTGCTGCTCCAGGTAAATAATCTCCTTGTTGATGATCTTTTAGTTGTATTTCACCTATTATGAAACCATACATACTTTCTCATGCTATTCAAAGGTAAAATTTTAACTCCTAAATGAAAAATTATGGGCTAATGTATAACTTATATAATTATTGAAAGATTAGAGTTAAATATAAGGCCTTAGTTGCTTTTGGTATTTGTCTTTTGGTTGAATCAATATCCAACAAAAGCAGTGCATGCTTGCTGAAGCAATGAAGTATTTTTTGAAAATTTAGGCCATTTCTTTTGGGTTGAGTGCTTTTGTAGAGTTTGTAGCCCAGGGCCTAGACTAAAAGCTTGAGTTTGGGAAAATCAATTCAAAATCTTATGGATTTGATTATTGGGTTGGGGGTTGTATATATGTAACTGAATCTAAGTCTTAGTGAGATTTTTTGATGTCTGCAGCTGGAACTATGTGAGGTATCAGTCCCTGAATGTTCTTTTATCAAATGTATGTATAGATGTCTATCACCTGTAGAACATTGTAGGAGAGTCACTATAGAAGATGAATTGACTCCACACGCTTCTTAACTAATCCTATTTCATTTCATGAATACCTAAACCTTCTCAAATGGATAAGCCATCTTTCCATAAGAAATACATTTTTCTTGTTTCTAAGAAACATAGTTGAGACTCTGTTGGGTGACAACTTCAAATAGATGTGAGTTGATCTGTCAAGTGCCCATGTTTAGATTTGGTAGTTTTTTTATTTTAATTTAAATGTTTATTGTAGGTTATTTTCCCTATATTATTTATTCTTGGTTTGAACTCCTTGATTTTGTGGTTTTTTATTAGGACCCAGAGCTTTCATATGTAGGAGCAGCTATAAGGTGCCAAATGAGTCATCCAGATCATGACTTAGGAGCCAGTTAGTATTCATTGAGTGGTATAATGGTGGTTGAACTGTCCTGGTTTATACAACTAAGAGATGTACTTGTGTGCTTTGTAATTTGTTTGTTTAATTTTTTTATGCTTAGAAAAACATCATAAATAGATAGGATGATATTTTTTGTAATTTATTACTTCAATCACTTGTCATAGGTCCAGTTGGAGGTAGCAGAGCTGGTGGAATGGAGGGTGTACCTTATCCGCCAATTTATTCAAGCAGAAATGTTGCAAGTTCCACTTCGGATCACCAAAGCCTTCACAAAAACATCTGCACAAAATTCAATACTGAAGAATTTATGCACAAATTCTCTTTTAAATGATGCACAAAGCCTCCACCGCAACATCACACTATTGCTAGGCCTTACAGTGATGCGGGTGATTCCTACATCACTGCAAGGCCCAGCAACAAACTGTGCGGTGTTGCGGTGGAGGCTTTGTGCATCATTCAAAAGAGAATTTGTGCATAAATTCTTCATTATTGAAATTTGTGCAAAATTTTTTCTGAAGGCTTTGGTGATCCGAAGTGGAACTTGCAACTACAATATTTGATAAAAATCTACTTCCAAATATGCTTTTGATGGATGTTCATATCCTTATCCAAAGCTCCAATTCACACACAGGCAGGAAGAATGCTTTCAAAGGTTGAGGAGTTGGGATTTACACCCACTGGTTGCATTTTCTTAAAATTTTCTAAGGACTTTTTAGAAAAATCCATTTTAAACATATCCTTTAATCATGACATTCCATGATATCACATTTCTTTGAGGCATTTTTTGAAACAGTTCGCTTGCCTTGTCTATGCTTCCACATTTTCATGTATGTCTAGCAGGGCACTTGTAACTACAACATATGGCAAAAAAATCCCTACTTATGCTTTGATGGATGTCCCTTCATTATTAATGGATATCTAATGTAGTGCACATTATTATAGTGCAAGCCTATTTTTCAAATTGTTTCATTTAGCATCACCAATATTCTCCACAAGAACATTGTCCCTATTTAAAATGATGGAAATGGTTCACATCTCTCAGAATAATTTCTCTTGCAACAATATTGGAGATGAATTTAGATGCAGTGTGAAAATTAGAACATACTCGAAGGTTCTTAACAACTCTAATGGTTGTACCAGGGGGCATGTTTAAGAAACCAAATACAATTGCTAACTTTTCACTATGGTGGCAGATAAATGATTCTTTTTTCTTCTATTCCACAACATTAAGTTAAAGTCTTGAATATGGAAATACCCTACTACCTTCATTTTCCAAGCCAATTTCTCCAATTTTGCATAGCTCTCCCATGTTTGTGGATGTGATTTGTCTCCTACACAAAAAAGCATGTACCATTTTATGCCCTTCAATCCAAATACATACAGGTATCTTTTCAATTCCTCTATCTTTCATCAATATCCTTACTATTTGAACCTCACCACACCTACCCGAGCTTCTGCACAGATGTTTTAGAGAACATAAGTTGCATCATTTTTTAGGATCCAACTAAAAAAGTAGTGTTGCTGGAATACTCAGCCTACATTCAAATTCTAAATTCTGGGAAATTATATATAGTAAATTATAGATTGATCGCTGTTTGGATAGTGAAATTAGCTTTCTTACAAATTAACTAAAATATCTTGTCTTGAAATATCCAGAAGGATTATTTTAATTAAAGATGATTTTGTGGTTATTTTTGTAACAATGATTTTACAATGCAGCTAGCTTGCTATTTTCATTCAAGATATAGGTCATCAAAGTCAAGCACATACCAAGAAGATGGTACTCTACTTCAAACCCTCAATCTCACTTAGTTTAGTTTGCTTACATGGGGATATTAAGGAAGTTGCTAAACAATTAATATTTATCATTTGTTGTTTGTGAAGGAGAATCCTGTGAGATCCAATATGGCAGTGGATGAATATCTGATTTCTTAAGTAAATATGATGTCACAGTTGGGAAACTTGTTGTGAAACATCAAGTTAGTAATTTTTGGATGTTAAGGCTTCCCAGTTGGATATCAAAGATCTTTTCTCATCAACTTAATTTGGAATTTATGTATAAATGGATTCTTTCATGGTGCAGGTCTTTACTGAAACAACACATGAACTAGGGTTGACATTTTTGTTGTCTAAGTCTGATGGCATTCTTGGGATTGGTTTCTAGGAAATGTCAGTTGATAATGTTGTTCCAGTCTGCTTAGTGTTGATAGCCTTCATTCTATAATGTCAACTTCATTCTATAATCTGAGCATATCACCTTTCTTAAACTTTGAACAAGGTTCTGAAATCAAGGGTTCAATATGCATATTTCAGGCCTATGTTGAACACTCTATTTAAGGCATTTGTTGACAAGGATATAATTTTTTAATTGATTTATCTTTCTGCTATGTTTGGACTTTTGTAAACTTGTAATATATAATGCACTTTTATTCTTTCTAAATTGAGACTAATAGTAATTTTGTTGGTTGTATTGAGGCACAAATTCATTCATGGTGGAAAAGGTAGCACCCTATTGTTCATATCAGATGGTACATTGCATATAAAGGAGGAAAGATTCTAGGGTTATTGTTGGCTGCATTGAAGGAGAGAGATTCATAAATGGGACATGATCAGCACTCTCCTTCTTGGATTCTACACGTTACAACTTGCTCCAGGAAGATTACCCACATTGTAGAAGTTTTAAGAGATGAAAGGAGCATGTGCTTGCATCAAAGGGCTCCAAGCATGCGTTTCCGTACTAGTAATAGTCTGGCAGATGACATAGAGTGCATACCTAGGTAACAGTAGTAGTGATGTGTTGCAAGTATGTGCCTAATCGGTGTTGTCATTGATGCCAACATATCTTTGTTGTCATTGGTGTCAATTGTATCTTATCTTACTATTATTCTAGAAGCTTTACATATTGAGGATATTGAGAAAATTTGCTCCTCCAGAAGAAACAGAGAGTTGTAGTGAATTATAGTGAAGATAATGTATTGCAGACTGAAGAATAGTCCATAAGATTGCTCCATATTTCTTGTATACTGAAGATCTTTTTCTGCAGATTGGAGGTTATTTAGAGGCATGTCTGAAGATGCTAAATCCTAAGTTTGAGCCTCCGATATGAAGAATTGAGTGAGTTACATTCACCAGAGTAAAATCTACTTTTTTTGATTATTCACTGGTGACAGGGAGAAAGTATTTGCTCCACATTGAAGTATTTTGCTCTGCGGTTCTAGAGGGAAGTCTGGGATGATAATAAGTGCCTACAACTCCAATGGTTCATGATTTGGTGGTCCGCAAGCTATCTTTCTTTTATGACAATCAAAGACAGTGAAGTTCATATGCTCCGGTGTGAAGAATCTCATGGATAAGGTGGTTAGAGTTTGTGCATTTGCTCTTGATGATTACAACATGCTTGTGGATGCCTCCTGATCATGTTCCTACCTTTGCATTGGTCCACAAGGAGTATTTTGGATCAAAGTTGAAGATTGTTCCCAGACAAGGTTGCGTGTAACTAGTCTTAGCCGACTTGGTTAATTCCAGTAATTGCAGAGATCTCTTGATGATTACAAAAGCATAATGTGGCATGGAAGATCATGTTTAAGTCCCAGCTAAGGCATGGCGTGATCCATATACATCTTTTCTATACCTCATTAGCTTAATTTTTGTATTAGGTCAAGACCTATTTTGTAAATGTTTGTAATATCGACCTTGGAGATTGTTCCAACAGTTGATGAATGTAATGCCGACCTTGATGTACATTCCAAGGTTGATGAATGATATATATACTTGTAATTTAGTTGTGGAAAATATGTCCTTGAGTGAAGATGCAAAGTTAAGGAAAGAAGTGTAAAGGTAGAGCAGAGTAGAGGAATAATATTGCGCTTCAATGGAACTAAATTTAGGCATGGAATAGATACTATCATCTTAGTTCAAAACCCTTGGTAGTGAGCCTCCCTTGGTAGTGAGCCTCCCCTGGTAGTAAGCCTCTTTGAGCAGTGAGCCTTTGGTTTTTGCTATTGAGCTTTACATATATATCTTGTGGGTTAACCCTCACCATGGTTTTTTCCTTAACAAGGTTTTCCACATAAAAATTTGGTGTCTCTTATGCTTGATCTTGCAAATATGTTTAAGTTTATGATTTTATGCTTTCATGTCTTAATCATAATATTAGTGGACAAGTGATTAATGTTTTAAAGTGCATAAGTAGTTAAGGTTTTGAGACAATTGATTCACCCCCTCTTAGTTGTCCGGTGCATTTCAACAATTGGTATCAGAGACAAGTACCTTAGAAGAAAGCTTAATCACTTGATTCTGATCCAAGATGTCATATAAAAAGGAAAGTCCGTGGTTCGATGGGACAAACTACTCTATCTGGAAAATTCACATGAAAACCCATCTCCTCTGCTTGGGTTACAATATTTGGAAAATAACTAAAGACAAGTATGAAATTCTAAAGGGTGGTCCATAAACTGAAGATGAGACCAACCAATTTGAGTTGAACATAAAAACCAAAGATGCCTGGGTAAGTGCCCTATCTGATATCAATGTAACAAGGGTTATGGAGCTGGAAACTACTCATGAAATCTGGGACAAGCTGAAGAATCTATATGAAGGAGATGAATCTGTGAAGTGCACCAAGTTATAGAGTTTGAAGGAAAAATATGAATGCTTGAAGATGAGAGAAGATGACAACATAACATCCTTTATGCAAAAGATCAATGAAATTGTGAGTAGCATCAAAAGTGTGGGAGGAAAAATTGAGGATAATGAAATTATAAACAAAATTCTTAGATCACTACCTAAAACATATAGTCATAAAGTGGCCACAATTGAGGAAATAATGACAGTAACAACGATTACAAAAGATCAACTGCTTGGGAAGTTGACAACGTTTGAAATGAGAGAACTTGGTGATTCCCTTCCAAAGATAGAGACTGCTTTCAAGGCCAACACTTTAGAAAGAAACCCTAGATCTGACAAGTACAAGGTGGAACTAGATTATAAGCTTGAAGAACTTAAATACAACTTTGTTAACAGTCTACCTAGAGGTACTGGTAAGTACAAAGGCAAATTACCTTTTAAATGTTTCAGTTGTGGTAAAGTTGGTCATTATGCTTCTAGATGTCCCACAAGAGTTCCTAGGCCAACACTTGATAGACCTAAGATTCCAAAGAAATGTACTATGTTGAATATCTTGATGATGATGAAGGAGTATCAAACAGTGATCCAAATAATGCTAGTACTTCTAGTAATGAATGCTTGTTTATTGCTATTAAAGAAGAACTTGTGTCTACTAATCCTACTAGTTGTGTGAAGGAAGAAAAATTAGTGGAAAGTGCATTGGCTGTTCAGGTTGTTGAAGATAAAGATGAATGGGTTATTGATAGTGGATGCTCTCATCACATGGATGGTGACAAAAGTAAGTTTGTGAGTCTCAAAAGATATGATGGAGGACTGGTTAGATTTGGAGATGACACAACTGGTAAGATTTGTGGAAAAGGGTCTATTTATTTTGATGGCAAGCATAACACTAAAAATGTTTTGTATGTGAAAGGATTAAAACACAATCTTTTGAGTGTTGGTCAAATGTGCAACAAGGGTTATGACTTGAGATTCAAGGACAATGGATGCAAGATCATGGAAAGCTCTAGAACAATGATTGCAACTGGTAAGAAGACTAAAGGCAATATCTATCATCTGAAAGGAAATGATAACTATGGCTTGTTGGCTCAGGTTGATGAAAGATGGCTATGGTATAGAAGGATGTGTCACATCAATTTTGACAACATTGTGAAAATAAGTTCCACCTAGGATATAAGAGATTTGCCCAAACTTGTGAAGCCTGCTGATACATTGTGCAAGGAGTGCCAATTTGGAAAATAAACAAGAACAAACTTTAAGAGCAAGGACCAATCTGTTGAAGGTCTGTTGGAATTAGTGCATATAGATCTTTGTGGGCCTACTCGAGTAAGAAGTTTGCAAGGAGACATGTATTTCATGTTGTTGATTGATGATTACTCTAGAATAACTTGGGTTACCTTCCTAAAGGAAAAAGCAGAAGCCCTAGAAAAGTTCAAAGCATTCAAGGCAATGGTTGAGAATAAGATAGATTTGAAAATCAAGTGCTTGAGGTCTGATAGAGGTGGAGAATTTACATCAAATGAGTTTAACTTCTTCTGTGAGGATCAAGGGATAAAAAGACAATTATTTGCACCTAGGACTCCACAACAAAATAGAGTAATGGAAAGGAAGAATAGGATAGTTCAAGAGGCTGCTAGAACAATGATGAAGGAGGCTGACCTACTAGAAGTATATTGGAGAGAGGCAATTCACACTGCTGTATACATCTTAAATAGAGTTCAAGTCAAAGGTAACCGTTCAAAGACTCCTTATGAATTGTGGCATGGTAAAGTTCCCATTGTGAAATACTTCAAAGTCTTTGGTAGTAAATGTTATATTAGAAGAGATGAATATTTAGGTAAGTTTGATACAAGATGTGATGAAGGTATCTTCCTTGGATATTCCACCAAGAAAAAAGCCTACCGGTGCTACAATAACAGGCTGAAGAAGATCATTGAAAGTGTAAATGTCAAAGTTGATGAAAGCAAGGAAGATGTATCAAGTGGATATGAATCAAACGAACCAGATGCTTCTATAAGCAAAGAAATGGTACAACATGAAGACAATTCAGATGAAGAGGAACAAGCTCCAAAAATTGTCACCAAGACACCAAGGTATGTAAAACTAAATCATTTTGAAGATCAAATCATAGGAGATAAGAGCAAAGGAATTATGACTAGAAGAAGAGCTACAAAAGAGCAAGTAAATTTCTGTTTGATTTCCAAGATTGAACCTAAGACTATAAATGAAGCTTGTAATGATGAGAATTGTGTAAAGACTATGAAAGAAGAACTGATGTAGATAGAGAATAATCAAACTTGGGATCTTATCCCCAGACCAACAGACAAAAATGTAATTGTCACCAAATGGGTCTTTAGAAATAAGATGAATGAGAACTGTGAAGTGGTAAGAAACAAAACAAGATTAGTATGCAAAGGATACTCTCAAGTTGAAGGAATAGATTTTGAGGAAACATTTGCACCTATGGAAAGAATTGAAGCAATAAGAATGTTCTTAGCATTTGCAACCTACAAAGATTTCAAGGTATATCAAATGGATGTGAAGTCTGCATTCTTGAATGGATAATTGGAGGAAGAGGTCTATATTGAACAACTAGAAGGATTACAGTCATTTGATTAGAGTGACATGGAGTGCAAATTAAAGAAAGATTTATATGGACTAAAACAAGCCCCCAGGGCCTGGTATGCAAGATTGGATAAATATCTAATACATAGGGTTCAGTAAGGGTACTACCGACAACAATCTCTATTTCAAGATCAATGATGAACAAATCCTAATTGTTGTAGTCTTTATTGATGACATTATCTTTGGAGGCAATGAAGGTATGTGCACATTTTTTGCTGGGGAAATGCAAAATGAATTTGAAATGTCAATGTTTGGTGAGATGAATTTCTTTTTAGGTCTGCAAATTAATCAATTAGATAAAGGTATTTTCATTTCTCAGTCTAAATATGTGAAAGAGTTGTTAAAAAAGTTTGGGATGGAGGACTCTAAACCGGTAAGCACTCCCATGGTAACTGGTTGTAAGTTGAGCAAAAATGATGACTCACCTATGGCAGATCAGAAAAGGTATAGATCTATGATTGGAGGATTACTTTATCTCACCCAAACCAAACTTGATATAATGCATGTAGTTTGTCTTGTTGCAAGATTTCAAGCCGAACCTAAAGAATCACATGTGATGGAAGTCAAGAGAATACTGAGATATTTAAAAGGCACAATAGATTATAGATTGTGGTATCCAAAAGATAATGATTTCACTCTCAGTGCATACACAGATGCAGATTGGGCTGGAGATGTGGATGATAGGAAAAGTACAAGTGGAGGTACATTCTTCTTGGAAAAAAGGCTAGTATCCTGGTTAAGCAAGAAACGAGACTCAATATCTATGTCTACTACAGAAGCAAAGTATATTGCAACAACATGCAATTGCACTCAAGTGTTGTGGATGAAGCAGACATTGAAGGACATCAGAGTTGTGTATGAAGATCCAATTGCAATCTTTTGTGACAACACAAGTGCCATAAACATATCAAAGAATCTAGTATTGCATTCAAGGACAAAGAATATATCCATAAGATATCACTTTCTGAGGGAAAAAGTGACAGAGAATGAAGTCAAGTTGGAGTATGTATCTACAAAAAATCAAATTGCTGACATTTTCACCAAGCCTCTACCTAAGGATACCTTTGAGTATCTCAGACAAAAGTTAGGGGTTATGACCCCTCCTACTCTAAACTAATATGCACAAGACTGCATCAGTCTGATGGTGCTCAGAGTTCTACATCCAGATCTGGGTTGATGCTTGTATGGGCTACTTCTCAGGGGGATTAGTGAGATGAAGAGAGTTTACTTCAAAACAGTAGAGTGCAAGTATGTGTCCTTTGCCATTGATGTCAAAGGGGGAGAGAAATCATGTGAAAAACTTAGAAAGAAAGAGTGTAGGTGTGTAAAGAGATAGGGGGAGAATCTTGTCTTGATGACTGTTATATTTTTTCACATCATATGTTGCCATCAATGATAAATGGGGAGATTGTTGCAAGTATGTACCTAATTGGTGTTGTCATTGATGTCAACATATCTTTGTTGTCATTGGTGTCAACTGTATCCTATCTTGCTATTAGTCTAGAATCTTTACATGTTGAGGATATTAAGAAAATTTGCTCCTCCAGAAGAAACAAAGAGTTGTAGTGAATTACAGTGAAGATAGTGTATTGCAGACTGAAGAACAATCCAAAAGATTGCTCTGCATTTCTTGTATACTGAAGTTCTTTATTTGCGGATTAGAGGTTATTTAGAGGCATACCTGAAGATGCTAAATCCTGAGTTTGAGCCTTTGGTATGAAGAATTGAGTGAGTTACATTCACTAGAGTAAAACTTGCTTTTTCTGATTATTCACTGGTGACAGGGAGAAAGTATTTTGCTTTGCATTCCTCTGCATTGAAGTATTTTGTTCTACAGTTCTAGAGGGAAGTCTGGGATGATAATAAGTTCCTACAACTCCAATGGTTCATGATTTGGTGGTCCACAGGCTATCTTTCTTTTATGACAGTCAAAGACAGTGAAGTTCATATGCTCCGGTGTGAAGAATCTCATGGATAAGGTGGTTAGAGTTTGTGCGGTTGCTCCTGATGATTACAATGTCCTTGTGGATGCCTCCTGATCATGTTCCTACTTTTGCATTAGTCTGCAAGGAGTATTTTGGATCAAAGTTGAAGATTGTTCCCAAACAAGGTAGCATGTAACCAGTCTTAGCCGACTTGGTTAATTCCAATAATTGCAGAGATCTCTTGATGATTGCAAAAGCATGTTGTGGTGTGGAAGATTTTGTTTGAGTCCCAGCTAAGGCATGGTATGATCTACATACATCTTTTCTATAACTCCTTAGCTTAATTTTTGTATTAGGTCAAGACCTATTTTGTAAATGTTTGTAATGCCGACTGTAGAGATTGTTCCAACGGTTGATCAATGTAATGCCAAACTTGATGTACATTCCAAGGTTGATGAATGATATATATACTTGTAATTTGGTTGTGGAAAACATGTCCTTGAGTGAAGATGCAAAGTTAAGGAAAGAAGTGTAAAGGCAGACTAGAGCAGAGGAAGAATATTGTGCTTCAATAGGACTAAATTTAGGCATGGAATAGATGCTATCATCTCAATTTAGAACTCTTTGTAGTGAGCCTCCCTTGGTAGTGAGCCTCCCCTGGCAGTGAACCTCTTTGAGCAGTGAGCCCTATTGGCAGTGAGCCTTTGGTTTTTGGTATTGAACTTTACATATATATCTTGTGAGTTAACCCCCACTGTTATTTTTCCCTTAACAGGGTTTTCCACATAAAAATCTAGTGTCTCTTGTGCTTGATCTTGCAAATGTGTTTAAGTTTATGATTTTATGCTTTCATGTCTTAATCATAATATCAGTGGACAAGTGATCAATGTTTTAAACTGCAGAAGTAGTTAAGGTTTTAAGACAATTGATTCACCCCCCCTCTCAGTTGTCTGGTGCATTTCAACATGATGAACTATTTTTAAGGAATTTGGAAAAGATACAGTGATGTCAAAGGTAGTCGAGGTATTCAGTAGAGGGGTAGTGTTCTACATTGATGGGAGGTAGAGTACAAGTGAAATCTTGCCAAAGTAATGAGCTAGGTAGTGGCAGTTATGAGGCATTGTTATTTTATAAAGAGAAAATGCATGATATTAGGTTGATAAGTGATTGGACAATGCATTTCAAGAAGCTACAAGTTTGATTAGGACAATGCATAGCCTAGTCATAAGGCAATATTGAATAATAGGCCATGACAATTGAGGCATCCTATCAAAGATGACAGTCATCAAAGGCATAATCATCAGAGATAAGGATAGTTTATTGCTACAAGTAACAATTCATAGTGGCAACTTATGAACTAGAGCAAGTTGGGTGCATGAGATAGGATCTCTACAGAGATGACAGTGTGTCGATCTTGAACTGGGACAATGAGCTTCATGCGACAGTCTTGGATTTATGAAGAAGACATCTATGAATATCTTTGTGCTTCTATGCTCAGTGACACTCAGAAAATTAGTTTCTTACCCATTCTTTGAGCTATGTATTGTAACCATGAAGGTTTTTTTAGTAGAAAGAAAGCATTGTAACTTATTTTCAGATTTGTATGTTGTTTGTAAGCATTTTTTTATCAATAAAAAAAGTTGTTTTTACCTTCTCAAAGCTATTTCATTGTGCAAGATTCAAAATATACTAATGACTAAATGCAAGCTTCAAAATGACTAAAAATACTACTAATTGATGTCAATTACTAATTAAATTGACTAAATATACTACCAATTGACAGAAATCAGTGAACAATGAATAAATATGACTAAATATATGACTAATGTTAAGTCAGTGAATAAAAATGACTAAATATACTACTAAATTGATCAAAATGATGATTAAAATTAATGACTAAATACACTACCAATGGACAGAAATTAGTGAATAAAAATGACTAAATAAGTGACCAGTTAACAACAATCAATGACTAAATTAACAACTAAATATATTAGTGAATTAAAAATGACTAAATCAATGACTAAATATACTACCAAATCAATCAATCAAAACAACCAATAAATGACTAAAAATGGTTTAGTCATCAATTTGGTCACATTATAAATGTTGGAATTAGTCTGGACAACTGAGAAGGGGGGGTGAATCAGTTGTCACACAAAAAATTTTCTTCTTTTAATCAACTTATAATCAAATTAATCATTTCAACATCAATTAACAATGCATGAGCAAAAACATAAATAACACACTTGACACCAAGATTTTTGACGTGGAAACCCGGTTAAGGGAAAAACCACGGTGGGAGTTAACCTACAAAGATTATACTCTATTAAAAGTATTACAAAGGGAATGCACATGCATTCAGGCTCACTACCCAGAGCTCATTGCTCAAAAGAAGGCTTACAGCCTACAGAAGGTTCACTGCCTATAGAAAGAAGGTTACAATGAAATTGAACTAATAATTAGCATCTATCAATGCAAGGATTCAGTTCCAGTTAAGCTCAAAATACTGACTTGGTACACTTCATCTTCACTCTACCGTTTTTACTGTTCTGCTAACATCTAGATCTTGGATCTCTACTCTTCTCACACTTATTCCATATTCGCATAACACACACACACACACCAAATTCATTCAAATCCATCGGGTATATATATCTGTATCCTGATCTTCAATCACTTTTCAGTCAACTTCAAGAACACTTAGAACTTTATTGAATACTCTGCTCTATCGACTAGATCCATGCATAACTTGAGACGTGGACCAAAACTTGCACTCACAAATCATCAACCAGGTCGGCCACTATCATTAGTCATCACTAATTGTCCAATCAACAACTTCCATACATCTAGAACCAAGATCATTTACAAGGTCGGCCTATTCTTCTTCTATCTGCTATGTCAAACTATTAACCTGATACTCAGAAGCTAATAACTTTTGAATCCTTTATCACTGAAGGCCAAAACTCTAGATTTAGATTGTCTTGATAGTGCTTATGACTACCTCAGATTTGTAGCAAATTAAGGCTTTCCACTGGAGAGATCCAGACCAAGTTACCAGACCCTGTTGTCTGCTCTATTCCTGACTACCCAGACTTAGATAAATCTTCAATCTGATTTCTGATATGAGCAAATTATGAAATGTGGATGTGTAGTAGACACTTGGTTGCCATTAATGACAACACTTATCATGCTTAGCAATGTCTCTTGCCAACAATCTCCCCCTTTGGCATTGATGGCAACACTTAGTAAAAAATGACTAAGTGTTGGAATAACTCCCCCTTTGCTTGTGCTCCATATTGTTGTTCACACTGCTTTCCAGTGCTCCCCATTTGCTGGATTCCTCATTTTTCACTGCTCTTTACTCCCTCTTTGACATCAATGGAAAAGGGTGGGATCTGCAATCACTAATGATGCAAAAACTCTGTATGTATGACCGCATATGTACAAATAGTCCATATGTTATATTTACATATAATTAAGGATATATGCAAAAGTACTCTTTAACTATACAAATTTGGTGGCCCAACTTTTCTTTATACCATCCAAAATTGAAATGTGTCCACTCAGCAGAAATGCATATGCTTCTACTTTCCTTTGATCTAAGGGATCACTTGTCTGGGCAGTACTTTGGGCCTCGGATAAAGTATTAAACATTGTTTCCAACTTAGGGATAATTAGTCCCCAGAGCTCATCCATTCTTTCCATAATGTTCTTCTTTCCCTTGATAAGTTTCTTTATTTCATTTGTCAGGCTAATTGCTTGACATTCTTGGCTCACGGGAGATACTGTTAAAGGATCAAAACTTTGAGATAGGTCTAGAAGCTTTTTCTCCTACTCCTTTATCTTTTTCTCAATATCCTCTACTATTTTGGGCCATGATAAACAAAACTTATATACATCACCACCATCCTTAAGAGCATTTTCAATACTCTTTATTCCAATGTCAAGTGTTCTATCATTATCTATAAGACCTTTTAGTTCACTAAACCTCTTATCCAAAAATTCTTTTTAGACCTTTACTTCGGCTGACTTCTCAAAGGACTCAAAATTTGTATTTATAGAATGCACAAGATTTTTCAAATTACCAGAAGGAGAATCAAATGTATTTTTCTGATATGTGGGCATGATCTTCTCCAGTACTCTAGATGCTAGGATTATCAACTCACTGTCTTCTATGTGAGACTTCAGTAATTTCTCCCTTTCCTTGGCTTGTGTGAATGATGATATCTTCAACATTTGATCTAGAGAGAGAGAGTTTCATAATTGATTGGTCCTTGTATCAGGTCCGGCTCATCTAATTCTAGCATCTCCTTGCTGAGAAAACTCTACACTGCATTCACAGTGTCTCTTGCCATACTTGCTATTTCAGCTTCCATCCCTTGTGCTTTGTCAAAGACAACAACTAGACTGTCTTTCTTTGGTGCATTAGCACCATCCCCTTCTGCTAGTTCTTCTTTTCCCTTTGCCTCTTCCTCTTCCTTCTCTTTCTCTTTTTCTTCTTTCTCTTTGCCCTTTCTGGATTCATTAGTAGCAGGAGGATCCAAAGGATCATGGCCAACATTTGCTTCTTCTATCAATACTTCTTCTTCCTTTTGCACTTCCTCTTCCGGAATAGAGAAGTCTAGAATTTCAGTCTGTTGCTTATTTCCCTTTAATCCTTCAACATCCATGTCTGAGGACTCAATCTCTACATTTACCTCCTCTACAACAGGAAGATTGTGCTTTTTCAAAGCACACCAAAGAATCTCTTTGGTTTCCTCTGCAATCTTGTCTGTCTCCCCTAGCATAAGCTTATTCATTCATTTTTTACTTCAGAACTCATCCTTGGCTTCTTTGAATATCAAATTGATTTGATTCAGAGTAATTTGGGGACATAATTGTATTAATATTTATTCTTAGATCTCAAGATCCTTGCTTTTTGCATTGTCTTTTCTCAGTTCCAAAATTTTCTCAAGGCTTTTTGGTATTAATGAACATATCTCAATAAGAGCCTTGTTGTAGATATTTAAATATCTTACCGTTGCTTCCTCAAGTA
The DNA here is from genome assembly GCA_027924645.1 of Cunninghamia lanceolata. Taxonomy (NCBI): domain Eukaryota; kingdom Viridiplantae; phylum Streptophyta; class Pinopsida; order Cupressales; family Cupressaceae; genus Cunninghamia; species Cunninghamia lanceolata. The sequence continues at coordinate 3,782,845 of BSBN01000516.1, forward strand.
CTCTTTTGTCAACATCACTATATTCATCATAGAATTCTATCATTGGAGCCAAGTTTCCATCCACAGTAACTAATTTAATGATGTCATCTACTGAAAGGGTAGGTTTCTCTACGTATTCCTCTGTCTTTTGCCTCTTGCTTTCCCTTTTTCTTCCGGAGGGCATCTCCCTGGATATCTTGGCCGCTTTTGTGCCTGTGGCTTTTAGTTCTTTGATCTCAATGTCATAATCTATAGCTTCTTCTTCTTCTCTTGTGCTTTCATAGGTCCGAGATGCTTTTGTTTTCTTCCTTTTCTCCCTTTTTTCTGGATGATTTTTCTCTTCGTTCTTCAATCTCTGAATTTGCAGCTCAGAAGCTCTTCTATTTGTTTCCTTCAAAATGCAAAGTGGTTCAAATGCATGATTAAGTGACCTTTTATCCTTCACAAAACCTAATTTCACATTGTAATAAATGCACTGCCCTAACTTCATCTGGTTACTCTATTTCTTGAACTGTTCTTCATGAATTACTCTGCAAATTTTTCATATCAACATCTTTTCTTTTGGAAATCCTTTCAAAATTTTTGAAACAATTCAAAATGTCTTCTCTCATTGTGCCATATCTAGGCATCCACTTACTGACTAGGGGAATTTGATGGTCAATGCAACTCCCCCTGAGCTAGAACTCCTAATTTAATTCTCAGAGGAATTGTCAGCACCAGATTTCGGTGTGGATGCATCACCATTGTTTATTGTATCTTTCTTTACCCAAATCTTGTTCATTTCACTCTATATCTCATTCACATCAATTTTTCTTTTGCCTTTGTCTTGCCTTTGATCATCTGGTTCTCTGTTTACTGGACCTCTTCTTCCATTGTTCCTACTTCTGCAGAATCTTGTAATATGACCAAATTTATTGCAATTAAAGCACACAACATTTCCTTGCTTATAAAATTGATTTCCTCTTAATCTACACTGATTAGCCATGTGTCCAAACCCATTGCAAGAAAAATAGTAACCATTGAAAGAATTGTCAATTCCTCTATTGTTAGAGTTATTCATTATCATACTTCTGTATTCATTTGATCTATGACCATACCTCTTACACTTGAAGCATTGACCAGAGAAGGATGGACCATTTTGATTTACTCTGCTTCTGCATTGAGTAGCTCTATGACCAAATTTATTGCAATTGAAACAATTTCCATTGAATGATGGATATCTTTGAGCATTAGGCTATCTTACTAGAGGTTTTCTAGTTCTGTTTCTCTCATTCCTTGGTTGAAAATTTCTAGTTCTATTTCTCTGTCCGGATCCGGAGCTTTCAACTTTCTCATATCCAAGATTAGACTTCTCATCATCCTTTTTCTATCCTTCAATTAGTGCTTCAAGTTTACCTGAGCTTATCTTGAACTTCTCCTTATATTCATTTGTAACTTCTAGGTCATGTTTGAGAGTGATAATTTGTCTCTCAAGTTCTCTCTCATTGTCTCTACTTTTTTGTAGATTAGATTCTAGAAGACTAGCTATTCCATTCAGTCTACAGCATTCTTCAGTTCTCTCTTTTAGATTTTGATTAATCTGTTTTTCAGTTTTCTTCCTCTCTTCAATTTCCTTGGTTAGTCTTATCACCCTAGATTCCATCTTATGTTTTAGGACAACAACTTCTTTAGCTAACTTTTCAGATTCCTTTGTCTTCTCTTTCACAGCCTTCTCTTCATAATTATTTCCTAGTTGAGGAGGTTGCTCCTTCCCTTTTTCATTGGATTTGCTCAATTTTCTTTTTGAAACTTAATGAAGTCTTCAACCTTTTTGAGGTTTTCTTGTAGCTCTTGGACTTCTGCTATGGACTGCTCAAGATCTTCTAGGGAGAGATTAAGTTGCCCTTGAAGGTTATATTCATCCATTTTACTGCCTTCCCAGATCTTCCTTAAGATGTTAAACTTTTTCAAAGGAACCTTGCTCTAATACCAATTGTTGGAATTGGTCCAGACAACTGAGAGGGGGTGGGGTGAATCAGTTGTCACACAAAAACTTTTCTTCTTTTAATCAACTTATAATCGAATTAACCATTTCAACATCAATTAACAATACATGAGCAAAAATATAAATAACACACTTGACACCAAGATTTTTGATGTGGAAACCTAGTTAAGGGAGAAACCATGGTGGGAGTTAACCCACAAAGATTATACTCTATTAAAAGTATTACAAAGGGAATGCACATGCATTCAGGCTCACTACCTAGAGCTCGCTACTCAAAAGAAGGCTTATAGCCTACAAAAGGCTCACTGCCTATAGAAAGAAGGTTACAATAAAATTGAACTAATAATTAGCATCTATCAATGCAAGGATTTAGTTCCGTTTAAGCTCAAAATACTGGCTTGGTACACTTCATCTTCACTCTGCCCTTTTTACTATTCCGCTAATATCTAGATCTTGGATCTTTGCTCTTCTCACACTTATTCCATATTTGCATCACACACACACACACACCAAATTCATTCAAATCCATCAGGTATATATATCCGCATCTTGATCTTCAATCACTTTTCAATCAGCTTCAAGAACACTTAGAACTTTATTGAATACTTTGCTTGTTAGCTAGATCCATGCATAACTTGAGACACGGACCAAAACTTGCACTCACAAATCATCAACCAGGTCGGCCACTATCACTAGTCATCACTAATTGTCCAATCAACAAATTCTATACATCCGAAACCAAGATCATTTACAAGGTCGGTCTGTTCTTCTTCTGTCTGCTCTGTCAAATTGTTAACCTGATACTCAGAAGCTAATAAATTTTGAATCCTTTATCACTGGAGGCTAAAACTCTAGATTTAGATTGTCTTGATAGTGCTTATGACTACCTCAGATCCACAGCAAGTTAAGACTTTCCACCAGAGAGATCTAGACCAAGATACCGGACCCTATCATCTGCTCTGTTTCTGACTACCCAGACTTAGATAAATCTTCAATCTAATTTCTAGTATGAGCAAATTATGAAATGTGGATGTGTTGTAGAGACTTAGTTTCTATCAATGACAACACTTGTCATGCCTAGCAATATATCTTGCTAACAATAAATGACTAGCAATAAACTACTAATGGTCACATGACCATGTTTGGCCATTTATAAGCAGTTTTTTTAGTAATATATTGTTGTTTCTGTACAAGTGCTTGTATCCTTGACCTTACAAGAGTATCAAGGGTCATCCAAGGAGACCTAAACAAACATTTAACACCACACAAGGGAACACAACACAACAACATATATATCTATGAGGAGGCCAAACTTGCAAGCATCTTGGAGAGGTGCTCCATCAAGTGTGGTGGAATGGTTGAGGAATTCATGCTTGTTTGATTTTCAAAATAGTCATACAGTGCTTGATTCACAAGATTTTGTATGATTGAAGTCTTTTGATGCTTGCGGGGAGGTGAATCATTACCTTTTTCATTGAATTTTGATGACTCGTGCCTTTCTCTTTTTCTTTATTTTGCTTTCTTATTCTACTTCGCTTGGTGAATGAGCGTTTCACAATGAAATGGGATTCTTTTCATCATTATAACTTTCTTTTCCTTATTGTGTTTACATGTAGTCTGTCCCATTTGCGTAACTTGTGCATTTTGGTTGTCTCCTGATCCTTGAAGGGATAATTGAGGAGGAACCTCAATGTAGACACCCTTTTCTCGTGGATAGGGTGGATCTTTGAAATTATGGCAATTTTCATTTTCCACCTTATCTAGTTCTATCATGCCAACTATTTCATCAAATTTGAGAACTTTAACTTCAAGCTCTATTTCATTTTGTTGTTTCACCATGTTGTGGACATTATGCTTAGGAAAAGGATTAGTGAAATTTTCTAGATTTTAATTCAGAGGAGAAATCAACTTATTTCCATTGTCATTCACACCAGTCACGCATATTATGTTAGAATCAATGAGGTATTGAATTTCATGTTTAAGATGCATACATCTTTCAGTGTCATGTCCTGCTGAGTGGTGATACTGACAAAAGGCATTAGCATCAAATGAAGGTCCTTACATCTTGCTACTATCTAGTGGACGAGTAGGGGGAATCTTCAAAATATTGTTGGTTACTGCTTGAATTATTATTGAATGAAGAGAATCTGATAATTGAGTGAATTGTCACTGTTACTACCTGAATTTGAATGGTGTCTGATTTGAAATGGCTGCCACTTGTGATTGAAAGTTGTTCGACTATTGCCCATTGATCTTGATGAAACTCTTGTTATGTTTCTTGAATGATTGTTGAGATGTTCCAATTTTAGATTGACCAATTAGAGTTGATGAGTTATGATTCTTATAATAACTAGTCAAAAGTTGATAGTCACGGAGAGTTGTAAATAGATGTTGAAAAGAACTATACTTCATCAAAAATATCTTATCACATATGTTCGGTTGTAGATTCGTAATGAATACTTTTTGATCATCCTCATCTATAATGGGATATTGTATTTGTACAAAGAGAGCTTGATATTGAATAATGTATTCTGTTAATTTCTCTTTCAGATATTGTTTACAATGGACCAAGTCAATTAATGAGATAGGAGGTCCAATGTTTTCTTGGAAATATTACAAGAATTGATCAACTAGCCATGTGAATGAATGTATTGAATTAGGATGTAAAGAGAAAAAACATTCCAAAGCTGTATCTTTGAGAGATCATGGAAAGAGTTTTGCTAACAATGCCTTGTCAAAGAAGAAATCACTACACATTGTTGTGAATGCTGCCACATGATTGTTAGGATCACCTTTTCCACTATACTTTTCAAAATGGGGAATCTCAAATTTATCAAGCATTTGAGCTCTTAAGATTGTGTAAGATAAAGGACTGCAAGCATGATATGTTGGTATATTGGGTTTAATGAAGCATTGGTCATATTTGCTACTTTTTTTTTGCAAGGATGTCATACTTTGCAAAAGTTGGTTTAGGATTGCATCATTAGATGATGTGGTTTGCATATTGGAGAAAAACATATTTAATGGTGCAGTCATGGAAGTGAAGGGTGGTTAAGAATAGTTATTCATGGGTATGGACACATGGGGTAATGTGTTTTGATAATTATAATGTATGGATATGTAATTGTTTCCATTAGATGTTCCCAATCTAGTGGTGGCATTACCACAAGCCTATGTAGTGGTAGTGAGAATTGATGATGTAAAAGTGGATATTCCTGTAGTCAGCATGGGTGCTGATACTTGTGTCCCTATTTGATTCGATGATGACACATTGTTATGATATTCATGCAATTAAATGCTGAAATAATGTTGTTATCCACTATGTGGGCTATTCCACAGAGCATGTCAACACCTTTTTGTCCTTCTTGTAATAATCCTCTTATACCTTCAACAAGAGGTACCACTTCTTGAGCTAGATGTTAAGTTCCCACAAATTCTTGAAAATTAGCTAGTGCTTTGTCTAGTTTCTTGATTTGAGCTTCAAGTACATGTACAACTATGTCAATTATGTCTTGAGAGTCATGAAATGTTTGTTCTTCTGACATGTTGGTGTTGGTGATATTTTGCAAAGATGTTGATTCACCTTTTGTAAAATAGTTGAGTAGTGGATTTTTTTATGTTTGTACATCATTGCTATTGAAAGCACTAGAACCCATCAATCTACAACTTCTTCTTACCAAGGTTTTGGTGTTAGGGCAGTGGGTTACAAAACTCATACAAAATTTTATAACACTCAATTAACTAACTAAAGAAACTATCAATGAGATTATGAATATTAAAATATGCACTTTTTTCAAAATTATGCAAGATTTTCAAATGTATAATGAGAAATATGCCATAAATCAATGTAAGATCTAATTTGAACAATGAGAAAGATGCAAATGCTTGAAGTTATGGGTTCACCAAAATGTTTAGTATGTGTTATGTAGAAAAAAAGGGATGTTGAATGAGGTTGATAGTTTGATTAGATCCTACTTTCACTACATACATTCAAGGACATTAAACCAAGTTGAATCATAACTTTTACAAGAGGAATCAACTACAGGTTTGGTGTCACTTGGAATGATAAGGAGATTTGAAATTTATTGACTAATTTGTTAAACCCTAATCTAATTAGGCCTAAAACCTTAATTATGAAAAATCGTAAGCAAATGAATGAATCTTGACAAATGCTCACACATGAAGGAACTAAATGCAGATTAGAAACATACCATAATTTGAATTTTGAAAAGTGGAAACCTCAGGGATGAAAGAGCGGGCACCAATGTCCAAGGTAGTACATTTTTTGAGGGCTTTGGGTCAAAATGTGCTTCAGACTGTAACCTGCTCAGATATTCCTGATAATGCTAAACTAGAGGAAAAAAGAGCGGGTGCCCTTATCCAATTAGGGATATTTTCAGTCATTTTCTTCAGATCTAGAATCTTTATGCTCTGCATTGACCTCCTATAACTCCTCTCCACAAGATCCAACACCAGTAACTTGCAATCACAAGAAAGGGGTTGGGGGTTGTGGTGTTTAGGAGCTTACCTTGGTCAAGCCATGGAATGGCATTCAAGCCTTTCAACACTGTTATTAGATAGAGTGCGTGTCCTTGGTGGATAGAGGCAAAAGAAAATGATATGATAAATTGATTGAAACACAAAATAGATGTCACCTCAGAGGTGAAGCTCTCATGGGGAGATGAAGATCTTTGAAGCCATGAGGAGATGGATTGATGAAGACAAATTTGCAATAAACAAGTACAAACACAACACAATACTACTCTACAACACAATGAAAGCCTTGAGTATCCTTAGCATAAGATCATAAGTTCACCTTATCCATCTAGGTGTAAAATGAAGTCCTAAACATGTTTATATATGAATTCCCGCTAAACATTCATAATTCAAATTGAATAAACTGACAAAGGGAAACCTTTTAACGGTCACTTTGCAGAAATTTAAAATTTGGGTCCCGACAAAATAGGTCTGGACTAGGGCATGGGCACCCAAGTCCAAGGTCCTATTTTGGGACTTGCTTAAGCTCAAGAGTGTCTGCTAAGTCCCATTTGACATGGGTTTTGAGGGATTTTTCTTTGGGATTCATTTTTAACATGCATGATTAAATCTAAAGGACCTGGGAGCTAAACTTAGGAGATAAAAGTCTTAGGGGGACATTTTACGACATAACATTTAGCCTCCACTTTAATATATGTATGATCTTATGACCCATACATGCATTAAAGTATGGTTGAAAACACATCAAACATGCTAGACACTTGAAGCTAAGGCATACACCAAGATTGAGGAACTATTTATAGCCCCTAGTCTCAGGTAGGCACTAGAAGACACATCATAGACATGTAAAACACAATGAAGATAGTAGGAAGCACACAAGACATGGAGAAGACAATATTGAAGACATGCAAAATATGATGAATACATTGATATAGCATTTTCATAACATCTTGACATATGAAATGAAATCCTAAAAAGCACATAAAATAAAATTGAAAGTGTAGGGGGAACTCATTGCCACACCCTTTACACTACACACAGGGGAAAAAATGCCATACAAAACCCAAGTGTAGGAGGGACTCATCACCACACCCTTTACACTACACACGAGGGAAAACACGCCATACAAAACCAAAGTGTAGGGGGGACTCATCACCACACCTTTTACACTACACATGGGGGAAGACACATGGAAGGCGCACAAAATACACGAGTGTTGTATAGCATGCCATAGACATACTCTACATCTTAAACATGACAAACACAGGCACTGGAAAGAGCTTATTGCTACATCTCACCATCTCAAACACACTACAAACACACCTGACGGTTTGGCTTATGCTACAACAACCACCAAAAACATGCTTAAGGGAGGATAGTCTCAAGATCCAACCCCACCTCCACAGAGGACTTTTGTAATAAAAGGATGCATGCTAGCTCAAGAGATACACCATCCCACCTTCCGTAGAAGGGATTTTGAATAAAAGGATACACACTAGCTCAAGAGATACATTATCCCGCCTCGTGCAGAGGGCTTCTTGATAAAAGGATATGTTGTCCCACCTCACGGAGAGGGATTTTTGATTGAAATTTAAATAAAGATGTGCACTCACATCAAAGATACAACATCTTGCCTCACAGAGAGGGCTTACAAACACGCTTCGTTATTACCAAAATCATCAGACAAATATCATTATATATGCCCCCACCTTAAGGTGGTTGATATCATCTACTGATATCAAGCACATTAAGGTAGAGAGAAGACACTCAAGGAAACAAGAGCTTTCCCAAAGTCCATGACCCCAAGGTGACATGTGCTCATGATTGCCAAATGTTCCCACAAACACATTGATAAGATATGCTAAGATAAACAAGAAGATGGTTAGAAATATTACTCTAAGATAACCAAAGCAATTAATTAAAGCTATGCATGAAGATAGTCACATCAAGGACCAATGCTATACTATGGGTTTGGAGCTAAATATAACCATTGGCCTATACTACAGGTACCTCGAAACTGAGTGCAACAAGGTGAGATACCAATCAAAGTGTACAAGAGTACATTGAGTGGATTGTAAAATGTTAGTCACAATAAATTCCACAAGATGATACATCACACAGAGTAATTCTACTAGTCAAGCATCATATATATACATATCAACCCTATCTTCATATATGGACTAGGTCCATTTTTGCTTACTCGCTGAAGGGACACATGATCCATATTGGTATTTATTTGTTTTTGTCATCTACCAACTAGGTAGAATCACTGAAGAAGGTGAACAATACAAATGAGAGAGGAGAACAAGGGCCTTAGGAACACTATGTAGGAGGATGCGCCCAGGTCATCAACCACAATGCTATGTCCCTAAGGCATGACACACAACAATAAAATAGAGGAGAGGAAAGATAGAAGAATGATGAAACAAATAGAAGAATGGTCACAATAGAGGTGATCTCCCAGTATCCTTGAGCTTACAAGAGTACCAAGGGTCATCCATGGAGTCCTAAACAACACTTAACACATCACGGGGGAACACAAAGCATAAGAGAAGGTCATATAAGTGAGAAAAAGTATGCTACAACAAAGGTGACCAACAAGGTTAGAAATACTTACCTATGTATACAACCAAACTAGCAGTTGTCGTTGAGCAAGTCATCTTCCTCCCAATCTCAAATGCATGATGAAAGGGGAACATAAGGTACAATTTCTTGACTAAAGTTATCATCCTTTACTTATTCAACCTTAGGCTCTTCTTTGTTTGATTCAATGTTAAATGGTGAAATGTTCTCTTGTTGTAGTGGTGTATTATTTCAAGCCGAGGCTTGTCTTTTCTTCCTTCTTTCTCTTGCTTGTCTATTTCTTTGTTGTTTATTAGTGATGTTTTCAAAAGGAATCTCCTATTTTTCTATAATTTTTGACATCTTAGAAGAAGAAGAAAGCATATGATTATTTCTTAATGGTGCATTGCTTTATTTTCTATGGGTAGCACCCAATCCTTGTAAGGATGTTAGAGGAGGAAACTTAGCATAAAGTCCCTTACCTTTTAGTCTAGGGGTTCTTCTAATGTAGGTCATTCTCTATTTGTTGTTTGTTGAATATGGGGTCTGACCATTTTTTATAGTACTTGTGTTTTGTAACATCAATATCCCAAGAAAGTTTGGTATGTTTGTGGTTCAGGTTCTTCAGTAGGTTCAAGCCAAAAGTAATCAAGGATGACGTTCTTCTTCATAACCATAGGATGCCATCGACTATGGGTCTGAATAGTTCATATAGACCCATGGTGAGGAAATTTTAAGCATTGATGAAGTGTTGAAGGGATAGATTTCATAACCTTGAGCCATGGGTGGCCTAGTTCATATAGGTTAGATGTAGGGATGATAACAAATGATTGTTCTAAAGCTTTGTCAGGAACCTGGATCATTAAAGTAATCTTTCCTAAAGCTGGGAGGAAAGCTCCATTATGTGTTTTTATCATCATGTCTATAGGCTCATAAGTTTCCTAGATCAATTTATGTGAATAAAGGAACTCTTCCGTAGCAATGTTAGTCATGCAATTTGGATCAATAAGGGCTCCTCTTACTGGAGTCCCCATTATGTTAATGGTAATGTAAAGAGGACCTTCAATGTCTCCCACTATTTTATCTCTTGGGGAAAATGTTATTTCAGGTTCAGGGGTCTTCCTTTTCTTATCAAATTAGGGATAGACCATAGTGTTGTTTTGATGATGAGAGGCCATAGATGTGAGACTATTTCACACTAACACACTTGTTTGAGGGAAATGGGTACTAAAAGACACACAAAGTCCATAGAAAACATGATGGATAGAGGAAAGAGATTCTACAAAACAAGGAAAAATAAATTTTTTTAAAGGTTTTGATCAAGAAAGTGTGAACAAAGTGTATAAACACCTAGTGTTGAAATACACAATGTGTATTTCAAAAATATGCCAATTTTCACAAAATGCTATGAATTGATGCAAAATTTTCAAATGAACAATGGATGTATGTTTGATAATGAATGCAATATCTGAAATGAATGATGTTTATGACAAATGCAATGAAATAAAGAAAAACTATGCTTTCTTATGCACCTAAAATGCTTAATTTTTCACTTTTTTCAATATAAATACACAAAAAATGATAAAATTTATGCACACTGATGGATGAATGAAATGTAATATGATTTAATGTGTAATATAACTCAGATCATATTTAAAAATTATGCCAAAATTCTACAATGCTCAATGCAAAGTCAAATTTAAGGCAAGATGAATGCATATGCTTATTTTTTTTGAAATACACAATGTGTAAATGCAAAATTTGAAATGTAGATGCAAAAACACACAATGATGAAACAATATAGTCCAAAATTAGATTTGAATGAGTGTGAAAATGAGTAATAAAATATGAAATAAGATTTTAATTACAAACCCTAGCTTTTGAAATTACTAGGTTATATGAAAAATGCAAAATTTCAATCAAAACCCTAGCAAATGAGAGATGCAAATGCAAGGTAAATGATCATGAAAATATGAAAAGATAAAATTTATCTAAGATCTGATGTAAATATTAGAAAATTAAATGTTTTCAATAATATGCAAGGAAAATAATGCAAATTATGTCTAAATGCAAGCCAAAAATGCCTTTTTTTTTTAAATTTTCAATTTTTATGCAAGATTTTCAAATGTATGATGATGACAATGATATATATGAATGAAAATATGATGTACAACACTTGAAAAGGTGAAAAATTAAGAAAAAACATGGGTTCACCAAAATGTTATGTAGAAAAAGAGGAATGTTGAATGAGGTTGATAGTTTGATTAGATCCTTCTTTCACTACATAGATTCAAGGACATTAAATTGAGTTGAATCACAAATTTTTCAAGAAGACTCAGCTACAGGTTTGGTATCACTTGGAATGATAAGGAAATTTGGAATTTATTGATTAATTTGTTAAACCCTAATCTAATTAGGCCTAAAACCCTAATTATGAAAAATTGTAAGCAAACAGATGAATCCCGACAAATGTTTGCACAAGAAGTGACTAAATGTAGATTAGAAACATACCATAATTTGAATTTTACAAAGTGGAAACTTTAGGGATGAAAGAGAGGGCACCACTGTCCAAGGTAGTGCTTTTTCTGAGGGCTTTGGGTCAAAATGTGCTTCAGACTGTAACTTGCTCAGAGATTCCTGAGAACACTAAACTAGAGGAAAAAAGAGCAGGTGCTGTTGTCCAATTAGGGATATTTTCAACCATTTTCTTCAAATATTGAATCTTTATGCTCTGTACTGACCTCCTGTAACTCCTCTCTGCAAGATTTGACACCTGTAACCTGCAATCACAAGAGAGGGGTTGGGGGTTGTGGTGTTTAGGAGCTTGCCTCAGTCAAGCCCCAGAATCGAATTCAATCCTTCCAACATCATTGTTAGATAGAGTGTGTTTCCATGATGGACAAAGGCAAAAGCAAATGATATGATAAATTGATTGAAACACAAAATATATGTCACCTCAGAGGTGAAGCTCTCACGGGGAGATGAAGATCTTTCACACCATGAGGAGATGGATTAATGAAGACAAATCTGCAACAAACAAGTACAAACACAACACAATACTACTCTGCAACACAATGAAAGCCTTGAGTATCCTTAGCATAAGATCATAAGTTCTCCTTATCCATCTAGGTGTAAAATGAAGTCCTAAACATATTTATATATGCATTCCTGCTAAACATTTGTAATTCAAATTGAATAGGCTGACAAAGGGAAACCTTTTAACAGTCACTTTACAGACATTTAAAATTTGGGTCCTAACAAAATAAGTTTGGAATAGGGCACAGACACCCAAGTCTAGGGTCCTATTTTGGGACTTGCTTAAGCTCAAGAGTGTCTCCTAAGTCCAATTTGACATGGGTTTCAGGGGATTTTGCTCCGGGATTCATTTTTAACATGCATAATTAAATCTCAAGGACCTGGAAGCTAAACTTAGGAGGTAAAAGTCCTAGGAGGACATTTTATGACATAAAAATATGTAAAAAGAGAATGATAACCACTAGAATGTAAACTAGATCAAACCATTTTCCATATAACATTCAAGGATAAAGCCAACCCAAATCACTACCAAATAAAGGTAGACTCAACTGCTGACCTTATGCTCATGTATTCAAATTTAACTTAGTCTTTTCCTCTCACCCTAGGTTAACAATGCATGAAACCCTAGTTCTACAATGATCTGCTTATAACATATAAAATATATAATAAACTTATAAACTAAATGTACAGGGATGACCATAGGAATGATAGAACCTATCTCCAGAAAGTAGAGGTGTCAGAGGACCTCGATGGGACCACCCAGGTCTTGAGTAGAAGAATTTTCTAGAGGTGTAAACTAGAAAGATACTCTAAATGATGTCCTGATGACAAATCTAAAAAAAAAGGAAGAAGGACATGGGCGGTACCGCTCAAGTCCTTGGTGAGAGAAAAATTTGATACTATTTTCAAATCCTGAAACCCTGATCTGTACCTAGTCTTCCTGTAGCTATGTATTTTCTAGATCTCACTCCTGTAACTTGCACACAAGAAGATAAGAAGGGGTTTGGGGGTTATGGTGTTTAAGGACTTGCCTTAGTCAAATCTTGCAATAGCATTCAAGCTTCCCAACATTGTTGATTGATAAATAGTATGTGCCCTCATGGGGGCAAAGGATGAAAATAAAGATGATATGATGATTCAAATGATGATAAACAAAAAATGATATCATCTATGTAATGAACCCTTATAATGATGAAGATCCTTCAAATCATAAGGAAGAATAGATTATAGCTCCATATCTGCAATAACAACACAATAACAATACACAAAACTGCTCTAGAATCACAATGAATGTTCTTGCTTTCTTCACTTCAAGATCTCAAGTTATGCTTTTTCCAACCTAGTTGATAATGAGTTCAAAAACACACTTATATATGCTTTCCCACTTACAATCATAAATTCAAACCAAAAGAGCTCACAAAGAGAAACCTCTAGATAGGTGTTATGCCAACATGCCCTTAAATTAGTCCTGACCTAAAAGAAGGGACATGGGTAAGCTAAATCAAGGCACCTATATTCCTTTAGCCTTGTTTACATCCAGCATAAGCTAAATCAAGGCACCTATATTCCAATTCCAGCTCGATGCAGGCAATTTTGCATTAGGAGAAACATTTAGAATGTATAATGCAATCAAGGTGACCTAGGAGCTAAACAAGGAGATAAAAAGACACATGGACACTTTTCACTCCATAACAAGATGTTACACCAAATGATTAACCTATTCAAAATACATAAAATTTACCAAATTATTAAGATGAACAACATATAAGAATTGATAAAAAATAACCAAATAAATTAAATTTACCTAACAAACAAAATTTGTCATTGAAAATGTTGGTGTTCCCAATCGATTGCTTGATTATCCCTATAAGGTAGCTATCGTCAATACTCAGGACTCTTAGACCAGTGGCCAACGAACATGAGAATTGCTTGTTCTCCCCTACACTTTAGGCTCTACTAGACCTAGGGGGTATCCCTTATCACAATATCTGAAATATCTTGTCTAAGTACAATGAGATATTGGTTTAAGCAGAATGTTCTCACTTTTGTATTGAGGTTTGAAAGATCCTACTTCAGATTAGCTAAATCCTCAACATATATCTATTTTAGAACTCTAAGAACATGGAACAACTTGAAGACATTATACAAAAATAGAAAAAGGTCTTGTCTTTTTGATTTTAGAGTTTATAGATGCTTGGACTTTAAAGATATCCTCAGATTGGTGCCTATTCAGGGTAACAGAGTCAAACCCTACATGCAATAGCTTTTCCCATGACACCAAAACTTCATATCTAGAGGGTAAATAAAATCACTACTGCCTTACAACAATGAGCCCAAGAAAGAGCATTATCTATGACTCTTCTTCACTAATGCCTCAATACAACACACTTCCCCTTATATATGATCTAAAGTAATTTTAATCCATTCCTTGAATAGATGCAACAAATCAGATATACAATATAGCAAATGTATATTGATGAGTTCATAAACCCTTAGCAACTTCACTCAAAAGGAAAACATTCATATCCATGGAGACAATCACAAATAACACACACATCGAGTGTTTCTCATATGATTCAATCTAAATAGAAAATTGCCATGTAAAAAACAAGTAATCTCACAAGCAAAAATATGACCTGCAACTCAGAAGTACTCCTTTCTTATTGGAGTTTGTCAAAATCACAAGGCTTTACAATTGATTTTCAGAGTATTCTCTTCTACTGATATGCTATTACAATCCAGATTCTAGATACAAAGCATAGTATGAATTTTTCCTTATATAGGAAAAGTACAAAAGTATGTCAGCGTAGCCCCCTATAAATATTTTTAGAAAATTTGACAATTACATCACAAAAATAGTTTTGGAGCTTGTGCTTATTCAATATTCATATTACAATTCAATTACAATCAGATGTTTGCTAACATAATCCTCCAATGCTGATGCTTGATCCATTTGCATAGGCCAAAAATATAGTACCACTAGAAAACTGCCAAAAATAGATCACCTTTGAAAACCGATGATCGATTGAAAGCTAACTAGCATCAATCACCTTCATACTTCTCTTCCCAAGCTCTATATTCCTTATCTTCCAACCATTGGAAATCTAAAACTTTTACCACCTTCTCATTGTGATTGACATACTGAGCATACAAAATTGCCTTTGATTCTTTACCAATACTATCACAGAGCTTCTCCAATGAAATGAGCTCATCCAAAATTGAATTCAAGGAACTTGTTTGCAACTCACCATCAACACATACTAGAGCAATCACCTTAGAGCCCACAACACTAAATTTTTCTTTCCATTGGTCTAATGTTTTGGCTTGACCCTGATCATCTTTAAAGTTGGGAATGTTGATAACTGAGAGGGGGGGTGAATTAGTTATCTTAATTATTTCAGCTTTCTGAACTTTCTTAATAATTAGTGCAGCATCAATTCAAACAAGCAAACATAACCATGAAATGGAAATACACATGACACAATATTTTTGATGTGGAAACCCTGTTAAGGGAGAAAACCATGGGGTGATTAACCCAAGATTGTATTCTCTGTTAGAAGAATAGAATTACAAAATGACACTTGCCAATTAGGGCTCACTGCCCGAGCACACTGCTCACAAGAGGCCCACTGCCTACAAGAGACTCACTATCTACAATTTATAAAGGGTGTAATATAATACTTGAACTGATAAGGAGCATCTACATATGTTGGAGTTCAGTTCCGGTTAAACTCAGTACACTGATCTACTGCACTTCATCCTTTCTCTTCCTTAGTGCTATTGTCCTTTCACATACCGGACCTACCTTAATGCTTTCACTCTGCTCTACTATTTTTCTTCGCACTTCTCCAAAAACCACGAAACCTTTCACAACTAAATCTATCTTGTATATATATCCACACAAGTGATTTCATCACCTTTCTAGTCGGCATCCGGAATAGTCAGTAACTCTGATCTGTCAGCTGAATCCTTGCTTACCAAGTAATGTGGATCAAGGATATACTTGTAGAAGTCATCAATCATGTTGGCCAATCATAACTTATGCCTTAAGAACCTTTACCAACATCAGTAACACATCCAGAATAATGTCTGATGTTCTACCAGTTAGTTCTTCCTCTGTCCACACTGCCAATCAGGAACCCGACACTCAAGTATTCATATCTTTTTCTTCATCTATAACCGGAGGCTAAATCCTTGGAATCTATCAGTCAAGGTAGTCCTCTTGACTTCCCCAAATCTGTACTTCACCAAGATACTTCCTCTGAGAGATTCGGAGCTCATTGTTAGACCTCGCCACATGCTTTGTTCTTGCTTACCGGATCACAATACTCTGCAATCTGCCTTCCAGTAGAGACTCATCATGTCCTACGGATGTGTGGGTTAACCTTTGTTGCCATCAATGACAACAATCATGAAGCTCCAATGTGTCTCTTGCCAACAGGGAAATACCTTCATGTTCATCTAATCAATGGATGTCACCTTCTCCTTTAACTGCTTCTCTAATTTGATCATGTAGGAGGCAACATCATGCAAAATCTCCATGGTTTTTGATACACCTTGTAATTCAAGGGCCTTGTTTGGATCAAATCTGGCTGTCTTGACCATCTACTTTATTGTAGCATTCCTTGGCATCCATTTATTCATAATCTCCTGCAGACTAGCTGAATTCTGCTCATGCTTGACCAAAGCCTAGTTTAAGTATGCAATTCCCTTATATACATCATCCACTTTTCCATTGATCTTAGTTAACTAGTGGTTAACTATATCAGACACAATTTTGTTGTATGCCTGCATTCTATCTCCCTTCAGAGACTCAACTAATCCTTTCAATTCTACAATTTCTACAAGCAAAGCATCTCTATCAAATGGAAAAGATTCACTTGATGAACTTGAAATGATAGGAACCGGGGTACTAGAAGATGCCAACTCTTTTTGTTACAAAGCTACCAAATTCATTAAATCATTTGCATATCTCTTCTACAACTCATTGAAGTCTTTTTACAACTTTAGGATTGTAGCCAGACTAAACATGGTTGTATCAACTACCAATGTTGCTGCATCTAGGGCTGGAGTGTCTGCGAACCTTTTCATAATTAGATTACCCCTAAGCTGATCAATGCTTTCTACCATATCTGGCTTACTTGTGTTGGGTGCCAAGGTCCAAATAGCTAATGTTTCAAAAGATGGATTGAAACCAAATCCAAAAACTTCTTCTACGTGCTCCTTAGTAGAGAAAACTACCTCATTTTGTTTCCTTATGGTTTCAAAGGTCAAAGCATTTTCCAAACTCTAATTTGGCAATAACAACATTCCACTCTCCATCACCATCTGTCTACCTTCTTCAGGAGTGATGTTGTCAAGCTTTAAATTAAATTCTAATAACACTTTGGTGGCCAAATCCTTCTCTTCTAATGGATCAACTCTTCTTCTTTCTTCTTCAAGCCTAGTTTGATGCACTACTTGTTTTCTTCTCAATATAAAATATTTGAACTCTTGATTTTTCACAAACTCATCATCTAGTAAAAACTTTTGGCAAGATAGTGCCCTTATGTCCCTAGTTTCATCATTTGCAACTTTCAGATAATCTATACTTTTGTTATGTGACATGGGTGGCACTATCATACCTATTTATTCCTTAGCATTTACCTCTATAGCTCCCACTTCTCCTAGAGTATATTCAACATCAACAATCTCCATTGGGGGTTTTCCTTTTTCTTGAAGATATTTTTTCCTCAAAGGTCTTTTGCCTCTTGCTTTGCTAACTATTTACCTCCTCAACATGTTGAGATGCTCCCTCCTTAGTATCTTCACTCCTTTCTCTGACATAGGTCTTTATCCTTACACCAGGGTCCCTATCTACTTTGGTAGGTCTCTATTCCTCAGGAATCATCAGTTCTTTTGCATGCTCCAACATTCTCCTAATTTTGACAATTCTATCCTTTTCTTCAGCGTAGGAGCTAGGAAATTAAGGATCCTTTTTAAGCTTTTCACTTTCTCCCTTGACAATTCTTTTCCATGTCTCAATTTTGTTTTCTAATTCTTCATATGTTAGAGAGTTCTTGACCACATCCTTGAGAAAGTTCATGTCATGAGGGAATACAAACTTTTTTACACTCAATCTAACTGAATTGATGAATCCTTCAGGGTCAAATTTCTCTCTAGCAACAACATAAGACAATCTAAAATTATTAAGAAAAGGATAAATTTGATCCAAACCTTCCTTGTTTGCTACTTGGAAGTCTAACCATTTCAAAGTAATAGGAAAAATGAGCCTTTCTTCTGACCCCTAAGATGGAACTTATCCACTTCATTCAATTGCCAAATAATCTCTAGATAGGCCAATCTCTTTGGGACATACACAAGAAACAAGTGTGGTCTCAAGGTGAAACCATAAACTTTGAAATATGCAGAGTATTGGTTCAAAAACGAATATCCCCAATTATACATCACTCCCAACCCAGGAGTTCTCTCACATGGCTTGAGAAAATCCTGTATTTCCTTTGGTATTCTTTCCCTGTGTTCACCTAGATATAATATCATCTTTTTGACAAAAATTCTTGGAAGATGATGAAATCTGAATTCTCATAGTTCTAATCCCATAGATAAGTCTAGCACTGAACTAGCAAGGGATTATTGTTGTCATCAAATCTTCTTAACTGCAGAGTTTTTTCCCATACTTCCCTAACAACATTTAAGAACATGTGGCACATAAGTGAATACCATTTAAATTCCAATTTTAGATTAGCCTTGAGGGCTATCATCTATTTGTGCATTCTGTCTACCAAGAAGGAAGCAAAATCAAACTCTACATTCATAATGTCATCTTGGATATCTATTGCCATAAACATCAAGTGTATAGGGATCTTTTCTTCTGCATCATCACTACTGATCTGACATAATGAATAGTATGTCTTAATGAAATACTCCTCAAAAGGTTTGATGCTGATTGGTTCTTTCTCAAAGAATCCCATTCCTCTACCACCAAAAGTCTTCACTCTATGACTTGGAACCTTAATAACCCTGTATACAACTTTGTGTGTCTCATGTACTTGTTTGAATTTGTCAAAATCTATGGCCTTATTTGTATCTCTATTCAAGCCAAATACTTCAGCAATGTATGACTTAGTAAATGCAATGATAGAGTTCCCACTTGCTGACAACACCCTCCTTATCTATACATCATATCTCTGTGCCACCAGCTTGACAAATTCTGCATCTATAAACATATTGGGCACTACAACCTTGTCCATGTCAAGGCACCAACAATTTCTCAATGGTGATCTTGCCATTCTCTTTCTATACCACTGCTCAAATAGGGACCACCCAGACAAGGGAACAACTGCATCCCTGATTCCACCAAGATTGTCTATGAAATTTTCATCTTTATTCTTTCCAACAAGGCTCATAGCCTTCTTAGATGAGCCAGGGTATTGAATTAACAAATCTTGCTCAAAACCCGTTCTTATTTTTGAAGGACCGGTCATTTCTATATATACGGGGTTTGAATGCAAGCTAGGGCTTGTTGAAGACACACTAACTACTACAATTTGCTTCAATTCCCTTAATGAATTCAAACTCTACGATAGATTTCAGAGCAATTTATGAAATTTAGAAGCAAATTGACAAGAAATTGATACTTTTGAACTTACATAGCTTCACAGATGAAAACCTTTGTTTTCCAACTCCTATCACAACATGCTCAATTCTCACAAGAAGTGTGATTGCAATAGAATGTACTCATTGCAATGATCAAATTGACATATTTATTTCACCAAAGGAGCAAGATTTGGACTCATTTTCATCATATTGCCATTATTGTTACATGAAGTCAGCCATTAAACCAACAAATAATTGTTCTCCACATTTGCATATTAGCCTTTGATGCGATTAGATCACGAGAGAATTAACAGTTCACATTTGAAATTACACCCTTGAAAAGAAGCTCACACAGTTGAGAATGACATAGACCAATGAAAAATCGCCAACCCACCAATGACTTGTCCATGTGTCACCTCATCATGGCAGTGCAAGCCCATAGGAGACCCACACTACTACCCATGCGCTCATGTACTAAATGCTAGCTTCAACATGCTAAGACAAGATCAGGTTCTGCCTTCCACATGGCACACCATCGTAACAATGCAAGGAATATTCCTTAACATCTTTTCGTAGTGCACTATCGTGGTCTAATAAGGAGCGAGCACATAGTGGGGAACCTGGCCAATAAGACTTTGGGCCCACCAACTTGGAATCAATGGTCGGCACATCATCACGACTTTGATAGATTTGACAAATCTAGAGCCCATGATGTCGTGACAGCCGTCGATCTATCTTTAAAAGATATGCACTCAGACTTAGGAAATATTAGACTTCATAGGAGGTTCCAGTTACTAGGCCTAAGGGGATAGTCTAGAATGGGACAACAAACATCGGGTTATGACTTAAAACACTAATGACCATCCATACCAAGTCAAATAAAAAAATATAATGCAGGAAAACACAATAGGCTTAAAGGGTTTAGGGTTCAAGATTTTTAATCACAAACTTAGCCATTAGCAAGGGTTTTAGACTAGAGAGCAAGAAAATAATGGGGGAGACTCCACTAGAAATCATCACCGAAAATTGTTTTTAAAACTTGTTTTTAATTGAAGTTCATAAAAATATTTTAAAATTAATGAGTGATAAATTTTTTGAACGCATCTGTAGAAGAAATGCTAATAAAATATAAACAATTTTTTTGAAATATTAATGAAATAAGATGTCAATTGTTTGCTAAATTAATCAGAAATATTGATTTTAGACTTGTAGAGTTTTGTTCTCCATTTTCCTTGATAGGTTAGTTTTAAGGCTATCTTTTTGCATTTATTTCCTATTCTTCTTTGGCACATTTCATTACCAAGTGAGGATGTCATCAAACTCATTTTTTCTTATTGGGTTCTATGCACATTGTAAAATTTTCAAATGCTCCATAGGTTTTGGTTTGGATGATATCAATGGAAACATCGCAAATAAGTCTAAGACATTGATTATGTTGAAGATCTAATGGTGGGCACAAAGTTTAGAAGTTGTTAATTCTAACACTTCTTTGTTGCATCATTGATCAACAGTGAATGTATCAACATAGGTGGGTCCCAGTTCGATGGGGTGAAAAGGAAAAGGTGTTGGAGGTTGTGGAACTATTGATCATTTTAGGTAAGATCTAACAGTGCACACAACATTTACATAGTTGCCAATCTGACAACTTGAAATCATTGCACCATTGTGTTGTGATGTTCACAACATGCCCCATTTTACCTGGAAGCAAAATGAGGACCCCCTACTTGCTTTTTATTTTGTGTGGGTTGGTTTGCTTGTTGGGTGGTATAGGCAAAATATCTTGGGTACTTGAAAGTCAAAATGAACATAATGCATAGATGAGGTCAGTGAAATCTGTATAAAAAATGAGTTAGGGTTGCCTTTTGAATGGATTGAAAATTCCTTGTATTTTAAGAGTTACAAATTTTTTGAGAAAATTCAATAGTTGGTAAATTCATATTTCATATACAAATTTTATTTGTATATGTTGAATGCATTGTTTTTATGTTCATTAGGTCAAAATATACATTCATATAATAAACCTATCTAGACCCGACGACATTTTATGATATGGGGTAAAAGGCTAAAGTCTGTAAACTTTGGTATAAGATATACAAATTCCAAAACATACATGCACGAACATCAGAAAATATCCAATTCAGTTCGTGGGCATGTGTATAACTAAACATTGGTCAAAGTATACATTCATATAAGGTGCATACCCAGACCCAGAAACTTATTCAATCAAACCTAGAAAACGTAAGTAAAAGATATGCATATTTGTATGCATAAAGGTTTGTATTTAACATACGGGATACAAAACCAGACTTCACAAGAAATGAAAACATTATGAAATATAGGTGGTGCCCGCATGGGTATAACAAAGAATGTATGCAAAAATTGAATGTATTAAATATACAAAGGAGGTATACAATCTTGGACCCGAAATTTAATCAAATCGAGCCCATAATGCATTAGTGCATAAACAAAAGGGAAAGGAGAAAGTCAAAGTCAAACATCCTCCTTATGTATGGCAATTTGTATGTATCTGAGATGCAAAAGGTACTACAGGTGGTTTCTATACAAAGTCGGAATCGAAAACAATTTCAATTCAATTCATAAACTGATGTCGTCTGGATTTGTATGTATGTTAGGATTGTATCCGATATACAAAAAGTGATATATGGGAAAGAAGATACAAAAGCGAAACTATGAGTAATTCTAATTCATTTTATAAACTGATGGGGTCTAGATTTGCATGTTTTTGTGTTTGTATTCGATATACAAAAGGGGTAATGTAGTAAAAAGGTATATACAAAATGGATTTGAAATTAATTCGGATTTATTCTATAATCAGGTAAGGTTTGTGTTTGTATGTTTTGCATTTGTATAGGAAATACATAGACATATGTCAGCATATACAAATGTAATGGTTTGAGCTACTGATTTAAATATGGTTTTTTATGTAGTTTTGTATGAGGGAAAGTGAAATAATTACAAAGGCAAAGGGAACTTGCAGTATTGAATCAAATCAGGACTAGGAGGTTGCGAAGGTAGAAAGAAGGTTTGCGGCAGAGAATGTCAACTAAGCAGATAATTTGAGGTTTCAAAAAGATTCTAAACAACATCCTTTATGCTCAACAGGGAATATGCTTCTCATATATTTTGGAGGGCCTTTTTTCTTCAACATTAATTCTGCAGATTGAATGTGGACGGTTGATTGATCAAATTTTGTAACCGTATTGGGGGGATGTAGATCTATATAATGGGCCCTGCTGCTTGTAGTTGACACACAGGAATACATGAAAGTATTAAAAGGTATACATAGTATGCAAGAGAGGTGACTAGAGAATAGTACATTGAGCATAGTTGTAGATAGAAGTTTGCCTATTGTCTACAGTGAGGAGTATGTGGAATGTCCTGTCTTCTTTCTACATCTATAGAAAGTGTCTGTAAGTGTTGATTTTATTTCTGATTCATTCAAGAGATTTTAAAGTCATAAAGATATGGTAAAATTGAAATGGCTGGCATATATTAATGAATACAAACATCAACTTTCTGCATCTCTTCCAGAGTGTTAATTGCTTCAGGTATTCTTAATGTAATTTCCCTTGAAGATTGCAATTCCATATGTTGATTTGTGAAATTGCTCAAAATTTGCATGTGAGAATTTAACTACTTTTGGATCGATCATGATAAGTAGACTTATACGCGTGAGTAACAGAGAATTGTATGGTAGTTTAACGTGTTTCTGAACCTTATCTTTTCTATCTTTTCTCCAAAAATCTTTAAATAATTAGCATGCACGCAATTATCTAAAGGAAATTGCTATTGATTCGCATAAATAATGGTGAATTATAAAGATCTTAGTAGTTTTCATATAAATTTGAGATATAAAGTGAGTTTTATCCATATTCATGCAAAGCTTTGTAGTAAAATGGTAAATACATGGAAAGGATCACTAATCATAGTGTAATTTGTAGTTATTTACAGAATAGAAGTAAAAATAGTCAGTACACATCTCTTAAATCATGTAAGACCCCTTGAACAAATAGCTTCACAATGAACACTGAATGAGTCCAACACAACCATGACTTGGTTACCATAGACTTGGACTTGAGAAGTATTTTCTGATATTTCTCCATATTCTTCAAGATAGATTAAGTTCTTTGTGAATTTAGCTCTTGTTGTGCATGTGTAAAAGCATACATCAACACATTGGATGGATCATATTGAGTTCATAGGAAGGTGGGTCTTAGGTTTGATTATCCTTTGAAGAGAGTATTACATGCTATGCATCATCATGATGCTCCTCCAAAGTATGTTCTTCATAGAGATAACAAGATTGACACATGTTTTTGTTGTGCCATTGGTTGAAAGAGGTTAGGTACAATAAAGAAAATCACTTGGATCTATTGGATGTGATTCATAGAGATACTCATTAGATGGCAAGGATTACCCAAGCATTTAAGAAAGAAGTGATTTCCAACTTCATCATCTTGAACTGATGTTCTGAGTGCCATTCTATTTAAACAATGCTATTTTTAGCATGCACTTTCAAAATTGTACTAGATTTGGTGCTCTTTTTGAAATGTAAATGGTATAAATATCTATGGTATGCTTGGTATTAGGATCTTTTATCCAAGAACAATTTTTTTAAAAAGAGAACCATATTTTTTGTTCTTTGGGCCTTCAAGGTAGATGGTGTTGTTATATGGAGCCTAATCAGAATCGGAGGTTAAATTTTCCCCACTTTTATCGGCGTGGTTTCCCCCCAAATTATTTAACGGGGGTTTGGGGGCAGCGCCCCTTGCGGGGTCTAGGGGCAGCATCCCTTGCGCACTCCCTGTCGCGATACAAGGCAGGGTCAAGGGGGAGCACCCCTAAAACCTCAAACATTTTTTTATTATTTTATAAAGGTGTCAGCAGTTATTTTTCTATTGGCCGACATAAAAAACCCTATTTTGTAACTGACATAAGTCTTGATAAAAACAAGTTAGAGTTAGGGTTTCTGTTGATATTGTATTGTAGCATTTGTAGCGGTATTGAGTTGTAGGGAATGCTGGTTGTAATCAGTTTGATTTACTGGATAATAATATTAGTCTCTCCATTGATGGATGTAGCCTGAATTTGGGTGAACCATGTTAACATTGTCTCTCGCTGTTATTATTTCTGTGTATTTTTTCATTCCTCTGTTTAATCTTTATTTGCATTTAATTGATATCTTCTCTTAGCTAACCCTAACAAGTGGTATTAGAGTGGGTTGTGTTTGATTATCATCTACAAGAAGGTCTCACGGTTGAGTGGGAGTCTCATGGTTAAGTGGGAGCAATGGTGGACAAGGGTAAATTGAAGGTACATAAATTCAATGGGTAGAACTATCAGTTATGGAAGATGCAGATGGAGGATTATCTCTATTAGAAAGATTTATGGAGGCCATTGGAAGGAATAGCCAAGAAACCAACAACAATGACTGATGAAGATTGGGAACTTCTAGACAGAAAGGCACTAGGAACCATTTAGTTATGCCTGACACCATCTGTGGCATTTAATATAACAGAAGCGGAGACAACAAATGAACTAATGAAAGCTTTGGCTTAATTGTATGAAAAACACTTAGCCTCAAATAAGGTATTTCTCATGAAGCATTTGTTTAATCTAAAAATGATTGAATGTGGATCTATGATAGATCATTTAAATGAGTTTGATATGATTACTAGTCAGTTAACTTCTGTAAAAGTGAAATTTGATGAAGAGGTGAGGGCTCTCTTGGTTTTATGTTCTTTTCCAGTAAGCTGGAATAGCTTGGTAATGGTTGTAAGTAACTTTGTCTCTAGTTCAAATACTTTGAAATTTGATGATGTTGTTGGTGTTATCCTTAGCAAGGAAATGCGAAAGAAAATCTTAGGAGGATCCACATTAGGTAATGTTTTGAATGTAGAAAGAAGGGGTAGATCAAAGGAGAGAGGAAAAGGTTCTAGAGGTCATGGGAAGTCACGAGGAAAATCAAAGGACAAGAGGTTCCAATCTAGAGGACAAAAGAATTGTTGGTAGTGTGGGAAACTAGGTCATCTGAAGAAAGATTGCTGGTCTCGGAAGAATAAAGAAGGAGACAAACAAGAAGGCAATAAGGAGGCAAATGTGGTAAGTAATAAATCTGAAGATGAAGCTTTGATTCTTCCCCTAGATAATGCTGATGATTCATGGGTTTTAGATTCAAGGGCCTTATTTCATGCTACACCCCATAGAAGTTATTTTCTTGATTATGTCTAAGGGGATTTTGGGCTGGTTTATTTGGGAGATAATGAACCCTGTCAGATTGTTGGAAAGGGGAGAATCAAAATGAAGTTGCAGAATGAGAATCATTTGCTACTACAAGAGGTAAGGCACATTCCAAGGCCAAGTAGGAATTTAAATTTAGCAAGGCAGCTAGGTGATGAAGGTTGCACAGTTACTTTTAATGATAAAACTTGGAAGGTTTCAAGAGGTACCTTAATAGTAGAAAAAGGTGTGAAAGTAGGCACCTTATATCTTTGTATAGGTCATATTGTTCCTTCTACTTTAGTTATTGCAGAGAAAAAACAAGCAGGTTTAGGAACAGTTGATGTGGGTTCACAGGAAGAGATTGAAATAGTTGCTACAGGTTCTGAGACAACACTATGGCATAACAGACTTGGGCATATGAGTGAAAAAGGTATGAAGGTAATTCATTCTAAGAAAGTTTTACCAGGTTTAAAATGTATTAATATGGATTTCTATGAAAATTATGTGTATGGCAAACAAAAGAGAGTTAGTTTTCTCAAGGATGGGAAGTAAAAGAAAGATGAAAAGTTAGAGCTTGTGTATACAGATGTATGAGGACTGGCTCAGGTATCTTCTTTTGGTGGCTCTTGGTATTATGTTACATTCATAGATGATGCAACTAGGAAGGTTTGGATTTATTTCCTTAGGTAGAAATCTGATGTATTTGAAACATTTAAGAAATGGAGAAGTTTGGTTAAGAATGAGATGAGTAAAAGATTAAAATGTCTCAGATCTAATAATGGTGGTGAGTATTGCAGCAAAGAATTTGAGGATTATTGTTCCCTTAATGGAATTCGTAGGCAGAAAATAGTTCCAGGGACTCCATAAGAAAATGGAGTGGCTAAGCACATGAATAGGACAATAATGGAGTGTCCAAGGAGCATGAGATTGCATGCTGGGCTGACTTTAAACATGTGGGCAGAGGCTATCAATACCACTATAAATTTAATTAATAGAGGTCCTTTAGTTCCTTTGGGCTGTGGTATTCCAGAGGAAGCATGGACAGGTAAGAAGGTGAGTTATTCTTTTCTCAAAACCTTCGGATGTGAAGCATTTGCATATGTAGATTTTGAAAATAGAACCAAGTTGGATGTAAAATCAAAAAAGTGTATCTTCGTTGGATATGGCATTGATGAATTTGGTTAAAGGCTTTGGGATGTTGAAAATCTAAAAAATATGAGAAGTAGAGATGTTGTATTCAATGAGAAGGTGTTGTGCAAAGATCAATTGCAGCAGCATGAGAAGAAAGAAAAGGATTATGTGGTGCTAGATGATACTCTAAATAGTGATGTTCTAGTGGTTCCTCATGCTCCGCAATAACAACAAGAAATACCACAAACTCTAGTGAATGTTAGATGGTCAACAAGGCTAAGTAGACCTCCTGAAAGGTTCTCTCCCTCTTTGTATTCTATTTTGTTAACAGATGCTAGTGAACCAGAAGGGTATGATGAAGCTATGCAAGTGGATACAAAGGTTCAGTGGGAGCTTGCAATGAAAGAAGAAATAGACTCCTTGCTGAAAAATCAGACTTGGGAATTATGTAAGTTACTTGCATGTAAAAAGGCTTTACCAAACAAATGGGTTTATAGGCTAAAAGAGAAAGATGGAGGTAAGAATAGATTTAAATCCAGGTTAGTTGTAAAAGGATTTGCACTGAAAAAAGGTATTGATTTTAATGAGATTTTTTCTCTGGTTGTTAAGATGACTTCTATTCGTACTGTTTTAAGTATTGTGGCTGCTGAAGATTTGCATTTGGAACAACTAAATGTGAAAACTGCCTTTCTCCATGGTGATTTGGAGGAGGAGATATATATGGAACAACCACAGGGATTTTAGGTCAAAGGTAAGGAGAAATTGGTGTGTAGATTGAAGAAGGGTTTATATGGCTTGAAACAAGCACCTCGGTAATGGTATTTGAAATTTGATAGTTTTATGGCTAAGCAAGGCTACAACCAGTGTAATTCTGACCATTACAGTGTTTATTTTAAGAGGTTGGATAATGACAACTACATTATTTTATGTTTATATATTGATGACATGCTTGTAGCCGATAAGAGAGTTAAAATAGTAGTTAACACAATCATTTGCTATAAAGGATTTGGAGGAAACAAAATAAATCCTTGGTATGAAAATTTGCAAAGATAGGAAGAACAAAAAATTGACTCTATCTCAAGCTGATTATGTTGAAAAGGTGTTGCCGAGATTCCATATGGAGAATGCAAAAGCTGTCAGCACACATTTACCTAGTCATTTGAAATTGACTAAGGAGATGTGTCCTAAGACACAAGAGGAGGAATAAAAAATGTCCAAAGTACCATATGCTTCAGTTATAGGAAGTTTAATGTACGCCATGGTATGCATGAGACTGGATATTGCACATGTTGTAGCAGTTGTAAGCAAGTATATGAGTAATCTTGGATTAGAGCATTGGAATGCAGTAAAATGGATTCTTTGATATTTGAGAGGTACATCTAATAAACATTTATGTTTTTGGGGCTCCAATACTAATTTAGCAGGCTATGTGGACTCAAATTTGGCAGGGAATATTGATACCAGGTGGAGTACTATAGGTTATGTCTTTACTGTAGGTGGGATAGTAGTGAGTTGGATCTCCAAGTTGTAAAAGGTGGTTGCTTTATCCACCATGGAGGTAGAGTATGTAGCTGTAATAGAGGAAAGCAAGGAGATGATATGGCTACAATCTTTCATGGAAGAATTGGGCAAACAACAGGTTAACAGTTATTTGTTTATAGATAGTCAGAGTGCCATTCATCTTGCAAAGAATTTTGCCTTGCATTCAAAGACCAAACACATATAGCTAAGGTATCACTTCATCCGATCAGTGTTGGATGATGGACAATTAAGGCTGGAAAAGATACATACAGATGAAAATCCAATGAATATGTTTACAAAGGCAGTAACAAGGGAGAAGCTAAGCTCCTCTTCAACTTCGGTTGGTCTTTAAGACTGAAAATAATAAAATTGGAACAACAAGGTTCAGGGTGCTTATTTCTAGTGGGATCTACAGGGTCAACGGTGTTATGATCAGTCTGCAAGTGGGAGATGATGTGGTGTGGAGTGTGATCAGTCTCCAAGTGGGAGATTGTTATTATATGGAGCCTAATCAGACTTGGAGGTTAAATTTTCCCCACTTTTATTAGTGTGGTTTCCCCCCAAATTATTTAATAGGGGTTTGGGGGTAGCAACCCCAAGACAAGGTCAAGGGGTAGCGCCCCTTGCGGGGTCCAAGGGCAGTGCCCCTGGCATGCTGCCTATCGTAATACAAGGTAGGGTTGAGGGGTAATGCCCCTAAAACCTCAAATAGTTTTTTATTATTTTATAAAGGCATCGGGAGTTACTTTTCTATTGGCCGACATAAAAAAACCCTATTTTGTAATCGACATAAGTCTTGATAAAAATGACTTAGAGTTAGGGTTTTCGTTGATATTGTATTATAGCATTTGCATCAGCATTGAGTTGGAGGGAATGCTAGTTGTAATCAGTTTGATTTACTGGATAATAATATTGGACTCTATGTTGGTGGATGTAGCCTGAGTTTGGGTGAACCATGTTAAAATTCTCTCTCACTATTATTATTTCTATGTATTTTTTCATTCCTCTGTTTAATCTTTATTTGCATTTAATTGATATAATCTACTACCTAACCCTAACAGATGGTAATGTTCATTTTAATATAATATTCTGTAAGCTATTACAAAAGGTAACTATGCACTTTTGGCCTTTCACATGGTTGTATAGGTTTAAATATCTATATATATATGCAAACCTTCACCTTGATGTGCCAATTTATGGTTCTTTTAATCTTATTATGTTCTAATCTTAGTTGTTTCAAGCCTTAATTTATATTTATAAATCATTTTAACTAGTAAGAAAAAGAGGTAATCATGCATGTTATGTCCTTTATCATTTTTTTTAAGGATATATGTTATATATAATACAAATTATGTGCTTTCTTAGATGATATTTTTAAGCCCATTTCCCAATTCCCTACTAGTTAATATAAAATTTCCAATTCTATTTTCTCTTCCCCTTTTTACTATCTCATTATCTCAAATTCCTTGAAAATCATATGAAGAGCTGACTTCATAATCTAAAGGTTATTTTGTAAACCATGTCCCATTTTTACAATTTTTCCCATGTTGGTATAGAGATGCACAAAAGTGCAAAACTAAATGTCAATAGTTTTGGCACACCTAGTGGAACTTGAAAAGATTTCTTAGTTCAAGAGCCATATAATTCTATGTATGAATCCTAAATTATTTTGAGTAAAAGGCATGCACCAATCACCCTCATCTATTGATTTCACCTAAAGGAGACCCATCCAACGAAATCCACTAGCTCAAGTTCTAATGGAAGCAAGAGTCCCTAGGAATTTTGTTAATTGGAATACTGGTAGTCATTTAATTCCTCTAGTTCCTCTAGAAAATTTGGATCCTTTTCCTACCAACATTTTGAAATCTCTACTAGAGTTCACTAGGGAAGATTTCAAGACTCCCAGAGAACATATTAGAGAATTCATTGATATTTTCATGTTACTTCTATTATAGAACACAATGTAGCCTTGAGATGATTCAATACTTCTTTCAAACAAAAGGCACTCAGTTGGCATCAGTCGCTAGCACCCAATTCCATTGATTCATGGGATCAACTAGGAAATGATTTTTTTGAAATACTTAAGGAAAAAGGGATGGTGCAAGAGCACCCCTTCAAAATAAAACATAAGTCTAATTGTAGTATGTTTTGACTTTATGATGTAATAATCTCCCTTGGACCAATTCGTATGTTTTGAATCAATCTAGGTTTATGTGTCGACAACTGTAGGTTGTTATGCTAGTTGTCCTCCCAGTCGCTTGGAAGCTCCCAGCTGCTGGGAATAGACTTTGTACTACTCATGAGGAGTAGATATATTTGCCCTAGCTCAGTTTGTTGGATATATACTATTGCATAGGAGAAATAGGGAGATATTGTGTTTTGGATCAGACTGAGCATTGTGTTACAGTGGGGCTGTGGTATGCATTTATGTTATTGAAATAAAAAAGATCCCATTGTTTCATTTGTCTGATTTTTGATTTATTTGTGTAGTCAATTTTGATTTTACAGGCGAAATGGATTCATTCATCCATTCCACCGGTTGATTCTCTGAATCGGTGGAATGGACATGTACAGTAGTTTAGTTTGCATTTCTGTGTTTCTGTTTATGCATTTCATGTTTTGGGGATCAATGTATAGCATGCTATGATTTATCCTAGCATCCTCATGTGCTAGGGTTTGAAGGTTAAAATCTAAGTTAAGATTGCCCAGGAAATGGTTCGGCCCAATTGCAGCATTTTCTGTGTGAAATTTGTGAAGTTTTTAGGGTTTTGTCAAAATGTACATTTAATAGATATACAGTGTTTGTATGCGACATACAATCTGTGTGTATATCACATTTGTATCTGTGCGTATATCGCTAAGCAGATCGGGTGTTAAAACATGTTAAAAATGCATGTTTGGAAGGTACAAAGGTGAAATAGTTCGGATATACAATTCCTATGTGTATCGCTTTTGTTTGTTGGGGACAACTAATGTGTATATTGCTTTTGCATCTAAGGGTCATTTCATGTGTATCTGTCATTTGCATATTGGGTTGGTGTGTTGTGGATTTGGTAAAGGGTCGATATATAATCTCTGTGTATATCGCTATCGTACATTGGGTCATACAAGTTCTGAGTATACTGCATTTGCATGTTTCTGTGTATACACCAAATGCATTTTATAGTTTGTAAATAGAGAATGTATATTTCAAATATACATTCAGGTGATACAAGGGAAGGTCAACAGTCAGCGGATCGCGAAAGGAATATTCCAAGGGATATTCGATGAATGCATATTCAGTGTTGTATATTTGAATGTATGTCCGAACATACATTCTGCAGATACAAAGAAGTCAACGCCAGTCAAACATACATTGAGGGCATCTCTGGAGGAATATTCGGTGATTGTATGTATCTAGCGCTTGTATATTGGAAATGTACATCGCGCTTATACATTGTCGAAAGATACAAAAGTCGACCAGTAGTGGAGGTAATAGGAACCGGCGATAAGAGGTCAGAGTTTGTATGTTCTATATAAAGGAGGCGATAGATGCAAAGGAACCATGGGTTCGGCCGGTTAAAGTTTGTATGTTGAGGAATGTACATTTTAAATGTACATTGGTGGAGATACAAGTGATCGATACAAATTGTGACTGGTCATGGCGGTGAACCGGTATGCAAAGTACTGTAGCAAACCAGTGATAACAAGTCAGTTTTTGCATGTTTTGGGGTGAGTAAGTATATCGGCGGAGGAGTTTAAAGTCGGGACGATAGGTATTGTCTAGTTGACAGAGGTTGAAGTTTGTATCGCTGTGACAACGGTCATCGAAGTAGCTTGGTTAGGAGAGACTGATAGACGAAGTCTTGCCAATAGGCAATAAACGAAGTGCACTCATCAGCGTGAGGTGGAGGTCAGCATGATAATTTTCTTAGGTGCCAATAGTTGTTGTTTGGCTGATAGTGTATGTCGGTGAGACAATTTGTTGGTTCTTGCCGATGAGATAAGGAATAGAAAATTCCACCATTCCATTGAATGTTTCCAACTGTGGCTCTGCATCATAGTGGTATCAGAGTGAAGGAATAATCTTTTGGGAAGATTTGAAGATAGAAAGATGTCAGATGAAGAAGGAACATCAGAGATTCTGGCATGGATGACCAACGTTGAGTTGGTAGTTCTGGTAAAGAAGTAGATTGCAGAAAGTAAAGCTATGAAGGCTCAGAATTAGGCATTGAAAAATGAGTTTGAGAAGTTGAGGGACAAAGTAGGTTCTGGTAAAGAAGAAGATAGGGAAGAGGAAGAGATCCCTAGGTGGAACAAGGAAGACATTCCTACAGGCCAGAGACCCTTGATTAATGCCCTCAAATCCATGGAGAGGAGAACCATGGATGTGAAGCTAGATTTGCCAGTGTTTATAGGAAAGATGGATCCCGATTTGGTGATGGAGTGGATAGACTCCTTAAACAATTTCTTTGAGACAGAGGAGATACCAGAACACCAAAGGGTAAAGATAGCCCAATCAAAAATGAAAGAGGCTGCATTAACTTTGTGGAATTTCATCCAAGATGACAGAGTACAAGAAGGAAAGCGTAGAGTTGCTACGTGGAAGAAGATGATGGCTTTAGTGAAAGAAGCCTATGTTCCATTGGATTACAGCATCTAATTACATAAGAGGAAACAAAATTTGAAGCAGAAGGAGCCAGATGTCAGCTCATATATAGAAGAGTTCATGAAGCTTTGTGTCAAGACAAAGGTAAAAGAGAGTGAGGAAGAAAAGGTAGCAAGATACCTTAATGGATTGAGGTTTAACATTCAAGAAGATTTGAATCTGCATAACCCAGATACAATTCAGAAATGTTTTCAGTTGGCATTGAACGTGGAAGATAAGTTAAAGAGAAGACAAGAATAGAACAATAGAGGCAGAGGAAAACAACAAAGAGGTGGAAGAGGTCCTTTCAGAGGCAGAGGACATGGATTTAGATATCAGGGAGAATCCAGTCATGACAACAGTAAGAGAGATAACAGTCAAAACCAGAGAGGAAGTTACAATCAGCAAGGAAACTTCAGAGGCAAAAGACCTTTCAGAGGAAGATCTCAGGGTAGAGGATCTATCAGATGTTATAACTATAATAAAGAAGGCCATATGGCCAGCAGATATCCAGAAAAGGCAACAAGTTCAACAGGAGAAAGGAGAACGAATCTGATCCAAGAACCGGATAGCCAAAGTGCAACAAGCTCAAATGCTTTTCAAAGTGTGAATGCTCCTGACAATTATGGATATCCAGAGAGTGGAGAATATCTGATGATGAGAAGAACAATGACCACCATGAAGGTACCTGACAAAGAACCCCACAAAGAAAGTCTCTTTTCAGAACTACATGCAAGGCAGGAGGTGAGGCATGTAAAATTTTAATTGATTCTGGTTCTACTGAAAATTTTGTATCTGATGAAATGGTAACAAAGCTTAAGCTTAGAAGATTGCCTCACCCATCCCCATATAAAGTCTCATGGCTTACCCAAGGTCAGCAAATAGTTGTAGAAGAGCAGGCTTGGGTAGAATTTCATATTGGAGCATATAAGGACAAGTTGTTGTTTGATATCACCAAGATGGATGCTTGCCATCTTTTATTTGGAAGACCATGGCAGTATGACTTAAAGGCATGCCATGATGTTGTTAGGAACACCTATACAATCACCAAAAATGGTATGGTGATAGAGTTGATCCCACTAACAGAGAAGGAGGAGAAATCAAAAGGAAAAGAGGTGAAGGTGATGCTGATGGAAGGAAAACAATTCATGAAAGAAGTAGCAGCAGAAGGTATAGTTGCATATGCCCTAATTCCATGTCTGACAGTGAATAGAGAACAGCAGCAAGAAGTCAAGAAAGAGAAGCAGAGGTTCATAGACCCAACTGTCCAAGAGCTATTGGATAAGTATAAAGGCATCATTTTTGATGGAATGCCAAGATCCCTACCACCTGTAAGGGATATCAGTCATTCCATAGATCTAATCCCAAGATCTACACTTCCAAACAAAGCAGCATATAAGCTAACCCCAGAACAGAATGCAAAAGTAGCAAGACAAATTGAGGAATTGTTAGACACAGGTTTGATTGGTAAAAGTTTAAGCCCATGTGCAGTACCAGCTGTACTATCACCAAAGAAAGAAGGCACTTGGAGGCTTTGCACAGATTCCAAGGCTATTAATAAGATCACAATCAGGTATAGGTTTCCAATACCTAGGATAGAGGATTTACTTGACTGTTTGGGAGGTGCTAAGTATTTTACAAAAATAGATCTGAAGAGTGGATATCATCAAATCAGAATTAGGCCAGGAGATGAATGGAAAACAGCATTCAAAACCAATTAAGGGTTGTATGAGTGGAAAGTTATGCCTTTTGGTTTGTCTAATGGACCTAGTACTTTTATGAGATTGATGAATGAGGTTTTGAGAGAATTCATGGGAAAGTTTGTCATAGTATATCTGGATGACATTCTGATTTTCAGAAATACAAAGGAAGAACATCTCAGACATATAGATTTGGTTCTCAAGAGGTTACATGAAGAGTAGCTGATGATAAATTTGGACAAGTGTTTGTTCATGCAGGAGGAGATCACATATTTGGGTTTTGTCATTTCCAAAGGCAAGCTGCAAATGGATAAGGAGAAGGTAACTTCCATATTGTCTTGGCCAACTCCGAGGACTATGAATTATGTCAGAAGTTTCCATGGGTTAGCAACCTTCTACAGAAAGTTTATAAGAGGGTTTAGTCATATTTGTGCACCCATGCTTGATACTATAAAAGGAGGACAAAAGCGCAGATTTGCTTGGACTAAGGAAGCAGGTGATTCCTTTGAAATATTGAAGAAGAAAGTGGCACAGCAGCCAGTCCTTGCACTTCCAGATTTTAACAAATTTTTTTAGGTAGAATGTGATGCCAGTCACATGGCAATTGGAGCAGTCCTCAGCCAGGAAGGTAGGCCAATTGCATTTTTCAGTGAGAAGCTCAATGATGCTAAAAAGAGGTATTCATCATATGATTTGGAAATGTATTCTCTAGTCCAGTCACTCAAGAAATGGAGGCATTACTTGATGCTGAAAGAATTCATAGTATTCATAGATAATTAGGCTCTAAGTTTTATAAACAGCCAGGAAAAACTGAATCATAGACATATGAAATTGGTAGAAACTTTGCAAGCTTTTACTTTCACATTGAAGCATAAGAAAGGATTCAAGAATAAGGTAGCAGATGCCTTGAGTAGGAGAGCTCTAACAGTCAACCAGATTCAGTTGGAAAGTGTTGGCATTGATTCCTTGAAGACCATGTATGATGACAATGAAGATTTTGGAGAGATATATCAGGTATGTACTTCTTTTGGAGACAAATATCATGCTAAATTCTCTGAATTTCTAATCCAAGATGGATTGTTGTTCAAAGGTGGATAGTTGTGTATTCCAAGGTGTTCTATGAGGTTGAACATCATAAAAGAGAAACATTGTGGAGCTATGGTAGGACATTTTGGTTTGGACAAGACTCTTAATCTTGTTAGAAGACATTATTATTGGCCTAAGTTACAATCAGATGTCAGAAAATTTGTGGAAACATGTGTGATATGTCAGAAGGCAAAAGGAAGATCCACTAATGTAGGTTTATATCAGCCTTTACCCATTCCTTCCAGACCATGGGAAAGTATAAGTATGGATTTTGTCTGGAAGGAAATGATAGTGTTATACATGGATTGCAAATTTGTTTTTCAAAGAAATAGTAAGGATACATGGATTGCCATTGAGCATTGTGTCAGATAGAGATGTGAAATTCATTGGTCATTTTTGGAGAACTTTGTGGAAGAAGCTTGGAACAAATTTGTCTTTCTCATCCACATATCATCCTCAAATGGATGGATAGATTGAAGTGGTAAATCGTTCCTTAGGGAATTTGCTCAGATGCTTGACAAGACAACATGGAGACAAATGGGATAATATCCTATCACAGGCAGAATTTTCTTACAATGATACTGTCAATAGGAGTACAGGGAAATCACCTTTTTAGATAGTGTATGGTATACACCCAAGATGTATTTTGGAGTTAAGAAACTTGCCTACAGGAGATTCTGTTAGTGTAGATGGAGAAGCTTTTGTAGAAGCCATAAAAGAGGTTCATGATCAAGTAAAGACCTAGCTCCAGCACACTACCTTGAAGTATAAAGAATATGCTGATAGAAAGAAGAAAGATGTATAGTTTGATGTTGGAGATTTGCTATGGGTTCATTTGAAAAAGGAACAACTTCCTAAAGGCAAATATACCAAACTAATGCAGAGGAAGATTGGACCATGTTAGATTTTGAGAAAACATGGACAAAATGCTTATGAGATACAACTTCCTTCTGATCTTGGTTTATCACCTATATTCAATGTATGTGATTTAACTCCATACAAGCATAATCCAGATGAAGAACAGGAACTACTACAGGATACATCAGCTGATGACATTCCAAAACATGATCCACCACAATTGCAGAAGATTTTGGACACAAGAGTGATCAAGAAAACAAGGAACAAAGAATATCTAAAATATTTGGTGGCTAGGTAGGGAAAACCTGATTCAGAAGCCATGTGGATGACTGAAGAACAGATCAACAAACATGGTTCAGACCTACATACTCTCATCTCAAGTGGACTTGAGATTTCTTCTTCTGGGGAGTATGGTGCAGGAGCACCCCTTCAAAATAAAACATAAGTCTAATTGTAGTATGTTTTGACTTTATGATGTAATAAGGTCCCTTGGACCAATTCGTATGTTTTGGATCAATCTAGGTTTATGTGTCGACAGCTGTAGGTTGTTATGCTAGCTGTCCTCCCAGTCACTTGGAAGCTCCAAGCCACTGGGAATCGACTTTGTACTACTCGTGAGGAGTAGATATATTTGCCCTAGCTCAGTTTGTTGGATATATACTGTTGCATAGGAGAAACAGGGAGATATTATGTTTTGGAGATCAGACTGAGCATTGTGTTATAGTGGGGCTGTGGTATGCATTTCTGTTATTGAAATAAAGAAGATCCTGTTGTTTCATTTGTCTAATTTTTGATCTATCTGTGTAGTCGATTTTGATTTTGCAGGTGAAATGGATTCATTCGTCCATTCCACTGGTTGATTCTTTGAATTGGTGGAATGGACATGTGCTGTAGTTTAGTTTGCATTTCTGTGTTTCTGTTTATGTATTTCATGTTTTTGGGACCGATGTATAGCATGCTATGATTTATCCTAGCATCCTCATGTGCTAGGGTTTGAAGGTTAAAATCTAAGTTAAGATTGCCCAGGAAATGGTTCGGCCTGATTGCAGCATTTTCTATGTGAAATTTGTGAAATTTTGAGGGTTTTGTCAAAATGTACATTTGACGGATATACAGTGTTTGTATGCGACATACAATTTGTGTGTATATCACATTTGTATCTGTGCATATATCGCTAAATAGATCAGGTGTTAAAACATGTTAAAAATGCATGTTTCGAAGGTACAAAGGTGAAATAGTTCGGATATACAATTCCTATGTATATCACTTTTGTTTATTGGGGACAATTGATGTGTATATCGCTTTTGCATCCGAGGGTCATTTTGTGTGTATCTGTCATTTGCATATTGGGTTGGTGTGTTGTGGATTTGGTAAAGGGTCGATATACAATCTCTGTGTATATCGCTATTGTACATCAGGTCATACAAGTTCTGAGTATACTGCATTTGCATGTTTCTGTGTATACGCCAAATGCATTTTATGGTTTGTATATAGCGAATGTATATTTCAAATATACATTCAGGTGATACAAGGGAAGGTCAACAGTCAACGGATCGCGGAAGGAATATTCTAAGGGATATTTGATGAATGCATATTCAGTGTTGTATATTTGAATGTATGTCTGAACATACATTCCGCAGATACAAACAAGTCAATGCCAGTCAAACATACATTGAGGGCATCTCCAGAGGAATATTCGGTGATTTTATGTATCTAGCGCTTGTATATTGGAAATGTACATCATGCTTATACATTGTCGAAAGATACAAAAGTCGATCGGTAGCGAAGGTAATAGGAACCGGCGATAAGAGGTCAGAGTTTGTATGTTCTATATAAAGGAGGCGACAGATACAAGGAACCGCGGGTTCGGCCGGTTAAAGTTTGTATGTTGAGAAATGTACATTTTAAATGTACATTGGTGGAGATACAAGTGATCGATACAAATTGCGACTGGTTGTGGCGGTGAACCAGTATGCAGAGTAATGTAGCAAACCAGTGATAACAAGTCAGTTTTTGCATGTTTTGGGGTGAGTAAGTATATTGGTGGAGGAGTTTGAAGTCGGGCCATAGGTATTGTCTGGCTGACAGAGGTTGAAGTTTGTATCGCCATGACAACAATCATCAGAGTAGCTTGGTTAGGAGAGACCGATAGATGAAGTTTTGTTGATAGGCAATAAACGAAGTGCACTCATCGGCGTGAGGTGGAGGTCAACATGACAATTTTCTTAGGTGCCGATAGTTGTTTTTTGGCCAATAGTGTATGTCGGTGAGACAACTTGTTGGTTCTTGCCGATGAGATAAGGAATAACAAATTCCACCATTCCATTGAACGTTTTCGGTTGTGGCTCTGCATCAAGGAGATTGGTCCTCATTGTTGCAAAAACTAATTACTATAAGGGGGGATTTATAAGAGACCATTATTGTTTTTAGTGTATGTTTTTTAAAAACCTAGAATATAATACCTACAACCGCATGCCCAACAACAAAGATGGCATTTCTTTTCTATTTAAAGGATATCAATTCTAACATATTAGTACTGATCTAGTCCCTAGGTGGATAAATTCTTCCCATATCCTATGACCTAGGTGTTAGAGCATAGAATAGTCTTATTGATGTCAGAAGACTCCTTCCTAGACCACCTATGCCCATGTTTCTAGAATTCTCACTTCTAATAAAAGAAGAATTGCCAAAACCAAGGCATCCATCATCAAGTACACAACAAGTTCGCCCATCCATCTATGTCTATTCTCCTAGCCATATTTCTATTTTTCAAATAAATCAAGAAATGGATAATGTGAAGCATTTGTTGTAAAAAAATTCAAATGAAATCATCAATTTGAAGAGACAATAGGCAACCTATTCAAGGTCAATACATCAAAGAAATCAAGCTCAATGCCCCCTACCAACCTAATAGATTCCAAAATTAACAAAACCTAGGGTATAATCAAGAATAACCCTCAAATTTGATTGTTCTATTGCCTACACCATTACAAAAAACTCCCCACAATCAAGTAAGAAATTTGATTCCTAGAAAAAAATAATTTTTTAGATGACCCGAACATGTGGTGCTTTCCATGTAATGATGCACATCCTTATAGGGCTTTCCTAGAGAGGAAATTTATAATAGAAAGTCATTGAGAAAAGACAAGATGCTATGAAAATGGGAGAAATGCTACCTAAATTACCTTATCAATATGTGGGAGTCTAGAATGAAGTTCTAAGAGCTCAAATTCAAGGTATGTCTATGGAACAACAAGAAGAAATAGCTTCCAAACAAGCATTGTTCTCATGGATTGAAGAAGAGGAAGTAATCTTCACCTATAATCCATCCACATAAAAAGCTCTTCAGGTGCAATCAGATTACATCACAAGATAAAATAGATGGATAACAGACAACCTATTTCCTAAACAATGACTAGAGATAGTTTAAAATACTATCGAAGCTCTAAATCATAGTCCTATAGTTTAAAGGAAAGAAAATGTTGTGTTGTTTTTGTCATTGATGTCAAAATGTGTCTTGATAGTTGATGTCAAAAGGATCTCAAGTTCATAGGTGATGGTGATGTCTTGATGGTGTTCATAGGTTCTTAAAAGATTGATCATTGCCTAACTCATTGTGTTGCATGGTGTTATATGAGATGCATGATGCCATGGTGGTCTCATTTGATGTTGGATGCATGGGTGCATGATATGGTGTAGTTGCATTACTGATGATTAGTTTGAGTTAGAGTTGAGTTGTCATCACCATCAAGAGATTTGTATGGAGGCCTTTGCTATCATAAGTGTCCATCAAGATTGATGAAGTTTGTGTTGGTGTCATATTGGTTGGTGTCATAGTGTTAGCTTCATGTTCATCATTGTTATCAGTATGGAGTTCTTAGTTCGGATTGGTGCCATCATGCCATCATACCTTATCATACATCATACTTTATGCTATCTTCAGGAGTTGTCACTGATGTCACAAGTGAATTCACAACATGACAAAGTTCACATTTCATGTTATGATCAATGGTTCATAAGGTGTTCAACATGGAATTCATGCTTATATGACAAGATCTTCATTGCTTTATGCGTACTGAGGGTTTGAATTGATGATTTTATTAATGGTATTGAAAGTCTTGTTAATGGTTTTGAAAGCTTTTAACCTTAGTGGAGTAAAGATTAGTGGTTTGCTTTGATGGTTCATGTTCTCATGCGACAATCTCAGTTGGATGCCCAAGTTTAATTTGTCACATGCTCTCAATGAAGTGTCATTGCTTTGATCAAAGGATTGCATTTTCAAAAGGTACATATAAAGGAGGAACATGCAGAGGACATATAGAAGAATATGCTCATTTATTTATTGATACAAGTCTATGGAAGGTGGTTTTATGCATTAGGGTTTGTAACCTAAAACCCTAAAGCACTCTCAAGTTAAATAAGGCATAAAACCCTCATTTTCTCGTCATTGCTTTTTGTCTTTTTATTTAGTGACTTATGATTGTTGGTTAAAAGTTCACTTAGGTGAACTTTAAGGGTATAAAGCCCCTGAGAATACCAGCCCCAACTCTTAGTTGTTACAGGTCTCCACGGTAACACCTTTTAATTTTAAGCAGGTATGATATGATCTTCATCCGTTTGAAGGCACCAAACTCCATATCAATGGCTCTCATTTGAATTTGTTTGAATTCCAACAGATTTCTTGCTTTATTTAATTTTATAGGTAGTTGGATCGTCGGAGTGCTAACTACTTCAAGTTAGTTGTTCTCTGTTCACTATGTGACAGTAAATTTGATAACTCTCTCTGTATGATAGTTTTGTTGATGCAACATGGTGATTCGGATAGTTAACAACAAGACCTGAAGGAAAATGTTCTTGAAGTATGACTTCAATATGTACAAGGAGGTTGTAGAGAATAAATAAGTAATGGTGAAGGATTTTTATCAGTTAGGGTTTGTGAATGTGATGTAGAGGTTTGTACCAACTTTATAGGTAAGAATGGAGTCTTCATCATTGGTCTTCATATTTGCATTGTTAATAGATCATGGTGATATAGTGTTGTCATCACTTCATATGGTGTTCATTTGTTTTGGTGCTATAGAGGTTCAAGAGCTTTGTTTCTTTTGTTTATGATGTCACTCATAATAGTCATGTTTCATAGAGTTTCAATGGATGAAAGATTGTAATCGGTTTCATATTGTTTCATGACATAGTTGTGATCAGAATTTCATCCTCATTGTAATATCCTTTTGTGATCTTGTCAAGGGAGACATAAGGTGTGTTGTACTGCAGTGAAACAAAGTGTCCATCTGTGTCTTCTTTTATTCAAATCTTTGATGTGCATGTCAGTGAAACAATATCTTGCTAGTGAGGAATGGTAATTTGCTAGTGAGGCATGGTTGTTTGCCATTGAGGCATGGTAACTTGCTAGTGAGGGATGGTTGTTTGTCAGTTATTGTAATCAGTGAGATTTTCTTAGCCAGTAAGGCACAATAAAGTGAACTTTTAAGAGTGGTTTTTTATCCTTTTGAGGGTTTTCCATTCATCAATTATGTGTCTTGTTTTGTCTTGATGGTTTGTCAATTTGCATATAATACATTTTTGTGGTTTAAGTCTCTTGTACAGTTTGGTATCTTTATGAGTCACTCAACATTAAATATCCATGATGTTTGAAGTGATTTTAACAAGTTTACATGGTTGAATTCAAGAAAGTTTAAAATCAGACTTCGATTGAAATTAGACCACTAATTCAACCCCCTCTCAATGGTCTTGTACTCCAACAAGTAGTATCAGAGCCTTAGGTTCCTTGCTCAAAGTTTAATCAACTTAGGAGATCCTGATAGTGGAGTACTATGGGAAAGTGTAAACAAAATAGAGGAAGGAAAGATGCCAAGCAAAAGGTTGTAAAACAAGCCCTAGTCAAGTCAAGTAATGAGTTGTTGCATGAGTCACCCCTGAATGTTGATACAAAGTGTTATAAAGAGAATGGTCTTGCAGTTGAGAGTTTGGATAAAATGGAAGACTTCATTGTGAGTGTAGGTGGACAAGAACTTGATGAAAGAGTAGCTGATTTTGTTTATGAGATTGATGACAAAGAAGGAGACCTCTTTGTGGGTGAAGATGACTATGAACAAGAGTATGATGAACATGAGTGTGATATTGATATAGAGGGTGAACTCTTGTGTGCTCTGGATACAATCAAGCAACTCAAAAAAGAAAATCAGAGATTAGAAGACCAACTTCAATAAGAAAAGGACTCCAAGGAAAAGGTACTTTCAGATCTTCCAAAAGTTTCTTTAGATCTTGAAGAGTCTAACAAACTTATTATCAGCCTAAAGATAGAGATAGAAGAAGCAAAAAGGGTAGTTGATTTTACAAAATCTGATTTTGAAGTCAAATCTAATGAATGCCTAAAATTAGAGTTAGAAATAGCTTCTTTGATAAAGGAACTAGAAAAGACATCTTCTAAGTTGTACAAGTATCTACAATTTGAAAAGAGTACTAAATGCTTAAATGACATGTTAAGCAAGCAGAAGCATCATAAGGACACTACTAGTCTAGGTTATGAAGAAGGACAATGCCCCTAAGTTAGAAATGTACCTAGAAAGAAGATAGACTTGCATTATCTTTCTGCTACTCTTGAAGAGAAGATAGAAAATAAATGTGTTGATGAAGGTAGAAGGACAAGTAGATTCTCAAGATCTCCACCTGTCAAGCAATACCATTCAACAAGGTACAACTACTCTCAGTTTCATGGTTATTGCTATTCTTGTCATATCTATGGTCATAGAGATAGAGATTGTAGGACTTATGGTAGAAGTGATTTTGAATGGCATAAGAATAAAAGTCCTTATATAATGACAAATAAGAGTTACAATGTGGTATGTTACAAGTGTAACCAAGCTAGTCACATAGAAAGAAATTGTTGGATGTATGGAAGATATGATCATAGAAGTAGAGATTATCATCCTTTTGGTCTGTTTGGCAATGTCATATGCTATAGGTGTAACAAATTTGGACATACAACACATTATTGTAGAAGAAACCCTGTGAAGCCACCTAATCACATTAAGAAGGCAAATATGTTAAACAAGAAAAAGGAGCCTATGAAAATATGGAGAAAAAAAACAAAATCAAGACAAGAAGGATCCTAAACTTGTGCATGTTGCACAAGACATATCACTAGTTGCTTGAGAAGTGACATGAAGTTAGGGGGAGCCATACAATGTCTTCTCTTTTACCCCCAAGGAGTCTCAAGAGGTTTGTTGATGTGATGGAACAAGATCTCAGAAGGATGAACAAAAGAGATGTGTAAGTA
This sequence comes from Cunninghamia lanceolata, assembly GCA_027924645.1. Classification (NCBI taxonomy): domain Eukaryota; kingdom Viridiplantae; phylum Streptophyta; class Pinopsida; order Cupressales; family Cupressaceae; genus Cunninghamia; species Cunninghamia lanceolata. The sequence continues at coordinate 3,826,962 of BSBN01000516.1, forward strand.
GGATGTGTTTGTCATTGATGAAAGATGATAGAGATTCAATGTTATCATTGAAGAATCTTTCATCCTTAACCATGTCTTCAGGATGTGTTTCATGTTGCTTCAAGGTAGTTTGATTTGCTTATACCATAATAGAATCTCAAGTCATCTTCATGTTCATCTTCTTCATAGTATGGTGATGCTGATTGCTTTGTTTGCTTCATGATTGCAAATGTTGATTTTCATGATATCCTCAAAGATATGAACATGGTGTGATTCATGGAACTCAATTGGATGGATTGGCTCATAGATAGATCAAGTTCATAGTGTGGTCAAAGAAAAGTCATTAATATTTACAATTGTTAGGTTTATCAAGAGCAAAGTTGCTTCAAGGTGGTTGTTGCAAAATTCAAGTCAATACTTATTTTCCTAGCACATAAGATTGGTTGAAAGGGTAGTCTCATTATGATAGTGGTGATCACATTGATGTTGTATTTGGTGTGTTCTTATCATTCTCCAAGAGTACTTGCTTAGAATTGCAGACATGTATGCAAATTGTAGAAGCATAGATAAGAAACATGGATCATATGTTAACTCACCTCATAGAAATGTGGTTTCATCTTATGAGTGTTCATTCCGTAATTAAGGTAGAGTAGAAATGGTCAAAGTTATAAAATGAAAAGAAAAGTTTCCATAACTTTGAAACAAGTTTGAGAGTTGTTTTGTAGATTGTCAAGGGTGGAAATATTGCTAATGTTTATGAACTTTAAACATTTAACAGTTTTTGAAGTGATAATAGTGATATGTGTGGTAATAGCAGCAGTGTACATATGATCAATGGTAGTACATATGTTTAGTGGTAGCAGTGGTATCAATACTGATCAGTGGTATATGTAGTGTGTTATGTCAGTGTTACAATTATCAGTGTACAATGATAGGGTTTGTTGATGCCTATGTTAAATGAAATCAATGTGTTTCAATGTGTGCTTTTCAGTGATAAGTATTTTCATAGCGTAGTTATAGCTCTTTGACAATGATGATTGGTTAAGTAAGATGTCAAACGCTTTCATTCATAGCATAGTGATAACAGTGAATTTATGGTGTTGTAGTGTCATGCTTTAGTCTATTCTTTCATGCTTGTGCATATACTGTGTTGTCAGTGATATTTTAGTGTGCAACAATTTTTGTTTGACTCAAAATGATGTAAGCTGATTCAAAGTGAAGGTTTGTTGTTGATACACAGTTGTCAAAGTTGATAGAGTGATATTCATGCATGTTCTTGGTGCATTATAGTTGAGTCATGCTTGGTATAGTGGAATTTCATATTTGCTTCAATGTGTTTCATGACCCTTTCAAGTTGCACAATGATCAATGATAGTTGGAAATCATTTGAAAACCTGAGTTTGTTGACAAATTTGTCAGTGTGATCATTCTACCTTTGTTAGTGTTTGGCTAATGTATGGTGTAGGACAGTAAAATCTTGATTGATCAAGTGGTTTGTGGTCAGTGAACTATAGTTCTTCATTCAGTGCTTGGTGATTGCACATGGATTTCTTGAGTAAATAGTCTAGTGCTTCAAGAATTCTATTCTTAGTCCATTCTTGACAATGAATGAAGGGCATGTAATACAAGTTGGTGATTTATTCTTGAGACAATGACAACAAGTATCAGTAACATGTGGATTGCACTGTGGGATATGAAGACTACATAGTAAAGTGACTCCTATGTTCTAGCTTGATGTTCAAGTGAAAGATGATGTTTGTGTTTTCTTGAAGGTGTATACCAAAAAGGAGAGTGTTTGGTGTATTGTCTTGAGGGAGTCTTGGAGATTAATAGAAACAAGGTTAGAACATGGCTTTTGGATATGGTAAATTGGAATTGTTTTGGAAGAAAGTGAATGGATTCTTTACTTTGACAATGGAAGGTTAAGCAACATGAACTTGATCAAGATAGATCAAGAGGTATAGGAAAATAAACACTGAGAACTGTATCAGAACAGTTTAAGAGCAGAAAATCTATCTTCCAACTTAGGATAACAATGTAAATAGAACAGAGTTCATGAGTTTGTTGACGAAGTCTTCAAAGATGCAACAGATATACATGTGGACATGACAATAGTTATTTTTGGTTTATGATGACAATGGTTTGTCAAATGGTTACATGGTTACACAATCAGTATTGATAAGAAAGGGGGAGCCTATTTTGTGCAAAAAATGTCATTCCTTTGTCAGTTGATGTCAAAAGGATCTCAAGTTCATAGATGATGGTGTTCATAGGTTCTTAGGAGATTGATCATTGCCTTACTCATTGTGTTGCATGGTGTTATATGAGATGCATGATGCCATGATGGTCTCATTTGATGTTGGATGTATGGGTGCATGATATGGTGTAGTTGTAGTACTGATGATTAGTTTGAGTTAGAGTTGAGTTGTCATCACCATCAAGAGATTTGTATGGAGGCCTTTGCTATCATAAGTGTCCATCAAGGTTGATGAAGTTTGCGTTGGTGTCACATTGGTTGGTTTCACAGTGTTAGCTTCATGTTAATTGTTGATATCAGTATGGAGTTCTTAGTTTGGATTGGTGCCATCATGCCATCATACCTTATCATACATCATACTTTATGCTATCTTCAGGAGTTGTCACTGATGTCACAAGTGAATTCACAACATGACAAAGTTCACATTTCATGTTATGATCAATGGTTCATAAGGTGTTTAGTATGGAATTCATGCTTATATGACAAGATCGTCATTGCTTTATGCTTACTGAGGGTTTGAATTGATGATCTTGTTAATGGTGTTGAAAGATTTTAACCTTAGTGGAGTAAAGTTTAGTGGTTTGCTTTGATGGTTCATGTTCTCATGCCACAATCTCAATTAGATGCCCAAGTTTAATTTTTCACATGAGTTTGTCACATGGTCTCAATGAAGTGTCATTGCTTTGATCAAAGGATTGCATTTGTAAAAGGCACATACAAAGGAGGAACATGTAGAGGACATGTAGAAGAATATGCTCATTTAGTTCTTGATACAAGTCTATGGAAGGTGGTTTTATGCATTAGGGTTTGTAACCTAAAACCCTAAAGCACTCTCAAGTTAAATAAGGCATAAAGCCCTCATTTGCCTATCATTGCTTTTTGTCTTTTAATTTAGTCACTTATGATTGTCAGTTAAAAGTTCACTTAAGTGAACTTTAAGGGTATCAAGCCTGTGAGAATACCGGCCCCAACTCCTAGTTGTTACTGGTCTCCATGGTAACACCTTTTAAGTTTAAGAAGGTATGATATGATCTTCATCTGTTTGAACCATATCAACGACTCTAATTTGAATTTGTTTCAAATTCCAATAGTTTTCTTGCTTTATTTAATTTTATGGGCAGTTGGATCATCGGAGCCCTAACTACTTCAAGTTAGTTGTTCTCTATTCAAAGTCTTCTAGTAAATTTGATAACTCTCTCTATATGATAGTTATGTTGATGCAAGATGGTGATTCAGATAGTTAAAAACAAGACCTGAAGGAAAATGTTCTTGAAGTATGATTTCAGTATGTACAAGGAGGTTGTAGAGAATAAATAAGTAATGGTGAAGGATTTTTATCAGTTAGGGTTTGTGAATGTGATGCAAAGGTTTGTACCATCTTTATAGGTTAGAATGGAGTCTTCATCATTGGTCTTCATATTTGCATTGTTAATAGATCAGGGAAATATGGTGTTGTTATTGGAAAATTGGAATGATCATCAATAATATCAAATAAACCAATAACTCAATGGAAAGGGAAACAATCAAGATTTAAAACAATAAAGACAAAACCTTTCAAACCTTAATACTTCATAGCTTCCATTGGTCACCTATCTCAATCGATCTTGCATAATGAATGAAGCCCTCAGAAAGAGCACTTCCTTGCTTTTTTTTCAAGATGTCAATGGAGAATAGCTATGATAGTTCTTTGCTACGAAGAGGAGCTTCACAACAATGGTAATGGTGATGGTAACAAGTTGATCGCAAGCAATGGAGGAATTTGGTGCCAAAGGCGCACTGTGATTCCTACATAGTAAGGGTACTAAAAGCTTGGATGATAGAAATGGAGGAATAGGGTTGACTTTATAGACTTGTGAGAGAGAAGATCAATGGTATAGAAGACTTGAGAGGATGTGCGCGAATAGAAAGAAGAAAAGTGTAAACAAAAAGCTATTTGGTTTGAGTTAACTACTTTCTTTTATAAAGATAAGATTTAAATTCATAAATTAGAAAACCTTTTTCTAATTTAAGAGTTGTTGATAAAAACAAGATTGATTAAGTCAATTAACTCAACTTGTGATTTGTTTTTTGCATGATTTGAGAGAAATTAAATAATAAATTATTTAATTTTGTGTGCATGAAGAAGATTTATTTTTAGAAGATTTGAAAGATTTTTGAGGAATTTGAAGATAAGAAAGAAAATTAAATAAATAAATTTATTTAATTGTTTGTGCATGATTTGGAAGAATAAATAAAATATTTGATTATATTTTATTTTTAGAGATTGAGAGAATTTAAACAAATTTGATTGATTTATTTAAATTTGGAAGAAGAATTTGATTTAATTAAATAATTAAGAATTATTTAATTGTAGATAAAAGGAATTGGAAGAATTTAATTAAATAAAGGATTTAATTTAATTATTGGAAGACACTAAAAGAGGTAATTAAATAATTTTGATATTTAATTAATTTAGAGGAATATGAATCGAATAAATAAATTTATTTATTTATTGATAGAGGAATTAGAATGAAATAAATATTAAAAATATTTATTTAGACAAAGTCGTGTCATTTTTAGGTGTATACATTTTGCCCCTCTTTGATGCAATGTGTTTTATCATGTTGCTTCAAAGAATCGATTTTTGATAATGATACATGTCTTAGTTTGCCCCTGGTATGGGTTTAATGATGGTAAGATGCCCCCTCGGGAGATTGGATGGGAAGAAAGGTTCGAGAGACATGAGATGGACAATCTCACGATGAAGAAGGTGAAAAATAGGTTAGGTTGAAGACAAATGGGTCATGGTTCAGAGAAATGGAAGGAAACAGGCTTGGGAAGTAGTCATGGTTGCCACATAGCTAGTTTAGGGTCCACTTGCTATATATAGGAGCTGGGTCCACAATACTAGTCATTTTCACACTTGGCTTTTGTTGATAGGTCCCTCAGAGCTTAGGAGAGCATAGGAGCTTAGAGCAGTCAGCATAGATATGGATATTCCACACAAGGAGCACCGGTTTGAGCATGTTCGATGGTTCGGGTGGCCAGCTAAGGCAGGACCACCGGTATGTAGTTTGACAAACCGTGCCTAGGGTCATTTATTAGGCTAATAAATGCTAGGCAAAAATTACTAGGATAGATGCGTCGAATCATTTTTCTATGCATATGCACTCCAAAATCACACATACATTATGATTCAGTGCATACACTCAATGTAGCTATGCATATGCCAAAACTACGCATGTATGATAAGTATTGGTACATACATTACAAAATTGTGTATTTGATATGGGAAGTTGCACATATGCAAAAGCTATGCATATGTTATGTGAAGCTGCACTTTTGATATGAAATTACGCATTTACTCAATGCTGTGGTGCATCTTCCAGAAGTGGCACATTTACTGTGAAATGGTGCATGTACCTTCTGGTTCGGCGCATGTGTTTTAAATAGTTAGTTTACTTAACAAAATTGACTCGATTGGCATCTTGTTCGATGCGTCAATCGATAAGCTATCTCTGAGATTGCAGTGAATCTAGTCAAGAGATGATACACTTGTTTTTGATCAATTTGATATGTTAAGTATGTGATATGATACTTTTGATAGTTTGAGCAGTCTTGCAGTTTTGGTTGATGCATTGGCTTGCTTGATTGTAGGAGGACATTCATGAGGTACTCATGTCGTGGGAGCAGTTTCCCTTGCCATTGTTGTAGCGGTATCTGCTCACAGAGATGAATTGAGAGGTACTTGGTGCAATGGGATTGTATTATGTTTGCTTTATGCTCAAGGTTCATGCGAACCTCAGTTTACTGACTGCTATAGTGGAGCATTTTCATAGCGAGGATGGGACGTTCCATCTTTCGACCGGCGAGATGGCGATTACTCTAGAGGATGTCTACAAGATTCTACACTTACCGATCCATGGCAAGTTTGTGGAGTACGAGTCTTAGCATGAGGTCAGACTAGCAGAGTGTAGGCATGTCTTTGATGATCCAGAGCTAGAGGGTCAGGTTATCTCATGGTAGGACATACATAACTACTATGACTACTTCTTGGGGATAGTGGCAAGACTGATTGGGGGAGTGGTATGCCCCGACAGGAGGTCGCATGGGTTCTCCATTGGCTAGGGTAGGATTTTAGAGAGGATGGTTATAGAGGGCAGCTGCTTTGCATGGGGTGTTTGTGTTTTGGCTCACTTGTACCATGATATGCATCAGGTAGTTTACCACAAAGGAGCTAGTTTGTCTGCCAGCATCTCACTTCTATAGTTTTGGTTATGGGAGCACATTGCTATTACTCAGCTGATATGCATCTTTTCCAAGTAGAGAGGTGAGCCCTACAGTTATGGATACGTAGGTGTTATTTCCCAGCATAAGCTGGGAAAACTTGAGTACTGGAGACATGCATTGGATAATGTAGATGCAGTTATCTGGCGCCCATATCTAGATTGTGAGCCATGGGATTGTTGGTTCTTTCTCTCTGAATCGGCAGAGGGTTTGCTAGTTCCAATGCACGGGCAGATCCAGCCAACAAATACATGAGGTTGCATGAGTTGCCTCCCCTTCACTTCTAGTTAGGCTACACCAAGGGGGTATTACTATAGCTAAAGGTTTAACTTTTGACTCGCCCAATGACAAAAATATTTAGCTTTATAAGAACATGCAGAATACTCTCATTTATGGACCAAGATTTGGGTGATAAATCACAAGGTTGGCACTGTTCTTGGACATATCTAACTGGTTGTGGATGAGAGTATGCAGGGGTCCTATTTCTACTCCTAGAACTAACAGGTTGGAAATATGGAATAATTTGTTTTAATGTTTTGGATGCAAGACAAGGGGCTTTGGATCATAACTACTACACAAGGGCAGACCCGTGCCTATCTTAGGGCAAGGAGTCAACTAGACGTATACAAGAGGATGATTTGTACTGGCATTCAAGTTTCAAGGGGTTAGGACAGGTATTTGCCTTACAAACACCACCCAAGATTGAGTATTTAGTTGCCTCTACTTACAAATATCCTAGGTGACATACATGCTTCTTCATACTTAACCTAAAATAGTTTAATCCACTCCTTGAATGGAAGTTAGAGATCAAGCATGCAATACAGAAAGTCTATATCCTAGAATTTGAGAAACCCTTAGCAACCAGATTCAAAAGAAGGGATGCATACAACAAATGGAGACAAATAGCTAAACACATGCAACAATGTATTTTTCATATAAAACAACAATGAAACTGAAAATATGTGCAAGGTGCATTCAAATGCAACACATAAACTCCAAAAGAGACAGATCAGCCAAGAAATGCTCTGATCTTTATTTTTTTTCCAAAAACATTTTGCCCAAGTCTTCAACAACCTCAAATGAGTAACATAGTTTTCTTTTTATAGAAAGAATGTGCCCTCAGCATTAATCACATGGTCAACTCAAAATTTTCACCAGATACAATGCACCATTAGAAATGGTGCCCAAAACATTGAATACTCTAGGTAGAAGCAGATAGAATTGGGAGTCGTGCAGCCGACTGGAGATTTTTTCTTGAAAATGGTACCTGGCTTGTCTCTTCAGACCCATACCTCTACAAATCTGCCATTAATGGCCAACCTACCCGTAGCAATGGTTCACGTGTTCTTGAAGTTCCTTCCCACTTGAAATGATGCAATAGGTACAAAGAAGTTCCTTCACTTTTGAAAGTTTGAATGATGGCTGTCAATCAATTCCCTATCGCCAAGATCTGCAGCCTCAAATCGCTTTGAAAAGTCATTGGCCAATTAAAACGTGTCACACAGGTATCTTTTTCCCATTGCTGACTTTTCCCATCGCAAACATACATTTTGCCTTTTTTGCCATTTTCGCCCCTTGTATATACAAATGCATATACATACAGCTGCCTTTTTCACGTTCAAATCCTTGTATAATGCAATTTTATATGAGATTGTCTATGCATACAATCAACCTTCATACAAGGCGTGGACCCCAAATCGTCATGAATCAAATTGAAATTGCATTCGGGTTCTGCGTTGTATCTTCATTCTTTGCATCTTACCTTGTACCTTGCATACACATACATACAACACGGATTCTAGCATAGTTGTCAATCGGATTGAAATTACCTTTAAAATCCAACTTGTATCTACCTCAACGTATCTCCCGTTGTATATCACACATACAATGTGCAATGTACATCCTGTGAACCCCTGTCACTTATCCGCCAAAATACATTCCTTCTTCAAGTCCGGGTTGTATGCATGCACCTTTGTATATTGCATTGTATGTCATACATATAATGTGAACATACAAGAAAAACTACATACAATCACTTGTATATTGCAAACATGCATTTGATCCTTGTATGTTTGAGCTGTATATTCCCTTATATCTGTCCTTTGTATGTCTAAACATACAATGTGAATGTGCAAGTAAAAGATACATACAAACACTAAACATACAACCATGCAGGCCCCATCGCTGACTTTGACCGCAACTTGCTTGTACATTTCTTTGTATGTTCAATTGCATGTGCAAACATACAATCACCTGTTCATGCAATTGTTGGGCCCCAGTCTTTGTATCTTGCCTTTACTTGCTTTTCATATTTCCTTTGTATGTTGCCATTGATGCATCTTTTGCCTATGTATGTCTGCCTTGTATCTTTGCAATGTACATTCCACCTTGTATGTTGACGATGTATGTCTCCTTTGCATATGGAAAATGTATCTACCCATTGTATATCAAACATACATGCAAAATATATATGCAAACCCCTACATACAAGCATGGAATATTCCCTGGAATCTGCGATGGAAACCTCAATGTACATCCACTTTTCACGCCTGAAATTGCACATACAAACCCAATATGTATACAAAGATGCATACAACCATTTTTATCCATTCTGAAGCCAATTTAACTCCATTTTTAGGCCCACTAATGTATATTTGCACTTGCACATTCAAATGTACATACAAACAACAATGCATATACAAAGACACATGCATGAAATTGTGAAGGCCAACAAACTTAGAAATTTTTTGGGTTTTTCATGAAAATGCCTGTGAATTTTTAGCTCGAAACCCTAACTCCAAGTGCATGCACCAACATTGGCTCTGTCTGGGGATGCATGCCTCTTGCAGGCATGGCGAGAACCATAGATCTCTAGGATGCAGACCAGTCCCTTATCCATTGGGCACAGAGTCAAACACTGCACCAACCTGCATCACAAAATACACCTCCTTTTATTTTAAAAAAACTTGGTGGCCCAGGGCCACCAAAAAAGAAAAACCAAAATTTTCCTTTGTCAAATATCTGATTTTCTTTTGACTTCTTCAAATGAAGCCTGGAAATAGTTTGCTATCTGCAGCACCCTACTTTGCACTTGGTTGTGCTGCTGCCCATTTCTCCTTCAACAAGTCTACAGCAAGATTCATAAGCATCTACCATTCTTAGTAGTAGACTATCCTAATCATATGAGTCACTGATGTTGCTTGGAAAAATAACAAACTCACATGAAATAAATGAATCCACATCAGAATTTTGCCCTTCTTCAAAAAATAAGAGCTCATCTGTATTAAACACACAATATTCAAGCACAAGCAATATCTCATAATCATATTTATTTTTATAAACATTCAGATATCCATCATCATTGTGCTTAGCAATTTTATCATTAAGGTTCACCTGGAATGTCTCAAGAGAAGGCATAAATAGCTCAGAGTGTAGCCCTACACTAAGAGCTTCATAGTCACCCCTGCAACCAACATTATCCCCAACTGTATGAGCACACACATCTGCAACTTGTCCATTCACATCTAAATAGTGACCCTATTTTTCCTCTTCACCAATGCACTAATAATCAAAAGTAAATTTTTTAACCTCTGCTTTGTAGAGGTGGTCATAATCTTCAAGGAAGCACTCATATTCAGCATCCATATATATTTCATCATATGAAAGGTTCACATATGCATCTGAATGCTGACAATCACTAACATATTCAATGTCTTCCCTTGAATCTGCATCCTCTATATTCAGAGTGAAACTTTGCATATCCACCTCGTACAAATAATCAGGAATAACTGGGATATGCCTATTGCTATAAGACACAACCTCATGTATATCTTTCATTTCATCATTTGAAAGGCATTTTGCATCTGCAGACTTCTCTTCTAGAGGCTAAGAATAATATTTGTTTTCACCATTATAGGATGTACCTACAAATTTCTATAACATTTTCTTCATGTTTATGCATCACATCATGACTGCACATACTATTCTGAAATATATTCCCCTTTGCAAAATCATCTCTCAATGAGCACACTAAGAAAGTTGAAATGTATTCACTTTGAAAACTATTTTAAAAACTTGCAGTCATGAAACCTACTGGCATTCCATATTTCTGATTCTTTGCAATATCCATAGCAAATTTGTAAGCCTGGTGAAGTGTGACTGGTTTTTTATCTCTCAATAAATAACTCATTTCTTCATCAAATGCAACCAAATAAATTGTCAAGCACAATGCATCATTAGGTCTCATATATTTAGGAATCTGCTTGAACAACTTAATAAACCTAAGATTAAAGGCTGGAACCAGTTCCTCATCTTCCTTTTGGATATTCATGAAATGTATGATCAATGAGGCCAAATCAAGTCTTTCACCAAACTGCTCTAGGAATGCAATTTCTAAATCTACCCATGAAGAGACTCAACACACAGGCAAGACTGAAAACTAGACCCTAGCATCATCCTCTAATGACTGAACAAAGAGTCTCATCACTGCATCTTTAGCCTCTACCTCATAATCTTCTATCAAATTATAAAATTTTTGCAGATGTTTGTTTGCAGACTCAAAATTTAATCCACTATATTTCGGTAAACATTTTCTAATTTTATTGGGAATACCATTTGGGTAACCATATATTCCTTTGAAATTCAGGGCTTTATATCTTTCAATAAAAGATAGTCTTCTTTAAGAGCACAACTAGGACTGTTGCTCTATACTCATTATTTTTGAATCAAAAGATGAATACCTGGAAATATGTTGTAGCTTTGATAGGTTCAATCAACAGAGTCATCTCACAGAGAGGACAGATTATCAACAAGGCACTTTTATTTCCTGGATTCATCATGCCAGCAGAGCACCACATGGTCGTTCTTTGGTCTTGCTACAACAACTTCACTAGAAACTAGACTTTCCAGCTTCCAAATCACTCAACACTCTCCCCAACAGAGTCATCAATTCACTCGACTCTCTCCCCAGCAGAGTCACCAATTCTGTTGGTTCTTTCTCTCCAGATCGGCAGAGGGTTTGCCAATTCCAATGCACAGGCAGATCCAGCCAACAAATACATGAGGTTGCATGAGCTGCCTCCCCTTCACTTTTGGTTCTGCTACACCAAGGGGGGCATCCCTATAGCTAAAGGTTTAACTTTTGACTCACCCAATGATAGAAAGATTTAGCTTTACAACAACATGCAGAATACTCTCATTTATGGACCAAGATTTGGGTGATAAATCACAAGGTTGGCACTATTCTTGGACATATCTAACTGGTTGTGGATGAGAGTATGCAGGGGTCCTATTTCTACTGCTACAACTAACAGGTTAGAAATATGGAATAATTTGTTTTAATATTTTGGATGCAAGACAGGGGGCTTTGGATCATAACTACTACAAAAGGGCAGACCGGTGCCTATCTGAGGGCAAGGAGTCAACTAGACATATACAAGAGAATGATTTGCACTGGCATTCAAGTTTCAAGGGGTTAGGACTGGTATTTGTCTTACAAACACTACCCAAGACTGAGTATTTAGCAGCCTCTACTTACAAATATCCCAGCTTACATACATGCTTCTTCATACTTAACCTAAACTAGTTTAATCCACTCCTTGAATGGAAGTTAGAGATCAAGCATACAATACAGAAAGTCTATATCCTAGAATCTGAGAAACCCTTAGCAACCAGATTCAAAAGAAGGGATGCATACAACAAATGGAGACAACTAGCTAAACACATGCAACAATAGATTTTTCATATAAAACAACAATGAAACTAAAAATATGTGCAAGGTGCATTCAAATGCAACACATAAACTCCAAAACAGACAGAACAACCAAGAAATGCTTTGATCTTCATTATTTTTCTAAAAAAAATTTGCCCAAGTCTTCAACAACCTCAAATGAGTAACACAATTTACTTTTTATAGCAAGAATGTGCCCTCAGCATTAATCACATGGTCAACTCAAAATTTTTTCCAGATACAATTGTGAGGCCTACACTTTTTCATTTCCGTACATGTGACTATTTAGCTTACTGTTGTTGGTATTTTTATATTTATGGGACTATTGTTCCTGAATTTTCAAACTATTAAATCTTATTATGTTAAAGGAAAACTAATTGGGTGAGGTTAGATAGAAAATTGTCATGTGATTTCATTATGTTTATAAGAACTGTGGTATGCTTTAGAAATACATGTATTAAATTTGCTTCAGCTATGATATGTATATGTGGAATTAACTTTGAGGTTGAGTGTGCAGGTATTTCTAACAAAACCACAGATACTGGGGATCATTCCACACCTTATGTTGTAATCCCTTGTTAAGCTGATCTAGTTCCACGAGGAACCAAGATCAACTCTGTGTTTGGTGCAATGTTGTAATGTTGTAATATTGTCTTGCATGAGGTTGAATGGGTTAGGTCTACCATTTTGTAAAATTAAATTATGATTTATGTTGTAAGAATTGTATTTGAATTTTATTTTTTTTAATTTAAATTTTTGAGACCCTTTTCTTGTGTCTTAACTTGACCCTGGGTGTCCTAATTAAATTTAAATTGACCCTGAGTTATACCCCATGGGTCTAGGGTCACTTTTAACTTGGGTAACCCTTGGTTAACCTCCGTATGGTCACCTTAACTTCACAGTGAAGTTAAGTGACGAATTTGGAGGCATGGGAAGGATAGGATGAGTGGGACCAACACTCAAGCCCATCCTTTCTCCATTTTCAAGGCTTGAAATGACTCCATGGTCTACCAATAATGGAGGGGCTTATCTTCTTGTTTCCTCACTTTTTGTGAGATTCCCCATGAAGTGGTGTGGTCCTTCATGAGTGGGGTTATTTTTTAATCCCACTTGGGATAGTGGGGATATGTTTTAATTCCACTTGGGATAGTGGGGATATTTTATTAATTCCACTTGGGATAGTGGGGTTATTTAAATATTACAATTTTAAAAAAATAAATTTTTAATTCATCCACTATGAATTTAAAATTCACAAATAATGAGAGCCCTTGATCTCAACTTTTGATCCTCACCCTCCATCATCTTTTAAAAATCTATAAATAAGACCCTTCTCTAAGCAATTAGAGAAGACTGGATTTTGCAGGGGAACTTGATTCTTGCAGGGGAACTTCATTCTTGCAGGGGGACTTCATTCTTGCATTCTTATCATGCCTAATTTCCTCTAAGAAATCTTCTTTTAGCATCCTCATAATGCCCAATTCCTTCTCTATTCTCCTCTTCATAGCCTCATAATGCCGAAATTATTCTAGCCATCCTATATCCTCCATTCATTATCCCTTGCTTGTGATCATAGAGAGATTGTTTTTTTTTTGAGAAGGGAGATTTGGAGAGGAGGCTGGAGAGGAACTCTACATCAACTTCATCCATTAAAGGGCTTTTTAAGGTTGTATTTAAAGGCCTTTCCTTTGCATTTTCTATTTCTTGCATGATGGATTTGTGAAATGAAATTTGATTTGTTGTGTTGTAAATTATGTAAATTGTGGGAAAATTTATTTGGGTGTTGACAAAGCTTCTTTCACTTGGGAGAAATACTCATCAAGTGTGGGGTAGGGGAGGAGTGATCCTCCTCGAGTACATGCCTTATTTTTTTTGAGATGTTGAAAGCCTTAAGGACATTTGTGTGACTTTAGGAAATTGTGTTATTTGGCTTGAGAGTCAAAATATGAACTCCTTGGAATATTTGTTGGCAAGTTGGCTTGAGGCCATGAGAAAGAAACTGTGTTAAAATTTAATTGAAGGGTGACACTCTAGAGTTGAGTGTGTCCACTCTTCTACCCCTCTTTAAAACTCACAGTGGATGAGTTTTGTGTTGTGTAAATATCTATGGGTGTATTTGTGTTTTGGTGTATTATTTTTATTTTGTTGTGAAGTGGTATTGAATCCCCTAGGTGTGTGGATGATCTCCCTAGCTCGAGGGTGACTCTCTTGCAGGTCTATGATAGGGAGGAGGGCAGCTTGTGTGTTGTTTCTTCCCTTGTGTGATATGCAGGTTTTTTGGGAGCTTATGGTGAAGCTTGGAGAAGATTATTGGATCTTAGAAAATATTTTATTTTCCTTTACTCTTAAGGGAGCTTGGTCTTTTAATAGCTTCATCCTTGTTGATTTTACAAGAGGAGAACATTCTCTCTCTTTCATTGTATAATTTGGTATTTTAGAGTTGTGAGGAAATTACTTCCTTATTGTATTGATAGTTGTAGTTTTATTGTTCGTTTAGTTTTGCCATTTGAAAAGAAAATAAAATTGGATTAAAGTTGTGTAATTGAGTTAAATAGAAACTAATCTCATCTTAAAAGTTTGCCTTACTATGAATAGTGAATAGTGAATAGTGAATAGTAAAAGTGAATATTGAATAGTAAAAGTGAATAGTAAATAGTAAAAGTGGGATTTATTTATACATATTGTATAATATGAATTGAATAGATGCTTAAACTTAGAGTTGCAATTCGGAAATACAATGTTTATATTTGTAAAAAAATAAAAATAAATTAACTCTTTGCTCTGTTTTTAATGATTTATTGGATAGTAATTTGTTTTAACAAATTATATATATATTTATTTATTATATATATATATATATATATTCTATACTTTCTTTATAGTTAAGGAACTTATTAATGAAATTGTGAGTTAAAGTGAACTGAGATAATGGCGGTATATATATATATATTTAAATTAAATTTTAGAGAAACGGAAGAGAGGGCAAATGATCGTGCTTTGTTAAAAAATGATCTATCACCTAAAACAACTATTGTACAAATGTAATTCATGAGTGTAATACCCCGCTAACAACTGCTTTATTTACTCCTTAAGCATACGCAACCGAGCACACTTACACGTGCGAGGGGGTTTTCATAGTAGTAAGAGAAAAATTTTGATAGTTCGTATCATGACCACATGACACATGTGGACATGACACGCGTGAATACGTGTTGTGACTGCATGGGAAATGTGGGCATGATATTTGGTATCAGAGCACATGTTTCAACATTGGGAGCTTTGGGGTTTGCGTGTTGTTTAGGCCGACATGGAGTGGGTTGAGCATGATTTGACCCTTGTTCTACTACATGTAGCTGCGAGAGAGTGAGGTTGTGGTTTGTTGACTAACCTTCACCTTGGAGGAATACCCATCCTCTTGTGTTATCATCATGATGGCCTTGTCACATGATTATCGAAGTCTTCCTGTTGTGTTTTGTGATGTTTGTGATCCTCTTAGTCAATTATTCTCTCGAACCAGTTGGTCTAGGTGGTGAGGGATTGCGTTGGACCCTTCCTCGCCCTTGTGTATTTTTGTGGAGAGTAGTGACATCTTAATACCCATTTGATTTATTCTTGCCTTGTGAACTTGACGTGTGTTTATCATAGGGTTGAATGACATAATTTCTTAAATTTCTAACCCTTTATATCATTGGAAATTGGAATTATCTCTTTTGGATTGATAACTAGAAAAGATTGCATGAAGTGTATCTTGCTTTAAATTTTATGAGTGTAATTTGTTACATGTGTGATTTCATTAGATTACCTTGTAAAATACTAAGAAAAAAAGAGGTGAAAATTAGTTTTATGCATGGCAAATTGTTAAGAATTAACATATGTCCTCAAATTGTTCAATGAGGTATTTGTGTGCTTGGCGACCTTTTTGTAAATTACTTCTACAAAATAAAATTTTGCATTTTATATCTTTGTTTTCGTGTGAATTTGGTATCATGTTATGCATACCTTGTGCAGAAAAGATGTTTGGGCTTCATATAGTAGAACAATAAAAATTAGAGACATGATCTTCCTATTAGATTCTTCTTGTGATATGCCTCTACTTTATGAACCTTGTGTTAGATAAATGTGTGGTGGTTTTGTAGTGCATATGTAGTGTTATATGGGTTATCGTTAACTCCATGATATGTGATGTGTTGTGAGTCACCATCTTGTGAGTTGAAATAATGTTGTTTGGGTTTGATTATGATCTATCAAGCATAGCTAGTAAATTGGTGTACTTACTTGAGGGTGTTGCCTTATCTCTAAATGTGAAGTCAAATTTGAGTTTATGTTTGAGTAAATTTCTTAGAGAACCTTTATGGTAATTATTATGTTACTTTGGGTATGAATGTTGTCCTTTTTCACTAAGTAATGAACGACAAAGGAAAATTGTGTATGTGCTACCTTGTGAGTGTGAATACTTGTTATGAGCATGTTTGCTATGTGTTGTGATTATCCCGTACATGCCTAGTGTACTCATGATCTTGCGATATTGCGTATCTATCCATGGGTTGGGTGTATAACTATAAGTATGATGGACTCATGCTTGTGTGGCTATTTGTATGTACACCCTGTAAGGTCCAATCTTGGAGTTGGAGACCTTACATGTGTGGAGTTAAGTAGTGGAGAGGAAGAACTTAGGAAGCTATGGTGACATGTTGTGGCATTGGTTTGGGATTACCTAACCAACCATACCTTCCTATGCCAGAGTACCCCCTACTTCTCCTTAGTAAATGGACCTTTGAGAAGCCCATAGTGCTTTCCTATCATGCTCTATTTCCTTGACGATACTAATGACATCTGACGTGGGATTTTGGTTAGGTTTTGGTATGGGCATGTGATTTGCTCGAGGGCATGCTACTTGTGCAGGTTTATTCTTACCTTGGTATCTTATTTGAGTGGATGTGTAGTATCCTAGAGACATTTACATTATAATGATGACGTGTACCTTTGAGAAGGGCACGATGTACTCTATTGATGACGTGTTACCTTTGAAAAGGGCACGATTCCACGTAAGAGTACATGAAGGCGCATTGATAATACTTACCTACATGATGTTATTGCATTGGTTGTGTTTGCATAACACATGTAGTGACCATGTTTCCCTCCTTCCTTATTGGTGACTTAATGTTAGTCACATAGTGATGTAATGTGCACTTTCTTGGATTGCGATTATTGCTTTCAGTTGTTTGGTGATCTTTTTGTATCTTGCCTGTGTGGACCAACCATGTTATTTATTCTTGTCTGAAAGTAACTTAGCCACAAATCTTTGATTTCTCTATTTTTCACGTAATCCTTGTGGTTATGGTTGATTTATTATTAGAATGGCACACATTTATTTATTTTACTGTTAGATTTTGAAACTCCTTTCTTTTGGCATATCTGTTATTTGTGCTGGCTAAGATAGATTATTTTTGTTTGCAAGTGTTGGTCATATGTTGTGATGTTCTTCTCACCATGTCGATGGAGCAACCTCTGGTGGAGTGTATATAAGGAAGTAGACGTGGGAAACTTTTGAGGATGGGGGTAGGTGTGGACTAGTATGGGCTGATCATTATCCACTTACCTTCCTAGTGATCTTGTTCTTATGTTAGCTATCTCTTGGAGGCTAAACCCCTTATACAAACAAGAGGTAGGCCATTGTGGGAATGTATGGCAAGGCCTCCACGTGGCCCTGAAACCATCATTCTACCTGGTTCTTAGATCTTTGGTTACTTGGCACTGGTTATTGGTTACTTGGTTCTATGAGGAGACTATGACATTCCCCTAAACCTTTATCTGAGCCTTGTGAAGTTAATTCCTGTAATGTGGATGAATGAAAATATTTGTTTGTGTAAGATCTGTATTTGATGTAATTGCATATGAATTGGTATTTTCTCTATAAACTTGTAATGTGATGTGTGAAGATTCTCTATACATGTGTATAGAAGATTGATGATCCTGAGATTAGATGTGCTGAATTTCAACCCATAGAGTGTATTTTGTGAAAGGAAATTAAGCCTTTATAACATTTAGTTATCATACTTTATAATCTTATGAGTTCCTTTTATCCTCACCTCTTTAATGACTTCCAGGAGGAAGTACAGTCTTAGGGGGGAGTATGTGAGGCCTACACTTTTTTATTTCCGTACACGTGACTATTTAGCTTACTGTTGTTGGTATTTTTATATTTATGGGACTGTTGTTCCCAGATTTTCAAACTATTAAATCTTATTATGTTAAAGGAAAAATAATTAGGTGAGGTTAGATAGAAAATTGTCATGTGATTTCATTCTGTTTATAAGAACTGTGGTATGCTTTAGAAATGCATGTATTAAATTTGCTTCGGCTATGATATGTATATGTGGAATTAACTTTGAGGTTGAGTGTGCATGTATTTCTAACAAAACCACAGATACTAGAGATCATTCCACACCTTATGTTATAATCCCTTGTGAAGCCGATCTAGTTCCACGAGGAACCAAGACCAACTCTGTGTTTGGTACAATGTTGTAATGTTGTACTATTGTCTTGCATGAGGTTGAATGGGTTAGGTCTACCCTTTTGTAAAATTAAATTATGATTTGTGTTGTAAGAATTGTATTTGAATTTTATTTTTTTTAATTTTATTTTTTGAGAATCTTTTCTTGTGTCTTAACTTGACCCTGGGTGTCCTAACTAAGTTTGAATGGACCCTGGGTTATACCCCATGGGTCTAGGGTCACTTTTGACTTGGGTAACCCTTGGTTAACCTCCGTATGGTCACCTTAACTTCACAGTGAAGTTAAGTGACGAATTTGAAGGCATGGGAAGGATAGGATGAGTGGGACCAACACTCAAGCCCATCCTTTCTCCATTTTCAAGGCTTGAAATGACTCCATGGTCCACCAATAATGGAGGGGCTTATCTTCTTGTTCTCTCACTTTTGGTGAGAGTCCCCATGAAGTGGTGTGGTCCTTCATGAGTGGGGTTATTTTTTAATCCCACTTGGGATAGTGGGAATATTTTTTAATTCCACTTGGGATAGTGGGGATATTTTATTAATTCCACTTGGGATACTGGGGTTATTTAAATATTACAATCATAAAAAAATAAATTTTTAATTCATCCACTATGAATTTAAAATTCACAAATAATGAGAGCCCTTGATCTCAACTTTTGATCCTCACCCTCCATCATCTTTTCAAAAATCTATAAATAAGACCCTTCTCTAAGCAATTAGAGAAGACTAGATTTTGCAGGGGAACTTGATTCTTGCAGGGGAACTTCATTCTTGCAGGGGGACTTCATTCTTGCATTCTTATCATGTCTAATTTCCTCTAGGAAATCTTCTTTTGGCATCCTCATAATGCCCAATTCCTTCTCTATTCTCCTCTTCATAGCCTCATAATACCGAAATTATTCTAGCCATCCTATATCCTCCATTCATTATCCCTTGCTTGTGATCATAGAGAGATTGTTATTTTTTGAGAAGGGAGATTTGGAGAGAAGGCTGGAGAGGAACTCTACATCAACTTCATCCATTAAAGGGCTTTTTAAGGTTGTATTTCAAGGTCTTTCCTTTGCATTTTCTATTTCTTGCATGATGGATTTGTGAAATAAAATTTGATTTGTTATGTTGTAAATTATGTAAATTGTGGGAAAATTTATTTAGGTGTTGACAGAGCTTTTTCCACTTGGGAGAAATGCTCATCAAGTGTGGGGTAGAGGAGGAGTGATCCTCCTCGAATACATGCCTTGTTTCTTTTGAGATGTTGAAAGCCTTGAGGACATTTGTGTCACTTTAGGAAATTGTGTTATTTGGCTTGAGAGTCAAAATATGAACTCCTTGGAATCTTTGTTGGCAAGTTGGCTTGAGGCCATGAGAAAGAAATTGTGTTGAAATTTAAATGAAGGGTGACACTCTAGAGTTGAGTGTGTCCACTCTCCTACCCCTCTTTAAAACTCACAGTGGATGAGTTTTGTGTTGTGTAAATATCTATGGGTGTATTTGTGTTTTGGTGTATTGTTTTTATTTTTTTGTGAAGTGGTATTAAATCCCCTAGGTGTGTGGATGATCTCCCTAGCTCGCAAGTGACCCTCTTACGGGTCTATGATAGGGAGGAGAGCAACTTGTGTGGTGTTTCTTTCCTTGTGTGATATGCAGGTTTTCTGGGAGCTTATGGTGAAGCTTAGAGAAGATTATTGGATCTTAGAAAATATTTTATTTTCCTTTACTCTTAAGGGAGCTTGGTCTTTTAATAGCTTCATCCTTGTTGATTTTACAAGAGGAGAACATTCTCTCTCTTTCGTTGTATAATTTAGTATTTTAGAGTTGTGAGGAAATTACTTCGTTATTGTATTGATAGTTGTAGTTTTATTATTCGTTTAGTTTTGCCATTTGGAAAGGAAATAAAATTGGATTAAAGTTGTGTAATTGAGTTAAATAGAAACTAATCTCATATTAAAAGTTTGCCTTAATATGAATAGTGAATAGTAACATAATAGTGAATAGTGAATAGTGAATAGTAAAAGTGGGATTTATTTATGCATATTGTATAATATGAATTGAATAGATGCTTAAACTTAGAGTTGCAATTCAGAAATACAATGTTTATATTTGTAAAAAAAAAATTAATTCTTTGCTCTATTTTTAATGATTTATTGGATAGTAATCTGTTTTCACAAATTATATATATATATTTATTTATTATATATATATATTCTATACTTTCTTTACAGTTAAGGAACTTATTAATGAAATTGTGAGTTAAAGTGAACTGAGATAATGGCGGTATATATACATATATATATATATATATATATTTAAATTAAATTTTAGAGAAACAGAAGAGAGGGCAAATGATTGTGCTTTGTTGAAAAATGATCTATCACCTAAAACAACTGTTGTACAAATGTAATTCATGAGTGTAATACCCCACTAACAACTGCTTTGTTTACTCCTTAAGCATACGCCACCGAGCATGCTTACGTGTGCGAGGGGGTTTTCAGAGTAGTAAGAGAAAATTTTTGATAGTTTGTATCATGACCACATGATGCATGTGGACATGACACGCATGAATACGTGTTGTGACCGCATAGGAAATGTGGGCATGACAACAATGCACCATTAGAAATGGTGCCTAAAACATTGAATACTCTAGGCAAAAGAAGATAGAATTGGGAGTCGTGCAGCCGATTGGAGATTTTTGCCTTGAAAATGGTAGCTGGGTTGTCTCTTCAGACCCATACCTCTACAAATCTACCATTAATGGCCAACCTACCTGCAACAATGGTTCACGTGTGAAGTTCATTCCTGCTTGAAATGATGCAGTAAATACAAAGAAATTCCTCCACTCTTGAAAGTTTGAATGATGGTTGTTGATCAATTCCCTATCGCCAAGATCTGCAGCCTCAAATCGCTTTGAAAAGCTGTTGGCCAATTAAAATGTCTCACGCGGGCATCTTTTTCCCATCGCTGACTTTTCCCATCGGAAACATACATTTTGCCTTTTTTGCCATTTTCGCCCCTTGTATATACAAATGCATATACATACAACCACCATTTTTGCGTTCAAATCCTTGTATAATGTAGTTGTATATGAGATTGTATATGCATACAATCAACCTTCACACAAGGCGCGGACCCCAAATCGTCATGAATCAAATTGAAATTGCATTTGGGTTCCGCATTGTATTTTCATTATTTGCATCTTACCTTGTACATTGCATACACATACATACAACACAAATTCCAGCATAGTTGTCAATCGGATTGAAATTACCTTTGAAATCCAGCTTGTATCTACCTCAATGTATCTCCCATTGTATATCGTACATACAATGTGCAATGTACATTCTACTAACCCCAGCCACTTATCTGCCAAAATAAATTCCTTCTTTGCGTCTGGGTTGTATGCGTGCACCTTTGTATATTGCATTGTATGTCGCACATACAATGCAAACATACAAGCAAAACTACATACAATCACTTGTACATTGCAAACATGCATCTAATCCTTGTATGTTTATGCTGTATATTCCCTTGTATCTACCCTTTGTATGTCTAAACATACAATACAAATGTACAAGAAAAAGATACATACAAACACTGAACATACAACCATGCGGGCCCCATCGCTGACTTTGACCGCAACCTGCTTGTACATTTCTTTGTATATGCCCGTTGTATGTTCGATTGCATGTGCAAACATACAATCACCTGTTCATGCAATTGGTGGGCCCTAGTCTTTGTATCTTGCCTTTACTTGCTTTGCATATTTCCTTTGTATGTTGTCGCCGATGCATCTTTTGCCTTGCATGTCTGCCTATGTATGTCTGCCTTGTATCTTTGCAATGTACATTCCACCTTGTATGTTGATGATGTATGTCTCCTTTGCATATGGCAAATGTATCTACCCTTTGTATATCAAACATACATGCAAAATATACATGCAAACCCCTACATACAAGCATGGAATATTCCCTGGAATCTGCGATGGAAACCTTAATGTACATCCACTTTTCACACCCGAAATTGCACATACAAGCTCGATATGCATACAAAGATGCATACAACCATTTTTCTCCATTCTGAAGCTGATTTAACTCCATTTTTGGGCCCGCCAATGTACATTTGTACTTGCACATTCAAATGTACATACAAACAGCAATACATATACAAAGACACATGCATGAAATTGTGAAGGCTGATAGACTTAGAAATTTTTTTGGGCTTTTCATGAAAATGCCTGCAAATTTTTAGCTCGAAACCCTAACTCTAGGTGCATGCACTAATAGGGACAATGAGCTCTCCTACTTCTTTTAGACTCAGTGGCTCATTGGGAGGACATGACACATATTAGAGAGATAGATTGTCAGCCGAGTATAGAGATAGTTCGAGAGGGTACAGGGTCAGCTACAGGGTTAGGTACGGTTTGCCCGGACACATGCAGAGCATTTGAGATGGGGCCCGGTTGCATCCTACGATGAGGCTTTAGCAGACTTTTAGCAGATTCCCTATGTGGCTTGGCTGATGAGGAGGGAGGTGGTAGATGTGAGGATTACCCCCAACTATGAGGAGTGGTTTACAGCCCACCCGTTCCCAAGGTACTTAGGACCGGGAGAGTTAGCTCCTCACCTAGAGGAGGTGGATTCAGATGATGAGGATGGTGGAGGTAGGAGGTGGAGGAGATGGAGGAGGGGGAGAGGAGGATGAGGAGATGGAGATGATGGAGATGATGGAGGGGATGGAGGGGGTGGTGGAGGAGGGAGGCAGGGATAGAGGAGGAGAGTTGGAGAGGGACCTTCCCAACAGAAGCAGGCAGCATAGCAATAGGCTACATAGCAGATACAAGTGTCAGCACCACAGCAGGTGCCCCAACAGGTAGTTGTATAGTAGCAAGCACAGCTACAAGCATAGTAGGTTCCACAGGCTCCTGTCCAGCCTGACCTACAGTAGCAGGCCATCACTACATTGCTGGGTTAGGTCAGACAACTCAGGGTAGAGCTTAGGGCCGCAGAATCTCAGAGGGATGTAGATGTAGGGATTATATCCAGCCTCACTGTAGAGAGAGACACAACATTGGTGAGGGTGTAGGTTCTGACACTAGAGAGAGATTCAGCTCTAGCTTCCTTAG
Source organism: Cunninghamia lanceolata (assembly GCA_027924645.1). NCBI lineage: Eukaryota > Viridiplantae > Streptophyta > Pinopsida > Cupressales > Cupressaceae > Cunninghamia > Cunninghamia lanceolata. Next base: position 3,850,819 of record BSBN01000516.1, read on the forward strand.
GTACCGATGGGGCCACTACATTCTTAGTTACTCAAGTGTAGCAGGCTTAGGTGCATCTTGCGTAGGTTCAGGGTGAGCTTGCTAGAGCATAGGCTCAGACTTAGTATTATAGAGGATTGTACCACGGGACGGTGTCGGTAGACCAGAGGGCACCCAACTACAGGAGTCAGTTAATGGCAGGCACATCTCAAAGGGTAGGGGGTTCACAGTCTGCAGCATCTGCTATGGGTCCACAGCAGTCGGTAGAGGAGGGGATGGAGAGGGCAGTGCTAGGAGCAATGTCCCACAGTAGTAGGGATAGCCTTTACACTTGTACCAATTTTTGCTTATGTATACACATTTTTGATGGCTCATGGATAGCCTAAAATGTATATATTTATCTCATTTTGTACCGATATTGAGACATGTATTATTATTTTTGTGATGTATACACTTTATATGATTCTGACTCATGGATGACAGACACTTGATATTGTACACTTGGATATATTTATGTTATATTTATATGATGACGTAGCTTATGTTATGGTCTACATGCATTATGTGATGCACACGTTTATTATGTCTATATGATGCTTTTATTGGATGCACATTACTATTGATGTTGATATGATCTAATGCATACTTAGATGATTTCTTATATGCACCTAATATGCAAATGGGAATGTTATCTATATGATTATGCAGTTTATGAGATGATCTACATGTACTTGTCTATATTTTTGATTTTTTCTGTTGACACTATGTTGTGCTGATGCAAATGTGTATGGATGATCTAATTGCACTATTATGTATGCAAATGATTTAATCATGTTGATGACTATCTCATGTGATATGATATGCAAACTATGCCATGTTTTTGTATGTCAAAATGTACTCAATCGACATAGAAATGACACAATGATAGAAGACTAACTGATGGACTGACTTGGTAGAAGGACTCACAAGATTTTATTTGCAAACATTGATACTTTGCACATAATTTTTATTGCATGGGATATGGAATGCTTTTGTGGATATGATATGGATGTGGATAGTTTTCATCTTGATATTGCAAGTATTTTGAAGTGCTTATTTCATCATCGGGCAATTTTTTTGGTACTTTTTCCGAATGTTGTAAGTTAATACAAGCATCTAGGTATAATTGAACTAAGATGACCTGAGTATTTCTTGTGTATCAATAGACAAGGATTATACATGTTTCATGTTAGTCCTCTGATGTCCTCGATGATCTTTTGCTGATCATGTCTTTAGACAAGGCTTCACATTACTAAAGATAAACCCCCAAGAAGCAAACAAAGAAAATAATCATGCCCCCATCATAGCATCTCTAGCTTTTGGCATCCTTGAGTAGCGTAGAAAGACATGATAACAAAAATCAAGACCTTATAACCTAACCTGATCACGAACACAAAACATTCTTGCATTAGATGTGTTTTCTTACCATAATTTAGATAGAAATATTTAGAGTGCGTAGGTACTTGTTTTCTTTGCTTTGGATAGGTTGATGTCTTGAGTTAAAACTTCTGCTTTGGAAGTGGGCTTCGTTGCACTTTCATGCCTGGTGAAAGGTATCACAATCCTTATTGTTGTCCTCGGTGAAAAAAGTGGCACTGCATAATCCAACTCCTTAACCAGGTCGAGGACTTGCCCCCAGTCAAGTAGAGGTATCTAGCTTATTATGGATGAAATGACAATGGATACAAAGAAATGGACCCTAAGGGACTAACCTAGTGCCTCGGGGGCTCATTGCTAAATGGCCTTGCCTACGTGATGACACAGAGGCAACGTAATTCAAGGTGAACCCTGATGGACCTAAGACCTAGGTGATAGGAAATGATAGAAGGACAAACAACACATGATGGAATAGATGAGAAGTGGAGCCTCAGGGGCGTATTGATAATGGCCTTGCCTACGTGATAATGTAGAGGCAACATAGTTTGCAGAGAACCCTGATACTAACTATGGATGCTAAGATACGCTGACACTATGGATATGGTACTTTGACAACCTTAGGTATTAAGGTGGCAATGATTACAGAGTATCAAGCCATGATAGGTCATTGTTTAGGTTATGCAAGGTGTTTATTATGAAACTGACATGATTGGATAATGGATAACTATGGGAAGAATGGACATAAGGTGATTGGTTTCCCAAAGATGGAGGAAGCGGTTCGCGTCGCAGAGAGCGCCTATTTGCCAGGTTTTCACTACCTTGCTTTTATTGCATGGGAGCCAAAATACACATGATGCCTATTTGCCAGGTTTTCATTATGGTATCTATCCAAGGTGCCTCTTTACCAAGTTTTCACTAGAGGACAATTTTTTTATTATTTTTCCATTTTTTTTCTATTTTTTTTATTTTTTGATTTTTTTTGGTTTTTTATGTTTTATGCCCCTCCTTACATTGGGGTTCTCTAGGTATAGAACCGGCGAAGATGTATACTGTTGATTGGGTCATTGAATATCTCACCTTCTGAAGTAGCTAACTAATATGCTCCTAATCCATAAGCAACAATGATTACATAAGAACCAAGCTAGTTGGGTTCAAACTTTCCTTTCTTTTCCCGATCCTATTGATTGCGGGGATTTTCCTTAAGTACAAGATCACCAACATTGAATACCCTTGGATGGACTCTATGGTTGTAGCTTTGTGACATCTTTTGCTGGTATTCCTTAAGATGGTTAAAGGCATTCTACCATTTTTCCTCCAACAGTTCTAACTCTTACAATTTGGAAACTCTGTAGTCTTCATCAGTAATAAGACCTTTTAATGACACCCTTAGAGCTGGTAACTCGACCTCGATGGGTAAAATGGCTTCTAATCCATAGACAAGGGTGTATGGGGTAGCCCCTGTGGGAGTGCGTATACTAGTTCGATAGGTCCATAGAGCGGGATTGAGTTGTATGTGCCAATCATGGCCGGCGTTGTTGACAGTTTTCTTGAGGATTTTCAAGATTGTTTTGTTGGATGCCTCTAGTTGGCCATTTCCTTGTGGATAGTAAGGTGTTGAGAAGTGGTGTTGGATTTTGAATTTGTCAAAAAGCTCTTGGACATCCTAGTTTTTGAAAGGTCTTCCGTTATCTGTGACTATGGATGAGGGATTTCTATATCTGCAAATGAGGTAATTGAGGATGAAGGAGGCAATCTATTTTCCTGTGACATTGGTGAGTGGAACATCTTCAATCCACTTAGTGAAATACTCAGTGGCGATTATGATGAACTTGCCATTGAATGAGGGAGGGTGGATTTTACCCACAAGGTCGAGTCCCCACTGACAAAAGGGCCAAGGTGTTGTTAAAGGTTGCAATTCTTGAGCTGGTGCATGGACAAGGTTACCATGAATCTGACACTGCTTGCATTTCTTGAGAAAGCGATAGGAGTCCATCTCCATGTTTGGCCAACAGTATCCCAAATGCATGAGTTTCTTGGCTAAAGTAGGACCACTAGAGTGTGATCCGCATATTCCTTCGTGTACTTCTCGCAAGGCAGTTTGAGATTCCTCACTTTCAAGACATCAGAGTAAAATACCATCCAGACCTTGGTGGCATAAGGTATCAGTGATAATAGTGTAATGGGATGTTTGTTGAATGAAGGTTTGGCATTGGTTATTTGATAGGTTAGGTGGTAAGGTGTTGTCCTTAAGGTAAGTGTAAATCTTACCATACAAGGGTGAATCAGATCCGACGAGAAGGCATATGGATTGGGTTTTGGGGATGTCATAAGCTGGTTGCGTGACTATCTCCACCAAGAACTCAAAATGTGAGTCATTCTCTGGTATGTCGAGGAGTGAGGCAATGGTTGCCATGGTATTTGCTGCTTTGTTTTCAATATCTACTCAAAGGAGATGATCATAAATTACTCTTTTAAATCATCCACCATACACTTGTAGGGAATGAGCTTGTCATCTTTTGTCTAATAATCATCATTGACCTGATTGATGACGAGTTGTGAATCACTGTAGACATGAAGGTCCTTTACTTTCCATTCTGTTGCTAGTTTAAGACCACTGAGCAAAGCCTCATATTCTTCTATGTTGTTTGTACATGGAAAAAGCAGACGATAAGACTTAGGTATTGTGGCACCTTGAGGAGTGACCAACAAGATGCCTGCCCCCGATCCATGGTTTGTATAGGAGCCATCAAAATAGATTGTCCATGACTGTGTTGTGATAGTGAAGATTGATTCATCTAGAAACTCAAACTTCATTGGAGTGGTATTCTGTAATGGTGCTTCGGCCAACTAATCAGCAATGACTTGACCTTTGATAGCTTTTTGTTCTACATACTCAATGTCATATTCACTTAGGAGCATTACCCACTTAGCTAGGTGACCTGTGAGAGATGCTTTGCTTAATAAGTATTTCAGGGGATCTATCTTTGCAATAAGCTTGATGGAATGTGAAAGCATGTAATGTCATCATTTTTGGGAAGCAAAAACCACAGCAAGACAAGATCTTTCGATTTGAGAGTATTACAGTTCATACCCCACCAATGTATGACTGATGTAGTATATGGCCCTTTCCTTGCCTTCATTGTCCTATTGTGCTAGAAGGGCACCCAGAGCTATTTGTGTAGCAGATATGTAAAGTAATAGCGGCTTGCCTTGTATAGGAGGCATCAAGATAGGTGGATTCATAAGATACTCATTAAGTTTACAAAATGCTTCTTCACACTTCTCATCCCATCTAAATGGAATGTTTTTATGTAAGAGATGACTGAAAGGTTGGCACTTGTCTTCCAGTTGGGAGATGAATCGACGGATTGCTTGTAATTTTCCTTGCAATGACCACAGTTGGGTAATGTTCTTTGATGGAGGCATCTCCATGATAGGCTTGACTTTTGTAGGATCTACATCAATCCCATTTGTTGATACTATGAACCCCAAGAGTTTGTCGGAGGTAACCCCAAACACACACTTCTTCAGATTTAATCTAACCTTGAATTGTTCCAACCGCTAAAAAACCTTTTCTAGGACATCTACATGTGACTCCCTTGTTAGTGATTTGGCAAGAATGTCATTCACATAGTCTTCCATTGTTACATGCATCATATCATGGAAGATAGTAGTCATAGCATGTTGATATGTTTCTCCTGCATTCTTTAACCCAAAAGGCATGATGCAACAATAGAGAGTACCCCATGGACAAGTGAATGTTGTCTTATGTTGATCCTTTGGTGCTATCTTGATTTGATTGTATCCAGAGAAGCCATCCATAAGAGAAAGCATAGTATGACCAGTTATTAAGTCAATGATGATGTCAATGTTAGGCAATGGGAAATCATCTTTGTGGCAGGCCTTGTTAAGATCTCAGAAATCATTACAAATTCTAACTCTTCCATCTAGTTTGGTGATAGGTACAATGTTTGAAATCCACTCAGGATAGTCTATTGGTCTGATAAACCTGGCATCTAGCAGCTTCTTGAGTTCTTCTTTTACTAGTAGTGCAACATGAGGATGCATTTTTCTGAGTTTCTGCTTTACAGGTTTTACTCTAGGATCGAGTGGCAAATGATGTAAGACCAAGTCTGGATCTAGACCGAGCATATCTGCATATGACAAAGCAAAGTTGAACTACTTCCTCCTAAAGAAGGGTACAAATTTTGTCTTTTCTGGTGGAGATAAAGACTTAGCAAAGTGTATGATCTTAGGATTACCCTCTGTACCGATGTCCACTAGTTCTGTCGGTTCTACCACAATCTGTGACTTCTCCTGATACATGTCATTGGGGAGAGTGTCAAGCCTTCCATCATCTGGTGCCTTAGAAAAGTTTTCACCATTCGATGCATCATTTATTTTTACTTTTTTGGGATCTGATACTGCCACAAAATAGTTTTCACCATCAGATCCATTTTTTATTTTTATGTTTTTGCGAGTGGAAGGCTTGGCACCCTCTCCAAAATAAGCCACAGAATTGAGTTCTATGGCACAACCAACTTTATGATCTCCTGTGGGTAAGTGATCTCTTAGTTCCATGAAGTCAATATAGGCATCGTCATTTTGGAATATGTCAAGTTGAGGGGTTCCTCGTAGATCCCAATCGATAAGCTCAGGATTTACTAGGGGGAGGGGGTCGATATATTGATCTAATTTAGTGGGTGTTATGGTAGGGATGGATATGCCGTTAGGATGGGTAGTGATAGGGAAAGGGTTTGGTATGGTACTTTCCTCAAGATTGTTTATCTTGTGCGAACTCTGACCTTCATCATAAGTTGTGTTCTCAGGAATAAGTGAATCACACTCTATCAGTCTATGCTTAGGTGTTAGTCCCTCATAGTAGGGGCTATAGGTTTGAATGGTATCGATTCCCTTGTCTTCATAGGAATGGTCTGAGAGTTCATCCCATTCATATTCATTGGAATCTATGTCACTATCCTCTTAAAGATTATGGATCATTTCCACAAAAAAAGTGGTAGCCTTAGCTTTCCCTTTGCCTTTAGTTTTGTCTTGATATCTTAGCCTTGTTGTGTTTTGAGCCAATGAGGATGAAGAAGGTTGAATGGGTTTAATGATACCTTCCTTTCTTAAGCCGATGGGGCCTTGTCCTTCATAATCCATTTTGTGCAAGATATATTGACCACGCCCATAGATTTTTGTTGGGAGCTTAGGTTGTTGGTCTTGTTGTGTGTCATTTTCATCAATGTAGAGCCATTGTAATATGTCTCTTTCATCACTTTCATCTGACAAGGTGCCCCACTTGACAAAGGGAGCAATAGGAGACTTAGGCGTTGAAGATGGATTTGGGCAAGGTGAAGGTCATCTAAAGGATTTTGGAGATAGAGGCATTTTGGATAGATAAAGGTTGTGCTCAGTGGAGTATTCTCCTACCCCAGTTTCTTTGATCTTGACTTTTTTCTCATTGACCTTAGATGTGGAAGCTTGGGAGATATGGTCCCATTGGGAGATGGGGGAAGTGGAAGCTCTGTTGTTAGGGATGATGGTTTCAAGTCTTGATTGGAAGGTGTTGCAATATTGGAAGGGATTGGGGTCACCTTGGATGGTAATCTCTTGGCCGTTGTAAGGGAATTTGATGCATTGGTGGTAGGTGGAAGGCACAGCTTTCATGGTGTAGATCCAAGGTCTTCCTAGGAGAATATTATAAGTGAGGTCTCTGTCAAGGACTTGACAGACAACTTCTTTTGTAACTGGTCCAACTCTTAGTGGTAACACCACAATTCCCTTGGTAGTCCATTCTTCCTCATCATAGGCTTTGATTGTAATCTTTTTTCTTGGATCCACTATATTTTCTAAGAACCTCAATGTAAGGACTAGTTTCAATGTGCAAATATTCAAACCTGCCCCTCCATCAATGAGAACCCTTTTGATGCGGTGTTTGTGGATGAAAGCTTTAATATGTAAGGATGCATTATGGGGTTACGACACGAATAGATCATCCTGCTCAGTGAATGATAGGATGTTGGATGGGGTAAGGTGACCTACCATGGCTTGGAACTTCTCTTAGGCCAAATTGGTGGGGACGGTGGTTTCCACTAAGGCTTTTTCAAGAATTTCTTTGTGTGCTGGTGATAGACGCAACAACTCTAGTATGGAAATGTTGGTCGAAGTCTTCCATACTTAGTCTATGATGATGTACTGGTGGGGAATATATGATGAGGCTAATGATCTTGGAGGAAGTGTGTGCAAGGTAGTTTTTCCACTACGGGTGATGATAGTGCAATTAGATTTGGCGTTGGGATTTGATTGTTCATTGAATGTGAGCACATTAATCTGCGGGATATGCTCTGTTATGCTATTAACGGTGTACTCGAATGGTGCATTTGTATAATTTGCATCATTGTTTCCATTATTATGGTTCTGTTGATTGTTATTGTTATTGTTGTTATTGTTGTGATTGTTGTTGTTGTTGTGATTGCTGTTGTTGTTATGCTGCCCTTCATGGTTAGGAAGTGGATCCTTGTACACCACATGTGATTTGTTATTCAGATGGTCTCTTGTGCCGACACAGTTTTGGTCTAACAAGTCTTGGATGACATTTCTAGACGAATGCAATCATTAGTTTTATGTCCTCTTCCCCTATGGTACTCACAATAGTGGGCATCATTCCACCAAGGAGGTTTGACTTATGGTTCATAGTCGCTTGTGGAGGGAAGAGTGATCTCATTGTTTGCTAACAACTTTCTCAAGGCAGACTCAAGTGACTCTCCCAATGGTGTAAACTTTCATCTAGAATGAAAATTCCATGGTGATTGTCTTTTCTCATTTGATGGAGGTTTGTTGGGTGTTGCATTGTTTGAAGTGCCTATGAGGATGAAGATTGATTGTTTTGGGGCCACTACTTTGGTGTCAACCACTCCATCATTGACTATATTTTTGTTCTTGGTCTAAAATTTTGACTTGTCCATGGTATAGTTACGTTTAGGATTGTCTTTGAACAACTTTATTTGCCCCTTTGTGATCATAGCTTTTTCGATAAATAATCCCATCTCAATCACTTTCGTGAATGTGGTAGGACCTTGGATTTGTATTTGGTAGCTAAGATCAGGGTTGAGGTTGTGGACAAACATTTCTGCCATTTGTTTCTCTGGTATATGATGAGGGCATTTGCTTGTTAGTTGTCTCCACCTTTGTAGGAAAGCGGCGAAAGATTCACCACTTTTCTATTTCAGGTTACATAGGTCTAGCATAGATACCTCATGTTCAATGTTGTATGAAAAATGTGTGGCGAACTTGTTTACTAACTCATCAAAATTTTTGATACCCGGGGGTAGTCGAGGGAACTATTCCATGACATGTCCTCCTAGTGATCAAAAAGTTTCATGAGGAAAGTTTCGTTGAGGGCTACCTCTAGACATGCAGCGCTAAATTCTCATATATGGTCCCTAGGATCACCTTTTCCTCTGTATTTGTCAAACTTAGGAACTTCAAACCGAAAGGGGAAGGGTGCCATGTTCAAGATTTTGTCAAAGGGATATGGTGAGATATCCTCCAATGAATAAGTTTTTGTGGATGTCCCTATTTGGAGGTCCTCAAATTTCTATTGCAAGGTCTAAATTTGCTTTGTTAGCATGTATATAGGTATGTTTGGGTCTGTTGTTTTCTTTCCTTTGTCTTTGTCAAGGGAGCTTTCCTTGTTTGTGCTCTTTTCATGTGTTCTTTCCTCTCCTAGTTCTTTTAATGCATCGACATCAAAGTCGGCGAGGAGTTTAAGCCTTTGGTTTGCTAGGTAGAGGAAAAACTTTGAAGGGTCCCGGTTCATGACTTTGTCCATCATGCGTTGGAATCTCCTATCTTGGAGGGCTTGTTGTATGTCCTCTTGTGAGATTTTCTCATCACTGTCGTGTGGGGATGCAATTCTATCTGATGTTCTGACTATTTCAAGTTGCTTTTGTTTCTGGGATCTAGTTAATACCATGCAGTGTGGTTTGTGATGGGATGCTATGAGATTGGACACTTTGACAAGGTGAGTTCGAAGGTTGCAGTGAAGGGGATACTTGTGGTGAAAAGATTTTGACAAGGGTTTACTGTGATCTATGATTTCAAATGAATCCGTCGATACAAAATGATAGCCACAAGTAAGGATGTTAGTAATCCATTTACTTGAAAGGGACTAGTTTTGCACCAACACAACTAGTGAAAAGTTTCGATAGAGAAGGATGATGTATCCTGATAGTGGACACTTTTCTAGAGATTGTTTGGGTTTGATAGGATCTAGAATTATCTTGTCGCAACTTGATTTGATACTTTTGACTCAGTTTTGGGAAGATTTGGATGAAAGGTGGATGAGACAACTAATAAAAAAGAGGGTACGCTATGGAAGATAGATAGGAAAAGTGATTGCATGGTAAATCTGATCTCTGAAACTGGACCAAGGCTGAAATGGGTACTCAGAAAGGTTGAAAATTTTCTCTCAAAAGACTAGGAAATGCTCACTGTTGTGGATGTGTAGTAACAGATGTGCTGAAACATAAGGTAAATGTGCAACAGGTCAAGATAAATGTGCAACTCTGGTGAAGGATACAAGCATAGGAATAGGCAACAAATGCATAGAAAATTGAATTGTATGCACAGCAAGTCAAAATGAATGCACAACTCTGTGGGACAAATGCGCATCTCTGGTTTTCTAACTGATTTTATAATGTTTTGGCACGTTTTTTGATGTTTTTGGTTTCTTTGGTTTGAAATTTGGTCTTTTGATCTGATTTCTCAATTATGGTAAGAAGACACAGCAAACACAAAGAATATTTTCATGGTTTTTTATCTTTTTTGTATTTTTTGGGCTCTTTTTGACTAAAAACAAGTACAAATTCTAGGCTGGCTGGGACAATATAAACTAAATTCTCACTGTTTCTAGTTGAGGCATGTTCGGGAGGTGATAATCACCCTTCCTTGCTCTGGTTTATAGGGGTTTTTGGCTTCTAAAAAATAATGGGTGATTAGTGGTTATATGTGCGGTAACGCTACTCTCTATTATGGAGTCTCCTAGCCTTCAAGGGTTACGCCTTGGAGGGTTTTGGGGGAGGTTGGTTATCAGTATAACAAAACAACACTAGTTGCTTGAAGCTTTCACTCCAAACATAATTTATTTATAGTGGCTTGGCAATGCTTGGCTTTAGCTTGTTACCACTTAAGGTCATTCCCACTTGGATGGAAGGATATCCAAGGGCATGCCTCTTTAAAGGAAACACATGAAAAATGATAGGTTTGGCATTTTGGTCACCCAAAAGAGGGGAGAGCATAGGCCTACTATCATTCTAAAAACATGAAAGATAATGGTTCTTTTCCCTAGTTAAAATGAAAAAGACTAAAGGAGCTAAGCTACTTGGGTACACACACGATTTTTTAACTTTGAAAGCAAGATAGCAATGATTTAATTTTATCCTCCTAGCATTGGGACTAAATTCAAGTTGTTGATGCAACAAGATCAAATTACAATCCTCCTAGTTAGAACTAAATGAGATTTGCATGAACATGCATTTACTTTCCTTGGCTAATTAGATCTAGAGATGAGTTAACAAATGTAGCTATATGACTAAACCAACCCCTAACCTGCAAGTAGATCAGAGAATATTCCTGTGAGACAAGTTAGCGTTAGCGAAATCACAAGGAACAACTCAAAAAGTCACTGTTAGAATCTGATGCACAGCTATAGAGCTCATATGTGTAGAGACAGAAGTCAGATGCGCAGAATAACAAATGCACTGAGACAGAGGTCAAAAGCGTAGAATTAGAGTATATGCGCAGAATCAGTAAATGTGCTATATCAGAGGTCAAACGCACTGAAATAGACTATGGATGAGCTGATCTGTGAAATGCATGGAAACAAAGCTCAGATGCATGTTAGAAATGATTAGATGCATAGAACCCTCCTGTGTTCGGAACCTAACTCACAAAAAACTCAGTTTTGGGGTTAAATCGGGGCAAGGCCCCACGGTGGGCACCAGAAATGTTATCAAAAATTTGGAATGATCATCAATAATATCAAATAAACCAATACCTCAATGGAAAGGGAAACAATCAAGATTTAAAACAATAAAGATAAAACCTTGCAAACCTCAATACTTCATAGCTTCCACTGGTCGCCTATCTCGATCGATCTTGCATAATGAATGAAGCCCTCAGAAAGCACACTTCCTTGCTTTTTCTTCAAGATGTCAATGGAGAACGGCTATGATAGTTCTTTCCTATGAAGATGAGCTCCACAACAATGGTAATGGTGATGGTAACAAGTTTGTCACAAGCAATGGAGGAATTTGGTGCCAAAGGCGTGCTGTGATTCCTACAGAGTAAGGGTACTAAAAGCTTGGATGATAGAAATGGAGGAATAGGGTTGAATTTATAGACTTGTGAGAGAGAAGATCAACGATATAGAAGACTTGAGAGGATGTGCACGAATAGAAAGAAGACAAGTTTTACACAAAAATTTGTTTTGTTTGAGTTAACTACTTTCTTTTATAAAGATAAGATTTGAATTCATAAATTAGAAAGATTTTTTCTAATTTAAGAGTTGTTGATAAAAACAAGATTGATTAAGTCAATTAACTCAACTTGTGATTTGTTTTTTGCATGATTTGAGAGAAATTAAATAATAAATTATTTAATTTTGTGTGCATGAAGAAGAAGAATTATTTTAAGAAGATTTGGAAGATTTTTGAGGAATTTGAAGATAAGAAAGCAAATTAAATAAATAAATTTATATAATTTTCTGTGCATGATTTGGAAGAATAAATAAAATATTTGATTATATTTTATTTTTAGAGATTGAGAGAATTTAAACAAATTTGATTGATTTATTTAAATTTGGAAGAAGAATTTGATTTAATTAAATAATTAAGAATTATTTAATTGTAGATAAGAGGATTTGGAAGAATTTAATTAAATAAAGGATTTTATTTAATTATTGGAAGACACTAGAAGAGGTAATTAAATAATTTTGATATTTAATTGATTTAGAGAAATATGAATCGAATAAATAAATTGATTTATTTATTGATAGAGGAATTAGAATGGAATAAATATTAAAAATATTTATTTAGACAAAGTCATGTCATTTTTAGGTGTATACAGTTGTTATCACTTCATATGGTGTTCATTTATTTTGGTGCTATAGAGATTCAAGAGCTTTGTTTCTTTTTTTATGATGTCACTCATAATAGTCATATTTCATAGAGTTTCAATGGAGGAAAGATTTTAATTGGTTTCATATTGTTTCATGACATAGTTGTGATCAGAAGTTCATCCTCATTGTAATGTCCTTTTGTGATCTTGTCAAGGGAGACCTAAGGTGTGTTGTACTATAGTGAAACAGAGTGTCCCTCTGTGTCCTCTTTTATTCAAATCTTTAATGTTTATGTTAGTGAGACAATCTCTTGCCAGTGAGGCATGGTAATTTGCTAGTGAGGTAGAATAAAGTGAACTTTTAAGAGTGATTTTTTATCCCTTTGAGGGTTTTCCACTCATCAATTATGTGTCTTGTTTTGTCTTGATGGTTTGTCAATTTGGATATAATACATTTTTGTGGTTTAAGTCTCTTGTACAGTTTGGTATTTTATGATTCACTTAACATCAAATATTCATGATATTTGAAGTGATTTTAACAAGTTTACATGGTTGAATTCAAGAGAGTTTAAAATTAGATTTGGATTGAAATTAGACCACTAATTCACCCCCCCTCTCAGTGGTCCTGTACTCCAATAGAAAACACATATCCCAATCAACAACTAGAGATTGCATGAGACCATTTATAGGAGCATCAAATGTGGTCCCTAAAAGACTGAGGTTTCAAGCCAATATGACTTATATTCTAAAGAATCAAATAAATGGACCTATGAACATGGTGGATCAACTAGAGAAGACAACCACAAGTGCATCACTATGGGATGTCCTATCCATTCCTAAGAAAATAAGTTTTCTTCAAGAAGCTTTGAAGATGTAGGAAGGTCTAATTAGGGTGGTATCTCAAACCATTGCTACTAGAGGGAAGATGATGGAGTAGAGGAAGGCCATTCTGATTGAACTACCTACTAGCCTTCATAATTCTATCATAGAGACAAGTAAATAAAACCCACACCCTTTTATCTTATAGCATTAATGATTGGTAAAAAATTATTGTACAATTGATGTAGGAGCATCTGGGGTCACTGGTAATCCTGTGTCACCAAAAATATATTTTATTTTCTATGTTGGTTTTTGGCTTTGTTTTCTTTGCAGTTTTGGTTTTGGGAAAATGCAAATTTATTTTGGCCAAGTAAAAGCATCATGTTCTAAAAGACCCAAATGGGTATCTGTAGTTTAATTTGGTGAGATTTGGACAAAATTTGCCCAAGTTATGGCTAGTCAGAAATTTTAGTAGGTTCCGAACCTGGCAAGTTCACTGGTTCTACCTTTTCTCGATTTACCAATAGGATTATATGTAATATTATTTTAATTTATCAACACTTAATAGTTTGAACAAAGAGCATTATCAACAAAATCTCAGGTTTCAGAACCTTATCGGCAAAATCTCAGGTTTGAGAACCTTATCAACAAAGTTATGCATTAGTGAACTCACTAGTTCACCGATAGTCTTCTTCACCAACAAGTCTGACAAGTTGAAGTCACACACCCTTTGGTTTGTAGTGGCATTAGATAAGCCAATAAAGGCTTAAAGTTTGGAGTTTTAGCAAAAGGCCGATAAGCTGATAAAAGCTTAATTTTGGAGTTTTGCATTCCTTGAAATTGCTGATTGAAGGAATATAGCTTTGTCAGCTCATATTGGAATTCTCTAATTGGTTTGTAGGTCCTTACATTCACCGATACACTGATTAGGGTCGGAAGGATTCACTTTCACCAAAAATGAAGAATGGTTCAAGTTAAGTTTCATAGACAACATACTTTGGCTTCTGAGTTCATTAAAGCCTTATTTTGCTGATAACATGGGACAAGGCTTAAGTTTGTAAAAGTCTTATTTTCCCAATAACATGGCAAAGACTTAAGTTCATAAAAGTCATAAGCCACCAATAACTTGGCAGGTGGCTAAGTTCATAATATTTTTGTTTTTCCAATAATAAAGGGATGTTCCCAATTTCCTTGAAAGTGTATTTTACTGACAAGCTATTCAAAAGAATGGTTCACGGATGGGATAAATTGCTGATAAGTTCATACAAGCAGACTTTTGTTGATAAGCCCTTATAATGAAGGTTCAGAAAACCAATAGTTTGTCAATAGGCATTTAATACTCAAGTTTAGAAAACTTGACAATTACCAATAATGTGGAGAGTTTGCATGGTTAAAATTCACCGATAGCTGACTCCATGATTGCAAAAAAGGGTATTATGGCCAATGATTGCCTAGAGACAAATGTGTCTAAAATAATGAATTTGTAATGGTGATTGTAGCATCCTTTTGAAAGAATTGATGCTAGTTGTTTGTCCTATTCGCACAGTTTTGATAAGTTATGATGCTAGTTGTTTGTCCTATTCATACAGTTTTGATAAGTTATGTAATAGTTTGAGGTAGTTGAACTACTTTCAGTGAAGGATCATAAATATGATTGAAGAAGTCGGATGGTGGGTTTGGTCTAGGGTGATTGTTGAAGGAATGTGGAGTAATTGATTGTGGTGATTTGATGTTGTAAGCACATTATATATTATACTATAGTATCTTGCTGAAGGGCTAGTGGATTTGTAATTGCTGATATTTTTTTATGTTAATAAAATAATTTCATTTGTGCTTCCTTGTGTGTTATGGATGCATGATTGGGTAGTTTGATAAAACCCCCTAGTCGTAAATGCATCAAGTGGTATTAGAGCAAGGTTTTCTTGGTGGGAGGAGATACATTGCAGAAAGTTTGAAGGATTGTCTCAAAGGGCTTGAGAGAGTATTGCATTTGTGAAGAGGAGTCCTCGTAATTACTGAGGATTGAAGGAGACATTAGAGTTGTGAGAAGAAGAGGATTCTATTTCCATAGTGAGTGTGGAGAGTCAACAGTAGCAGTTGTACTATGAGAAGATGCCCCTGAGAAGAAGAATTCCTAGAATGGAAGAAATGTTTGAACAGTTCCATGTCGAAATGAGGAATGAGTTGAGAAATTTAGTTGCTAGATTGAGAAGAGACCCAGACTATGCAGAAGATCATGCTGATGATGAGGATGAAGTTTTGGAAGTTGAACAAGAAGGAGAACACGATCAACTAGTAGATGTTGGAGAAGAATGGTTCTTGAGAACACTTGCCAGAGTTGGAGGAGGTAACAAAATAGAAATTTCTAATTTTTCTAGAACATTGAATCCTAGTGAATTGATAGATTGGATAAGATAATTAGAAGAATATTTTTAATATGAAAATGTTTGTGACCCTTAGAGGGTGAGACTGGCACAAACAAAACTCAAAGGAGATGCTACCTTATGGTGGAGGGATTTGCAAAGAGAAAGATTGGCTAATGGAGATGCGAGAATAACCCGATGTAATCAAATGGTTACTTGATTGCAAGCCAAATTTATTCCTAGAGATTATAAGTTAGAGATGTTCAAGAAACTTTATAACTTGAAGTAGAAAGATATGAGTGTAAAGGACTACACTGAAGAGTTTTAGAAAATGGTCATTAGATCTGAGCATCATCAAATGGATAAAGAGAAAGTAGCTAGATATATCAATGGGTTGAGGTTT
Organism: Cunninghamia lanceolata; assembly: GCA_027924645.1. Lineage (NCBI taxonomy): Eukaryota > Viridiplantae > Streptophyta > Pinopsida > Cupressales > Cupressaceae > Cunninghamia > Cunninghamia lanceolata. The sequence continues at coordinate 3,866,920 of BSBN01000516.1, forward strand.
AATATACAAGATGAGATGAGTATGATGAAGATTTCTATGCTAGACGAAGCATATCAATATGCTTTGAAAGTAGAAGAAAAGATAGAAAGAAGACAACAAAGTAATGCCAAGGGAAGAGGGAAATTCTCAGCTGGGCAAGGACAAGGAAGTAGTGGTAAAGGTAGACAAGTTCAGGAAGAAGAAACAAATTCCAAATGGAATAAGGAGTCAAGGAGTGACAGGAAGAGAATACTTTATAGGAGGACATGGTAGAAACATCAAGGGATTCCCTAGGAAATGTTTTCAATGTGGTGAGGCAGGACATGAATGTCCACAATTACATCAAGAGAAGAATAATAAAAAGTATAGCTAGAAATAACCTAGTACAAGAAGATGAAAAGAGTGTAGCATCACCAAAAGTGGAAGAGCTTGAAGAAGGAGAGTCTCTTATGTTCAAGAGAGTGTTGATAACACCAGAAGTGAAGAAGGAGGAAGCATCTCATAGGAGAAGACTTTTCTCTGGAGGTAAGTGTTGCAAAGCCATTGTAGATAGTGGTAGTACTGATAAGCTAGTTTCAAAGGAAATGGTAGAAAATCTAGGTTTGAAAAAGATGAAACATCCTAGTCCTTATAAAGTTACTTGATTGCAAAAGGAACATGAATTAGGGGTGAAAGACCAATACATGGTTAGTTTTTAGATTAGTTCATATAAGGATGAAGAATTGTGTGATGTTATGTCAATGATTTCCTGTCATGTGTTGTTGGATAGACCTTGGCAGTTTGATAGGGAAGCAATCTATGATTGTAAAATAAATTTGTATACTATTGTGAAAAGTGAATAGAAGTATGTGCTAAGTTCAGTAAAAGAGAAGACACCCCAAGTGAAAGAGAGTAGTTTGATAGTTTGTTGCAACTCTAACAAACAGTTGATACAAGTGAAAAGAAAGATTGAGAATGACTCAATGAAGTGTCCCATGAAGGATACTATGGTTGAAGATAAAGGGAGTGGTATTGGTTTTGTGCAACAACAATAGCCTAAAGCAGTGGCCAATAGGGTAAATATTATAAATATTGAACAAAGGAGTGATGGTTTGAAGAGGAAATAAGATAAGTCACAGTTTGGACATTTAGAACTTTGTTCAAAAGGATGTATCTCAAGAGGTGCAAGTGCAAGTAAAGCATTTTAGCAAGTGATGAAGAGGAGAGGTTAGGTACATAAAGAGGAGGTTTGGATAAAGAACAAGAATGGGATCACCATCCCAAGGATTTTCAAATGTTCATGATTTTTCCAACTCTTGGAACATTTCATTTACCCAACATGTCTGATGCAAGAGCATCTAGGTTTACTGGCAATCTTGTGTCACCAAAAATATATTTTATTTTCTAAGTTGGTTTTTGGATTTGTTTTCTTTGAAGTTTTGGTTTTGAGAAAATGTAGATTTATTTTGGCCAAGTAAAAGCATCATCTTGTAGAAGACCCAAATGGGTATCTGCAATTTCAATTTGGTGAGATTTGGATAAAATTTGTGCAAGTTATGGCTAGTCAGAGATTTTTGCAAGTTCTGAACCTAGCAAGTTCACTGGTTCTACCTTTTCCCAAGTCACCAATAGTCTTATATGTAATATTCTTTTCATTTATCAACACTTAATAGTTTGAACAAAGAGCATCATCAGTGAAATCTCAGGTTTTATCAAACTACCCAATCATCTAGCCAACTATGGGTCTCATCTCATTATAAGGACAAGTATGGTTTGAAGATGAAGATTGTATTAGAGTTGATACAAAAGGAGCACATTACTTGTGAAGTAATGGTGAATTTTTAGCTTACACACAATATGTTCTCAAAAGATGAAAAAGAGAATACATAGAAATCCTAAAGGGAGAAGACAATCACAACATTTTTGCATCTGAATAATTTACAGATGAGTGGTTAGATGAAGCAACACAATGGAATCCCTTTGGTAACTTTGATTCAATAGGATTGGGGACCTATGTACTCTATGAGTAAGATCAAATTGTCCCTAAGGAAAATGTTGATAAGAAACTAATCAAAGGGGAAGAAAAGGATCCTTCAGGGCTATGGAAGTTATACTTTGATGGTACTAAACGTGTAAATGCCTCAAAAGTAAGAGTATGTCTCGTGTCTCTAAAAGGAAGGAAAGTTCTAAAGACTTTCCATTTTTAGTTTAGTTGTATGAATAATGAAGTCGAGTATGAATCCTTAATTCATGGACTCATATTGGTAGAGAAAATGTCAAATAGCTATAGATATTTGATGATTCCAAACTAGTGATTAGACAAGTCAAGGGATCAACTACTACCAAAAATATAAGGATGAGATCATATTGCCATAGGGTCTAGGATCTCTTGGAAAATTTTGAAGTTTTAAACCTCAAGATAATCCTAAGCATGAAAAACTTTGAAGCTGATTGAATGGTTGTAATCAGATTATAGTTTGATTTGATGAAAGACCTCATAACAAATAGGGATTTTGTTAAGATGATAATCCATCTAGCTATCCTTCACAACCGAGATCATTGGCAAGTCTTTGAAGGTGATGCTCAAATTTCTATGTTTATTCAATAGTTAGAAGAACTTGTGGAGCATCTCCAACCCAAGATAGAAGAGGTTTATGGAGATCAAATTATACAACTTAAATCCATTAAATTATCGAAAGGGCTAATCACCTTGAAGAATCTTTTTACCCCTGATGATGCCAAGTAAGATTAAAGAGTGTTCACTACAAATCAAGGAGACTATGTTGAAATTTTAATTTTCCCTAAGAAGAAGATTGAAATGGTAAAAGTTTGTACTCAAAAGGATGTAGATATGATTATCTTATTTTGTGAAAAATATGATACGGTCATGGCATGGAATCACAAACAGTTGAAAGAATATGATAACGACATAATCCAACATACTATCAAGTCATCCACAAATTCAAATCCAATTAGGAAGAAGTGAAGGTTGATCAATCCAAAGATATAACCCCTAATAAAGAAGGGACTCACTAAATTGATTGAATCCGAGATCAATTTTCTGATCAAACACTCTACGTAGGTATATAATTTGATACTAGTTAGAAAGAAAAAAGGGGGAATTAGGCTCTACATATATTTTTAGGACTTAAATAAATCCTCATTGAAAGATCACTATCCTCTCCCCTCAATGGAATAAATACTATAGACAATGGATAGCTCAAAATGCTTCTCTTTACTTGATGGATTTTTGGACTACAATCATATCTAGGTGAAGGAAGAAGATCAGTACAAAATAATGTTTGCCACCAAGTGGGGGACATAATCTTATGCCAAAACTCCTTCAAATATAATATAATAGGAAATATGTTGTAAATACTTGATAACGACTGAAAATAACAAGCCACTTTGAGGGAACAAACCTCCAAATATCTCCAATGACAAAACAATTCACGATATGATGATCACAAGCTTACCACTAGCTCCTATATATACATTGGTGGTGCCTGTTGGTCATGATGTTAGTCATAAACAAGCATAGAATAAAAGTACACATTAACCTTTATTCATCTTGAAAGATACAATGAATTTAGAGAATTCATGATCCCAAGTCTCCGGTTATTAGGTCTTAATCGTCTGACGTTACTCAGAGGTTGATGTGTGTTGCTATTTCCATTTTGGGGCCTTACATTGAGTTCATCATCATGACACTGTTTCTGCAAAGATTCTTCATAGAGAGGTCATTTTATACAGTTGTTTGATCAAATGATATAGAAATATTTAAATCTTTGCATGATATTTTTAGTTATACATGCTTTAGCTTCAACTATGCTAAATATTTGCAATTATCTACGAGATGTCCACATATTTGTATTATTTGCTTGAGATTATCAATTGTTTGCAATTATGATGGTGAAATGCTCTGAAATTTAAAGGAATTGAAAGAAATGCTTTAAATGAATGTTGAACCTTTAGCCATTCAACCACATATACATCAGATACAGTCATGAAGAGAAGAAAACCAAACCATATGTTCACCAGGACATTCCACAGCTAGATATAGTTGATGCTAACTTCAAAGGAATTGTATGAAAACAACATATGCAAGTAGATATGCATTCCAAGGGACATAGTAAGTCACAGCATATATCTAGAATTCACACACTGATTACTCAAGATTTACTATGAATTGTAATCAAACAAGTCTTCTCATTCATTAAGTATGCAAGGATATAAATGTATACAAAAAGCTTTGAAATGAGCCCTGAATATTTCAGCAGACGGATTTCAATTAAGTTTCAAATGTTTGAAATGAGGCATTCTTGCACCTTTTATAGAACAAGGTGAGGAATCCGTTACAAAAGATCTACGATCTTGATTTATCTATGAATATCTACGGTCATTATCTTCTTTGACTATGTCAACTTTATCAAGTGGCACAAGTTGCCAACTGGCAACCATCTGGAGTACTTATTTTCATAAGTAACTGATGCTTATATTCCCTTTTATGATGTATCCTCATCTTGTTCTTTATCATCATCATCACTTTTACCACTCTCGCTCTCTTTATCATCATGGTGATGGTCATCTTTGATATGGACCTGTATAGCTGTCCTGATATTTTCATATAGTTGTACTATTCTCTCTATTTCTCCACCATCCTAAGTTTTTGCTTTGATAGCTGCGTGCTTATGCATTTGATATTTGCCTCGAAGATTTTCTAATTTATTTCTCTTGCTGCTGGATGTTTCTTGATAATTTTCCATCTTGACCCTGATCCTCATAATTTTGTCCATGGTTTCCTCTGTTAGATTGTTTAGGGGATCATCAGCTACCTATTGGAAGTTATTATGTATAGCTTTTATTGCAAACTCCTCATCTTGATTCTCTATCTTCCCTTCCACCTTTCCTTCTAGCACTTCTAAAAGTTCAGCTTCATATGCCATCATATCATGTAGCTTTATGCTGATGTCTCTTAATTTAGTGTTGCATCTTTTAAGCACCTCGCATTCAAATTTGGTATCTTTATACCATATGTCAATCAACAATGCATTATTATTATTTAGCACTTGATTTCTTATTAGAACCTGAGGGTCAATTCTCCTTATTTCTTCCAAGATGACCAGAATTTTCTCCAGCTGGAAAGACCTTTTCCCAATCTCCATTTGTAATCTGTCAACTTTTCTCCTGGAGACACTTAAAGAATTCCATCTTTTTAAAGAAGCTTTTACCACTTCCTCCACTTCATAAAATGTGGATAACATCCACTTTCTCATTATAGATGACTCATGCTTCATGAGATCTATTTTATTTACTTGTTCCTGAGAAATAGCAGTCAATGGGACTGCATGATCAGTTGACATATCATCAGGGTTAATTAACCCTTTTATGTATGCATGCAGCTAAGCAATGTGCTCTTTATGCTGCTTATTTTTCTTTTTCTCTTTCTCTTTCTTAATTCTTTGAGTTAAGGAATCAATGATATCCTTACCCTCCTGACCCTCCTGGTCTTCATTTGCAAATCCTAAATCAACTATATTAATCTAGAATTCTTCCAGAGTAATTTTACCCTTTCCTTTATCTACAGTGGGAATTGCAACCTGTACAGTCCTTCTTCTAGTTGTTGGATCTCTCTTAATGGCCGAAGTCATTCTGGCCTTCCTCTTTGGTTTTATTAGATTTTCAGAAAACAAGGTGGATACATCGAATTCTTGAATCTCAAAATCTACCTCTATGTTGACTTCCTTTTCCAACCATCAAGGTACTTGATCATATTTCTCTGCAACATCGTGATGTTCACCTTGATCTCCTGTATCCGTCAGCATATCTGATGGAGAAGGTGATTTTCTTGTTTCTTCTTCATGATGCTCATCTTGGGGGCGATCCTATGGTACATACTCCAGCTGAGCAATTTCCTTCTCTGGAGGAGCATCATCCTGAGGTGGAGGATCTTGAGGTACTTCTATATGATGATCATGATGATCATAATCCTTCTCTTTTATTACCTCATCCACTTTTGACTTATCCTCCTGTTGAGGCATATTCATAACCATGGATATTGTGGAATCCTCCTTAGGTGCTGGTGTTTGTTCTGTACCTACACTACTTACTTCCTAAACCTTAGAAACAGGATCATCAGATACATCCTTCTCATCATCCTTCTTTTCCTAAACCTCCACCATAGTGGGCTTCGTTGATGTATCATGTTGGTGTTGCTGGCTCATTTTTGAAGCATGGCCCTCTAGTTCTGCCATCTTCACTTCTTCCATGTGTTCTCTTTTATTAGGTGTACCTGCTAGATGTTTAGGACTTGCATCCTGTGCATATGTCAAATCCACTACTGGAGGACTTGTCACCTATGCAACTAATGTGTCTAGCCCCATTTCTTGAGTTATCTTCTCTAGACTCTTTTCTACTTCAGCTTCCACTTGCTTCATTTCCTCCAATATCATTTGAACTGATGGAGTCCCATGAGGAGTCATGTGCGTACCTACAGCAAGGGTCTCCATCTTCTATGAAGCTACTTCTTTCACAACTTTATCATTAGATAAGTTAATTGTTTCATGTAATGAGATATGACCTCCTTGAGAGGTTTCTTTCATCTGTTCTTCTACAAGTTCAGTCTTGAACTTCACAATGGTAGGAAGTGGAACATTATGCTGAAATTCTTTATGGACAACTTCGCTACCTGCCCCTTTCAACAGTGTAGGGGATTGCTTTATCTCACCCCTCATGGAGGTTCTGGGTTTCTTAGGTGTGGTAGCTACCACCACCTGTGGGGCTTTTCTCTTCCTTTTGAATAGTAAAGGGGGCTCCTCTTTTTTAGACTCTTCCTCCATAAGAATATCTTCTTCTACTGGTTTTTGTGAGGACTAACCCTCTTCTTGGGTCTCAGTAACTACCGCCTCCTTCGTCTGATGTTTCTTGGACTTTTGTTTACCTGTCCATGGAGGTGATGCTGATCCTGATCCTGATGCTGATGCTGCTGCATCCTCAACTGGAAACACTGCCCTTTCAATAATCACCCCCTTGGGTTCATTATCAACTTTCTTACCCCTACGGGGTCTTTTGCTTTGCTGTTGTTGTGGAGGCAGCCTCTCTCCTTTTGATTTCCTCTTTTCAGTTACAAAATCATCACACTCCTTATTAGGAATATCCTGTCCTTTCTTTTTATTATCCACAGTAAGGGCAACACCCTTCTTCTTCAATGCCTCAATTTTCTCATCAACCCATACTTGGGTTATGCGTAATGTCCTGGCAATGAAAGGATCTAAAGATATGTCTTCCTATATAGTCAGGTCAAGTGTAGATATTGTATCATTATATATCTTCTTTTCTTCATACTCATTTGCCATTATCCTGCCATCATCTTTCTTCAACTGTGAGGGAATGGGGATGCAGTCAAAGGTTTTGATTTGATTCAATGTCAACCTTCGGTATCTTCTTCTTCTTGCTTCTGCTTCATCCTCACAATCCGCCCAGAAGTCTTCTAGGTGCTTCTAATGAATAGGTTTCCCTATTATTTTCTGTATTCTCCCATAAGGATCATATGGCCTTATTAGTGGGAATGGCTGCAACTGCATTTTATTCAAACTGACGATCACCTTCTTGATACTCTCTGAATCTGGGCACATGTACCAGCCAATGGTTACTGGAAACAAAATTGGTGGAATTTTCTGAGCATCCTCGTATATCTTCAGTATTGTGGAGCTCTACCTTATGAATTCCATTAATACCATTGCATCAGTGGGGTACCTTGGTAGCATGAGAGGGTGTCCTTCAAAACCCTCAATCCTTATATAAGAAAATGTGGCAAATTGAATATACCAGGCTCCATGCCTGTAGATTATTTCTTGAGCCTCCATGCTCAATCTTTTTGTCCTATCTTCCTCCATGGTCCTCACCAGATGCATAGAGAATGCATCATTTACCAATTTGTAATCTTGGAGGTAATTAACTCTCTGCAACTGGGGATGATGATCCCATATGTGCACAGCATTGATTGTGCCTGTAACCTTCCCATCTATAACCATTGCATCAAGTGTGCCTTTGTAAGCACAGGAGTAGACAATATATGATGTCATGTAAAATGAACAATTTGAACCTCCCAAGTTCATCAGCTGCTCATGTAGAGCATCACTTATCAATTGGCCCCATAGTGGCTTAGTATCTACATATATGCACATCATCAAGACACCGTACATCCAGTCTTTAAAACTACCAGCATCAGGCTGGCCTGTCACCCTGCTAAGCAATGCAATCATATATTGATATTCTTCATCAAAATCATATTTATACAGGTGCACAGGAAGTTTGGCTGCTACAGGATATGTGTTGTTCTTAGCCCTCCACTGATACATTGTCTTTCTTGCTTTCTTCTTATTGTTTCTATATTCAATCTTAGATTTCTTCAAATCTATGTTGTTAACCTTCCTGCCCAATGGTAATCCAAATGTCTTGGAAAGACCCTTGATGGACAGGTCTGCATATATTCTTCCATGCTTTACCACCTGTCTTGTTTTTGGATTGTAATTCCAGGCACACTCAATAACTAGCTCCGGAGACTCCATGGAGTACGGAAAACCAGCCACATTCCACATTCCTGACACGAACACCGCATCCAACAGGGTGCTTTTATTCTTTTCATCATTCATTTTGGCAGACCAGGCCTCCAAATCATTACTTCCTTGATGTGTATCTGTAATTGCACCATACTTGAATAGGATTCCTCTAGGAGATGCAAACATGGGCTTGCTGAATTCAGCCTCACACTTAGCTAACCTCTTGTCAGCCATGGCAACCTGCAATTGACAAGATTTGTCTTACAATGATGTTCACAAGCATGCACATAACATTTTATCTTTACTAACATCATTCATACTGTACTTATTCATCATTTACTTATCATGAGATGCATAAACTATAACCTGCAACATCCTACCTGATTATGCAGAAGCAACAGGATGAGGGTTTCAATTACTTACCTGGTTATGCAGATCCCTTTGATTATACCAGTGTTTTCTAAAAAATGCTCTTAATTCTGGTGATAATTGCGCACTTCTTCCTGTGTGTAAGCTCTGTTCATCCAAGTATCACCTGTACGAGGGTTTGGAAGCTAGCGCTCTGTAAAAATGATTTTATCACAAGGTAAGTGTGATAATGACAATTGAATTTACCTTTTAACCTTGCAATTAGGGCAAACTTAGGGCAAACCTTGACCTATTAGATTTTGATCGTTGATTATTCTCACGGAAACTTAGGATTTTGCCAGGTGTTTCATTGGGTTTTGTGGTCGGCGAGAACTACCTACCACCTCTGCACGCATTAAATGTTAATGGCGGCAACAAGAGGGGTGATATCCATATGACAAGATATATAAAAAATATGATGATATTTGGATATCGGGATGATATTCGCACCATTAGGTCGTGCTTTATACATCAGGAGGATATTTCAATATATCGGATGATGTTACAAAAGTGATGATGACTGGGTAAACTATAACCTCTCTCTCTCATAATATCAAGATGACGTCATCTAGATATTGGCTCAGTGTATTGCTATGACATCATGATGTCATCATCATGTTATGCGAGAAGGATCATGTTTAGGAAATATGCCCCTGAGAAGTAAATGTGATGATTACGTCATCGTCATGTTTGTTTCTTTGTTTATCAAACTCAAATGACATCATCAAGATAATGGCTTAGGGGGATATTTCACAGCAAGAGGATATTGAGAAATATCGGGTTACATTGAGAAATATGACGCCCGCGAAATACATAAGGTTGTTGACGGGTAAAGGTTACTATCACCTAAAATTGACGTTCGAACATTCGGACCGCATGAATTATCGGGTGATAAAATAGATCGGGGGGATCTTTCAAAAGATGACTGATATTAAGAAATATGATCCTCCCCCTGTGAATATCATGTTTGACTAGGATTTTGACCATTCATAACTTTCACATCCTAATGAATATCAGGGTGATCTAAAAGGCAAACCTGCATGAAATTTGATGCTCTATCTAAATATGAGGTCACTGGAATGAAATATGAACTTTGACAAACTGACCTCATGATGATGACTTACCCAGCCTCCTTGCATGATGATCCGCATGACTTACTTTTACCAAAACTGCTAGAAAGCACAAAACAAGCCAAGCCAAAAAGTTGGGTCCCTGTTTTCTCAAGTCAAAATGGGGTGTGTTGTGTAACCACACAACAGTGCCCACCTAGGGTTAGGGTTTTGAGTCGAGTCTACAAGCCTATATTTTTATTCCCTTAAATTCTTAATGCCTTAGGTATTATTTTCCCTCGGCCTCCTACATTGTATGTTCTATTTCAGCATTGACCATTTGCAGCAGGTCATCTATCACTTAAGATGCACTTCATGTCATAGCGCTCGTCAAATGACCGGCCCCCTTTGCCTTACGTTACCTCCTTTTCCTATCACATCAAAATGTGTCATTGTATGTTTATATCTAATGTGCAGATGCAAATGTACATTGGCGGACCCAAAAAAGATGTTCAATCAGCTTCAAAAAAATGAAAAAATTAGTTGTATGCATAAAGGCGTGTATGTGATATTCAGGTGCATTTCCAAGCGTGCAAAAGTGGATGTACATGGTAGATTCCTAAAATATTCTACGGTTGTATCAAAAAGATTGCATGTATATTGTGTTGTATATTCGATATACAACAAGGTAGATATAACAACGGATCTCAAAGGTGTTCAAATTGGGTTAAGAAAATGGTTGGGCCCATAAGTTTTCAGCAAGGGGATTGTATGTATGCAAGATATACAAAAGGATGTACAATGCAGAATATACAATCCTAGATTCCAAATTTTATCAAATCAGGCCTGGCGGGTGGTGATACAACAACAAAGTTGAAAAAGTCAAAGGTTTGTATCCACCGTTGTGTATTGTTTCATACATACAACCGCATATACAAGGTGAAATGTACAAGCAGACAAGTGCAAAAGTGGACCCAGCCAGTGAATTAACTACATTTTGTGAAATGGGTGAAGTCTGCCATTGTATATTGGGGTTGTATGTTCCCAATATACAATTAGACATACAACAGGCAGATACAAAGAAATATGCAAGCGGATGCGGTCAAAGTCAACGATGTTCAGGAACCTGGTGGGGCCCGCAATTGTATGTCCCGTGGTTGTATGTATGTGTGCATATACAAAAGAAGATACAAAAGCACAGATACAACCCGAATGCGAAGGAAGAGTTTATTATGACAGATTTCAGGTTGGTGTCCGCGGTTGTATGTCTATTGCGTATTGTATTTATGCAATGTACAAGGTAATATACAAAGGGAAGATACAAAGCCTAGACCCAATAGCGATTGCAATTTGTTTTATGAAGATTTGGGGTCCGTGCTTGTATAAAGGGTGATTGTATGTATATACAATCTCGTATGCACCCATAGATGCAAATATTGATACAATGGATTACCGATGGAGACACAAATGTTCAGCGATGGAGATTCAATCAGATGGTGACATGTGTCTAAAGGCAGTTGTATGTATATACAACTACATATACAAAATTTGAATGTGTTGTGGGTGGAAAGGTAAAAAGGGCAAAAGGTATGTTCATGCTGCGAAAAGTCAAAGGAGCAAAAAGACACCTGCGTGGCACGTTTTCATTGGCTGATGACTTTTCAAAGCTAGTGACTGGATTTCCCGATCAAGTTGAAGTCGTAGATCTCGGCGGGAGGAATTGAATCGACGGTCATTGTTCAAAGTATTCAAAGGAGGAATTTTTGTGTTCGCAGTTGCTTTTCAAATGGAAGGAACTTCAAGAACATGCGAACCGTTGCTATATCTTGAAATCGGTAGGTTGGGCATTAATTACAAAGTACAAAGGTATGGTCCATGAATGACGGACCACCTACCATTTTTAATGGGAAAATCTCTAGTTGGCTGTACGACTCCCAATTTCACTTGCTCTTCCTTCTTCTGCCTACTGCATTGAATGTTTTGGGCACCATTTTGATGGTGCAATGTATTTGGCAGCATTTTGAAAATGACATGTACCTTGATTGCTAAGTACACGTTCTTGGTATATAGGAGGACTATGTCACTCATTTTGTTGGTTGTTGAAGATTGGGCAAATTTTGGTGGAATAATAAGGTACAATTCTACTGGTGGCTCTGTTGGGTGTCTTGTGAGTTTATGAATCATATGTTGAATTTTTTATGCATAGTTTTGTTGGTTTCATGTTGTTTTTATATGAGAAATGCATCGTTGCAGGAGTTTGGTTGTTTGTCTCCAAATTGTGGGCATCTTTTCTTTTGAATCTAAATAGCTAAGGGTTATTTGGGATTCAGGAACATGGATTTTCTGTGTTGAATGTCTAATCTCTTACCTTTGTTCAAGGAACAAATTAAATGTTTTAGGTTAAGCATTGGGAAAGGTATGCTGCAACAAGGATATCATCAAGTATGAATGACTAAATACTCAGTCTTGGGAAGTATCTGTAAGGCAGACACTAAAAAATTTACCCCTTAAAACTTAGTTATTGATTCAAGTTTATGGTAATCATTCACATGTGTATGTCTATTGACTCTGAGCCCTGAGATAGGCACCAGTCTGGTATTGTATTGAGGTTACAACCCAAGGCCCCATTCATGTATCGAAATACAAAATACAAATTCAAACTTCAAATATAAACCTTTAGGACATTAGAAGTAGTTTTAGGACTAAAATCCTCCATTTCACAACTAAGCATATGCCCAAAGCTAGCCCCTTTGCACTTATTTCATAGTTTTGGTCCACATAAGGGAGGATTTATCTGCTTTGTGTCAACATCCCAGTAAGTTCACATGCATATTTTGCAGATGTTGAATAGGGAATACCCCCTTGGTTCTGTAAAGCTTAAAGAAGCAAAGGAGATATTTATAGGGTCTATCTCCTATACTGTTGGGCCCTGGCCTAGAAATCATGTTGATCAATGATGGCTACCTTGTAGGGATAACTGGGAAGCATCCAGTTTGGGAAAAAACCCAATAGATTTGGCGACTTTGCTGGGGAATGCTTTGTGTAGGAACCTTGGTTTTAAAAAACTAATTCCTCATTGTAGGTGGCAACTCTGAACAAATCTCCCAGTTGGTAAGGTGAAATTTGTATGCAAGGGAGAAGATCCCTAAGTAATCCTTTGCTTGAAGAATTACCTAGAAAAATGATGTATAGGAGAAAAGGGATCATTCAAGCCGGTCAAGAAGGTTCTCCCAGCCCTAGAAACAATGATATTACCCAAGATAATCCAAGATCTCCAAAGCAACAGGCACCTTGCTTTTCAAACACAAAGGCTAAAATTCAAGATGTATATGAAAGACAACAAGGTGATAGATTGAGAATGAGATCAGAGGTATTTCAGGAATGCCCTTTCTTAGATTCTCTTGACAGGTTTGAAGAAACTGAGTCCCCAAGGGATGATGATGATGACCAAAATGGAATGGGACCATCCTCTTCTATGCATAAAGATGAAGAATTAGCTGAAGAAATCAAGAGCCTGAGGGATGAATTAGAATATTTGCAGGCTTTGAGGATTAGAGATGATATGAGACAAAAGCTGCAAGCTCTGAAAATTGCTCAACAGGCTTCAGTTCCCACCCTTAATAATGCAAATGTGCTGAGAAACCAACAAATAAATGAAGTTTAGAATCAACAGAATGATCAGAGACAAAATACAAACAATGTTAGGATACCATTGAACAATGTGAGAAATCAGAATGTTAATAGGAATGTAAATGTTAATCAGTTTGGTAGATAGCCTATGCAGTTGGATAGATTCAAGTAGCTAGTTTTTAATGGTATTCCTGGTTACTCTAATCCCATTGATAAACATGTAAGGTCTCAGATACCAAAGTTTTTAGGAAACAATATTGTGTCAGGTGAAGATCATTTGAAGGCCTTTCAGAATATTATGGACAACTTTGAGGTTGAACATGAAGATGTTTTTATGAAATTGTTTATGCAGTCCTTAGTTGATGAAGCTAGACAATGGTATAAAAGTCTGCTTGACTAGAGTGTCTCATCATGGGATGAATTCAGATGGATTTTTAAAGAACAATATGGTGATAAGACTGATCCAAGATTTTTTATAAATGAGTTCACTGGTATTACTAAGGGGTCAAATGAGCAGGTTGCAGATTTTAATGCTAGGTTCACTAAAGTGTTGAACAAATTACCACTTCACATGAGGCCTAATGAACCAATGTGCATGGTACTATACGTAAATGCTTTTGATGCTAAAACAACTTATGGGTTAAGAGATAAGGGTCCTACTAGCCCCAGGGATGCTTTTAGAATTGCAACCAACATTGAAAATAATAGGAAAGCATCTACTAAGACAAATAGAACGGATGATGTAAAGATTCTATAAAATCCAAATAATAAGTCTCAAAGTACTCAAGGTAATGCATCTACTTCCGAAGAGAAATTGGATAAATTGACAACTATTGTTAAGGACCTAAGTTATAGACTTGCTAAAAATGAAAAGGAGATAGGTCCCAAAAGGCAAGTTTATCAAAGAGAAGAGAAGAGACCATCATTGCATGATATGCCATATAACACTAATTGGCATAATGGTAAACCCATTCTCCCAAATAGAAACACTAATCAAAGAGCTCAAAATGTTAAGGAGACTCCAGATCCTTTGAAGAAAGCTGTTAATATTGTTGATGATACCCCATGGTGCATAATCTGTCAAATGCCTCACTCACAATCGCAATGTATGATTGCTCAATCTTTGTATAATAATGTTGTTCCCTGTGATGAATGTAATGAGCCACATTGTATGGAGGATGATAGTGTCAATATGTTGTTCACAAATAGGGAGTATTCTTCATATGATTCTGATGAAAGCACGAACTATGGGACTCAGATCTGCCAGCAGATTTCCTATGATGAGGATGATGAAGATAACTATGCTTATGTTCAGGACTCACGCATCTTTCTGAATAACTTGAGAAGGCCTTCTAATGAAGAGATTAGAGCTCTCACAGCTGTAGTAGTGGCTCAGGTCAAAAGCAACTATAACATTAGAGGTAGGGCTCAAGTAGGTGATCCATGTCAACCAGAAGATACCTTTGTGAACCAACCAATGCATAATCATAAAGGGGCTGAACCACATAAGACGCGATGCAATGATAACAAGAAAAATTCTAAGCAAAAACCAAGTCATGATTCTCAAAGACCAAAAAATAAAGTTCCCCAGAATTATGAGGACCAAAATAAGAATTCTCAGGTCATGGATGACAGTCAAAAGGCCATTAAAATTAAGGCTGGATCAGCTCAGGATAAGCATAAAACCACGGCTCAAGCTACGACTGTTATACAAAATTATGCTCCCTTTGACATAACTCAAGTTTTATCTCAGATAAAGGTCTCTATTCCATTGATGGAGATGATGAAAGTTGAAGAATTCAGGAATAAAGCATTGTCCCTAATTTCAGGACTAGCTTGTTAGGCCGAGTAGAATGTTGAGACTCAGGGTAAGAAACAAGCGTTATGTATTGATGAGGATGAGGTTCTTGAAGTCTATCTAGGGGTGACAATGACAAAATGCCCTTCACAGGTTGAACCGTTTTATGTCTCCCTTGTTATCAATGGAAAAGAAATCAAGAATTGTATGCTTGACTCAGGAGCATCAACAAATATTATGCCTCTGGCTATCATGCAACAAGCTGGATTGAAAATAGATAAGGTATGTGGAAAATGCTATGCAATGGATGCTAGGGAGGTACCAATTATAGGAATCATGAAGGATGTGGATTTTATGCTAGCAAAATATCCAGAAAAGACTTACATAATGAACATAATAGTAGTTGACATAAAGCCACAGTATGGTATGTTGTTGTCACAGAGATGGGTAGCATTGGTTGGAGGAAGTATGCAGTTGGATTTATCATATGCCATAATCCCAATGAATGGTAGAGATGTCAAACTGGTCAGAGAAGAGAGGTCACCAAAACAGTTGAAGATCAAGATTCAGAAGAGCATTTCTATTTTGTGGATACTGACTGTGAGAATTTTAGAATTGTCTCAGATGATCGAAGAAGTGAAGGGAGAGATTTTTACATTCAAGAACTTGACCAACAGGGTCTCTAGACTATGTATTTTGATGGAGCTTGTTCAAAGGAAGGTTCTGGTGCTAGAGTTGTGTTTTTGTCTCCAACAGGTAAGCTTTTGAAATTCTCTTTCCTGTTAAAGTTTGCCTGCACAAATAATATTTCAGAATATGAAGCTCTACTACTAGGATTGAATGTTGCTTTGAAGCATGGGATTAAGATGCTAAAAGTGTTTGGAGATTCAAAATTAATTGTCTCCCAAGTGAGAGGTAAATATGCTTCCAAAAATAAAAGGTTAAAACAATATAAGCATGTTGTATGGGAAACAATTGAATTATTTGATTCTTTTTCAATAAATTGGATAGAAAGATCAAAGAATGTCATGGCAGACTTTTTAGCTAATGTGGCCATAAGGCTGGATGATGTCACTCTGTCTGATGTTACAAATGTTGAAGTTAAAATGAGACCTGCAGTACCAGATAATATATGCAGTTGGAAGGTGTTTGATGATGATAGAGATTTGTTGAAGTTCCTACATTGCATAGATGAATACAAGAACTAGGAGATTGATTTTTAGAACTTTGTAGAAGTTGTGAATGGAAAAGAAACTCTTTTGGGGAAAGAAGTAATTCAACTTAAAACAAATAAAATCCCCAAAGGGCTAGTTGCTTTAGAAAGAGCATCTGACAATAGAGACCAGTTTGTTACAAAGGCATCTCCTACAAACAAGGATGACTTGGAGGAGATAAACTTGGGGACATGCCATGCCCCCAAAAGGGTATATATTGGCAAGCAGCTCAAGCCACACATCAGGAGTATGTTGATTGCATTATTGAAAAAATATAAGCATGTGTTTGCATGGTCATATGAGGACCTAAAAGCTTATAGAGAAGACTTATTCTAGCATGAGATTCCTTTGAAGCCTGGAGCTAAGCCATTTAGATAGAAACAAAGACCTATTAACCCAACTTTGGCTCCAAAAATGCAGGAAGAGCTTGTAAATCTTAGGGAGGTTGGAATAATTGTGCCTATCAGACACTCAACTTGGGTGTCTAATCTTGTCCCAGTTAGAAAGAAAAATGGTGATATAAGACTTTGTGTGGACTTCATAAATTTGAATGTATCTTCTTTAAAGGATAATTATCCACTGCCTAACATGGAGGCTATATCGCAAAAGGTTATCCATGATGGATGGATTTTCAGGATATAATCAAGTGAAGGTAAAAGAATCTGAACAATACAAGACTGTCTTCACCACTCCATGGGGGACTTATGTATATGTAAGAATGCCATTTAGACTAACAAATGCAAGTGCTACATTTTAGAGGGCTATGGATGTTGCTTTTGTAGGATTGATTGACTCAATTTTGGTCATATATCAAGATGATTTAACTACTTATTCAAAAAAGGAGCAGCATTGCATGCATCTAGAACAAATTTTTATTAGGGCATTGGAATATGGCATTTCACTTAACCTGAAGAAATGTACTTTTGGGGTAGTAGAAGGAAAACTATTGGGACACATTGTTTCCAAGGATGGAGTCAGGATTGATCCTGAAAGGGTTGTTGCAATTGACAAAATTCAAATTCCTAAAATGGTGAAGGGTATTCAATCTTTCTTTGGGTAGATTAACTTTGTTAGAAGATTCATTCCCAACTTTGTAGAGATTACAAAGGATATTTCTAAAATGGTGAAGAAGGGTGAAACTATCAAGTGGGAAAGTGATGCAATTAGATCATTTCAGAACATCAAAGAAACTATAAAGGTGGCTCCTGTGTTGAGATCTCCTAATTTTTCTAAGCCACTTTAGTTGTTCTCATTTGCCTCTTTTCACACTATTGTTGCATGTTTATTATAGAAAAATGAAGATGGTTTTGAGAAACCTATTGCTTTCTTTAGCATGTCGTTACAGGCAGTCGAATTGAAATATGATATTATGGAAAAGCAGGCATACACATTGGTTAGGGGAGTCAAAAGCTTTAGGCCATACTTAGTAGGATCTTAGATAGTTGCATATGTGCCCCATGCAGGTGGATTAACAAGTTACAAGAGTTCAACATTGAGATACAAATTACAAAATTGGTAAGGGGACAGGGTTTGGCTAAGATGATGACACAATCAAATTTGGAAGCATGCCAGGTAAATGTAGTTTAGGATGAAGTTGTTAACATGTCAGAATCTAAATGGTACAAGGATATTGTGTATTATTTGTAGAATTTGAATTGTCCTTCCCATCTCAGTGATAGTCAAAAAATGACCTTAAAGTTACATGCTATCAAATACATAATTATTCAAGGAGAATTATATTGGAAGAATCTTGATGGTGTACTACTTAGGTGTGTGGATGAAAATCAAGCTACCAATATTTTAAATGACATGCAGAAAGGAATGTATGGTGGACACTACACTGCCAAGACAACAGCTCACAAAACTCTTAGAGCAGGCTATTGGTGGTCGACCCTTTTCTCAGATGCACAAAAGATGGTAAGAAAATGTGATCCTTGTCAAAGGTTCTCTAGAAAACTTAAGTATGAAGGTACATTACCCCTTAGAGCTGTAACTGTGGAGGCTCCATTTCAACAATGGGGAATTGATTTTAAAGGGGAAATTTCAGAAAGATCAAGTGGAGGACATAGTTGAATTTTGGTCGCTACTGACTATTTTACTAAATGGATTGAAGCCATTCCAACTAAGAAAGCTACAAGAAGGGTGGTGATGGATTTCATTTTGGAACACATTATTATCAGATTTGGAGTGCCAGTCAAAATGGTCACAGACAATGCCATGTGCATCAGATCTGGTGAGTTTGTTGATTTTTACAACAACTATGGGATTGATTTGCAATATGCATCACCATATCATCCACAAGGAAATGGTCAGGCAGAATCAAGTAACATAAGCCTTATGAAAATCATCAAAAGGATGGTAGACAAGAACAAAAGGGCATGGGATTCAAAGTTAAAGCTGGCACTATGGGTTGACCGGATAACAGTGAAGAAAGCAATTGGAAGGTCACCTTTTGAGCTAGTGTATGGCGCACCAGCTAAGTTACCTGTGAATAATCTCTTGCCAGTTTATAGATTCATACAAGAAAATGATAAAGAGATTGAGGACTCAATGAATGAGAGGATAAATCAACTGGCTACATTGGATGAAATTAGAAGAGAAGCACAAAAGATAAATATCAAGAAACAACAAAAGGTGAAATATTTGTTTGATAAAAGGGCTATAGAAAGGAAGTTTCAGATAAGCAACTTAGTCCTTGTTTGGAATGCAAAGAGCCAAGATAAGGGCAAGCATGGTAAATTTGAGCCCTTATGGATGGGCCCATATCAAATCAGCAATACTCATGGAAAAGATTCTTACTTTCTCCAGGCCCTAAATGGTGAGCTATTGGAATTGCATGTGCACGGTAAATTCCTTAAAGCTTATTTCTCATGAATGAATATCTTGTGTGCACATTGTAAATTAGGTGAGAATAGTTTGTACCTTCCTTGTGTGGTCGGGGTTTTGTTTTTGTGTGTTTTGCCTGGTCTATCCGGAGGTGGTCTTGTTCTCGCTGCAGCCTTGTGCCTGCACGTCCCCAGTCGGAGCTAATGGTGGTGCCCACCTAGGGTTAGGGTTTTGAGTCGAGTCTGCAAGCCTGTATTTTTATTCCCTCAAACTCTTAATGCCTTAGGTATTATTTTCCCTCAGCCTTCTGCATCATATGTTCTATTTCTGCATTGACCATCTGTAGTAGGTCATCTGTCACTTAAGATGCACTTCATGTCATAGCGCTCATTGAATGACTAGCCCACTTTGCCTTGTGTTACCTCCTTTTCCCATCATGTCAAAATGTGTCGTTGTATGTTTATATCTAATGTGCAAATGCAAATGTACATTGGCAGACTCGAAAAAGATGTTCAATCGGCTTCAGAAAAGTGAAAAAATCAGTTGTATGCATCATTGTACGCATAAAGGCTTATATGTGATATTCAAGTGCATTTCTGGGCATGCAAAAGTGGATGTACATGGTAGATTCCTAGAATATTCTGTGGTTGTATCAAAAAGATTGCATGTATATTGTGTTGTATATTTGATATACAACAAGGTAGATACAATAGTGGATCTCAAAGGTGTTCAAATTGGGTTAAGAAAATGGTTGGGTCCACAGGTTTTCGGCAAGGGGATTGTATGTATGCAAGATATACAAAAGGATGTACAATGTAGAATATACAATCCCAAATTCCAAATTTTATCAAATCAGGCCTAGCGGGTGGTGATACAACAGTAAAGTTGAGAAAGTCAAAGGTTTGTATCCACCGTTGTGTATTGTTTCATACATACAACCGCATATACAAGATGAAATGTACAAGTAGACAAGTGCAAAAGTGGACGTGACTAGTGAATTGACTGCATTTTGTGAAATGGGTGAAGTCTGCCATTGTATATTGGGGTTGTATGTTTCCAATATACAATCAGACATACAATAGGTAGATACAAAAAAATATGCAAGCGGATGCGGTCAAAGTCAACGATGTTCAGGAACCTAGTGGGGCCCGCAGTTGTATGTCCCATGGTTGTATGTATGTGTGCATTTACAAAAGAAGATACAAAAGCATAGATACAACTCGGATGCAAAGGAAGAGTTTATTATGGTAGATTTTAGGTTGGTGTCCGCGGTTGTATGTATATTGCGTATTGTATATATGCAATGTACAAGGTAATATACAAAGCCTAGACCCAATAGTGATTGCAATTTGTTTTATGAAGATTTGGGGTCCATGCTTGTATGAAGGGTGATTGTATGTATATACAATCTCGTATGCACCCACAGATACAAATGTTGATACAATGGATTGCCGATGGAGACACAAATGTTCAGCGATGGAGATCCAATCAGATGGTGACATGTGTCTAAAGGCAGTTGTATGTATATACAACTACATATACAAAATTTGAATGTGTTGTGGGCAGAAAGGTAAAAAGGGCAAAAGGTATGTTCGCGTTGCGAAATGTCAAAGGAGCAAAAAGACACCTATGTGGCATGTTTTCATTGGCCGATGACTTTTCAAAGCTAGTGACTGGATTGCCCAATCAAGTTGAAGCTACAGATCTCGGCGGGAGGAATTGAATCGACGGTCATTGTTCAAAGTGTTCAAAGGAGGAATTTTTGTGTTTGTAGTTGCTTTTCAAATGGAAGGAACTTCATGAACATGCAAAACAATGTTGTATCTTAAAATCGGTAGGTTGGGCATTAATGGCAAAGTGCAGAGGTATGGTCCATGAATGATGGGCCACCTACCATTTTTAATGGGAAAATCTCCAGTTGGTTGCACAACTTCCAATTTCACCTGCTCTTCCTTCTTCTTCTGCCTGCTTCATTGAATGTTTTGGGTGCCATTTTGATGGTGCGATGTATCTAGCAGCATTTTGAAAATGACATGTACCTTGATTGTTGAGTACACGTTCTTGGTATATAGGAGGACTGTGTCCCTCATTTTGTTGGTTGTTGAAGATTGGGCAAATTTTGGTGGAATAATAAGGTACAGTTCTGATGGTGGCTCTGTTGGGTGTCTTGTGAGTTTATGAATCATATGTTGTGTTGACTTGTTCCCAGACTGGATGCTTATTCCCAGATTTCCCTACAAGGTAGCCATCAGTGATCAACAGGATCTCTGGGCCAGGGGGCCAACAGTGTAGGAGATAGACTCTATATTTTATCTCCTCTTCTTCTTCAGGCTCTGCAAGACCTAGGGGGGTATTCCCTATTCAACATCCATGAGGATATGCATACAAGGCTGGGATGCTGACAGAAAGCAGATAGTCCTCTTGTAAGTAGACCAAAACTGAAAGATAAGGGCAAAGGGGCTAGCTTTGGGCCTATTTGCAATTGTAGACAGAGGACTGAGGTTCCTAAAACTAACTCTAATATCCTAATGTTGGTTTTAGATTTTGCTTTGGAGTTTAAGTGTGGATGCAAAGCTGGATATGGTTATAACACAAAACAAAGCATGATTGGTGCCTATCCAGGGCCTGGAGTCAGTAGACATACACCTGTGAATGATCAGCATGAACAGCTAAAACTAGATTTCAAGGGGACATATGTGATACCTGCCTTACAGGTATCTCCCAATACAAAGTGTTAGGTTATCTCTACTTATGGTATCCCTACTGCAGTATATCCCTCCCAATGTTCAACCTGAAAACAGTTTAATCTACCCCTTGAGTAGAAGTTAAAAGGTCAGACAGTCAACATAGGAATTCTATGCTCTAGAATCTAAACATTACCAAACATCCAGATTCAGAAGAAGAATACATGCAATACTGGAGACAGAATTAACACAACACATGCCAAACAGCATTTCTCATATAAGTTTAATCATGAAATCAGTGGGTTCATGCCAAAAACAAACAACAGGAGATACATAAACTCACAGGTAAGCTGTACAGAGCAACCAGATCAGCTTGTTATGCATTACAGAGCCAAAATCATCAACTTTCAACAACCACAAATGAACAACACAACCTGCTTATAACAGCCAGGTAGGTGCTCAGCAATTAATTACAATGTTGACCAAAATCTCGCCAGATACACGGTATCATGAAAATGGCGCTCAAACACAACCAGATTGGCGCCCAAACTTGAATGCAGCAGGTAGGGGAGGAGACAGGAAGACTTCTCGAGCCCTGCGCCATCATCCGCTGATTGACACCTTCAGTCGGGTACCAGATCGACCCACGCCATCGCCCATACCTCTGCAACAATCGCCATTAATGGCGCACCAACCCGCGGCCTTGGGAAAATCATCAAACAGACTATCGCAAGCATTTCCCGTCGAGACTCATCATCATGATATTTGAAAATGCAGGATATCAATATCCCACATGCACCCCGCGATGACCTCAATAACACTTTATATACTAGGTCATGAGCATATATCATGTCGGTGCTTTTGCTCCTGACGACACTAGTATAGACTTCATCATCATCATCCTCCAGCAGCATGATATCCTGTTGTTCGAAATATCACCCTGACGTCATCATGATATTTGAAATATAACCTTCATGATAATCGGCACAACCTGATCCATCGGAGGAACATCCTCCTGCTGAGCTTATAACAAAATGCTGGCCGATGAACATCCTGATGACATCATCATCATCTACTGCTGACGTCATCATCATATCTGCCTACTGCGCACCTCCTCATATCCGGATGACGTCATCATCATGTTTGCAAATATCAGGAGGTCTCTTCAAGATGATCAGCTGTTAGAAATATGACCCCCATGGACCTTGATGACGTCATCATCATATTAACATCATCATGATATTCGGAAGACAACCGGATATTTGGAAATATCCTCCTGATGTTCAAATATCAGGTTGCACTGTAGCTCCTCTATAAGATCGGGGCGATAACTGAATATGATGATGCTGCTTGAAAAGATCACCCCCAGTAGATAATGCGCGAAGCTAGCAGGCGGATATCTCCTTAATATTAGCATCATCATGATGCTCGAACAAACAAATATATATCCGGGTGATATGAAAATATCACCCCCTCCTTCGGAATATCATGATGCAGATAGGCAGAGAAAAAGATATCACCCTGAGATAAGGATGACGTCAGCATCATCAGGATGAAGAAACAACGAACAAGAAGTGATACAACATCATCAGGATGATATTGACTAAGATCATCCTGACGTTCAAAATATGATGACCCTAGTGAATATCGGGTCGCACTTAGAACTCTTCAACAACATCATCAGGATGATCATAACCAAGATCACCCGATGATAAAAATATCACCCCGGCGAAATATCATGAAGGCAGAAAATATGATGACCTCCGCAAGCAGCAGGATGAAAACTGGAAATATCATGATGATGACGACCCTTAAGAAAAAAAACAAGTTGTGTCGAGCACTTAGAGAATAACCCCTTCAGGATACCGGGGCAACATCATCATGTTTGGGCAAGGTGATAAATGGAAGATCACTGGATACTTTGAAAAATCACCCTCGCAAGCAGATGAGGGCGCACTGTAGCTCATCAGTATCATCAGGATAATAAGCAAACATCACCCGACAGTTGAAATATGATGATGACGTTGAAAAACAAGTCGACGAGGAACATGATGATGCAGATCATCATCGAAGACAAGATGATGATGATGACCTCCTCCTTCGGAAAATATGATGCTGCAGTTGAAAAATGCTGAGGAGGTCCAACACTTAGAAAAAATGGGCAAGAAGATAAAGGCTTCAAATGAAGAAACCTCCTGATCATGACAAATCAACCCCTGGTCAAAATGAGTGTCAACAGTGGCTCCGAATGGGGACGTGCAGGTGAAAACCTGCAGCGAGAACCAGATCTCCAGGCAGACCTGACAAAAAGCCAAAAAACGCGAGCTGTACAAGGCATTTACACTACATACATATTTTACAAATGTGCACAGCAACCAGTCATTATGCAAAATAGAACTTAAGGAATTGGCCATGCACAGGCAATTCCAGAATTTCACCATCTAGGGCCTGGAGGAAATAAGAATCCTCCCCATGAGTATTGCAAACCTGATATGGGCCCATCCATAAGGGTTGAAACTTACCATGTTTACCCTTTTCCTGATCTTTAGCATTCCAAATGAGCACCAGATCATTTACTTGAAACTTCCTTTTTGTAGCTCTCCTGTCAAACTGATATTTCACCCCTTGTTGTCTTTTGAGATTGATCTGGTGGGCTCTCCTTCTGTCTTCATCCAATGCAACCAGCTGATTCACTCTTTCTGTCATGGGATCTTCAATCTCCTCATCATACTCTTGAATGAATCTGTAAACTGGTAGGAGATTGTTTATGGGCAGTCTAGCTGATGCACCATATACTAGCTCAAAAGGTGACTTCCCAATAGCCCTTTTCACAGTCACTCTGTCAGCCCATACTGCTAAATTCAACTTTGAGTCCCAAGCTCTCTTGTTCTTGTCCAGTATCCTCTTGACAATTTTCATGATGCTCCTATTGCTTGATTCTGCTTGACCATTTCCTTGTGGGTGATATGGTGATGTATATGACAGGCTTATCCCATACCTGTTGCAAAAATCAACAAACTCACCTGATCTGAAGCACATAGCATTATCAGTGATTATTTTAGATGGTACTCCAAACCTGATGATGATGTTCTCCAGTATGAAATCTGTCACCACCTTACTTGTAGCTCTTTTAGTTGGAATGGCCTCAATCCATTTGGTAAAGTAGTCAGTTGCCACCAAAATCCAACTGTGTCCCCCACTTGATTTGTCTGCAATTTCCCCTATAAAATCAATTCCCCATTGCTGGAATGGAGCATCCACAGGTGCAGTTCTGAGGGGTAAAGCACCATGATATTTCAGCTTTCCTGAGAATCTCTGGCAAGGGTCACACTTCCTTACTAACTTTTGTGCATCTGAAAAGAGAGTGGGCCACCAATATCCTGCCCTGAGAATTTTATGAGCTGTTGTTTGGGCAGTATAATGGCCACCACACAATCCTTTATGCATGTCAATCAAAATATTGTTAGCCATGTTCTCATCCACACATCTCAGCAGCACACCATCAGGATTTTTCCAGTACAGCTCACCTTGAACAATGACATACCTGATTGCATGTAGCTTCAGAGTCCTCTTTTGATTGTCACTGAAATGGGAAGGACAATTCAGATTTTGCAAATAATAGACAATATCCTTGTACCATTCAGATCCTGATACACTTACATTTTCATCTTGGACTGCATTAACTTGGCATGCTTCCAAGTTTGACTGTGCCATCATCTTGGCTAACCCTTGTCCTCTTATCAACTTAGTAACTTGTATGTCTATGTTGAATTCCTGCAGTTTGTTTATCCATCTGCACCTTCTTCCAGTCACCTCCTGCTGAGTGAAAATGTCTTTGACTGCAGCATGAGGCACATATGCAATGATATATGACCCTACCAAGTATGGTCTGAAACTTTTGATAGCTCTAACAAGTGCATATGCCTGTTTTTCCATAATGTCATATTTCAACTCAGAGGCCTGCAGGGACATACTGAAGAAGGCGATGGGCTGTTCAAAACCATCTTCATTTTTCTGTAACAAACATGCAGCTACAGTATGAAAGGAAGCAAATGAGAACACCTGGAATGGCCTAGAAAAATCAGGAGATTTAAGAACAGGGGCCATCTTTATTGCCTCTTTGATATTCTGAAATGATTCTGTTGCTTCCCTTTCCCAGTTGACAGTTGCATCCTTCTTCATCATCTTGGAAATGTTCCTTGTGATCTCTGCAAAGTTGGGAACAAATCTTCTGACAAAGTTTACCTGTCCAAAGAAGGACTGAACTCCTTTCACAGTTTTTGGCATTTGGATCCTGTCAATGGCTGCCACTCTCTCTGGATCTATCCTGACTCCATCCTTGGAAACAATATGTCCCAGAAGCTTTCCTTCAACTACTCCAAAGGCACACTTCTTTGGGTTTAGAGAAATACCATATTCTAGTGCTCTTATAAAAATCTGCTCCAGATGCAGACAGTGCTGCTCTTCCTTCTTTGAGTAGGCAGTCAAGTCATCCTGATATACTGCCAGGATTGAATCAATTAGCCCTGCAAAAGCAACATCCATTGCTCTTTGAAATGTAGCACCTGCATTTGTTAGTCCAAATGGCATTCTAACATACACATACGTTCCCCATGGAGTGGTAAAGGCAGTCTTATATTGTTCTGATTCCTTTACCTTTACCTGATTATATCCTGAAAATCCATCCATCATGGATAGGAGTTCACAACCAGTCACTTTCTGCAACATAGCTTCCATATTAGGCAGTGGATAGTTATCCTTCAAAGAGGATACATTCAAGTTCCTGAAATCAACACACAACCTAATATCACCATTCTTTTTCCTGACTGGGACGAGGTTAGACACCCAAGTTGAATGTCTGATGGGCACAATTATTCCAGCATCCCTGAGCCTTTTGAGTTCTTCCTGCATCTTGGGAGCTAAGGTAGGATTTATAGGCCTTTGCCTCTGTCTAAATGGCTTAGCTTCAGGCTTCAGTGGGATCTCATGCTGGAATAAGTCTTCTCTATAAGCTTTTAGGTCCTCATATGACCAAGCAAAAACATGTTTATACCTTTTTAGCAATGCAATCAGCATACTTCTTATGTGTGGTTTGAGCTGTTTGCCAATATATACCTTCTGAGGGGCCTGAGATGTCCCCAAATTTATTTCTTCTAAATCCTCCTTATTTGTGGGGGATGTCCTTGTGACCATTTTGTCTCTACTGTCAAAGGCTCTTTCCAAAGCCACTAACCCTCCAGGGATCTTGTTAGTCTTCAACTAGATGATCTCTTTTCCCACAAGGGTCTCTTTTCCATTTACAGTCTCTACAAAAGCTTGGAAATCAATCTGTTGATTCTCATACTCATCTATGCAGTGCAAAAATTTCAGCAAATCCCTATCATCATTAAAAACTTGCCAACTGCATATGTTTTCTGGTATGGCAGGCCTAATTTTAACTTCTATATCTGTGACACCTGACAGAGTGATGTCATCTGGCCTTATTGCAATATTAGCTAAGAAATCAGCCATAACATTTTTTGACCTTTCTACCCAGCCAATTGAAAATGCATCAAAAAGTTCAATAGTATCCCAAACAGCATGCTTGTATTGCTTCAGTCTTTTATTCTTTGCAGCATACTTATTTCTGATTTGGGATACAATCAGCTCAGAGTCTCCAAATACTCTTAACATTTTAATTCCATGTTTGAGAGCAATATTCAGGCCTAAAAGTAAAGCCTCATATTCTGCAATATTGTTTGTGCAATCAAACCTCAGCAAGAAAGAGGATTTGAGGAGCTTACCAGTTGGAGACAGGAAAACAACTCCAGCTCCAGAGCCTTCTTTTGCACAAGCGCCATCAAAAAACATGGTCCATAACCCTTGCTGATCTAGCTCTCCAACACAGGCACTTTTCTTTTTGTCTTCTGCATCATCTGAGACAACCTTGAAGTTATCACAGTCAGTGTCTACAAAGCACACCTGTTCATTTGCTTCTTGGTCTTCCACTGTCTCTGATGATCTTTGCTCTCTAATTAGCTTGACATCCCTGCCATTCATTGGAATCATGGCATATGATAGGTCCAGCTGCATACTTCCACCAATTAGTGCTGCCCATCTTCTTGACAGCAGCATACCATACTGTGGCTTGATGTCAACCACTGTTATATTCATTTTGTATCTTTTTTCAGGAAATGCTGCCAGCTTGAAATCTACATCCTTCATGATTCCAATAACTGGTACCTCTCTGGCATCCATAGCATAACACTTCCCACATGCCTTGTCAATTTTTAATCCAGTTTGCTGCATGATAGCCAAAGGCATGACATTTGTGGATGCTCCAGAGTCAAGCATACAATTTCTAATTATTTTACCATTTATAACCAGGGAAACATAAAATGGTTCCACCTGTGAAGGACACTTTGTCATGGTCATTCCTAAATAGACTTCAGGAGTCTCATCTTCTTCATTGCACATGACCTGTTTCTCACCCTGGGTCTAATCATTTTGCTTAGCTTGAAAAGGTACCCCTGAGATTAGGGATATTGTCCTATTCTTGATCTCTTCCACTTTCATGAGTTCCATAAGTGGAACAGAGACCTTTACCTGAGAGAGGATCTGGGCTATATCAAATGGAGCACAGTTTTGTACAACAGTTGTAGCTTGCTCCACAATCTTGCTCTTATCCTGAGCTGATTTAGCTTTCATTTTCATAGTTCCCTGATCATCATTCCTGTCTTGGGAACCTCTACTTTGATCTTCTGCCTGAGGGATCTTGTTTTCTGGTCCTTGAAATTCAGGACCTGCTCTGTATCTAAAGTTCTATTTATTACTTACCCACTGCCTTTTTTGTGGTTCAGTTCCTTTATGACCATGCATCTGCTGACCTGCAGAAATATCTTCTGGCTGATGTGGGCTGCCAACGTGATTTCTACCTCTGAGATTGTAGTTGCTCTTAACCTGAGCAACTGCTGCAGCTGTGAAGGCTCTAATCTCCTCATCAGAAGGTCGTTGTAGGTTACTCAGAAAATTGTGTGAGTTCTGAGCATACACATAATTATCCTCATGATCTTCATCATATGGGGACTGTTGGCAGGCCTGAACCTGATCATCTGTCTTCTCATCAGCACCATAAAGAGTATATCCATTACCTATGGTCATCATGTTAACATCATCATCCTGCACATGATGTGGCTCATTGCACTCATTACAAGATGTAGCATTATCATACAAAGATTGGGCAATCATGCACTGTGACTGTGAATGTGGCATCTGACAGATTATACACCACGGAGCATCATCAGCAATATTTATAGTTTTCTTTAGGGGATCAGGAGTTTCCTTGGCATGTTGAGCCCTCTGATTTGTGTTGTTACGTGAAAATACAGGCTTGCCATCATGCCAATTGGTGTTATAAGGCATATCATGTAATGATGGCCTCTTTTCCTGCCTTTGATAGACTTGCCTATCAGGACCCATCCCTTTTTCACTTCTAGCTAATCTATAGCTTAGGTCCTTAACAACATTTGCCAGTTTGTCTATCTTATCTTCAGGAGCAGATGTACTACCTTGAGTGTTCTGAGGCTTGTTTGGATTCTGCAGAATTTTTACATCATCCCTTCTATTTGTCTTGCCTGATGCTTTCCTATTGTTTTCAATATTTACTGCAATTCTGAAAGCATCCCTGAGAGTGGCAGGACCTTTATCTCTTAGTCCATATGCAGTCTTTGCATCAAAGGCATTGATGTACAAAATTATGCACATAGGTTCATTTGGCCTCATATGATGTGGCAATTTGTTCAACACTTTAGTAAATCTTGCATTAAAGTCTGCAACCTGCTCATTTGACCCTTTGGTGATGCTGGTGAACTCATTTACAAAGAAGCTAGGGTCATTTTTATCACCATATTGCTCCTTGAATATCCTCTTAAAATCATCCCATGATGAAATACTCCGGTCAGGGAGATTCCTGTACCATTCTCTTACCTCATCTATTAAGGATTGCATGAATGACTTCATGAAAACATCCTCATGCTCAACCTCAAAATTATCCATGACATTTTGAAAGGCCTTTAGATGATCTTCTCCTGACACTGTGTTGTTTCCTGAAAACTTAGGCACTTGCAGCCTCAGATGCTTATCAATAGGGTTAGGATACCCAGGAATACCATCAAACACCAGCTGTCTGAATCTGTCCAACTGCATGGGCTGTCTGTTTGGCTGATTAACATTAATATTTCTATTTGCATTTTGGTTTCCTGCATTGTTCAGTGGTATCCTAGCATCATTCACATATTGTCTGTCATCATGATGCTGATGTTGCATTTCATATCTTTGCTGATGTCTTTGCATATTTGCATTCTCTAAAGTAGGAACTGAATTATTCTGGGCAGTTCTCAAAGCTTGCACTTTCTGCTGTATATCATCTCTGATTTTCATGGCTTGTAGGTATTCTAGTTCTGCTCTTAGGCTTTTGATTTCTTCAGCTAGCTGTTCATCCTTAGGTCTGGAGGTAGATGGTCTCATGCCATTCTGGTCATCATCCTCATCATCCCTCAGAGACTCTGCCTCTTCAAACCTTTCACTTGGGTCTAGAAAGGGGCGTTCTTGGAACACCTCTGACCTCATTCTGATACTACCACCCTGTTGCCTCTCATATGCACCTTGGATATCTGCTTCTGCACTTGAAAAATAAGGAGCATGCTGTCCTGATGGCCTAGGGTTATCTTGTACCTCATCACCTTTTCTGGGGGAGCTCTCATGACTAGCTGAGACAGTTCCCTTTCTTCTATACATCGTTCTTTTTGTTAATGGTAACTCTTCAAATAAAGGAGTTTGTTGGGATCTTCTCCCCTGCATATAATTTTACTTTGACCGGTTGGGAGATTACTTCGGAGTCGCCACCTATTTCTAGGAATTGTTTTCTTCTGAAAACCAGGGTTCTTTCACAAGGTTCCCCAGGGTGCTTTCTTCTGTTGCTGACTCAGATGGGTCACATATATATCACTGGAGATGATTAGATAGCACTTTTACTCCTCATTCCCCAGTAGAGTCACCAATTTCTGTTGACTTGTTCCCAGACTGGATGCTTATTCCCAGATTTCCCTACAAGGTAGCCATCAGTGATCAACAGGATCTCTGGGCCAGGGGGCCAACAGTGTAGGAGATAGACTCTATATTTTATCTCCTCTTCTTCTTCAGGCTCTGCAAGACCTAGGGGGGTATTCCCTATTCAACATCCATGAGGATATGCATACAAGGCTAGGATGCTGACAGAAAGCAGATAGTCCTCTTGTAAGTAGACCAAAATTGAAAGATAAGGGCAAAGGGGCTAGCTTTGGGCCTATTTGCAATTGTAGACAGAGGACTGAGGTTCCTAAAACTAACTCTAATATCCTAATGTTGGTTTTAGATTTTGCTTTGGAGTTTAAGTGTGGATGCAAAGCTGGATATGGTTATAACACAAAACAAAGCATGATTGGTGCCTATCCAGGGCCTGGAGTCAGTAGACATACACCTGTGAATGATCAGCATGAACAGCTAAAACTGGATTTCAAGGGGACATATGTGATACCTGCCTTACAGGTATCTCCCAATACAAAGTGTTAGGTTATCTCTACTTATGGTATCCCTACTGCAATATATCCCTCCCAATGTTCAACCTGAAAACAGTTTAATCTACCCCTTGAGTAGAAGTTAAAAGGTCAGACAGTCAACATAGGAATTCTATGCTTTAGAATCTAAACATTACCAAACATCCAGATTCAGAAGAAGAATACATGCAATACTGGAGACAGAATTAACACAACACATGCCAAACAGCATTTCTCATATAAGTTTAATCATGAAATCAGTGGGTTCATGCCAAAAACAAACAATAGGAGATACATAAACTCACAGGTAAGCTGTACAGAGCAACCAGATCAGCTTGTTATGCATTACAGAGCCAAAATCATCAACTTTCAACAACCACAAATGAACAACACAACCTGCTTATAACAGCCAGGTAGGTGCTCAGCAATTAATTACAATGTTGACCAAAATCTCGCCAGATACACGGTATCATGAAAATGGCGCTCAAACACAACCAGATTGGCGCCCAAACTTGAATGCAGCAGGTAGGGGAGGAGACAGGAAGACTTCTCGAGCCCTGCGCCATCATCCGCTGATTGACACCTTCAGTCGGGTACCAGATCGACCCACGCCATCGCCCATACCTCTGCAACAATCGCCATTAATGGCGCACCAACCCGCGGCCTTGGGAAAATCATCAAACAGACTATCGCAAGCATTTCCCGCCGAGACTCATCATCATGATATTTGAAAATGCAGGATATCAATATCCCACATGCACCCCGCGATGACCTCAATAACACTTTATATACTAGGTCATGAGCATATATCATGTCGGTGCTTTTGCTCCTGACGACACTAGTATAGACTTCATCATCATCATCCTCCAGCAGCATGATATCCTGTTGTTCGAAATATCACCCTGACGTCATCATGATATTTGAAATATAACCTTCATGATAATCGGCACAACCTGATCCATCGGAGGAACATCCTCCTGCTGAGCTTATAACAAAATGCTGGCCGATGAACATCCTGATGACGTCATCATCATCTACTGCTGACGTCATCATCATATCTGCCTACTGTGCACCTCCTCATATCCGGATGACGTCATCATCATGTTTGCAAATATCAGGAGGTCTCTTCAAGATGATCAGCTGTTAGAAATATGACCCCCACGGACCTTGATGACGTCATCATCATATTAACATCATCATGATATTCGGAAGACAACCGGATATTTGGAAATATCCTCCTGATGTTCAAATATCAGGTTGCACTGTAGCTCCTCTATAAGATCGGGGCGATAACTGAATATGATGATGCTGCTTGAAAAGATCACCCCCAGTAGATAATGCGCGAAGCTAGCAGGCGGATATCTCCTTAATATTAGCATCATCATGATGCTCGAACAAACAAATATATATCCGGGTGATATGAAAATATCACCCCCTCCTTCGGAATATCATGATGCAGATAGGCAGAGAAAAAGATATCACCCTGAGATAAGGATGACGTCAGCATCATCAGGATGAAGAAACAACGAACAAGAAGTGATACAACATCATCAGGATGATATTGACTAAGATCATCCTGACGTTCAAAATATGATGACCCTAGTGAATATCGGGTCGCACTTAGAACTCTTCAACAACATCATCAGGATGATCATAACCAAGATCACCTGATGATAAAAATATCACCCCGGCGAAATATCATGAAGGCAGAAAATATGATGACCTCCGCAAGCAGCAGGATGAAAACTGGAAATATCATGATGATGACGACCCTTAAGAAAAAAAACAAGTTGTGTCGAGCACTTAGAGAATAACCCCTTCAGGATACCGGGGCAACATCATCATGTTTGGGCAAGGTGATAAATGGAAGATCACCGGATACTTTGAAAAATCACCCTCGCAAGCAGATGAGGGCGCACTGTAGCTCATCAGTATCATCAGGATAATAAGCAAACATCACCCGACAGTTGAAATATGATGATGACGTTGAAAAACAAGTCGACGAGGAACATGATGATGCAGATCATCATCGAAGACAAGATGATGATGATGACCTCCTCCTTCGGAAAATATGATGCTGCAGTTGAAAAATGCTGAGGAGGTCCAACACTTAGAAAAAATGGGCAAGAAGATAAAGGCTTCAAATGAAGAAACCTCCTGATCATGACAAATCAACCCCTGGTCAAAATGAGTGTCAACATGTTGAATGTTTTATGCATAGTTTTGCTAGTTTCATGTTGTTTTTATATGAGAAATGCATCATTGCATGTGTTCGGTTGTTTGTCTCCAAGTTGTGGGCATCTTTTCTTTTGAATCTAAATAGCTAAGGGTTATTTGGGATTTAGGAACATGGATTTTCTATGTTGAATGTCTAATCTCTTACCTTTGTTCAAGGAACAAATTAAATGTTTTAGGTTAAGCATTGGGAAAGGTATGCTGCAATAGGGATATCATCAAGTATGAATGACTAAATACTCAGTCTTGGGAAGTATCTGTAAGGCAGACACTAAAAAATTTTCCCCTTGAAACTTAGTTATTGATTCAAGTTTATGGTAATCATTCACCTGTGTATGTCTATTGACTCTGAGCCCCGAGATAGGCACCAGTCTGGTATTGTATTGAGGTTACAACCCAAGGCCCCAGTCTTGCATCCAAATAAAAAATACAAATTCAAACTTCAAATATAAACCTTTAGGACATTAAGAAGTAGTTTTAGGACTAAAATCCTCTATTTCACAACTAAGCATAGGCCTAAAGCTAGCCCCTTTACACTTATTCACAGTTTTGGTCTGCATAAGGGAGGATTTATCTGCTTTGTGTCAACATCCCAATAAGTTCACATGCATATTTTGTGGATGTTGAATAGGAAATACCTCCCTTGGTTCTGTAGAGCCTAAAGAAGGAGAGGAGATATTTATAGGGTCTATCTCCTGTACTGTTGGCCCCTGGCCCGAAAATCCTGTTGATCAATGATGGCTACCTTGTAGGGATAACTAGGAAGCATCCAGTTTGGGATAAAACCCAACATACCTAATTAGGCCTTGGATGTTGTTGGTCATTTCTAAATACTAAGCTGATCTCACAAATTACCTATGCACTTGCCACATTCCAATGGTCAATAATTAGGAGGGATTGGCCAACGAATAGGTGAAAGCTTACTAAACTTTCCCTCTGCACTTCGGGCTCTGCAATGCCTGGGAGGGTGATCCCTACAATGTATTTTTAGATATTCTTGTGATAATTATCGCATATATTACACATCAACAGATATATATTATCTTGGAAAAGTTGTTTAATAGATGAAATACCTTAAAGATTTGGCAAATCTTAAAGCATTTATCAAGCTAAAACATGAAAATATTATAGAATATCATTTAGATATACATTCTAACGAAAGTAAAGACTAGGTTTGATTTTGAATGTAGATGATGTGTAAAATTGGGAGGATTGATGAATAGACATAGTTTCTAGTGACCAGTGCCTTATCTCAAGGCACAAAGTCTTAGATCATACTATTGAAGACCTATAACAACATTTGACCTATCACAATAGAGCTAATAAATGATGCATTACACCACTCAATCTCATAAAACCTAAAACCAACAATGCTTAATAATCCTTGCACACTCTCACATGAATCTTTGTTCCTGTTAAAACAATTTTTACTCACTCTTTGAATAAGTGCATTAACAATGAACAAACATACAAAGGAAAAACAATGAAGATGAATTAAATGATCTTTGGTTCATTTCATTAATAACTCATATGAAAACATACAATGGAGACCATTGGCTTTGGGAACATGCCCTTTGTATCTCACAAATGATAGAACTGTTATATTATATTAGTAATCAAAAGACTTAAAGAAGAATCCAAAGCCTAGGAAAGAACATCAGTAGACACGTATCTGCATATTGTATTGCAATAGTTTTCACCAAGTGAAACCACAACTATCCTTGTACAATTAGCCTTGGATTCCCTTTTATAGAAACATGGGAACAAAACAAGCTTTAGGCTAACTAACACATGTCATATTTTCATTTGATAAACAATCACATTTTAAAATAACAAGAGTAACCATGAGATTATGGAGGGAATATTCAAAGCACAATATAGTTACAAAGTTGTTATCCCCATGACGCTTTCCCAAAATATCTGAAATGGTCACCTGATGCCATTTTCCACCTCAATTCGTTATAATCCTTGTCATGGGCCTAGGAAAGTTGAACTAGTGATCAGGTACAAGCCAAATGTACAACATAACAAAATTTCCCTTTGTTGATGTATCAAAACATCCAAAGACTATTGAATGTACCCAAAAGTACTGAAAATGATGCCACTTAGCACTGGAGGAGATCACAAATCAGGAATATTATTATATCTATTATCCCAAGAAGCATATTCCCTTTTGTAGGCCAATTGAAAGCCATCAATTCATCTAGTTTTGTCCTGTAGGGGCCATACATGATTATCACATGATTTGCATTTTTATCAAATTCTTCAAGGAATGTACTGGTAATAGACAATTTATTCATACTATCTTTCAACATTGATATCTCCATATCTCCACCCTCACAAATTAATGTGGCTTCTGTTGCAACAACATCCATATGAGCTTTCCATTGCTCACAGGTCTTGACATATCTCTCATTGTCTAGGATGCCTAGAAAAACACCAAGATCACTCTCATCAAATTGCTTGAGAAACCCCCTCATCTTCTTTTCTAGTGAATCCACCAGTCCTTGATAATCAATCATCTCCTTCACCATTTTGTAGGTGGGAACAACTTGCATTGGTTTATTTTGGTCATGGGTTGATCCAATAACCATATTCTTTAAAACACTCAACCTGGGGACCCAAGCATGCATTAATGGAAGAGAAACCTCCCTATCCCTATCAAACATGCTTACTAACTAGAACATCAACAAATAATTAGAGTGAACACTCCTCACTCTTGTTATTGCCTTTGATAAACAAATTTCTAAAACATTGGTAACAATGAAAATGTTGTTATCATTGTAAAAATCAAATAATTCCTCATATACCTCCATTTGTCTAATCAATTCTTCCTTAATTCTCCTTTTGAAGGAGGTGCTGTTGAAGTCTCCAGTCTCAGATAGGCAATTGGTATGTTATCTGGGTCATAGACTATCACCTCCATACAAGTTGGAGGGGGAGAGTGGGCAGGAGGTGGTGATGATTACTAGAGCAATTGGTGGAGAAGGTAGGACATTATCCTGTACTCATGGCATTGACTATCCTAACACTAGTGATGGTCTGGACTACCACGATTGTAATTTCTCCTTTAGTAATGGATTTTCTAATTACATCTCTGTAATCTTCTGCTCATATTTATTGTAGACCACCACCAAGTCATTATATTCTTTATTTTTAGCTTCAAATTGCTCCTACAAAGACTGAACAATAGCCTTGGTGAATTGGGCTACATTTATGACCAATGTGGCTGCCTCTATAGCTGAAGTGTCAAATATTCTCTTGATGATTAGCCCACCCTTTAAGTTTGTAGATGGCTCTGCAACTTTTGGTTTATTAGTATTTGGGGCCAGTTCCCAAATGGCAAGTGTGTCCCACTATGAACTAATAGCTAACTCCTACAAAGCAAATGTGGCCTCTTCCCCAATGGCAAAGACCATAGTATTATGCCTTCTTACTATATCAAACGCTATTACTGAGGCCAAATCCCACTCTAGTAGTAATAACACTTTGAATTTCCTTACTAATTCCCTGCCCTCAGTTGGCATTATATCCTTATATTTATTCTTCATTTCAACAAGAAATTTTGATTCAAGGCTTGTCTTGGGAGCTCTCAATTTTGAACCATCGTTGTCTTCATAGTTTCATCATACTCTTCCTTCCTTGCCCTCCAAACAAACTCATGAAATGCCTTGGTTTTAACAAAAGCATCATCATCCATAAATTATTTACATGCCTACTCCCTGACATCATTAGCACAATTGGTTCTAGTGAGGTCAGCCTTACCCAACTCGAGCCTTTGAAAGAGTAAATTTGCTTCCCTGAGAGGTGAAGGCATGCTTTGCATCATCTCATCTTCAGTCACAATAATCTCCACATCTAAATTAGGAGAATAATCAATAAGTCTAATTGATGAAGGACCATTTGTTGTATCAACTTTCCTTCTCTTGGGTGCATGCTCCCATGGGGGTGAATCTAGCTCAATAATCTCTAGAGCAACTGACCTTGGGAGTGAAATTGTGAAAGGGGTGGCAATTGTGATGTAGGAGAAGGTTATCTTGACCCGTCTAATCAAGTAGGGGTAGTAATTATTTTTTCCTTCCTTACTGTACTCTTCTTCCTTGAAAATACATACTGCCTTGTGGGTGGTTGATATGTTGGCCTTTCCTCAAGCATGGAGGCACTTCCCTTTTCCTATTCCTTAACTATAGGTGCTTTCTGTTTATTCTACACCTCCCTTTTCTCTTTAAGACACCCCACTACCTTGTCAAAATTTTGGAGTATTGTTTCCACTTTCAAAATAATACCATCAATATCCCCAAAGGTCCTTTTGAAGTTAGGATCCCTGTCCTTCCTTGCATTCTCCAATTGGACAAAGGCATTCCACTTCAATTTTCTCTCCTTTGCTGCCTGGAAGTCAAAAATATTCCTGACAATATCCTTAGAGTAATAGAAATTATTCCAGAACCTTCCTCCCTTTACCCTATCCTTTAGAGCTACCATAAAACACTCTGGGTCATGGCTTCTTGCTCTATAGCTTTTCATTTTAAGAGGCACAAGTTTTAAGACAATTCTCTTCCATCCATCTTTGATCATAATGAAGTCTGAGAAAATAGTGTAGGTAAGAAAGAGAGTTCCATTCTTCATCCCAGCCAAGTGGGCATCTTCAACATTTCCTAACTACCACATAATCTGAAGAAAACCAATCCTCATTGGCACATCCCTGGGGAGCACATGAGGTGTAACACTTGTGCCATATATTTGGAAAATAGTATAGTTAGTGTATGGGATTATATCTCCCCAATTGTGGCTAATATCTAACTCTGGATTCCTTTCATTTGGCCTTATGAAATCACACAGTTCTATTGGAATTCTTGGTGGATTTACCACAAAGTAGCCTTTCAACCTAGAAGAAAATACATTGGAGAAGACAACAAAAATGGAATCTTGCTCATGCATATCCAACAAGTGGGTCCATGCCTAGATAGGGAGATCCTCACCCTTCTTCCTCATATGAAATGTCATATCTTTCTCGAAATATTCAACTCCCTTATACAAGAACATGTGGCTTAGCAACAAGTACCACCAAAACCTACCACCAGTCTCACCTACCTTGAGAACCATCAACCCATTGTGAATCTTATCTCACAAGTAAGTAGAAAATTCATACAACTTATTAACCATTACATGTTGAATGTTTTCTGCCATGTAGATAAAGGCTAATCGCATAACTTTGGAAGGATCAAACCCCAAGATTTGACATAGAGAATAGAAGGTTCTCTAAAAGTAAAACTCAAATTTGTCAACTGGGAAGGGCTCTTTGACTAATGAATTTAATTGAATCCTTCTTCTTCCCTTCCCCCTCACCATGAGGTTGCTTAAGAGTGTGGCCCTAAAAGTTGCCTTTATATTTTTATACTCTCCCTTTAATGCTTTCAATTCAATAGGTTCTTTAGCTGTAGAATTCATCTTGAACACCTCAACAAAGCAGGGATAACTTTAAGAACCCCCCCCCCCTCGGATAAGGTGTATAAACCTGGCGAATCGAGTATACTTCCTGAGAAAAATATTAATTTTATTGGCAAATTTTTTCATTTTTCTAGGAAAAAAATAATCTTATTTGGCGAATCTTTTGTAATCGCTAGAGGTCTATGGAAAATCTTGGCAAATTGTAATTTTTTTAAAACCAATAAAATATTTTCATTGGCGATTAAAACCTATTTTCAAACCAATTAAATATATTCATTAGCAAATTAAAACCTATTTTCAAACCAGTAAAATATTTTTGTGGATGAATTAAACCTGTTTTCTAAATAAGAAAATATTTTTGCTAGCGATTAAAATCTAATTTCAAACCAAAAAATATATTTTCATTGGCTAATTAAACCAATTTTCAAAGCAATAAAAAAATCATTGGTGAATTTAAATATAGTTTCAAACCAATAAAAAATTAATTGGTGAAATAAACTGTTATGCCAATAAAAAATCATACAATGTGGCAAAAATATCAAATGGGTCATATTGTTCTATTCTGGGACAAATTTTACACACATTGAAATTCCTTCATAAAGTGTCTAGAATGGTGACAAGTGTCAACATATTTATTATGTCTAAAGCAAGATGTCAATGCAAAAGAATATAGCATATGACCATTTGATGATTTTTTTATGGACAGTTGTAGTTGCATTTCGGAAGAAAATGTCTGAAACACTAGACCAGCAACTTCAAGCCTCTAGAATAACACTTGAATCGTTAGATTTCTAAATATCAATGGTTGACATTTTATATGAGAAACCCTCTACATAATCTTATGTTGACTTGCTACCTCTAGTTTCTAGTTGTGTAAGTTGAAACCTGAGCCATCAAAACCGTGTTGTTTACCGACCCCTTATACCTAATCTTGTCAGTCACCACTTGGTGGGGAATGGGTTAACCTAGGAGGGTCCACTTTTTAAATGCTTTAGCAAATATTTTGAAGTAGCCCTAAGAGACTTACAGGGTGAGCTATTAAAGATTTAATTAAGACACATGGGAAATTCCTCGGCAAGATGTTTTAATCTTAGCCATCCAATGTTGAAGAATTTAAGCAAACAACGGATGGCTTGAGAAGTTAATGTGTGAGTAGGTTGTCGGTTAGTTAAGTCATGACTTCATGTCCTAATATTTGTAAGTTGACTAGCCCCTCAATCTAGGATTCTAGAGGTTACCCGCTGTCGTCAGTTGCAGGAAGGGCGAAATCTAATGGTTGCACAAGGGTACATGAGGAATCTGTCAGGAGAGAATATTCGTTGTGTGCCTACAACAGAATGACACATGTCAAAGAATCTAAGATGGCATCCTATCCCACTAAAGACCATGTGTCAACTAAAGACTTGATCCAATGGTTGTGCATCGTTGCAAGGAGAATCTCACAAGATGGAATCTGTGCTACACGGTCGCGACATGGCGACACATGGCATTCTCTTGTTTGAGAAGTGAAAGGTAGGCACGTGGAGGCTAAGGTGCACTTGCACGTAGTAGGTAAGAGGTGGGCCATCACAGGCTATTACGCTATGAGGTGTTGCTATGTATTTGATCCGTACAAAAGGTGACATGTCCTGATTGGTGATGAAGATTGTCAAATCTAGTAAAC
The DNA here is from genome assembly GCA_027924645.1 of Cunninghamia lanceolata. Lineage (NCBI taxonomy): Eukaryota > Viridiplantae > Streptophyta > Pinopsida > Cupressales > Cupressaceae > Cunninghamia > Cunninghamia lanceolata. The sequence goes on from BSBN01000516.1 coordinate 3,907,966, forward strand.
CAATCAGGATCATGGATTTCACAATGTAAGGAAAAGATCAATGGCCCAGATTCAAACTTTCAAAAGAGAAAGATTTCCAAGTTCTTGCAACACGAAGTTCGAACCGAATAATGGCTACCTCAACCTTCATTAATATAGAGAATTATGCAGGAATTCAAGAATTAAGGTATTCTTAAGAGCGTGACTTCATTCAAAGAAAATAAATCATCAAAAAGAGCAGGAAAAAGTGATCTCAAGCTTTTGCAAGTGCTGAAAACTAGTAAGTAATTGTTCCTCCTATGTGCCTGATTTTTCCAACTGTAGGTTAATTCTGAAGCTTTTAGGGCCATTGTCAACTATAAAAATGATAAGCTACCTTCATAAAAGCAAAATGAGTCAGTCAGGCCAGCCTTCCACTTCAAAATGAAGCTTAGATGAGGATCTTATGATCCAACTCCCTAGTTCCGCTAGAACAACTTTGAAATTGCGTTGCCCAGGCAGACCTAAGGATAAATTTCTTGACTTCTACTATAATTGCTAGGATGCCAAATTACCTGTCCTAGGTTGGATCCTCTTTGAGCATTGGCATAAGAGCTTGAACTATAAGGCCCCTATCTATCATGCCTGGACATATGATTTAGCCAAGCTCATTTGTTCCAATGTTTTCCCCAACCCTAACTTAATTAGGTCAATAGCATTAAGGTATGATCTAGCCACTAGGATAGTAATAGCTGGAAATGGTATAAAATTTATCGAGCTTACCAAAGAATACATTGCCATTGTATTCAACTTGGACCCTGCAGCCAGCAAACAAATTGACCTCATGGCTTTCAAGAAAAAATACTAGACTGTGAAATGAGCTTACAGGGAATATAACTTACCAAAGCACATGCCAAGGAGTGTTGGTGGGAAATTGGTAAAGATTTCAGATGATGAGAAGGAGCATTTTCATTGCAGTATGTTTAATGAATATTTTGTCAGAACCTATCATAGTCTGTGTCAATTATTAGGTAGAGATGCTTCAGATAGAATGTATGTTTCTTTGATGATGATTTCTATTGATATTCAGAACCCATATGTCAAGGAACCATATGATTATGCCACTTTCATAGCTAACCATATGAATGATCAGATGACAAAGATCAAAAATAATTTGTCTAAACCAGATGTCCATGTTGAATTCACATGGTACTCCTTGTTGTGCCATATGTACTTATTTGCTTTATCAAGGATGTGGCACCATAATTTGCATGTCAAGGTTTCAGATGCTCAAGGGAACAAGATTCTAGTGCAAGTATGGACATGTATACTGGATATGCACTGTGTCACAGTAGATTATGTCATCTTTGAAGAATATTTTGTGAGGAGAATCCTTGGATTTTTTGAGCCAGAGGGTGAAAGGTTGCATCCTGATGTATTGGATTTCTTATGACCTCTGGACAGGTCTCCCCACCTTGGAATTGATCACAATTGGGGTGATTGGTTCTATCATGAGCATACTACTTGCATAAGGGTCTATGGATTACAGACTACACCTCATATACTACCCAAATATGTGCCAAAGAGGGTGGCATTCTTAGAAGTTATAAGGCAGTTAAATGATTCTAACAAGGAGCACTTAAGGAACTGTAAGAAAGGTTCATTCTTCCCTTCTTCCATCAATTTTTGTGATTTCTAGATCCCTGATAAGAGTGGGTTGGACCAAATTTATTCAGTTATGCAATGTTTTGGAATGTATTTGGAACAACCAAGGTATTTTGACCCTAAGGGCTTCATCAACAAAACTAGAGTCAGCAAGGGAAGGCCCAAGTACTTTCATTTGGTGGATTACAATGAGGACATTGCCATGAATTGTTTTACAATGAATGATTTCCACCACTTGAGGATCAAGTGGGATACTATCATGGCCAGTGAGAATATGAAGAAAAACATAAATTCTGCATGTCCGAGTGCATTTGTAGAAGTGCAAGACCCAATCAAGAGAATTGAGAAAATGCTAGATAATGCAGAACAATTGATTATCTTTGCCCCTGCAGGAGAACAGAGATATGCTTATGAGCTTGGCAGCTCAAGTGGAGAGTATGATGTAAAGAGGGAATTAGTTGGCCCCTCCCCTGCCAAAAGGGCCAAGATTATTGATTTGGAGAACCCAGAGCAGATAGAGGTGGTTGACCTAGAGGGGGAGGAGGAACATGCACAAGAAACTGGCCCTCTTTCACCTAATAGACTGAGACCTTATTCATCCCTAGAGAATAGGGCAGTGAGAGTAATGAGGAACCCTACTGTTGATATTGAAAATGTTAGGGTGATGGTCTGTGACAAGTTTATGGAGGATGATGAATTTGTCGACACTCCTAAATTTAGGAGCTATGTTTTGAAAGTGAAGAGTGAGGAATTTCAGAAGAAAATTAAAGATTCCAACACTAGAGCAGACCCAAAGGAGTATGATGCTATTACTCAGAGGGTCCTAAAAGAAGTACATCAGTCTATAAGTGCAATGACTCTAGAGGAAGGGAGAGCACTGGTGGCAAAAAGTAATATTCTGCTTCTCCCTCACTAGACTCTATCATATGCCATTGCATTTGATAGAATCACCAGAGATGATTCAAATGTGATATGGGAACCAATTGAAAAGGCCCTCTCTAGTACAACCTTCAACCCTAAATTCAAAACATTGGCAATATGGGCTCTAGCTACAAACAACAAAAAGCCTAGGGTTGAATTAGGAGAGCTGATACAGGATGTAATAATAAAAAGAGTATCTGATACCTCTACTCCTTAGGCTGCAATCCTAAATGTATAGACTGCACAATTTGCAAAAACAACTGCTAACAAATTGCAAAAGGATTACAATCAGCTGCAACTTAATTATTCTCAAGCAATTGCAGAGATAAACAGGTTGAAGCAGCAGCTGTCATTGGGAACCAGTACTTCATCTCCTCCTCTAGTGATCCCAACTGCAGAATCTCTTCTAGTGGATATAGAGCCTCTCCTTGCAGAGATTAGAGAGTTGAAGGAGGATAACAAGGTTAAAGAGGTGGTCACCAACTTGATCAAGAATAGGGTGACAAACATTTTGACCAGAGTTGAGGAGACTTGGAAATCCTACTCGCAGTTGAGACCATCCTATGAAAAGCATGAGTCTAACAAACAGAGACTATTGAGCATAAAAACAAAGTGGTTACATAGAACTAGAGAAGTCAAATAATTTCTAAGGTGTGCTAGGTATGATACCAATGCACCTCCTGAACTATAGCCAGTGTTTAACATGTTGAAGTATTTTTAGGATGTGGCCAATTTCCAGTTGAAATTTGATTTAGTTGTGAAAGAGAGGTTGCAGGATTTTGAAAGGTTGGACACTAAGTGGTCACCTCCCATCTTGGAGGGTGATGGCAAAACAAAAGACTTGGACAAGTGGAGAAAGGAGATAGTAGATAATATTTATCAATTAATTACCACTTGTTGTGATGCAAGTGATCCGACTATGCAAGTACTGAGCTTATTGTTGGTCAAACTGTACACTCTTGAAAAGAGTTTTGATATATTTTGTAACCAAGTAAAAAGTATCTTGGATGCCAGGTATGTAATGGCAAGATTGTAGAAACACTTTCATTCCCTTGGCCAGTAGAGGAGACATATGGTGAGTGGAAGGACATATATGGATCTAAGGATTGACAAGCTTTTGTTCAACCACTCTTTCTCTCCTCTTCTCTCTAGTGCATTTAATGTCTCCCAATGCCTTTTTGGCAGTTATCTGTATCTATAACAATTTGAAGTACAATGTATTCAATGCTGAGAGCATGTTCCTAATCTATAAAGGAACTGTCTTGCTTATTTCATAGGGTTGATTGTTGAAGACTTGGCAAATTTTGGAGGAATAATAAGATACAGTCTTGCTAGGTGGCATAAATTTAACAATTTCATGTTATTTTTAAATGAGTAATGCTTTGTTACATGTATTTGGTTATCTGTCTCCAAGTTGTTTGTGTTTTTCTTCTAAATCTAAATAGCTAAGGGTTATTCAGGATTCTGGAACATGGGCTCTCTGTGTTGAATGCTTAATCTTCTACTTTTGTTCAAGGAACAAATTAAATGTTCTAGGTTAAGCATTGGGAAAAATATATTGCAACAAGGATATTTGTAAGCATAGGTGACTAAATACTTAGTCTTGAGAAGTATTTGTAAGGCATATACTAGAAAATATCCTTGAAATCTAATTATTGATTTAAATTTTATGGTAAGCATTCACATATGTATGTTTGTTGAATCCAAACCCTGAGATAGGCACCGGTCTATTATGGTATTGAGGTTATGACCCAAGATCCTAGTCTTGCATCCAAATACAAAACCAAAATCAAAATCTTATTCATAAACTTTTAGGATTTAGAAGTAATTTTAGAACCCAAATTCTTTGACTCACAATTGAACATAAAGCCCAAAGCTAGCCCCTTTGTACATATTTTATAGTTTTGGTATGCATTATAGAAGATTAATCTACTTTGTCTTAATATCTCAACAAGTTTATAGACTCATTCCAAATCCATAGATATTGAATAGGGATTCAAGAATACCCCCCTAGGTTTTGCAGAGCCTAAAGAAGGAGAGGAGACATCTATAGAGTCTATCTCCTATACTATTGGCCCCTGACCTAAGAATCCTGTTGATAAGTTGATGAGTGAAAATGGTGGGGTTAAACCTCTACAATTGTGGAAGGACCAGGCAAAACAAATAATATCTACTCAAGTTAAGCTCATCTGTGACACTGTTGATTTAGATATGTTGAGAAGTAGCATGGATAAGTTGATTCACACTAGCATTTTCTTAGAGGAATTTGACAAGGAAGCTAATCGAGTGGTTATCAAGTACACACCTTACAGGACCAAAGCAAATAAACTTGTCAATTTTATTTGGTCAACAAAGGAGGAGTGTCAGCTATGGAGGTCCAACTATGTTGACACTTTAGATTTCTAAAGTGGTAAAGTATATGCAAATGTTAATGTTTTGATGATTATTGTACTATTCATTTATTGAATATATTTGATCTAAGATGACTTTTGTTGAAATTAGAACAAAAAGAATTACTCCCTCTTATTATAGTATTTATTATTAGTTAAAAGTTTAAACTTTATTGACATGTGTCATGGATTGCATACGTGGAACATAGTTTGGAAACACTATTAAGTATTATCTATATACTTACATCATATCAAGTACAAATATTTGCTTATAGATTAAATTCACTTAAATTCACTTGAAAAGATATATCATATCACTTAAATATTGGCACGCTTGGAAAGATATCCCAAAGCTTTAAAGCCAAGTGTCATTAATGAAGCCTGGATCTATTTAATGGAGCCCAAAAATGCCTCATAGTCATACCAAAGTTTGAAGCTAGCTTGCTGCTTAACAAAGAAAATGAAAATGGCAATTTGCCTTATAGTGCTGCGAAGGAAAATTGCTTTCTTGGGTTTCATAACAGACTCAAGGCTTAGAGCTATAACGAAACCATAAAAATGGTGCTTGGGAGGGACTTCTTAATAGATAGGAACAAATATAGAGTAAATTCTAACATAGCCTCTTGGTTCTTGGCATCATTGTTGGACCTTGGAGGTGTGAAGGAGGATATTCTCATTCTATTGCGAGATACTTTAAAGGCAAATTTTCTAGGTAATGATATGGAGGTGGTTGTTGGGTCAGAGATGGGTGTGGGGATTCCAAGGTCTTCTGACCTATCAATGGTGTTATTTGGTGGAGAGATGGGTGTGGGGATTTAGCGACTTCCCTTTCTACTCAACATGACAGATGGGGCTCTCGCCCACCATCATCATTGGGCCACCATTGGTCTAAATTTTTTAAGGTGCTCTCGAGGTCTTGACATGGAGTTGAATGCGGAATGGGTGTTGTACTTCGCAGACCTGGTGGAAATAGGAGATTTTTATGGTTTCCCTTAGCCAGTGGCCTAGTGTTTTGAACTTTTGATTTTTTCTATGTAATATTGATGTAATATATTATATTATCATGGGAAAGAATATGTATGGGAATTTTTTGTAACATAATGACATGCCAGGGGCGTAGCTATCTCCTAGCTGTAACAATTTTTTGAATTAATATCAATGAATTAATGAATGAAAGTTTTTATTGACGTCCATGAGACCAAAAACTGTGAATAAAGTTTTTATTAATATTAAATAGATTGTAATTAAATGATAAGTGTGAATACCCAGTTTGCTAATGTAAAACATAAACAATATTTGCATGCAGATTTAAAACACAAATCAATACAAATGAAAAAAAGAAAGTTGCCAGTAAATTGACAAATTACATTTTAAACACTAAAAGTTTTCACTAAAAGTAGATTATGTTTATTATTTATATCATAAATTACTCGACCATTCGATGAACATTTGATGGATGGTTGTAGTTGCATTTTGAAATGAAATGCACAGAATGCTAGGCTTGCGAACTTAAATCTCCGAAATCACCCTATAACCGTTAGATTTACAAAGATCAATGGTTTAGAAATTGTTGTGAGCTGTCAATATAGGATAGCTATCAGATATGTACTAATTGCATAGTCTAGAAGCAATGCGTTGACTTGACATTTCATTCACTAAAAAAAATTCACTTTATAAAAAAAGTAAACTTTCTACTTTCTACTTTTTACTTCTAAGTGATTTTATTTTTGAGAGCCGAGAGGGTTAGCACACTAGGAGATTTCATATTGCTCATTGCAGTGCACCTGGGAGATTTCAAATTGCTCATTGTAGTGTCATTTCCAACAAAGCTGGTAAGACAAAACTCATAATTCCTAGGCTACGTTTCATCATTTCTTACAATCTTATTTTGTCAAACTTTACTTTTAGGGTTGAGAGACTTAAGAAAAATTAAGGACTTAAGAGGGAATTCACAATTTCACACTGTATAAGCATGTCTACCGCTACTAGCAAACCAAACAAAGTTTTTGGGAAAGGTAGAGCAAGTACGGATAGAAAAATAGATTATTATGAATTGCTTAAAACCTCAGGTTTGACTGATGAATACCATGATATTTATGATCCTAACATGTATGGTAAACTTACCTTAGAACTTATATTTTCATGTGAGAATAAGGCTGCCAAGAAAAAGAAAGTTGATAGTATCAATGCACCGTGGGTAACTGGATTAGGGTGCATGATGTTACATGAGGTTTTCCCTTGCCCAGAATTTATCATGGTCTATGCCCACAATTATGATGGTAACAAAAGAGCAATTGTAAATAAGGATACCAAAGAAGAAATTTTATCCATTAATGTAGAATAATTTAGAAAAGTATTGGGGTTTACAACCGAAGAATTTGGAGACGTCCACATTGACCTAGAAAAGCTTGCTAGTGATTATGAAGCAGCGGATGAAAGCGGCAAAAATGTTTTCCTAAATAAAATAGTTCAAAAAAAAAACTTGAAAGATAACCATAAGCCTCCTTATCCTTTGAAAATTTTTAAATCATGGGCTCAGGATACTATTTCCATGCTAGTATTTTGCGTCGAACTGGATAGCAATTGGGAAGTGGATGCAAGCCTCCTTGAAATGGTATATAATATCCATTATGCTATTGGTGTACATGTCAAATATAAATTTATTGAGCACATTGTAGAATCCATGCATAAACAATTTTTAATGATTAAAGGAAGTTCCACCAAGACATTTAGGTTCACAACCTACTTGTGCTATTTTTTTCTATTCAAATTTAGTGGAATGTTTCAGACCAACAAGCTTCAGATTCAGCCCTATAGAAATGCTGAGGAAAAGAAAATGGCTCTAGTATATGATTGGACCACTAAGATAAGGATGCATGATTATCGAAGGAACTACAATAATTTTGTAGACTACTTTTTGGCTTCATTGCATCAAGCAATTACAAATAGTCCAATGCCTAGATTGCCTATATCATGTAGAGATTTCATTCAACTAGGAAAAGAAATACAATTGGCTGATTGATACATATTAGAAGAATATACTATGCTAGGATTTTATGGATCATGAGTAGAGCCATACAAACTTCTAATACATGTGACATAAAGGTTTTTGCATTGGAATATGTAAGGCAGATGTAGAGTATTGATGAACTAAACTTTGCTGGTCAGCAAAAGAAGACCTTATTTCCTTCTTTACCTATTTCCTCTGGAGGGTTCACATTCGAGAGAAAAGCATTTAAGGTGGCACATGATCTTTTGAAAAATTTTAAATTTGATATTGTCTATCACTGGCAATATGATCCATGTGGCACCATCAAAAAAATGATTGTGGCCAATAGGAATTCTGTAAGTAGAATTCAACATCAAAGTAAACCCTTGCTTAAAAACTTGAGAAACAAGGATTCCTGGGATGAGGTCAAAATAGCAATGGAGAAAACTACTGCTGAGAAAGGTATTTCTTTTGAATAATTGTCAGTAGAAATTATGGAATTGCACCAAAATATAGGAGCACTAGCACTAGCAGAGAATGAAATCAGGAGGTACAACAAATTCTATGGAAAAAGTGATAAACCATCTATTAGAGAAAAATGCCAAATTTTCTAGATGAGTCTGTTACAAAGAAATATTGGTCATGATAAAAAATTACTACATTTTGGTCTATGAGGAAGGAGTTAGGTGAACCAAGAACTGTTGCAGAGTATGGAGAAATTGATGAAGATGAAGAGTTTAGCAAATTGTGGAATATAGAGCATCCCAATGAAAATGAAGATGAAGAAACTGATAGTGATGATGAACCTAATGATGATAGGGATGAACAAATAAATTTCAAATCTTATTTAACTTAGGCCACAAAAGAAGCATATACTAAAGGAGCAGCCATAGCTGAAAATATGGGTTATCATGGTGGTGGTTTGGGGTCCCAAGGACAAGGCATTTGGAACCCAACAAATTTAGTCACTAGAAAACCATTTGATAAATGAGGCCTTGGAGCTGAATCAGCTGATAAAATAGACCAAGTTCATACAAGTAGAATTGAAAGAATTGATTATGTTACAACTTCAAATCCTAATCCTCATGGTCAGATGCAATCACAACTTGGACATGCCCATGGTGGAGAGCCTAGTGTGACTGACATTACCACTGGTGGAGAACTTAGTCAACATGTGCTACAACAATAGGTCCAACAACAAATTACACACAAGAGGACACCAATATAATATACCACACAAACACTTAGTGATCAAGGGATACAGAAGAGACAAAGGATTATGACAGGTCCAAGTCCAACTACCAATTCCACTATAAAGGAATTATTTCTAGGCACACCCACAGCTAGTGTGGCTATAACAAAAATTGCAAGTACTCATATTCCTTCACCATTCAAGCATTCTCTTATTCCTGTGTCCCCGGGTTTTGATTACATTCAAGAGTTTAAAAAGAAATTAGAATTGTATAAAAAGAAAAAGAAGCAACTGATGGAGAGTGTGTTTGTTGTAACTTTAGATCCTACAACAACCATGATATTACCCACATTTGACACAAATACAGAAATCATGGAGTACACAATTGTTGTTCCCACAGTTCAAAATAAACTAGAAAATCATATGGATTGATCTAAATTTTAGGTGAGCAGTTTGTAATTTGATTTTTCTGGATTAAAAAATACTGACAAAATTAATATATCAAAGAAGAACAAGTAATTGGTGTACACATCATTGCTAAAGCATGATAGACAGAACAAAAAAGTTGTAGAATCAAATAGAAAAATTGTAGGTACACTTAGCAAATGAGAAAGGAAAGAGGAAAGCAGCAGATAACAAGAGCAATGAATTAGAAAAAAATTAAAAAAAAAATCTGCCTCTACATCAACAAGAAAAGAGGATAAACAATCAGAGTTGGAATTGAATGGATTGAAGCAAAGGTTAGATGAGAGCAAAAAGAAATATGATGAGGAAAAATCCACTTCAAAAAAATTAAGACAAAGCATTGGAAAGAAAATGAACAGTGGGAACAAAAATTGGAGAAAGAGAGGCAAAAAAATAAAACATTGGCCACAAAGCTTATGGAAGCAAACAATGAAATAAAATCTTGTCAAAAAAAGTTAACTAAATTTTGTAGACAAACAATGAGGCACATGAAACAAAAGATCTGGGAGGAAATAATGTAGAGGATTGATCATTTGTGTGAATTCTTTCAATTGATTGATGCCATGAGACTACATCATAATAAGTTGAACAAAAATTTAATGGACAACAAAAATGTGCAACTGCAGGCAAAAGAGAAATCTCCAAATCAAGTTCTAGAAACAGTCTACAAAGCCAATGACAATGAATTGATTTCAAAAGGCATTACTAATCAGATTGAAGCCTCAATGAAGGTGACATCTATCATTCAAAAGTGTTCAAGAATGCATGAAACAACAGAATTTGTGATTGAGGTTGCAACAAAGATTAAGGAGGATGAAAAGGTAAGGAACTTGACAAAGCTTGGTTTGCCACAGGTTTTTGACACAAATGATCGACTCATTAGAAAGGATAATTTCAGAAAGAAGACGGAGGATGCAAGGAAGATTGATTTGGACCAGTTTCCTTAGAACCTAGATGAGGAAAACTTTTTGGATTTCATCAAACAACTAATAATCTTGAATGTATCTTTGGCTGAAACATTCAAGACAGACCCAGGATCCAAATTGAAATTTGATCATACATTGTTAACAAAAATTCAAGTCAGACAACATCAGCTAGAAGAAATGACAATTCCACCACCTGAATAGTGGAATTTGCTAAAAAAAGCTCTTAGAATGATTTGATATTAATAATATGAGTTTCCAAGTTTTGACTAAGCTCTGTGCAGAGTTGTCTTTGAGCAAGATTTTACATTGCCTCTATGTATTCCTTCATTTGAAAATCAATAGAAAATTCAAATTTAGTAATGTGTTGATGTTCAATTATCTGTATTATTTATTTTATCAATTGAATATAAACTCTAGTTTTAACTACTAAATACACATTCAACGATTGTTGATGTTCATTGTTCTATATCCTACTATTATTAATATGTTAAGCTAATGTTATTTACCATTTCAAATGTCTTATTCACATGCCATTGACACAATTAAAATATGAAATAATTAATAATATGTTTATGTATTCAATTTGATTCACAATTTAAAGGAATACAATATAAAATATCATCAACTACAGTTTTGGAATATAATTCATGAAATGTAGTATAAATACCTAAAAACTGCTAATTCATTTCCATTTCCCAAATCAATTCAGGGTCCACAAACTAGCATTCAGATAAAGAAAAAGAGTCATCTTGATTCTAATTCTTATCTTCATTTTCTTCGTCTTGATTTTGAGTCTCAAAGTCAAATTCATCAGTCATTGTGTCACTGTCATTTGTCCCACCACCACCAGTGTTTGAACTTGAAGTGTTGCACAACCCTCTTCTTTCGCATACGAACTTCTAGATTGTAAGTGCCCTTTCATAAGGAAAATTTTTGACATTATACGCACTTCCTAACACCCTCAAGTAATTTTCCAAACTCTTGTCTAGTTTGTTTCTTATCTTTGATTTCAAAAACCCCAATGCACTCAAAACTCTCTCATCTTCCACCAAACCCAATGTCATTGTTTGACATAAATCAGCAAGTTTGAAATATTCTGATATCGAATCACACAATATTTCACTCTGACCCAAGTTTTTCCAAACCTTTGTTATTGATCCCAATTCAAAGGGATTCTCCATGGCATTAAACTGGTCTATCATCCTTCTTGCAAACTGACTACATTGTCTTTTAAGCTTATTTCCATCTATAATTCCTTCTATTTTCTATCCATTGCATTATACACTTTTTGAAAAGTATGCGGTCAAGGCAATTACTTTTTGATGAAAAAAGCTTGGGCTATCTCAGTGGCCTTGAACCCAAAATTGAGGATACATAATAAACATGGCTTCAAGTATTTCATCTCAAGGGAATCGATTATAAATCTCTATTGAAAGATTGCTTGCAATTTCCTTCAAAATACTACTAAAAAATTCAACAATGCCATCAAAATATTCCTTTCTAATAGGTACTTCTCTGATAGAGCACATGACTATCTTACAATGGTACATTGGTATCTCAAATCCACATACAAAGGAACATAATGCCCTGTTTGCATTAAACTATAAATAATTTTTAGGATGATTCAAATCTGTAATTATCTACCACATAAAAAATTTGGGCTTTGAGAAGTTAGATCTAGGTATAGATTATCGAGGGCCATGCATGTCATTCAACCTAGTTAAGTATACTCATAGATATACATAGTTATATCTTGGGTTTTCTTCACAAGATTGTTCATTTCATCTAGCATGGGGAGAAGACTAGCTAAAGTTAAGAGTGTCTTTATATCACTTAAGCTATGTAAGAGGTCAGGAGCTTTGTCTACTGTGTTGCGATGCTCGTACATTATTCCAATCAATGATGGATATTCTAAAAGAACTCGTTGTGCTAGTCCATGCAAGGAGATCCATCTGGTATTAACATCCTTTAGAAGCTTATTTCCTTCTATTATTCCCTTAGAAAAATTTTGAAATTCCACAAAACGTTTGGGACTTCGACAGAAGTATGCGTGGAGCTCGCGGACTAGATTTTCAACTTTTGATACTGTAGGAAACTTGCTTACAATTTTAAATGCTAAATTCATTCTATGGGCCATGTAGTGAATGGAAAGCATGTATGGTGCACAATTAGTTTGTAATTTTGTGCAAAGACCGGTCCTATGACCTTGCATTACTGCAGCTCCATCAGCTCCAACACACACCAATTTTTTGGCAATTGTCAAGTCATCCATACCTGCAATTTCATTCAAAGACTTCTTAACTAGTTCAAATAGATTTTGCGATGTTGAACTATCCTTCATTTTATGAACATAGAGTAGATGAGCTTGGTGGACATGTTCTTTTATAGTATACACATGCATACAGACCCAAGAAGTATTATCTACCGCAGTAACTTCATCTAAAGATAATGCAATGAAGTTTGACTCTTTTACATTCTCCTATAAATCTTGCTTTTCCACCGCAGCAAGACAGTTTTCCCATTCCCATCCAATGTTTATTGACCAATGTGTGCTAGGATAGTGAGGAACACTCAAAAAGATAATAAATTACTATACTCTGGGTAGTCTGTCATAGGACGTCGTCTAGACAAAATATGACAAACAACACTTATCTGAACAGTTTTTGCCAGTTGTGCTCCTTCCATTGCTTTTCCAAATTGAGCCTTGATTGTACCTCCACTTTTAGAAAACTTCATCATTATTTTCTTATGCTCATCATATTCCGTGGCATACTTCACATGAAGACATTCTTCCTTTGATTTCCATCTTACTATTGATGTTTCCTTTCCGTCTATGATTTGTTTTTCATAAACTTTACCTATATGCTTTTCTATAGTGTCAAGCTTTAGCTGCAATTTCTTGTCTCTTTTACATTTCCAACTACAAATCACACACTTGCATTCTGTTGGTTGTTCATCTTTGTTTGCTTTCTCCACTGGTTCAATGAATGGATACTTTGACACCTAATCAAGCTGAAAATTCCTTGACATTTCCCACTCGTGACCCACTTTTGAATCTCTTGATTTTCCTTTTCTTTTCTTCTTGCCAACATCATCTACAATGCCAATATTTTCTTTTTCATCCAAGCCAATTATCTCAATCTGGCTAACCGGGGTATCCCTTGGAACATCTTCTGCAGTATTGCCATCCTCATTCTGGATAACCAAAGTATCCCTTGGAACATCTTCTGTGGTATTGGCATCCTTAGTTTGGCTAACCAGGGTGTCCCTTGGAACATCTTTTGCAGTATTGCCATCCTCATTCTGGCTAACTAGGGTATCCCTTGGAACGTCTTCTGTAGTATTGCCATCCTCATTCTGGCTAACCAGAGTATCCCTTAGAACATCTTCTACGGTATTGCCATCCACATTCTAGCTAACCAGGGTACCCCTTGGAACATCTTCTATGGTATTTCTATCCTCATTTGACTCAATGGCAATCCCACCTTGTGGTGGTGGTGAGGTATTGTGAATGGCTTCTTCATTATTATTTGGTGCAAGAGTTGATGGTGTAGCTCCATCTTGATTTGATGGATCAGAAACATTGCCAGTTCCAAAGTAATACTGTATACTAACTCCACCTTTTCAGCATTTTGATGGCCTCCCAGTCCCTTCACCACCCTGAGGATTCTTACCCTTGTTGTACTTGCGGCTCGACATCTTGATCTCCCACTTCCAATAAAAGCTGGAAAAAAATGTCTTCTTGTTTAAGAAGGACATACTCATAGAATATAGATCCCATTCCCTACTAAATATCTTCTTTAAGATTGAATCAAGAATGGAAGAGAGATAAAGAAATCTTATAACACTAATACTATGAAGAAATGATTACTCACCTTTAAGTTTAGGTTTTCACTGACTTGCTATTCGTTAATGCAGGAATGCCTATTGTAAGTTTGTAACTTTACCTACGATCAACTTCAAGGTTCCAACTCCAACTTCCAAAATCTAAATCGAGAGCTCACAAGTTTAGAACTGAACAAAATGTGTAAGAATAAATCAGAGTTTCAATTGTATTTATATCAATCCATATTTGGTGAATTTCACAAGAATTTTATATGGCATATTAAAAATATTTGGCGAATCTCGCATGATTATATAAGGAATACATTTAAGTGTCGGTGAATCAAACCTTAATAGACTACATACATTATAATTCCAAGGCAAATATGGCCCTACGATTAGCACAGAGCTGTCATGGAAATTGGCGAAATGGCCCCTCATAATCAACTACTTGTAAATTTTAATTGGCGAAATGGGTCCTCACGCGCAGTGACCATTTAATGGGGTTAGCGAAATGGGTCCTCATGCACAGCGACCATTGAATGGAGTTGAAGAAACATGTCCCGACACACAATGTTGTTTTAATAGTATTAGTGAATATATAGGTGATTTACTACTTGCTTCCAAAATTCCATGCAAAAATATTAGTCGGCCCATTTGAAATGCATGGTTTGTTATGGCAAAAATCTTACTAAGCTGATTCTCATAAAATAAATTGATGGTGAATAGATATGCATTTGACTGATAATACATAAAATCCAGGCGATTTGACCACCCAGTTGGATACGATTTATTTGCCAATTCTGACTTGGCCAATCTGTGATATTTGCCAATTGGCGAATATTCACCACTAAAAAAATCTCTGAATCTCATAGAATAAGGGATTGTTCTTGTTTTGTTTTATGGGAAGTGCTAGCAAGAAAAGTGGAGTCACAAACTAGAGTTTTGAGTCTAGGAGTCTTGCATGTTGTATTTATACCCCAGTGATTATAGTAAGAGAATAATCATAAGGTTTGCAGTAGGAATTAATATTATGTGGTATATAAATAGAATCAAGAACTCAAAATACAAAAAATAGACATTAGATTTAAGCATCAAAACCACATAATACTCTTGATATATATCAACTTCATCTATTAATAATAATACATAATTATTCAAATTTGTAATTATGGCATCCTCCCGCTCCCTCCCACATGATTCTCTAATTTTGAATGAGGGTTTCCTGCTTGTGGGTGTCGGCTCTAGGGTTTCCTATGTTGTTTATAAACTGCATGGCATTTTTCTTGTTATGTAAGATGTCGTTCCTATTCTAGATGGTGGTCATGCTTCTATTGTGTGTGTATGTGCCTACACTGGTGGTTGTTGTTTCTAAATTGTATGTTGTTTCTGAACTACATGTTGTTCCTACTCTAGATGGTGACCATGCTTTTTCTATGTGCATGGATGCTCCTTTAAATGATCATTTCCCGCTCATGGGTTTTAGTTCTAGGGTTTCCTATGTTGTTTGTGAACCAAATAATGTTGTTTCTATTCTACAAGATGTCGTTCCTATTCTGGATAGTGATCATGCTTCTGCTATGTGCATGGATGTGCCTGCATCGGTGGTTGTTGTTTTGAAATTGCATGTTGTTTCTGAACTACACGTTGTTCCTAGTCTGGATGGTGGTTGTGCTTTTGTTGCGTGCATGGATACTCATGTTTCTCCTCCTCATATTTCCTATGTAGATGTGGTGAGTAAATCTTCATTTCTTCCTTTTGTTTCAGAAGTGGAGAAGAGAACTACTGCAAGAAAGGGTTCCCTACTTGGAACCTTGGATCAGAATAAAATGCTTATCCCTTGTGCCCTAGTTGTTCCTGTGGTGCTTCTAGGGCAAGAAGTGATTGACAATGAAGGCTTCTTCATGAGTAAGGATTTGATTTGTAGTTTTAGCCACCTGTGGCCTTCTCTCACTAATCTACACTAATGGATTTTTAAACATTGGACTCCTTTGGTTGAGGATAAGATGGAGATCTGCCCTTCTGCTAGAGGTTTTTTTATGGTTTGTTTTGATTCTTTTGAGGATCGAAAGATTGTGTTAGCTATTGGAGATTGGATGTGGGATTTGTATCCTCTTTCGATTCATCCTTGGTCTCTCTCTTTCAACACCATGAAACAGTCTATTGACATTATGCTTGTTTGGGTGAGATTTCCTTATCTACCCTTATAGTCTTGGTGTAAATTGGCCTATGAGGCAATAGGCAATGCTCTAGGTTGATTCCTGAAGGTGGACCTAGCTACTACAATTTTTTCTCATGAAAGGAAGCTAGGTGTGCGGAAATCACTTCCTACACTAATCTAATGAGGAGAGATGAGTGCAAATTCAATTTAATCTTTACAGTTACAACAATGTTAACCCAACAACATAGATATTGCACCAAACACATATACAAGAATGTAAGATAGAAGAAGAGAGAGACAAGATATAATGTGGGGAAAACCCTTATGGGTGAAAAACCCCACACTCCAAAACACAGCTCAAATGTATTTCAGTAAACAATGAAGGTTACAATATAGTTTCAGAGCCAATGCTCTTGCAGGAGTCTTCGACACTCATATCTCAAGATAATCTGGCAGCATAATAGTACCTAACAATTACATAATACATCTCCTCTCCAAAGCACCTGTTTATATAGAAGATATAAGGCAAAAATGGCTCTGTCTTGAGATGGGCGTCCAACATGGCCTCATGGCCCAAAACCTACACCTATGGACACTTGTCCAACACTGTAGGATGTTCCTGACACTTGTCAAATCACCCCATCCCAAAGAGGTTGCCTATTCCCAAGTTGGGCAATGACAAATACTCTTACAACACTTGCGACTATCATAGAATTTGTCATAGTTGTCATATCTTACAGTTGTAAGAGAATCTATCATACATAGGGTTAAAATAGCATATTCTCTTACAACATGTCATAACCCTCCTTGGGGTACCCAAAGATGCCTTCTTCCAAGATGCCTTGTGACACATGTCTTCACTTGTCATAGAACCTTCTATTTTTTACTCTTACATGTCATAGATTCTGTCATAGGAATTTGTCATAACCGTTTCGGTCAAGATTCACTTACACACTAGTCAAGATGTTGACACATGGTAGAAAACCTCTACCACACAAAAGGGGCGCCTATCTCGACATGGAGTGTGTTGACCATCCTAGTCATCTTACAAGTTGAGTGACAACTTATCATGCCACTTCACACTAAATGATAAAATAAGATGTGCAACAAAAATACAACATAGGCTAAATAAATAAATTACATTACAATAATAAATGCAAGGAATTACGAAGGTTGAGACACCTTAATTCCCAACATCTCAAACATCTTTTGTCTGTGTATTGGTGGATGTTGATCTAACAAAATCTTTAACAGGTGAGGTTGTTTTATAAGTGAATGACCAGCCTTGGTCTTAGTTGGTTGATTATGAGGGCATTCCTTTTTGATGTAGACATTGTTTCACTATAGGGCACTTGGCTTTGGATAGTCCCCATGGTACTCATAAGCAGTCTTCCTCCACTTGGTGGAAAAATGCTCTTACCCACCATCTTATGGTGTATCCAAAACATTCAATAGCTAATTCAAAGTAATCAGATCTACTCTCCTCCATTCCAACAACTCCATCTGGGCCTTGTGAGGCTCCTTATGATTATTTGGCTAATGTTCCTACAACTCAATAAGTTCCTAATCTACCTTTTTTTTAGACCATCAATTGATTAATTTTGATATGGTTGTTTATAGATCGACTAATCCATGTTGTTCCTTAGATTGTGTAGTGCCCTTAGATGGGACCTCTAAGGGGGGTTTAGAAGACAATACTTCATGGACAGTTGTTCAAAGGTGGAAGAATGGTCTTTCCAAGTTGGTTTCTCTACCACACACCAAGATTAAGAGTGCGAGGGTGCATGTAAGTTTGTTTCAAGTGTTGTCTAGGATTATTTTTCTAGGAAACTTGGTTTCTTTGTTTATTTTTACTTTGTATCAAGGTTTGGGCGCTATCAAAAACCCAACTTACCTTAATCAAAAACATCATATTATATAATCTCTTTTCTAGTCTTCTTCTTACTCTTCTACTTGCCTACTTCTATTTCTAGTTTATTATATGTACATATGAGTACAATGGGGATGTGTCCCTTACAATAAATTATTTTCTTATTAGGCATAGTCATCCTTATGCTCTGCATCCCTTTTGTGGCCATGTGTGATGGATTCTGGATGTTGATGTCTGTATGCTCTTTTCTCTACCAACATCATCCCCCCTTTGAAACCATGTCTTATCCTCAAGACATGAAAATTTGTCAATTTGTAGGAAAAATATTTTTGTAGATTTCCTTAAGCTACTAAAATGTTATGTCCCATTGGCTCTTTTCTTGTTGCAGCACCTAAATTTGACTATTATCTTGATTAAGGATCTTCTCTACCTCTATTATGCTAGATGGTATTTGAATTTGTAAGATAATCTTCTTTACATCTCTGAACAATCTAGTTACATGAGCAAGTTTGAGGCTCACCAATTCTTGGAGTTGTTTGATTTGCACTTTGATCACCTCTCTTTGATCATGTAATTGTTGGATCTGAGTGTACATTGTCTTTATTTTTTCTCTTGTTGTCCCATCCACATCTTGCATTGCATCGTATGTGCCATCTACTTGCAAAATTTGTAATTCCATCTGATTTATTTGGTTCTTTAATGCTTTTTTTAGAGTAGGCCATTGTAAATAAAATTGATAGTGTGTTAATATTATTGATAGTGTTTTGAATAGTGTTTATTTGAGTTTCCAAATTTGTATGTGTTACCACATACTTCTTCCTTATTCCATCCATTTTGTTCTTCTCAACCTCTACTAGGACTCTGGTTTAGATTGTTGAATCCTAATTATCCATCTTTGTTATTACACCAACTAGTAGTTGCTTCAACTATTATCCTAGTGGGCTTGTTGTATCTATTTTTAGCTGAGGTAGTTTGCTCTGAATTATATTAATTACATTCTCCATTTGTTTTGTGTTCACGTAATTCTTCAAGATATCTTCCCTTGCAATACTATGGAATATATCCCCAAGTTGAATCTTGTGTAGGGGTGATATGATTGAGATATCTACTTGTGCACCAATCAGTGGTAGTTGGAGTAGTTGTGGTGTTTCCAAAGGTTGGATTTTCTTTTGTTATGCTAAAAAATCCTTTATGTGTTGCATGGGGGATGTGGAGGTGGAAGATGTTGTAGCCTTGTCTAGTGATAGTGGTTTCTACAGAGTTTCTTGTTGTTCTTGTCCATTATAAAGGTCACCAAAATCCTTTTTTCTTCCTCTTGTGCTTTATCCCTTTCTTCCCTCAGTGTTGCATAGGCCTGTTTTGTTATTTCAATAGTCTCTTATTCAATTTTCTTTTTTTCCTCATTCAAACTCATTAGTATGTCCAACCTTTTTTTGGATCTCAATTTTTTGGCTTACTGTTGTGTGATCTTTTGCTTTTGTTCAACTATGAGAGTTGGATCAATATCCTCTATGGTTTTTTTCCTTATTTCTTTCCCCATCTTTGTTTCTTTTTCTCTTTTCTTTCTGATCTAGAGGCAATCTGATCTAGAAAATTTTCTATGATATTATCCAAAGTGTTGGTAGATACTCTAATGTGTCTAATTATCATTTCTTCAATTACTGCTTGGTTTTTTACACTCACCCGATGTACATCTCTACGGTTTGCTTTAGCATGGACCTTTATTATTTAGTTCACTTATGAGGAGATATATATTCACATTGTTGTCCTCCTTTTCTTCTTGTTCCTCCACTTCCAATGTTGTTTTTTTGCTTCTCCTTGTCATTCTTTTCTGTGGTTTTTGTATTTCTTCTTCCTTCTACTCATGTTCTATGCTTGACATTTTAAATATGTTCCTTTTTACCCCTTACTTTTGTCTTGGTTTTTTCTTCTCTAAGCTTAATTGTATTAGTACTTCTAAAGCCTCCTCAAGTGATGGCTTTGTTTGTTGTGGTTGCAACAGAGGCGTTATTGATGTTGTTTGTGTTTCTATACTATGTTTCATTGTTTCTTGTGATCCTAGAGACCCCACATTCAATCTCTCTGATTTATGCACTTACAATGTAGTACTTTTTTGTGGCATTTTGATATTTAGAATCCTCCATTTCTTATGCATTTTTTTTTATTCTTCTCCACATGTTATTTCACACTCTTTTTGCTTTGTTTATCTATGAATTCCTTATAGGTGTCAAATCCTTCCACATTTGCATCCTTTTGTTGTTTCATTAAATTATTTACATATGACTCCACCATCTCAATGCTTATCTCATAAGGTAGTTGAGGGATCCATGAAATCCTAGGCTCCATGGCCTCCATCAATGTGTAGTCTTCATCTACCAAAAATATAATATCATTTCCATATTTCCAAACTATATCATGTGATATGTGATCTCTGTTTTGCATTTTCTATTGGATGGATTTTAAGAAGCCCTAATATGCGATAGTGTATGCTTTGAATTGGTGTACATGGGTATTTATTTGTGTGGCAATAATGGTAATGCATTCATAAAATAAAAGGTTAAGAAAATGGTAAGGTACCATACTAGAATTGATAATGTGTATTCTTCATCCATTGAAGATTCTTTAGCAACTACTTTTGGAGGACTTCGTAGATATCAAAATTTGTCCCTTCTATGACCATGTGGTATGCTATGTGGATTGTGGTGTTGGTCACTAAATATCCTCTATTTGTATAGTAGACCTTGAATGCAATACCAATAGTGGTGTATCTCACAACTAGATTTGTGATTTTTGTTACATCTAGGCTCCTCCTGGGATCATAGGTTACTCTCATTAATTCTATTACTTTATCATTTTTGATAGCCTTCTTGGAGGGCAGCTTCTCTATTACGATCAACCCTATAATGTCTTGGATAGCTTTCTTAGTTATTTTGTAGGGTTTTTCTAGAATGGGAATTTATTGTACTTCAAGTGTGGCTTCTCAAAGATATCAACCAAAGTGGGAGTCACCATTTTTCTTTGTGATTTCCTTTTGTTTGGCTTAGTTTGCATGGATGGTATATTCGGTTTCTTATTCAAGTTTACAATTTTCTCAATATGTAGTGTTGTTTAGAAAGCGTTTGAGCCTTGTTATATAACCTTAACAGTGGGATTTTTCATTTAATGCATTTATCTATTCTTGTTTGCACACATTTTTCTAGATGTTACTTTTTTGCAGCTTGTTTTCTTCTAATCATTTGTACTTTATATGATACATATGATACAAATGTTTATTTTTACCTTTTTGCTAAGTGGTTTGATGATAAAGTTTTAATATTGCGCTACTAACATATCTTGCTAGAAATTTTCCTTCTAGTGTCTTTAATCCTACTGTGCATGAATTAGAATCTTCTTCAATGTGATATGGCCCTAGCCATCTTACTTTTAACTTCCCCTATTTCTTGAATTTACTATCATATAATATTACTAATTCACCTTTACTAAATGTTTTATATCTTAGGTTTATGTCATGCTACAGGTTTTGGCCTTTGCATTCTAGACTTTGATTATATGCTATCAATAGTCTATTTTCATCCAGTTTGTCCAGATTTTCTATTCTTTGCTTGAGTGAGTCCTCTTCATCCAACCACAAAGTAAGTATGGTGCATATATTTGGTACAATAAAATTTATTGGTAGAGTGGTATCTAGTCCATATACTAGCTCAAATGGAGAGAATTTGGTTGTCCTTTTATAGGTCATTCTATAGGCCCATAATACTGCTAGAATTTTCACATCCATTAGATATTTTTGTTAATTAGGTGCCTATAATTTTGTTCAGGGATTTGTTAACTCCATTTCCTTATGGATGATATTGAGTACTCCTATTATGAGTGATCATGAAATCACCTAGAATATCTACAATTACTTTGTTGATAAAGTATTTTTCTTGGTCACTCATGATACTTAAGGGGCAACCCAATCTAGTTATAATGTTTTCATATATGAACTTTGTAGTGGTTTTTGTAGTACAGTCCTTAGTTTTTTCTACCTTGGCCCATTTTGTAAGATATTCTATTTTGGTGATAATAAATCTATCTTTTGTTCACTTTGTTAGTGGTTCAATAGGTCCCAATGAAGTCTATTACCCATTTCTCAAAGGGTACTTGGGCTAGAATTGGCCACAATGGGATTTCATCTCTTGTTATTGGTTTCCCTACTCTTTTACATATGTCACATTATTTAGCATATACTAGACTAGCATCCTTGAATAATGTAGACCACTATAATCTAGAAAACATAACTTTCTTTGTGATTAATTTCCCTAAGTTATGTCCTCTGAATATTCCTTCATGTGCTTCTGTGAGGATGTCTTGTCTGTATTTTAGATCACTACCCCATGGATAATTTAATCTCTTCCAATCCTATGAAATTAAACTTCAATTAGTGTATAGGAAAATGACTTCCTTAAGAGCATTTTTTTATCATTTTGCGAACTATTTTCTAGAAATTACCCAGTTGATAGTAAGCTTGCCACATCGTTGAGTTCTCCTAGACCTGTAGTTACTATAAATAGGTTTCGACTAGGTAATTCTTCCTCTGTGTTGTTCAATTCTTCCCCTTTTTCTATTATTGAAATATAGTCTAGGCCTTGGTTTCTTTTCCCTAGTTTGAGCATGATGTTGAATTGAAATTCTTGAAATAATAGAAGTTGTCTACATATTCTTCCTTGTGTGATCGATCTATTGAGTAAATATTTCAAGGGTTCATGGTCTATACCAAATGTAAATAGAGTGGATAGCAGGTAATGTCTAAATTATTGCAAGCATATACCATCGCTAAAGCTTCCTACTCTATGGCTGTGTAATTTTTTCTACTTGTGAGAGTTTATGGCTAGCACAAGAAATTGGATGATCCTTATTTCCCCTTGGTTGTGCTAAATCTTCTTCAATTGTTGTTTCAATGGCATCAACATGTACATGGAATCAAATATTTCAATCCAGTGAGATTATTATTGGGGCCTCTGCTTTTTTTTACTTTAGTGTATTAAAGGCTTGTTGACATTCTTCAATTCAATTGATTGCTTTACTTATTCTTTACTTTACAAGTTCTTCTATTAGAGATACAATTGTGGCATAGCCTCTAATAAATTTGTGGTGATAGCCAGTATAACCTAGGAAAGATTTTACCTCTAAAGTTGTTTTTTGTTGAGGTAGGTTCATAATAAGTGCCACTTTTTAAGGATCTCCCATAAGTCCCTCTTTACAAATTATGTGTCCAAGGAGCATACCAAATGGTACCATAAAGACACATTTCTTTAGGTTCAGAGAAATTTGTAAACTTTTGCATTTTTCTAACATTATGCAAAGTACTTGGACATGGTCTTTTAATAGGAAGTCATGAATGCATTTTTTTTGCCATTACTTAGTCTGAAAGGCATCACTATATACATGAAATATCCCCATTTTGTTGCAAATGTAGCTTTAGGTTGATCCTCCTAAATTTTAACTTGGTGATATCTAGAGAAACCATCGATGAATGAGTATGCTTCCCTTCTAGAAATAGAGTCTAGGACTTCTTATGTGAATGGTGTAGGGAAAGGATCATGGATGTAAGATTTATTTAATTCCCTCAAATCTACACATATTCTAATGTCACCAGTTTTCTTGTTTTGTACTACCATGGGGCTTCAATCCACTCTACATCTTCCATCGGTTTGATTATTCCTGCTGTTAGCATCTTATCAATTTCTAATTTAACTTTCTTCTTCATATTGGGGTTTAATCTATATAGTCTTCTCTTCAGAGGTTTTTCTCCTTCTTTGAGTTGTATTTTCATTATTCCTACTTCCTCCTTAATTCCTTTTAAGTCTGTGAATGTGTGGGGAAATAAGTCTTCATATTCTAATAGAATCTCTGCAATTTGCATGACTTCTTTCTCTTCCTAGTAATCCTCTATTTTTGCCAATTTAGGGCTACCCTATGTTGCTATGTTTTCTTTCCTTATCTTTAGTGGTTGATTATAGGGTTTGTTTTTAGGTTCAGTGTATGTTATTATTGCTCTTTCTCCATGCTTAATTTCTCTATCCAATTGTGGTTCTTCCTCATTTTCCATTCCATTGTGCTATGTGGTGTAGCACCTTTTTTTTAAATACTGGTCATTTTTATCCATCCATTCTATTAATTTCCATAAGCCTTAATTCCTTGGTGGTGTTGGTGTGTGTTGTTTGCTTTATATTTCTCTTATATTTTCCTCTATAGGTAGGAATATTATTTCCCTCATTCTCTAAAGTGCATTAGGGATAATCTTGTTGGGATCGAAGAAATAAAATGTGTGTTGAAAATCTTTTTGGAGCTCTTCCCAATCTCTTTTTTCTACCCTCTTCTCTTGGTTAATATACCAAGTTTATACCACAAGTGTAAGCATCCAGTAGAACATTTCTTTGTATAAACTTGTGTCGTATTCTCTTCATGTATCCCATGTAGTAGTGTAGATGTTCAAATTTTGTTGAGGTGATATGGTGCCATCATATTTATAGATTTGTTGACATTCCCCTTCTTTGTGTAAATATCTTTCTTCGATAAAAATGTTAAGATCTTGCCCTCTAGGAATGCTATCTTTGTGTGTGTTCCACGGTCTTGCAGCACTATAAATGAAGGTATTTTGTAGCACATTTAGTGTCAATTCTTCTCTATCAAATGTTTTCTCCATATCATCTAAATAGGATTTTAAGTCACCTATTCCAGAGTATCTAGGTAGCTTGATGTGGGATATGCTGCATGACATTTGATTCATTTATCATGATTTTTGGAGAATAGTGTTATTATGTGTATTAGATAGGTTTTGTGTTGTTTGCAGTGGGATTAATGTATTTGTGATAAGTTTTGGTAGGTTTCTTTGGACTCTATGTATTTCATAAACTTTTTTGACTCTTCTTAACTTCTGATATTATAATTTCAATTCATCCCTTAAGCATGTGTTGAGTACATCTTCACTATCTATACTTTCATTACTTATATCAATGTATATTTCTCCTTCAGACTTTGGTTCATCGAGGGACTCCGGATTGGAGAGTTTTGCTGGTGAATACAACATTTTGGATTCATCTTCATATTCATCTTGCACTATTGCTTCTAAATATGTGTTACTCGTATCTGTGTCCAAGGGTATATGTATTATGTAATCATTGTTTGCAAAGGAAAATTCTTCTCTCCTTGATTCTATAATACCATTGGAATTCACAAACCATTGTTCTTCTCAATTTTTTGTTATTGAGGCATATATTACCTTTGATCTGGTTGCAACATGATTCTTTGGGGTGATTCAAAATTGTTTTGGTCAATCTCTATGAGTGGTGCATGAATATATTTTCTTATATCTTATTTATAAATTACATCATCTAGGATCATGGAGAATGCCCCATCTAGATCTAAATCCATCACCTTAAATGGGAATTTCTTATACTTTAAGTGTGGCTTCTTGAAGATTTCAACCAAAATGGGAGTCTCCATTTTTCTTTGTGATTTTCTTTTGTTTTGATTAGTTTACAGAGACGACATAGTCAGGTTCTTATTTCAACTAGCATTTTTTTCAATATGTAGTGGTGTTTAGAAAGGGTTTGAGCCTTGTTATATAACCTTAACAATGGGATTTTACATTTAATGTATTTATCTATTCTTGTTTTCACACATTTTCTAGCTTTTACTTTTTTGCGGCTTGTTTTCTTCTAATGGTTTGTACTTTATATGATACATATGATACAATTTTTTTTTCCTTTTTGCTAAGTGGTTTGGTGATAAATTAATCTTACATCGTTAACATATCTTGCTAGCAATTTTCCTTCCAGTGTCTTTAATCTTACTGTGCCTGAATTAGAAATTTCTTCAACGTGATATGGCCCTAGCCATCTTACCTTTAACTTCCCCTTAGAGTAGTACTAAGTCACCTTTACTAAATTTTTTGTGTCTTAGGTTTATGTCATGCCACACTTTTGGGCTTTTAGATTCTAGACTTTGATTATATGCTGTCAATAGTCTATTTTCATCCAGTTTGTCTAGATCTTCTAGTCTTTACTTTAGTGAGTCCTCTTCATCCAACCGCAAAGTAAGTGTGGTGCATAGATTTGGTACAATAAAATTCATTAGTAGAGTGGAATCTAGTCCATACACTAGCTCAAATGGAGAGAATTTGGTTGTCCTTTTATAGGTTGTTCTATAGGCCCATAATACTTCTAGAATTTTCACATACCAATCTGATGTGCTTGCATTACATATTTTTGTTAATGTGGTGGCTATAATTTTGTTTAGGGCTTCGTTAGCTCCATTTTCTTGTGGATGATATGGATTACTCCTATTATGAGTGATCATGAAATTACTCAAAATCTCTACAATTACTTTGTTGACAAAGTGTTTTCATTGGTCACTTGTGATACTCAGGGGGTAACCCAATCTAGTTATAATGTTTTCATATATGAAATTTGTGGTGGTTTTTGTAGTACAATCCTTAGTTGTTTCTACCTTGGCCCATTTTGTAATATATTCTATTTTGATGATAATAAATTTATCTTTTGTTTTCTTTGTTGGTGGCTTAATAGGTCTAGTGAAGTCTATTGCCCATTTCTCAAAGGGTACTTGGGCTAGAAATGGCCACAATGGAATTTCATCTCTTGCGATGGGTTTACCTACTCTTTTACATATGTCACATTATTTACTATATAGACTGGCATCCTTGAATAATGTGGGACACTAGAATCTAGAAAACATAACTTTCTTTGCGATGGATTTCCCTAAGTTATGTCCTCTAAATATTACTTCATGTGCTTCGGTGAGGATGTCTTGTCTCTCTTTTTCAAACACTACCTCACGGATAATTTCATCTCTTCCAATCCTATACAGTTCTCCTTCAATTAGTATATAGGGTAATGACTTCTTTAAGAGCATTAGTTTATCATTTCAGGAAATATTTTCTAGAAATTGCCCAATTGATAGTAGGCTTTCCACATCGTTGAGTTCTCCTGGCACCATAGTTACTTTAAATAGTTTTGTGCCAAGTAAATCTTCCTCTATGTTGTTCCATTCTTCCCCTATTTCTATTCTTGAAAGATAAATAGGGCCTTGGTTGCTTTTCCCTAGTTTGAGCATGATGTTGAATTCAAATTCTTGAAATAATAGAAGTCATCTACATATTTTGTCTTATTTGATTGATCTGTTGAGTAAATATTTCAAGAGTTCATGGTCTGTATAAAATGTAAATGGAGTGGATAGCTAATAATGTCTAAATTTATGTAGGGCATATACCATCTCTAAAGCTTCCTATTCTATCGTTGTGCATTTTTTTTATACTTGTGGGAGTTTACAGATGGCAAAAGCAATTAGATGATCTTTGTTTTCCCTTGCTTGTGCTAAATCTTCTCCAATTATTATTTTGGAGGCATAAACATGTACATCAAATAAAATATTCCAATCTAGTAAGATTAATATAGGGGCCTCTACTATTTTGTGATTTAGAACATCAAATTCTTGTTGGTATTCTTCAATCTAATCGATTGCTTTACCTGTTCTTTTCTTTACAAGTTCTTCTATTGGGGCTACGATTGTTGCATAGCCTCTAATAAAATTTGTGGTGATAGC
This sequence comes from Cunninghamia lanceolata, assembly GCA_027924645.1. NCBI lineage: Eukaryota > Viridiplantae > Streptophyta > Pinopsida > Cupressales > Cupressaceae > Cunninghamia > Cunninghamia lanceolata. The sequence continues at coordinate 3,935,931 of BSBN01000516.1, forward strand.
CAATATAACCGAGGAAAGATTTTACCTCTAAAGTTGTTTTGGTGGAGGTAGGTTCATAATAAGTGCCACTTTTTAAGCATGATCTACCATAAGTCTGTCTTTACAGATTATATGACCAAGGAGCATACCAAATGGTATCGCAAAGACACATTTCTTTAGTTTCAGATAAATTTATAAACTTTTACATCTTTCTAGCATCATGCGAAGTACTCGGACATGGTCTTTTAATAATCCATATATTGTCCAATCATCTAGGTTGACCTCTAGGAAGTCATGAATGCATTGACCATAATGCAACTAAATATTTTTGGTCATTATTTAGTCTGAAAGGCATCACTATATACATGAGATATCCCCATTCTATTGTAAATTTATTAGGTTGATCCTCCTCGTAAATTTTAACTTGGTGATATCCAAAGAAACCATCAACGAATGGAGTGTGCTTCCCTTCTGGCAATATATTCTAGGACTTCTTATGTGAATGGTGTAGGGAAAGGATCATGAATGCAAGATTTATTTAATTCCCTCAAATCTACACATATTCTATTGTTACCAGTTTTCTTGTTTTGTACTACCATGGGGCTTCAATCCACTCTACATCTTCCACTGGTTTGATTATTCCTGTTGCTAGCATCTTATCAATTTATAATTTAACTTTCTTCTTCATATTGGGGTTTAATCTATATAGTCTTTTCTTTGGAGATTTTTCTCCTTCTTTGATTTGTATTTTCATTATTCCTACTTCCTCCTTAATTCCTTTTAAGTCTGTGAATGTGTGGGGAAATAAGTCTTCATATTCTAATATAAACTTTTCATCTTTCTAGGATTATGTGAAGTACTTGGACATGGTCTTTTAATAATTCATATATTGTCCAATCATCTAGGTAGACTTGTAGGAAGTCATGAATGCATTGACCATAATGCAACTAAATATCTTTGGTCATTCATGAATGCATTGACCATAATGCAACTAAATATCTTTGGTCATTCTTTAGTCTGAAAGGCATCACTATATACATGAAATATCCCCATTTTGTTGCAAATGTAGTCTTTGGTTGATCCTCCTAAATTTTAACCTGGTGATATCTAGAGAAACCATCAATGAATGAGTATGCTTCCCTTCTAGCAATAGATTCTATGACTTCTTATATGAATGGTGTAGGGAAATGATCATTGATACAAGCTTTATTTAATTCCCTAAAATCTACACATATTCTAATGTCACCATTTTTCTTGTTTTGTTCTATGATGGGGCTGGTCCACTCTACATCATCAACAGGTTTTATTATTCTTGCTACTAGCATCTTATCAATTTCTAATTTAACTTTCTTCTTCATATTGGATTTTAATCTATACGGTCTTTTCTTCAGAGGTTTTTCTCCTTCTTTGAGTTGTATTTTAATTATTCCTACTTCCTCCTTAATTCCTTTTAAGTGTGTGAATGTGTGGGGAAATAATTCTTCATATTCTTATAGAATCTCCACAATTTGCATGACTTCTTTCTCTTTCTAGAGTAATCCTCTATTTTTTCCAATTTAGGGCTACCCTCTATTGGTAAATTTTATTTCCTTAGCTTTAGTGGTTGATTATAGTATTTGTTTTTGGGTCCAATGTATGATGTTATTGCTCTTTCTCCATGCTTAATTTCTATATCCAATTGTGTTTCTTCCTCATTTTCCATTCCATTGTGTTATGTGGTGTAGCACCTTTTTTCAAAAGACCTAGTCATGTTTATCCATCCATTCTATTAATTTCCATAATCCTTCATTCCTTGGTGGTGCCGGTGTATGTTGTTTAGTCTGTATTTCTCTTATATTTTCTTTTGTAGGTAGGAATATGATTTCCCTCATTTTCTGAAGTGCATGTGAATAATCTTGTTGGGATTGAAGAAATAAAATGTGTGTTGAAAAACCTTTTGGAGATTTTCCCAATCTCTTATTTCCAGCCTTTTCTCTTGGTTAATATACCAAGTTTGTACCATGAGTGTAGGCATCCAGTAGAACATTTCTATGTATAATCTTGTGTTGTATTCTCTTCATGCATCCCATGTAGTAGTGTAGACATTCAAATTTTGTTGAGGTGATATGGTGCCATCATATTTATGGATTTGTTTACATTCCCCTTCTTTGTGTAAATATCTTGCTTGGATAAGAATTTTAAGAGCTTGCCATCTAGGAATGTTATCTTTGTGTGTGTTCCACTATCTTGCAGTACTAAAAATTAAGGTATGTTGTAGTGCATTTAGTCTCAATTCTTCTCTATCAAATGTTTTCTCCATATCTTCTAAATAGGATTTGAAGTCACCTAATCTAGAGTATCTAGGTAGGTTGATGTGGGATGTGCCACATGAGATGTAATTCAATTATCGTGATTTTTGGAGAATAGTTTTATTATGTGTATTACATGGGTTTTGTGTTGTTTGCAGTGGGATTAATGTATTTATGGTAAGTTGTGGTAGGTTTCTTTGGACTCTATGTATTGCATTAATTTTTTTGACTCTTCTTAGCTTCTGATATTGTAATTTCAATTCATCCCTTAAGCATGTGTTGAGTACATCTTCACTATCTATACTTGCATTACTTCTATCGATGTATATTTCTCTTTCAGAGTTTGGTTCATTGAGGGACTCCGGCTTGGAGAGTTTTTCTAGTGAATACAACATTTTAGATTCATCTTCATACTCATCTTGCACCACTTCTTCTACATATTTGTTACTCATATCTATGTCCAAGGGTATATGTACTATCTTATCATTGTTTGTAAAGGAAATTTCTTCTCTCCTTGATTCTATAATACCATTGGAATTCACAAACTATTGTAAACCTAGAAGGGCATTAAAGGTATCAAATAGTTCCTTCATCTCTATGATTTCAAAGTCCACTATCTATTTGACTCCTAGCAGGTTGACTTCTACATTCTTCCATGTTCCCATTGTTCTTATAGCCATCTGCTAAGCTAATGTTTTATGGGGTTTCATGTAATTGAGGTTTTCCTAAATATTCCCATACTCTTTTAGGAAGCATGTTAACACCAGTGCCTAAATCCACCATGACTTGTTTGATCATCTTGTAATTTATGTGTGCATTTATCATGAATGATTTAGTTTTCCATTTCCTAGATGTCCTTGTAAGTTTTCTAACATGTGGGTTTTGCAATGTTTGTTTATTCTAGTATTTGGGAATTTTTTGAAGTTTTTCTATTAGGTTGTTTTGTTCCACAAAAGAAGCTAGTTGTCTTAATGTTAGTGCTTCTTTTTCTGAAAAGTAGGCTTTATAGTACTGTTCTTTTTCTTATCCTTGGATTATATTTTTTCTTGCTTCCTTGAATATTTTATCATGTTTATATTTAGTGGAATATAATTCTTCTTCCTCTCCTTCATAATCTAATTCCTCTATTTCTTATCTTGCTTTAGTGGTATCTTTTCCTCTTCTAATAATTACCACAACATTTGTTTTTTCTTTGTATTCTAATGAGGCTTTTTGTCTTATCTTTTCCTTTTTCTCTTGGTATTATTTTTCCAGTGCCTCTTCTTCATTAAGAATATAGGAATTCTTATGTTTTTCTGGTTCTATTTCTTTTTTGTGGCATCTCCTTGCCCCTTGTGGTGTGTTTTTAGGAACTTTTAGCATTATTTTGTCCCTCTTGTTGCATTAGGTTTAGGTAATTCATTGCTCTTTGAGTGCAGTGGAGAATTTTTAAAGTATTGGTGTGCCCTTTCACATATGAGTAGGTCATGTTCTGGATTTCTATAAATTCCACAAGCTTTTTTCTTATTTCCCTACATCCATTAGCACAATGTCCTATTTCTCTACCTTTGTACTAGGTAGCTTCTTCTCTTCTTCTTCTACTCCTACATCTACCTCTTCCACCTCTATTGTTATTATAATATCCTCTATCTTCATTTGAGTAATTAGGTTGATGTGGTATTTGGCTTCACGGTAGTATATTTTGGAGTGTATGGATGTTTCTATGATTTCTCTAGTTTGGTGTTTGGTATCCATAGTCTTGATTATAAAGGGGTCTTTCTACTAACCCTTTCACATATTCCATATCATGGTTTATTGATTCTTTGTTGTTGTGATGGTGATTACACCATTATTCATGCTCTTCTTCTTGTCCTCAGACTGTATAGAATAGTTATGTACAGTCATCCGTTTCATGATCACCCCATTCTCTACATATGTCACAATAAACTTTATGTGTATTCCTAGGAGTTGTTATTAGGTCCAACCTAACTATGGAAACTCTCTTATCTCCTTTGAGTGTTGGGCATTCATTTCAGATGTGTCCTTCCCTAGAATAGTAGGTACACCATATGTTTTTTCTTTGTATTTTTTAAGTAGTTTCTTGTTTAGCCAGGATTTCTTGTTTGATTTCCAGTTGTTATAATTCTAATTTCAATCTTTCTATTTCCTTGTTTTATGTGGCTTTATCATGCCTTCTCCATGTTTGAGCTTCCACATGGTAGGATAGTGTTAACACTTCTGAGTAGGTATTGAATATCCTTCCATCTAGTGATGTTTTAATTTTTGGTGTTATCTTGGAGATGAACCATTTTATTTGTTGTTTCTCAGTTAGAGGTTCTTCTAATTTCTTGGAGACTTCCTTAAAAATATGGTCATATTTTTTTATATATTCACCCCCTTCCTATATCATATCTCTTATTTTTGTTACACTGCCAGTAGGGATTTCTAGAAATTCAAAATTTGATAGAAACTCAACTTTAATCTCTAATCATTCTTTGTCATGTTGAGGGCATGTTCTTTTGTACCAATTTAGTGTGGCATTCTATAAAGTTCCTACAAAATCAGATAGTTTTTCCTAGCCTCTGGTGGTTCCTTTTCTTTGCCACAATGATTCTCAAATAAATATATGTTCTTCTACTTTTGTTGCATCCTTACCAAAAACTAGGAATTTGATAGGTGAGTCCATGTTGGAATTAAGTCCGTTGTCTCTTTTGTGTTGTTGATTTGTAGTGCTATTTCGTAATTGGCCCTTTTTCCTAAAAGTTTTTTGTTGCATTTGTTTATTGTTTCTCCCTTTATCTCTGGATAATTATATATCAAAATATTCTCTTCCTAATATTTCATCGCAGTCTTGGATAAATTGTTGTTGTTGCGATTCTATTGTTTCCCTTGAATTTTCAATTATAGTTGATGTTGAAATCCTTCTTGATTTGTATGGCACAAGGGATGACTCTTGTTCCACGAATTACACTACTTCAAAGTGACATTTCATTTTAGGAAATGTTTTTCCATTATTTAAAGACATTTTATTAGATGGTGGTGTTTCCCATTCTTCCTCTCTTGTTTTAATTGTATGATTAACCAAGTTGAACATGTTATCAGTTCCTTCCTATACCATTTGATATAATCCATCATCCTTAAAGTTTCCCACACTTTTTATCACTAATTGATCTAGATACTTCACATTGAATCTTATTGGTTGTAAACTTTCTAGGGGGGTTAGAAATCTTTCAAATTTCTCATCAATTGTAATATGAGGATTAGATGAATTAGGTTCAAGGTGTGGTGTTTGATTCAATACCTAAAGTGGTGGAGCCTCCATGCTACTACAACCTTCTTTCCACATTTTTCAAGATGTCCCATATTCTTTAATACTTCCTACTAAATTGGTAAGGATTTATGTTTCTTTATCAAGATGTGAGTCTAGTTATTTTGGAGTGTCACATAGTTCTGTTATTTTATTATTTTGCTCATCCGCGACTCTTATGGCATGCTCAATTATATCCCTTTCTTCAAAATAATGTGGATTTACATCTTATTTTTCTACCACAACCCCTCTAGTGCACTCTAGCTTTTCCTCCATATCTTTTTCAGCCACAACCCTCCTTGCACACTCTAACTCAATCTCTCCAACATTTTCCAATCTTTTGCAGTACCTTTCTTGTCTTTCTTGCGTTTGTTTTTGTCATTTTTCTTCCATGTTCAACTCCATTTCTAATTGGATACTCACGTTAATCTCTCTTAATTTCTTATTATCTCCTTTTTTCATGGGTGTTTAAAGATGTGGAATTCTATTGATCCTTTTATGCATCCCATTGTATTTATGAGCATCCTTCTTTGATTAGTCACATCTTTTCACAAATCTTTTCAAGATTTCCCCTTTCCATTCATCATCCCCTAGGTTCCTTCCCCCCTCTCACAAGGTTAAGACCTAAGGGAATCTACCGAAAATTATATAAAAATCTACTTTATTTATAATATCCTTCTCAATAGCTTCCTTTACTTTGCAATTCTTATTTGTTTCTCTAATCTATTCTTTACTATTTTACCAAGGTCCTAGAAACAAAACCAAATGTTGGAAAGAAAAATGGAGTCACAAAGTGAATTTTTGGGTCCACGAGTCTTGCATGTATTTATACCCTAATGTTTATAGTAAAAGAATAATCAAAAGGTTTTTGGTAGGAATTATCATTATGTGGTATATCAACATAATCAAGAGCTCATAATACAAAACTTAAACATTCAATTTAAGCATCAAAACCACATAATATTATTTATATATATCAACTTCATATATTACAACATCAAATTATATAATCTTTTTTTTGGTCTTCTTACTCTTCTACTTGCCTACTTTCTTACTTCTATTTCTAGTTTACTATATACATATGACTACATTCGGGATAAGTCCCTTACATTAAATGTCTTTTCCTATTAGGCATAGTCAACCTTTTTCTCCACATCCCTTTTGTAGCCATGTGTGGTGGATTCTAGATGCTATTGTTTGTGTGATCTTTTCTCTACCAACAAGAAGGAAAGGCATGTAAAGGTAAGTAGTATGAACAAGAAGGAAGAAAAACTAGAGGATTCAAAATGAATGTGAATAGGATGTGTAGAAATAGAGGAGAATGTAGAGGAAAGAAAATGGATATGTTTGAAGATATATTTATATGTGGGACAATGTGACAAATCAATATAATCTAAAATTGAAATGATGAATCAGTGACAACAAGAGGTTTGTCAACCTACAACTAGTAGACTGTAAGTGATGAAAATGAGAATAATAAAAGCGTGGTAAATGTATAGAAGGTAAAATGAGGATATGTAAAGCATGGAAACCATATAGAAGGTGAAATGAGGATATGTGAATCATACAAAACATCTCTCTCTCTCTCCCTATTTCTCTCTCTCTTCCTCTCTCCCTGAGTCTCTCACTCTATTTCCCCAAGTCTCTCTCTCTCTCCCTAAGGATATGCTACACCTATAGAAGGTGAAATGAGGATAAGAAAATCATGTCAAACATGTAGAAGGTGAAATGAGGATATTCAAAGGATGGAAATCATATAGTAGGTGAAATGAGATAAGAAAATTATGTCATACATGTCTCTCTCTCTCCCTATCTCTCTCTTCCTATCTCCCTAAGTATCTCTCTCATCCTCTATTCCTCACTTCTACTCTTTTCATAACTCTCTCTCTCTAACTAAACATGCAATGTCAAACATATAGAAGGTGAAATGAGGATATGCCAGTTTATTGTTAGTTTTTAAATCTCGTATTTGCTTCAAGAATATAAAATTATCTACTAACAATACCAACCATGAGAAGTTGGAAGCTTGTTTGGCACCACTAATTTGCATGAATAAAACTACTAGAAATAAATAAATAAAAGAAAATAAAAATGTGCTCAAATCATAAAACTTAAGAAGTGTACCTAACATACCTTTGTGTCATTCTACCAATTCAATCCAATGAACCATGTGGATCCACTCTACTCTTTATGGTATCAAGTATTGCTTCATGGTTAGACTCACAAACTTTCCACAAGTTCTTATTCAATGGTCTACTCCCATATTTGATCAATTGAACATTTGATGCCACAAGGTTAGAGAATAAATATTTTTTCTATGTGTGTCAAATTCCTCAAATAACCACACCCCATGCTTATTCATTTGGTACCTTCTAATCCATATTCTAGTAACAACCACCGATCCTATATGATACTAAATATTTTCTCCATCTATGACAGGGGCTGCCATTTCTTTTTTTTTTTCTCAACACAACGATATAAATAACAATTCATTCTTTCATCATTATCTTCATTTGCAATAACTACATAAGCATGCCCTACATTAAATTGCATAAAAAAATTAATTCTATAGGAGTGATGAACTCCTTCCCAAGATCCTCAGTCTGCAAAACAACACACTCACAGATACATGAGAGAAGTAAAGTGCTCTTCCACCAAATATCAATGAATTGATATTGATAAAATGAGATATATTACACAATGTACAAGCGCTTATTTAAAGGCAAGGAAAAACATAATGGGTGAAACTACCCGATAACCAAAAATATGGGTAACCAATATTAAATATTGGCAAATACCTATAATGCTAAACCTAAGTTAAACTTAAGAAACTGTGTAAGGGTAAAAACCTATTCACACTAACAAATTCAATAAATGATACAAAAGTATTACATCATTATCTAAAATATATTAATTTTCATTAAGTAATGCATCTATAATACTTGATTCAACTAGATCTGAAACCAATATTAAATATTGGCAACTACCTATAATGCTAAACCTAAGTTAAACTTAAGAAACTGTGTAAGGGTAAAAACCTGTTCACACTAACAAATTCAATAAATGATACAAAAGTATTACATCATTATCTAAAATATATTAATTTTCATTAAGTAATGTATCTATAATACTCGGTTCAACTAGATCTGAAATATGGTCAAAGTCAATTGATGATTCCATTTGCATGAGTTGTAGTGCTCCTAGAAGTCAATACATCTCAAGTGGGCTTAAAGTTCTAGTACACCATTCATCGACCCACTCTTTTAACTCACACTCATTCCAAGAAAAATTTATACATGAGGAACAAAAGTATGCCATCCACCTCATATGAATAGTCCATGAAGTTGCATTTAAGCTTCTGAAAGAGTGGAACTCACTCAATCCTCATTGTACAACAATCTTCATTTTTTCAAATGTTAGCTTCTTCTATCAACCAAAAAAATCTATGAACTATAGAATTACCTTCATTACTTGGACCCATTGTAGAGTTACACCATTCGATGATGGGTGCTACATCTATCAACTTTGTACTATCTTTTTACTTCAACTCTTCTTGTGCTTAGGCTCTTTTAATACATGCTCCCCTTTTCCATCCCAGCCTTAAAGAAATTCCATATATGTTGAACACCACTCATCATATGTATCCTAATCAACCAATAGAACATCCATGAATTCTTAAATTGTGATGTACAATTATCTGACCATATGATATGCTAACTAAAAATGATCTCCCTACTACTCAAATTACCATAGAACATCTAAAAGCAACCTTGCATAAACTCTATAGAATGTGTGCAATCATCACTAATATAAAAATGATACTCACTCAAGATCTTTATAGCTTCCTCTATATTTTTGTGTGCATGAATGAATGCTATATGCACAAATATAGTAACTTGTGTGGAGTTATAGTACTATGATTGAACCTAATTTTGTGATTGTAGTGTTAATTCTCTATAAAATCTACAATTGACAATGATCATATGAACAGAAAATGTGTTCTTTCATAACTTGAATTAGAATTCCAACCATGAAGCTCTATGTGTATGCTTTGCATTATAGATACTAGTATTTTTCACTCACAAATTCACATTTTTTTGCCTCTTTACCATCTTTTAGAGTGTATGCCACTAACTTATATTTCCCAAAAGGTACTAGTTCATTTTCAATTGCATGTATATTCTCCATGTGTACACAAGTTCTCAAACATTACAAACCACCACAACTATCAAATGTTCCATCTAAATATGATTTCTTATAAAATAATTGTCCATCTACTCTTTCACAAAAAATGCTTGAACCCAGCTGTCCTTTTTCTCCCTCAAGAAGGATTTTCAAATTTTAAAAGTTGGTAGCCCAACTTCCAAGAAGCATAACTTTTGATCCAGGTGTCCGATTGACGAACCATTTGAAGCATTAGAAAGCTCATGAAGTGAAACTTGACATTGGAAATCCATAAATGGATTTTTATAAAATTTTTGGGATGTTATGGGATGTCTAAGTACCTCAAATCTGATTTTGAAACTTTTTTGGGGACCTCACAAAATTGAAACTTTAATATCTTGAAATCCAGACATGATCTTGAGCTGAAATTTACCAAGAATGCTTATTTTACTATTATGAAGCTTTGGGGAAAATTTTGAGCTCAACTGCTTCTCTGAAATAGGGTTACTAAAAATAGTAAGTTCTGGTATTCTTAGCCCTATTGGAAACTTTGAAGGTTTCGAATCATTATTCAAGCAAATGGGTATCTGAAAACATAAAAATTGAAAAGAATAGAAAACAAATCATCATTTTCTTTGGGTGATGCAAGATTGCCCTTACACCACTGTATGCTCCCGCATCAGACACCCAAGGTAATTTGAGAAGTGATCTTGTCACATCTCAGGTGTTTGAGGAAAACCCAAATGGTCAACCTCTTCCTTAAACAACCAAAAAGAATCTTTGGCAGGTCTTCCTTTCCACTTCACTAGATATTCTTCATATTGCCTATTCTAAGTACTCCTTCCCACATGACTATCCAAGATCTCTTCTATCTCCTCCTTTGAAGTAGATGCTAGAATATACCATTGTTCTTCTGTTGGTCCATCCTCTATTCCACCTTCATGATATTATGTTAAATCAATAATGTTGAGCACAGGGGAAATGTTGATCCCACTCAGAAGCTCTAGCTCATATGCATTTCCTAAATCATGCTTCTTAAGGATTCTACATGGTCAAAATTTCTTCATTTTCAACTTATTATATGTTCCAACTGGAAACCTCTCTTTTCTCAAGTGAACCCTGACTTCATCTCCTACCTGAAATTCCTTATATCTCCTCTTCTGATCTGCCTTAGCCTTTCACTAATTATTCATCTTATTAATGTGCTTTCTCACCTCTTCATGCAAATTCTTTAGGTGTTCTACAAAGTCTTCAGCTTAAGCACTCATCTTTTCTCCCTTTCCCATATCCTTAACTCTAAAGCATTTCTTGGACTACTCCCATATACAATCTAGAATGGTGATTTACCTGTACTCCAATTAATAGAATTGTTTTAAGAAAATTCTACCTATGTTAAAATTAAATCCCATCCCTTGGGCTTATCTCCTACTAATCATCATAGTAGGTTACCCAAACTCCTATTCACTACTTTTGTCTGTCCATCAGTCTGTGGACGGTGTGCAGAACTGAACTTCAAATCTGTCTTCAACTTCTTCCACAATGTCCTCTAGAAATAACCAACAACCTTGGTATCTCAATCTGAAACTATGCTCTTAGGTAGACCGTGTAGTCTCACCACCTCTCTGAAAAATAGCTTTGCAATATGAACAACATCATTAGTCTTCTTACAAGGAATAAAATGTGTCATCTTCAAGAATCTATCCACCACCACAAAAATGGAATCATGTCCCCTCTGTGTCCTTGGTAAACCAAGAATAAAATCCATACAAATATCATCCCATGGCCTCTCTAGTATAGGTGATGGCTGATATAGACTTGTATTCTAAATTTTCTTTTTGCCATCTAACACACTCTACAACTCTACACAAATTTCCTCATATCTTGCTGCAACTGTGACCAATAATAATGTTCACTAACAATAGTAATGGTCTTATCTCGACCAAAGTATCCATCTAATCCCCTAGTATGCTTCTTCTTAATTAGGTTCTCTCTCATGGAACTCCTCAGAATGTAGAAGTAGCTTCCTCTAAACAACATGCCATCTTGGATTATGAAATACAACCATTTTGTCCTATCCAAAGTAACAGGTTCCAAACAAGCTTTCCAAGCCTCTACAAAATTTGGATCTTTAGGATACAAACTTTTGAGTCCATTGAACCCAAAAACCTCTATCTTCATTTATGTCAACAAATTTTGCCATCTACTCAAGGCATATGCAACTCTATTGGACTTCCCACTCGTGTGCTTCAAAACAAAAGTATAAATCTACAAAAACTCAACCCATTTTAAGTGCCTTTGATTTAACTTTCCTTGACTATTAAGATACTGCAAAGCCTGATGATCAATATAGAAAAAAAACTCTTTCAACAACAAATGAAGTCTCCATTTCTTCAAAGCCTAAACTATAGCATAAAGCTCTTGATCATAAAAAAAAATACTTTTTCTTGGCATCATTAAGCTTCTCACTAAAAGAGGCAATGGGCATACCTTCTTGACTCAAAACAACTCCTATAACACTACCACTAGCATCACAATCTACCTAAAATACCTTATTGAAATCTGCAAGTGCTAAAATGGGTTGCTCTGTGACTTTATGCTTCAATGTATCAATGCTCTTGGTTACTCCTATAGTCCATTTAAACTCTTTTCTATCCCCTCTCATTGTCTCAGTTAGGGGTGCACAAATGCTACTAAAATTCTTGATTATTTTTTTGTAAAAACTTGCCAAACCATGAAAATATTGTACCTCTGTAGCACTCCTTGGCATTGGCCATTTGATGATAGCCCTTACTTTTTCTAGGTCCATCTTAAGACCTTCCTCTGAGACAAAAAATCCTAGGTATACCAACTCCTTTTTTGCAAAACTACATTTCTTCAGATTAATCAACAACTTCTCCTCCCTTAGCTTCTCTAAAACTCTTCTGATATGCATTAGATGTTCACTCCAAGTCTTACTAAAAATCAAAATGTCATCTAAATAAACAATAAAAAAATTCCCAAAAACTCTTTCAATACCTCGTTCATGAGCCACATGAATGTGCTCGGTGCATTGGTTAGCCCAAATGGCATGACTAACCACTCATACAAACCTTCCTTTGTCTTGAAGGTTGTCTTCCATTCATCTCCTTCTCTAATTCAAATCTAGTGATATCCACTCTTCAAATGAATCTTTGTAAAGTACTTGGCTCCACTCAAAAAATCCAATATGTCATCCATTCTAGGCAATGAAAATCTATACTTGATTGTGATCTTGTTGATGGCTCAAGATCTGTACACATTCTCCACTCTCCATCTTTCTTCAGTGCTAGTACTGCAGGTACCGCACATGGACTTAGGCTCTCCCTTATCAGTCCTTTCCTTGACAACTCATGAATTTGTCTATTCAAGTCATTATTCTTTGTTGGAGTCATTCTATGGGTTGTCTTATTTGACAAACTGGCTCCTGGTATCAAATCCATTTGGTGACTTATCTTCCTCACCGGTGGTAAACCTTCTAGTACATTATTAGAGACAATGTCCTAAAATTCTTCCAACAAATCTGATACTTCTATTGGTACATCTTCACATTTCTCCTGGTTGATCTTAGGAATCAACGCAAAGTGATGACACTCATGCTTCATACCCTCCAAAAATTTCCTACCATCTACCAAGCAAATTCTGACAGTACTACATACCTTTTCTTCCACCTCCTTTAAGGGCATCAACTTATGATGAACTCCATCCTTTGTTAGGGAATAGGTGTTAGCACGGCCATCAGGGACAGCGCACCTATCATACTACCATGGCCTTCCCAATAACATATGACATGAATCCATTGATATGATGTCACACAGCACCTCATCAATATGGTAGTCTCCAATCTTGAACTTGACTAAACACTACTCATTGACCAAAGCTCTATGGTCCTTCTATAACCATGCAATCTGATATGGATGTGGATGTCTTATTCTTGTCAACTTCAACTTGTTAACTATCTCCTCTGAAACAAGATTGTCAGTGCTTCCACTCTCAATAATAATGTCACAACACTTACCTTCACACTTACACCTTGTGTGGAATAAACTCTTCCTCTGATTTGGTTATTTCTCCTCATTCAACAAAGTTCTTTTGATAACTAGGGTTTGTCCCCTTTCAACATCTTCAGAATGCTCAGACTATGCATCTTCATCTACATGTGTGCAACTCATGCATTACCTTGAGGTCTTCTATTTGTCCTTCCTTGATGTTGTGGACACTCATATGCTCGATGTCCTTCTTCTCCACATTGGAAATAGGTTCCTTTGAAACCTCCTCTTTCAAGTCCTTTCCCAGGTCGGCCTCTTCCTCTTCCTCTTTGCTCACCATTACTTTGGTCACAAGGGCAGTAGGCATTATCTCCTCTCTGATTTCAACTGGTGCCAGCTTCTTTATTTTTCTTTTTATCTTCATTTCAGCCTCCATAGGATCTTCCACCAGTCCTTCCACCTTGACCTCTTCCTCTTTGCTTGTTTTCAAATCTTTTATTTAGCTTCTCCTCCACCTTCAAGAAAAACTGGTATGCATCTTCTATAGTGGTCATTCTGACCAAGCTCAACTCCTCTTGAATACTTGGCCTCAACCCATTAATGTAATAGGCTACCTTCTCCTTGTTGGCCTCTGCATGGCCTATCCTAATAGTAATCTTATAAAAGTCTTTTGTATACTCCTTGACAGATGTGTTGCCTTGCTTCAATCCTTGCAGCTTCTTCAACAACTCCAACTCATAGTCCATAGGAACGAACTACTTCTTTAGTTTGTCCACCATCCAATCCCATCTAGTAATCTTTCCTTTTCCTCTTCTATTTCTCTCCAACTGGACCTCCTTCCACTAAATACTAGCATGGCCCTTTGACTTCATTTTTGTGAACTTGACCCATTTTGGATGCTCCACATCTTCAAAATCAAAATATTCTTCCATATCATTGATCCAATCAATAATATCTCCTAGATTCAGATCTTTAGAATAGTTATAAACTTCAATCCTAGGCATCTTTTTGATCTTTGAAATGGCCCTCAACAACCTAACTTCTACAGGATCTCCTGCACCATCCTGTTCTTCCTTAGAGAACTCTTCTTCTTTAGCTTCATCTTCACTTTCTTCTCTTATTCATAGTTCAAACCCTATTTGTAGCTCCTCTTGCAATGTATCAATCTTCCTCTATAGGGCTCTAAAACCCTCTTCTGTCAAAGCATTTCTCCCACCACAGTTTCTTCGTGGAGGCATTTTGATCTCTACAATGTACCCACAACCTCAGGTCCTGGTGCAAACTACCTCATAGTCCGCGATATGTCTACACACTCAAAAACCCTTGCTATGATACCACTTGATGAGGGTGGACTCCACCCAAAACATACACAACAACAATTTATAGATTTCAAATAGACAAGAATAAGACCTCAAGAAAGATTAGTTAAACAATCTACAAACTGATTCAGAATCTCTTCATTAAACTTGCATGTAAAGGCTACAAATTTAAAATACAATTTCCAAGGTCATATACCCACTTATTACAGCAATATATACTATCTTACAATAGAATATCTAACCTACATAACCTTTTGCTATCTATCTGACCTCCTAATTCGCATGAACAGGACTTGTCAATCACTTCCTCCGACCACTGCCCCCAAAACTATCCCAAGATAGGATTTAAATACATATCAGAACTAGTTAGTGTAATTTCCCCAATGTCAGCTTCCTTTGAAATGTGAAACTCCCATTTGGGCACCAAAATGAACCCAACCGTCCTTTTTCTCACTCGAGAAGGATTTTCAATTTTTAAAATTTGGTAGCCCAACTTCTGGGAAGCATAACTTTTGACTCTGGTGTCTGATTGACAAACCGTTTGAAGTGTTGGAAATCTCATGAAGTGAACTTTGAGACTAGAAATCTATAAAAGGATTTTTGTAAACTTTTTGAGATGTTATGGGATGTTTAGGTACCTCAAATCTGATTTTGAAACTTTTCTGGAGACCTCACAAAATTGAAACTTTAATATCTTGAAATCTAGACATGATCTTGGGCTGAAATTTACCAAGAATGCTCATTTGATTATTTCAAAGCTTGGGGAAAATTTTGGACTCAACCACTTCTCTAAAATAGGGTTACTAAAAATAGTAAGTTTTGGTATTCGTAGCCCTGTTGGAAACTTTGAAGGTTCTGAATCATTATTAAAGCAAATGGGTATATGAAAACACAAAAATTGAAAAGAACAAAAAAAAAAATCATCATTTTTTTGGGTGATACAAGATTGCCCTTACACCACTGGATGCCCCTGCATTATTTTTACAAAGTTGTCTCATTCATTCTCTTTTCTTTGTATTCTCAGCTTTACACTCCTCTAGTGTTTAAATTTTTGGTAATTTCCTTGGCATGATATTGAATTCTATATCAATCTAACACAAATGATTAAAAAACACAAACACCAATTGGCAATTTATCAAATTCAAATACAAAACATGTAGTTAGAATGTTCTCTATCAATGTAAGACAAAAAATTAGTTAGTTTTGTCAATCAATTATTCCAATTCCTCAAAACATGAAAAAATGATTTACAATATAAAATTTAATTTGAAAACATGCAATTAAAATCCTCTACATTGATACAAGAACAAAAAGTGAGATATTTTTTCAAATAATGATTATAGGTCCTCAAAAGCATCAAAAGTGTGTTTATATGTCAAAAAAAGTGTAGAGAAGGGGAATAAATAAAGCATGTAGGTCCAAAATCACATGTTATGCATTTTTGTAGACTATCGCTCATCTTTTTAGGTGATTTGAAATGTGAGCGTGTTATAATGCACTCGCTTGTGTTTCTTACTACATTGATAATTTCCAACCCCAAAGGTTGGATTTACCTTGGACATCCAAGCCAAAGGGTTGAACCTACCTTTTAGACACCCAAAGACATGTTTTCAAGAAAACATAAAATTCAACTAAATCTTGAGCGTGCTCTCCATTTAGGCTCTATTTTATACACATTGGAAAAAAATTGATTTTCAATTAGTTTTTTAAAAAATCAGGGGAAGCACACTCAAATTTTCATTTTTTAGGATGTGTCCACTTTGAAAACTCATAAAAAATCATATATTCATTAAAAAATAATTGAAATGGTAGAGCATATACACAAGATTACACCAGGATTGTAGATAGTAATAAAAAAGATATATTAATGATTTTGGGTTTTTGGATGATTTACAATTATGTCCAATGTGGCTTTATAAAGCCTTATTTTTCTCATGCAAGTAGCTAAACAATCCTACGGGAATATAACTTCCCAAAACCAACTAACTTATTAACTTGTTTACTAACTATCATTTATTTTATTTTTTATTATCTAACTATATACTAAGATGTAATAAATCCAACATTCCCCCTTATTACATCAATCTAAACAAAATTGCAAGGATTGAACACAGTAGCCCTTCTGGAAAATTTGATGAAGCACCTTCACCAATTCTCCTCGTTCACCCAGGAAACACCAAATTGAACTCATCAACAGATCTCCTGACTGTCAAACCTGAAAATCCTTTGTACAACATGAGAGAACATAAATATTCTCATCCTCCATGCACAATGAGAGAACAACTCTCCTCTGAGATTACACATCTCCTCCAAGTGTGTCAATATTCCTCCTCCAATGTGATGAGAATCAAATCCCTCCTCTAGTGTACAAAAGAAATTGAACCATTGTAGATATGAATCCCACCCTATTTCAAATATTATACCATCCATGGATTGAGTAAGTGCAGATACAATAGCCCCACCCTATTTTAGATGTTTCACTATTCACAAATATTGCCAAACATTGCCAAGCTCCCCTTGCTTCATGAAGGGACACATATCAAAATTGGTACTTCTTGTGCAAAGTATCATCTCTGAGTGAGAAGCTAGCTCTAGATGACAAAAAATCCTCCATCTACTAGTGCCTCCAACCTCCAATAGACTATTCTTAACTACTAAAAAAGATATTCATCCTCACTATTATAGTGGGGAGAGTCTTCCTTATGCATTACAAAACCGCAATCTTCACTTTAAATTGCAACGAAAGCTTTATTTGTCTTCAACTTCCCATCAAGGAGATCCTTAGCACATTGAATGAAATTTATTTTGACATGCCCATTTTTCTAATAATAATAGCATTGGAAGTCTTTATTCTTTCCTATTGAAATGTTAGTCTTCCTTTTGACAAACAAAGCAATTTCATCAATATTTGAGTATTTTTAGTGACTCTTTTCTCTTCATCAATCAAGGAAGATCGTTCATATTTTCTAAGCTTGGATTGATTTTGTTCAAAGTAAATACAATATTATCAAATCTTGGAGGCATACTACTTAATAAAATAGATTTTGCATCATCATCATCAATTTTAGAATTTATTCCAACAAGTTGATTTAGAAGAGAACAAAATTTACTAATATGTTGAAAATACTTTAACCTCTTTCATATTTAGCGTAAAAAGCTTTTGTTTGAGTGTCATCTTGGTGCTTGAAGTTTGTGAGCCAAATAAAGAATTAAGACTATCCCATATTTGTTTTCAAGTTTTTGAAAGATCAATATGGTGCAAGTATGCACCAGACAACCCAAGACCAATCAATGTTGTGGCTTTATGATCTTTTGCTACCCATTTTAACACTTCATCTGCATCTTGAGGTTTTTCAATAGTTCCACTAACAATATCCCACAGATCTTTTTCTATTAAAACTAGTTGTACCTTGACTTGCCATGTATGAAATTCATGCCCTTGAAATTTAGAAAGAGCATATGATTTCTCCATTAAAATAACATTATCACTCCAATAGCAAATTATATATTTTTGAAACTATGATAACAATATACCCTTTATAATGTGAATGCAACAAATACCAAAGTTCCTTATAACCCCTCTTAACATATTTCTTAAATGCTTATTACTAAAAAAATTTGCACAAAATTTTTCTTGAAATGTATCATCCATTACTAAATTCCTTTCCCTTGACTTTGCAAATAAAAATTTTCAATTTAAAAGGAATGAATTAGTTCATTTCAAGAGAAAATTTAACTTTAACTAAAACAAATCTACACCTTTCACTTTTCACAGTTTTGGTATACGCTCTAGTGCACTCTAAAACAATGGCTAAATAACTCCTCCATATTCTACGAGTCACCCTTTTATTCTACATACTAGTTGCTCTTTAAACTTCTCTTTGAGCCTTTATTGAATGTTTCATTGCTTTAGGTCTCCACGCTCTAGAGGTAAATAATAGCATGCAAGTATCCAAATCCCATGCCAATAAGAAATTTAGCACTACAATCAAATGTAGAGGTTAATCCAACTTCAACATCTTCAATGCATCCATTAAGAGGTGCACGACCACTCCAAAGAATCTCCATAAGAAGAGTCACCCCCTCAACTTCCATTAATAACAAACAAAAAGCTTTGATTTTTCAATTTGATGAACTCACTTCTCTAGAACCAATATGCCTATACATAAATGTGCCTCTTCTACTCCTCAGGCCTACAAGATAAATGGAAACCCCATGATCAATATAGAATTCAAAGTGGTTGCAATGTAGTATATTTAAAGTACAACAAAAAATATCCCTCTCATGTGATCAACAATCAGCAAATACTTCTTCTATGTAGATATATGTATTCATCCTCCTTTAAAGTTTATTCCTTAATTTTGCTTCACAAGAATAGAAATAAGTTCGCTAACTTCATCTCTTCTCACATGAGTTTGCACTTATGGTTGACTTGCATCATTTCATAGGCACATAGAAACAATAAGCTCTGATACCAAATTGAAATGGTAGAGCATATACAAAAGATTATGCCATGATTGTAGACAATAATAATAATTATATATCAATGATTTTGAGCTTTTGGATGAGTTACAATGATGTCCAATGTGGCTTTATAAAGCCTTATTTTTCTTGTGCACATAACTAAACAATTCTACAAGAATATAACTTCCTAAAACAAACTTATTAATTTATTTAATAACTATTATTTGTTTTATTTATTGTTATTATCTAACTATATACTAAGATGTAATAAATCCAACAAAAATTAGCATAAAAATCAAGCATAAACTATGTGCATTAGCTAATTTTCCACCAAAGCAATTTGTGAAATACTTTTAAAAAGTCAACATTTTAGGTAGAGCACCCCATATGCTATGTTATATTTTTCTCACAAAAACATGAGCACTTTGTTTGTGTAAGATTTGGTTGTAAACCCAACCAAGAATGCAAATGAGTGAAAGGAAAGAAAAACCAAAAAATCATAATGATAGCATAAATTGTATTCTATTCAACAGGAAATGCAAAGCATACAATGAAATGAGATGCTTATAAGAGAGAAATAGGTGAGTATATATAGGATATACCACCGAAGAGACTAGAAACACAACCAATATGGGATAAAGTAAAACTTTTCCTAAGTAAACTTAACCTAGTGTGAAAAGGACCTAAGCAGAGAACTAGCTAGGAAATGAACTAGTTAGATAAAGTACCATGTTCACACAAACAACCCCCTTAAATTTAACTTAGGGGAAAATGTAGGCATGATGCAAAGATGGGTCCTATCTATGAGGCCTAATGAGATACCCACATATAAAAGATTCTCTAAATAGAAAAGGACAAAACCCAATGCGAGAGAACTCCCCCATGAGAGGATGAAGCAAGTAGGGATAAGTGACCCCCTAAATAAGTCTCCTACACCCCCAAGAGAGATTGAAGATGGACATACTTACTCTTAGTGAAGGTTTTGGAGAAGATATCTACAACCTTCTCTATTGTAGGACAATAGTTCAAATCAATGACCTGCTCTTAAATCATCTCCTTGAGAAAATGCATGTGGATCTTGATGTGTTTGGTCTAGTGATGATGGACTAGATTCTTCAAGATCTAGATGGCAGCCTGGTTATCACAGTAGATGACTAATGGCTTCTAAAAAGTGATGCCAAGTTTAGTGAGGATATTTTGAAACCAAGTAGCCTTAGTGGTGACATTGGCAACCCTCGATACTTAGCCTCAATCAAAGAAAGAGCAAGAGCATGCTACTTCTTGCTCTGCCAAAAAATGGGACTAAAACCAAGGTGAAAAATGTAGCCATATATGGACTTGCAATCATCTATATCACCAGCCCAATCAGATTCCATGTATCCAACCAAATTTGAACTTGTGCTTGTTGCATAGTTTATCCCATAATTGTCTATGTAGTGCAGAATGTGTTTGGCTACCTTCTAGTGAAGCTCATGTGGCTCTATCATGAAGCATGAAACAATGTTAACTACAAATAAAATTTTAGGGTGAGTATGAGTTAGGTAGATGAGGGTACCAACAAGCTGACAATACAAAGTGGCATCAACCAATGGTGTGGAACACTTCAACTCAATCTTGACTTTAGACATACAGGGAGTTAGTGTAGGTTTACAATTAACCATGTGAAAACAAGCTAGTAGATCAAGAGCATACTTGGGCTATGTAACAAAGATCCCAAAAGAGGTTTTAGTGATATCAATCCTAAGAAAGTAGTGCAAAAGACCCAAGTTGGTCATGGAAAATCTATTATGCAAAGAATTCGTGATGCTCACAACGATGGATGAGGTGCTCCCAGTGATAATCAAGTCATCAACATAGAGAACCAAGAAAAGAAGAGCATCCTCCTATCTCAAGATGTAGACATTTAGATCTGAGTGGCATCTAGAAAACCCAACTAAGAGAAGAAAGGAGCCCATCTTGGCATACCAAGCTTGTGGGGCCTATTTGAGGCCATAGAGAGACTTCCTCAATCTACAAACCATGAACCCTTGTGACTGCTCTGTGTAAATCTCCTCCTATAGATCCCCATGAAGAAATGAACTCTTCACATCCATCTAATGTACATCCCAACCATGAGTTGCAGCAATAGAAAGAATCAAGTGGATGGAGTTCATTTTGATGATGGTGAAAAGGTCTCAGTACAGTCAACACCATGGACCTAAGAGAAACATTTGACCACAAACTGTGCTTTGTACTTGTCAACTAAACCATTCACTGCAAATTTGGTTCGATAGATCCACTTACACCAAACTAGTTTTCTTCCCTTAGGAAGTGGAACAAGATCTCATTTTTTTCCAAATCAAAGAGTTGTACTCTTCCTCCATTAATGAATCCCATTGAGTAATACTTGAGGCTTCATGAAAAGACTATGGATCTAAAGTTGTGGCAATATAGGAATGTAGAATGTCCTGGTGTTATGATCAAGTCCTCCAAGTATCTAAAGAATCCTGAATAAGAGTTCCTAAAATCTCAAGTGTTTGACAAGCCTAGAGAGGCATGGAAGGGGATGAAGGAGGAGAATCCTTAGCCTCAAAATATAAAATCTGTGAAGGGGAGGGTGGAACCTCATGATCAACCCTACAAGTAGAGGAAGCTGAAGGAAAATCCTCTGAGTCACTATCATCTGAATCCATTGTGGAGGAAGGAAGATGGGAGGACAATCTAGGAGGGATTTCCATGAAATGCACACTATGCTCAATAATGACCTCATGTGTCTCAAGATACAAGAGTTGATATCCTTTGACACCATTGAGGTATCCAACAAAGATGTAGGGCTGACTCTAAGGTTCTAAAGCCCTCTACTTCTCTGAAGGAATGTGTGCCCATGTTGGGGAGCCAAAAATTCTAAAGTGCCACACAATAATTTTTCTACCACACCGGGCTTCAAAGGGAGTGATGTCCTTCAATTCAGTATGTGGAACTCTATTCTAGATGTGAGAAACATAGTTGATAGCTTCTACCCAATATTCAATTGCAACTTGGGAGTGTGTGTGGATCATGCAACCAACCATCTCTTTCAGGAGCCTATTTTTCCTCTTTGTTACACCATTCTGTTGTGGTGTGTATGTGACAGTATGTTGAAGATCAATCCCTTCAAGAGTGCAAAGTTGTTCAAAGCGACGGTTCACATATTCTCTTCCATTATCTGTATAGAGAACTTTGATGCACTTCCTAAATTATTTCTTGGCATGAGCCTTGAACTCTTGAAATATGTCAAAGACTTCTCCTTTCTACTAAAGAAAGTAGACCCATGCATATATAGAATAGTTATCATTGAATGTGATTAAATATAGAGAGTTTTTTTGAAAGACAAGGTTGGAAAGGGACCCTCCAAGTCAGTGTGAACTAGCTCAAGGACTTATGAAGCTCTCCAAGCCTTCCCTTTGTTGAACGTTTCCTCAAAATTCTCGCCCAAGGCACAACTCAAAAAAACTCCATCTAAAAAACTAATCCAAGGAAGACGTGAACCATATCCTACATGCTGAGCTACTAAAGATAGTGGTAGTTGAGATGACCAAACCACTCATGCCATAGTTTTCTCACAGAATCTAAATGGGTGAGTAAAGTAGTAGAATTTAAATTAGGTACAAAATGAGAGAAAACCTATAGCTAGGACTAATATTCAACCTTACTAACTGTAAGGATTGCATTATCTTCAAGATCTCTGATGGTGATAGAATTTGGAGTGAATTTAACCTTCCTACCATTCTGGGTGATCTAGTCAATGGAGACAAGGTTAGTTGACAGATTAGACACACAAATAGCATCCACAAATACACCAGTGCTAGCATCAATTGAACCTTTCCCGATAACATCCATTGGATAATCATCCCCAGTGAGAATTTTGGGTACAGAACAAGGCTCCAACAAAGAAAACTATTCTCTAACAAAACCCATGTGATGTGATACACCCAAGTCAAGAATCCATTGTTGAGAAGATCTGCAAAAGAAACAAGTGCAATAGCTTTCCCTTTACCTTATTTGGAAGGAGTGGAGGATTTTTGAGCAACAGAGGAAGGCATATTAATGTTGTTCTTTTATAGAAGATGCTTCATCTCATTGATCTACTTCCCATGACAAGAGTGTTTCTCATCACCAACCTTTTTGTAGTAGCTACAACTTGGTCTTTCCTTCTTCTGAGAATTCTCCTTTGATGAAGAGGAGTTGGATTCTTCTTTTGGGGTAGATGAGGATTGTGCCTAATCTTTATGTGACTTCTTCTTGGACCTCTTCTATTTCTTGTCAAATTTACTTAACTCTTTATGTCCCTTTGGCTAACCAGCCAATAAAGCCTAAGACTATGACTTTAGGAGAACCATGGAAAGTAGCTTTCCTTTTTCATGCATTAACATCTTAGAAAAGGATGCAAATGATGGCATAGTGTATGTGGCACCCATAATCAACCTATGAGTATGAAATCTAGAAACAAAATTTTCATATTCATGACCAAGTTTGTTCAGTGTATTAAATGCAAGCCAAGGGTACTTGTGGTACCTATGCGTAGGTTGTGTATGTGAAGTATGAGGCCCAAGTCAAGGGTACCCATAAAAAACTATGAATAAAAAACTACAATAAAAAACTACGAATTTAAATTTTTTTGTTTGATTTTTTCAAGTCATAGAAAAATAAAAAAATGTTTTTATTGAAATATAGCACAACACTATTCATGGGGGTCATATGGCTCCCTAAACAAAAAAAATCACCCCTCCTAGTAACTTTGTCCTAAATTGATGATGGATCTAAAATGATGGCTCCTGGCAACAAACCTCCCACTTTAAACACTTGCAAATCTGGCCTCTAGTGTTCAACTAGGACAAAACAAAAGATAAATCTAACTATCTCAGATGCTCTAGACTCAATGGTGAGCTCATAGTACTCCAGGAAGCTCTAAATAAACCTACAACTGGCAAGTCAAAATAAGAACCCCCCAGAAATTGATATTTCTTCCACACTTTTATGTTTCTCTAGATCATCTAAAGATGCAAGAGAAGAGCATACTGATGAGCTTCCAAAATAGCAACTCTACACTCCCAAATTTCCTAAAAGGTTAACCCACAACTCACAACCCCACTGATACCATGTAATATTTGGCCATAAATCCACCCAAGAATGCAAATGAGTGAAAGGAAAGAAAAACTAGAAAATTAGAATGATAGAATAAACTATATTCTATTCAATAGGAAATGCAAAACATACAATGAGATGAGAAGCTCATAAGAGATTAAGAGGTGAGTATATATAGGATATACCATTGAAGAGACTAAAAACACAACTAATATGGGATAAAGTGAAAATTTCCCTTAGTAAACTTAACCTAGTGTGAAAAGGACCTAAGTGAAGAAATAGCTAGAAAATGAACTAGTTACATAAAGTACTATATTCACACTAATAGTTTTCTCCCCCTATTTGAACCTCTTAATCTCCACCATTTTTAGAAAAAAAAATAGTAGTTTAGAAACTAGATTCTGAGCATTATGAATCTTGTTCTAGTCACATCTTCAAATTTTGAGCATGGCTATCTTCAATTTCTCATCTAGCTTTGACTGATTTTAGAAAAAAAGTGGTCACTTTTGACCCCCTTTTGATCCCCCATTTCCTTGCACATACCCATTGGTATGATGCAAATTTTCTAGATATTTATGAAGAGCTAAACTTAGATTGTAGATTTATGAACAAAATTAGATAAATGAGGGTGAAGTATTGAGAATCAAGTCATCTTCTTGCAAAATGGTGTGTAGTAATGCTATTGTTTGGAACATTTTGAGGACGAGTGGCCTCACTTCCTTCCTCGAAGCCATAAATGGGCATGATCTCGTGTTGTCACATGAGTTTTCCATGTCATGGAAGAGAAGTACTATATATGTGTAGGAGATTTCAATTAGGGTGTCAAAGGAGCTCATAGACATGGCAACCAATCTTAGTATAGAGGGCATGAAGTATCAAAAAATAATTGAGTTGAGACCACCAGTTTATGGACACCTTCCTCAAATAGGGTGAGCATGTCTGTAGATTCTAGAATGGATTTAAGCATGAGGACCTAGTAGGGCACTAAAAATATGTGGCAGAGGTTCTAATGTAGTGTTTCACCTTGGAAGGTAGGTATAAGTGCATTTATTCATACCATTTCCCCGTGCTAAACCATCTTCAACATAACATAAAGATGAGCTTTCCATTTTTCTTGTTCATTTTCTTAGAAATATTAATGTTGAATGTTCTTCTTAGGAAGGCATAATTACCCCACCATCAGGGGATCATATATTATATCTATTAGCTTGAACAAGCATAAATCCCCAATCCCCTATTCCTTCCCATAATCTACAATCCCTCATAGTTCCCTCCCAAAGTGGTGAAGGACACACCCACTAATCAAGGCACCTCTCCTATTCCTAAGGAGAGACCCATAGATAATCAACCAACCCCACACCCTGCAACTATTATGTTAGATAAGCCTATTCACACCTTGGTTGTGAAAATCTTTGTGCCTTCTTCCAATACCCAGATGACTTCCACCCTAGTCTCTACCCAAACTATTCCTATAGACCACAAGTCAATTACAAAAGGGAAGGTTATTGGGGAAGAGGGCCCCTCTACCCCTAACCCCTCACTTAGCCCAAAACCCCCTAGTAAGATCACTAAATCCAAACACACTAAGTATAGGATAAAAAAGGATCGGCCAACTCCCAAACTGTTGGCAAGAGATTCTACTCTAATGAATGTTGAATGTTTTCATTGATGGCAACAAGGCAAAGGGATTCTACCGGCATGGCAAAGAGACTTTACTCCAGAAGAATAAATGACTAAGTATGGGTAGTATACATTATACAAAGTAAGTGACAATGTTTAAGATGGTATGCCTCCACAGTTAAAGAAATTTGTATGTAGTTTAGGTAGGTTGCTCATAGATACCTAGTGATCACATGTTCCAATTTTCAAGTCCTGACTTCCTTCAAAAGTCATATGGTGAAATATCTAAGTCTGGGTGAACAAAGTTAAGTCAGGAACAATGCATAGTACCAAAGTAAAAGGGTCTGCATTCCTCTTCTGTGGCATATTTTGTTTTGTGGTTCTAAGGCAGCAAAGATACATACCATGACTACCTAAATCCAGAGTTATAGCTTCTGAAGCTCAACATATCACATTCTACAAGTTCTCCATTATCAGCGTCCAGTTTGACAGTATTTCACTATGACAGAGCAATAGTTCCAAGATCTACATTTTGCTATAAAGGACTATTATGTCCTACAGTTCTGAAGGTATGGTAAGAGGTCAATGATGAATGTTGGATATGATTTTTAGAGTCTCATATGGTCCACAGTGGAAGTTATGATGTGATAGTTGAATTGGTCAAGTGGATACTTAAGGGATAAGTTGACAAGTATGTTAGATCTATATGCGGAAAAGATATATTGTTTGAACAATCAAGCTAAGTGATGGAATGATTAGTCCTAACCTATATGAAGACTTTTGTATGTTTCTTTGGGTCCGCATTTCTGTTTGTGCACAAGATCAAGCCGACAAGGTACAACACTTGCATACACGTTTCTTGTCTTGCTTGTCGACCTGATTGTGAGATAATTCATGTTGTGGATATATATACTTGGTTTATTTCAGTATTAGAGGTGTGGAGTGATGTGAATAATGTGTGAATTCAATGTGTGTGTGATCTAAGGTAGTATTGTGATCAGAAAAGAGCAACAAGGGTAGAAGAATAAAGTATATGTGAAGCAGAGCAGAAAGAGTAGAACAGACACAATGAAGATTTTTGAATCTGTATGTTGAGCCATCAATGGAACTACAATTCAGCATTAGGTAGATGCATTTAGAGTAGTCATCTCTTGGCAGTGATCCAATCTTTCTTCTATCTTCTCTTCTATTTTCTCGACAGTGATCCTAGTGTAGTGAGCACTTCTTTGGACAGTGAGCCCTAAGGCAGTGAGCCTTCATGTAATAAGATATTGCTATCATAATCTATTGTGAGCTAACACTCACCATGGTTTTTCCCTTTCTAGGTTTTCCACATAAAAATCTTGATGTCCATGTGTTATGTCTTTATGGTTGTTGTTCTCATGTTTATTCTTCTTCCATGTTATTAATTTTGGAAATTAGATTAATGAACATGCTAAGAAGTGGTTTTGCAGAATACTGGTTCACCCCCCCTCTTAGTATTCCTTGTATTCAACAATTGCTATTAGAGAAAGGTTCCTTGGAAGAAGTTTAATAGCTTAAGGAAGATCTGGGAAAGAGTACTCATGGCAGCTAGAAGGTATCCTACTCCAAGCAGTGTCACAATTGATCAAGAATTAAAAACAGCCCTTGAAGATCTTGATAAGTATGAAGCTGATATCCAAGATTTGAAGGAAAATGTCAGAGAAGAAGATGAATACATCCTAAAGCTAAGAGACCAAGTTAATAGATCAAAAGAAAAGAATAGAGAGCTAAGTGAATAGTTGATTGAAGCAAATGAAACCCTAAATAATTTATTCAGATTGGTTGAAGAGAGAAAAAGCTGAGGAACATTTGAATCAAATGTTAAAAGATAAGTCTGAGGAATGTGAAAAATTGGGAAAAGATGTGTTACTTCTGAAATATGATCTAGAAGCAGCTAATAGCTATGAAGAAAAATTCAAAATAAGCTTTGCAAAGCTTGAGGAGTTGATTGAAAGTCATAAGAGTTCAGATAACAAGAAAGTCTTGGGATTTGAAAAAGGAGAAAGTTCTAAATTAGGTCAAGAAAGCATTAAGATGAAGAAAAACAAAGGCAACTAGTTCTAGAATCATAAGAAGAAGACATCGAAGACCTTCAGTCAGAAATCCAAACCATCTTTCAATGGCTATTGTTTTAATTGCAATAAGTTTGGTCACAAGGCTACTCAGTGTAGGAGTAGAATAAATCAGAATGTTCCATCATTCTCTAGTCAATGTTTCAATTGCAAGAAAATTGGTCATAGATCAAATGAATGCAGAAGTATGGTTAGGAATGGTTTTAACTATGCAAGGATTACTCAATCCTTCAATGGAAAGTGCTTTGCATGCAATAGATTTGGACATGGCTAACCAATGTAGATCAAGAATGAATTCAATCAATAGAAGGAATCAAGGACAGAGGAATGTGGTATGCTACAATTGCAATAAGTTTGGACATGTTGCAAGATTCTATAAAAGCAAGAATGAGAAAAGAAACTTTCCTACAGAGAAGAGGAAAATAGAGCAAAAAGAAGAGAAAGGAAAGTGCAAGGTTAATCCAGTGGAAATCAAGAAGGAAATGAGCAAGGTCTGGATCAAGAAGGATGTTAATGAGGTAAGGGATGGATTTGCACTAGCCTCTGGTGCAGATACTTCCTCTAGGAAGTAAATTGGGAGCTCTAGCTTAGGGGGATTTGTATTAAAAATCCTAATCTCCTAGCCAAAAAGTAAGTGCTGGGATCTGACACAAAGTTATGATGTGAAGAATTATATGACAAATCTTTTGAAAGTATTTTTGGAAGAAAAGGATCAAATGTGGAACAGTGTGGAGCAATCCAAATCGACTCTACTTAACAAAGAAGTGTTTGACAACTTTTTGAAAGATTGCATTTATGGCGATTAGGTCAAGGCAAATAAAGGATTAAAAAGGAGTTCATTCAATAAACAATTCACTTTATATTCAAGCTATCAAGTTGAAAAAGAACGCTAAGTGACATCAAAGATTTCCAAAGATTCAAAATAGCTCAAAGTGATTTCACCAGAAGGAAACCCTAATTTGGTAAAAGAGGTATTTACGGCTTGAAAACCCTACTATGAAGTTTGAAATATTCTGGGAAAATGTTTACTCCTCAAGTAATCGAGATAACTGAAAAGTCACACCCCAAGATCAAGAAACATTTCTTCAAATCACTGGAAAATGATCTTATAGGGGCATTCTTAATTACTCCACATGGAGTTATGTATTTGGAAGATGTTAGGGCATATACTCATACCAATCTAGAAGAATATGATCACATGAATTTAGGAAAACTGTACTTAGATGAACTGACTACTATTGATATTGTGTTGAAAGATGAATATAAAGTTCTGAGAGAAAAGAAAATAGACACCTGGTTGGATTTTCCTGTGATCCTGAATGATACATGGGTTAAGTTTATTATAAGCAGGATTCATGATGAGTTTCTATGGCTTGATGAACCATATATGATAACTAAAGAAGCTATCAAAGTTGTAACTGGTATGAGTTCCTTCGACAGGGTTCCAGGTGTAAAGAAAATAAAGAACAATGTGGTAATGCAGCTAACAGGAGCTAAATTTGAGAAGAAAGCCCTCACCATAAATGATATTAAGGATCTGGCCATCAATTTTGCATCAATGATCATTGGTTACATAATATAATTTTCCAACAGGGAAAATTTTGTGTCTACATCAGCTATATACACAGCATATGACATGATCAAAAACAATATAAATTATGACCTATGTGAATTGCTCCAGAATGAACTAATGGAGAACTTGAAAAGAACAAAAGAAACCAATCATCCCTTCAAATATGGAACATTGATCACTTGTCTACTCTTCTATTTCCTAAGAGAGCTACCCAGCTTGGGAAACATTGTCTGGCTCGATCACACACCAATAGCCACTCAAATAAGAAATCACTTGCAGAGTTTGGGAAATACATACAAGCAGAATGAAATCTTATGGGGATACTTCAAGAACTTTCAAAGGAAAATGATATGTAGAGTCCAGATACCTAAAAATGTAGTGATGAAGTATAAAAAGGACATTGTATTTATGGTAGACAAAGACAAATGCTTCATGGAAGCTATGGAACCAAGAATTGTATGGGTCCCTGCATTAGGGTATGAAGCTTCAAAAGATGTTTTGACTAAATTAGTTGATGTACTACTGAGAATTCTAAAAGATCTCAAAGAAGATAGATTTAGGACATTCATAGAATTATCCTCCAGAATGTCTATGGAACATGAGAAATTAGAGAAAATATTAGATGAACAAATAAGTGAAGAAAAAACCAAAGAAGAAGGATCAAAGTCCATAGGTGCTTCGATAGAATGGACATCAAATACTCTAGAAAGGAAAGATGAGAGATCTGAAATATAAAAACCTGCATCTAGCCCCACAAAAAGAACAAGGACCTCATCCATTGCAAGAGCCACAACTGAAGTAGAGAAAGAAAAACCAGCAGAAGAGAGGAAAAGAAAGAAAGTTGCACTTAGTGAAGAACAAGTCGCAAGAGACACTGTTGCAAATCAAGTTCCGATTGACTATGCTAGAAATGTTTTGGAAAAGCAACAAAGAACACAGATCTTAGATTTACCCAAGTTTCTACAAGGACCAATAAATCTAGATTCTATGTCTCCTGTGTAGAAATTCAAATTGGTATCAATTGTGCAAGCTAAGGCTCAGGAAGAAATGTTTAAAACACATACAAGAAAATGAACTTATTAATGAAGCATCTGGTATTCTAGAGAAGATGATGCCCTCATACCAGAAAGATACATCAGTGTCATCAACTGATCATCTCAAAGGTCTAATAAATTCTATAAGTACTCATTTTGAATCCTTTGAAAAGTCTATTGACATTAAGGTTAGAAAGGAATTTGAAGATAAAATATTAGCAGAGTTAAAAACCAAGTTAGACAGTAACAAAATCTTGTTAGAAAGTAGCATCAAGAATATGGAGAATGCAATCAAGGAAGCAAGTGATATATACAAATTTTATTTTTCATGGCCTGAGACCACTAAGGAAATAGAAGATAAGGTCAAAAGCATGGAGCTTCAACTACAAATATTTCCAAGACCTTTGATCCAGTAGTTGACTCTATTAGCAACATGGAAATACAAGTTGTAAGTACTCAAAACAACATAAGTAGTCTGCTCAGTAGACAGGAAGAAACGAAAAACATAATGTGCCAGGTAAGAGGGAGGATAAGCCCTATAATTGAGTTCATGACAAGTCTAGCTACAGAAGCCTTAAAGGTTCAGAAAATAACTAATATACCTACTAGTGTATAGAAGGCAGAAGATCTGGTAATCCAAGTAAATGAGAACATCCAAATTTTGAATAGTACTAAGGATAGGTTGGTTGGAGAGTTAACACAACTAAAGATTGTGTACAATGATATCCTTTCACATGCAACTAACTAATTGACAAATTGTACCTATACATATGCAGAAGAATTTGACAATCTTGAAGCTTTGATTCAATACACCTTTGCCATTGATGTAAAAGGGGGAGAAGAGAACCAGTGAAAAATGGGCAAACACCTAAGGAGGAGAAGAAAAACAAAGTGTATATAGTAAGGGGGAGCAGATAGCATTTTTCACTAAGTGTTACCATCAATACCAAAGGGGGAGATTTTTGGCAAGAGACACTACTCTGATGAATGCTGAATGTTGTCATTGATGGCAACAAGGCAAAGGGATTCCACCGGCATGGAAAAGAGACTTTACTCCAGAAGAATAAATGACTAAGTATGGGTAGTATACATTATACAAAGTGAGTGACAGTGTTTGAGATGGTATGCCTCCACAATTAAAGACATTTATATGTAGTTTAGGTATGTTGCTCATAGATACCTAGTGATCACATGTTCCAGTGTTCAAGTCCTGACTTCCTCCGGAAGTCATATGGTGAAATATCTAAGTCTGGGTGAACAGGAGTTAAGTCAGGAACAGTGCACAGTAACAAAGTAAAAGGGTTTACATTCCTTCACTATGGTATATTTTGTCTTGTGGTTCTAAGGTAGAAAAGATACATACCATGACTACCTAAATCTAGAGTTATAGCTTTTGAAGCTAAACAGATCACATTCTACAAGTTCTCTAGTAACAGTTCCAAGATCTGCATTTTTCTATAAAGGACTACTATGTCCTATGGTTCTAAAGGTATGTTAAGAGGTCAATGATGAATGTTAGATATGATTTTTAGAGTCTTATATGGTCCACAGTGGAAGTTATGATGTGACAATTGAATTGGTCAAGTGGATACTTAAGGGATAAGCCGACAAGTATGTTAGATCTATATGTGGAAAAGATATATTGTTTGAACAATCAATCTAAGTGATGGAATGATTGGTCCTGGCCTATATGAAGACTTTTGTATGTTTATTTGGGTCCGCATTCTTATTTGTGCACAAGATCAAGCCGACAAGGTATAACACTTGCATACACATTTCTTGTCTTGCTTGCTAACCTGATTATGAGATAATTCATGTTGCGAATATATATACTTAGTAGATTTTGGTATTGGAGGTGTGGAGCAATGTGAATAATGTGTGAATTCAATGTGTGTGTGATCTAAGGTAGTATTGTGATCAGAAAAGGGCAACAAGGGCAGAAGAATAAAGTATATGTGAAGCATAGCAGAAAGAGCAGAGGAAACACAATGAAGACTTTTGAATCTGTATACTGAGCCATCAATGGAATAACAATTCAACATTAGGTAGATGCATTTAGAGCAGTCATCTCTTAGTAGTGAGCCAATCTTTCTTCTAGATTGTCTTATGTTTTCTTGGCAGTGAGCCTAGTGCAGTGAGCACTTCTTTGGATAGTGAGTCCTTGGGCAGTGAGCCCTAAGCAATGACCCTTCATGTAATTCAGTATTTCTATCATAATATATTGTGAGCTAACACTCACCATGGATTTTCCCTTTTTGGGTTTTTCACATAAAAATCCTAGTGTCCATGTGTTATGTCTTTATGGTTGTTGTTCTCATGTTTATTCTGCTTCCATGTTATTAATTTTAGAAATTGGATTAATGAACATGCTAAGAAGTGGTTTTGTGGAATACTAATTCACCCCCCCCTCTTTGGATTCCTTGTATTCAACACAAACCCTCTTCCAAATAGGATAAAGTATCAAATGCTCCCAAGTCCCCACCTAGTCCTCATGTTGATTTGCATGTGGAGGAATGTCAAAACTACAAAAGTTTGAGGGAAAGTGGTGTAGGGTCACCTAATCCACCGTGGCCTCCTTAAGGCATTTAATTGTTTTATGTTCTTTTTACTGTTTCCAATAAGGTCCTAAGCTAACCATCCATGTAATAAGGTCTGTTTGACCAATGCATGTGCAGACTAGTTGTATTTAGGTTTATGTTGTAAGCCCCATGGGACACTTGGCAAATTTGCATTTAAGAGGTTGTTAGATCAGTTGGAGGTTGTTAGATCTCCTAGCCGCTTGGAGACAATTCTATACTACTAAGGGTAAGTAGATAAATACCCTAGGTCAGATCGATTGTGGAGAGATTATCATATTGTAGAGAAATCAGTTGTGCAATTAAAAAATAGAGTATCTGTGGATTCGCATTTCTAAAAGCATAATTAACGAATCTTGTTTATTTATCTATGTAATTTGATCTCATTTGGGTTTCCTTCTGTATAATTCATTTTTCTTGTTTTGGGATCGAGATGGATTTTTCAATCCATTCCACTAGTTGATTCTTCGAATCAGTGGAATGGTTGTACAGTTGTTTTGGTTTTCTATTTGTTCATGTTCATGCTTGTAGGATCGGGAACAGAATGCTTTGACAGATCCTAACGCCATCACGTGTTAGGTTGAAAGAGTTTGAAATCTGTGTGGTTGATTGAGAATCAGATCTGAGAAGTTTAGGGTTTTGCAGAAATTCAAACTAAGATTTGAGTAAGTTTCCTGAAGATGCATTTTGTGTATATACCACAATTGTATGTTGGATATACATTTTTTTGTGTATATCGCTATTATTTGTTGAG
Source organism: Cunninghamia lanceolata (assembly GCA_027924645.1). Taxonomy (NCBI): domain Eukaryota; kingdom Viridiplantae; phylum Streptophyta; class Pinopsida; order Cupressales; family Cupressaceae; genus Cunninghamia; species Cunninghamia lanceolata. The sequence goes on from BSBN01000516.1 coordinate 3,970,191, forward strand.
GTTTGCATGTCGCAGAACATATCAGGTTCATTGATGCGTTGTATGTCAAGATTGTAATCATACATTGCAAATATACATTCTATACGTATATCGTTATTGTATGTCGGGTTCATTTTCTGTGTATCCCGTAGTGCATGTTTTGTGAGTATCTCACAGTTGGTTATCACTGTTGTATGTGGCAGATGTACATTGTAAATGTACAAGTATATCGGCATACAAAGGAGAGAGAAATCTAAGCTGCAATAGACAAACATTATTACCGACAGTATATTTTGCTCTAACATGAATAGTTGAACTATTTGCGGTAAGCACATGCAGGAAGCTAACTGAAATGTTCATCTGTAACAATGCGCGCTATCATATTTATATATTGAAACCAGAGATTACAAAGCATAGCTGTATACTTTCAGCTTGTTATTGACATTACTGGACTTACAGACATCAAACTTTTATTACAAGACTGACTAGAACTTAAGACTTCAGACACAAGACTTGACTAATCTTCCTTGAGAACTCTCCCTGCCTATGAACCGTTGTTGAATGCAGGCGGCCCTGGTCCCTTTTATAGATAGACGGAGGGCAAATCTTTTAACCCCTACAACATAATTCATTTCAGATCCGTCCACAAGAAGATGACACGAAGCAAACCTTATCCGTAGAGCATCCCAAAAGGTGGGACCCAATTGCTCGTGAACAAGATAAGGAAGAACCGACCGACAAAGACGGGACATTCCTTTTACAACCAAGAGGAATAACTTGGCCTTTCGGTGAGGTGGAAAGGTAACCCCTTTAGAACGTGGTAGGGTCCACGTCTTATCTTTAGTCACGCGGAGATAAGATTCCACGATAAGTGACATGCCCACTTATTAGCCTTCTAGGACCCAGTACTATTGGAGTCATCATCATCTTGTCGACCCCATGCGCATGCACCACAAAAAGCTTTGCCGGGATGATGACATGTCTGTCTTGGAGGTGGTGGAGGTACCCGCGGGTCATCCTCTGAATGGTCTTCACAGTTGTAACAGGTTTGAGTTGAGGCATGTGGGACACAGCCTGTCATTAACTGAGGTGTTCCTTCTTTCCATATGATACTCATAACTTTGAGTTTGTATGGACCGTAGATACCATGAGTCATAGAGAGAGGCGTAGCCTCATTCATCCTGTAGGTTTTTACATGTATCCAAATTGGGACTTGGTGAGCATAAAAATATCTTAATCTATTTTTTAGGGTCCAATGCTCAAAAACCGACTCGGGGCCACATGGTCCATAATGTTGAGCCAGATATCTGTTTAATACAGTATCCTCTACTGAATTAAAGGTAAGGCGGAAAATACAACCTGTGTAAGCTGTTGTATTCCCAAAGTTGAGATTCTCCGCTGGAGGATAAGGTCCTGCAAACATATCTCGAATGAGATCTTTACCTTCCTCGAAATTCAGCCACTCTTCAGGTTTCCCGATTGAAGGATTATTGAATTGAAGTGGTAGACTAAAATCCCCACACCAGTTCGTAAGAACATGACCAATGTCTGGATCAACTGGTTCCGCTTCTGCACTGAAATGGAAGAAGGGGGTTTCAGACCACAAACCTAGAGAAGTCAATAGCATCTTGGCCTTCAACATCTTGAAACGATCATATAGAAAATCGTTTGCCATTCTGAAATTGTGTAGTTCCCTTCGAGGGAAGGGATTGGTACTCCACTCAGTTCTACTGAGTTCATGCCATCTATGTTCTCGAATCCTAATCTGCATGACTCGGATTCTTCCTTTTACTTGTCTGACCTTCTTTGAATCTGGTTCTTCTTTCTGTTCTGGTTCTTGATGACCTTCTCGAGATACAAAGTCAGCTACAATGTTTTCAGCTCCTGGAATATGAAGACAGTCAAACTCATAAGTACACAGAAGCTGTGCCCATCTTAACAATCTTCCTCTAACTACCTTATTGCGTGACTCCTTCTTGAAGAAACCACGAAGGTTCTGCAAGTCACTTTTTAATAAAAATCTCTTGTCAGCAATAAACATTTGAAAAGCCTGAAAGGTGTTCACTACTGCAAGGATTTCCTTATGTGTACTATGGTAGTCCTTTTCTGATCCTCTGAAACTACCAGAGACAGTTCTGACAATTTTGCCTTTATCTTTTGGATTAAACTGCTCCGTAGCTTGTTCTCTAAGAACTCCAGCCCATGCTAATTCACTAGCATCAGTTTCTACTATTTTATAACCAGGGCCTGGAAGCTTTAACTGAGGAAGTTTAGCACATTTGTCCTTAATATTTTGGATGAGTCTATCATGATAAGGACTCCATGGGGGTGGTTTCTTACCTAAAAGCTTATTAAGCTCAAGGCGATCTTCAGCTAACTTGTAGTAAAAACCAGATATGTAATTGACCAACCCTAGAAAACGCTGCAATTCTTTTACAGTGGAAATAGGCAAATTGCGAATACGGGTCAAAATATGTTCCTGAACCTCCATCTCCCCCCCTTGAAGAAGCTTGATCCCGATAAAAACCAACTCGGGAACAGCAATAACAGATTTACTGGGATTGACAGCAAGACCATTGTGCTGACAAACGGAGAGGAAAGTTTTGAGGTGATCAAGATGAGAATCCATATTTTGGCTTAAAATCAGAATATCATCTATATAGGGTTGAATAAACTTGGAAAAAGGGCTGAAGATGATATCCATTTTTTGTTGGAAAATAGAAGGTGCAGTCTTAATGCCAAAGGGAAGGACAGTCCACTCATACAAACCTTGTGGAACAGAAAAGGCTGTTTTGTAATAATCAGTGGATTTTAAACCTATCTGCCAGTATCCTTTGGTTAAATCAAATTTTGAATAAACATGACTGCCCTGAATTGCCTGCCAAATATGATCTTTACTAGGGATAGGATGTTTATGATCTATCAGACAATCATTCAGTGGTTTATAATTTACCACTAGTCTCTTTTCAGGTAACTCTCTACCTTGTTCATCTACCTTTGGGACATACATTGCATGACAAGAAAATGGAGAGTCTGAGACCTGAATCAATCCTAAGGCTTCTAGTTCCTTAACTTCTTTTGCACAAATTTCTACTTCAGATGAACTCATTAAGAAATAATTTGCTTTACCACGGGGAAGAATTTCCTTACCGTCCACATCACGTTTCAATGGTAGATTACAAGTTAAGGATCGTTGAAACTTTTTTAGATCCTTTGTCATGACGGTCGTGGCAAAAAGCTCCTTGATTTGTTGAATCTCCGTTGTGCGTTCCTGGAACTGTTTGTGAAGCCAAACCTGGTTTACAGGTTTCTTTCTTTTTTCATCCGGCTCAATCCTGGAAAAGGAGGTAGGATGATGGATCCTGGGTAACTGGTACAAGCCTTTGAATGTCAAGAAATCTTGATCTACAATGAAAGGCTGCCATTCTGTCAAAGTATTGCTTCCTATAACACCATCATAGTCTTCAACCTCATAATGAACAAAAAGTGTCTGCTGAGGTTTTTCTTCAAATCCTAATTGAATAGGAGCAACACAGAATAATCTACTGAAAGATTTTTCATTATTCCCGAAGGTAATATCTGTTTTACCTTCTCTCCATGCATCCTCTGGGAATGCATTCTTTCTAGCAATATTAAGATCCGCACCAGTATCAATTAGAAAGGAATTCTTGAAGCTCCAAGTCCAGGGAGTATGGCCCGGAGACTATGGCGACGACATCGCCTCGAGTTTCTTGATAAGGTGCTGAAACAAGCACAAGATGAAGTAGAGATTCTCATGACTGAGGATCTAGAAGAAATAAATGTGGAAGAGTCCCAGCGCGAGTTGCAGCATTTCATCAACAAGTACAACCAGTCAACTGCTGCACCTCTTCCTCAAGAACAAGCAGAGGTGATCAAGATGAGAATCCATATTTTGGCTGAAAATCAGAATATCATCTATATAGGGTTGAATAAACTTGGAAAAAGGTCTGAAGATGATATCCATTTTTTGTTGGAAAATAGAAGGTGCAGTCTTAATGCCAAAGGGAAGGACAGTCCACTCATACAAACCTTGTGGAACAGAAAAGGTTGTTTTGTAATAATTAGTGGATTTTAAACCTATCTGCCAGTATCCTTTGGTTAAATCAAATTTTGAATAAACATGACTGCCCTGAATTGCCTGCCAAATATGATCTTTACTAGGGATAGGATGTTTATGATCTATCAGACAATCATTCAGTGGTTTATAATTTACCACTAGTCTCTTTTCAGGTAACTCTCTACCTTGTTCATCTACCTTTGGGACATACATTGCATGACAAGAAAATGGAGAGTCTGAGACCTGAATCAATCCTAAGGCTTCTAGTTCCTTAACTTCTTTTGCACAAATTTCTACTTCAGATGAACTCATTAAGAAATAATTTGCTTTACCACGGGGAAGAATTTCCTTACCGTCCACATCACGTTTCAATGGTAGATTACAAGTTAAGGATTGTTGAAACTTTTTTAGATCCTTTGTCATGACGGTCGTGGCAAAAAGCTCCTTGATTTGTTGAATCTCCGTTGTGCGTTCCTGGAACTGTTTGTGAAGCCAAACCTGGTTTACAGGTTTCTTTCTTTTTTCATCCGGCTCAATCCTGGAAAAGGAGGTAGGATGATGGATCCTGGGTAACTGGTACAAGCCTTTGAATGTCAAGAAATCTTGATCTACAATGAAAGGCTGCCATTCTGTCAAAGTATTGCTTCCTATAACACCATCATAGTCTTCAACCTCATAATGAACAAAAAGTGTCTGCTGAGGTTTTTCTTCAAATCCTAATTGAATAGGAGCAACACAGAATAATCTACTGAAAGATTTTTCATTATTCCCGAAGGTAATATCTGTTTTACCTTCTCTCCATGCATCCTCTAGGAATGCATTCTTTCTAGCAATATTAAGATCCGCACCAGTATCAATTAGAAAGGAAAGCGGGTATGCTTGTATACCTGGAAATTTTATTAACAGCACGGCTCCTGGGCAGTGTGTAGTAGCTTTGGAGGCGCGGAGATACGCCTTCTTTTCTTGCATTCCGCCATACTTTCCTTTGCTGCTTTGGCCTCTTTGCATTGGTGGATCATCTTGAACAGGGATGACTTCCCGAATGGGACTCCCTTCAAAAGCTTCGGTCTCCAAATATTGCATTGGATCCTCGCTTTGCTCTTGCTTGATCTGCAGACAAGTCTGAACTTCTCTGACTTGATAACCTTTCTCAGAACACATCAATAGTCCTTCTGAGATGGTTGCTTGTTCTTGAGGAAGAGGTGCAGCAGTTGACTGGTTGTACTTGTTGATGAAATGCTGCAACTCGCACTGGGACTCTTCCACATTTATTTCTTCTAGATCCTCAGTCATGAGAATCTCTACTTCATCTTGTGCTTGTTTCAGCACCTTATCAAGAAACTCGAGGCGATGTCGTCGCCATAGTCTCCGGGCCATACTCCCTGGACTTAGAGCTTCAAGAATTCCTTTCTGTTCAATTGGCGTTGTAGCAGTGACAACTGAATCGGTTTGACTAGCTTCTCTGAGAGTGGCCACTGAACTTCTTGGTTGGTTATACCATGGGGATGGTCGATAACCAGGACTTTGTGGCTTTTGTGGCCTGGGAGGTCTTATTGGAATAAAACCTCTTCCTCTTGTTTGATAGGGCCGAGCCGATTGATAGAAGTAATGATCTTCTTCATCTTCTTCTTCCATAGTGATTTCGGGCATAGCTGGCCTTTGAGGAATAAAAGCTGGTTCCTTGGGCTTCATTAGATTGTACTTCTTTGCTTTGAGATCCGTGAGCCGGGCTTTCAATTTCTTCCAAGTCTCTGGACCCATGTCCATGACTTTCAGCCTCTGCTCGATATTTAGGATCTCTCCAATGACTTGATCTAGTTCCGAAGCGGAACCTTTCATCATTCTAATAGAACCCTTCATCTTTCTATAATAGAAAGACAATTCTGAATCTTCTGAGTCTTCTGAAACGCCTTCTGATTCTGATTCAACTTCAGGCTGAGATTTCATCAACTTGACTTGCGCCTGATCTTCTCGGGAAGAGAAGTATTCTTCTTCAGATTCTGAATCCTCTGGACTTGAAATCACAATGTCTTCAGAATCGGATGGGTAGTCATATATATAATCATATTCATCTGCCATGACACCGACACTTTTAGCTGCACGAACCTTAGCTTTACCTTTTTTCTTATCTTTCTTCAGACACTTGTTAGCTAGGTGGTCACCTTTACAGATGTAACAGACTGGCTTGCGCCTATAGGAATCTTTCCTTCTTTTATCTTTCTTACGAAAGTATCCCTTTTTTCTCGGCGTTCGGCGGTCCTTATCTTTTCTTTTGTCAGTTTTCTTTTTATACTTTTTCTTGTATGGCTTGCAATCAACACAGTCATCATTACCTTTTTCCAACTGGTAGCATACGGCTGCAGATAAGATCGGTTGTATCTTCTTTTTCTCTTTCCGATCTCTGGCCTCATTGCATATGTCAGTGTTGATCTGTTCAAGAAACTGGACAATTTGCGGAAAGGTTAATTCCTTCATATCAGCTTTATCATGAAGTAAATTTTCTAAAACCTTCCGGTGATAATAAGTGCCAATGGGACCACTGAAACTTTTGAGAAAAGTAGTATACATGAATTCATGATCTTGTTCCTTGCCTGAGAAGTAAAAATGTTCATATTGTTTTTTACAATATTCCTTAAAATTTCTCAGATCTTTACATTTCCCTTTCATGAATTTCTGGTAAGAAAGCTGTTCCATTACATCACGCTTTCCTACAAACATTCTTGCTAGTTGAGCACAGACTTGATCTGTGCCACTATCAAGTAGAGTTTCAATAAACTCATTATCTAACCTATCCCAAACCACCCTGGCCATTCCGGTCATAGAATTCAATGCTTGTTTAATTACTTCTTTTTCATCAGCATTGGGGTTGGTTGAGATATAATTGGTGATCCATGCTCTCATTGCATCGACACCTCTGGCATTTTCTATTTCTTCAAATTTGTCAAAATTCACCATGGGAGGAGTGTCAGCTTTGAAAGTCTAAATGTTTTTGAATGGATCACTTCCTGGTAATGGATATGTACCATTCCCCCGGGCCATCAACACAGTTCCCGATGTAGGCATTTGAGACTCCGGATTAGGAGGAGGTGTAGCCGATACAGGAGGGGGCTGTGTGGGTAAAACTTGACCGCTAGCAGCATCATAACGTAGTGGTTCATGGGAAGTAGGGACATGAACTTTTAACTGTTTACCACCACTGTACTGGGCTGCTAGGTAGGTACTTGCACTAGAGGGAAAACTTTTAAATGGTGGAGGTTTATGAGTTTGACTCCTAATCTTATTCAGTGAAAGATGGAGATTATTAGCCTCTGAGGCAATTGCCTGGCGAGTCTCCTGAGACTCTTCCTTTAGATTATCAGCAAACTTTAGCTGAGCAGTAGTAAGAAAAGAAATCTCCTCAGAAATTTCTTGCAACCTTTGTCCAGTATGTCTTATCTGGACATTTGTAGTTCCCAACTGAGCATTAACTGCATCAAAATCAACCTTCATTTCTTGTTGAAATTTTAAAACTAAATCCCTTTGTCGTTCCATGGCTGCTTCTCTTTCAATCTTCCAAACCTCTACTTTAGTAGAAAAAGCTTGATAAAGAACTTTTAATTCATCTAAACCCTTTCCAACCTTATCAACCCATTCTTGGTTTAGCCGGTTTTCCAGCTTCTGTAATTCTGCAATAATGGTGTGATCGTTGGAATGAATACTCTGGAAGTGCTGTTCATGCTTGACAGCTTCTAGATCAATCCTAATTCTGTTATCTTCTTGGAGCAGCAAATTCTTTCGATGACAAAGATTTCCCCAATTTAATAAATAACTTTGAGTAGGGGCATTATTTCCTATTGGAAGAACATGAAGGGGCCAACAGGGTGCCTTGAATTTCCCTGAAGTATCTAACATGAGAAAATCATGGTAAGGTGGTATACGGCCAGGAATTGTATTTGTACCACCAGGACTATTTACTACTTGGGAATCTACTACAGAAATTGGAGCATCAGGAAGGGCAACTTCATAATCAGAAAACATTTCTCTTGTAGTCATCATTCTAATTTTGGCATCTCTAGGTGGGAAGACAAATGAACAATCTTCACACTGATATAACCCATTTTGCAATATAGAATATTTGGAATGACTGCAACTGGATTTTAAATGCCTATTCTGAAAGGATGGTTGACCTGATACTGATGGTATTCGAAACAAATTTTCAAACCCTTGAGAGGGTTGCAACTTCATACTTGAAGTTTTTGGTAACACAGATGGACCAGGTTCATTATAATTAAAGGGGACTTCAGAAATTAATTCTTTAGATTTCATAGAACTAGCAGGAATACTGGAAGTCCTATTGGGTGGTCTGGCTGACCTCATATCCGATGTTCCAAATTTAATGACTGCCTGATCATCTATCTCTTCAAGGGAAAGACCTTGAAGTTGTGGATTTCTTTGAACTTCCCTTTCACCGATACTATCTTGTTCCCACAATTCAGTAACCCATTCTTCTGGCATCATGATATCTTTATGCCTGACAACTTTAGGAGCTGTTAACTTGGCGGTATTACTTGAAGAACTCCAGACAGTTGAGAGACCTTCTAATCCTCTTTCATTAGGATTTCTGGGATTTACCATTAAAGGAATGACTTTATCATACAACCTATAATGGACTAAGAAGGCAAGTGAATGATCAACAGAGTCCTTTTTCATAAACAGATTCATGGTTTTAAACTTATACTCTAAGACATCCCTAAGATTACCATCTAGGAGACTGACAGAATAGTCTAAAAGACAGTCGACAAAAAAGGGACCTTTAGCCATAGAGTCACAACCAGCGCCAAGCAGAGAATGAGATAACTTATAAAACCTAGCATCCTTGAGCATCATCATTGCTATAATAGGTAAACCTTTTCTATAGTGACCACAAATACCTATTCTGATATACTGTCGGTAATAATGTTTGTCTATTGCAGCTTAGATTTGGTATCAGAGCCTCAGGAAACGATATTGCTGTATGTTGTTTACGTTGTTGTCTAACGTTAACTCCCCTTTTCCCTCAATATCTGTAAATCTCCCTTACAGTCTCCCTGTATGGTCTCAGGACAACCTTGATAGTTGTAAGTCCCGAAAGTAAGTCCCGTCTTTGGCCGTGTGAAGGCTTCAGGGCAGAAGGGCAGTAATTGATCCTTTCAAGCGCAGGTTCGAGCGAGGTTTGAGCGCAGATGGCTTCCACTTCTACTTCTTCATCGAAGGACAACAGCCGTTCCGATATGACAGTGGAGCGTAATTCAGAGGTTAGGTTCACTAATTTCTTTGCAAACAATGAAACTTGTTTTAGTGAAGAGTCTATAGTTAAGAACTGTTTAGATGATATGGATAAATATGCCGTAGCTCCGGCTGATGAGAAACCCTTTAAAGTTCCAAAAATCCCACCTCATGAGATCTATAAGGATGTCCCTAAAGGGTTAGTAGATATGTTTAATAATAAGTCCATAGGTTTAAGAGATTGGTTTGGGTACAAGGCTTCTCAAAATTGTCATGTTGCTGAACTCTCTCATGTTGTCCAAGGAGGCAACGAAGGAAAATTGAATATATTCACTGATGAGCTAGTCAAGAAGTTTAGACGAAAGGCTCTTGAAAGTAAAAAGAATCCCCAATTCATGCATCTGTCTTATATCAGAATAGGTATTTGTGGTCACTATAGAAAAGGTTTACCTATTATAGCAATGATGATGCTCAAGGATGCTAGGTTTTATAAGTTATCTCATTCTCTGCTTGGCGCTGGTTGTGACTCTATGGCTAAAGGTCCCTTTTTTGTCGACTGTCTTTTAGACTATTCTGTCAGTCTCCTAGATGGTAATCTTAGGGATGTCTTAGAGTATAAGTTTAAAACCATGAATCTGTTTATGAAAAAGGACTCTGTTGATCATTCACTTGCCTTCTTAGTCCATTATAGGTTGTATGATAAAGTCATTCCTTTAATGGTAAATCCCAGAAATCCTAATGAAAGAGGATTAGAAGGTCTCTCAACTGTCTGGAGTTCTTCAAGTAATACCGCCAAGTTAACAGCTCCTAAAGTTGTTAGGCATAAAGATATCATGATGCCAGAAGAATGGGTTACTGAATTGTGGGAACAAGATAGTATCGGTGAAAGGGAAGTTCAAAGAAATCCACAACTTCAAGGTCTTTCCCTTGAAGAGATAGATGATCAGGCAGTCATTAAATTTGGAACATCGGATATGAGGTCAGCCAGACCACCCAATAGGACTTCCAGTATTCCTGCTAGTTCTATGAAATCTAAAGAATTAATTTCTGAAGTCCCATTTAATTATAATGAACCTGGTCCATCTGTGTTACCAAAAACTTCAAGTATGAAGTTGCAACCCTCTCAAGGGTTTGAAAATTTGTTTCGAATACCATCAGTATCAGGTCAACCATCCTTTCAGAAGAGGCATTTAAAATCCAGTTGCAGTCATTCCAAATATTCTATATTGCAAAATGGGTTATATCAGTGTGAAGATTGTTCATTTGTCTTCCCACCTAGAGATGCCAAAATTAGAATGATGACTACAAGAGAAATGTTTTCTGATTATGAAGTTGCCCTTCCTGATGCTCCAATTTCTGTAGTAGATTCCCAAGTAGTAAATAGTCCTGGTGGTACAAATACAATTCCTGGCCGTATACCACCTTACCATGATTTTCTCATGTTAGATACTTCAGGGAAATTCAAGGCACCCTGTTGGCCCCTTCATGTTCTTCCAATAGGAAATAATGCCCCTACTCAAAGTTATTTATTAAATTGGGGAAATCTTTGTCATCGAAAGAATTTGCTGCTCCAAGAAGATAACAGAATTAGGATTGATCTAGAAGCTGTCAAGCATGAACAACACTTCCAGAGTATTCATTCCAACGATCACACCATTATTGCAGAATTACAGAAGCTGGAAAACCGGCTAAACCAAGAATGGGTTGATAAGGTTGGAAAGGGTTTAGATGAATTAAAAGTTCTTTATCAAGCTTTTTCTACTAAAGTAGAGGTCTGGAAGATTGAAAGAGAAGCAGCCATGGAACGACAAAGGGATTTAGTTTTAAAATTTCAACAAGAAATGAAGGTTGATTTTGATGCAGTTAATGCTCAGTTGGGAACTACAAATGTCCAGATAAGACATACTGGACAAAGGTTGCAAGAAATTTCTGAGGAGATTTCTTTTCTTACTACTGCTCAGCTAAAGTTTGCTGATAATCTAAAGGAAGAGTCTCAGGAGACTCGCCAGGCAATTGCCTCAGAGGCTAATAATCTCCATCTTTCACTGAATAAGATTAGGAGTCTAACTCATAAACCTCCACCATTTAAAAGTTTTCCCTCTAGTGCAAGTACCTACCTAGCAGCCCAGTACAGTGGTGGTAAACAGTTAAAAGTTCATGTCCCTACTTCCCATGAACCACTACGTTATGATCCTGCTAGCGGTCAAGTTTTACCCACACAGCCCCCTCCTGTATCGGCTACACCTCCTCCTAATCCGGAGTCTCAAATGCCTACATCGGGAACTGTGTTGATGGCCCGGGGGAATGGTACATATCCATTACCAGGAAGTGATCCATTCAAAAACATTCAGACTTTCAAAGCTGACACTCCTCCCATGGTGAATTTTGACAAATTTGAAGAAATAGAAAATGCCAGAGGTGTCGATGCAATGAGAGCATGGATCACCAATTATATCTCAACCAACCCCAATGCTGATGAAAAAGAAGTAATTAAACAAGCATTGAATTCTATGACCGGAATGGCCAGGGTGGTTTGGGATAGGTTAGATAATGAGTTTATTGAAACTCTACTTGATAGTGGCACAGATCAAGTCTGTGCTCAACTAGCAAGAATGTTTGTAGGAAAGCGTGATGTAATGGAACAGCTTTCTTACCAGAAATTCATGAAAGGGAAATGTAAAGATCTAAGAAATTTTAAGGAATATTGTAAAAAACAATATGAACATTTTTACTTCTCAGGCAAGGAACAAGATCATGAATTCATGTATACTACTTTTCTCAAAAGTTTCAGTGGTCCCATTGGCACTTATTATCACCGGAAGGTTTTAGAAAATTTACTTCATGATAAAGCTGATATGAAGGAATTAACCTTTCCACAAATTGTCCAGTTTCTTGAACAGATCAACACTGACATATGCAATGAGGTCAGAGATCGGAAAGAGAAAAAGAAGATACAGCCGATCTTATCTGCAGCCGTATGCTACCAGCTGGAAAAAGGTAATGATGACTGTGTTGATTGCAAGCCATACAAGAAAAAGTATAAAAAGAAAACTGACAAAAGAAAAGATAAGGACCGCCGAACGCCGAGAAAAAAGGGATACTTTCGTAAGAAAGATAAAAGAAGGAAAGATTCCTATAGGCGCAAGCCAGTCTGTTACATCTGTAAAGGTGACCACCTAGCTAACAAGTGTCTGAAGAAAGATAAGAAAAAAGGTAAAGCTAAGGTTCGTGCAGCTAAAAGTGTCGGTGTCACGGCAGATGAATATGATTATATATATGACTACCCATCCGATTCTGAAGACATTGTGATTTCAAGTCCAGAGGATTCAGAATCTGAAGAAGAATACTTCTCTTCCCGAGAAGATCAGGCGCAAGTCAAGTTGATGAAATCTCAGCCTGAAGTTGAATCAGAATCAGAAGGCGTTTCAGAAGACTTAGAAGATTCAGAATTGTCTTTCTATTATAGAAAGATGAAGGGTTCTATTAGAATGATGAAAGGTTCCGCTTCGGAACTAGATCAAGTCATTGGAGAGATCCTAAATATCGAGCAGAGGCTGAAAGTCATGGACATGGGTCCAGAGACTTGGAAGAAATTGAAAGCCCGGCTCACGGATCTCAAAGCAAAGAAGTACAATCTAATGAAGCCCAAGGAACCAGCTTTTATTCCTCAAAGGCCAGCTATGCCCGAAATCACTATGGAAGAAGAAGATGAAGAAGATCATTACTTCTATCAATCGGCTCGGCCCTATCAAACAAGAGGAAGAGGTTTTATTCCAATAAGACCTCCCAGGCCACAAAAGCCACAAAGTCCTGGTTATCAACCATCCCCATGGTATAACCAACCAAGAAGTTCAGTGGCCACTCTCAGAGAAGCTGGTCAAACCGATTCAGTTGTCACTGCTACAACGCCAATTGAACAGAAAGGAATTCTTGAAGCTCCAAGTCCAGGGAGTATGGCCCGGAGACTATGGCGATGACATCGCCTCGAGTTTCTTGATAAGGTGCTAAAACAAGCACAAGATGAAGTAGAGATTCTCATGACTGAGGATCTAGAAGAAATAAATGTGGAAGATTCCCAGCGCGAGTTGCAGCATTTCATCAACAAGTACAACCAGTCAACTGCTGCACCTCTTCCTCAAGAACAAGCAACCATCTCAGAAGGACTATTGATGTGTTCTGAGAAAGGTTATCAAGTCAGAGAAGTTCAGACTTCTCTGCAGATCAAGCAAGAGCAAAGCGAGGATCCAATGCAATATTTGGAGACCGAAGCTTTTGAAGGGAGTCCCATTCGGGAAGTCATCCCTGTTCAAGATGATCCACCAATGCAAAGAGGCCAAAGCAGCAAAGGAAAGTATGGCGGAATGCAAGAAAAGAAGGCGTATCTCCGTGCCTCCAAAGCTACTACACACTGCCCAGGAGCCGTGCTGTTAATAAAATTTCCAGGTATACAAGCATACCCGCTTTCCTTTCTAATTGATACTGGTGCGGATCTTAATATTGCTAGAAAGAATGCATTCCTAGAGGATGCATGGAGAGAAGGTAAAACAGATATTACCTTCGGGAATAATGAAAAATCTTTCAGTAGATTATTCTGTGTTGCTCCTATTCAATTAGGATTTGAAGAAAAACCTCAGCAGACACTTTTTGTTCATTATGAGGTTGAAGACTATGATGGTGTTATAGGAAGCAATACTTTGACAGAATGGCAGCCTTTCATTGTAGATCAAGATTTCTTGACATTCAAAGGCTTGTACCAGTTACCCAGGATCCATCATCCTACCTCCTTTTCCAGGATTGAGCCGGATGAAAAAAGAAAGAAACCTGTAAACCAGGTTTGGCTTCACAAACAGTTCCAGGAACGCACAACGGAGATTCAACAAATCAAGGAGCTTTTTGCCACGACCGTCATGACAAAGGATCTAAAAAAGTTTCAACGATCCTTAACTTGTAATCTACCATTGAAACGTGATGTGGACGGTAAGGAAATTCTTCCCCGTGGTAAAGCAAATTATTTCTTAATGAGTTCATCTGAAGTAGAAATTTGTGCAAAAGAAGTTAAGGAACTAGAAGCCTTAGGATTGATTCAGGTCTCAGACTCTCCATTTTCTTGTCATGCAATGTATGTCCCAAAGGTAGATGAACAAGGTAGAGAGTTACCTGAAAAGAGACTAGTGGTAAATTATAAACCACTGAATGATTGTCTGATAGATCATAAACATCCTATCCCTAGTAAAGATCATATTTGGCAGGCAATTCAGGGCAGTCATGTTTATTCAAAATTTGATTTAACCAAAGGATACTGGCAGATAGGTTTAAAATCCACTGATTATTACAAAACAGCCTTTTCTGTTCCACAAGGTTTGTATGAGTGGACTGTCCTTCCCTTTGGCATTAAGACTGCACCTTCTATTTTCCAACAAAAAATGGATATCATCTTCAGACCTTTTTCCAAGTTTATTCAACCCTATATAGATGATATTCTGATTTTCAGCCAAAATATGGATTCTCATCTTGATGACCTCAAAACTTTCCTCTCCGTTTGTCAGCACAATGGTCTTGCTGTCAATCCCAGTAAATCAAGACCATTGTGCTGACAAACGGAGAGGAAAGTTTTGAGGTGATCAAGATGAGAATCCATATTTTGGCTGAAAATCAGAATATCATCTATATAGGGTTGAATAAACTTGGAAAAAGGTCTGAAGATGATATCCATTTTTTGTTGGAAAATAGAAGGTGCAATCTTAATGCCAAAGGGAAGGACAGTCCACTCATACAAACCTTGTGGAACAGAAAAGGCTATTTTGTAATAATCAGTGGATTTTAAACCTATCTGCCAGTATCCTTTGGTTAAATCAAATTTTGAATAAACATGACTGCCCTGAATTGCCTGCCAAATATGATCTTTACTAGGGATAGGATGTTTATGATCTATCAGACAATCATTCAGTGGTTTATAATTTACCACTAGTCTCTTTTCAGGTAACTCTCTACCTTGTTCATCTACCTTTGGGACATACATTGCATGACAAGAAAATGGAGAGTCTGAGACCTGAATCAATCCTAAGGCTTCTAGTTCCTTAACTTCTTTTGCACACATTTCTACTTCAGATGAACTCATTAAGAAATAATTTGCTTTACCACGGGGAAGAATTTCCTTACCGTCCACATCACGTTTCAATGGTAGATTACAAGTTAAGGATCGTTGAAACTTTTTTAGATCCTTTGTCATGACGGTCGTGGCAAAAAGCTCCTTGATTTGTTGAATCTCCGTTGTGCGTTCCTGGAACTGTTTGTGAAGCCAAACCTGGTTTACAGGTTTCTTTCTTTTTTCATCCGGCTCAATCCTGGAAAAGGAGGTAGGATGATGGATCCTGGGTAACTGGTACAAGCCTTTGAATGTCAAGAAATCTTGATCTACAATGAAAGGCTCCCATTCTGTCAAAGTATTGCTTCCTATAACACCATCATAGTCTTCAACCTCATAATGAACAAAAAGTGTCTGCTGAGGTTTTTCTTCAAATCCTAATTGAATAGGAGCAACACAGAATAATCTACTGAAAGATTTTTCATTATTCCCGAAGGTAATATCTATTTTACCTTCTCTCCATGCATCCTCTGGGAATGCATTCTTTCTAGCAATATTAAGATCCGCACCAGTATCAATTAGAAAGGAAAGCGGGTATGCTTGTATACCTGGAAATTTTATTAACAGCACGGCTCCTGGGCAGTGTGTAGTAGCTTTGGAGGCGCGGAGATACGCCTTCTTTTCTTGCATTCCGCCATACTTTCCTTTGCTGCTTTGGCCTCTTTGCATTGGTGGATCATCTTGAACAGGGATGACTTCCCGAATGGGACTCCCTTCAAAAGCTTCGGTCTCCAAATATTGCATTGGATCCTCGCTTTGCTCTTGCTTGATCTGCAGACAAGTCTGAACTTCTCTGACTTGATAACCTTTCTCAGAACACATCAATAGTCCTTCTGAGATGGTTGCTTGTTCTTGAGGAAGAGGTGCAGCAGTTGACTGGTTGTACTTGTTGATGAAATGCTGCAACTCGCGCTGGGACTCTTCCACATTTATTTCTTCTAGATCCTCAGTCATGAGAATCTCTACTTCATCTTGTGCTTGTTTCAGCACCTTATCAAGAAACTCGAGGCGATGTCGTCGCCATAGTCTCCGGGCCATACTCCCTGGACTTGGAGCTTCAAGAATTCCTTTCTGTTCAATTGGCATTGTAGCAGTGACAACTGAATCGGTTTGACCAGCTTCTCTGAGAGTGGCCACTGAACTTCTTGGTTGGTTATACCATGGGGATGGTCGATAACCAGGACTTTGTGGCTTTTGTGGCCTGGGAGGTCTTATTGGAATAAAACCTCTTCCTCTTGTTTGATAGGGCCGAGCTGATTGATAGAAGTAATGATCTTCTTCATCTTCTTCTTCCATAGTGATTTCGGGCATAGCTGGCCTTTGAGGAATAAAAGCTGGTTCCTTGGGCTTCATTAGATTGTACTTCTTTGCTTTGAGATCCGTGAGCCAGGCTTTCAATTTCTTCCAAGTCTCTGGACCCATGTCCATGACTTTCAGCCTCTGTTCGATATTTAGGATCTCTCCAATGACTTGATCTAGTTCCGAAGCGGAACCTTTCATCATTCTAATAGAACCCTTCATCTTTCTATAATAGAAAGACAATTCTGAATCTTCTGAGTCTTCTGAAACGCCTTCTGATTCTGATTCAACTTCAGGCTGAGATTTCATCAACTTGACTTGTGCCTGATCTTCTCGGGAAGAGAAGTATTCTTCTTCAGATTCTGAATCCTCTGGACTTGAAATCACAATGTCTTCAGAATCGGATGGGTAGTCATATATATAATCATATTCATCTGCCGTGACACCGACACTTTTAGCTGCACGAACCTTAGCTTTACCTTTTTTCTTATCTTTCTTCGGACACTTGTTAGCTAGGTGGTCACCTTTACAGATGTAACAGACTGGCTTGCGCCTATAGGAATCTTTCCTTCTTTTATCTTTCTTACGAAAGTATCCCTTTTTTCTCGGCGTTCGGCGGTCCTTATCTTTTCTTTTGTCAGTTTTCTTTTTATACTTTTTCTTGTATGGCTTGCAATCAACACAGTCATCATTACCTTTTTCCAGCTGGTAGCATACGGCTGCAGATAAGATCGGCTGTATCTTCTTTTTCTCTTTCCGATCTCTGACCTCATTGCATATGTCAGTGTTGATCTGTTCAAGAAACTGGACAATTTGCGGAAAGGTTAATTCCTTCATATCAGCTTTATCATGAAGTAAATTTTCTAAAACCTTCCGGTGATAATAAGTGCCAATGGGACCACTGAAACTTTTGAGAAAAGTAGTATACATGAATTCATGATCTTGTTCCTTGCCTGAGAAGTAAAAATGTTCATATTGTTTTTTACAATATTCCTTAAAATTTCTCAGATCTTTACATTTCCCTTTCATGAATTTCTGGTAAGAAAGCTGTTCCATTACATCACGCTTTCCTACAAACATTCTTGCTAGTTGAGCACAGACTTGATCTGTGCCACTATCAAGTAGAGTTTCTATAAACTCATTATCTAACCTATCCCAAACCACCCTGGCCATTCCGGTCATAGAATTCAATGCTTGTTTAATTACTTCTTTTTCATCAGCATTGGGGTTGGTTGAGATATAATTGGTGATCCATGCTCTCATTGCATCGACACCTCTGGCATTTTCTATTTCTTCAAATTTGTCAAAATTCACCATGGGAGGAGTGTCAGCTTTGAAAGTCTGAATGTTTTTGAATGGATCACTTCCTGGTAATGGATATGTACCATACCGAGATACAAGGAAGTCAACGGTTCAGTCAAACCCATCAAATGCATATTCAGGTTGCATCTTTAGGATGTATGTTTGAATGTACATTGTGAATGTACAAGGAGGTGAACGGCCGTTCAATGGTTGGTTTGTATGCACGTTTTGAATGCATCTTTCGAAAGCATATTCTGCAAAGCATGTTTGGAATGTATCTTCCGGTTGTATGTTGAAACATACATTGGATTAGATACAAGAGAAGTCAGCAGTTAGACTTACCGAAGGCATATTCAGATTGGATGCTTCAAATGTATATTGGAATATACATTCTGCAGATACAGAGTATTGGATACAAAGAGTGACCGGCAGCAACGGTGGATGTAACCGGCGATCGTAAGTCATGCATTGTATGTATGTTTGTTTAGCGTAAAGGAAAAGGTGGTAGATGCAATTGGGTCACAGGCGCAGTAGGTAAAGGTTTGTATATATAAGAAGGAATGTATCTCGTGATAGATACAAGTGCTACAGTGGTCAGAATAAGGTATTTTGGGTCGGTCGATGGTATTACGTGTTACCTATAGGAAAGAAAAAAGAAAAGTATATACAACAAAGTTTGCATGCATGTTGAATAATGCATAAACATACATTTGTAAATGTATGTTAGGGTTTTCATGGATGCTCTACATCATAGTGGTATCAAAGCCCAGCAAAAGGTCTGGGTTGTTGTGTGTTGATTCTGTCACTGAGAAGGCAGAAGTAGAAGGATTGAGAGGTTGACAAGATGCCTCTGAAAGGTAATGGTACTGCCAGAGAGTTGTAAGAGATGAGGCAAAAACATGCTAAAGAGATGAGGAAGATGAAAGAGCTTGTTGAAGCACTTCAAGCCAGGCTTGCAGCCTTGGAGATAACAAACGAAGAGAAATGGAAGAAAGTGAATCAGAAAAAGAAGATGATGGTGAAGAGTATGAAGAGGTAGATGAAGATCTGAATCAGGAAGATCAAATATTTGCAAAACTGTTAAGGGCAGTTCAGAATGATAAACCTAAGGTAAAGATTAATGTTCCAAAGTACATTGGAAGTTTGAATGAGGAAGAGTTGCTTGATTGGATTGCTGCACTAGATAATCACTTTGAATGTGAGGAAGTTTGTGAGGAGTAGAAGGTAAAGATTGCAAAGACCAAATTGGGAGGTCATGCTTTGGTATGGTGGGATTATGTACAATCAGAGAGAAGAAAGCAAGGTAAGTCAAAGATTTCTTCATGGGACAAGATGGTAGCAAGGATCAAAGGTAAATTTTTACCCCAGGATTATGAAATTCAAATGTTTAAGAAGCTTCAATTTTTAAGACAAAAAGAAATGGATGTGAAGGCATATACTGAGGAATTTTACAAGTTAAGTATGCAGTTTGGCTAGCATGAGAATGAGGTTGAAAAGTTTGCTAGATATTTGGCTGGTTTGAGATTGAATATATAGGATGAATTAGTTTTGGCTAACCCTAGGAGTGTGGAAGAATGTTATCAAATGGCAATCAAGATTGAGGAGAAGATGAAAAGGAGACAGGACAAGTCCATGAGAGGAAGAGGCAGCAATATCAGAGGAAGAGGATCAGCTCCTACAACAAGGCAAGCCAATGAGAATCAAGAAGAGGCTGGTAAAGGACAAGAATAGTCTGACTTCAGGGGTGATGGAAAGGAACAAGAGGCAAATTTGGAGGTGGTAGAGGTTCTAATGTTTTTACTGGGAGATGTTATCATTGTAATGCAATTGGTCACCCATTTTTCAAATTTCTAGAAAAAACAACAAGTTCAATGGGAGAAAGATGGACAACTCTGGCCCAAGAATCTGATTGTCAAGGTGTGACAAGCTCAAACACTTCTCATAGTGTGAATGCTCCTGATGGTTATCGGTATCCTGAGAAAGGAGAAGCATTGATGTTAAGGAGAACAATCTTGAAGACATCCAAGGCATGTTACAAAGAAGAGCACTTTTTAGGACCACATGCAAAAGCAAAGGTAAAATATGCAAGGTAGTAATAGATTCTGGTTCAACAGACAATATGGTACCTCAGGAAATGGTGGATAAGTTGAAATTGGAAAGGATTCCACATAAAAATCCTTACAAAGCATCTTGGGTAAGTGATAGTCAATCACTTTTGGTATATGAATAGGCATATATTGATTTCTAGATTGGAGAGTATCTGGATAGAGTTTTGTGTGACATATTGCCCATGGAATGTTGTCACCTACTGTTGGGTAGGCCATGGCAATTTGATAGGAGAGCATTGTATGATGGGTATGCTAACACCTACACCATCAGGAAGGATGGGAGAACTTTTCGGCTGACACCATTGCAGGAGGATCATGAAGCAAAGAAGACAACCAAGATTATTTTGGTAGGTAAGAAGGAGTTTGTGAAGATGACTACAGTAGAGTCACAAGAAGTTAAGGATATCTCAAGGAGAGGAGCTCACAGTTTGAAGATGATTTCAGTTTTGACTGACAGGGATCAGGTAGATCAGCAGAAGGTTAAGAAGCAGGTTTCTACATAGCCACAAGCTGATTGGCAAGACAAGGATACTATCATAATAGGGACTATTGTTTATCCTCTAAGAGTTGAAAGACAAACACATTCTGCCATCGCAGTAAATGAAGTTCCCAATGCATGTGTTCAGACAGAGATGACAGTAAGGAAGAATGGCATGAGCAAAGCCTACAGTGCTAGGCATGAGTATTTGGTTCCATGGCAGCAGGTTGTAGTCCAGCACTCATGGAGCAGACATGAGATAGTAGCTGATATAGGTGGGTCAAGTCACAGCATTAACTCATGGGGCATGAGTTCTTTTCAAGGTGGGGGGTATGGTGCAGGGGCACCTATCCACTGTGGCTTCCTTAAGGCATTTAATTATTTTATGTTCTTTTTACTATTTTCAATAAGGTCCTAAGCTGACCATCCATGTAATAAGGTCTGTTTAACCAATGTATGTGCATTCTAGTTGTATTTAGGTTTATGTTGTAAGCCCCACAGGACACTTGGCAAATTTGCATTCACGAGGTTGTTAGATCGGTTGGAGGTTGTTAGATCTCCCAGCTGCTTGGAGACAATTCTGTACTACTGAGGGTAAGTAGATAAATACCCTAGGTCAGATCAATTGTGGAGAGATTATCATATTGTAGAGAAATCAGTTGTGCAATTGAAAAATAGAGTATCTGTGTATTCGCATTTCTGAAAGTATAATTAATGAATCTTGTTTATATATCTGTGTAATTCGATCTCATTTGGGTTTCCTTCTATGCAATTCATTTTTCCTGTTTTGGGATCGAGATGGATTTTTCAATCCATTCCACCAGTTGATTCTTCGAATCGGTGGAATGGTTGTACATTCATTTTGGTTTTCTGTTTGTTCATGTTCATGCTTGCAGGATCAGGTACAGAATGCTTTGACAAATCCTAATGCCGTCGTGTGTTAGGTTGAAAGAGTTTGAAATCTGTGTGGTTGATTGAGAATTAGATCTGAGAAGTTTAGGATTTTGCAGAAATTCAAACAAAGAAGATTTGAGTAAATTTCCTGAAGATGCATTTTTTGTATATACCGCAATTGTATGTCAGATATACATTCTGTGTGTATATCGCTATTGTCTATTAAGGTTTGCATGTCACAGAACATATCAGGTTCATTGATGTGTTGTATGTCAAGATTGTAAACATACATTGCAAATATACATTCTGTGCATATATCGCTATTGTATGTCGGGTTCATTTTCTGTGTATCCTGCAGTTGCATGTTTTGTGAGTATCTCGTAGTTGGTTATCACTATTGTATGTGGCGGATGTACATTGTAAATGTACAAGTATATCGGCATACAAAGGAGAGAGAAAATTGAAGTTTCCAACTGACATACAAGGAAGTCAACGGTTCGGTCAAACCCATCAAATGCATATTTGGGTTGCATCTTTAGGATGTATGTTTGAATGTACATTGTGAATGTACAAGGAGGTCAATAGCCGGTCAATGGTCAGTTTGTATGCATGTTTTGAATGCATCTTTCAAAAGCATATTTTGCAAAGCATGTTTGGAATGTATCTTCCGATTGTATGTTGAAACATACATTAGATTAGATACAAGAGAAGTCAGCGGTTAGACTTACCGAAGGCATATTCGGATTGGATGATTTGAATGTATATTCGAATATACATTCCACAGATACATAGTATTGGATACAAAGAGCGACCGGCAGCAGCGATGGATGTAACTGGCGATCGTAAGTCATGCATTGTATGTATGTTTGTTTAGCGTAAAGGAAAAGGTGGTAGATGCAATTGGGTCACAGGCGCAGCAGGTAAAGGTTTGTATATACAAGAAGGAATGTATCTCGTGATAGATACAAGTACTACAATGGTCAAAATAATGTATTTTGGGTCAGCCGATGGTATTACGTGTTGTCGATAGGCAAGAAAAAATAAAAGTATATACAACGAAGTTTGCATGCATGTTAAATAATGCATAAACATACATTTGTAAATGTATGTTAGGGTTTTTGTGGATGCTCTACATCAGAAAGAATAGAAAAACTCTAGGAGTGTCTCTAGATTCATAATAATTTAATGAAATGGATCCACTCTCAACACCATGTCACTACACAAAAGATGCAAGAAATATAAATGAAGCTATTTAATTAGGCCAAATAGTTGTAGGGTTCCGAGGTGAACTGTGATATTTGGTTGGAGGTTAAGAAGTGGTGCAGTCATGGTAGGAGGGTTCACAGAATGAACTGTCCGAACCATACAGCAAGAGTAAACACAATGGAAACAACTCAAAGAAATGGAACAAATGCAAATTCAGTCATTCAATATATCAAAGAATTCAAAATAGAGATCCCTCGGCATCATGTGGGCTTGCAACTAGGGCTCACAGGCCTGATTACATACATGCACAAGATAAGGCTTTGAAGCTCTTTCACACAAATCTAAACTATGGAATATGAATCAATTGCTAACTTCCTAACTTCTTTCCAAAGGATCTATTACATCAATATATATCATTTTCGGACCAATAGATTCCTCTGCATCGGTGAAGGAAGGTCAAAACTCCAATGAAGAGTTGTAACGTGTTCATAGATAGGTCAGACCTAAATGAATAAAACACTTCCTCAAATGAATGGAACAATGTGCGGACCCTTGGGGAAGGTCAGCCATGAACCAAAGAACATTACATGATGTGTCATTGAGATCTACAAGTCAAGGAATGATCTACAAGCCTTCTCCTTCAACTGGTTACCAGGAACTATTAGAATGCTCTGCTCTAAGAAAACAGTCAATCTTCTGATAGCAATATCTTTCTGGTAACTGATCCAAATGCTTTGAATTCTTGATATGATGTAGATAAATGAATGTAGATGCTAAGTCCAGATCCACAAGATATGAAATGCCAAAACCAGACCATAAGCTAAAAACTGCTACTGACTGAACTGCCTAAACTGAACTAGGAAAATGAAAGAACTAAAATGCAAACAAACTAAAATGCAAATGTTTTTGGTTGATGCAAGATTACTCTTGAACCAGGGATGCTCCTTCATCAGACATCTGGGGTTATTGAAAAAGTGAGTCCCTCACTTTTGCTGGGGCTAGGGGAGAACCAAGATGGTCCACCACAGCCTGAGAAATCCATGATGAATCTTCTTCTGATCTACCTTTCCACTTCACAAGATATTATTTGTATTGTCTTCCTCTAGTGCTGCGTCCAACTCTACTATCCAAGATGTCTTCTATCTGCTCCAGTGCTTGTTGTGGTAACTGCTTCTTCAAATCTTCTTCCATGCTATCACTGAACTCTGCTTTATGATACTGATATAGATTTGCAATGTTGAAAATAGGTGATATACTCAATATCTCTGGTAATTCCACTTCATATGCATTTCCTGAATCAAATTTTTTGAGTATCCTACAAGGTCCAAACTTCTTCATCTTCAACTTGTTATAAGTCCTAACTGGAAATCTTTCTTTTCTCAAGTACACCGTCACTTCATCTCCAACTTCAAATTCCTTATGTCTTATCTTCTCATTAGCCTTCTCTTTGTACTTACTATTCATGTCCTCCAAATGCTTCTTTAATGGAAATCTGATTCGAATAAATTTCAGCAATCTTTCAAGTGTGTATTAACAATGGAGATTGTAACAAAACATAAACCCACAATACATAAATATACCAGAAGAAGAATGAAGCACATAACACAAGTATTTAATGTGGAGAAAACCCTTTCAGGTAAAAAACTCCACCAAGAAAAGAGGCCAAGTTGTATTATCTTTACAAAAGGAGATTACAAATACATTCACTTCCTCTGTCCTTCAACCTTCACTCTGGCAGAACCTGGGTACCTATAAACTGTTATATGCATCTCATCTACTATGCTATGGTTTATATATAATTTACACAACCTCAAGACATTAAATGACTTCTTACAAGCCCATAACACTTGTCAAGAGTCAACAATACAACATTGGGCGTACATGGCCAAGAATAGGCTCTTACAGGGTCATAAATGATGTCATACATGCATCCTACACTTGGGAAAAATGTTCCCATGCAAGCTTGAATGACTTGGGGCCACTTACAACATCTTATGATGTGTCATATGCTATTATTAGTGTCATAGAATCTCTTACACCCTCTTACAGCATCTATGATGTGCGTCATAACACTAAAAATAGATTATTCCTCCACATGTGCACCCCACTTTGACCAATTACCATTTATCATAGTAAATGGCATCCCATAACTACCACCGGTAACTCCGGCACTTACCATGTACTAATTCCATAATTACCGTGGACAATAAATAATTTTTACCATTGCCGGTAAAACTTGTACATCCCTTATGGGTAATTACAAATAATAAATGGAATAATATAATAATGGGATTTACAAGGTTAATGGAACCTTATCCCACCATTCTCCCACTTGACATTATACATTGTAAATCA
Source organism: Cunninghamia lanceolata (assembly GCA_027924645.1). Classification (NCBI taxonomy): domain Eukaryota; kingdom Viridiplantae; phylum Streptophyta; class Pinopsida; order Cupressales; family Cupressaceae; genus Cunninghamia; species Cunninghamia lanceolata. Next base: position 3,995,279 of record BSBN01000516.1, read on the forward strand.
ACCCAAAGGAAATCAAATGAAAAATAATCAGGCACTAGAAACAAGGCCCATGGCCTCTCTGCACCATACAAACTTCTCTGTGCTCACAGGCTTAGTCAATGAATCTGCAACATTCTCCTGAGTGTCTATCTTATTCAACTCAATCTCTCCATTTGCAACCAACTCTCAAAAAAAGTGATACTGAACATCAACATGCTTAGTTTGAGCATGATACATGGGATTCTTGGCCAAACAAATAGCACTCTAGCTATCACAACCAATCTGAATGTTCCTGCAATCAAAACCAATACCTGTACACAGTCTCCTCAACCAAACTACCTCCTTAGAGACATGAGTTGCAGCCATATACTCTACTTCTGTGGTGGACAAAGCAACTGTGGGCTGCCTCTTACTCATCCAACTCACTGCACCTCCAAACAAAGTAAACACATAGCCACTAGTGGACCTTCGACTATCCAAGTCACCTGCCCAATTGCATCAACAAAACCCTGTACGTCTAAAAATTTATCAACACTATCAATACTAGAATAAACTAAATAATGATAAGGAGTACCTGCGAGATATTTAAACACCCTCTTTGCATAGTTCCAATGCTGTCTACCAGGGTTAGACATAAATCTGCTCAAAACTCCTAGTACTTGGGCAATATCTGGTCTAGTGCAAACCATTGCATACATCAAACTCCCTATAGCACTAGCATATGGCACATTAGACATATCCTCAAGATCATCCTCAGTCTTTGGACACATATCTAATGAAAGCGTAGTAACAATGGGTAAAGGAACTCTAACTGGACTACAATCCTGCAAACTAAACCTCTGCAAAATAGTATTCACATACTTACTTTCTAACAACCAAAGCTTTCTATTAACTATGTCCCTCCTGATCTCCATTCCCAAAATATACCTTGTAGCACTAAGATCCTTCATCTCAAATGCACCTGAAAGTTGGGCTTTAAGCTCACTAACCATACCCTTAGTATTGTTGAAAAACATGTCATCAACATACAAAGCAATAACTAGTATAGAATCATCATCACAATGAATGTAAACAAAATGATCCTCCTCGCTTCTAACAAAACCCAATTTCAAAACAAATGAATCAAAATTTTGATACCACATTCTGGGGGACTGTTTTAGACCATAAAGAGACCTCTTTAACCTACAACTCAATGTTCTTTTCCTTTTACCTCAAAACCTATAGGTTGCTGCATATAAATTTCTTCTTCAAGATCTCCATGCAAGAATGCAGTCTTAACATCCATTTGCTCAATCTCCCAATCATAAGCTGCAGCAATGGATAAGAGAAATCTAATCAAAGTCAACTTAGTAACAAGAGAGAATATCTCACCAAAATCAACCCCCTCTCTCTGGGAGTAGCCCTTGGCTACCAGTCTAGCCTTGTACTTCTCCAATGACCTGTCTGCTTCAAACTTCTTCTTGAAGATCCACTTACATCCTATGGCCTTTCTTCCTTTGGGTAAATGAACAAGATCCCAGGTGTTACAAGAGTCTAAAGCCATCATCTCCTCCTGCATGGGTAACTACCAAGACTCACTATCATCTACAGAAATAGCTTCCCTGTAGGATCTAGGTTCATCATTATAAAGCATATACACAATAGAAATCTGGTCGGCTATACCTGTCAATTGGATTTTGTTGTCTTGTGGATCTCTTCAAGGTGGAGTAAGTGACTCTACTTGTTCTTCTACATGATCATCTACACCAACTTCTTCTATCACAACAGACTCATCTTCATCAGAGCTACTTGAATCATCTTCTTCTTCTTCACCCCCCAATCGATCATTTTGTTCTTCCTAAGGTGCATCTTTTTGCTCTAAATCAAAGTACACCTTCTTTACCTTTTCATCTTTTTCTTTTGGCTGGTCAAGTTTAGAAATGGTTCTAAGTTCCCTGAAAATAATATCTCTAGAAAAGATAATCTTACAGGTTAGCGGATTCCAAAGCTTATAACCTTTTACATTATCACCATATCTAATGAATGTACACTTTTCAGCTTTTGGATCCAACCTAGATAGCTTTTCCTTAGGCACATGAACAAAAGCCTCATAGCTAAAAACCCTTAAATGTGAAACAGAAGGTTTCTTACCTGTCCACACTTCATAAGGTGTCAAATCAAGAGCCTTACAAGGAGATATATTTATCAAGTAGCAAGCAGTACACACAGCCTCTACCCAAAAGTATTTATCCAACTGTGCATCACTAAGCATACTTCTAGCCCTTTCCATAATTGTTTGGTTCATCCTTTCTGCAACACCATTTTGTTGTGGTGTCTACGGAGTTGTCTTTTGTCTAATTATACCTGCATGCTTGCAAAACTCATCAAATTCCTTAGAGTAATATTCCCCTCCATTTTCAGATCTTAATATTTTTATCTTTAAACCTAATTGGTTCTCTACTAAGACTTTGAATTCCTTAAACTTAGTGAAAACTTTAGATTTATGCTTCATAAAATAAATCCATGTAAATCTAGATACATCATCAATGAAGGTTACAAAATTACAAGATTTTCTGATAGATTCATTATCCACGGGTCCAAACACATCTGTATGAATAATTTCTAACTTCTCTTTTGCTCTATTGCTTCCTGAAGGAAATTATTTTCTATTTTGTTTACCAAACACACAATGCTCACAGAAATCAAATTGCTCATCAAAATAAGAGAAACCGTCCAACAAATTTTTATTCTTAATAGTTTTCAGTACATTATTGCTTGTGTGGCTCAATCTACGGTGCCACAACATACAGGTATTTTCAATAGTGGCATCAAATACATAGGAGGCATTACAAACTGTAGTGGCTTCAAGATTAAACAAGTTCCTGAATCTCTTCCCTTTCGCTACCACCAAGTTCCCTCTCACCAATCTATAGCCATGCTTGTCAAATGTCACATGTATTCCCAAAACATTCAACTTCAAAACTAAAATCAGATTTCTAGCTAATCTAGGAACATGCAAAACATCAGGGAGGGTTTTAATCCTCCCATCACTGAAACACAACAATACCTTTCCTTTCCTGACAATCAGATATGTAAAGTTGTCACCAAGGTAGATATTACCTCCATCATATTCTTCATATGAGGAGAACCATTCCTTATGCGGGGTCATATGAAATGAGCATCCTGAGTCAATCAACCAGTGATGATTAGAAAAAAAATTACATGCAGAAAGTAAAACTTCTTCACTTGCATTCGAGGACTTATCCAAAGCACTCTCCCACTGTTTCTTGGGATTTCTGCACTCCTTCTTCACATGTCCCCTTTTACTGCAGTTCCAATACTTAACTCTGTTCTTTTTACTGGGAGTCTTAGACTGGCCCTTGGACTTGTCCTTAGCCCCTTTCTGATCTCCCTTAGGTCCTCTTTCCTTAGACCTTCCCCTAACACTGAGAGCATCCCATGAACTATCTGAACTCTTCTTCCTCAATTCATGTGACAGTAGCACTGAAACAAGAGCATCCAACTTTGGATCCATGAGGTTAGCATTGATAGCAAGGATAACATTCTCCCAAGACTCAGGTAAAGAACAAAGAAGTAAGATACATTTATCTTCCTCACTAACCTCAACATCTACTAAATCAAGCTGACTCACTAACAAATTAAAGGAATTTAAATGCTCTACAACTGATTCACCTTCTCGCATTTTCATGGAAAATAATTTTCTTTTTAAATAAAGTTTATTTACCATACTCTTGGCTTGATAGATCTCACCCAACCATTTCCACAACTTGTATGCAGTCTCTTCCTTTGCAACATTCAATAGGACAGAGTCTGAAAGACACAACCGGATGGTTCCCCATGCCTTCTTATCTAGTCTATCCCACTCATCTTGAGAGACATCATCAATTTTCTTCTCTTTTTGGACAGCCAACCATTGGTTTCTTTCTTCTAACAAATCTTCCATTTTCAGCTTCCACAACTCATACCCCATTCCGTTGAACTTCTTAATGTCCATTCAAGAGGTTGATGCAACAATGGATGCATCCATACTAACAACATAAGATCTGCAAAACAAATGCAACCAAATCTCCCAGTGCAGCTACAGCGTCCACACTACCACTCAAGAGTCAAAGCTGGCCAAGCTCTGATACCAAATGTTAGAAATGAAACCAACACTACTTCAATGGAAATCTTATTCGAATAAATTTCAGCAATCTTTCAAGTGTGTATTAACAATGGAGATTGTAACAAAACATAAACCCATAATACATAAATATACTAGAAGCAGAATGAAGCACATAACATAAGTGTTTAACATGGAGAAAACCCTTTCAGGTAAAAAACTCCACCAAGAAAAGAGGCCAAGTTGTATTATTTTCACAAAAGGAGATTACAAATACAATCACTTCCTCTGTCCTTCAACCTTCACTTCGGTAGAACCTAGGTACCTGTAAATTGTTATATGCATCGCATCTACTATGCTATAGTTTACATAGAATTTACACAACCTTAAGACATTAAATGACTTCTTACAAGCCCATAACACTTGTCAAGAGTCAATAATACAACCTTGGGCGTCTATGGCCGAGAATAGGCTCTTACAGGGTCATAAATGCTGTCATACATGCATCCTACACTTGGGAAAAATGTTCCCATGCAAGCTTGAATGACTTGGGGCCAAAAATAGCCACTTACAACATCTTATGATGTGTCATATGCTATTATTAGTGTCATAGATTCTTATGACAACTTACAGTTGTCATAGAATCTCTTACACCCTCTTATAGCATCTATGACATGCGTCATAACACTAAAAATAGATTATTTCTCCACATGTGCACCCCACTTTGACCAATTACCATTTATCATAGTAAATGACATCCCGTAACTACCGCTAGTAACTCTGGGACTTACCGTGCAGTAACTCCATAATTACCATGGACAGTAAATAATTTTTACCGCTGCCGATGAAACTTGTACATCCTTTATGGGTAATTACAAATAATAAATGGAATAATACAATAATGGGATTTACAAGGTTAATGGCACCTTATCCCAACAATCACTTCATCTCCAACTCCAAATTCTTTATGTCTTCTCTTCTCATCAACCTTTTCTTTGTACTTATTGTTCATGTCCTCCAAATGCTTCTTCACTTGATTATGCATTGTCTTCATATGATCTACAAATTCTTCTACTTCTGCACTCCTCTTTTCTTCTGTACTGATATCTCTCAACTCTACAACTCCTCTAGGATTCACTCTGGTAACAATCTCAAAAGGTGTTCTTCTGATACTCCTATTTACTAAATTATTGTATGCAAACTCTACTTGTGAAAGAATCAATTCCCAACTTCATGTCTTCTCTCCAACCAAACATCTCAACAAGTTTCCCAAACTCCTATTCACTACCTCTGTCTGTCCATCTGTCTATGGGTGAAAAGTAGAACTAAACTTCAAATTTGTCTTCATCTTCTTCCAAAGTGTCTTCCAGAAGTACCCAACAAACTTTGTATCTCTATCTTAAACTATACTCTTAGGTAATCCATGCAATCTCACAATCTCCTTGAAAAATAGGTCAGCTACATGCACTGCATCAGTTGTCTTCTTACAAGGTATGAAATGAGCCATCTTTGAAAATCTATCAACCACTACAAATATTGAATCATGTCCTCTCTGTGTCTTAGGCAATCCCATTACAAAATCCATGCTTATGTCTTCCCAAGGTCTCTCTGGAACTGTCAAAGGTTTATACAATTCAATGTTCTGACTACTCCGTTTTGCAACTTGACAAACTCTACAACTCTGTACAGATATCTGAACATCCTTATGTATCTGAGGCCAAAAGAAATTTTTACTCACCAAAGCCATTGTCTTGTCAATGCCAAAGTGTCCTGCCAATCCACCACTATGCTACTCCTTGATCAAATTATCCCTCATTGAACTTCTAGGTATGCACAACTAACTTCCTTTGAACAACATGTCTTCTTGAATGAAATAGTCCAGCCACTTACTTCTATCTGTCACAATAGGTTCCTTACATGCTTTCCAAGGTTCTGCAAAATTAGTGTCTCCCTCATACATGTTCTTCAATTCATCAAAACCCAACACTTCAACTCTCATCTCTATCAACAAGTTTCTTCTTCTACTTAAGGCATCAGCAACTTTGTTTGATTTACGATGCTTCAACATAAAAGTATAACTCTGTATGAACTCTACCCATCTCATATGTCTCTGATTCAACTTACCTTGACTATTCAAATACTGCAAAGCTTGATGATCTGTATACAACACAAACTCCTTAGGCAACAAGTAATGTCTCCACTTCTTCAAGGCTTGAATTATGGCATAGAACTCTTGATCATAAACTAAATATCTTTTTCTTGCATCATTCAACTTCTCACCGAAATAAGATACAGGTCTACCTTCTTGACTTAACACTACTCCAATTGCAATGCCACTAGCATCACAATCAACTTGAAATACCCTATTGAAATCCAGTAATGCCAAAATGGGTTGCTCAGTCACTTTTTTCTTCAATAGTTCAAAACTTTTGTCTGCTCCTGATGTCCACTTGAAATCTTTTCTGTCACCTCTCATTGTCTCTGTCATAGGGTTACAAACTGAACTAAAATTTCTAATGAACTTCCGGTATAAACTAGGCAATCCATGAAATGATCTAACCTCTCTAATGCTCTCTGGTGTAGGCCATTCAATAATTGCTCACTTTCTCAGGGTCCATCTTCAATCCTTCCGCAGAAATCACAAATCCCAAATATATCAATTCTTCCTTCATGAAACTACACTTCATGATGTTTATCAACAATTTCTCTTCTCTCAACCTCTGCAAAACTTGTATAATATGCCACAAATGTTCTTCTTTTGTTTTACTGAAAATCAAAATATCATCCAGGTACACAATCACAAACTTACCCAAGAATTTCTTCAAGACTTCATTCATCAACCTCATGAAAGTACTTGGTGCATTTTGTCAATCTAAAGGGCATCACTAACCACTCATACGATCCTTCATTTGTCTTAAAAGTAGTCTTCCATTCATCATCTTCTTTGATTTTGATCTGATGGTATCCACTCTTCAAATCTATCTTTGTGAAATATCTTGCTCCACTTAAACAATCCATGATATCATCCATCCTAGGTAAAGGAAATCTATACTTAACTGTGATCTTGTTTATTGCTCTAGAGTTAGTACACATTCTCCATTCTCTATCCTTCTTTGGTGCTAATACTGTAAGTACTGCACAAGGGATCAAACTTTCTCTAATCAAACCTTTTCTCAACAACTCTTGTATCTATCTATTCAATTCTTCATTCTCTGCCAGTGTCATCCAGTGTGCTGCTTCATTAGGCAAACTTGCTCCTGGTATAAGATCCATGTGATGACTGATACTCCTTATAGGTGGTAATCCTTCAAGTACATTATCTAATATGATGTCTTCATACTCTGTCAACAACTCTCTTATCTCATCCAGTTTAGTTTCTTTCTTCACCACTTTAGGTTTCTTAGGAATCAAGGCATAGCACATACTTTCCTATTTCAAACCATCCAAAAATTTCCTTCCATTTACCAAGCAGATTCTAGCATTCCCACATACCACATCTTTAGGATCATCTTCCAAAGGAATCAAAGTAATTCTTTTCCCATTTATTGTTATAGTATAAGTATTATTTCTTCCATCATGTATAGCTTTTCTATCATATTGCCAAGGTCTACCCAACAAGATATGACAAACATCCATAGGCATAATATCACACAAGACTTCATCACAATAAGATCCAATATGAAATTTCACCAAACATTGTTCACTCACCAGTACCTTATTATCATCTTGAATCCATGCTATCTGATAGGGCTTAGGGTGTTTCAATCTTTCCAACTTCAGCTTAGTCACCATCTCCTTTGAAACTAGGTTATCTGAACTACCACTATCAATTACAACTTTACAACACTTACCTTCGGATTTGCATCTGGTTCTAAACAAACTTTTCCTCTGTGATGGTTCCTAATTTGTCTCTACTTGAAATAGTGCTCTCAATGATTCTCCTTTCTCTGGTTTGCCAATAGAACTAGGTGACCCAACAAGTTCTTCTTCAACATAGGCTGCTCTTCCACTATTCTTTGTCTTCTTGCTTGTACTACCTTGATTACATTCAAATGCTCTATGTCCTTCACCTCCAAACTTGAAACAAGTACCTCTGAATGTTCTCTTGTCAAATCCTCTTCCTTCTCTTCTATATCCATCATTCTGGTATGCACTAGGGTTTCCTCTCTAGTAAAAATTTATGTCATCTCTTCGGTAAGCATTGTTATCTATGTCATCCTTTCTAACTGGGCTGTCAAACTTGTTTTGCTCCACAAATGATCTATCATATCCAAAAAATGTTTTACCTCTTTGAAATTTACCTCCTCTACCTTTCTGTCTCTGATCATGTCTTTTATTTAGCTTCTCTTCAACTTTTAGGGTAAATTGATATGCTTCTTCCAAAGATGTCATCCTTACCAAGCTTAATTCTTCTTGAATGTTTAATCTCAGACCATTGATGTATCTTGCCACTTTCTCCTTGCTTGCTTCACTATGTCCTATCCTTATGATCATCTTATAAAATTCTTCAGTGTACTCCTTCACAGATTTCTCCTTTTGTCTCAAGTTTTGCAATCTTTTCAATAGCTCCAACTCATAGTTAGTAGGTATGAACTGATTCTTCAACTTTGTCACCATCCGGTCCCACTTTGTAATCTTTTCTTTTCCTCTTCTATTTCTTTCCAACTAAACTTCTTTCCACCATATAGTAGCATGTCCTTTAAACTTTGTCTTTGCCAATTTCACCTTCTCTAGATCTTCAATCTCCTCATATTCAAAATATTCTTCCATATCATTTATCCAGTCAATCAATTCTTCAGGATTCAAATTACCAGTATAGTTTGGTACATCAACTCTGGGTCTCTTTCCAATCTTTGAAATAGCTCGCAACCTCTTTATCTAATCTGATTCTTCTTCTTCTTCATCTTCTAAGGTTTCACCAATTTGTTCAGCAGATTGAAATTCTTCTTCATCATCACTTTCAACATTAGGTCTCGGTGTCAATCCTCTTTGCCTATCTTCCTCAACAGTATCCAAATGAATTCACATTATTCTCATCAATTCCATCATCTCATCCATTCTATCAGCCATTGTACCAATAGGAGGAACTCTTCACGGCGGCATTCTTCCTAGGATCAAGTGCAAATTGCCTCAGGTTCAGCAATCAGGCTACAAGGTGACAACTGCCTCACAATTGGTGATTGGTTGCAACACAAGTAACCTACCTCAATTCGGTGATCTATCCACAGCAAGATCTTACAGAATTTCTTCATTAACTTCATTCAATTTGCTCTCCAAGATTCAAACCTTCGCTCTGATACCACTTGGTGTAGTCACGGTAGGAGGGTTCATAGAATGAACTGTTTAGATCATGTAGCAAGAGTAAACACAATGGAAACAACTCAAAGAAATGGAACAAATGCAGATTCAATCATTCAATATATCAAAGAATTTAAAATAGAGATCTGTCGGCATCATGTGGGCTTACAACTAGGGCTCACAAGCCTGATTACATACATGCACAAGATAAGGCTTTGAAGCTCTTTAACACAAATCTAAACTGTGGAATATGAATCAATTACTAACTTCCTAAATTCTTTCCTAAGGATCTATTACATCAATATATATCATTTTTGGACCAATAGATTCCTTCGCATCAGCCAAGGAAGGTCACAAACTCCAATGAAGAGCTATAATGTGTTCATAGATAGGTCAAACCTAAATGCATAGAACACTTCCTCAAATGAATGGAACAATGTGCAGACCCTTGGGGAAGGTTGGCCACAAATTAAAGAACATTACATGATGTGTCATTGAGATCCACAAGTCAAGGAATGATCCACAAGCCTTCTCCTTCAACTGGTTATCAGGAACTGTTAGAATGCTCTGCTCTAAGAAAATAGTCAATCTTCTGATAGTGATATCTTTCCAGTAACTGATCCAAATGCTCTAAATTCTTGATATGATGTAGATGAATGAATGTAGATGCTAAGTCCATATCTGTAAGATGTGAAATACCAAAACTAGACCATAAGCTAAAAATTGCTACTGACTGAACTGGGAAAATGAAAGAACTGAAATGCAAACAAACTGAAATGCAATTTTTTTTGGTTGATACAAGATTACTCTTGAACCAAGGATGCTTCTACATCAAGATGTTTTTATTCACCTTCAAGAAATGGGAGGGCCTTGAGAGGAATCTCACCATTATGCAAAAAAACCAAGATGCGTTAAAAGATAAATTGACTTAGGTGGTCTCTTTTAGTAAAGAAACCATTACAAATTTGGCCACTAGCCTATATGTCCTACAAATTGAACTTCAGAAATGATAGACGGAAAAGAAAGAAGACTAGCTAGGAGGACCAAGGCCAAAACCATGGATCAAAAAGGTGAAACCAAATCTACAGATGAATCCTCCCTAGAAGTGACTTTCACAAATCAAGTCAACTTCCTCACCCAAAAATGACAGGCAACTAGCGGGCTCCAAAAGCTAGAAAATGATAAATAAGTCTTATTTTTTCTCTTCCTGTGTTGATATTGTTTCATTACTAGTCCCATAGTTTTTTTGTCTCTAGTATTTTGTTGCTTTTTGATAGTCCTATACCTTATGGGACTCTTTTCATCTACCTAATGGTTGTTGCTTTGTAAAAGGGTCTAGGTCCTTTCAAAATCCTATTTTTATCAATATCAAAAATAATTGAGATGAAGTCTCCTAAATTTCACCTAAACTTGTCTTGGGAGGTTTGGGATTTATGGCATGCACTAGTATAAAAAAGGCTTGATAGTGAAATTAAATCCAATAGGGATGTTCTTCATTAATCAAATCATTATTCAATAAGTTAAACTTGTGTTTGAGATACATTTAGATATTAGCACATTCCTTAATGGATTCAAAGAATTTTTGTATCTTGTAGGGAGTTCAAGGTTCTTCCTATTCTTCTAGGAGAATGAAACTAATACAAATCATACCATTTGTCTCATGGTATAATTCCATGAAACAATTAGCATACTTTTTGAGAAGTTCCAAGATTGTTAGGTTTGTTATCCCAATGGTTATGCATATCAAGGTCTTTTGTCAAAATTCTCCCATGCTTGTTTCATCTTCATCAAAGAACTTAATGATTGTTTCAACCGAGACTAAAGGCAGCTCCCAAACTTCATTAGATCTAGTAGAGCTAGTGGGTGAGGGCTTGTCCATAGGAATTTACTTCATCAGGGTCCTTGAGGGAACCTTAAGCTTGTTTGTAGACTCATTGTTGGATGGGTAGGTGTAGTTGTTAGTTTTATTGATACTTGTGGGGATCTACTCCATTTGTGGTGTTAGCAAAGTGTAATAATTGCTTGTAGGTATCACTTCAATGTTTGGAAAGGGTACAATCATATGTTCCTATGGGACTTGTAGGTATGTTGATGGCTAGAAACCTTCATCTTATTATTGCCATAGATGGGACTTCATTTCTTTGTTGAGTTTAGATAGTTTATGTTCTTAATTGAAGGATGATTTCTAGTTCACTCTGTGACTCTTGGTCACCAACATTAGCAAACACATTTGTATCTAGCCCCTTGACACTATTAGATGTGCTAAATATTTTTAAAGGGACAAGATTTGTAGGTGTTACCCACTATATGGGAGATGGTGGTGATGCCTCATACACCCCTAATTCCCACTAGTGTGTTTTCCTTGTGTGCTTTTCAATTTATATTATATATGTTGTATCACGTCTTATCAGTGTATTATGTGATTCATGTGTTATGAACCATTGCATTGAACTTTTTGATGAGGCTTGTTGTACCATCAAGGTGTTCTGATGGTGTATTATGGATGCTTTTGTGGAGATGTTTTTTTATGACCATCGATGTATTCCCAATGAGGTTTTGTATTAACTATGCATTATGGGATGCATATGATGTGCCTTTATATATTAGATCATTACAATGTTTCAAATTCACTATTTTCACTATATCTAATATAGTTGTGATTATTATATTTGTTTCAACATTATGAAATATGGTTGATTTTGCATCTTGTTCCTAGATCATGCTAGTCATAGATGATTTACAGTTAGATGTGATCACTTGATATCATGTTATGATTTATTTCATGTTCTGTGGATTATGTTTCTTTGGCTATTATTATGTAGAGTAGATACACCAAATGTTTGACCTACCTATGTAGGTATAGAGTTATTCCCCAATTGTGGTCAAATTGGAGATGATCATATTTGGGTAAAACACATGTGTGCTAACCTCTATCTCACTAAGTTTGAGTGTGAGATGAGCCTTGTGAATCCTTCTATAAACATGGATCCAAATCAATGGTGATTCTAGAGTTTGTGTGTTGTGGAAACCCATAAAGTGTGTATGAGTCCTTTGTGTGTGTTTATTTTATCTTTTGAATTGCATTTAAATTTATTTCAAAATGTGTGTTTTCCACATTTGAAAAACATTAATGCTAGTGTCAAAACGATAATAATTATGCCTTAGTGGAAAAAAAGTCTATGTCATTAATTTCTTTTAAAGTGAATTCAATTTCCCTTTTTAGAAATAAAGTATTTTGTGCAAATAGAAATAATTTGCATTATAGTTAGAAAATTTAATCTAATTAGAAGGCTATGCAAAATATTATTAATCTATTTGAATGCATTAGCTTTATTTAAGTATTGTGTAAAGTTAAATTGCGAGAAAGAAAAGAAATAATGCAAATGTTTATTTAAAATATATATTTCTTTCAAAAAGCCTTTATGAAATATCTTGCAAGTGGGAAATGGAGAAAAAGGAAAAAAAGTGTTTAGGGAATTTTAAAATAAAAAAGAAAAAGGAAAGAATTTTTATTATTCACTTTTTATTTTCTTTCTTAAAACTCTCTCTCTCTCTTCGTCTTTTGAAAATAAAAATGATTTTGAGAGAAAGAATGGATGGAATTGCTTGAAGTTATATTTGAATTGAGTGTCCTTGGAGTTGAAATGATTGCAACTAGATAAGAGTTGTGTGGGTGTGTGTTTATTAATAGGGTGATTTTATCTATTGTTGTGAGCTTGAGGAAAGAGGTAATCTACTTGTTTAATTTTTGTTTTAAATCAAAATTATGTCATTCTCCTTTCCAATATTAGGTGGAGGCATATGGCCTTTATATTAGAAGTATAATTTATCTTCTATTTATAGTTTTAAATTTATATTTTAAAATTTTGAAAATATACATTTTGTGGCCAAGTTATTATAAAATTTTCTAAAATCCGTCTTTCTCAATCTTTGGAAACATTGATTACAAAAGAGTGTTGTGTATTTTTTAAGCAAAGAGGCACTCTTGAAATTTTGAAATTTATTGTCATTCAAAAGTTAGAAATGTAAGGTTACATCCCAACTCCATTAATGGAGGAATGGAAGATATCTTATGGTTTTAGCAATTTTAAAAATATAGAAAAATTACATTTTAGGCCTTAAATAAAGGTTTTAGTTTGTGGAAAGATTAGGCTCCTTCATTATTTAGATTTTTTCATCTTTTGGCACGGTATCATGAAAATTGTTACATTGGTTTCAATGCCACACCCAAATTATGAATTTGGAGTGTTGGACTTTTAGGATTGAGGTATAGAGTAGGAAAGGAATGGACCCTCAAGTTGTCATGATCTAGAGTGATACGTGAAGAATTAGTGGGGGAAGTGATAACATAATACACATTGGGATAATAAAATGATTAATTAAGATGCATGCACCTTGATTGAATGCTTTTTTATGGGTTTGTCTTGGTCATGAAGGACATCTCACAACTCTTGGAAGTTGGTGAATGTCATTAAGTATACCCTATATAGTCATCATGCTACTGTGATGACACTCCTTATCTTATATCTAAGATCCTCATCCTTTCCTTTAGTCAAGTTTTGTATTTGACATGAATTGTGATCATTTATATATGCATTGATTGGTGTGTGTGTGTGCCATATATTATCTCATATGCTTTGATTTGGCATGAGTTGTGACATGTGATGTTGTATGCTTTGATTTGGTGCGAGTTGCCACATGTGATGTTGTATCATTTGATTAGTGTGAGTGTTTTCATGGTCTTCTTATTTGGTGAGTGTGATTTCGTCTCCTAGGATAGTCAGGTGGGTATGAGGGTACAACATGGTTGGCCAACGCTAAACCACTTGGAGACAAGAAATCTTGGAGAATTCTCATTGGAGAGCATGATGAACTCTTATAGTATTATGCATTTGAATCTCTTATTTATTGTATAGTACAATCATTGTAAATTGGGTTTGTGAAAACTTTATAGTAAGTGCATTAGTTGTGCTTGATGTAATTTCTTATGTAGGTTATGATCCATCCATGTTTGGAATGAGACCCTTTAATTTTAATAATTTATTGATGTCATTATGGATATTTCCATGCTTCATCTTGTGAGGGTACATTGGTATGATTGTAATAATGAAATCATAATGTTTTAGCATATTAGCTTCAAATTATATAATGTTGTATTTATGTTTATGAATGCCTTAGTGTTGGATTGCATTATTCCCATATAGGTGGTGATGAAATTATATTTATTTTTGGCATATGTCAATGTTCTTGTTGAAGGTGCATAGCATTTTGTAACGCTTTTGTAATATTTTGCAATAGGGTTTTAACTGCTTTGTCATTTCAATATAGTTTAATTTCCTTGTGTTTTAGGACAAAGAGTTACATTTCACCTTATTCCTTCAGAAGCATGTCATTCAAGAGGTCTTCATGTGGCCAATTTGGAGCCCATGATACCTTGAACATTTGACCCAAACCATTTTCAAATAGCACAAAAATCAAGGAAGATATGCCTCATGGAGCGAGAAAAATAAACCTTGTTTTTATGCCTTACTTATTTTTCAGCTCTATTTTTGTAAATCAGAATCACAATTCAAACTATGTACAAATTGGTGTTGCCAATCTAAAGTGCATAATAGACCTAAAGTCTAAAATTGTAGGAAGTCTAAAGTTTAGAGTCCCATTGCCCATTACATACTGCACAAGTTGCAATCATTTTCTAAAGTTTGAGGTCACCGGTGGTCGAGGGTTCAGAGTCCCTTTGTATTTTACATAAATGTAAATTGCAAATGGTTTCTAAATCTAAAGTCGATCTCAACCTGGGAATTAGAGTTTCTTCATACTATGCAAAAGGGTAAATTTTAATTATTCTTTGAAGCTCGAGATGGTGCATATTGCAATTGCAACTTGAAGGCAAAAACCTGAGTAGGTGTTGCAAGTTGTGAATTGCATCCCAATGTTGAATTCCAAGGTGGTTGTGTTTAATTCTTGTTGCAACTTGGGAAAGAAAACCAAATGGAAAGTCTTTCCTACAAAGTTGAGTTGCAAGGTTTAAAGGGATGTTTGAGCATTCGGAAGTTCTTCCCCAAAGTCTAAACTTTTGGTAGTTTCAACACTGTGCTTCCCTGTCTGCAAGATATCATAGGGGTGGTCTATTAGGGATATGGTAGGGATTTTTTAGTGACTATGAAAATCTTGGCTCTCCTTCATGTATCATTTATCATATCATCCATGGTATTTTGTCTCATGGTGCTTTAAAGTCATCTTCTTGTGTCACATTACATTGTGCATTGGTGTGCATGCCAAGTGCGTCCTTATATGTTTTTATGACACCTTAGGAAAATACAAGTATTGTGTGGCTTTCTTAATGGTACTTTTGTATTGAAAAAAGATTGTTCATCTAGTTTTTGTCTATTAATGTCTTAAGCATAAGCTTGGGGCATTACACTTGGTATCAAAGCTCATGTTGCAACATTGGGAGCTCTAGGTTATGTGTTTTGTTTGTTGTGTTCAAGCATGTGTGGGGTCTTAGTGTGATTGTGTGTTGCAAGTAGTATGTGTTTGGTTGAGGAATACATTATTATGGGATTAGTTAGACCCTTGTGTTTGCTGAGAAGTGCTTTTGTGTGATTACCTTTTTGATGTCTCAAATGCTTGGCAAAAATCCTTGCAGTGTGTATGAATGTTTGAGTGACCTTTATAAGGTCATGATGGTGTTGTTGTAACCACTTTTGATAGTGTGGTTGTGCAAACCTTTGCATGAGAAGGAATTCTGATGTTCTTGGATTTTTTGTTGAACCTTGTGTAATCTCTTGTGAGTTATGCATTTGATTCTGGAAGAGATGATGATTGTGTAGTGTATGAAATTTGGTCTCGCAAAGAATAGTCTAGTTCTCTTTACCAAATGATTTTAGTGGCACCACATTAGGAACAATTATCTTTTTTAAGGAAGAATATAACTTGCTTCTACTCTAATAGGAAGAGAAAATTAAACTAGCTATATCTGACATGTTTTACCCTTGAGAAGATAGTTTTTTAACAATTTAAAACATAATACAAACTAAAAACTATGATTTATAGATTTTCTAGATACAAATTTAACAAATCAAATATACAACTGTAAATGTAGAGTAAAAAACCTAGGAATGAAGACTAGAAGCATTTATGGAGGATATCACTATGTCACACAAATGTCTAGGTGTCACGTTGTAGTCTATATGGTTGGGAAATAGAAGTAATCAAGTAGATCATTAGTTGACAACAAAAATTGAAATGATGTGATTTAATCTATCTATTCAAAAAGAAATGATAAAATGATAATGAAAAGGGAAGATATTACCAAAACCCTTATGTGACTAAATATCTTTCTCCAAGAGAAACTTGTAGCTACAAGAAAAGGAAAAAGAGTATGTAATTGATTTTAAGGTAGAAAACGGGAGAAGGTGAAAGATCTTTAGGAAACATATATGAGAAGATATGTTCCCAAAATTACCCTCAAGAAAGAGGTACCCCCAAGGAGAGGCACAAAAGATGATGTTGCAGCCATGATACATGAGAGATTTTGTGAACATGGAATGATAACAAGAAAAAAAAAATGTGTCACATAGAAATAAAGCAACATCACATGAAACACAAAGGGGTCTACATGTTTTGGGTGAATATAAGTATAAAGGATTGATATTCATCAATGAACAAGGATGGAATCATCATCATCCCCTAAGCATGTATAACTACAAGCACATAAGAGGAATGTCATGTAAAATCAAAGAAAAATAAAAGTTTTGGGTCAACATGGGAGGAAGCTAAATCTCCAAATGCTTTGCATCATCCCCAAAATGTCAAAAAGGTAAAGTATATGATAGATAAAAGAAGATAGATACAAACAGAAGAATTAGACAACTTTTCATTCACCCTATATCTATGTACCTACAAGGGTAGAAGGAACTAACAAACACATAACAAGAAACATTACAAGGAAACCAAGACAAATAAGAAGACGCAGGGGAAGGAGGACAAGATAATAGAGGATTTACACTAAGATTTATAGTAGGAGAATCACCTCCAATAGGATACAAAAGATTGACTACGGGAGAAGAATCCTCTTGAGCACCTATGGGAATAAAGGTCAACGATCATGTGAAGATCAAAGACAGTGATGGGATATCCATCAAGGATCTAAACGTGCACTCTTCTAGAGAGGATTAATGTGAATCATTATCCAAATACTAAACAAGTTACGGCTACCCACTACTATCAACAGGAATGCAAGCAGTGAGGGCCTCAAATGGAGGAAGATCCTCCATAATAGGTAGAAGTGATGAAGAAAGGCTAAGAGGTGGAGGTGATGGAGGGTTATGTTTAGGCTTGTAGAAAGGTAGTGTTGAGTAATGCTTAAACTTGCATTGGGGTGGAGAGCAGAGAATTTTAATATCAATGGTGGCTAGATGAAGCACATCTAGAAAGATCTCATGACAATTGTCCTAGAATGGCACAAACAATACAACTATAAATGGCACTAACATTGGGGAGATCAAGAGGATTCAAAAAGGGAGGTTGGTATGGGATCAAAGGAATGATGGGATCCTCAATGGATGGAGGCAAGATAATCTAAACCCTTTTTGGGTTTCGTTCATCTAGGTCCAACTGGGGAAAAGAAGGGGCCAAGGTAAGGAGATGCTCAAGATCAGAAGGAGGAGGAGGATAAGGCTCAGAATGATGCTTTAGATTGAGAGGTATCCACATTAGAGGGGGCACTTAGGATTGGGATTAGGCAAAGAAACATTCTCTCTAGTTGTTGCACGTTGACAACACTTGCAGTCTCATTCAAGATGGTTTTGTCTAGTGTGAGCTAGGACCTATGCTAAGGGAGTAGGAGACTTTTCTACTGTAGGTTACTTTTCTTCCCCTGTCAAAGGGAAAAGAGGAGGAATAGAATCAATCATCTAGGGTTGGGAAACCATGGGGTAAGGAGGGTCATGCAACATAGGTTGCTTTCCTCTAGCTATTGAAGTGGTAGGAGGAGGAACATAAGCAACCACCGAAGGTTGAGAGATTATAGGGAGAGTGAGAGATTTACGCAATACAGTTTGCATTCCTTTAGCTACTAGAGAGGTAGAAGGAGGAACATGAGGAACCCACAGGGATATGAGGAGGGTCTCTCAACATGGATTTATTTTCTCTAGCTATCAAAGACATAGGGGAGGAATAAAAGCAACCACCGAAGGCTGGAAGGCCATAGGAGGAGTAGCCATAGAAGAAGAGGAAGGACCACCAGATAAAAGTGCAATCCAACTTGCCTTGAACTTTTGATATGATTTGAATAAAAGGTCAATGTGAGGCCAGAGAGGCTCAATTGGGGTCAACCAGAAGTTACCACCCAGAGAGAGGCTAGAATCCACTATGGTGGATGGTGTGCACTACTCCATTATGGGGGAACCTCAAGCACTTGTAAACAACGGAGGGGAGTGCTCACATTGAAGTGAGTCATAGGTGGTCCAACTTTAATCATAAGTTTTCCAAGGTGGGAATGATAGAGAAGAGAATGTCCAAGGTTTTGAGTCCTACCTGGATAGGAAGGGTAAGCAAACCCAAGGTAGGCTTAGACAAGACATCATGCATTCGTATAAAGACTTGTTGATGCAAGAGCATTCAAGTCCATGTGCAATCCTTATCAACCAAAAAGATTTGTTTTTCTTTCTTGCTTGTTGTTTTGCCTTATTTTTCTGCAGGAGTTGTTGCAGAAGTTAATTGATCCATTTTTGGAGAATTTCCTAAGGATTTTGGTGAAGTGATGAGCTAATCTTGAAGAAGGCCCAAATGGGTATATGAATCTCAAGTTTGGTAAAAATACGATGAAAATTAGAGAAGTTATGCATCAGCAAAACTTTTGCCTATCACTGGATATTGCACTAAAATCCTCCTTGATCAGATTTTTGCTAAAATCACTCTTCACAGGATTTGCACTAAAATCAGGCTCCCTCGGACATGTCCACCGAACCCTGAATCCCCCACATATCATGTGACCTTCATTTCACCCACTAAGCTATTTTGGACTTCCCAATGCTAAAACATCTCATCATCAGATATATCTGGTAGAACCTCAAAACCTTGCATATCTAGTCATGTTAACTTTCTCCACTTTGCCTTTTACACCACAAAAAGAACTTTGTGCTAAATTGACCAAACATAAGAAAATATCCTGTGAAGCCCTAAACCTCCACTTGTCTTGCAGGACCTAATTTCCCCGCATATCCTATCACCGCCAAATCTCCTGCTTTGTCCAGTGAGGCTCAAAGTTGCCAAAAAAACATGCCAGAATACATTAAAATTGATATTGATCGCATGTACAATTGTACCGAAGGCAAATGAAGATCTGTCATGTGTCATATGCATGTGATGAAGTTGATGACCACCTCAGGGGTCTATAAATACATGAATTTTGTACTTTGAAAGGGATTCTCTTGGGTCGAAGGTTCCATAATGCATT
The DNA here is from genome assembly GCA_027924645.1 of Cunninghamia lanceolata. NCBI lineage: Eukaryota > Viridiplantae > Streptophyta > Pinopsida > Cupressales > Cupressaceae > Cunninghamia > Cunninghamia lanceolata. The sequence goes on from BSBN01000516.1 coordinate 4,015,120, forward strand.
TTTGGAGTCAATCAGAAGATTTCTCCAAATTGCTGCTGAGAAATGAAGATCTATTGATCTGAATGTTGGATTGTTTGTAAGACTAAGGCCAATGCATGTGTAATCCTTCTATTGCATATGAATAAATAATCATTTGTCTTGTTGTTCCATTTTGTTTTGTATTGTCAATTATTACTTGGTTTAGCTGCCTGATAAGCCTCCTAAACCTTGACCTGCATCAAGTGGTATCAGCGCATAGGTTTGGCATTCCTTGATGCTGTGGGATTGCTTCACAAGAGATCCTAAGGAGGTTGTTGTAGGCTGAGTGAAGAAGAGACCTGCAATTGCAAAGGGTCTACAAACATGGCACACTAAGAAAGAGGAAGAAGAGGAGCTGCTCCAAGAGCTAAAGACATAGCATTGGTAGAGATACTAAGAGGGATCACAGCTAGGCTGGATGCAATGGAGAGAAGACAATGTAGAGGAGTACCCGTAGCAGATGTGAGTGATAATGAGGAAGAGGTCAGTGAAGAAGAATCAGAAGGAGAAGACAAATATGAAAGGAGGTTTCTAAGTGCAATGACAAAGATTGCTAGTAAACTCTATGTGGAGTTACCCAGTTATAGTGGTGTTCTGAAACCAGATGAGTTGATAGAATAGATTTTAGAGATGGAGAAGTATTTTGAGTTGGAATCCATTAAAGACCCGAAGAGGGTAAAACTTGCAGTTTCAAAGTTGAAAGGACATGCATCTCTGTGGTGGGATCATGTGCAAGTTGAGAGATAAAGAAAAGGAAAGGAAAAGATTAAAACATCAGAGAGGATGTTAACCAATTTGAAGGCAAATTTTCTACCTATAGACCATCATATCACCATGTTCAATATGTTGCAGAACCTCAAGTAAAGGGAGAAAAATGTGCAAGACTATACCTAAGAGTTTTACAGATTGAACATCAAGGTTGGTCACATTGAAGATGATGCTGAGAAGATCTATAGGTATGTAAATGGGTTGCATTATTTGATCCAAGATGAAATTAGCATGGTCAGAATTACCAGCATAGAAGAAGCCTATCAATTTGCATTGAATATAGAAGAGAATATCTCTAGAAGGAAAAATAGCTCTAGGGGAAGAGGTAAACCTTCTAAAGGAAGAGGACAATCAAATCCTGGATGTGGTTCTCAAGATAAGCAAGGAGAAACAAGTCATTCTTAGATTAATACCCAAGGAGGTAGAGAAAGGAGTGATTACTCTCGAGGTAGAGGAAATTCTAGAAGAGGAAGAGGATTCAGTGGAACATGTTTCCAGTGTGGACAGACTGGACATATGGCATTTGAGTGTCCTCAAGTACAACAGACTAGTGGCAAAGGAAAAGAGACTAGAGTCCATATAGCACAAGCTAAGGAGGAGAGTGTGGCTAGTGTAGCCTCACCGAAGTTTGGAGAAGAAGCCAAGGATGGAGAATCATTGAAGATGAGGAAAGTTCTTCTAGCACTAGAGAAGGTATGAGAGGAACTAGAACAATGAAGAAACTTGTTTAGGACCAGATGTAAGTCTGAAGGAAAATCTTGCAAGGTCATTGTGGACAGTGGGAGCACTAACAATTTAGTGTCAAAAGAGATGGTGGAGAAGATAAATCTAAAAAGGTTGAAACACCCCACTCCTTACAAGGTCTCTTGGCTGCAAAAGGGACATTAGTATTGGTAAGTGAACAATGCCTTGTCAAATTTCACATTGGGAATTACAAAGATGAGATAATGTGTGATGTTATGCCAATATATGCATGCCACATTCTGTTAGGAAGACCTTGGCAATATGATAGGTAGGCCATTCATGATGGAAAGAGTAATTACATTAAAATCAAGAAGGATGGGGTTGAGTATGTGTTGAATCCCTTAAAGGATAATGATGAGGAAGTTGAGAGAAGCAATAGGGTTTGTCTAGTGAGTGGAAAATAGTTCCTAAGGGAAATCAGAAAGGAGAAGGTATGTTATGCCTTCCTACCTCAAGTTGCAAAAATTATGACAGTAGATAAAGGGGCAAAAGTTCCCACAGAAGTCTAAGAAATTTTGAGTGAGTTCGATGACATGCTAATGAAAGACTTACCTTATGGATTACCTCCAACTAAAAGCATAAGTCATTGCATGGATTTAATACTGAGAGAAAGCCTACCAAACAAGGCACCATATAGAATGACACCTATGGAAAATGAGGAGGTGAATAGACAAGTGCAAGAGTTGTTGGATAAGGGACTGATTAGGAAAAGCTTATTTCTATGTGTTGTACCTGCAGTACTGGCACCTAAGAAAGATGGGAAATAGTGGATGTGCACTGATTCAATGGCTATAAACAAGATAACCATTAAGTACATGTTTCCATTTCCTCGTATGGATGACTTGATGGATTATTTGAGTGGAGCAAAGTACTTCAACAAGATTGATTTCAAGAGTGGATACCACCAAATCAGAATTAGATAAGGTGGTGAATGGAAGACAACATTCAAAGCCAAGGATGGACTGTATAAGTGGTTAGTAATGCCATTTGGGTTGAAAAATGCACCCAACACCTTTATGAGATTGATGAATGAGGTAATGAAGCCTTTCCTTGGCAAGTTTGTTATCGTTTGTTCGGATGACATACTAGTTTTTAGTAAAACAAAGGAGGAACACCTGTTGTACCTTAGGGAAGTTTTGTAGAGGTTAAAAGAAGAAAAGTTCCTGGTGAACATGGATAAATGCATGTTTATGTAGAGGGAACTAGTATATCTAAGTTTTGTAGTGTCTGAAGAAAGATTGAAGATGGACTCTGAAAAGGTTAAGGTAATATTAGATTGGCCTTCACCCATAAATATGTTTGAGGCTAGAAGTTTTCATGGCTTGGTGAGCTTCTATACGAAGTTCATCAGAAATTTTAGTGGAATATATGCACAAATCACCGAGACAATGAAGGGTGTTAGGAAAGAGTTCCAATGGACAGCTACATTAGAAAAGAGCTTTCATTTGTTGAAGAAGAAGGTGACAGAACAACCAGTGTTGGCATTGTCAGACTTTGGCAAAGTTTACGACCAAGAATTCTATGCTATAGCGTAGGCCTTAAAGAATTGGAGGCATTACTTGTTGTCAAATGAGTTTGTATTGTACACAGACTATCATGCCTTGCAGTACATCAATAGTCAAGGTAAGTTAAACTAGAGGCATATGAAATGGGTGGAGTTCTTGCAAATTTATTCTTTTGTCTTGAGACATAGGAGTGGTAAGTCAAATAGAGTAGCAGATGCACTTAGCAGAAGGTGCATATTAATGAATGAGTTAAGGGTTAGTGTTGTTGGCTTTGATGCAATGAAGGATTTGTATTCTAATGATCCTGATTTTAAGGAAGCATGGACAATTAGTAGAAGTCTAGTTGAGGGAGATAGGATGCCATGGTTGGAGTATTTCATCCAAGATGGCTTGTTGTTCAAAGGATAGAAATTGTGTATACCTAGAGGATCAATGAGAAAGAATCTAATCAGAGAAAAGCATAGTGGAGGCTTGAGTGGACGTTTTGGAATAGATAAGACATTGGCACAACTGAGTGAAGGTTATTTTTGACTGGAATGAGTGTGGATGTGAAGAGACGGGTACAAGGCTGTAGAATTTTCCAGCTAAATCTCCAAACACTTTGCATCGTTCCCAAAATGTCAAAAAAAGTAAAGTATATGATAGATAAAATAATATAGATACAAATAGAAGAATTAGACAACTTTCCATTTTCCCTATATCCATGAAGGCTACAAGAGTAGAAGGAACTAACAAACACATAACAAAAAACATTACAAGGAAAATAAGACAAATAAGAAGACACATATATGCACATGATATGAAGGGGGGAGGAGGACAAAATAATAGAGGAATCACACTAAGAGTTATACTAGAAAAATCACCTCCAACAGGATACAAAAGATTGGGATTCCAGTTCTAGACTTGCCAAAATGTTCATGATTTTCAACTTATGGAACATTTCAGTTACCTAGTGTGTCTAATGCAGGAGCATCCGAGTCCACATGTAATCCTCATCTTGCTTGTTGTTTTTCCTTCTTGTTTTGTTGTAGGAGTTACTGCAGAAGTTGATTGATCTATTTTTGAAGAATTTCCTAAGGATTTTGGCCATTGAAGAAGGCCCAAATGGGTATATGCATCTCAAGTTTGGTAAAAAATTGATTAAAATTGGAGAAGTTATGCATCAGCAAAGCTTTTTCATGTCACTGGATATTGCACTAAAATATCCTCTTTCACCAGATTTACACTAAAATCACTCTTCATAGGATTTGTGCTAAAATCGGGCTCTGTCGAACATGTCTGCCGAACCCCAAATTCCCCACATATCTTGTGACCTTCATTTCACCCACTAAGCAATTTTGGACCAATCAACGCTAAAACATCTCAGCACTGGATATATCCAGTGGAACCTCAAAACCCTGGTCATCCAGTCATGTTAACTTTCTCTGCTTTGCCTTTTGCTCCGCAAAAAGAACTTTGCGCTAAATTGACTAGACATAGGACAATATCCTGTGAAGCCCTAAATCTTTACTTGTCTTGTAGGATCTAATTTCCCCACATATCATGTCACCACCAAATCTCCCACTTTTTCTGGTGAGGCTTGAAATTGCCACAAAATGTGCCAGAACACGTTAAAATTGATATTGATCACATGTACAACCATACCAAAGGCAAATGAAGATCTAACACATGTCATATGCATGTGATGAAGTCAGTGGCCACCTCAATGTTTATAAATAAGTGGATTTCGTATTATGAAAGGGATTCTTCTAGGTCAAAGGTTCCATAATGAGTTTTTGGAGTCAATTAGAAGATTTCTCCATATTGCTACCAGGGATTGAAGATCTATTGATCTGAATGTTGGATTGTTTGTAAGGCTAAGGCCAATGCATGTGTAATGCCAATTGCACTCTTGTTGTAATCCTTCTGTTGCATATGAATAAAGAATCATTTGTCTTGTTGTTCCATTTTGTTTTGTATCATCAATTGCTGCTTGGTTTAGCTGCCTGATAAGACCCCTGAATCTTGACCTGTATCACTTGTTTTCTCATATTGATCTCTATACAACTTGTGCACATATAAGAACTCCACTATAACTACATTTACCATGCTTATAGGGTCAATGAGAAAACCATGAATGGGTTTCCTATTAACCTAAGTGGATATGTAGAGAGGCCCATTGTAAATGCCCATGGGCACATCAATGGAGGAAAAAGAAATGATAGGCTCGGGAACATGCTACTCTCAAGGGACTTGGGGGTAGGTGTCCACCATTCTTACTATCTCTAGGAAGGGAGAAACATCTGATCAACATTGATTTCTAGCATGGGTTGAGTGGAAGAAAGGTCAACAAAGTTTGATGAATGATGTAGAAAAGGGTATGTGTAGATTTACAAATTTTGGTTAGGCTATGCGACAGACTTATTACTTTTGTCAATTACACTAGAGACCTATATCACATGAGAGTCAATGACGTCTTGTATAATATGTTTAAGATGTAAACATCATTTTGTATTGTGTTTATGAACCCTATAAAATTGACAAAATGCCTTCAAGTCGTAGGAAGGTGGGAGGGGTTTATTTGTATCAAGCAACTAAATAAGAAGAAGCTACACTAAATTGTTGTTTAGGAGTTACTAGAAAATTGAATAAAGAGATTTAGACAATGGAATGAACTATTTGTTTCTCTATTGTTTTGAAGAAGAAAGAGCCATGGTAGAAAATGAAGGTGTCGTGGCAGAAGTATTATTAACAATTGTGGATATGTTATTTTTAATTATTCTTTTTATAATTGTTAAATAATGAAGAAGAAGGCTTAGATGACACATCAAGAGTGTGTGAGGTTGGTGCCTGAAACTATCTTACCATCTACTACTAATCCTGTAATTTTGTGCAAAAATGAGCGGATGATGGATATTTCATAAGAAGAATATTATCCCTAATCATAAGCTACAGGTTTTTGATGAAAACCCACTACACATCGAAGTTGGGCAATGCATATGGAATTTGAGAGAATAGAGATTGATATATAAAAATGAAGTTAGTGACCTTTTCTTGAGCACCTTGCTTGCAATGCACTAGGTCAGAGAATGTAACCTAGGGCCCAATATTCGCCTAAAAGTGCTATAGGAATTGGTTGACCAACTACATGAAAGAGAATATAAAATGGTCTAGCAGTGAATAAAACTAGTCCAACATGGTGTCCTTCAAGGACTATGAGAAAAATATATCTAACAACTAATTTTGGAAGACAAAATTGCCACATAGCACAATGAAGCCAAGCACGTGTTTGTGAATCACCTTTACCACTATACTTCTCAAATTGATGTATCTCAAAACCAACAAGGAGTTTGACTATGAAAATGTTAATGGATAGAAGATTATATCAGTAATACAGAGGGATAAGTGGCTATGTTGAAGAGGTAGAAAGCATGGAAAGTTATTGTTGAAGGTTCCCAACATTTTGCAAGAGTTGATTTATCACAAGATCTGTTGTATGCAAGGGATTGGTAGTAGCAATAGAGATAGTGGAGCCTATGAAGCACAAAGTGGGTATAGGTATGGATGTCATATGTTATGAGGGTAAGGGCTACAAAGCTCCAAGGTGCATTATGAAATATGGTTGATTATGCATCTTGTTCTTAGATCATGCTAGTCAGAGATGATTTACAGTTAGATGTGATGAATTGATATCATGTTGGGTGCATTATGTTGTTTCAGCTATTATTATGTGGAGCAGCTACACCTGATGTTTGACCTCAGTGTGCAGGTATAGGGTTATTCTCCAACAATGGTTATACTGGAGATGGTTTTCTTTAGGTAAAGCACATGTGTTTCAACCTCTATCCCACTTGATTTGAGTGTGAAATGAGCCTTGTGAATCCCTGCATAAACCTAGATCTAAATTGGTGGTGATTGTGGAGTCTACATGTTGTGGAAACCCGTAAAGTGTGTATGAGTCCTTTGTGTGTGTTTATTTTATCTTTTGACATTGCATTTAAATTTATTTTGAAATGTGTGTTGTCTATGTTTGCAGAATATTTAATGTTTTCATCAAAAAGATAATAATTATGCATTAGTGCAAAAAAAGGTCTATGTCATTAATTTCTTTTAAAGTGAATTCAATTGCCCTTTTTGAAAATAAAGTATTTCATGCAAACATAATAGAATTTGCATTATAGTTGCAAAATTTAATCTAATTAGAAGACTATGCAAAATATTATTAAGATATTTGAATGGATTAGCTTTATTTGAAAATTGTGTAAAGTTAAATTGCTAAGTGCTTGAAAGATAAGAAATAATGCAAATGTTTTATTTAAAATATATATTTCTTTCAAAAAGCATTTTATGATATATCTTGCAAGTGGGAAATGGAGAAAAAGGCAAAGGGGGCTTAAGGGATTTTAAAACAAAAAGGAAAAGGGGAAGGCATTTTATTATTCACTTTGCATTTTCTTGCTAAAAACACTCCCTTCCTCTTTTGAGAAAAAAAATGATTTTGAGAGAAAGAATGGATAGAATCGCTTGAATCTTGATTTAAATTGCTTGACTTGGAGTTGGAATGCTTGCAAGTGGATATAAGAGTTGTGCAGATGTGTGTGTTGCTCAAGAGGGTGATTTTATCCATTGTTGTGAGCTTGAGGAAAGAGGTAATCTTCTTGTTTAATTTGTGTTTTAAATGAAAATGTTTCATTTGCCATGCCCAAATTAGGTGGAGGCATATATCCTTTGTATTAAAAGGATAATGTAGCTTCTTTTTGTAGTTTTATTCATTCACCATGCCCAAATTAGGTGGAGGCATATATCTTTTGTATTAAAAGGATAATGTAGCTTCTTTTTGTAGTTTTAAATTTGTATTTTAATTTTTTTTAATATGCATTTTGTGACCAAGTTTTGGAAAAAATTTCTAAAATATATTTTTCTCAATCTTTGGAAAAAGTGATTGCAAAAGAGTGTTTTGTATTTTTGAAGCAAAAGGGCACTCTTGAAATTTGAAAAATTATTGTCATTTAAAAGTTATAAATTTAAGGTTGCATCCCAACTCCACTAATGGAGGAATGGAAGATATTTTTTAGTTTTAGCAATTTTGAAAATATAGGAAAAATGCATTTTAAGCCTTAAATAAAGGTTTTAGTTTGTTGAAAGATTAGTATCCTTCATGATTTGGATTTTTTTATCTTTGCGCATGATGTCATGAAAATTGTTGCATTGATTTTCGTACCACACCAAAATATGAATTTGGAGTGTTGGAATTTTAGGATTGAGTTATAGAGTAGGAAAGGAGTAGGCTCTCACCACTTGTCATGATCTAGAGTGATATGTGAAGATTGAGTAGGGGAGATTTTTAATTAAGTATAACATAATAAACATTATATAGGATAATAAAATGATTAATTAAGATACTTGCATAGATTAATTAAATGTCTTTTATGGGTTTGTCTCGGTCATGAAAGGCAAGTCACAACTCTTGAAAGTTAGTGAATGACATTGAGTATACCCCATGTAGTCATTGTGCTACCATGATAACACTTCTTGTCTTATCTCTAGGATCTTCATCCTTTCCTTCAGTTAGATTTTATATTTGGCATGATTTGTGTGTTAGCCATATGTGTTGTCATTGATGTCAACATAATATGTATTGATGTCATACAATGTCACAAGGATGAGAAAGGTTGTTGAGGCTGCCATGAAGATTGTCAAGAGATGAGATGGTATGTTCCTAAATAAGAAGGAAAGTTCATGGTTGGATGTCATGTCCTATTCAGTGCAAAGTTAAGTTTGAAGTCTTATTACTATGGGAATCAGAAGTACTAAGAAGACAAGATATGTTGCTAATGTGTTCTTGATGACTTGAATGATCTATCCTAATATTCCTGAAATGCATGAGTTAATATAAAGAATATTTGGCCTCCGGAAGTTGGTGTTTGTCTCTGTTTTAGGATGACTACTCTTTTGAGACTATCTAGAAGATTGCTCTACATTTTTACCATACAAATTTCTAGCTTATGTGGTTTGGAACATAGCTTCACACAATGTCATATTTTATATGTTCCAAGTTTCATGTTGTTCTAATCACCAAAATATTGTGTTTTTGAAGACAGTGTTGGTTCTGTGAATGTAACCCCAATAGGGCGATGAAATTCTCTGCATTTCCCCTTTGTTGCAGATTTTGATACATGGTTTTGGAATTGTGTCAAGAGAACAACAAAGTTGTTATTTCTAGAGTCTCAAGCCGTATTTCCCACTGCCATGAAAGTTATGAATGGTAGAGTACTGGTATGTGGCCTAGCAGAGTAAAATAGTGATGAAGACCCTCTAGAATGCTCTGCATTCCTCTGGAAGTCATTAATTGCTCCTACGGATCTGTGGATATGCTCCTGGATGTTTATTCCATGCATCTTCCTAATTTCCATGCTTGTTTTGGTCTGCAGCTTAGTTTCTCAAATAATAGTATGTTGCAGTGTGTTCTGAATGACAGTGTACTCTTAGAATGAAAGCTTGAAGGTGTGAGGTACTCAATCTTTGATGTCCAAAGGTAAAGGAATATGTGAGGATATTGTATAATCTCTAAGGACTCATTTGGGAAAGTGTCATGAAGATCTATCTTATTTTTAGCACCGTACAAGGTTTTCAAGTTGTAGATGACCATTGCATTTCAAGCTTTCATATGTTCTCCCTAAAGTTGTCCTATTTTCAATTGTGAGGAGTGTGTGGTGGCATTACCTTGGTATCTGAAGCTGCAAAGATTTTTTTGGACCTAATTTAACAAGTGTTGGGGTTTGCAAGGCCTGGATATTCTACTGGTGTTGTGTATTGATTCTCCTAAGACCTATCTTCTACACATTTCATTCTAGGTGTTGTTTGGCTAACTTGTAAATGTATTTTCCTTGTTGTATCTTGTTGACAAGTTGTGTAATCAATGTAATATCATGTATAAATAGGAATTCAAGTTGATTGCAGAAGGTGTGATTGCAAGTTGATGGAAAGAGCTCACGAATTGATAAATATCAGAACAAATACATTATTGATGTGTGACTATGGGAGAAAGAGCAGATGATGTTGGTACTATCCAAATCAATCTTGAAGACTTATTTGCGATAGTGATCAAGTATAGAGTGTGACTTGATGATCAGATCTTCAGAAGAAAGTGTATAGAGGCAAAAGTGCAATCATCAAAGAAATATGCTTCAATGTCAGCTTTCAGATAGTTGTAAGATTGTCATATTGCAATCTTTTGTAAGTGTGTTCTCATTTCAAGTAGTAGTAGCTTCCTTGGGAGTGACCCTAAAACAAATTCATCAGGGAGTCAATGCTTCCTTGGGAGTGAGCCTAAATCAAAGTTACTTAGGGAGTAGCAGCTTCCTTGGGTTATAGCCCCCAAAACAAAGTTATTATTTGATCTTCATATATATTGTGAGATGATCCTCACCGTGGTTTTTCCCTTCCAAGGATTTTCCACATATATCTGGTGTTATGTGTTGATGTGCATTGTGTTACTCTTTCATGCTCATGTTTATGCTGTAATGTTTAAGGTATAAGCTACTCAAGAAAAGATTGAATTTGCTAAAAGTAAAATTTGGTTGTATACTGATTCACCCCCCTCTCAATATACATGTGTGTTTAACATTGTGATCATTTATATATGTATTGATTGGCGTGTGTGCCACATATTATCTCATATATGCTTTGATTGGGCATGAGTTGCCACATGTGATGGTGTATGCTTTGATTTGGCATGAGTTGCCACATGTGATGTTGTATGTTTTGATTTGGTGTGAGTTGCCACATGTGTTGTTTTATGTACTTTATTGGCATGAGTGTTGCCATGTTCTCCTTATTTTGTGTGAATGTGATTGTACCCAATTCAACCATCTCCATACCGAATTCAACCATCTCCTAGGACAGTGGGTGGGCTTGAGGGTACCACATGGTTGGGTGGCGCGAAACCTCCATTGGGGATAGGAAATCTTGGAGGATGCTCATTTGAGAGGGTGATGGATTCTTATAGTATTGTGCATTTGAATCTCTCTTGTTTGTTGTATATTGCAATCCTTATAAATTGGGTCTATGAGACCTTTGTAATAAGTGCATTAGTTGTGTTTGATGTAATTTTTTATGCAAGTTATGATCCATCCATGTTTGTGATGAGACCCTTTAATTGTAATAATTTATTGATGCCGTTATGGATATTTCCATGCCTCATCTTGTGAGGCTGTTGGTATGATTGTAATATTGAAATCATGATGTTTTAAATAGCATGTTAGCTTCAAATTCCATAATGTTGTATTTATATTTATGAATAACTTAGTGTTGGATTGCATTCTATCGATATAGGTGGCAATGATCCTATCTCTAGTTTTGGCATGTGTCAATATTGTTGTCGAACATGCATAGCATTTTGTAACACTTTTGTCATATTTTGTAATATGATTTTAAATGCTTTGTCCTTTCAATATAGTTTCTTTTCCTTGTGTTTTGAGAAAAATAGTTACCTTTCACCTTATTCCTTGGGAATCATGCCATTCAAGAGGTCTTCGTGTGGCCAAATTGGAGCCCATGATCCCTTGAACATTTGACCCAAAAAAATTAAACACAAAAATCAAGGAAGATATTTCTTATGGAGTGTAAAAAATGAACCTTGTTTTTATACCTTACTTGTTTTTCAACACTTTATTTTTTCCAATTCGAATGATAGTCTAAACTGCATAAAAATTAGTGTTGCAAGTCTAAGGTGCATATCAAACCCAAAGTTTGAAATTGTAAGAATTCCAAAGTTCAGAGTCCTGTTGCACATTACATACTACAAGTTGCAATTGATTTTCAAAGTTTGAGGTTACTAGTGGTCTAAGTATTAGAGTCCCTTTGTATTTTGCATATGTGCAAACTACAAATGGTTTCTGAAATTCAAAGTTGATATGAGCCCAGGAATCAAAGTCTCTTTGCACTTTGTAGGAGGGTAAACTACAATTATTTTTTGAAGCCTGAGTAGGTACGATTGTAATTGCAACCTGAAGACCAAACCTAAGTAAGTGTTGCAAGTTGTGAATTGTAGCCCGATGTCGAAGTCTGAGGTGGTTGTGTTTGGTTCTAGCTGTAACTTGGGAAAGAAACCTAAATGGAAAGTCTTGCCTACAAAGCTAAGTTGCAAGACCAAAAGGGAAGTCTAAACATTTGCAAGTCCTTCTCTAAAGTCTGAACTTTTGGTAGTTTTGACTTTGACTTGTTGTATCTCCAAGATATCAAAAGGGTGGTCTAGTAGGGATGTGGTAGGGATTTTTTAGTGACCTTGGAAATCTTGGCTCTCCTCCATGTCTCATTATATATGTCAACCATGGTGTTTTGATCCATGGTACTTTTAAGTCTTCTTCTTGTGTCACCTTGCATTGTGCATTGGTGTGCATGTCAAGTGTGTCATTACAAGTTGTTATGACACCTTGGGCACATAGGAGTGTTGTGTAGCTTGCTTAATGCTACTTTTGTATCATGAAAACTTTGTTTGTTTTATTTTTATCTTTTAATTTCTTGAGTGTAAGCTTGGGACATTACACTCATAGTCAATTGGTATACTAATTATTTTAGTTGTGTCTACCTTAAACATGTTGAATGGATCTAGGACTCCCTTAGTGACATAGATTTTTCCTAAGTGAGGGAATCAAATCTCTTGAAACAAGGTAGAAGGGATTTCCTTCATCTTCTTGATCTAGGTCTTGCTACAATAGGTTGTAAATTTTGTCTTTGTCTATCACATAAAACATTCTTAGGACCATCTTAGGTCTAACAGAAACTTGGAGCATGATCTTTTTGATGGTTGTTACCTGGAGATTATCGTAACTGCGTAAAGTGTCTTTGTAGGCTATGACGTTCATGTGGTCATAACCTATTCTTTCGAAGAGGGAAAAGATAACTATGTTAATTGTGGCCCCATTCTCGACAAGCATCCTTTTAATGCAAGTATGATAGATCCATGCTTGTAAATACAAGACAATATCTCCTCTTTTAGATAACTCCACTTCAAATGTCATTTGCTTGAGGTAGTAAAAAAAGTTTGGATCATGAAATTTTGTATTTAGGGGACTTGGATCAAGTTCAACCTAGTCAATTTGTTCCTTAGGAGGTGGGGTTACATGATTTAAATATTTAAACTTGATAGCCTCAAAGAGGGCTACATGATGTGATGGAGAGTTCCTTAGAAGATCAATGAAGGAGATCTTCACAAAAGTTTCCTTGAGGTCTTTGATTAGGTAATATGGATCAACGGGGTTTGGAGCAAGGTCCACTACTAAGACCACGTGCCCATGATATTCCCTTTCTAGGATTGCATGAAGTTCTTGAACATAACCATTTTGGACAATTTTTACTAACACAAGAATTTTGGACTCCCCTTGTATGCCTAGCTTACTAGGGGTTCTTGATCCTTCTAGTGGGATAGTGATGGTTAACCTTGATGCGGTGGGGTTAGAAGAACTAGGTTGGTTGGAACTATTGTTATGTTGATGTGATGCGAAGGGATCTTGGTAGATCCATAGTTTGGAGTTTTGAGGAGCAATAGGGCCCTAGTGGTTATGGTTTGGGTTACCTTGTAGGAGGAGGAACATGTCAACAAACAAGCATTGTTCCTCTAGGAGTTTGGATATGATTTAGTTGTACTCCCGACATGTCTTGATGTTGTACCCCCTTATCTTGTCGAAAGAGTAGAGTTTGTTTGGATTGTAATCCCAAGGCTTCTAATATAGATCATATCAATTATTGTCATAGGTGCAATCATTTTGATGCCTATTGTTCATTTGGTCATAGTTGTTTGTAGGGAAATAATCAATGGCTTTAACATTCTAGTTTCCCATGTTTGAAATGATAGCCTCCACCATAATTATTACCATTATACTTACAAATGTTGTTGCCATTCTTCAACAATGAGACCTTTGTAACTCCATCAGTTGTAGCATTTTGATTATTTTTCAATGTTTTGGGTGTTGAGGGGTTACTACTATTATTTGGCTAGATTTTGAGTGACCAGTCTTATATTGATTCCATATGACTTTCACTATTGTTTGCAACTTGATCGATTCTTAAGGCACTCTCAAGAGTTGTTTCATATGATCTATAGGAAATCTTTTAGACCTCCTCCCATGTATCCCTATTTAAGAAATGCAAGAAAAGATCACAAATTTCCCTATGATGCATGTTTGGTGCACTCATGGATGAGTAGAGAACTTGTCTCCATCACATTATGAAGTGTGCAACCAATTCATTGAAATCTTGCTTAACACTCAGCAACTCCCATATTCATGCCTTTACTAGTTTATTCATATCGAAGGCAATAATAAACTCACTAATGAGTTGTCAAAAAGAGTTAATTAATGCTTTACAAATCCTGTAATACCAATCTAATGCTATTCCTTCTAGGTTTTTAGGAGGATCCTAGCAATAACCCCATCCTAGGGAAGGAGCTCCTAAATGGCAGTGGTGTAAGCTTTAATATGGCAGTTAGCGTCTCCTTCTCCCTTGAACTTAGGGAGTTTAGGGAGGGGTTGTGGTAATATCATGTTGAAAATAGTGTGATCTAGTTAGATATTCAAGATAGGTCCCCGAAAAGGGGTCATGTGTGGAAGGAGAGAAGTTATGGGACGTTTTCCCCAAAATGGAAAAGAAAGTTATTTTATGAATAACCCATTAAAATTATAAGAGGATAAAGTTTATTTAACCCTCTATAATTAAAAGAGGGATGAAAAATAAAGGATACTATGATGCTTTGGTTAAAATGGAGATAAATAAAGAATATTTATAAAAACTCTTTAAAAGGGAGGAATTATTATTAACTAATTAATAATGACAACCTTTGTGAAAGGGTGTGATGGTTTATAAACCACCCCTTAAAAGGTTATATAAGGAATTTATGTGAGACTTGGAAAGGGCATGGATATCACTCAAGGAAGAAGAAGGTGGTTTTGGTGGGATATGGGCATTGGAGAAGGGGCACATAAAGCGTGTCCAACTTGGAGTATAGTTTACACTCGAGATTGTCTTGGCCAGGGCTTGTGTTAAGCATTTGTTATGTTGAACATGGCTCTGGAGCACTTGTGTTGAATGTTTTATCTATTAAGCACTTGTGTTGAGTGTTTTCTCTATTAAGCATGGCTCTGGAGCACTTGTGTTGAGCATGTTATGTTGTGTTCTAAATAAGAATTGTTCATCCTAAAGTGTTCCATAGCTATGAAGGCCAAGCTCATTGAAATCTTCCTAGGGTGAAAGTGGCCAATCCAAATACTCTAATTCAAATAAGTATTGAAAACTATTAATGTTTAAATGATATTTGGTATAATAGATAAATATGATGTTGATATTAATTCAGTTGAATTATGTGATTTTGTTATTCAATTTGCTTTGTTAATGATTTACTTTAGAGTTCTTATTAAATTATCACATGTTATAATTTACATTTGTTGTTTACATCTATTTTAACATCATTGAATATTTTAAATTATCTTAACCCTATTAACTATAATAAATTTGTTGCAAATAGTTAAATAACTTTGGGAGAAAAGTAGCATTACAAAAGATCCCTTCAAACATGAGCCCTATGACATGAACTTGTTGGCTAGATTGCATTTGAAAAGGCATGTTTGGTTGTTGAAGTCTAGGGAATGTTAGATAGCTTTAGGGAGCTATACTCAGGTTGAAAACTTGGTGGGATCATATGGTTTAGAGTTTGTGATGCGGGTATCCCACGTAGTTGGTATCCATTTGTTGCATTATATAATAGATGTAGATGAGGCATGAAGGCCTCATTGCTTGTGTTATGTTAGTAAAAGTTAACGTATCATGGTAGTTGATTAACCCCTGGTTTGGCTCATTTGTGATAGTAGTGAAAGGATTGGTGTTGAGTTGTTGCCTTACAGATCTTCATCACTCATTGTTTGTGCAAGGTTTTGGAGTAGTCGCTTGGCACCCGTAGCCTCAAGCATCCTAATTCGATGCACCAAGGTGGCTATGAGTGCTTCTTAGTCACTCCATCTATAGGATTTATATGTTGTGTCTTGTAATCATGACGTGGGTTTTCTTGATGTTGTTGTGGATCATGTTGTGAGGGATGAGTGGCCATGTTTGTTGGTGGAGCCTCCCCAAAATTTCCTTTCTCTCTGGTCCTAAAACCCTGCAAATGGCTAAGTCTGTGCCTGAAAGCCTAAAACCCTAAACCCTTAGCCTTTTGTTCTAAGACTGCGTTATAATTTTAAGTTGACCTGTTGTAGGCAGTTGTTTGTGCTTTAAGTTATAACTTCATGTCTTTTGTCCTGTCCTAGACCGGCCCCTTAAGCCTAGTAACCGATTCCACCCATGTGCACAAATATTTCCTAAGTCTGAAAGCAAAGTCCTTAATGCTAGATCAATAGTTGTCACTGCACCATGGGCTCCAGATCTATTAGAGCCATGTTGATGTGTTGACCGTCAATTTCATGTTAGTGGGTCCAAGGCCTTGTCAGCTAGGACCTCCAAGCACCTGCTCGCTCCTCATTGGATCACAAGAGCACGTTATAGATAGATACCAAAGAATATTCTCCATGCCACTACAACAAGGAAAAACATGGAGGTGTGGGTCCTCGTCCTATCTAAATAAGCCAAATATAAGCCTTAGTGCATGAGTGCAAGGGCAGGGGTGTGGGTCCCTTCAAGGCCTACACTGCTGCGATGAACTGACATGTGGACAAGTCTATGTTGAGCTTGCGAGATCTCATTGGTCCACGTTATTCTAAGGCATGTGAGCTATTTTTCAAAGGTCCAATTTCAAATCTTGGTCATTGATTCTCCTGTGACTTTACTTCATCTACGATTGAGATTCAAAGGTATGAATGACTAGTTTCCAGCTTGTTGGTTGACCTATGTCACAGTAATGGCAATAAGATTGAAATCGGCTCAAATCTTACCTATTTTTTGTGATAAATACATCAATTGGACCATTTTGGTGAGTACATTTCATTACAATTGTAATTCTTTTAAGAATCAAGCACTATGCAACAACAATTATAGAATTAGGGCTTTCAGTTGTGAAGAGCAAGTGCAAAACTATCGATTGCTCAGTCAATTTGCCTTCAAATTTTCACAAGACTACCTAAAATTGATCATAGAATTTGAATTCATAAAAGAATTGAAGTCAATTGTGTAGTTAGTTTGATTTTTGAGAAAACCTAGCCCACAATTCAAACCCTAAACACGTAGAATGGTTGGTACATCTGACACAAAAAGGGACTTTGAGCAGGATTTGCTTATTCAATGTCCTGGCTCCTCAAACAAGGCTACAAGCCTTGCTGGAAAGCACAAAGATGAGAAATTCGTGGAAAACCTTGGTGAAATTAGGGATGCAAGTGTTCCCCTATCTGGGTGGCCTCTTTTTGAGTGATGGTACAGAAAGAGGATGGAAAGGTCACCATTGAGGAATGGATGGTGCCTAGACATGGGCAAAGTTGTAGTGCCCAATGCATTTGTAGATGCAGACTTTGTCCGATTAGTGGCAAGCAGATATGATGCCAACACAAGGTGGGTGTTAGCAGCAAATGGGGACCCTATCATTGTATTCACCAAGTCATACATTGCTGAGGTGTTTAACATGAACAAAGCAGAAAACAAAGATGTAGACTTTAACAATTTCAAATGTATATATGAGACACACAAAGCTGTGTATAGGTCTGTCAAGGTCCCTAGTCATAGAATCAATACGTTTGGTGGTAGAGGATTAGGAGTCTTTGAGAAGGAGCCACTCAGCATAAAGGATTTTGAGGAATAATTCATAAAGACCTATTACTCATTGTGTCAAAAAACTGGTGAAGATGCAGAAGAGAAGATCCCAGTGCACCTGATGTTCATGGCCATTGACATTCAGGGTGACATAGTGAATGTGGAGTTTGATTTTTCTTCTTTCTTAGCTAACATAATGCACAAACAGATGATAGTCTTGAAGGCTAATAAGAAATTGGAGTTCAAATGGCACTCACTCATGTGCCATATGTTTTTATATGTTGGTAGAAAAGTATGGGATCAAACTTTGGGGGTAAGACAATTTGATGATAAATAAAATCCCCTACCAATACAATGATGGACTTATCCGTAGGATAAGGACTGTGATAATTTAGATTTTATCATTTTTCAGGAGTTCTTTGTTAGAAAACTGATGTCATACATGGGTGAGCATGTAGAAAGAATACCACAGAAAATAAAGGATTTTCTCAGGCCATGCGAGGAGACTCTTGGGTTGGGAATAAAGCACAACTGGGGAGACTGGTTCTTCAATCAGTACTCCACATATTTCAGAATTTATGGGTTCACCATGAGGCCTCATTTGTTTCCTATGTATGTGTCAAAGAGACTAGCATACTTGGAGATTATCTGGCAGTTGAATGAAATGGATAAGATACATCTAAGGGGTCAAATGAAAGGTTATTTCTTCTCTACTACCCTAAAATGGTCAAACTTCCAAGTGGTGAACAAAGAGGGTTTGGATCAAATATACTCTTTGTTAAACAATTATAGGTTGAAATATTATGTTGTCAGAGCTCAATTTGATCTTGAAGGATTTATAATTGCAGTCAAGCTGAGTGTGAAGAAGTCTACCTTTCCACATGAAATGAATTTTGTTGAAGATGTAGTGAGGAACTCTTTGACATTTGTAGAAGTGGAAGAGAAAATTGAGAAGTGGGAAAGAATTGTCAAGGAAGAGAATAAAAAAACTAAGAAGGATCCTAAATGTTTTGGCTCATATGCTAAAGAAAAGAATATGCTTATCAGAGTCAAGAAATGTTGGAGAATGTAGACAAGATAATGTCTCCTAAGGAACAAAGGCCTTCCAAGTTGAGTAGAGACCCTGGTGCATGAATCAGGCCTTATGTCAAGCCAAGGAGTGAAGACATTGAAGAAGGAGCATCTCAAGATGTGGAGGAGGTAGATAGTCAACAAAGTAAGAGGCGAAAGACCTTCGAGGATAAAATAATTGAAAGACAAAAGACCTCTAAGGACAAAATACCTTCCCAAGACAAAGGAAAATCCCCAATGGAGATTTTTTAATGTTGAAGATACTCTAGAGGAGTTGGGAGCTACTGATGAATCAACAGGTATGATTGTGCCACCCCTGCACCACGATAGAACTATTGATTACTTGAAGATTGCAAATGATGAAACTGGGGACATAAGGGTATTAGCTTGCCATAAATTTTTGTCAGATGATGAGTTTGTGAAAACTTGGGAATTCAAAGATTTTGTGTTAAGAAAACACGTTGATTTTTAAAATAAGCTTGAGGAAAGAAGAAAAACTGATCAATAAGAAGAGAAGGACTTGGCTACAAAAGTCTTGTCAAAATTTGATTTGAAACTTGACAACATCACCCCTCAAGAAGGTAGATAGATGGTGATGGAGAGTGGCATGTTGCCATTACCTAATTGGAATTTGGCAAATGCCTTATCTTTTGAGACCATAAAAAAACAAAATGAAGTAGTCTTCTCTACTAAAGAGCAGGTAGAGGAACTGTTTCGATCAGGTTTCAATCCATCTTTTGAAACATTGGCAATATGGACCTTGGCACAAAGCACAAATAGGTCAGATGTGGTAGAGCGCATTGATCAGTTGAGGGGAAATCTCATTGTGAAGAGGGTTGCAGACACAACAACTCCAGATGCAACAGCATTGGCAATTGATATAGCCATTGCAAATCAAGCCACAATCCTCAAGCTGCAACGTGACTATAATGATCTACATAAGAGATATGTTGATGACTTGGTGAAACTGAGAGATTAGAGGAAAAGGATATAGCATCCTCAAGCACCCATGTGCCCATTATTTCAAGTCCATCAGGTGAATCTTCTCCATCAGATAGAAATTCCTTGCTTGCAGAGAATGCATAATTGAAAGGTACAGTTGAGTCTCTAAAAGGAGATAGAATGTAGACATACATCAAGATAGTATCTGATATAGTTAACCATTAGTTAACTAAAATCAATGGGAAAGTGGATGATGCATATAAAGGAATTACAGACCTCAATCAGGTTTTGTTGAAGCATGAGCAGAATTCAGCTAGTCTGCAGGAGATTACAAATAAATGGATGCCAAGGAACACCACCATAACGCAGATGGTCAAGACAACCATCTATGATCCAAACAAACCCCTTGGATTGCAAGGAGTATTAGAGACCATAGGAATTCTGCATGAATTTATTTCCTACATGATGAAGTTGGATAAACATTTGAAGGAGAAGGTGACAACCATTGATCAAATGAAGATGAAAGTATTACCCAACTTTAAGGATGGACAAGGTCAAGCCAAAACCCTTGACCAATGGAAGGTAGAATTCAATGTTGTGGGCTCCAACGTGATTGCTTTGGTATGTGTGGATGGAGAACTACATATAGGATCCCTAAATTTAGTTTTAGATGAGCTCATTTCATTGGAGAAATTGTGTGCCAATATTCGTAAATAGTCAAAAGCAATCTTGGACACCCAATATGTTTCTCATAATGAGAAGGTTGTCAAAGTTTTGGATTTCCAATGGCAAAAAGATAAGGAATATGGATCTTGGGAGGAAAAATAAGAAGGTGATTGATGCTATGGGCTTTTCAATTGGTCATCAGTTTATAAAAAAGTCAAATTTTAGAAAAAATTATTTGGTTTTGACAATTCTCAAGCGGTGCTACATTTTTGGCCTATGCAAATGGATCAAGCATCATCCTTGGATGAGTTTGTTGGCAAACATATGATTGTAATTGAATTGTAAAATCAAATATTGTAATGGGGACAAGCTCCTAAATTGTAATTGTGATGTAATGTCAAATTTTCTAAAAATAGTCATTTAGGAGATAGGTCGACATACTTTATGTACTTTTCCTATATAAGGGGAAATTCATACTAGGAGGATATATGGAATGTGATAGCAGATCAATAGGAGAGAATAATTTGAATATCTATTGTAAAGCCTTGTGATTTTGATAGATTCCAATATGAAAGAAGCATTTCAGAGTTGCAGGTCATATTTTTAAATGTGAGATTACTTGTTTTCTGAATGGCAATTGTCTATTCAAATTGAATTATATGAGAAACACTTGATGTGTGTGTTATTTTTTACTATCTCCTTGAATATGAATGTTTTCCTTTTGAGTAAAGTTGCTAAGGGTTTCTGAACTCATCAATATACATTTGCTATGTTGTACATCTGACTTGTTGCATCTGTTCAAGGAATGGATTAAAATTTCTTTAGGTCTGATATAAGGGGAAGTGTTTTGTGTTTAAGGATTAGTAAAGAAGAATCACAGATAATACTCTTTCTTGTGCTCATTGTTGTAATGCAATAGTGACTTTGTTAACCCTCTGAGTATGAAGTTTTGTTGTCATGGGAAAAGCTATTGCATGCAGGGTTTGACTCTGTTACCCTGAATAGGCACCAATCTGAGGATATCTTTCAAGTCCAAGCATCTAAAACTCTGATGCAGGAGCATCCCTGGTTCAAGAACAATCTTTCATCAACCAAAAACATTTGCATTTCAGTTTCTTTCTTTCATTTTCCAGTTTAGTACAGTCGATTCAGTCAATAGTAGTTTCTGTAGTTTAGTCCGCATTCTACCGCAGTTGCATTTCAGACCTTACAGAGCTGAACTTAGCATCTAGACACATTTATGCACATCATATCCAAATCTTAGATCATTTGTATCAGGTACCAGTAAGATATCGCTATCAGAAGATCGACTATTTTCTCATAACAGAGCATCCTGACAGTCCTAGACAATCAACTAAAGGAGAGGACTTGCAGAGCATTTCATGACTTGTGGATCTAAATGACACATAATTCAATGTTGTTTGGTTAGTGGCCGACCTTTCCTGAGATCTACACACCATTTCATTCATTTGCGGAGGAGTTCTACATGTTTAGGTCTAACCTATCCGTGTACATACGTTACATCTCTTCATTGAAGTTTGTGATCTTCCTTGGCTGACACAAATGGATCTTATGTTCCAGAGATGATATATATTGATGTAATAGATGCCTAGAAAAGTAGTGATTGATAATTCTATGTTTGATAGTTTTAATTATTTACAAAGGAGCTTCAAAGCCATATCTTGTGCATATTATGTAACTGTGAAATCAGGCCTATAAGCCCTAATTGTAAGCCCGCATGTTGCCAACCAATTTGTACTTGAATTCTATGATATACTGGATGACTAAATATGCATTTTATTTATATCTTTGAGTTGTTTCCGTTGTGTTTACTCTAGTTGCACTGCCTGGATAGTTCACATTGTGGACCCTTCTAACCGTGACTGCACCAAGTGGAATTAGAGTGAAGGTTCAAATCTTTGGGAGTGAATTGTGCAAAGTTGGCAAAGGAATTCTGTAAGAACTTGTTGTGAATAGATCACCAAATCTAAGGCAAGTTACTTGTGTTGCAACCGATCGTCGATTGTGAGGCAGTTGTCACCTTGTAGCTCAATCACCGAATTTGAGGTAGTTCCACTTGATTCGAGGAAGAATGTCGCCGAGGAGAATCCCTGTTGTTGGTACAATGGCTAGAAGAATGGATGAGATGATGTAGATGATGAAAAACATGCTAATTCACCTAGATGCTATAGAAGAAGATTAGAGAAGAGGACTTACACCTCGACCTAATGTTGAAAGTGATGATGATGAAGAATTTCAATCTGCTGATCAAAATGGTGAAACCCTAGGAGATGAAGAAGAGGAAGAATCAGATCAAATCAAGATGTTGCGAGATATTTCAAAGATTGGGAAAAGACCTAGAGTTGATGTACCAACCTATACTAGCAATTTGAACCCTAAAGAGTTGATTGACTGAATAAATGACATAGAAGAATACTTTGAGTATTAAGAAATTGGAGATCCAGAGAAGGTGAAATTTGCAAAGACAAAGTTGAAAGGACATGCTGCTATATGGTGGAAAGAAGTTCAGTTGGATAGAAACATAAGAGGAAAAGAGAAGATTACAAAGTGGGATAGAATGGTGACAAAATTGAAGAATCAGTTTATACCTGTTGACTATGAGTTGGAACTGTTGAAGAGATTGCAAAACTTGAGACAAAAGGAGAAATCTGTGGAGTACACTGAAGAATTTCATAAGATGATCATAAGGACAGGACATAGTGAAGAAAACAAGGAGAAAGTGGCAAGATACATCAATAGACTAATATTTAACATTCAAGAAGAACTGAGTTTGGTGAGGATGACAACCTTGGAAGAAGCATATCAGTTTGCCGTAAAATTTGAAGAAAAGTTGAACAAGAGGCATGATCAGAGATAGAGAGGCAGAGGAGGTAAATTTTAGAGAGGTAGAATAGTTTTCAGAGGACAGAGATCATATGCGGAGTAGAACAGACAAGAGAACACATTCAAGAAAGAGGACAGAGCCAACAAGGCATACCAGAAAGATGATAGAACTTTCTACCGCAGAGGAAACCCTAGTCCAAACCGAAATGAAGGATACATAAGAGAAGAGAACCTAATAGAACATTCAGAGGAACCTGTTTTAAATGTGGGGGTGAAGGACATAGAGCATTTGAATGTAAACAAGGGAGTACAAGCAAGAGGACAGAGAATAGTGGAAGAGCAACCTATGTGGAAGAACCTGTTGGATCACCTAGTTCAGTTGGTAAACCTAAGAAAGGAGAATTACTTGTCATGAAGAGAGAACTATTTCAAGTAGAGACAAATGAGGAACCACCATAGAGGAAAAGTTTGTTCAGAACTAGATGCAAATCAGGAGGTAAATATTGTAAAGTTGTAATTAATAGTGGTAGTTCTGATAATTTGGTTTTAGAGGAGATGGTAACTAAACTGAAGTTGGAAAGATTGAAACACCCTAAGCCCTATCAGATAGCATGGATTTAGGATGATCATAAGGTACTGGTGAGTGAACAATGTTTGGTGAAATTTCATATTGGATCTTATCATGATGAAGTATTGTGTGATATTATGCCTATAGATGTATGTCATATTTTATTGGGTAGACCTTGGCAATATGATAGAAAAGATACACATGATGGGAGAAAGAATACATATACTATAACATCAAATGGAAAGAGAATTACTTTGATTCCTTTGGAAGATGATCCTAAGAGTGAAGTATGTGGGAATGCTAGAATTTGTTTGGTAGATGAAAGGAAATTTCTAGATGATTTGAGACATGAGAATATGAGTTGTGCTTTGATCCCTAAGAAGCCTGAAAATATAAAGACTGAAGAATCACAACCAGAGGAGATAACTCAGTTGCTAACAAAGTATGAAGACATCATATCAGATAATGTATTTGAAGGATTGCCACCAATCAGGAGTATCAGTCATCACACCGATCTTATACGTGGAGCTAGTTTGCCTAACAAAGCAGCACACAACATGACACTGGTAGCGAATGAAGAATTGAATAGACAGATATATGAGTTGTTGAGGAAAGTTTTGATCAGAGAAAGTTTGAGTCCTTGTGTAGTACCTGCAATGTTAGCACAGAAGAAAGATGGAGAATTGAGAATGTGTACAGACTCTAGAGCAATCAACAAGATCACAGTTAAGTATAGATTTCCTTTACCTAGGATGGAATATATTATGGATTGTTTGAGTGGAGCAAAATATTTCACAAATATAGACTTGAAAAGTGGATACCATAAGATCATAATTAGAGAAGGAGATGAATGGAAGACTGTTTTTAAGACAAACGAAGGATTGTATGAGTTGTTAGTGATGCCTTTTGGACTGACAAATGCACCAAGTACTTCCATGAGATTGATGAATGAAGTCTTGAAGAAATTCTTGGGTAAGTTTGTTATTGTATAATTGGATGACATTCTGATTTTTAGTAAGACAAAGGAAGAATATTTGTGGCACCTGGGACAAGTATTGTAGAGAATGTGAGAAGAGAAATTGCTGATAAACATCAAGAAATGTATTTCGTGAAGGAAGAATTTGTATAGTTGGGATTTGTAATTTCTGCGAAAGGATTGAAGATGGACCCTAAGAAAGTGAGAGTAGTTGTTGAATGGCCTACATCAGAGAGCATTGGAGAAGTCAGATCATTTCATGGATTGGCTAGTTTCTACCAAAAGTTCATTAGAAATTTTAGTTCAGTATGTAACCCCATGATAGAGACAATGAGAGGTGACATAAAAGACTTTAAGTGGACGTTAGGAGAGGACAAAAGTTTTGAGTTGTTGAAGCAGAAAGTGACAGAGCAACCTGTGTTAGCATTACCAGATTTCAATAAGGTATTTCAAGTAGATTGCGATGCAAGTGGGAATGCAATTGGAGCAGTATTAAGTCAAAAAGGTAGACCTATAGCATATTTCAATGAGAAGTTGAATGATGCAAGGAGAAGATATTCAGTTTATGATCAAGAGTTCTATGCCATAATTCAAGCCTTGAAGAAGTAGAGACATTATTTGTTTCCTAAGGAGTTTGTGTTGTATACAGATCATCAAGCTTTGCATTATTTGATCAGTCAAGGAAAGTTGAATCAGAGACATATGAGATGGGTAAAGTTCATGTAGAGTTATACTTTTGTATTGAAGCATAGGAGTGCGAAATCAAACAAAGTTGCAAATGCATTGAGTAGAAGAAGGAATTTGGTGATAGAGATGAGAGTTGAAGTGTTGGGATTTGATGAATTGAAGAACATGTATGAGGAAGATCTTGATTTTTTCGAACACTGGAAAGCATGTAAGGAACCTGTTGTGACAAATGGGAGTAAGTGGTTAGATTATTTCATTCAGGAGGATATGTTGTTCAAAGGAAACTAGTTATGCATACCTAGGAGTTCAATGCGAGACAATTTGATCAAAGAGAAACGTAGTGGTGGATTGGTAGGATATTTTGGCATTGATAAGACAGTGGCCTTGGTGAGTGAAAATTACTTTTGGCCTCAGATACATAAGGATGTTAGGAAATTTGTGCAAAGTTGTAGAGTTTGTCAACTTGCAAAACGGAGTAGTCAAAATACTGGATTGTACAAATCTCTGACAATACTGGAGAGACCTTTGGAAGACATAAGCATGAATTTCATAATGAGATTGCTGAAGACACAGAGAGGACATGATTCAATATTTGTAGTGGTGGACAGATTTTCAAAGATGACACATTTCATACCTTATACGAAGACAACTGCAGTTCAGGTAGCTGACCTATTTTTCAAGGAGATTGTGAGATTGCATGGATTACCTAAGAGCATAATTTTAGACAGAGACACAAGATTTCTGGGATACTTTTGGAAGACACTTTGGAAGAGGATGAAGATAGATTTGAAGTTCAGTTCAACATTTCATCCACAGACTGATGGACAGACAGAGGTAGTAAATAGGTGTTTGGGAAACTTGTTGAGATGTTTGGTTGGAGAGAAGGTAGGAAATTGGGATTTGATTCTTTCACAAGCAGAGTTTGCATATAATAATTCAGTGAATAGGAGTACTGGAAGAACACCATTTGAGATTGTGACAGAAACTAATCCTAGGGAGTAGCAGAGTTGAGAGACATCAGTAAGGAAGAGAAAAGAAGTGCAGAAGCAGAAGAATTTGTAGGACACATGGAAACAGTGCATAACCAAGTTAAGAAGCATTTGGAGGAGATGAATAGTAAGTACAAAGCACAAGCAGATGAGAAGAAAAGACACAAAGAATTTGCAATTGGAGATGAAGTGATGGTGTATTTGAGAAAAGAAAGATTTCTAGTTGAGACATATAATAAGTTGAAGATGAAGAAGTTTGGACCATGTAGAATACTCAAGAAATTTGATTCAGGAAATGCATATGAAGTAGAGTTACCAGAGACATTGGGTATATCACCTATTTTCAACATTGCGGACCTATATCAGTATCATGAAATAGAGTTCAATGACAGAATTGAAGAAGACTTGAAGAAGTAGTTACCACAACAAGCATCGGAGTAGATTGAAGACATCTTAGATAGCAGAGTTGGACATAGCACCAGAAGAAGACAGTACAAAGAATATCTTGTGAAGTGGAAAGGCAAACTGGAAGAAGATTCATCATGGATTTCTTAGGCTGAGGTGGACTGTCTTGGTTTTCCTCCAGCCCCAGCAAAGTGAGGGACTCACCTTTCAATAACTCTAGATGTTTGATGCAGGAGCATCCCTGGTTCAAGAGCAATCTTGCATCAACCAAAAATATTTGCATTTCAGTTTGTTTCTTTCATTTTCCAGTTCAGTACAATCAATTCAGTTAGTAGTAGTTTCTGTAGTTTGGTCTGCATTCTATGTAGTTGCATTTTAGACCTTACGGAGATGGACTTAGCATCTAGACACATTCATGCACATCATATCCAAATCTCAGATCATTTGGATCAAGTACCAGTAAGATATCGCTATCAGAAGATCGAATGCTTTCTCAAAACAGAGCATCCTGACAATCCTAGACAATCAACTAAAGGAGAAGACTTGCGGAGCATTTCACGACTTGCAGAGCTAACTGACACATCATTCAATGTTGTTTGGTTCGTGGCCAACCTTTCCTAAGATCCACACACCATTTCATTCATTTGTGGAGGAGTTCTACATGTTTAGGTCAGACCTATCCGTGTACACACATTACAGCTCTTCGTTGAAGTTTGTAATCTTCCTTGGCCGACGTGGAGGGATCTTATGTTCCAGAGATGATATATATTGATGTAATAGATGCCTAGGAAAGTAGTGATTGATAATTCTAGGTTCGGTAGTTTTAATTCTTTGCGAAGGAGCTTCAAAGCCATATCTTGTGCATATTCTGTAACTGTGAAATTAGGCCTGTAAGCCGTAATTGTAAGCCCGCATGTTGCCGGCCAATTTGTACTTGAATTCTATGATATACTGGATGACTGAATCTGCATTTGCTTTATATCTTTCAGTTGTTTCCGTTATGTTTACTCTAGCTGCACGACCTGGACAGTTCACTTTGTGGACCCTCCTAACCGTGACTGCACCAAACTCTAAATGTCAAAAAGACAAAATTTTGTGCCTTTTGTGTTCAAGTTGTTTCATGTTCTCAGAGTACTAAAAGAGGTATATGTTGAGGATCTAGCTAATCTGAGATAGAATCTTTTCAAACCTCAATACAAAAGTGAGAACACTCTGCTTAAAACAATATCTCAGTGTACTCAGACTAGATATTTTAGATATTGCAATAAGGGAATACCCCCTAGGTCTAGCAGAGCCTGAAGTGCAGAAGAGAACAAGTGTCTCATGTTTGTTGGCCACTAATCTGAGAGTCTTGAGCATTAGGGATAGCTACCTTATAGGGATAATCAGGCAATCAGTTGGAAACACCAACATTTGTCATTATCTTGGACTCTCAAGCCTCGTCCATTGTGTGGAGACTTGGTCATTTTGGAGGATTATTTCAAGGGCTCCTCATGCCACTCAAGCATCTACCAAGTCTCTTTCAAGGCAATCTACCTCATTATCAATTGATCTCAAACCAAACCAAACTAAAATACACTAGGCTCTTGTTGGTTCAGATTTGATTGCAAAGTTGTCTCTTGATATTGACCCCACATAGGGTTATCACAGGGAGTGCAATCTTAGCCTAACCAAGCATTACAATTGTGTTCTTGACATCCACTATCTAAATCAATATCCTCATAATCATACCTAGTTGAAATAGGTGCCATGAGATTGGGAGGAATGTACTGATTAAATGTGGGCGTAAGATGTTCATTGGAGGGAATCACAAAATAAAGGGATGACATTGGAAGAGAAGAGAGAATGAAATGGAATGTGAAAAAGTGAGGATGTCCCAAAAGGATTTGCTCATCACATCGGGTTCACCAAAATATGTGTTACTCCAAAGCTACTCACCACTATTGTGCATGAGTTGGAATTGGGGCAACAAATGTTGCTCATGTATGGACTGCATGTATAAAAATCACTCTTTCTCATGTGCTAGAAGCCAGTGGAACAAGGGAGTGTCTAGAGGACCACCCTCTTTGTGACAAAGGAGTGTCCTAAAGGTGACAACAATATTTGTATGCAAGGGAGTTGTGGCATTGATTTTATCACTCCTTTCATGAGGAATGAGTGTTTCTTGATGGGTGGTGGTGTTGATTCGTGGTATGGTGGTGGTAGCACGGGGGTGTGTTCTAGCGAACCTCTTAAGATGTGTGGTAATGGTAATCCTTGTATGATTATGCATGTTGTTTACACGAATTACATTAAGCTCATGTTGAGCATTTTTTTCTATTTCAACAACTCTTCAAGAAGGGTTAACTCTATGGCTCATTATCTTTGGTTGTTTGCTTGTATTTGTTGTAGGATACAATCTTGCTCGTGAATTTGCTCTCGGTTGCCCTAAGCTCGTTCAAGATAGACTCTACCCAGTTCTCTCTAACCCTAGGACACATGAGCCTGATATGTTAGGTGTGTGCTAGAGACATGAGATGAGTAGGACATGTTTCAGTGTGTTAGTTCAAGATTTCATGTTTGACTTGTTTGATTGCTTTGTTTGTTTATGTCTTGTCTTGTTGGTAAGTAATTTATTGTTTGCTTGTTTTTTTTTTCAAATTTGAGCTTCAAAACCTAAAAACACATGGACCTTAGAATTGAGTTGATGTTTGAGTTTTCAAATGAACTTTGACTAATAAAAAAATGATTATGATTTAAACTAAATGTTATAATGTGCTATTTAAATCTAAGGAGTGAATGCCTCACCTATATTTTTGGGTTTTCACCAAATTAAAAAAAAGTAAGCTAATTAACTATCAAATCAAATAACTAACTAAATGCAAGTACAATAATTTCAATTGATTAAATGAATGCAAAAATCAGCAAGCTAAACCTTTGTTCTTCTTGGTTTTCTATGCAATTTGAAGGTAGTTTTGTGTATGTTTTTGTCTTGTTTTGCATTTGCTTGGATGAAGAAAATGCTACCGAAATGAAATTAGAATTTGTAATTCAAATTACACTAATCTAATGAAAATAAAGAGATTCTATCTAATTAAATATTGAATCCAAGAAGTAGTAACAAAATGTAATAGATCTAGGCAAGATGAAGAATTGATTTAGTATTCTACTCTAATCTTTTGGAAATAAATTATTCTAATAACTTACAAATGAATTTTTGTTCCTCACACCTAGGATATTGGCAACCTAAGATGCTGATGAAAAGATCCATGACATACATGTCTTAAGCGGTCTAGCTTTTGCAATCCTCTCTCCTCTTCAACCTAGGGTACTCCACTTGATGGAAGAAGCAAAGGGAATGGGAAACTAGACTCAAAGGGAAATGACTGGGAATGTTGTAGTTATTATTTTGGGAGCTTAGAAGCTTCAAAAATAGTGATTGGAAGAGCCTAAGGGATGTATATAGCATGAGCTATAGGGATGACTTGGACTTTTACTTAGGAACCTCCAAAGTTGGCTAACCTACTACAATGACTATGAAATAGAAGGCAAAAACTTAGAAATCATTTGAAAGAAGCAACCAAAACAACAAAAGACCTCCATTTGTGAATCCATATAAATAAGTTCAAATTCACAATTAGGTGGTTGGAACTAAAGGATTAATAGGCTTAGATGTAGTCTAGACTGAACTAGGCTTGAGTTCAAAACCAAAATTAGATGCAAGATGGGCATAATTCAAAGTTTTGATGTGCCAAAAAAGATTTATGAAATCACTTGTTTTGCCAATGAAAAATTGCCTAGGAAACTTGCAAGTTGCCTATGCGACTTGCTTGTCACTCAAGCAATCTAAGACTAAAACAGACAATTCTACCATTGAAGAGCCAAAAACAAGGTTTTTGCTAGGCGAAATGGTATGCAAGAAAGGCATAAGGTTGGCAAACATGAAAAAAGGTTGAGAGAAGGTCCTAGGAGCTAATCAAACACTTCCATCAAGACTAGAAAGGCTATGAGTAAGTTTTATTCACGCCATGTGGTTTGTATACTGGACTGTTGAATCATCATCGAACTGCCATGTATGCCCAAACAATTTTGGGCACTTATAGGTCTCTCATTTGGTTTGTAGACAAAAGTGTCAGCACAATTGGCCAACCCCGTCTTTTCAAGGCAAAGCTCAAAGGAGGTTCAATCGAAAGTGATTCAATCAAAGCCACTTCAATCAAACCCTATCCCACCACTTGGCACCATGAAGCATCATGGGTGTGTTGGCAAGGTTCAATCAAACCTATGCAATTTCAAACATGATTTGTCGTCATTTTTTTCATTTTGTCCCAAAAGTGGGGTATAGTTATGTGTTTTAACCCAATTACTTATTGACAAATGGTGCACTCTTGTGCAAAGTTGGGGACATTCCTTGATTTGACACCCCTCTTCATTCACTCATTCATTTACATTTGACCCTATCTTATTTGTTTCCAGACATATTCCTACACATTAGTCATTTATTATACCTATACATGCACTAACTCCCATGCATTCACTTACCACCTTGATATTAAACTTTCATATCTTGGGTCCATCGCCTAGTGTGCAAGAGTGATTCCATGCCATGCAAAATTGACCCCTAAATTTCAAAAATTTAAAATTTGGCAACTCCCAACCATTTCATTCCCACAATGAGCTAACCTAGGACATATTTCACATGATTAGTTGCAATGTCTATTTTAAGGAATTCAATGTGCATCAATTTAGAAGCAAGAACATCAAAGCATTATCTGATTATCATCCTAGGAATCTTTCGATTTGAAGCATGAAAAAGAACCTAATTATGCATTCATCATCCTAGGGCATTTGCATGAGTTAAGAATGTTGTCTTCAATCATTTCCATAGTTCCATGGAGTCTTTTGACGGGGGACAGGGGGACACGAGGGCAGGTTTCGGGGACGGGGGGACAAAGGACCTAAGTTTGGGGACGACGGGGGGATAGCAAGGGGACGGCAGCGGGGGGCGACAGAGGAGCGATGCAAATACATATAGTACTTGAAAAATTAGTTATAAAAAGATGTATAAGGAATAAGTATATTGCATTTAACATCAACAATTTAACATTTGAGTTTTTAACAATGAAGTTTCAAGTTTGATTGTTTGAACTATTGAACCAATGAACATTGAAAATCAAAATCAAAATATTGAATTCATAATTTTCAAAATTTCATAGTTTCTACGTATGCATGCATATCTTCCACCTTTCTTGAGATGTAACTGCATCAAGAATTTGCACTTGGAAAGGTTTATAATAAAACAGAAGAGAGCAACTCCACTCGTGCTTTTACCAGTGACCTATGATCTGTTTTGTTGATCTCATATCCTTGCAGCTACTTGCTCTTTATTTAATGGAAAATAATAGATGTGTGGCTTTGCTTAAGTTTTCTTGAACAAGTCATCAAGAGTAAACTGTAGGTTCTGGTTCAACGTCTATCAAGCAATCAAAACAACAAAATTGTGAGTTATCTATGCCTAGGCCAAACAAAAATTAATAAATGATTGACATGGAAAGAGTTATTCGCATATTGATCAGTATAGAACACTTTGATATGAAGTCAAATGTGCCAAATTTCAAGTTGGACCAACATCTTTGATGTAGTATCCTTGGCATTGGGCTAACAGAAAATCCTAAAAGTAATCTGTTGGAATTCTCTACCCTTTATTGTGTCAACCTTTCAGGAAATCCGAAATATGCATAAATCTAAATAGCAAGGCTGAAGCAGGCCTATTATATATAACCATGCTAAACAAAAACCCAATCACAAAAGGCTCACCGTGTGAACCACCGAGTTGTTGAAGTGCATTCACAAACTGTTTATGTAGTTTAGCTGACCAACACCTCCTACTTTTCCTCTGTGCTTGAGATTGAGAAGCGTTGCAGACAGATATAGTGGGAGGTGTGTTTATCGCATTGGAGACTGCAGTAGCTTCTTTTCCTTGTACCTGTATTGGTACTTATGTGGTTTCTTTGGATCTACTTCTTGTTTTAGCAGTAGCATTCAAGCATTTATTTTCATTGTCCGCCAATGATGAACCAACATCATGCTTATGCTTAGTAGGTGAGAAAGTAAAATTGTCTTGGGGGGTCGAGGGATGTCTGGGCGTCCCCTGGACGTCCCCTCTCAGATGGAAACGTCCCGGGGACAGCGGCAGTGGAGGTGCAGCTGGGGGATGCCCCCCTAATGTCCCCACATCCCGATGACATCCCCGTCCCAAAAACGTCGAGATTTTGGGGGGGACGCATCCCCATGGAACTATGATCATTCCAACAACTGTAAAAGTCGTTCTAATCAAGGGGGTTGACCTAGGAAAACACAACCCTTGCAATCTAACAATCTCCACAAGGTATTTTTAAATACAGCTAGTCATTGACAATCAACATAAAGCAAAGATCACGAGTTTAGTTGTGGAAAACTAATGCATGTGATCTTTTTCATGGGTTTCAGATCACTTCTGTATGAAAGTTTTTTCCCATTGTAGGTAGGATCAATCTCATACATCACAGATTTCACGCACAACAAATATATAGACTATTCTAAGTTCAAGGTGAAGCACAAACATAGAACATTTATTATCAGCCCTGAGGTAGAGGAATTTCTGTGTAGCATCAGAATTATTCTTTATCCTTATTCCAAGAATTAAGTATCTTAATCCCTTGCATTTAATTTCCTAATTTACCATCATCAATTATTCTGAATTATCTACTCCTAGCTGCCACTATTAAATTAATCTAAGTCGACTGACACTTGATTGCTTGCATTTATTCAATTAACCCAGATTTACATAGGAAAAGGTTTTTCCTCTACAAAACTTTTAATATTATTATACTTTTGGTATCTTTTTTAATACTTTTAGGAAATAAGGAAAATAATGTCCCTATAAAATAGTTACCCTCCAAAATCCCCGGCTATAGAGGAGGGATAACAAAAAACAACAAAAATGTCCAAGCAACCATATTCTTGGTGACTTCACAAACGTTTCCCTGATGTATGTATTTATTTGATGCACATCTGCTGCTTCAAGCTTCAATTATCATAGGAGAAGAAATCTGACCTATCTTCTTCTCCCGATCATAGATAAGGCATGGAATGGTTAATGTGTAAGATTCAAAGTAGTGATCACACAAACCCAGATTGGAGATATAAATAGGAAGCAAAATCATGTTTTTATACTTGGAGACAAGAGAATGTGGGCATGGGAATGTCATTTCAAACCACAATATGGGAGTAAATGGATAGGGGTTCAGCTTTATTATGTATAAATATAATCATCAAAAAATGTGGATATAGGTTTCAGTCAGAATCTCCATATGGGAGTTTTCTGGTTACAAATACATTTAGTTTTGTTATTTGATCGATCTCCCAACTTATTGCCTACTAACTTGACAAAATCAGACATTTACTTGGACATTTAGTTCTGGAACAAATATATATCTGATTACTAATGGAAGGAAACATTTTCTTACAAGTGTTGCAGTTGGTATATACTGACTTAATGCCTCATTAACTTATTCTTCCTGCAAGTTAGAGTAGGACCAGGTTTGTTGCCATAACTTGGGTCAAAACCAAAAGGAATTTATACATTTATAAAAGTACTCACAATGCAAACATAACAAAGAAGAAACTTTGGCAAATTACTATTGATGAGATTGCTACAGTTATCAGGTGCAGAAAGCATAACTGCGTGATATTGTCTGCAAAAGAGAACAGATTAGAAAGCTCACATAAAACGTGATGTTAGCAATTAGCAAGCACGGGGAATGCGGAGAAATGAAAGAGAATAATAATAACTCATGGTTATAGAACTAGAAAATGCAGTAACTGGAGTCATACTTAGACAATTTAGATTTTAAAAATTCATTTTGTGAGTGTGTATGACTCTCGAACAACTCTCAATGAGCATTTTCAAAACAGAATAAGATAGTTCGTTAAGAACATTTACCAACAGCAAGCTGGAGCTCTCCCTTTCTCAAATAAAGAAGAACAAACTCCTGGAACTATGTCTCCATCCTCTTTTAGCAGATACACAGAACCCTCTTAATTGGCTCTAGGTAAAACTGCCTTTCTTTTCATTTGCAATCGCACACAATACCTAGGTTCCATTACCACAGATTGACCTTTGTCATCTCCTCGTGCACCCTTTATTATAGTTCCTTTACTACTTGAAGGCTAATGAAAACTCTTTCCTTCCCACTTACCTTTTTAATTTAGCGAAGTTATAAACCAAATTCAAAATATAAAGGAACAAATGCAATTATTATGGAACGGCATATTGATAATCTTCAACATCATTAAAATTTGTTTAGTCTCACCATAGAGTAAACTTGTAAGTCTTAATCAGCCTGAGATACAGAGGGACTATAAAAACTACATATCAACACCATATTTTTCAATGGTTTTAATCCTATGTATGTATATATACATAATAGTATACAAAGTTAATTAGATCTCAACCAATATTATTGTTTTTATGGCTACACAGACCATTGATGATACTTCCAGAACCCGAAAACCACCTTGTAATTGCATATTGCCATACTTGTGCTATATTAGAAATAAAACTTCTTAATCTGGAAAAGTAATGATCATTCATGGGACCTTCAAAGTCAGCACCAGCTCGGATACCATGTTACAAATTGACATACACAGGAGAAGGTAAGGCATAGCAATGAGACATTTTCCTAAGAAACAACCCAAGATTGTAATTTACCAAATTGCAAAACTGTTGACACAGTCAATTGTTAGGCCACTTAATTGCAAAGAATCAAAACATGTATGTAATTTATAACAGTTTCTCCATCATCAGAAACAGTCAGCAGCAGTTGAAATTTTTTCCCTGACAGCTGAATCCATTTCAATGAAAACTTTCATTCTCTAGATTCACCCTGAAGGATGTTAAAAGAAGTCGTAATCATCATCAATTGTTTCTCTGATGGTCATGCTCCAGGATTTTATGACTATTGTTAGGTCAATTCTCATCATATTGACTGCCATTTCAGAAGACCAGCGAAGAGGACAATTGAAGTGTTTACTAGTATATATGAAAACAAAAAATACATTCATATGTTCTTTGAACAGGTCAAGTCTCTTTTCTTCTTAATACCCTTTTATTTCTTTGCGGAATCGGAATTGGAACAGATCTATTGTGGATAATCTCTCTTTTTTCCTTCGGAATACCTTTTTATTTTCTCACAATAAAAATGATTAAAGAATGCTGTATATGTACGGATACTGAATGTTTCTTCTGGGGATATATAAGTAGCACCCAAGGATGAACACTTTTCTTACGCTGACCTAGCACCAAAGCATAAATGATTTTTCATTTGAGCTTTGGACCAGAGCACCTAAACTATATGAAAGGACAATGGGTTCTAATGAAGCAACTCTTGACAGATCAAAGCGCCACTTGCAGCTATAAGAAATAGCCCAGCTTCACCCCAAGAGGATTAGAAAGAATGAGAGGGGGCACCAGGAGCGAGCGAGGAATTTGTTAGCTCAGAAAAAAAGTACCTGCATTTTTGCAAGCAAAGTCAGTACTATACATATTAATTTCAGGAAAACACTTTTTAGTGTAAACATAAACAACTTTATTATACCGGTTTAAAATCACATTTGAAATGCCGAACCGTTCACATCATAGTGACTTTCTTCTCTCATCCTTTACCTGCTGAAAGCACAATAGTCATTACCATCAGCATGAGACAATAAAATTTGATATGTACCAAATAAATCATCATCTTAAAAAAGCGGACCAGAGTTTGCTAAGCCGCTTTTGTATTCATTGAAAAACTATGTAGTGTGGTATTCTTCGGACACATGTATACTGGAAAACATAATAAATAAATAAAATACTACTGCTATTTAGTATTATTAGATTAAAACATCATGTATGTACATACAATTAGCTGATTCATTAGGCATTGGCAAGGAAATTACTCTTACAAAGTTTTGTCCCTACATTTTGTTACAAAAATTACATGTGAGACGGGCTGTTCTGAAAACACGTGTTGAAAATAACTTTAATTTTTAACTGAAAAACTTCTGAATTTCATTACAAACTTGAGTATCTTCTGATTTTTTCTTCTACAGATAATCAGCACTTGGATAACTTTTATAGAGTTTGTCTTGGACTGTTAGAAAATGATGCCTAAAACTAAAACAGAAATCTGCCACCTTTTCTACGAGAGTAAGTGTCTCACTCAACCACATCTTTTGCAATTGGTCATTCTCTCTTTTATCAAAAGCTTCAGTTTGTTGAGTTGGAGATAGAGAGATTACAAAAATTATATATTTTAGCACATAGTTGCAAGACTTGGCAAAAGTATTTACTCGGCAAGCCCGAAAAGTACGGTTCGGCAAAAACTCGGCAACTTAAAAAATTGCTTAACTTCATTAAAAACACATTTTTTTTGCAAAATTCAATGATAAGATGCATCCAATGAGTCAATAAAATGAGTACATAGAAGAAACAAGCTGAGTCTAGTTATATTTGATTGATTTCAAAGAAAATTAGATACAAAATTGCATCCTCATGTGGAATGCTCAATACGCTGATACTGATAGTCTGAAACAAAATGAAAATAGCAAATTGTTTTTGTAAAACTGAAAGTAAACACTAAATACAAATTCACATCTTCCTCTTCCCAAGTCTACGTGAGAAGACTACGTGAGAGGGTGTAGTCGTAGGACTCTGCTGTGGCTCCTCATCCTCCATCAGCATCCTGGCTGTAGATCCTACTACTGGTCGTGGCATAGTCACTGGCAATGACTCCTCCTCAGGGTCATCCTCAATGTCATCCAATGAGACTGCAAATCCAGCCCCCTCCTCCATTGCCTATTACTCTAATTCATAGATGTCATCCTCAGAAAACAATGGAGGCTGCTCATCTCGCCCTATCCAATCACTGTATGGATCTATCTAATCCAAATCACTGTATGGATCTATCTCATCCAAATTAGTAAAAAATTAAGCTAATCTTAGATTGTAAAAATGTTATTCAACAAAAAAAAGGATTCAAAATAAAAAAACAACTAGGGTTTGAAGAAAATTTCAAAAAAATGAAAAAATCGGCAAAATATGTAAAAAAATCAGAAAATTCATCAAAAAATCTTGTTTTGATGAATCTAAATCTTGTTTTGATGAATATAAATGTATTTAAATCTTTTTCACACTACATTCATGATGATTTTTAAACATAGAATCAACAAAAATGAAGAAAAAATTAAAAAACAAGAAAGAATAAGAAAAATCAGAAAACCTACCTAGGAATCCAATTTGCCTTCGAAATTTGATGAAAACGCCCTTGAAATTTCATCTCCTCGATGCAAAATCGATGTAAATACGTGCACAATGCTTTAGAGAGTGTTTTTGTTGAGTGAGAGCTTCCAAACCAATGACAAAATGAATTTAAAACACTTTATGAAGTGGCCGTGTGAGTCTTCCTCAGTCGTGAGGGTTTTTTTAAAAAACTCGGCGAGTTTTTATCAAAAACTCGGCCAAAAACTCGGTGCCGATAAATACTCCAAAAACTCGTTTCGAAAAAAAACCCACGAGTTTTTAAAAACTCAGCGAGTTTTTGCTGAGTCTTGCAACTATGTTTTGGCATGAAACTGTATGTTGAAAATCTTAATCATGTAAGTTTTGTAACAATAAGATTGAGTGAGGCTACCGGTACTTCCCCTTAAAAATTTTGAATTTACGTGCCATAGTAATCCATATTTTGTGCAAATTAACATTCTTAAGCTGCACTGAAGATATCATACCTCATATTCAATCACGATCCCATCTTGCTTGTCCATAATGTCAACCTGCAGATATCCTCTCCGAGCTTCATGATCAGTGTCTGAACTTCTACACAAATCCACCTAGTAACCCTACAACAGATCTGGTGGTTTTGTCCACTCAGGTTGAGCTAGAGGCCAAGTGTAAAAGACTAGGCCTATTATTTAAAGAAAGATTCCATGTACACCAACAGCAGCTGGACATTTATAATTTTATATCATTTGAGGAGTATAATACTAAGAAATTTGACCTATGCAACCTACTTTATTAAGAAATGATCTTATAATAGACTATAATCTTATAAAATTATAATCGATTATAAAATTAGGTAGGTTGTATATATTTTTACAATAACAGAAACTAGGCTCTCTACAAGTCCCTCATCTCTTTAAAAGCTTTGACCCCCAAGTGTCACCAAAATATTTAAATTGATGATGATACTCTTCATTGTTGATGTGACTACTTCCATGTTATAATCACCAAATTTTCAACAAAAGAATAATTATTCTTTGAAGCACATGAAAATCGATGACAATATAAATATGATTTAACCTGATAGTGGACCACAAAGTGTAGTTGGAAACATAGGTTCATAAATTTCTTCACAATTTTTCTGGAAGTTGGTCATTTAATATAAACATCATGAGTACTTAGAATACCAACTCCTTCAATAAGGATGAATCTGTCCCAAATCAATCTTTAGAGGTATCCAATTTGAATAAGAATTCAGTCAAACTACTTCCATCTTGAGTCATATCTTTGCAATAATTTGGGGCAAGAGTTTATTTCTAGAAAGAATCAAAACTTTGTCTACCTTCTAGGATGATGCAGATGTTGATTATAAAATGATGACTTGTACTATTAGGATGACAATATGGTTTATTTTTGGATTTTTTAAAGAATAATTTTAAGCTAATCATCCCTCATTACGTTTAGCATTGTAATGTCCCCATTTTTTGAGAGCATCAGTTATTTTTGGATTAGCCTATCATTTTGACCCTCGTAGGCTAATAGTCTTGGTTAGAGGGTCTTCAGTGGCCATTGCCTAGTCATACGAGACATTACTTCTCATCAGTTCATCATTGGGTTCAAGTTCGGGCCTTTGCATATATTATTTGGCTCAGTTTGGGACACTTACTATTTATAGTAAGTAATATTTGCGGAGATGCTATTTTTGACAGGGCACCTGGACATAGGGCATTTACAGTGTTGGGCCTGATATTTAGTTGACTTAGTGAAATAATGATATTTGTGCAAGTTATGCTATTTAATTATTAATAAAGGTGACTTTATTAATAATTAATTATTAAAGGGAAATTATAAAGTTATAAAGTCACTTTATCCACAATGGGGCCATGACCCTCAATTTAAGTGAATTAAATGATTATGATTTATGGGGCCAATTATTAAAGTAAATTATAAAGTCAAAGTGAGAACATGAATATATATCATTTAAATGATAATTAAAAGTGCATTTAATGAGACTTTATATTTGGGTGCCCAAATTGAGGAAAATAAAGATATTTCCTAATTCAACATTAATAGCATTAAAAAGGCATATTATTAATGATTAAATTGCACAAGGAGATCGACCTAATTGAGAGAAATATATATTGAGCATCAAAAGCAAATAAAATTCATTCTTGATGATTACTTGACTTTGTCATTTTGGTGTTCTTGGGATTTGAGCTTGAGACCCAGGGTTTTAGTCATCTTCAGCCATTGGAGAACGAGACCTCTTCAATGGATTCGCAATCTTGAGACTGTGAAAGATCAACTGAATCATTATCAGAGTGTGGGCTTCAATCAGGAGTCCAAATTGTGCATATTGGAGAAGATTTATTTAAGGGATTTGAACCAGATTTTCATTGGAAAGGCAAATTGACTTGTGGCAGCATTTGTTAATATTGGGCACACATTTTCAATGGCCGTACTGGTGTACCTTCAATATCAGCAATTTGTGGAGTCTTTAGGGTGAAATTTATGGTGTTTCTTTACCTCAGCTTGGTTGCCTAGCTACTGCAGATATTGTTAGTGCAAAACAGAGTTTTTAGAAGAGTTTGACATTGTGTTAAAGCTGATAATTAGTTTAGAGGGCCGTATAGCTGCATGGTAAAATGTTGGACTGCTAGGAGTGTTTCTTTGGCATTTGGAGCAGTTATTCCTCTAATTCATGGTGCCTAGGGTTATGTAATATTGCTAAGACATTGAATGCATAATAACATTTGTTATTTGAGTATCTGGAGGAGTTTTCATCGCTATGTATTGTTGGTCCAGTTCAGCACATGTATGAAGTTGCAAAACTCAATATGGGTATGTTACAGTAATTAGTTTTGGCATATTTTATGATTT
This sequence comes from Cunninghamia lanceolata, assembly GCA_027924645.1. Lineage (NCBI taxonomy): Eukaryota > Viridiplantae > Streptophyta > Pinopsida > Cupressales > Cupressaceae > Cunninghamia > Cunninghamia lanceolata. The sequence goes on from BSBN01000516.1 coordinate 4,056,164, forward strand.
GGGTCATTGTTTGTTTTTGCAAATTCATTTTATTTTTTCTGGGTTTTCAATATATGTTAGTATTTCAATGATATTATGTAAAAAAACATTACATGCAAATCCTATAAACCCTAAATCCATCAGTAAAACGGAAAACAAAAAAATTGGCATAATATCCTATCAGGGGTGGGATATTACAGTGGTATTAGAGCGGTTTTCCTGCCAACCTATTGGGTAAGTTTCAGCTGCAGTTCGGAAGTTCAGTTGAATAGCATGACTATTTCCAGGAAGCAGTCAAATGCCATGATGAAAGAATTGGAGAAGCTCGGACAAAGTCAGGAAAGGATGGGTGAATTGCTTTCACACCCTACAACCATAGACAGATTAGCACGGTATATGTCATCCATTTTTAAAGGGTCTATATCACAAAACAAAAAGGAGAAACAAGAGGTCTCTACAGGTGAAGTATCTAGAAATCTTTACAATGAATTTGCAACAGCTAGTGACCAGCATTCAGCTGATCCTATGGAGAGAAAAAATGAGACTTACATTAAGAAAAATGTTGGAATAGTTGAGAGCATTAATATGCCTTCAAATGATGGGCATATTGAAAACAGTTATGATGAAGCCTTCAAATCAGCTAATAATGATGACTGCATATATTTTCAGTGATGATGATATAGGTGGTGTTCTTGATTTTGAAAACAAATCTGATTTCACATTGCATGTAGCTGATCCTGAGCAGAGACCTAGTGGCATTGCTGATTTAAATTCACAGTTCACTATTGGGGATGAACATGCATCTACTTTGGAGGAAGCAGTGTGCAATGATTATTTCCAATCAGCCGCTTCTATTATGTCATTGGAGCAATCCCGTGAGGTACATAACTGCAACACCTTTGTTGAGGAAGTGTGCAGAGCTGATGGCATGCATGATGCTGCTTATCATGAGGTGAGTGATGTTGATACAGCCTCATATCACAGTGCAAATTTCAAATCAGCAACCTTGTATGGGAGTCCTAAGTTGCAGAGTCCTCATCATTTGGTTGGGCAACTAAAGGTGAATGATAGTATGATTGCCACAGCCATAGAACATTTCGATGTTGCTCGTCAGATGTTGGATACTTATGGTTGGAGTACTCTCGTGTCAGATGAGCACTATGATCGTGGCCTTTCCCTTGCAGAGATTCATGCACTCCGAGAAGCAATTAGAATAATGAAACAAAATTATCTACAACTACTTGCTGACATAGATTATCTTCTCGAGTGGGATTGCATTTGTTATGATGCATTGAAGGGAAAGGAAGAGGAGGTTGATGAGCTCACTCATGAGGTTGAGGTGACCATGGAATCGTTGAAGAGCACCCAGTTGGCCCTTCAGGAGTCTCAGTCATGGGTAGAGGAGCTTACCGTGGAGTTGAGTATGGCACAGTCTTCACCAGCTACAGATATAGTACAGTTTCCTACAGCAGTAGTTGGTGAGGATCAGATATCCACTGGTTGTAGTGAGGATGTGGCTACATCCATCATGGATTCTGGCGCAATAGTCTCTGTCGAGATGAGTACTTTGATTGAGAGCAGCAGAGAACCACATGTTGCATTAGGTTCTCTTGAGGTCAGTACTATGACAGATGATGCAGGTCAGATTGCTAATAGCTCTTGTTTGGCAATGGTGGATTCTCCCGAGAGTTGTGTGTTGGTACACGACGCTACTCCATCATCTTCACAGGAGGTTCACTGAGTGTCATTTGGTTGGGAGTATGGCTCTCATGTTGATTTGTTTCCCTCTCCTGGAAGCAAATCTGTTACTTCATCTCATGCAACTGATGGTGATCGACAGCTTGTTGTGTTGCAGAGTCAGAGTGATCAGCTGCAAGTTTCAAAGGATAACGTTGATCCATCCTTATTTTGTTTTTACCGCGCCGATACATTTGCTGAGTACCTGCTTGAGAGTCCGGAGTTTTAAGAGGGTTTGTTTGGGGTCACGAGGGATACTCTCATTCATGGTTCATGCGCTATCAGGCGTTTTGTGGGAGTCATTGTAGATACTATGACTGCAATGCTTCCTCATAGAGATTTTGTGGTTGGGTTTGCAGAGCAAGTTGCCAGAGGCCCTACCCAATCAGTGATTCGGGATTAGAGATTGCAGCCGTCTCTTGATTCCAGTGTTGCATGTGATGAGCCATTGACCGAGGTTGGAGCGTTTTATCGCAACTACACAGTGAGTAGTGCTCATCATTTTTCTTTTGATCCACATGTGGAGGGTTTGATGATGCATCAGTGTGGATTGGTTCCGAGATTATACCATCCAATGTGGGATGGAAAGTTACCATCTTCAATAGATGGAGTTAGTGGCTGCAAGTACCTAATTTAGTTGTTTGCGGGTGAGTACTTGCGGGATCAGTGTTCAGTTTCCCATCATGCTGACATGTATCCGACAAAGTTTGCTACTCCTATGTCATAGAGATTTCTTGTGGATACATGGGTTCAGAGTGATTATGGTGTCAGTGGGCATGATGGTTTAGTTGGACGTCACATCCATGGGAGTATAGTAGAGTATGGAGATAGTTGTGGTGTTGCAGATACTTTCAATTATTCTTATCTCAGTAGAGCAGATGGATGTGGGTATCGGTTGCATTGGGACCCAGGTGTTGACAAGGGTGGCACTGTAGTTTGGATGGGTTCCATTGGATGGCTTCACCACTTCAGTCATGGTGAAGTGGGAATCAGTGTTGTGCAGCAGAAGTCTGAGAGTGCTCTTCTTAGCAAGCTCCTATTCTGGAATTGGGATCCAAGTATTTTTGGTTGGACACTCTTCAATGCACTGTGGGATCCTTTGTGTGCATCGGGGTTCCAGTTTGGGTGTTCACTGGGGAGTATTGCAGTATGTATCTGGTGAGGATTACTTGCAGTTTTACTTTTGGTTCCCATGTACATGATTCGTTTGAGATGCACAGTTTCAGTGCGTAGGGATTGGACAGTTGGTTTGGTGTTCATCTTTGCATAGTTGTGGTTATGCTGATGTTGCAGCAATTGTGCTTCAGTGTGGGACATTTCACAGTCTTCCTTTCGACTTCCAGTGTAGTTGTGTTTCTTTGCAGTCGTGATTGCTTGGGGACAAGCAATCTCAGGGAGGGCAGACTGTAATGTCCCCATTTTTTGCGAGTATTAGTTATTTTTGGATTAGCCTATCATTTTGACCCTCGTAGGCTAATAGTCTTGGTTAGAGGGTCTTCAGTGGCTGTTGCCTAGTCATACGGGACATTACTTCTCATCAGTTCGTCATTGGGTTCAGGGTCGGGCCTTTGCATATATTATTTGGCTCAATTTGGGACTCTTACTATTTATAGTAAGTCATATTTGAGGAGATGCTATTTTTGGCAAGGCACCTGGACATAGAGCATTTACAGTGTTGGTCCTGATATTCAGTTGACTTAGTGAAATAATGATATTTGTGCAAGTTATGCTATTTAATTATTAATAAAGGTGACTTTATTAATAATTAATTATTAAAGGGAAATTATAAAGTTAGTCACTTTATGCACAATGGGGCCATGACCCTCAATTTAAGTGACCTAAAAGTGAATTAAATGATTATGATTTATGGAGCCAATTATTAAAGTAAATTATAAAGTCAAAGTGAGAACATGAATATATATCATTTAAATGATAATTAAAAGTGCATTTAATGAGACTTTATACTTGGGCGCCCAAATTGAGGAAAATAAAGATATTTCCTAAGCCAACATCAAAAGCATTAAAAGGCATATTATTAATGATTTAATTGCACAAGGAGATCGACCTAATTGAGAGAAGTATATATTGAGCATCAAAAGCAAATAAAATTCATTCTTGATTATTACTTGACTTCGTCATTTTGGTGTTCTTGGGATTTGAGCTTGAGACCAAGGGTTTCAGTCATCTTAAGCCATTGGAGAACGAGACCTCTTCAATGGATTTGCAATCTTGAGGCTGTGAAAGATCAGCTGAATCATTGCCAAAGTGTGGGCTTCAATCAGGAGTCCAAATTGTGCATATTGGAGAAGATTTGTTTAAGGGATTTGAACCAGATTTTCATTGGAAGGGCAAATCGACTTGTGGAAGCATTTGTTAATATTGGGCACACATTTCCAATGGTCATATTGTTGTACCTTCAATATCAGCAATTTGTGGAGTTTTTAGGGTGGAATTTATGGTGTTTCTTTACCTCAGCTTGGTTGCCTAGCTACTACAGATATTGTTAGTGCAAAACAGAGTTTTTAGAAGAGTTTGACATTATGTTAAACCCTGTGTTCCACGGGGACGCGTCCCCTGCCCTGAGACCCCCATCCCCGTCCCCGTCCCCCTGTCCCCGTTGCCGTCCCCAAAATCAAACATACATTTTATAATGTCTAGAGGAAAAAAACTCACAACTGGAAATGAAATGGTGCCGTTATACTGCTGTCATGATTAAATTGCTGTTATACTGTTGTCATGATTAAATTGCTGTTATATTGCTGTCATGATTAAATTTTATTGCTGATATACTACTGTCATGATTAAAGTTACTGCTATTATATTGCTATCATGACTAATTTTATTGATGTTATGCTCTTGTTAATATTTATTGTTGTTATTCAATTTATAGTCTTGTACTGCTGTCCATTAACTTGTAAAAATCTCTCTCTCTCTCTCTCTCTCTCTCTCTCTCTCTCTCTCTCTATATATATATATATATATATATTCAAATTCGTATTTATTGCCATCCCCAAAAAATGGTCCTCGGACTACCGTCCTTGAAACGCGTTGCCTGCCGTCCCCTCGTCCCCGTCCCCAAAACACCATGGAACATAGGTTAAAGCTGATAATCATTTTTAGAGGGCCGTACAGCTGCATGGTAAAACGTGGGACTGCTAGGAGTGTTCTTTGGCATTTGGAGCAGTTATTCCTCTAATTCATGGCGCCTAGGGTTATGTAATATTGCTAATACATTGAATGCATAATAACATTTGTTATTTGAGTATTCCGGAGGAGTTTCCATCGCTATGTATTGTTGGTCCAGTTCGGCACATGTATGAAGTTGCAAAACTCAATATGGGTATGTTACAGTAATTACTTTTGGCATATTTTATGATCTGGGTCATTGTTCGTTTTTGCAAATTCATTATATTTTTTCTGGGTTTTCAATATATGTTAGTATTTCAAATTTTCAATGATATTATTGAAAAAACATTACATGCAAATCCTATAAACCCTAAACCCATCAATAAAATGGAAAACAAAAAATTGGCATAATATCCTATTAGGGGTGGGATATTACAAGCATCAAAGTCCTTAATAACTTATGATTCCATAATTTGCAGCAGCATACTTGTCTACATACTCCCTTTAAGTTGTAGACATTCTTTGTCAATGGAAAGAAAGAATTTGTATTAATGTCCATGAATGACTAAGAATAGATCAAACAGACTAGAACGTATAGTGGGTACAATTGCAATTTAGTTTCAAGTTGCAATATTTGGTCCTTTAAATGTTTGAATTTGGTAAGAATTGTTGTAGAGGATTTCTCTATTTTTCTTTAAAAATAACTAAGTTTCCTGTTCTGCTACGAGAACGAGGCGGTTCTGCTATGGGAATGGGGTTTTGGTACGCCGGTAAGGCAATATTTTTTTCTTTGATTTGGGTACGGCTGTACTATATATATATATATTTTATAATAATGTATATTATATATATTATATATTATTATATAATAAATAATATATAATAATATAATATTATATAATATAGAATATATAATATAATAATATATATATATAAATTCATAATATATAATATTTATTAAGTTATTAGTTTTTTAAAAGAAAATTTATAATTTAAAAAAAAAATTCGCAGAAACGCACCTGCGAGGGGCGGCAGGGTCGTGCCCTACCCGCTCCCGTCACTGCTCCTGCGCCCACTCTAACCGGTACGGGACCAGTGCCTCTGGGCAAAGAACTCAGTAACTTGGAAAAATAATTATCAAAATGGTGTAATATTATCTTGTGATTTTTGTGTTTTTTGCTCACATTTTTAAGTTCTGTCAATGAATCTTGAGTTCTCATTCCTAAGCCTCAAGATCTCATTATCTTGTTCTTTTAATTTGGATTGTAATGACATAATCTCTTGTTTTGCCTCTCCTTTACTTGAAACTTTATTAGATCAACTACCTAAGAAAACAACTTCAAATTTGTCTCAAGTCAAATCTTTTATAAACTCAAGGTCAACAATATGCCACCATTTCTTCACCTTATCCTTAAAATACAGCCATATAAACAAGCTTGACACTAATGATATGTGTGTGTGCATGTGAGATCAAGTTCCACAATTCTATTTCACTAGCTTGCTTTATCGAGTGCAGCCCCACATCAAAATTCATCATGTTCTTCCTGTACTCTGCAACTCTCTACTCTTCAGCAATGGCTACACAAAACATGCACAGAAACAATCAGAAGATAGTTCAGTGGACTGCTAGTAATGGTGAAGAATTCAAGGTGAAATGGAGAAATTCAAAGGAAGTCAAGGTCTCCACTGTTGCTAAAGCCATTCTCAACAGACAGTCAATTGGGAAGTGAAACATACATGCCAGAGTATTAAGGCAAGGACATGTTTGCTAAGAATCAAGGAAAAATGGTTCAAGAGGTGAAAGTTAGATATGGTAAAAGGAATCACTCAAGGTGGTCAAGGAAAGAGCCACCCAATTATCAAGGTTGTGACTCAACAACTATGGGAGTGACTCGAGAACAGCAAGAGGCGGGGGAAGTCAAGGCCGTGGTAGAGGAAGAAAAAGGACTGAGAGAGATTTGCATGGAAATTCAAATTTTTGACGGAAATTTGCAGAACTGCAGATGAACTCTGCACATGGGGTCAAACTGGTGAAGAATTTAGTGCCTTCAGAGATTTTGAACCCTCATCCTGATGTCACATGGCGAGCAGGCTATATTCAAGAAGTGTTCTTGAAGGCTATGGACAAGAATGCTCTGAACATGGCTACCAAGGAATTCATTTAAACCAGCATTCGTGATGATAAATCATTAAGTCCTAGGGCTTCTGTTCACACTCCATGTTATTTGAGTTTTTATATCCTTCCAAAAGTTGGCTTTCTAAGGTCGTAATGCATACAATCACAAACAGGAAATTAGCATCTGACAATTTTTAATTTTTTTTTTATTTGGTAATTTAATCTAAAAATGAATGAGACATTCAGCTAAACATAATCCCCGATCAGTTGAGATGATTTCCAATATGGAAAACAAAGTATCCATCCTTGGTCCAGAAGGAAATTGGAGAGAGAAAATCTGAGATTCTGCGGTAGACATTCTGATCATGATGCAGTTTCTGCCATGACTCCATACACATCTCAGAAGAGCAAAGGCAGTTTGGGAAGAGCTAGCTCCTCATACATGGAATCAATGACAAAATATCAGACTTGAGGTAGAGCAACAAAGGTGTCCTCCACATTGAAATACAAAGCTACATGGGGTTCAAGCTAAATGTCATCTGAGCTGGACCATTCTGGTGGTGCAATAGTGGTGAATTAAGGCATACTGGCAGGCAGTGCATCAGCAGTCCCTGCATCTTCCTTCCCTCTTACATGAGCACTAAAATGCTTATGTTTTATTTTGTTGGTAGCCTCAACTACCTCAGTTGATGGTCTAGTTTTATCATCTTGTGCTTTCAAACTCTCTAAATATTTTTTATCCTAACGTATGGTCACTTTTCATAAGTTTAAATATAAACCAGAATCTGTTTAGTTAAATTCTGCTGATAAAAAGCTTTGGGAATGGAAGTATGATGCTAAAAAACTGGGTTTAGGAAGATAATATATGCATCAATAAGTTTTTTTCCCAAGCGTATTTCTACGTTTATTTTCAGTATGTTGGAAAATAGTCTAGTTGCCTTTGAATATCTAAAAATAGATTCTAGGAAGTTTCATTACAGTTGCTTATCTTTCGAAAGGGTGAGGGACTCATTGTCAATCCACATTTGTTTATCAGCAATAAATTTTTTAATATTTTCTGATAGTCTACAAATATTGCTCAAATGAGCATCTGAGACAATTGATACTAATACTTAGCTCCTTACAAGCAATACAATATTTAGCTCTTTAAGAGCAACAACTGAGAAATTACTACTAGAAATGAAAGAGTGAAAGACCAAGTGTCACCACTTAGAGTTCCACCTTAGATGTCACTTTGGGGATTTGAGCTTCGGTCTCCACAATAAGAACCACTTGATCTCAACCCCTTGGACTTATCAACAATAATTAATAAATAAACAATTAAAATTAAAACAGAAATCCTCACTGTGAGTCCTTTGTTGCATGACTCGCTCCAATCAAGAATAAGACTGACCTTGGGTTGACTGATCCTAATTCAATGTGTTATTATTGTCAAAATTTATCGAGATTTCATTGATCGTCTTCATGTGTTTTGAGGACGAATCCTCTCAAGTCTCAATCACAGGAGGGCACACTGTAAGACACATTCATAGATTCTTTGTTATCAAAGGTTTTCATGTAGGGACAAATCCTTACATATATGACAATCTCACCTATCTGACAATATTTATGTTTATATTTTCACCCCTTTCACCTATTATCACCTATTTGACAATCTATATGTATTCTATATTCAATATATGAATATATCACATATTTTTCCGTGTATACCCATTACATATATAGCAAAGAATAAGAATAAAAGCAAATGAGCAAAACTCCATTTGAAATTATTGCTTCTGTCTTGCATATTTTGAATGCACAAGAAGAGGATCTTTCTATAAATGCTCAGATCTTGAAGGGTATGAGCAACGTCAATCTAATTTTTCCATTACAAATAACTATGCAGCAAGTATAACTATTTCAAGATGCGTCTATTTCATCGCTTGTGGATTAAGCTCCCAGCTATTGATCAGGATAGTACTATGCTATCTCAATGCTATAACTATTCCAAGGTGAATCTATTTCATCACTTGTGGATTAAGCTCCCAGTTATTGATTAGGATAGTAATATGCTATCTCAATGCTACCAATAATCAAGAAAAATGTTAATAGCACAATATAAGGTTCAACCAAATACCCATAGTCCACTTTTGCAGAATTGACCTCTAGGGAGCTCTAGCAACGTTGATTTTGTTTGCCTGTTTTAATCGATCTTCAGTCCATTCTTTCATCTTCTCTTTTTCATCCCAAACGCTGCTTGCATTTTCCCAATCCCAGACTTCTCTCAAAGCAATTTTCTCATGGTTTTCTTTAGTAGCGTTCCTAACATCCTGCAAGAAATCTTTTTGTCTGTTATTATATGCATATACAAGATCATATCAAATAACTCTTTGTATCATTTCCAAAAAAAAAAATAGTGATCAGGTCCAAACTTTAAGGCCAATCCTGCAGGCACGCCTAGATTTTCTCTTGAAGTATGAGGACCGCATTCCATATTTGTCACTTCCCCTGTCATGAAATTTATTCACAGAGAGTCCCTACAACCAGCCATTAGTCAGATTTGGAAAATAAGTTGTAGGACCATCTGAAGAAGTGCAGTAACTGTTTGAAGATATATATTCAATCTGTAATTAAAGGATAGATCTCTAGTTTTGGTAGCACAGTACTTTGTGAATATGTTTCATCAATCGTTTCCATACAGGAGCTGCATGTGAAGCGCCAGTACCTACAAATAGGCAAAGAAACAATGAATAACATAGAACAATCAGCTGAATTAGATTTTTAGGCTTTTACCAGTGAGAAAAAGTTTGACTGCCTAGACTTCCCAATAAGAAAAGGGCATTTAACTTTTCTTTTTGTCCTTTTAATGCCTGTAAAAAGACTAAAACTACAGTAAAAGCTACAAAGAAACAAATTGCATGGCAAAAATTATCAATAGAAAGTGGTTATTTGCACATGTTTAAAACAAAGCTCACAACACTAAGATGGGCAACCTGCTCATTAAAACACTGAAGAATGGCAGAGGATTAAAAGGCACTCATTCAAATTAAATAGAAATGTCTCTTAGCATTTAGTCAGCTGTCTCTTATGGCATAGAAAACAAAATTTCCATCTGTTGTTTACAAAATAATTACATAGTACAGGATGTACAGACAAAAAGTCAAAGAAAGCATAGCAGAAAAGCTCATGAGTAATCACAAGGCAAATGGGTCTGGCACGTTGCAGTCCCCAAACTCAGAGAGTCTGATATAAAAACTCGCCTAGCCACGCATTATAACAGTAGGTGGCAGAAAAACCGAAAAAAGCCCTCTTTTTTTGCATTTTTTCTTTCGTTCTTTTGACCTAACGACACAACCAGAATGCGCTCATTTTCAGGTGAGCTTGAGCAATTCTGAGTGACTGTGGACTGATTTGGCAAACCTGTTGCTGCATTTGAAAGGTTTGTTTTAGTGTAACTTTTTGATTTTTTTTTTTATGATTTTCGATTCCTTTCCTTTCATTCTAGGTCTTATCATTTCATTTTTTATTTTTTTAGTTTTCCATTATTTCTTTCTTTAACAGCTAGCTGTTAGGGTTTACATTGTACAATGTTTAAATTTTTTGTTTTTTCCTTCTTTCCAAGATTTCAATTTCAATTTTTTTGATAGAGAAATGGCATCGGCAAGCAACAAAAGTGGTGGCAAAACTAGGGACCCTGTTTGAAAGCATTGCACAGCAAGGACAAATATAGGAATGGTGGTGTGCAATTATTGTGGGATACAAATACGAGGCATCATCTGCATCAAATTTCATCTTGCACATATCCCCCATTGAGAAGTGCAACCCTGTAATGCAGAGGAGCCTGAGGTTACACAAGAGGTTAAGGCTCTCTTTGCTTCATACGAGGAGAAGAAAATAGAAAATAAGAGGAAAAAACAGGCAATGGCAGTTGTGATGAGTCATCCTCCAAGGTCAAAGTGTGATTTAGTGGGCTCTTGCTTTGGCCCACAAATACGGGTCTCTTTCACCACATGTAGTTCTAGCCGATCATCACACTCACAATCACAAGCACAAGGGTTCTTTATTCCTCATAATACTCTTGGGGTGCAACCTTCACTTGAAGATACTACATGGACCAAGAGAAGCATAATGAGGCAAAGTTGGCATGTGCCAATTTTGGTACTAAAATATATCATTCAATGTTACGAGGAGCCCCATTTGGGAGTTATTGGTAAATACACTGACTGTAGCAATAAAAGGGTTCAAAGTATTGAGTCCTTATGATTTGAGTGAACCCTTTTTGAAGGATGTTGTGAGATTGATGGAGCTCTTAGTTGAAGAACAAAAGAGGGTGTGGTATAAAAAAGGCTGCACTATTTTGGTCTGGCAAGTGGACAGAGAGCATGAACCACACTAATTAACTTCCTTGTGGCTTTAGGTTGACAGTTTGTGTTCCTAAAGTCAATTGATGCCTCTAGTGAAGTCAAAAATATCGAGACACTATGCAACATGTTGGATGAGGTGGTCATAGAGAATATTGTCTTAAGTTGTGATGGACAATGCAACAACATATGTGGCAACTGGGAAACCACTTGACACAAGAAACCTTACTATTTTTTGGATGGGTCAAAACAATGGTAGAAGACACGAGAAATGTTTCAAAATGCATCCACAACCACCCTTGGATTCTTAATTTGATGAGAGAGCACACCAAGGGTAAGGATCTTGTTCAGTTAAGAGCCACACAATTTGCCATTAATTTCATCACATTCCAGAGTATTGCAACTTCACTAACATCTCTTAATCAAATGATTGCAAACTCTAAGTGGGTGGAGCCTCCTTAATCAAGGAAGGCCAAAGGGGAGAAGGTTGTCAAGACCATTTTTTATTATTTGTTTTCCCAATACGTAGATAAGTGATGCAGAGCATCTAGGACAGCAGAAGCATACATCAAAACTTCAATGCAATGGCTCTCAAGATTCACTGTTTTCTATGACAGAGATCAAACCACCCATGGGGAAGAGTTGTAACACAACAATGTACTTGTTCTTGACATATAAAAATGAGGGACTTCAGGACACCTATCCCAAGATGCCTAACTCCATTCAGTATTTTATCCAACCCACTGTGCAGGGTCTGCAGGACAGCAGTCTCATAGACTGTCACAACACTACTGCTCCATTGGAAAGACAGTTACAATATCCTCCTTGGGATTATCTCCATCAACATAAACTCAATCTCATACAAGGTGTCAAATTAGTAACATACTAAACATCAATGCCTTCCTTGACAAATCATTAACATGCCCAAACAAACTTATTACCTTCTTTGTAGTGACTGTCTCCAAGAGGACTGGCAGAGTTAGCAATCAAAAGGCAGAGAGGACTGATTCCTCAGAGGATCTCTCCATATTTCTTGTCATAGGATCTTTGCTAGATCCAAGGGCATCTTGCGTCATTGACAATGACTGGCATTTCACAACATCTCCACTTCCACAATCGGTGGTCTTCACCTAGCTACTGCTGTCCTTCTCTAAGTGCCAACACATGATGCTGTAGAGTCATCTATATGACAAACTCACCCTACATCATTCTCCTGCCTCTGCAACCTTCACAAACCTCTGCCCTAACTATTATACATTCCATTCCACTGATCACAAATAGAAAAGATCGGTGGAATGAAGAAAAACCCATCAGACTACTCAGAAAAACCCTAACTCAGGGTTTCTAACCTACTTGCAGAGGAAGGGGAAAAACAGAGGTATAAAGGAATGTCAAGAGCCCAAATCACTTGCAAATGAAAGGTCGCTCACCAACCTAACTCTCCATCATAAGTCTCAGTCACCCCTCGGCCGTATAGGTACGGAGCATGCAGAAGAACAGAGAATTTTCTGACTGTAACAGTAGATTTAAGGGGCAGTTTGATATCCTACAGTCATAGCATACTTTCCACTCAATACCAAGAGTCCAAACTTGTTTTAATGGATAGTTAACTCACCAACCTTTACTCCCCTTCATCCAACATTCCACAACAGGGCCGTACTGTACAGTAGTATGATTCAAAAATGCACAAGAATCCAGAAAATACAGAAAAAAGGCAGAAAACAGGAGTTTTTTGTTATTTCTTTCAAATCCACCGGATGTCTCTCAACAAAAGAACCTTGGCAGGCTTAAAATAAGCCTCAACATTTGCATGAAGTCGAGTGGGAGTGGTTGGGGTCGATGAAACTGCCCCAACCATCGAGCTTCTCCTAGATTTCAATTGCAACACTAAAGACTGTTTAGTAACTGTCCTGTTTAGGACTACACCGACTGTTTTATGTTTAATAAAACATTTGATAACCTTTAACAAGGTTCTAACATTCCTCCCAACCTTTGACATGCTAACAACCAATAAGATAGCCTCCTACATACCTTAGAAGGGCTACAAAAGTAAAGAAACCTATATGACTTGCCTTTACAATATGACTGTCCTCCTTTACAATATGAGACTAGATTTTAGGTATTTGGACATAGTCCTTTTACAAGCATGGCTTTCAAGCCTTATTACAACATTGAATGGTCTCAAGGACCTTATTGAACCAAACAAACTACTAGAAGATCAAACAAAACCTAGATGTCTTGGTGCTCATGCACCAATAAGGTTCTCAAGGTAACTCTATATTAAAAAAATTTCTAACTTACTGTCATGTCCCCTTTTTAGCCCTAGGTATTCGACATGGTCCCTTAGCCTATTTTCTAATTTCCCGTTGGTTAATGGTGTAATGTCCCCTTCTAGCAAGTCAAAATTTTCACAACCTTGCAAACAATTTCAACTTGTAAAAGACTACATTAGAATTCAATCCTTATCAAATTACATTAACCACAAGTATATATTAAATCAAACCTTATAATCATAATCTATATGCATTATACCTTTCGCCATATCTACTATACATGTTTCATGATTTACCTCGAGTGAGATATACTTGGGCCTACACATTAATCAGACCACTCACCCAACAAGAGAGGGTTTGTTAGGGCGCAATATACCAGACCTACTGCCATGGGTCCAATGTTTCTCTCCTTTGACTTGGAGGGGTGAAGGGCTTCACCAACTTGAGTCAAAGGCCTATCCACTTGTCTCAGAGGGGTGATGTTTCACCAGCTTGAGACAAGGGCCTCTCCACTTGTCTTGGAGGGGTGATGTTTCACCATCCTGAGACAAGGGCCTCTTTACTTAGCTCGGAGGGGTGATATCTCACCAGCTCAAGCGTTGCCCACCGTTAGGCCAATTGCCTACCCTAACCATCGATCTCAACTTATATGGTGTGTAAGTGGATTAACGATGAGGCCTACTTTCTCATCCTGGGTATTCCATGACTATACATTGCACTTATGAGAATTATCTTTACTATCTCGTGATTGCCTATCACATTATTTGGCCATAGACATTCTTATGCCTTAATCATAATTATAAGCATTTCAATTTATAAGATTCTCACCCTATATTTCAATCTGTTCCATATATTCATTCATACTATGATAGCAATTTCTATAATGATCTTACTAATCAATTCTATACTCATCTATTCTATGATAACATCTTATTCTATACAATTGTTCCATAATCATAACATTCATTCTATATTTATTTATGACAGCATTATTGTTTATATTTATGCATTCTAAATTATTTATTCTATGACATATCTATGTTTCATTACCTTAACATTCTTAATGTTCATTAGTATTACATTCTAAGCTTATTCGATATGTAACAGTTATCATTTATGTTTATTCTATTTATCATCATTTTAATTATATCTTTGCAACCATATACTATTCTTATCAAATTAATGGACATGAGATATAGATCATACCTTACTTATTTTAGTGCAGACCTGAACTGTTATAAATTTCTGAATTTATCTTCTGCAGAACTGTATACCAATCTTCCTGATCAAATGATCTTCTATTTTTATTGCTTTGCATTCATTTGTTTTCCTTGATCGATGAGATGATGATATTCCTGATTGCCTCCCTGTTTGAAGTCCCCAATCCTCTTTATATCTTTGGATCGGTGTCTTTCCACCCAACGGTCACCACTTTATAAAACTTGTTTGATTTACCTTAGTTAGTTCGCTGTTAGCAAGGTAATAATTATTAATATGTGTGCTTTCTTGATCGCAGCCATCTGATGTATACTTACCAATGCATTAGTGATGAATGCTTTTAAGGGATCGCACCCATATCTTTCAATCGCACCTTTTATTAATTAGTCGTTTGGTCTTCTACTTATATCGTTGTTTATTAGTTTTCAACCACATACTTCTTAAAATAGTAATCGCTGCCTTTATGAGATTTTTCCTCTTATGATCTTGGCCTTACGTAAGATCTTTGCTGCCCTCTTATCTTAAGGGGGTCTTATTTAATAATATTTAGTTTATAAAATTTACTTTATAATACTTATAATATTTAATTTATATAATAATATGTTATTATTAATATTAATATTTATAATCATATATTGTCATTATATAATATCCTATATTTATATTAATGATCTTATATTTATTATTTATAAATATAATAAATATATTATATTTTAATTGTATAAAATATATATATATAATAATATTATTAATATTATTATCACTAATATTATTATGTACGTGATTACCATCCAAAGTGGCTTCTCCGTCTTATCATGAAGTTT
Source organism: Cunninghamia lanceolata (assembly GCA_027924645.1). NCBI lineage: Eukaryota > Viridiplantae > Streptophyta > Pinopsida > Cupressales > Cupressaceae > Cunninghamia > Cunninghamia lanceolata. The sequence goes on from BSBN01000516.1 coordinate 4,071,780, forward strand.
AAATCTTTAATTTAAACAATGCCTTAATATGGGGACATGACAAATGGGTTGGGTTAAGAAAATTATTTTTAATAATAATTAAAGTTGGTCTATTGTTAATTTTTGTCAATATTGTAAAGACAACTTTATTTATTATTTCCAGGCCGCCTAAATGGGGCACAATAAGGCCTTATGTAGCTCTTAGTTATATTTTAATATTTTGGGGTAGCATTACTAATGTCAATTTAAAATTAGATTTTTGGGAGGAAAAAAGTAAATATTTTAATTTTATTTCCCCAAGAGTCTATAAAAAGGGTTCAAAGGCTCATTTGCAACTCTCCATCAAATTATCAAAAAACCTTTGTATTTAAAATCGAGCCTTGTGTTCATTTCTTGCCCTAGGACGAAAACCCTACCAGCGAATGAAATTGAGGAAAACCCTCCATTCCGAAAGACAAATTCCATCCAGGGATTTCCATTGAGCTGATTTGCATTGTATTTTCAGTTTGTGGTGTTGATGTGAAGATTTCAGTTTGTGTGGTGTGTTTTGATATATTTAGAAAATACAAAAATATGTGTGTTGCTTCTAGATTTCTGTGTTATGTGTTTTTTAATAGATTAGTGTGATTTTCAGTCTCGGATAAGTCTCTATTCTCATTTGCTTGCAAATCATTTCAACTTTGTGTGATTGGAAGACTTCTTTAGGGGGTTGTACCATTCTTAGCATACAATCTGGCCGTACCATAGGTTGATAGCGGGTCATACTATCATTTTTCCTGACCGTACTGTTTATTATCTATTGTACTGATTAATATGCTAGATGATATCATCTTGCTGGTCTAATATTCTCATTCAAACTGTGTGCAGCAGTAAGGGAAATCGTGCAAGTTTAAAGCAGATTTCTACTAGTGTTGACTGCATATTTATGTCTGCTGTGACGCGCGGGAGTTGCTGACTTAGCCACATCCTTGGGAGGTCAAGTCGCTGCCTTATTGGGGTGGTGTAAGGTATATCTTCAACGGTAACTTCTCCTAACAGCTAGCCACATCCCTGGGAAGTGGAAAATAAGTGTTTTGGCAGCAGTTGCGAACTAAGCCAGTGCATCTCCAAAGGTTAACAGCAGCCTTTCATGAACAGAAGTCACTCAAGTCATAATTTTTACTTTGGTATGCATCTTAACCTAATTATTTCAAGTTGAAGTTAGAAGAGAACTTGGTTAATTTCCAAATACATCCATTCTTATATGTTATGTAATGATTTGAGCGATCATCCACCAAAGAAGTATATTTACATTGAAAAATTTGGGAGGTTTATGTAATGTCCCCTTTCTAGGTGGCCATCATGATAATAATTTAGCCTTTTTGCTCCCGAAGGCTAATTGGATAAATAAGGGAGAAATTATTAAATTAATTTTATAAGGTTATTAATTAATTTAAAATCAAAGGTAACCTTATATTTAATTAATTTAATATAGTGACTTAAAATAAAATATTATATCATAAAGTCACTCAAATAATATAATATTATTAAAATTTAAGAAGCTTCTAGATGACCGACTTATTGGAAGCTTCTAGATGGCCAATTTCATGGGGAGAACAAAGTATATTAAGAGGGGCTCAGCCAAGTTTGAGGGCATCCAGATTTTTGCTATTTGATTTTTACATGAGAAGCCTAGGGTTTTGGCAGTCTTCATTGGAGGTCTTTGAGAACGACAACTCCCATTGATTTGCATAACTGAGGTAGTGAAACTATCTGCTGAAGGGTTGCAGATTGGGAAGGATAATTCAGTCCTTTCATTTGTGCTTAAATCTGAAGTATTAACCAAGGGTTTGGAGGTATTAATTTGCAGACCAGAAGTTTTGTTAGTTGCTACAGTGGTGTGAACAGTGTCAAACTATAGTACCCGCGCTACAATGCCCACGTGAACAGTATCCGTGCTACAGTAATTTACTACAGTGGTTCGCTACAGTGCTAGGTCATTATTAAGGGACTGAGGCGTGATGTTTATACAGCTTCCTGGGCAGGATTTGTAAATTCAAATTGAACTTATAATCTCTAACTTGGATATTTTCTGAATGTTGAGTATTTGTATTGCAAACTTAATTTATTACTTTCTTTTATTTTAGAATCGATTTCCACTTCTCATACACTTCCGATTTTTGTGTTCATCCATGGTATTGCAAGGTAAAGACGTTTGATATATATGCAATTTACGGTAGGAGTCACATCTGTGATAGACGTGACTCCTCAAGGAGTCATGCCTATCACAGGTGTGACTTCATCACCCTTTCTTTAGCAATCACCGTTTGAATCATCGACTTTAACAATTTCCAATTACCGTTAGAATGCAGTCGGTGTTTATACTTGGTAATATGTCATTCGATCATGGTATATTGATATTTATTTAACATACTTTATATATTAAGTATGAATATATAAGTAATATTTAATATTACTTATATATTCATATTTATTATGATCATAATGAATATGTTATCTGATCAAAGCTACAAACAACTCAACACTCCCTCTTAGCTCAGGAAGATAACAATATCACAATAATCTCTGTGAATATCAATTATCTGATCTGTAATGAATTTCACAAAGTAATTTAATATCACATAACTCATGATATATAGTATCACCTACCTTGTGATACGTAGCATCACCTACCTCGTGATACTAAAGGATATACTATACTCGAGAACATTACATTCTCCTTATATATCCTAGTTATGGTATGTGCACTGACATTAAGTCACATAATGTCTACCATAACTTAATCATGATAACTCCATGATTCATACAAATATCAAGTCACATGATATCAATCTAATAAACGTTATAAGATCGTCACCTTATAATGTTAGGTACAAGTGTAGATTATCCAAAAGATCGTCACCTTTTAGAAATAAACACAGAATGGGTAGGCCCATAATGTCAGAGTCACACATATGACACAAGATGTTTACACATTAAACATCTTTAATATATTAGTACAAATCAATTAGAATTTTACATTTCAATCATACCAAGATTTTTCCTGAAGTATTCAACTTTCACCTTGAGGAGTGGGTTGGTAAGAATATCTGCAGTTTGATCTCCTGTACTAATATACTCCAACTGAATCACATTCCTTTCCACCATATCACGCACATAGTGATGAGGAATCTCAATATGTTTAGATCTATCATGGAATACTGGATTCACGGATAGCTTAATACAGCTTTGATTGTCGCAGTGGATGATAGCTGGTTTCAGAGGTTTACCAAATAATCCCACAAGCAGTTTTCTAAGCCATACTGCCTCTCTAGCAGCCATAGAAGCTGCAATATATTCGGCTTCTGTAGAGCTCTGAGCAACTGAAGACTATTTTCTGCTGATCCACGATATCATTGCTGACCCTAAACTGAAACAACATCCGGAGGTGCTCTTCCGGTCCGTTACACTTCCAGCCCAATCTGAATCTGTGAATCCATGTAGATCTAAGTCAACCTTTTCATATTTTAAGCCATAATTTAGAGTACCTTGAAGGTATCTCATTATATGCTTCACAACCACAAGATGTATCTCCTTGGGCTCACACATAAACTGACTTAAGGCATTTACAGCATAGCAAATATCAGGTCTGGTATTGACCAAATACATCAAGAATCCAATTATCTGTCTGTACAAAGTGGGATCTGCCAACGAAGAATCTGTTGCTGCTTCCTTCAATTTATGAAGATTTGTTTCTATGGGGGAAGACATAGGTCTACATTCCATCATACCAAACCTTTTTAATATATCAATTGTGTACTTCCCTTGGTTTAGAATAATACAGTCTGATTTCTGCCATACTTCCAGTCCAAGGAAGTAGTGTAATAGACCTAAGTCCTTCATGTCAAATTCTAGAGCTAGATCTTTCTTACACTGATCAATAAGGTGATCTTCCCCTGTAATCAATTGATCATCGACATATAATATCAATATTAACATATCACCTTTGCTTTGTTTGAAGTAGAGATTTGGATCTGCATCATTCTTTGAGAAGCCTAATCTCAAGAGATAACTGTCAATTCTTTCATACCAGGCTCGGGGGGCCTGTTTATGTCCATATAGAGCTTTCTTTAATTTACATACATGGGATCCTGCATTGTGAATCTCAAATCCTTCGGGTTGCTCTAAGTAAACCTCTTCTTCAATGGTTCCATTTAAGAAAGCAGTTTTTACGTCCATTTGATGGACTTTCCACCCTTTGGCTGCTGCAATAGCTAGAACTGCCCTGATTGATGTATATCGAGCAACTGGAGCGAAGGTTTCGTCGTAATCAATTCCTTCCTTTTGTGAAAATCCTCTGGCTACAAATCTTGCTTTGTATTTCCCTATACTGCCATCTGCAGCATGTTTGATTTTAAATAGCCATTTTGAAGAAACAACAGATTTCCCTTTTGGTCTAGGTACCATATCCCACACATCATTCTTCAGAATGGATTGATACTCCTCTGTCATGGCATCCTTCCATACTTGGTGCTTAAGAGCTTCTATAGCACTAGAAGGTTCTGATTTAATGAATTCACTTATTAAAGCTACATAACTAGAGAATCTCTTAGGTCTTGTGCTTTCCCTAGAAGTCCCTGCTGGAGCGGCATAATTTTTAGCGTCTTCCATTGTTTTGGTGGCCCAGAGTGGTCTTTTCTTGGGATTTTCTAGTGATGTGATTTGTTCATGATTTACCTCTTCCTCAGGATACTCCCTCTGAAACTCAGGTGTAGGATCCTCTTCTATGCTTGAGTTGGAAATTTGAATTTCTGACTCAATATGATTTCTGGCTCTTTTGAAAGCTATGTCTTCCTCAAAAATCACGTCTCTGCTTAGTTCAATCTGTCTTTGACCAGGTATATATATTCTATAAGCTTTTGATGTGTCACTATAGCCTACAAAGATGCCTTTTCTCCCAGAAGGTTCTAGCTTAGTTCTTTTCTCTTTGGGCACATGAATGTAAACAGGACAACCAAATATCCTTAAATGACTAATGTCTAGTTTTGTACCAGTGAAGGCTTCTTCAGGAGTTTTGTCATCAATATGAGAGTGAGGACATTTGTTCTGTATATAGACAGCAGTACTAGATGCTTCTGCCCAAAGTGAAGTGTCTATATTCTGATCAAGTAACATAGCCCTAGCAGCTTCTACAATGGTTCTATTTTTTCTTTCTACAACTCCATTTTGTTGAGGATTATAAGGTACAGTGAACTCCCTCTTAATCCCAGTGTTTTTACAAAAGTCTTTAAAAATGTCTTAAGTGTATTCACTCCCATTATCTGTTCTTAAGGTTTTGATTTTTCTCCCGGAAGAGTTTTCAGTAATGGATTTGAATTCCTTAAATCTTTTAAGGATTTCCTATGATTCTTTACATTTAAGAAAATAGATCCATGTCTTTTTGGAGAAGTCATCAACGAAGATTACATAGTATAGAAACCCACCTGAGGGTACAAACATGGGTCCACATAAATCTGAGTGGACTAGTTCTAATACTTTATTTGTTTTGCTAGAGCTATTTTGAAAGGACCCCTTTGTATTTTTCCCTAAGGCACACCCCTTACATACCCCTGAATTACATTGTGTGAGTTTGGGTAACCCTGTAACTAGTCTTTCCATGGAAGATAGGGCACAGAAATTTAGGTGTCCTAGTCTTCTGTGCCATATTTCATTAGAGTCTGCAATTTCATGAATTAGGGCTTGATTTGGTTCCATACATAACTCGTACAAGTACCCTTGTCTATGACCTATGGTTTTGGCTTTCTTAATAGTAGAATTCTTTGGCCATGCCAATACTTTGCTATCCATAAACGTCACCCTATATCCATTATCTTCAAGTGCAGCTATGGAGACTAGGTTAACAATACTCCAGTAAGTTGGATGGAGATGCCAGTCTTTAATTTGAGGGTGCATGTGCCAACACCCTTGATTGGATGTACAGAGTTATCTCCAATTGTTACTTCTTCGTCAGTCTCTTCTACCATGGTGTCTAGTAGTTCCCTGAACCCTGTGATGTGTCTTGATGAACCACTATCTATAACCCAAGTGTTGGATTTATTTGATACTTGGTTTGAAAGTGCAGAGTAGAATACATATTTCTCGGATTCATGCTCCTTTATTTTGGCATAAGATGCTTGTTGTTTGGTTTTGTCAGGACATCTGATTGCATAGTGTCCATATTGGTCACATCTGAAACATTGGATACGAGAAATGTCTTTCTTGAATGAACCTTTCCTGTGATAATTTTTCCTCTTCTTGAAGTGTTTCTTCTTCTCTTTCTTTTGAGAGTTTGTATTTAGAACATGAAGGTCTTCATCTATATTTTTTTGTTTTGACCCTTTCTTTGTCAATCTAGATTCTTCTTGAAGACAGTCTGATCTTAGGTGGTCAAATTTTGGAAATTTGGACCTTGCACTAATGCCTTGAACAAATGTCTCCCAGGAATTTGGGAGACCATCTAGAGCAATAAGTGTTAGTTCCTTGCTTTCAATTTGGTACCCAAGTGTTGATAGTTGATCCCTTAGTGCAGATATTCTCATAAAGTATGCATTGATAGATTCTCCTTTGTTCATACTTATATGATTTATTTCTCTCTTTAAGGCTAAGGTTCTGCTGGAGTTATTAATTTCATAATTGCCTTCAAGTGACTTAAACATATGATATGCAGTCTCATGTTTTGTCAGAATCGGCACAATATGATCTCTAACTCCATCAACTATGATTTTGATGGCTTTGTCATTTCCTTCAATCCATGTCGTTTTATCAGGATCATTCTCTGGTTCCGTTTTGTTTTCTCTCACAAATGAATCAACTTTATTTTCTTTTAGTATCATCATAATTCTGAATTTCCATGATGAGAAGTTATTTCCTCCTTCCAATCTGTCTTCGAATCGGATTGCTACTGCCATTTAAGAAATGAGATGTATTAAATCTGAATTTCTTAAGTTCGATTTTCTGCCCAGATTTTGCTTAACTTGGCTCTGATACCATGTAAATTCAAATCGAACTTATAATCTCTAACTTGGATATTTTCTGAATGTTGAGTATTTGTATTGCAGACTTAATTTATTACTTCTTTTATTTTAGAATCGATTTCCACTTCTCATACACTTACGATTTTTGTGTTCATCCGTGGTATTGCAGGGTAAAGACATTTGATATATATGCGATTTATGGTAGGAGTCACATCTGTGATAGATGTGACTCCTCAAGGAGTCATGCCTATCACAGGTGTGACTTCGTCACCCTTTCTTTAGCAATCATTGTTTGAATCATCAACTTTAACAATTTCCAATTACCGTTAGAATGCAATCGGTGTTTATACTCGGTAATATGTCATTCGATCATGCTATATTGATATTTATTTAACATACTTTATATATTAAGTATGAATATATAAGTAATATTTAATATTACTTATATATTCATATTTATTATGATCATAATGAATATGTTATCTGATCGAAGCTACAAACAACTCAACAGGATTGAAGCAAGGTTCATCATATATTCACCTAGACAAACTCATTCCCAGGTCTGAAACTTTTGTATCTGCTTTAATATTGCTGTAGCATAAGTTTATGGTTGCATGTCTAAGTCATAGTTGCATCTGTTTGGTGCTGTGCACTAAGAAAGAGCAATACCTACTGCTGTAGCATCATATTGCTGCATATTTTATGATTCTGAATATAGGAAATAAGTGTCTATGCTGCTGTAGTTTCTAAGAGTCACTTAATTTATAGGTAATCTGCTCATATACTGAAATAATCTGCTCAGAAATGACAGCCTATTGAAAAGTATAGCTTGTTGTAGCTTCTTATTTGCATTTGGAGATCGCAAGCCAAGTGTTTGTTAAAATATCTAGTGGCTGTATGCATGACAATTGTTTGTCATCATGTCTATCGCCCTAATCATGTATTTGTATTACATTTTCAGTCATCATTGAGCATTGGAAAGTCATTGAAGTCCGTGCATTGCATTACCATTTAGTTTCAGTTCTTGCACACTTTATTTAAGTCATTTAGTTTATCAAAAACATCATATGCATTTACAAATACCAAAAGGATAAATCACAATCAGCAGTTCAATAGGTTGCAACCAAACTGTTTGATGAAATTCCAGTACATTACATCAGATATTTGAGGGCAGAATTAGTAAGGTTTCTTACAGTGGTATAAGAGCAGTTTCCTGCCATCCTTTGGGTTTGAAATCGGCTCCATTAATGCAACAAAGTGACAAGTATAAGAGGTATACAACTAGAGAAGAAAGGAAGCAAAAACAATGGCCACAACTTCCTGAACATGACACTTTATCGACTGCTATAGCAGCGAGGCAGCGTGGCACAAAGATTGGTTCAACCAGCACCATGGATGACAATGAACCTAGAAATGAAGGTAGAAATGGGGGAAACAATGAAGAAAGAGAAGCACGAGAGATTTTTAGACACATGGCAACAGGATAGCAGCAGGTGGCAAATGCTTTACGGGCACTCACTACAATGTTACAACAAATGAACCCTCAGGAAAGACAGAACCATGAACCAGATGACAATAGAAGTGTGGTTGGGACACCCAGGGCACAACGAGCATCCTCTCGTATTGCAGATAGGCCTACACATCCTACCTTTTTGAGAAATGAACAGGAAGAGGAAAATGCAGAAGAAGAGGGAGAAGAAATGTTCGCGGATACTCTTATGGCAGCGAACGATGAGTGGGAGTTGTTGACACCACAGGTGAGGGAGCGCATGAGCTTTGATAGATTTGTAAGTCAAAGGAGAGAGCACTACAGGGGAAGACAAGACAGGAGACTGAGAAACCAAAACAATGATTTGATGTATCCTACCAGCAGAGTCACATTGCCTATGTTTGACGGTAGTGGGAAGGTTACAGCTTAGGCTTGGGTTCACAAGCTAGACACCCTCTTGACTCTTAGACCCATGACAGAAAGGGATGCCATAAAATGCGCTACCTTTCACTTGGAGGGAGCAGCCCATAATTGGTGGTATCATGGATTGGACACATTGCAACATAACTGCATCACTTCTTATCAGGGGTTTGTTGATAGATTGGTGGAGCGCTTTGATAAGAAAGACCTAGAGACATATTTTAGAGACCTAGCTCAACTTACGCAAATTGGGAGTTTGGAGAGTTATATTGGTGAATTTCAAAAATTATCAGTTATGGTTTCCAATATATCTGAGAGGAGATTGGTTGTGCTATTCATTGAGGGCTTATTGGAACCATTGAAGGGGTGGATAAAGGCTTTTGATCCCCCGACACTACAGGAGGCAATGAAAAAGGCTAGAAGTATGGAACTTGCAGCCCCTCAAAGTAAGTTCTCATCTAGGGGATCTTCTTCATTCAGGGATAGCAAGACATTTCCTAAGAAAAAAGAAACTCCAGACTCAAAGGGAAAGTCAGCAGCACCTTTAGATCGTGAGACATTCAATGATTTGTGAAGGAAAAAGTTGTGGTTCTACTGTAAGGGTCCCTATGATGCAAACCATGACTGTCGTTTGAGGCCTAAGGGCAAAGCTAACAAAATAATGTGGGCATTCTATGAGGATTCTGAGTCTGAAAAATCAGACCAGCAATCTGATCAAGAGGAATTCTAGGTAGAAAAACCTAAACATGAGGCAGAGAAGCATGAAATTAAGGCTGAAAATGAAGAGGAAGCAAAGCTTCAAGAGGCACGTCTCACTAGCATTCAGTGTGAAGGATCATTCAGGATGCGTGGAGTTTTAGCTGGACAAAAGATTATCACCTTGCTCGATACAGGTGCCACACATAACTTCATTGACGCTAGGTTGGTTGAAAGGAGTGGAATTTGAATAGAGGAATTTGAAGGCATAAGAGTGAAGGTTGATGATGGTTACACTCTTAAGTGTGACAGGATGATTTCAAACCTCCCCATACGCTTGAATAATTTTGAATTCAAGGCAGATTTTTATGTAGTAAATATGGGAGAGACCGATATGGTTTTGGGAATGAAATGGCTCCATGACATATCTACCCTTAACCTACGAGAGATGGAGATGAGGTTTAAGGTGGACAGGAAGACTCATGTACTAAAAGCCATCAGAGATACCATTTGCAGGATGATATCTTTCAGAAAAATGGAGAGGCTCATGCACCATGACATGGTTGAGTGGGCAGCAGGGTGTGTCCTGATGCCAACACAGGAGGAGTAGCAGAAACCAATCTATCACCCAAACATACAGGAGTTGAGGATCAAGCACTCCAAGGTGTTCAGTGATATTCCACCAAGTAGACCTCCAGACGGAGGGATTGAGCACATAATAGAATTGGAGGAGGGTGCAAAACCCGTGATGGTCACTCCTTACAGGCATCCCAAGCGGCTAAAAGATGAGATTGAAAAAACCATTAAGGAGCTGCTTGCTATGGGGCACATTAGGCCAAGCAAGTCACCTTTTGCTTCAGCTGTAGTCTTGGTGAAGAAAAAGGATGGTACCCTTCGGATGTGCATCGATTACAGGGTGTTGAATAAAAGAACAATTAAGAACAGGTACTCTATTCCTCACATTGATGAGTTGATCGATGAACTTCATGGTGCTCGCTACTTCTCGAAAATAGATTTAAGATCGGGATATCACCAGATTAGGGTCAGAGAGCAGGACATCGAGAAGACAGCATTCAGATGTCATTGTGGACACTTTGAGTTCGTGGTTATGCCATTTGGGCTAACCAATGCCCTTGCAACTTTCCAGTCCACAATGAACAGGGTCTTTCAGTCACAGCTGAGGAAGTTTGTATTAGTCTTCTTTGATGACAGTTTGGTATACAGCAAAACTTGGGAGGAGCATATCACCCATTTGGATATAGTGTTGGGGATTCTTAGCAGGGAGTCCTTGTACGCTAAGGAATCCAAATGCGATCTGGGCATGACGGAGTTGCTATACCTAGGCCATATCATCAGTGCAGAAGGTGTGCGTATGGACCCTAACAAAGTCAGAGCTATTATTGAGTGGCCTACACCTGAGAATCTTACTCAGCTTGGGGGATTTTTGGGTTTGTGTGGCTTCTACCGCAAATTTGTCAGTGGATATTCATGGCATGCAGCACCACTTACAGATTTAATAAAGGGGCATTTGTTGAGACACCTGAGGCACATGAATGTTTTGAGAAATTTAAACAGTTGATGACTACTTGCCCAGTTCTTGCATTGCCATATTTCACTAGACCCTTTGAGTTACAGTGTGATGCTTCGGGTGAGGGGATTGGTGCAGTCCTTATGCAAGACAAGCATCCGATAGATTTTGAGAGCAGGAAGTTACGGGGTCCAGAGAGGAGCTACAGTATCTATGATAAGGAGATGTTGGCCATTATGCATGCATTGGCCAAATTCAGGCAATACCTTGTGGGCAACAAGTTTTGCATTAAGACAGATCATAACAGCTTGAGACATTTCCTAGGACAGCGAGATCTCAATGATCGTCAGCAGAAGTGGGTGAGTAAATTGCAATCATATGATTTTGACATTACTTATGTCAAGGGGACTCATAACGTAGTTGCTGATGCTTTGTCTCGCCGTCCACATTTGAGCTCTATGGTGGAGATTTCCGAGGATTAGAGACACTTGATTGTAGCAGAGTATGCCAATGACTCATGGGCTTCTAGCATAGTTGAGGGGTCAATACAAGATGACAGGTATTCAGTTGTAAATGATCTTATCATTTACAAAGGGAGGATCTTTTTGACCCCAAGATCGGAGATGAAGACACAGTGATAAGATCCTTTCATGATACACCTATGGCAGGGCATCCCGGGTACTTCAAGACTTACAAGCAGATTCGGGAGCGTTTTACTTGGAAAGGGCTCAAGTCGGATGTTCTTCGGTGCGTCAGCGAGTGTCCTGTTTGCCAGCAGAATAAACAGGAACACACATACCCCGCAGGCTTACTTCAGCCACTTCCAATTCCTGATAGGAAGTGGGAATGTTTATCGATGGATTTCATTATAGGCTTGCCGAAAGCCCAGGGTAGAGATTGCATCTATGTGGTTGTTGATCGTTTGACAAAGTATGCTCATTTTTTCCCGATTGCAGCTACATATTCAGCTACACAGGTAGCAGAACTTTTCTTCCGTGAGATATTCAGGTTGCATGGGTTACCTCGGAGCATTGTTAGTGACAGGGATAGTCGGTTCATGAGTCATTATTGGCAGGAGCTATTTAGATTATGTGGGACCGAGCTTAGTCCGAGCACCAGTTAACACCCGCAGACGGATGGCCAAACAGAGATTGTTAACAAATTTGTGGAAGGATATCTCAGGAACTATATTGTAGGGCAACAGAAGGGTTGGGTTAAGTGGATTTACCTTTGCGAGTACTGTTATAATACCACTTAACATCTCTCGATTCAGATGACACCATTTATGGCCTTATATGGTTATGGGGCACCTAGTTTTCTTGACTTACTGCTGAGTGACAGTAGAGTGCCTAGTGCTGGGCATTTATTGCAAGAGAACCAAGATATTATGAGAGCCCTTCGTGAGAATATACAGAAGGCACAGAATCAGCAAAAGCAGTATGCCGATCAGAGGAGAGTTGAGCGGTCATTTGAGTTTGGGGATATGGTGTATTTGGTGTTGTTGCCCTATTGACAATCCACTCTAAAGAAGAGTAGTGCAGAGAAGCTTAAGCCGCGTTACTATGGACCTTTTAGGATCATCAGGTGGGTTGCCGAGGTGGCTTATGAGTTGGAGTTGTCGGCAAACAGCAGGGTGCATAATGTTTTCCATGTGTCACGCCTCAAGAAGGCGTTAGGACATCGTGTGGTTCCTTCCACGACTTTATGTAAGATGCTACCCCCAAATTTTTCCAAAATGACATACAATGATATGGCAATGTTAGCATAAAATTGCATCAACCAACTAAATGCCTCACACTTTCTGATCACCCAGATCACAGGATGGGCAAGGTGAGAGCATACAGTGATTAACCTATACAAACAATTATGCGATAATGAAATTACAATTCACCCGCTGCGGCGGGCATCCACAAACTATGGGAATTCTCCGCTTTAACAGTGGGTAGGAAAGAAGAAAGAAATTACAATGTCATCCACTTGTTCAGTGGGAATACTCCACTTATTCGGTGGGTGAGAGCAAAAGAAAGGTTCTTTATCCACACTGGCGGTTGAACCATCCAAGGGTTAATGTGTGAATTGCATGAAGATAAATTACAATGAAACTCAATACAATAATATGCAATTAACACAGGATTAGAATTTGATGAAGAGACCCCTGAAGATCATTGATGAAAAGATCATACCCTGCACTTTTCACTTGGCAAATAACCCTTCAATTGACTAATCAAGACTGGAAAATATAACTGCTTGTTGGCTGTTTACTATCTATACAATACTGCTGATTGTCTTTTTTGTAAGGCTGCCATGAATGAAGCTGAAATAACTTAAACTCATACACACTTATATCAACAATCAACTGCCCACAAGCTGATCTAAACACCATACATAATTAATTTTGAGCACTTTTACAATCACAAAATGAAAATACAGTCCACTACCATTGAACCATTCATGCCCAGGACCGTACGGCCAGGGAAGGTACGGCTACATACAAAAATCAGACAACTGCTTTTTAATGTCTGAAATAACCCTCAATGGGGTTGCCCAAACCAAACAACATCATTCCAAATGCATTTGCTATCATAAACATCCATAACAATTTTCTGAGAGAAATTCATTACAAACAGCAATGTACGGCAGTATGGTACGGACTTGCTCAGAACTCACTCAAAACTCCCTCAAAAAATCCCATATTACTCATAATAGAGTCATCTAGGGCAGACAATTACAACAAAATCAGTTTGGAAATCATTAACATCAGCAATGATATCTATTGAAGATAAACCTCCTGTGCATGGTACGGCCTCAGGAAGTACGGCCAGGCAAAAACACACCCAAACACCACAAAATGTAACTCAAAATCAACATCAAAAATCATCTAAAACACAATGCATTACTAATAAACTGATTTCATAAACAAACTCCACAACATCTATCAAATCCATGAAAGCTCCATGGCAAACTCTGTATGAGCTTGCACCAATCTCTGTCTCCAACACAATAGTGATTCCTGTAGTGAAACCACACCCAACCTCAAGAGGGTTTTCATCCTCGAGAGCATTCCACAAGAGGGTTTTCGTCCTCAAGAGAATATGGAAGAACACGCAGGTTCAATCCAGCAGAGTAACAATACAAATCCAAGCATGTCCAAACAATGAGCCTTTCTCCTCCTTTTATAACTTTTTTGAGGGAAATAAAATATTATTTCCTTTATCCCTTCATATTTCTCCTCAAAAGTATAAAAAATAATTCATTATGTGTGCACAACTTAATGTCACCTTTTTAATTAAAAGCTCCTTTTTAGCTCCAAAGACCCCTTTATCAAAATAAAAGGAAATATTTAATTCACAAGGCCCCAATATGATGCATCCATGATTTAGAGCTCTTCATCCCCTTTCCAACGAGCTATAACACTTAAGTGTTAAATGAATATTTCCCAACCTTTTTAACTTAAGTGTAATAATTAATTGTTTAGCTCATTAAATCAACTGATTTTACAGAAAATCCTAAATATCACCAAACTGCAAAATTAAGCATACCAACATACTCCATGAAGTTTGGGAAGATGAATGATGCCTTCCAGGTGACTTTCTAAAAATAGATGGCTTCTCCAAAAATCTTAGAGAGCAAACTAGGAACCCGATCAAACATCAAAAAGCATCACTACGATCCTGAACACCATCTGAGCTCAACGCCATGAAAAATAATCCATTTACACAAGGAAAACCTAAATAACTGTTCTGCAGACTGAATCATGACCACTCCAAGAACATTGGAGTCCTTCCCAAACATGTCGGATAGCCTCTGGGAGATTAAGAACAAACATAATGCACACAATAATCAATGCGCCAGAAATGGAACATTACAGTCCTCCCCGCTCAAGATTGCTTGTCCTCAAGCAATGCATGCTATCCAATAGAGATACCTGCATGATTAACAATAATATACCTGGATCCCAAATCAATCTCAAGAATGCTTCACACCGCTTCTGCTGTGCCACTCTGATATAATTGCAAACTGCACAGCTGAACTCTGCTTACAACTATGAAACATTCCTCCAATCACACAACTATTTGGATCCCAAACATCATTAACTCCAAAAATCAAAGAGTTAGCAATCATCAATACAATTGTCCAACATGAAACTACTGCTGGGAACCAAAATCTGTAATGCTCCTTCGAGGAAGAACATAACTCAGCTTGATCACAAGCTGGAAACAACTCTGAACAGCCATGACTCAGCTGATTCTCACTCTCCAAAAGAGCATTAGTAACTGTAACACTTGTTCGTTTCAGCTAAATACTTCTGTCATCTTCCCATAAAGAGCTAAAAGCAACAAAAAGATCAATCTCATGGCTGCATAAGTCTGAAAGAATCTCATGAAAATCAGATTTCAGTGATCTCAAAATGAGATAGCAACAACCAAACTGAAATCTTTTGAGAACAATAAGAAATTTAGGCCATCTACAATCAAAATATGTCAAAGTTATGACCAAAGTTTCTCTCCAATCAATCAATATATATGCAATTAAACACTTATGATGGCCGATGGGAGCAAGGACAGCACCTTCATAGCTGAAATTTGACTCCAACATTAACCATAAAACCATCTTATCAACACCACTATCGTCCTGCAAATAGATTCCATTATGAAAATAAGCCATCATTGAACTCAAGTCATTGCATACCTGAACCTTATGTCCATCTTCAACAATTGATGAAATCTTACAGTTGAAGAAGTTTTTGTGCACAGTAACATTCCATGAATGCTTTGCACCAGGATCCCATATCCTGTTACTATCCTCCTCCATGTTACTTACATCCAATTGGTTCTTATCATTCAACATGAGGAGTGGATTATCATGTGTTGACTCAACTTCTGTCATAGAAAAAGAATCATCAAATGATTGGAAGTTGTTTTCACCTTTTTGTTCACACAATTCATCAATTTGCTCCAACTCTGCATCATCATACTTAAGAGGATGTCCTAAATCATAACTTCCTTGGGGCAAATCAAACTCTTCAATTATCAGCTTGCCTTCATCTACTCTAGCAACTCCAACTTGCTCCTTGAATTGTAGTACATCAACAAGCTGATTTTCAACTTCTAAGAGAGCCATTTGGGTACTCTCTAAAGAATTTATTGTTGATTTAAGCTTAGATGTAAGCTTATCAATTTCAGCATCTCTTCCCTTCAATGCTTCACAAATTCAATCAGCAAACTCAAGGACATAATCTCTATCAATAAGCAAGTTCAAATAATCAGATTTCAATGCTTCTAATGCCTCTTTGACTACACTCCAATCTTCAAGTGAAGATCCCCCTCCAATGCCCATTTGTCTCCTTTCAACTTGAGCTCTCCAAATGTGATCTTCAACAAACTTATGTGAGCTATCCAATTGTGTTAGAACTTGCACAACCTTATCTTCGGTGACTAACAACTGATTTTTAAAATCCAAATCAGCTGCACACAATAAATTTTCTGTCATATCCTCAGAGGCATGATCTTTGAAATCCACTACTTTTAAGTTATCCTCTTCATGGCCACTTTGACTACAAGAAGTAGCATCATTGAAATCCAATGTTAAACCAACCTTTGAGGCTGATCCCAATTCTTCAACAAACTCCTCATCAATTGACTCTTTTGAAAGTACAATTGGTTCTTCAATTTGCAAGGGAAAAGAGTCTTCTTCTTCATCACTAAGATCAAATGTTATGGCAGCATCAAATTCATCACCAATGGCTGATTTAAAATCTTCATCATCATACTCTTCATCCTGGATCTTTGAGGAATCAATCAATTCTACATTTGGCATGGGAAGTTCCCACTCATAATCTAAATTACCTTCACAAGCATAGTTAAGATACTCCTCGTCAGGGGCTGTCCTGAGAGTTTCAGCAGCATTAACTTCTTGGGCTGCCGAAGGTATACCATTCTTCATGCACTCATCAGGGCTTTCTGCTTCAATGCTCTCAGGTTCGCTTGTAAAGTCACCTTCTAGCAATCTATTGATCATCTTCATCTCCTCAATTGTAGTGGCATCTTCAAGATCTTCATCAAATAGAGGACTTGCTAAGTACAACACTTCTGGTTCTTCGTCAAAGCAAGGCTCAGCTTCACTAATTTCTGTTGTAAACTTCTCCAAATCAGCAAACTCCTCTATGCATGTCTCATGATTTGTGAGTTTGTCTTCATCATACAGAGGCTTAGACTCATTTCTAATCAAGACTTCATCTTCACCATTTTCGGATTTCATATCATTCGGAAAGAAAGAACATGTGGTGAAGGTTGCTGATTCATCTTCCTTTTTCTTGCATTGGTGGTTAGGCTCCCAAGAATCTTTGCATAGGAAACAAAGATTTCTTCTTCTAAGTTCATTCTTGCTGTTCTCATCCTTCGTTGAAATGGGATAATTCTTCTTCTGTTGATTAGAAGGTGGTGACTTGGAGTAGTTTGTGATCTTCGACTTAGAATCTCAATTCTAACCTCCTTGATGTCACTTTCATCATCCATTCTTCTTGACTTAGTTTAGGGGTCTTTAGCAATTCTTTATTGTGGACTCGGTCTTTCTGAGGTTTAGCCAAGTTTGAGAAGATGAATGATGCCTTTCGGGTGACTTTCTAAAAATAGACGGTTTCTCCAAGAATCTTGGAGAGCAAACTGGGAGCCCGATCAAACATCAGAAAGCATCACTGCGATCCTGAACACCATCTGAACTCAACGCCATGAAAAATAATCCATTTACACAAGGAAAACCCAAATAACTGTTCTGCAGACTGAATCATGACCACTCCAAGAACATTGGAGTCCTTCCCAAACATGCTAGATAGCCTCTGGGAGATTAGGAACAAGCATAATGCACACAATAATCAATGCGCCAAAAATGGAACATTACACTTTACCACCCTTGGATGACGAGGGAAAATTGATTCTGGTGCCCAAGGCTATCTTGGATGTGAGAGAGAGGCAGTTGCGAAGACGGGTTATCAGAGAGTATTTGATTAAATGGAGGGACTTGACGATAGAGGATGCCATATGGGAGAGTGAGGAGATCTTATAGCACCTTGAGGTAAGATTGCTTGGGGACAAGCAATTTCAGGGAGGGCGGATTGTAATGTCCCCTTTCTAGGTGGCCATCATGATGATAATTTAGCCTTTTTGCTCACAAAGGCTAATTGGAGAAATACGGGAGAAATTATTAAAATAATTATTTTATATAAGGTTATTAATTAATTTAAAATAAAAGGTAACCTTATATTTAATTAATTTAATATAGTGACTTAAAATAAAATATTATATCATAAAGTCACTCAAATAATATAATATTATTAAAATTTAAGAAGCTTCTAGATGACCAACTTATTGGAAGCTTCTAGATGGCCGATTTCATGGGGAGAACAAAGTATATTAAGAGGGGCTCAGCCAAGTTTGAGGGCATCCAGATTTTTGCTATTTGATTTTTACATGAGAAGCCTAGGGTTACGGCAGTCTTCATTGGAGGTCTTTGGGAACAACAACTCCCATTGATTTGCATAACTGAGGTAGTGAAACTATCTACTAAAGGGTTGCAGATTGGGAAGGATAATTCAGTCCTTTCATTTGTGCTTAAATCTGAAGTATTAACCAAGGGTTTGGAGGTATTAATTTGCAGACCAGAAGTTTTGTTAGCTGCTACAGTGGTTCGCTACAATGCTAGGTCATTATTATGGGACAAAGGCGTGATGTTTATACAGTTTCCTGGGCAGGATTGAAGCAAGGTTCATCATATATTCACCTGGACGAACTCATTCCCAGGTCTGAAACTTTTGTATCTGCTTTAATATTGCTGTAGCATAAGTTTATGGTTGCAAGTCTGAGTCATAGCTGCATCTGTTTGGTGATGTGCACTAAGAAAGAGCAATACCTACTGTTGTAGCATCATATTGCTGCATATTTTATGATTCTGAGTATAGAAAATAAGTGTCTATGCTGCTGTAGTTTCTCAGAGTCACTTAATTTATTGGTAATCTGCTCATATACTGAAATAATCTGCTCAGAAATGACAGCATATTGAAAAGTATAGCTTGTTGTAGCTTCTTATTTGCATTTGGAGATTGCAAGCCAAGTGTTTGTTAAAATATCTAGTGGCTGTATGCATGACAATTGTTTGTCATCATGTCTATCGCCCTAATCATGTATTTGTATTACATTTTTAGTCATCCTTGAGCATTGGAGAGTCATTGAAGTTCGTGCATTGCATTACCATTTAGTTTCAGTTCTTGCACACTTTATTTAAGTCATTTAGTTTATCAAAAACATCATATGCATTTACGAATACCAAAAGGATAAATCACAAACAGCAGTTCAATAGGTTGCAAGCAAACTATTTGATGAAATTCCAGTACATTAAATCAGATATTTGAGGGCAGAATTAGTAAGGTTTCTTACAGTTTACCACCAGATATAAATTGTTTAACATTGTAATAATCCGAAAGGTCTTCCACCGGATTCACTTAATTTCTTGTACTGGCATTCTAATCAAAGATTGGATGGCGTAGCCGCCAAGCATTTGCATTCATCATCCACCAATTTGGTGTTGATCCAAATCTACTTGTAGTCTACCACCTTGGCATTGACTAGATCTGTAGTTGTAATCAGCCAGTTTGGCTTGAGCATCTTTATTTTGTCCGCCTGTTTGGGCATTGATTGTAAATTGGTTGGCTTGCTGCCAGTAAGCTGCATTATTTACTTTCTTGTCCACATCACCATTTCCGTATGCTCTCACCTTGCTCACATTGGGATCTTGGCGATCAAAAAGGACTTGGGTTTGTGTCGGTTGTAAAAATTTGGTGATTTTGGTTAATAGTCTAGTTAAGGACATTACAATTACAAAATAATCAACTTGTTATTCCATAATAAGTTTTTTTTAATTACCCATTTATTGTCAATCAAAATCATTTTTTAATTTATTTTTATTTTCCATATTATTTTGTTTTAGGTGTCAGAACCTTTCCTTAGGGTTCTATAGTTTGTGGATGGAGAGAAAAACCCCATCGATTATCAATGTGAGGCCACTGGTAAGGTCAAGGAAGCCCTCCAACATTTGTATGGGTCAATCAACAAAAAATATGAACCTATTTGGCACATCATTGATTAGAGGTGGAAAAAACTATTCCATCAACACATTCAAGTTGTTGCTTACTACTTGAATCCAAAGTTT
The DNA here is from genome assembly GCA_027924645.1 of Cunninghamia lanceolata. Classification (NCBI taxonomy): domain Eukaryota; kingdom Viridiplantae; phylum Streptophyta; class Pinopsida; order Cupressales; family Cupressaceae; genus Cunninghamia; species Cunninghamia lanceolata. Next base: position 4,092,085 of record BSBN01000516.1, read on the forward strand.
TTCTTATCCAATTCATTTAGGGCTGATGAGGAGGTTATGGATGGCCACAACACATGCATAAAAAAGTTGGACCCTGATGAAGGCCTTTGAGACATCATTTTGGACAAGCTACAAATTTCTAAGGCCACAAAGGGGAGGTTTTCATTACATCTATGCATTCGAAGGAGTTGTAGATTTCGAAGGCCACGGAGGGGAGGTTGTTTTCATTGCATCTATGCATTCAAAGGAGAATAACTCTGCATCTAGGTAAACAAACAAATATGTTAACTAAGACTTACGTTTAATAAGTTTAAATTCTTTATTTTAGTTTATCTTTAAGTCTACTTACAAAGTTATTAATGTTGTCTTTGAAAATTTGTGGTGGGAAGATTATGGTGCAAAAAAACCTAATCTTTAAACCCTCGCCATTCACATTTTATCCTAGCCCTATAGTGCTTATGGGTGTGGGCATAATTGGAACACATTCAAGGCAATTCACCAAAAAAAGTGCAACAATTTGACTCAGAAGCACCTAAAAGATCTTGTTTTGTGCAGTACAACCTTTGTCTATGTGCCAAAATGGTGGAGGGGTAGGAGACACATAAGGCGATTGATCTAGATTGCATTAAACCATACTCAAATTGGGTTGTTAAGGATGTGGAGACCATAATATCCACAAATGAGATCGCCGATTTGGAGAGGGTGGTAGTAGATGTAGCGGCATATGTTCTAGGTGTGAACACAATTGAAGCACATTTAAGGTCATTCACATGAAGAAGCCCAACAAGTTGACTCAAAGTCTCTACAATCTTTATTTTTGTTAGAGGCATCAATTGACTTCAAGAAAACCATCTCACAATTTGAAGCCGCCATAAAATTGAAGGTGTGGTTCTTTCCATCTACCCACCCATCTAAAAGAATGGTGCATCCAAACTTTCACCACCACCTTTTTGTTCTTCCACAATTAACTTTGCATTTGCAACAGCATCCTAGTGCAACTTCCCACTTAAGTCTTTTTTAGAGGGCACCTTGGACCCTTTCCTTGCGACTGTCAATGCATCACCAAATTCTCCCAATACGGGCTCTTCCCCACGTTGAAGGGAATGGTGTTGTCAAACCATAAATTCGCACACACCTTATATACTTCTAGGTGCACCTCCTTGTTCCACCCTATACCTTGCAATAAAGTTGTCCTCAAGGTAAATTTCTAGGTACAAAAAGCCATGTGATTGGGCATTGCTTGAATTGGATGAGGTGGATGTGCCTTGTATGTGTAGGCCACGACTAGAGCCCACAATGCCCACCATATCTATCTCCATTTTTGCTACCAAGCCAAGATTAATTGCTAGTGCTATGGCCACTTATGTCCTTGCCCTCTCTAGTTTCTTCTCATCCAACAATGCAAGGACTGCCTTCATCTCTCATTTTGCCTCTTCCATGGCATTTTCACACGGCCTAGTGTCGTGGCAAGGAACATATGCAATATGGTACTCGAGGCAATTTATGATTAAGCTTCTTCATGGAGAAAGTGCAAATCACACTCCCCGATACTGGTCCCATTACAACATATGTCCAAGCAAGGTCACAACTTCCAATAGGACAACTTCCACTCATAGTTGCAAGACTCGGCAAAAACTCGACGAGTTTTTAAAAACTCGCGGGTTTTTTTTCGAAACGAGTTTTTGGAGTATTTATCAGCACCGAGTTTTTGGCCGAGTTTTTGCAAAAACCCCTCGTGACTGAAGAAGACTCACACAGCCGCTTCATAAAGTGTTTTAAATTCATTTTGTCATTGGTTTGGAAGCTCTCACTCAACAAAAACACTCTCTAAAGCATTGTGCACGTATTTACATCGATTTTGCATCGAGGAGACGAGATTTGAAGGGCGTTTTCATCAAATTTCGAAGGCAAATTGGATTCCCAGGTAGGTTTTCTGATTTTTCTTATTCTTTCTTTTTTTTTAATTTTTTCTTCATTTTTGTTGATTCTATGTTTCAAAATCATCATGAATGTAGTGTGAAAAAGATTTAAATACAATTATATTCATCAAAACAAGATTTAGATTCATCAAAACAAGATTTTTTGATGAATTTTTCTGATTTTTTTACATATTTTGCTGATTTTTTCATTTTTTTGAAATTTTCTTCAAACCCTAGTTTTTTTATTTTGAATCCTTGTTTTTGTTGAATAACATTTTTACAATCTAAGATTAGCTTAATTTTTTACTAATTTGGATGAGATAGATCCATACAGTGATTTGGATGAGATAGATCCATACAATGATTGGACAGGGCGAGATGAGCAGCCTCCATTGTTTTCCGAGGATGACATCTATGACTTAGAGCAACAGGCAATGGAGGACGGGGGTGGATTTGCATTCTCATTGGATGACATTGAGGATGACCTTGAGGAGGAGTCATTGCCAGTGACTGTGCCACGACCAGTAGTAGGATCTACATCTAGGATGTCGATGGAGGATGAGGAGCCACAGTAGAGTCCTACGACTACACCCTCTCACGTAGTCTTCTCACGTAGACTTGGGAAGAGAAAGATGTGAATTTGTATTTAGTATTTACTTTCAATTTTACAAAAACAATTTGCTATTTTCATTTTGTTTCAGACTCAGTATCAGCGTATTGAGCATTCCACATGAGGATGCAATTTTGTATCTAATTTTCTTTGAAATCAACCAAATATAACTAGACTCAGCTTGTTTCTTCTATGTACTCATTTTATTGACTCATTGGATGCATCTTATCATTGAATTTTGCAAAAAAAATGTGTTTTTAATGAAGTTTAAGCAATTTTTTAAGTTGCCGAGTTTTTGCCGAACCGTACTTTTCGGGCTTGCCGAGTAAATACTTTCGCCGAGTCTTGCAACTATGCTTCCACTAACTGATGTTGAGCCTAATGTAGAGTTGGATGCCATTGTATGCTAACCTATAGCATTTTTAAATACAAAAAATACATTTTTAAAAAATATATATCCCAATCTAAGCTTCAAAACACATTCTGTATAAGATCAGTTGACAACCTATCTTGCAAATACTTCAATTGGTTTTTTGTTTTTTATCATGTTCTCAACTTGACATTGTATACAACGCCTATAGAAGACATATGAAAGAATGATAATCATTGTGTAATTAGAAATATCCTTAATACGTTCACGGTTCTATAATCTCTTTATACATAAATAGTAAATACATGTTCAAATTTCAAAATTCAAACCATTCAAGGTGCATACTGTGGTAGCTATGGCTTGAGGCTACATGCTATAACTCGTATGGTAACTATAAGACCAAGGAGGGTAAACTTAAAAATCAAGACACCCTAGGGTTAAGCAAAAACAAAAAAAATTAGAGGTAAAAAGATAAATTCAAAAATGGTAAAGATAACTAACCTAGATGCTAAAATCTCCTCAAATTCGCAGAACTTCTAAAGAATGTTGTGTTGTGTGACGAAGATGTGTGTGTGGGGGTTTAAATAGAAGCAAATTCAATGTTTAGACCACATGCAATGACTTTTTTTCTGTGTTTTAGTTTTTTTCCGCATATGGCAAATTCTGTGATTTTTTTAGCATTTTTTTGTGTTTCAGTGCTTTCTGCACATTTGGCACTGGGCTTGCCCAAAACTCACACCAAAACTTGCAAAAAACTAGCAGCACAGAGCTCTCAAGTAAAACTTATGAAAACTTGACGTCTGAAAAAAACTGCAAGTATCGACGAGTTTGCCATCTATGGTTCTAGTTTGCATGGCAAATTGATGGAATTATCAGTAGATTCATAGTGTTTAGGGTTTCAGAGTCAAGTGTTTGGCATATCATCATGCTAGGGTTTCTATATTTGTTAGAGGATTCATCAATTTTCAATGTGAAAAATCAAAATGATTTTCAGATTCAGTGTTTACTAGAAGATCTGCCAAGTCTTTGGAACAAAAACTTATATTTTTAGAAATTGCTAATTTTAGCAGGTTTATTTCTTCAAAGAATCACAAAATGGAGTTCAAAGATCCAACTTTCTATTTTTAGTAAGTTGTTTTTTCAAAGATAGTTGCTTCTTCAAATTTTAGATCAAAGTGTTCTTAGAATCCCAAAGGTCTCTCATGTACAATTTACTATTTTTAGCAGCAGTTATATTAGGCAGTTGTCATTTTTGGTCATGTTCTATCCAGGCAATGGGTGTTTTAAGATAGATTTTCTTTAAGTTCCATTTCTTTCCACATTTTTTGCAGCTCTTGGATAGCTTTGCTTTTAAACATTTCTTTTTGGGATATTTAATTAGTATTCTCAAATCCCTAAAAGTTATTCATTGTAACCTATAAATAAGTGCCTTGGCACATGTTATTATTAATGCCAATGGAAGTTGAGCTTATGTTGTAGGAATTGTCATTCAAGTGTTGTTCTAAAATGTATGTGCAATTAGTGTGTTTGGTTTTCGTGAGTTGAATTAAAAGGGAAGAATAGTGTTAAGCTTTGTATTGACACCGATTCATCTTAGTTGTACTTTGTATGCATCTAAGTTATTCAATCTATGAAATCTTGTGTTGTTGATGTGTGTTAGAAGTAGTTTATTCATCCTATTTTTGTGTATGCAGACTTACTGGTCTTTGAGTTTAGCCAATAAGGAAGTGTTCATTGTTTCCAATTTAATTGTTTCATTCAATTTCAAGTTTTTAAAATATAAAACCCCATTTGTGAGATAAGAACCTTTCAAGTCTTGTGATCAACCTCCGTGACTCAAAAAAATAGGTTAAGTTTACCTTCAATTATTTCCCTTTATGCAAAACCCCATCGATGAATCTTGTAAAGTGTTTATAGCTATAAATCTTGTTCATAGCTTTAAATTTAGGAGTACTTTAGTTTTCAAGGAGCTTATCCTACTAATTTAAAGACAAGTTTATCCTTGTGTTGTTCTACTTTCTATTATCTCATAAGAGACAAATTGAAACACTAGCAGTTTTTTTCGTGCACTATGGAGCACATGTTTTTGAAAAGTTCTAACTTGCAACTGAAGGTTAGCCTTGCTGCCTCCAAATTGAAACTCCTCCATTTTAGTGAATAAAGTCTACACCTAGTCACAAAGGAAAGCAATCGATCTTGCAACTAAAGAACCACTACAAATAATGGATGATTGCATTAACCACAATGATCCATGTTTGCTTCCTCTACCATGAGGTGCTAATGTTGGTCCCTTGGCTCTTTCAAAGCACAATGACTTGCCACATGGCTCAAGGAAGAATTTTCCAAGTTCCGTGGTGACAACACTCAACATCCAGATGAGTATATTGTCACCTTCACCATAGTGTGCAGTATTTTGGGAGTGGCACACAAAAATGTTGTAGTCAGATTCTTCGGAGAAACCTTCATTGGAAGAACAATAGAATGCTTCCACCATCTTGCTGCTATTTCAATCACTGGTTGAAAAATCAAGTGTGAATAGTTCTTGTCATGTTTTAATCCTACTAAGGAAGTAATGTCCTATTTGCACAACTCTCAAATACGAATAAAGATTGCAACAAGCCAATGAGAAGAATTTGTAGCATGATTCAACAGCCTTTTTGAAAAAACCAATGCAACTCTGAAGCCATCTCAAAAAATCCTCTTGAGCTATGTTATAAATACACTTCCATCAAAGATTGCTTTCATGATCAAATCCAATGAAATTGATGAATCTAAAGAGGCTCATGCGCGAGCAATCAAGCTAGAAGATGATATGATCACCACCAGCAAAATCAGAAAAGTCATAATTAGGCCAATGATTCCATGCATAGTTTGGTAGACTCGCCGAGTTTCTGAAAACTTGCAAGTTTTTTTTGTGGCGAGTTTTTTCAGGTTTAACTCGCTGAGTTTCTGTGTCAAGTCCTCAATGAAAACTCACCGAGTTTTTGGCGAGTTAAGTGCCAAAACTTAGCGAGTCTAATGAAACGCCTTGCACGACACGCCTGGGACGCGGGGAAAACGCTGAAAACCTACAGATTTTTTGCCTTTAAATGCAAATTCGGCCCTCAATTCATCACACAACATTCTTGCATTCCTTTGAACTAATTGCAAGGACTTTTAGGAAAATTTGATGGGCAAATTCGAAGAAATTCAAGGGCAAGTTAGTAATTTTTTTTTTCTTTTTTTCCGTTTCCAAGCATTTAAATTCATTTTAGATGCTAAAATCTAGCATGTAGATTATAAACAATTCATAATGACATGGTATTTAGTAGTATTTACAATTTTACTTGCAAAAAATTGGATTTATGAGCAATTTTTTGTTCAGTTATACTGATTTTTTTATGAAATCACTTTTTTTTTTCTATAAATGAATTATTTTGCTGATTTATAGTCTTTTTTTTTAAATAAATTTATTAGGTTATTCTAAGTTTATGTTATACTAATTTATGTTGATTTTATACTAATTTATTCTGATTTATAGTAATTTATGTTGAATTTATGCTAATTTTTTTGTATTTAAAAATTAAATATGTTGTACTTTGTACATGTAGGTTAGATACAATGGCAGATAGAGAACCCTTGGGCTCTAGATCAGGCTCCCATTCCACATCAAGCTCAACCTCAGCCCAATCGCTACCAGTTACTAGAACTCATCCCCTTGGAGCCAAAGACCCCGCTTGGAAATATGTCATACAGGGACCAACACCTAGGATAGTCATTTGCATTAGATGTTGAAACCTATATCATGGAGGTATCAATCATGTCAAATACCATCTTGCAAGCATTACTCATCGTGATGACAAGCCCTGTGAGAACACCACAGAAGAGATAAAACGAGAGATGAATGCACACCTTGCATTGATAGAAGAGAGAAAACTACAGAGGGAGATGACAACAACAACCATAGCAGCATCCATAGCTAGTGCTCATGGTCCTCAATTGCAAGAAGAAACAGATAAAGGTATGACACTCCAAGGAATAGTAGGTTATGTTTGTGGTCCACGCATATGAAGCAGTAGCACATCGGCATCCATCTCATCTACTTATAGTAGAGCACTTACAGCTACACAAACACCACATAGTTTTTTTGTACCCAGAAACACACCTAGAGCACAATCGTCATTGGAAGGTATGGGGTGGAACAACGAGGTGCACTGAGAAACGAATAAGACGTGTGCTAGTTTTTGGTATTTCAACAACCTTCCCTTCAATGTGGCAAAGAGCCCATATTGGGAGAATTTGGTAATTGCATTGACAGTTGCAGGAAAAGGCTACAAGGCACCTTCTCAAAAAGACTTAAGTGGGAAGTTGCTCGTGGATGCAATTGAAGATGTAAAATTAGTCATGGAAGAACAAAAGAAACAATGGTGAAAGTATGGTTGCATTATTCTTTCAAATGGGTGGATGGGTGGAAAACACTGCACCCTTATCAACTTTTTGGTAGCTTCAAATGGTGAGATAGTTTTTTTAAATCAATTAATGCCTCTGACAAAATAAAAAATGCAGAAACTTTGAGTCTAATGTTGGAGGAAGTTGTCTTAGAGGTGGGCATAGAAAATGTAGTGCAAATTATAACTGACAATGCAGCAGTGTATGTGGCAGCTAGGAGATTGCTCCAGAAGAGGCATCTGTCACTCTTTTGGACCCCTTGCGCCATTGACTTGACCGTCTTTTGGAGGACATTAGCAAAATTGATTGAGTAAGACCGATTGTAGAAGATGCGAGAAGAATAACAAAATTTATTTATAATCACCCTTGGGTTCTTAGTTTGATGAGAGATCACACCAAAGGGAAAGAGCTGGTGCGATTGGGTGTCACAAGGTTTGCAACGATCTTCCTAACATTGCAAAGCATTATTGGTTTGTTGACTTCTTTGAAACAAATGTTTGTGAGTCAAGCATGGCTAAACTCATCATATTCAAAGAAGCCTGAAGAAGAGAGGGTTGCAAGAATAGTCTTTAATAATCTCTTTGCACAAAGAGCTACAGAGATCGTCAAGAAAACCTCAAAACTTCGATTCAAAATTCAAATTGAATCTTATATTTTTAAACTTTAAAAGTATTTACTTTCATTATAAATTTGTAACTTTGATTTGTTTGTATTTGTAGGTGTCAGAGCCCTTAGAGTCTTGCGTTTGGTAGATGGGGATCAAAACCCAATGGGGTACATTTATGAGGCCGTGGATAGGGCCAAAGAGTCCATCTGAAACAATTACAAGGGGGATAGACTCAAATTTGATCCCATTTGGGAAATCATTAATTGGAGGTGGAACAATCAACTCCACCAACCCATTCATGCAGCGGGGTACTTCCTCAACCTTGGTTTTTTCTATTCGGAATCCAGATAGCTTTGCAGATCCTAGTGGAGAGGTTATGGAGGGCCTCACGACATGCATTGAGAGGATGACACCTGAGCTTGAGGTAAGAGCCCTCATTGTTCAAGAATTGCAGAATTGCAGGACTAGTAGGGGGAAGCTCTTTTCTTCATCACTAGCTATTCGAGGAAGAACCACTCAATCACCAGGTAAGAAAAAATGGAGTCTTTACATGCATCTTACAACTTACAAATTTCAAATTTACAACTATTGATAAAATATGGTTTGCTTACTAACTATTGAATATCTTATTTTGTAGGTTCTTGACGGGGAGATTGGGGTCCAAATACCCCAAATCTTAAAAAATTAGCCCTCCGCATTTTGTGTCAACCTTGTAGTGCTTCTGGCTATGAGCGCAACTGGGGTTTGTTTGAGGCCATTCACACGAAGAAGCAAAATAAGTTAACTCAAAAATGCCTCAATGACTTGGTCTTTGTACAATACAACCTTCGGCTTCGCACAAGAAAGGTAGAGGACAAAGCAGAGGAGGTCATTGATTTGGATGACAATGATCCTTATAGCGACTGGACAGGGCAGGATGAGGAGATTCGGGAGACCCCATTGTTTACTGTAGATGAGATTCTTGATTTTGAGAGGCAAGCAATGGAGGATGTGGCTGCAGCAGAAGGAGCTACTGGATTGTCATTGGATGACATTGATGAGAAAGAGGAATCATTGCCATCTAACAACAGAATGGAAGTTGAACCGCAGCCATAAACACAGCCTTCTATGCCGAGCGAGCAGCCACAATAGAGTGCAAGGACTAGAACCCCTCCCCTAGTTTTCACTAGATTAGGGAAGAGGAAGATGTAAAATGTTGTAATATGCAATTTATGAATTATGATGATAATTTTCAAAGGCAATCATCATGAATTCATAATAGTTGCTAGCAAACTATTGTATCAGCCTATCAAGATTCCGCATGATGATGCGATTTTGTACTCATTGTGTATTCAAATGAATCAAATCTAATAGAAAACACTTTTGTAGTCATTTACGGACTCATTGGATACATTTTGTCATTGAATTTTGCAAAGAAAATGTAATTTTAATGAAATTTAATCAATTTTTTAAGTTGTCGAGTCGAAAATTTTGGGTCTGTCGAGTTTTTGCCAAGTCAAAGTCTGCCAACTATGATTCCAAGTTCAACAAATCCCTTGCTGCAAAGAGTAGTAATTGGTGTCACAAATATGAAGAGGCAATCTCAATGGAATGGTCCATCTTAAGAATACCAAGGACATCCACATAGAAATGTTGGTCCTATTATTACAAATGATCAATTTAGATTACCTCCACCTAAAAGGCTTGCCTTAGAGGCACCTCCTAAAGACAACCTGTGTAGTTTTTGTTCCTTTCATGCAACAAGAGATCACAATGCTAGGAATTGTCCTAAGATGCTTCAAATGATGTAGCTCATGGCCGCTTCCAAGTCAAATCATCAAAGATTTTTAGGTAACCTTCAATATCTTCGAGATGAGCTTAATGGTAACTCTATGACAACATTTTCAATATAGAGCTATTCGTGTTGGAAAAGTAAATACTTTCAATGACTACACTATTTCATGGAGTTGAAGAGTTGAGAAGATCATGTAATTGCGAGGAAAGTACACGAAGAGAATCCATGGAAGGAGCAACCAACCATGTCATGTTTCCAAGAGCCCCTCTTTGCCCCTACATCAATAGATAATGGCAAAGAATTGGATTTTCCATCTACCTCATAAGCATTGCTCCAGTTCTATGATGAAGAAGAACAACCTTCTATGTTAGACATAGAAGGAAGTGCACATGCATATCATTTGTTTTCTAAGGAAGACAAGTTCTCACAGGCATCTATAGAGCAAAATGGTGATCCAACCCTTCCTACTGAGAAAAAAGAAGGCAACTATGTCATGGACGAAGAAGCATTAAATGAATTCTTCTTTGCATTTGAAGGATTGATTGAGGAGCCTACACAAGATGAGACAAAAGAAAGAGCACAGTTAGATGAAGGACAAGATCTTCTATTTGAAGATGATTCAGCTCTAGAGGTACACATCATTTAGAAGTATATGCAAAGTATTCGTGCCACATTTGGACATCTTTCAACAACACCTTGAGAGCAAATCGTCATTAGAAGACATAGTGAACTTCCCTTTGCGTTTTGGCTCACCCTCATCTTCAGCATCTCCCATAAACATCAATGCAAAACTAGGAGTTAAAAATATGGCAATTGTCAATGAGATGATGGCAAGATTGGATTTGTCGAAAGAAGAAGAGTTGCTGATCAAGGGAGAAGAAGTGTTTCAATGAAGCATGTTCTCACTCCAACCCTTGTGACAAAAGATAGTACCTATGCCATAAAAGAGGATCCATTTTCTTCCTTTGTTGGATGATTTCTTCAAAGAGGATTACCATAGGAAGGCTGAAGAAAACCAGTTTGCCCAAGGCCACAACCATCATCTGAAGAAGATTTACATATCCTGTTGCCTGGGATGGATATTTTTCTTGAACATGTTTGTTTCGATGATGGTCCAATATTCAAAAAGGATGCAAATCTAGACAAAGTCTTGCCAATACAAGGTCCATAGCCAATAACCATTGTATACTTGGAGAGTCAGATGCAAATGATGGAAGTCTTTCTTCAACAACTACAATTTCTCTCGGACCATAATGCTTCCTCTAAATTTATGATTGAGTATGTCAAGGTGACCAATGAAGAAGATTGGATAAAATATGAGATGGTCATCCCCTAAAGATGCGCTACGATTTGCAAGTTACCTTTAGAAAGAAGTGGAATATCTCCACCAAATGATATAAATCAATGAGGAAGAGGATTTTCCTAAAATGCAAAATATTGATGAATTCACCCTCGATTTTTCCCTCAATGACCATCAAGATCATTCTATCCCATTGACACCGCTAAAATTTTTGTAAAGGTTTCAAGGATGAACACTACCATGGTTGGGTTCCCAGCTCAAACAGAGGGACTGTTACTTTTCTCAAACAATAGATGGTCACGTCTAGTCAATTTGTTCCCTTTGTTCTATAGGTAAGTAGGTGTTATCATTTTCTATGTTTGACTATCATAATGTGTTTCCCTTTTCCGTAATGTGTTTGCTTTCATTGTTGTTCTTGTTTAGGTTAAGTTAGTTGACCATTTAGGGCTTAGAAAATAGCCTTGACTCTTTTGCCCCCAGATAAAACACTGATGCATTTTAAACCAAAGATTATGAAGTTCTCCTATGGCCCAAGTATGTTACATGATCCCCAAATAAAGCCAATTGTTACACCCCTGAAAATTTTCTAGTAACAAAAACAAATTTTCAATGATTAAGGCTGACCTAGTCTTATAGGGTTTGATCTTAGGCAGACCTAATCTGATAGGGTTTGGGACAACCAGATTAAAATTTTGAGCTGAATAAAGCCAGTGCATGTAATATGCTGCCCTGATATTTTTTTTTGAAATCACAAGATGACAACACTGAATGTTATGAGCGATGTTCTTCCACACTCTTTTGATCACCCAGATCCCAGTGTGGGCAAGGTGAGAGCATACAAGTGCTTCAGAGTTAGCATTCAATTATAAATCAACTGAAGTAACAATCTTCCACTTATTCAATGGGCATCCATGGGAAGTACAAGGAAAGTAAACCAGGTGCATCAACTTATTCAACGGGAACCTAAGCTATGCATGAAAGTAAAGATCCAGGTGCATCCACTTATCCAGCGGGAACCTGAGCATGAAGTACTAAAGGAAAGAGGCACATCGACTTATTCAATGGGAAGCCTTTACAAGCAAATAGAAAACTAAACCATCTGGCGCATCCACTTATTTAGTGGGAAGCCATTACAACGTTTATATCAGCTTATTACAATTAAGTCCCTCAGGCTGTGATACAAAAGATTAGCTCCATAGAACCCCACTCACATATATAAATGATGATAGCAATATTGCACTATGCCAGTACAATCAAACAAGAATGAATGAAAGCATGGAAACTAAAATATACCATATAAACTCCTGCTGTCCTGAAATGTGCTCAGAAAGCACTCTGTTGCTGCTGTATGGCGGTGCCTGTAGAGGGATGATCATTCATCAAATGCAAATATCTTCACCAAGGCTTCTTCCATATAACCTCCTAATCATCTGCTATATCAGACTTCTATAGGACTGTTTTTAGGCGTCTGTACTCCAGCGACCCAGATATGAAAGCTCATGCCAGCACTGTACCATGTACAGACTGCTGGGCTGGTACAACAGGGTTTAGAAACTCTATAACAGCATATAATGATCTGCTTCCTGCTCAGAAATATATATCTGCCATACACAAAGTGATACCAGCCTTCAACAGGGAAAACAAAACAACTCCATTTACTACCACTTCAAAAACACAAGCTACAGTACGGCTGGTACTATATGGCCAGCTATGGGAAATGCAAAGAAGAACAAACAAACCCCAAAATCCACTCCAAAATCTCACTTCAAACTCTAACACATTAAACACAATGCAGACACTCCAAAACTGATCAAAAAACATCGAACTCCATGATGGCTCTGTGCAACTCTTGATAGTGAAGCTGCCTCTTCCAGCTAGGGTGGATATCACACCACCGAAACTAGACTTCTTCAAGAGAGTTTTCGTTCTCAAGAAGGATGAAGATCTCACAGGTTCATTTCTACAGCATAACAATATCTCAACAAGCATAAAGAGCAAAATGAGTTCTCAACTCCCTTTTATAGGCACTTTTTAGGAGTTTGCACAATAAAATGAATTATAAAATAGAGAAATATAATTTTTCCCCTCAAACTCCAATATTTCACCACATTAGCTCTCACTTTAATGTGCCTAAATAAAAGATTAACTTTTCCCCTTTCAAATGAGTTATCATACCCTTGCACTTTATAATTATTTTCCAACTTATAAGTCTAAGTGCACAATATTAACTGTTAGCTCATTAAAATACATGTTTTTTGCGGAAAATCCCAAACTTCACCAAAATGCCAAATAAACTGTACCAACATGCTCCAAAGGGTTTGGGATGAATAACAATGCCATCCGGGTGACTTTCTAAAAAGAGACGACTCCTCCAAGAATCTTGGAGAGCTATCCGGAAGCCGAACAAACTTCCGAAAGTTGCATAGTCATCCTGAAACATCACTGAGCTCAAATCCAACGTCAGAAACCAACAAGAACAACTGAACCAAAAGATCTTCACAAAGGGGATCCCCTTACCATACCACAGCCTATCGGGATTCTAGAAATAGGCTATCGGGCCCACAGATGACTAGGCTTGAGAAGGGGACATTACAGTGCACAACAGACTCGACATTTAGGGAGCAGAATTAATCATTTGTTTCCCTCAGCGAAAGAGATAAACAACAAAAAAGAGGCATCTATAGTAGAATGAAAATTGTTTCAGCAGCTAACAGCAAATGGCAAAGTCCTTTAAGCTACACACCTAGACAACTTAAACTAGGCGAAGAGACATGAAGCAGGTGCCCATCACCTTTCTGCCCAATACAGACTCTGTAATGTCCCCTTTTCCCAAGTGATCACCCATCATATGCCGGCTAGCCTATCTTGTTTCCGTAGGCTAGGTCGAGGAAGCTAGGAAACACTCTGAGTGGTTAAATCTTGTATTTAACTATTTTTAATTGGCAAAACAATGATGGGATCTAATTAGAAGTATTTTTGTGGTAATTATGAGAAAAAAGCTTGTATAAATATGAGGTCAATTTGTGGCATTCAATCATATCATTCATCATTCATTTCATTTAGAGTTTATCTCTTTTGGATGCAACGAACGTTGGGCACGAAACCAAGGACGAAAACCCTTGAGCTTCTAGGAGTTGGACGAAAACCTAGCTCATCCTTTGGAGGATTCCGTGATGGGAGTTCATTTGTGCTTAATTGATTTTGGTGGAGAAGAAGAGCAGAAATCTAAATCAGATTTGAGGATCATTTGAAGGCTTCCCTTTGGGCGTGGATTGTGGCATTATTGACTAGAGTTTACCCTAGATTTGGAGCACTACCCATTGGAGGAGCGATTGCATTTGGAGGCGACTTGGAGGTGCTTTTGCTGATTAGGGTTTGCAGATTTGGAGCAGCAGAAGTGCAGATCAGATTCGCCCTTTTTGGAGGAGTTTTCTGTGGTGGTCTGGTCATCATTTGCATAGGGTTTAACCCTAATTGTGGAGCGACATCATGGGAGGATTGATCTTGGAGGTTTGTTGGCATCTTTGGCGTCATTCATATCATTTTCTGGAGCAGCAGACCTAGGAGACTTGTGCGCCCTGATTTGGAGCAGATTTCCTTGGTGTTGAAGAGTCTAGGGTTTAGGGTTTCATGCCCTAATTGGAGCGCCACACCTTGGAGACCATTTGCCGTCATTTGGAGGTCATTTTGATTGTCTTTTGGTATGTACAACCCTTAGGCTTTATGACTGATTTGTATTGGGCATGTTGGCTCGTGTGTCCATCATATATATATATATATATATATATATATGAAGACTTGTTTAATTCAGAATTTGTAGCAGCAGACTTTTGATTTATATTTCAGTCCATTGTCGTTGCAAATTTAAGTGCTTTCATTGTGTAATTCATTGTGAATTTCAAGTATTTTGTTGGAAAACATATTGGCAATGTTTATATGATAAATTGGCATGGTTTATGGGCTGTTATAAGTGTTTGTTTGAGTCTGATTTGAAGTTCAGAAAATTCAGAAATTAGGGTTTAAGCAAAAATGCAAAGTTTAGAAGTTTGGAATGCCCGGAAATCCAAAATTGTAGAAAATATCCCCATTTGGGATATTATAGTGGTGTCAAAGCCTTGATTGTCACATCCCTAATTTTGACTATGTTTTACTTTTTACTTGTATGTAATTAGTAGATAATTTTGTGCGGATTAATGATTCGACATTTAGTGAAAATGTCAGGATGAATCAATGACTTTATGGGTTTGAATTAATATGCATAAGAATTTAGACATATGATCATATGATGTCAAGATTATTTATTTATAAGATTTATGGATTGACTAACGAGCACTAATCCCAGTTTGGTGAATGCAAATTGCAATCAGGAAACAGGTTTCCGCCCTCAAAGAAAGAGAGGGAGAGCATCATCGGAGAGAAGTGAATAGACATATGAGAAGGAACAGGTTGTTGCCATGTAAGTCTTGTACTTATTGTTTAGTGAACCATTGTCGAGACTTGGTAAGTTGTATTTGTCCTTTTTGGTCAAGAGTTTGGGTTTTGACTCGACAGTCGTCGATTTGACGTCAAGATCCATTAGCGTTGGTTTTGTCAAAACCAAGTCGGGATAAAAATGACCATCGACAAGAAATGGTTGATAGTTGTTGTTTTCCTTATACGTTATGATTATAGTTATGATATTATAACAATTTAAATTAGAGGTTAATTATTCTAATTATTGATGATTTTTGTTAAGTCATCCGTTTTGGTAACTTAACCATTCTCTGATGTTTTTGCGAGATAGATAAGGGAGATAATCTTGACCCTATTCTCATATCCTTCTGGATGTTAGTAACAACGTAAGTAAGAAGTGGATGCTTTTTACTTTACTTTGTGGTTATGTTGTATATATATATATAGTTTAAGGAGAAGGCCTAGTGAGGTGGTCGACAAACTTCTCTATGAAAGTGGGAAATGATTCCATGTTTAATTATGAGGTTGTTCGATCCCCCTTTCATTCTCTAACTGTTTTAGAGAAGTGGAGGCACTTTATGACTGATTATGGAAAGTGGTCTTTTATGACCATTATTTCCATTTATGAGTGTCCCTTCGTGGAAATCATTTAGGCATCATTATAGGAGTGGAGAAGGTGATCAATAGAAGGAGAGTTCTATTTTATCACAAGGGGAAAAAAAAAGGATTTCTGAAGAACTCATATGCGAGGAGAGACACAAAAGAGCTCGGTGTGTTAAAAGCTTTTGTGGACAGAGATGACACAAGAGGAGAGTATTGGAGCTCGTCGAAGAAAGAGAGAGGTTGTAGAAGGAACAAAGGAAGCCTGCTCACTTCTTCGATCTCTCAAGTTCTTTCCTGTTTTAAGTAAATATTATTTAAGTTTGTAAATCCTTTATGCATATTCGGCATTGTCAATTTGTAACTAAGAAGCTGAAGATTCTAGTTTACCATAGTGTTCTATTCTAGCACTGTATATAACTAGGAATACCATTGTGTCTATGTAAAGTTTGAGACTACTTTTGTGTATTCCTAAAGCCGACGTGCTTAATATACTTCTGTGTATTCCTAAAAGCCAACGTGCTTAACATACTTTTGTGCATGTCTAAGCCGTCATGTTTAGCATATCATTGTGCTTATCCAGAGCCGACATGCTTAACGTATTACTGAGTATATTTAAAGTTGTCATGCTTAGCATATTGCTACGTCCAACCAAGACTGATATGCTTAGAGAATCTCTATGAATAACTATGGTCGGTTTACCAAGAGTTACATATGTTTTATGACCGTCAATCTTTGATTGTTCTTAGGTTCACATGATAGAGGAAATAATTGTGTGCTTAAGTTGATAAGCATAGAACATCTCTTTGTGTAATACCAGTAGCATAGGATATTTTAGTATTCTTTCTATGCAGGCCGAAAGGCCAATAAGATCCTAGTATGTTGTGTCTGTTGAGTAAAACACATACAGGCCAAAAGGCCAAGGTTATGTGGTGAAGAATACACCAAGTTTAGTTAAATAATTAGCTAGGTCGATGGTATTTAAAACTCTGTATAGGTTCAAACCATGTTTATACTCGAGTCTCTATTATAAGGCCGAGATAAAGCCAATGTAAGACCGTGGTATGATGGAGTAGCCATCATTTAAACCAACTCAACCTAATGCTATATCCATAAAACTAGAAAGGAGATCATTTGAGTTCTTTGTATTCCAAGATTGGAATTACTAAGAGTCAAATGACAGAGATAGATATATATATCTCTTGAAGACTCACATGGATAGCTCTATTAATTGCAAACAGATTATTTTGTGATAAGTTATTCTTTTATTCTAAGATATCTAGAAGATAATGACATCTTTGAAATCACATAAGGATAGTGTTATAGTATCTCTTTAGTTTTATAGCTATGATAAGTATTATCATTCTTCTCTAAAGAAGTTATTTGTGGAACAATTCTATTCCTTATTTCAAGTCGGAGGATTCGAAAAGACCATGAGGTCAATAATACTAGTGTAGACTTAAACTTATCAAAAAGAAAGATTGAATAAGTTTAAAGTATAGTTAGGAGACTGATAGTATTTTTGTGAAGAGGATAAACCTCGAATGAGATGTTTTTTCATGATACATGATATGTAAATATTACAATGTTCAAGAGGTCAAGAGT
Organism: Cunninghamia lanceolata; assembly: GCA_027924645.1. Taxonomy (NCBI): domain Eukaryota; kingdom Viridiplantae; phylum Streptophyta; class Pinopsida; order Cupressales; family Cupressaceae; genus Cunninghamia; species Cunninghamia lanceolata. The sequence goes on from BSBN01000516.1 coordinate 4,109,729, forward strand.
AGACCAGTGGATATTTTTATAATCTATTATTTGGAGATTGTTAATTTTAACATTACGATATATTGGGTTAGAGGAATTTAAATCCTAGAACCAACTCAGATGAGTTTAGAGATCTTAGAATCTCTTAAGTTCGATTATGACACTATATTACTCTATTGTAGTATATGGTCGATAGATAAGGTCAAGAAACCATAAAATAAGATGTTATTAATAGAAAGAGTATGAGAAGCTCTTTGGTGAAATTTTAATGTTTTCATGTTAGAGTCGAAACAAGACTTATAGATCATAAAATGCTTAAATCTTGAGTTTTGAGTAGAATGACAGGAAGTCATAGACTCTTAGGGTTGCAAGAATGCAACTAAAAACTCATTGAAGAGTTAAATCTTCTAAACTTATACATTGTATAAATGAATAACCTAGAGTACAAGGTTAAATTCTAAGTCAAATTGACTAGGAATAAATCATAGTCTAGACATTATATGTCTAGTGTTTTTAGCTAAACAAGCCAAACTGTAGGATGAGATAGTCCCCAAGTCGAGTTAGAGATGTGTGAACATATGACTACGTTTATTGCAAACGCTTATCTATATAGAAACTTTGGCCAAAGTGATGCATTTGTCTCTGCATGCATTAGTCAATTCATAGTGTCTAGATAGCGTAACCCGTCAGGATGATCATACTTAACTAGAAGAATTGTCTAGAGTTGTATGGTCGAATGTGTTACATAAGACACAACACTAGGACTCAAATGGCAAAACTTGTTGGTTCCATATTTCTATACTCTTTGTGAAGGGTAGGGCCACTTCCAGGAAGGAAGGTGTGTAGGGGACCGTCGGTCTATGGTTGGAGGTAAAGCACTTGGATGATGCTCTCCCTCTGTAGCAGAAGACTCACCAAGACTTGGGTGATAGATATCAAGATTCCAGATGCAGCATTCATTACTTAAGATGAAAAATTATTTTGTTTGCCAGGAGCAAATTATGTATTGTAAATGTAAAGTGAAATGATTTCACTATGATTCTATCTTTGAATATGTTGTAACTTCAAGGTTGAAAATATTTAGAAAAGATATGCTTTTATTTATTTGTAATTATGCAAATAATATGTTTATATAAATAAAAAAATCACTCATGTTTATCACCTTTGTTTTACTTTCTTAGTAAATTGTATGTGTAATTCCAAGTAATATGAGAAGGCATGTTACATAGATCTTGCCAGCCTGCTGGTCTACAAGCTATCATGGATGACACAAGGGAACTTCTAGAGGAGATTGAAAGAAGTAGAAGCATAGAGTTGTTCCTATCTCAATACATGGAGCCAGACATGAGCAACTGCGGCTATCCAGAGGATAATGATGACTTTCACATCATGGATCCGCCAAGCACTATAGAAGATACACCTCAAAAGGCAGCCCCGGACTTGGAAGAGCCCAAGGATATATTGGAAAGAAGAGACAACCATGACTTACAGAAGAAGCTAAGTGAAGTGAGCATCATACATTTTGATGGTTCGGGACAGATCTCGACTAGGGCATGAATCCAAAAGTTAGACAACTACTTCACATTGAGCCCCATGGTGGAAAAGGATGCTATACAGTTTGTCACACTACACTTGGAAGGAGATGCTTTGGATTGGTGGTACAGTAGTATATCACTCAAGGGCTTAGCTATGTTTGCACTTACGCTGAATTTTCACAAAGGCTAATTGAGAGGTTTGATGAGACAAACCCGGAACAATTCTTCAGGGAGTTGGCTTACTCAAGCAAGAAGGGTCGGTGGATACTTATATTACAGAATTTCAGAGGCTTGCGATATTGGTACCAGACATGGCAGAAGGGACATTGACATCTTTTTGCTGAAGCTCTTGAGGAGCCACTTCGAGAATGGATTAAGGCCTTAGACCCGCCTACCGTGCGCAAAGCTATCACAAAGGCCTGAGGAATGAAGTTGTCAGCCCCTCCTAAGCCTACGCCACTAAGTAGGGTACATTGCATTGAGGCTACCTCCGATACAGAAGAAGAAGAGGTCCAAGACATGGATACCACGGAGGAAGACGAAGAGGAGCAACCGGTTGAGAGTAATGCTACAACTGAAGATCAAGTGCAAGGTATGATAGCTTCTATCTCAGAAGTCCCCAAGTACAATCCTTTTAGGTTGAAGGGAGTCATACATAAACAGAGGGTGGCTTGTTTGGTTGATAGTGGTGCCACTCACAATTTCATCAATGTGGGACTAGTGGCAAGAAGAAGGCTATAGACAGAGGAGTTCACCAAGTTCAACGTGTTACTAGCGGATGGATATCAAATGAGCTGCACGAGGAGAATTCCACAATTGAGGATCTAGATGAGTGTCTACACACTGATTGATGATTTCTATGTTGTTGGCATGGGAGATACAGATGTGGTTCTAGGGATCCAATGGCTACACTCCATTGGTCACTATGTGCAAGACTTTTAGAAGATGGAGTTGGAGTTCAAGATAGAAAGATAGCAAGGTAGTGTTGAGAGCCATGGCAAATGGTGAGCCTAGGATTGTGAAGGCAAAGAAGATGGAGACTATGTTTAGACATGGTGACATTGCATGGGCAGCACAGTGCTTTGTGTCTACCAAGTCTCCTTCCGGCAAGGGCTAGCGGTATCATGTGGATATTCAGTTAGTGTTGGATAGGCAGAGTGCAATGTTTGGAGAGATACCTCCAGGCAGACCTCCGGATCGTGAATTTCAGCATGTGATATAATTGGAGGGCTCCAAGCCCGTCATCACCACTCCTTATCACCATCCTAGGAGATTCAAAGAGGAGATAGAGAAGACAATCAAGGAGTTGTTGGATATGGGGCACATCAGGCCTAGTTCCAGTCCTTTCGCTTCTTCAGTGGTTCTAGTCAAGAAGAAGGATGGCATGATGAGGATGTGCATTGACTACCATGCACTAAATAAGAAGACCATCAAGAATAGGTACCCTATACCCAAGATCGATAAGGTTCTTGATGAGTTACATGGAGCGGTGTACTTCTCGAAGATTGATCTTCGCTCAGGGTACCATCAGATTTGAGTTCGGGATGAGGACATCCATAAGACAGCATTCAGATGTCACTACGGGCATTATGAGTTCTTGGTTATGCCCTTTGGTCTCACAAATGCTCCCACGACTTTCTAGTCTTGTATGAATCACATCTTCAATAACCAACTGCAGAAGTTTGTACTTGTATTCTTCAATGACATCCTGATATACAATAAGACTTGGGAGGATCACCTCAGGCACATAGACGAGGTTTTGGGCATCATGGAGGCTCAGTCACTTTTTGCGAAGGCTTCCAAGTGTGAGTTTGGGATGACGGAGATTCTTTACTTGGGGCATGTGATTGGGGCAAATGGAGTGAAGGTGCACCAAAAGAAGATATAGGCAATTTTGGACTGGCAGCCGCCCAAGAACATTTCAGACTTGAGAGGGTTCTTTGGACTCAGCAGTTACTGCAGGAGATTTGTGAAGGGTTTTTCACAGATTGCAGCCCCCCTCATAGATCTCACCAAGAAGGGCCCCTTCAAATGGTCGGATGAGGCTCAGGCAACGTTTGACAAACTCAAAAAGGTAATGAGCACTTGTCCTGTTTTAGCACTTCCTAATTTCTCTCAATCTTTTGTTTTGGAGTGCGATGCGTCAGGTGAAGGGATTGGAGCAGTTCTCATGCAGAATAGGCATCCCATAGCCTATGAAAGTAGAAAGCTAAGGGATACAGAGAGGTTGTACTCCACTTATGATATCGAGATGCTCACCATCATGCATGCATTGGCGAAGTTCAGACAGTATTTGGTGGGTAGCAAGTTTGTGGTAAGGACTGACCACAATAGTTTGAGGCATTTTCTAGCACAGAAGGACTTGAACGAGAGGCAGCAGAAATGGGTGAGCAAGATTCAGGCATATGAATTTGACATTGAATATGTCAAAGGGAAGAACAATGTAGACTGAAGTTGGCTGTTGTACAATTATAAAGTATGTGAAGTTCTGAATTTTGAGCCTTTAAGGGTCATACGACATATGTAATCATTGATTTATGACAAACTGACAATCAAAAATAGACTTATGTGTTATTTCAATTCATTCTTTATGCATCTCGTGCACTAGTTTAAGTTTATTTTGTGTATTTAATGTAATTTTTTTAATTTGACAACTCCCGAATCCGAATCAAAATTTTGGTCTGCCAATTTTTTGCCAAGTCCAAGTGTTTAAACCATGTATAATAACATATTGGAAGAAATTTATTGTGAGAACAGGAATGTATCATACATTTGACACTTGTGTCATGCATTTAAATGCATAGCTGTTAAAAATCCTACCTGTGTTTTAACCAAAATTTAAAAAATACACTAGTATGTGCATAAAACTTATTGTCCAAAGCCACAATTATAAAATCCACTTGAAGCTTACCAGAGAAATGGAAAAATTAAAAACTACCATATTCTTACAGTGGCTGCAATTGCATCATAACAATATATATTGGTTTCCCTCAGTGAGTCCTAATCCAGATCAAACTTTTGATTGAAGAAAGCTCCTTTGCATCCATTGTTATCATGAATTAAAATAGTAGCAGTTTCTCTTCCAAAGAAAAGGAATTTCAAACAGTTTCCAAGAAACACTCCTACTTGTAGATAATACATGCATGTATTTAAGTTTGTTTCTTCGTGTCAGATCTAACTAAAAGCCCTGGGATCATTGATATTAGACATTAAGAAATGGAGCACATTCTATCTTTTCTACAATACACTACTAAAACAATTTCAAAAATGTAAAGACAATAAATTATAAAATAGATCATACAAGAATCCCTGTAGAGTAAGATAGGGCACTGCACCTTCATTTTAATGTTCTAGAAAAGAATTTATCACAGACAATTGCATATCTGCATAAAGTACCTGGGTGCAACCCACCAACTGTTGCATTATCATCATATCCAAACCATACCTGCAACAGTAATATAAAAGATCAATTGTTTCAGGAATTTTACAAACTTTGCAACTTTTGAAACTCTGTTCTAGAAACATTGAGAGTACTGTTTATTTTCACTTTTGGATTGGGATAATGACTACTGTGACAAAATAATCATCACATACAAGTAATATCTTTGTGAGGGAATACACTGTCAGATTGAAACCGATGGATTGCAGTCATCATAAACTCCACATAAATCTACCCAAAACTACAAGTGACACATAAGAGTTGAATAAACTAATAAAAATCACCACATTGCTTGAGATTTCATGAAATGACTCTATGATGAGAAATCCACAACCAGATTTAAAGGAAACTCATTAAATTCTTTAATTTCCTCATGTTATAAAATTTGTGAGATAGACACTACTTACAGCCACATACTTAATCATCAACAATATGAAGGAGCTAACATTAAAACTACAGAAGACAATGAGATAAACAAATTTGAAATATTGATAGACTGCAAAATAGAAGTAACTAAAAACCAGAAGTAAGCATACAAGTTAAAGCCAAGGTCTCAAATAAACAAAATTCTAAAAACTTTGCTTGGTATTTTAATTAGGAATGTTATAAACCTAACAGTTAAAAGTTAAAACCTCTAATCCTATTAGGAAACACAGATTTTTTAAAATACTGTGATTTTTGCTTGTTTGAATGTATTGCTAGCATGTTTAAAAATGATCAATTTTGAATATGGATCATGCAAAATCAAAGAGATGTGTGATACAATGAAATATTGGAGATCAGCAAACTGGAATCCTTTTATAAAAACAAAATAGCTAAAGTATAAAAAAAATTAAAATACATATATCAGTCATATTGTTGATTATCAAAGCAGCAATTTTAAAAACCATTCTCTTATGTTTTAGTGCTAATCACTGCAAATAATCCCCAATGATGGAGGGTACTTCTTTTAGTGCCTCACATAATAGCCACAGCCGACAATTGTCCATATGTGAAAACAAAATTGGTAACATACACATGCTCCTATGGTTTAGACTCTGACCTAGGGAGAGTAGCAAACCCTCCATGCCAGTGAAAAAATAAGATTTGGGTCGCTCACTCTCTGTTCACGAATGAAGATGTCTCACAACAAGGTCAACATTGATACTAGTGCTTATAATCATAGTTGCAAGACTCGGCAAAAGTATTTACTCGGCAAGCCCGAAAAGTACGGTTCACCAAAAACTCGGCAACTTAAAAAATTGCTTAAACTTCATTAAAAACACAATCTTTTTTGCAAAATTCAATGATAAGATGCATCCAATGAGTCAATAAAATGAGTACATAGAAGAAACAAGCTGAGTCTAGTTATATTTGATTGATTTCAAAGAAAATTAGATACAAAATTGCATCCTCATGTGGAATGCTCAATACGCTGATACTGATAGTCTGAAACAAAATGAAAATAGCAAATTGTTTTTGTAAAACTGAAAGTAAATACTAAATACAAATTCACATCTTCCTCTTCCCAAGTCTACGTGAGAAGACTACGTGAGAGGGTGTAGTCGTAGGACTCTGCTGTGGCTCCTCATCCTCCATCGACATCCTGGATGTAGATCCTGCTGCTGGTCGTGGCACAGTCACTGGCAATGACTCCTCCTCAGGGTCATCCTCAATGTCATCCAATGAAAATGCAAATCCACCCCCCTCCTCCATTGCCTGTCGCTTTAAGTCATAGATGTCATCCTCAGAAAACAATGGAGGCTACTCATCTCGCCCTGTCCAATCACTGTATGGATCTATCTCATCCAAATCACTGTATGGATCTATCTCATCCAAATTAGTAAAAAATTAAGCTAATCTTATATTGTAAAAATGTTATTCAACAAAAAAAGGATTCAAAATAAAAAAAAACAACTAAGGTTTGAAGAAAATTTCAAAAAAATGAAAAAATCAGCAAAATATGTAAAAAAATTAGAAAAATTCATCAAAAAATCTTGTTTTGATGAATCTAAATCTTGTTTTGATGAATATAAATGTATTTAAATCTTTTTCACACTACATTCATGATGATTTTTAAACATAGAATCAACAAAAATGAAGAAAAATTAAAAAACAAGAAAGAATAAAAAAAATCAGAAAACCTACCTGGGAATCCAATTTGCCTTCGAAATTCAATGAAAACGCCCTTCAAATCTCGTCTCCTCGATGCAAAATCGATGTAAATACGTGCACAATGCTTTAGAGAGTGTTTTTGTTGAGTGAGAGCTTCCAAACCAATGACAAAATGAATTTAAAACACTTTATGAAGCGACCGTGTGAGTCTCCCTTTCATTGATGACTTGGGTAGTGAAAATACCTGAATTAGTCAAGAAGTCTAGTATGTGCTTGTCATCATCAAACACCTGAAAGTTTGTGATATTATCTGGTACTGACAGAACTGATGTCAGTTAGACTGTGAACTTTTTTAGCCCTTCCATGGCTAAAGGCTCTAGAGAACTTGCGGCTTCGGCTAGTGCATTGGCTACTTGATTTGTTGACCTGTAGATTAACTTGATGTTGAATGCATCGAAGTCCTCGATAAGATCCTAGACATGGTTTCAGTTATTCTTTAACCTCTTATCATGGCATACATATTGTTTTCTGACCTGCTTGACGACTATCTCAGAATCACCAAACACATGCAAAATCTTAACTTTTTTCTTGATAGCAAGGAGCAGCCCATGCACTAAAGCTTCATACTCGGCGACATTATTTGTGCAAGGAAACTGCAATCTTAAGGCTGACAAGTAAGCTTCTCCCATTGGGCTGATCAATTCAAAACCTGCCCCTGATCCTTGTTTAGATTTTGATCCATCAAACCTCAAGGTCCATATCTGATTAGTTTCTGGATTTGACACATTACTATTTTCATACACTTCTCTAGATTCAATTTGAATACCTTCTACGGTTGATGCTGACGTGCTTGCTTCATCTGTTAGGACAGCATCCTGGATGGATTGTTTCAACTTCAATGTCTTTGGGATCTCTAGGCCTATTGCCTCCGGAATCCTTTTCTAGCCTTGTTCCAAGGCTACTCCACACATTGCACAAGAGAACTTAGAATGGAAGGCATTATGTATCCTGCACCAGTTGGGTAATAGAAGATCCTGAACAGATGCATGACTTCCTAATTCCACGCCTTGCCTCACATGCCTCATCACAAAATTTCGGAAGTTTTCAAACATGCCTTCCCCGTCCTCATCTAATGATGTATCGTGATCACTTTCTATAAGGGCCTCTATTGGATTATGCAACATTAAGATCTCTTCAACCTTAGGCTTATAAACACCTAAGTCTGTCTCTACAAAAAGGATCTCATTATCTTCACCATATTCAATGATCATCAATTTCAGACGCGGAGTGCTATCTATTCTGATCTGATTCGGCAATCCTTTCCATGACAGCCACATGTGCGAGAAGTCAGTGGAGACGTACCCATTAAGCTTCCTTAGCCAATCTCTGCTTAGCAGCATCCCATATCCTTCAGGTATGTCTACCACTGAAATATCAATGTAATGCTGAATCCTGGGATCAGCTGCCAACTGCATGTGAATATTATGTAATTCTCCCACGACTGGAACTTCGGTTTTATCCAATTGAGTAACTTTCTTGGTTGTCTATTTCGAGATGAGACCAAGTTTCTTACGAACACCCAATGGCATGACATTACTTGAAGCTCCTGAATCCATCAAACAATTATGCAACAGCTTTCCAAACATTCTGACTGATAACAAGAACAGGGGTTGTTCATCCCTTCTTTGGTAAAAAACTACCAATTTCCTCTTTGGAGCACTATACCGATCATCAGCTAGATCTGGATTGACTTGTGAATTTTGAATCTTTGATGCATCATTATTCCCTGTAGGTTCTTCCTTTATTTCAACTGGCTTGTCATTTGTCATACTGGATGAATCCTGTGCAATAAAAACAGCATTTGTCTAACTTTGTGGGTGAGGTGGCCTCATTTGGGTTGGATTCACATTCTGACCCACATTTGTTCTTGGTGCATTTGAAGTGGATGGCTTTGATGATCCTGTGGGGATTTGTACGTTTTGATTTCCACCCTTTGCGATAGTATCATCAACACTTCTCAAAAAGGCTTCCTTTATCTCGGGCACTCAGATCAACTCCGTCAGCGGTAAGCTAAGCTTGATTTTCTTGAGTTCCTCTACAACACATTGGCTTAACCTTTTCAAATCATCTTGGGGAACTTCTTTCTTGATCAAGTCGCTCCTTGGAGAAACATTCGGTTATTGAGCATCTTGTGCTGGCAACTTTCTAACCTGAGTTCCGCTACCTGTATTCGGGCGAGTCTCTTGGATAATTTGGATTGTTACTTGCATTAGGGTTTGGCGGAGTTTGCAAGTTATTAGGAGGGGTCGATGTAGTGACAGGATCTTGTACCCGGTAATTCCACAGATAGACCCTCTGCGGTGCATTGCCAGAAGACTGCTGAAAAGCCTGAACTTCATCTATTCCTTGAGTTTGGAAATTGCCATCAAATGGAGGCGGATAGTATGTATCATCAACAAGCCCATTTGCAGAAGCTGGCGGGAACCTTCCATTATACTCTGACATATCATATTCCATCATGGGTGGAAAAGTAAAATCTTCAATGATCAAGGCTTGATCATATCTAGTTGTTGGCACGATTTCATACCCAGTGACAGGAGGATTTTCTGGTACTTGCGTACCATGCATTTCTTGTTGGAAGATATCAGCAGCTATCTTAAATTCAGGGCATTGAAGCTCGGAGTGTTGATTAGTGTTATGCAATCTGCACCAAGTGGATAATGCGGCTTCCGCTAAGAAAACTTTATCTGTTGGTTTCGGGTCAGAAGCTGGCGGATTATCAAGTGGTGAAGGGATACTTCCATTGTTGGGTGCAATATTCCAATTTCTGTTCTGTCGTTGAAAACTTTGATTATTTCCTCGAAAACCTTGATTGTACCCCTGATTGTATCCTTGATTGTTCCCTTGATTGTATCCTAGATTATTCCCTTGATATCCACCTTGGTTTCCCTGATAGTTTCTCTGCAGATAATTGTTCTGATTTCTCAAATGTGTAACTTCAGTAGACAACTTCTTTACCTGATCAATCAGCTCCTTCATCTCATCTTTCTCTTCCTGAGTCTTTGTAGAGGATGACAACCCTTGTAGATATACCAGCTTTTCAGGTGCCACTTGTGAAATTGGTGCTCCAGGATGCAGAACCAACTGATTAGCGGGAGCAGGGATAGGTATAGGATTCATCACTGGCATATGCTGAGTCAGTGCCTGGTTAATTCCTTTGATTTGATTGGGCATTGCCCTATGTCCCAGATGATTGAGTGGCCCATGAGTGTTCATGCCCAAATCAGTGTTCACCTTGACAGCTTCAGCATATGCTCCAATCAAGGTGGTGTGATGCAGAGCCACACAGCAAAAGCTTACAAACAGGGTGAAAAACCCATTAAACCCACCAAATAGCTAATACTTCTTTCAGCATCATCATATTTTAAAACCCGTCAGCATCATCATATTCGGCGAACACAATTATCCTCCTGACAATCACTATCCACCTTACCGCCAAACTCTATCTGCAGCATCATGATGTTCGGCATCATCTGCATCTTCTATCAGCAGGATATAAAATATCGGGTTCCTCCCAAATATCCTAATGACGACAACCTCATGCACCTCTCTTCCGATGCTTACGTCACCCCGATATTCGACCCACTTACACAACCAGCATTAGGATGTAACTTATCGGGTCATATTGACACATCCTGATGACGATGCCCAACTTTATGCACACGACGAATATTCCGCCAAATATTCCTTCCGCGAGCCACCGATCTTCCCGATGTCCTCCGCCTATGCCAAAACACTTATCATCGGTAGGAAAAACTTTATCGGGTGATATTTGGGAATGTCCTGATGACGATGATGTCACATGCACTGTTACTTCCTCCGATGTCAACGTCACCCAGATATAAGACTCATTCATGCGCTCCGCAGCATGATATCAATTGTCGGGTTATAGTGTAATACCCTGATGATGATCCTGAGATCTAGGTGATCCTTGGCTACCCGATGTTCAAACAAAAGATGATCCTCCTTTCTTTGGCAATTGTGACTTTGACTCGCCGTTGACCCGTTTGATTGTACCTTCGCCTGCGTGTATACTCCAGCAAAAACAACGATATGCGGGTGATAGATACACACGAAATGATGATCTTGTAGATGATATATACAGGGAATATATATCCAACCTATATCATACTGATGCCTTCAAAACATGCACTTTCATAAGTTTCCAGACCCGATACAGATAGCGATGTGCGCATGGATGCAAATACAATATACACAGTCTGTAATGTCGCATGCAGATGCTATATATCTGTCAAAGGTATATTTTTGATAGAACTCCCAGAACTCCACAATTTTACATAGAAAACATGGCGATCGGGCCGGATCATCACCTGGTCAGTTCAAACTTAGAAATTTATCCTCCTAACCCTAGCACATGAGGATGCTAGGATAACTCACAGCATGCTAACAATCGATCCCACGAACATGAAATGCATAAACAGAAAAACAAAGATGCAAACTAAACTACTGTACATGTCCATTCCACCGATTCAGAGAATCAACCGGTGGAATGGTTGAATGAATCCATTTCACCTGCAATAAGAGAATCAACACATAGATAGCTTGTAAACCAGATAAATGAAATCAATGAGATCCTCTTATTTTCAATAACAGAGATGCATACAAGATTCACAGTCTCACTGTATCACAAATGTCCTGCTTCTGCTATGCTAAAAAACTGACTAAACTATCAACTGTATCTACTCTTTTCACTCCCCTAAAACAAACTGATCTAGGGCATAAATAGTAATCCTCCGCGAGTACTACCAACTCGATTCCCAGCGGCTGGGAGTCTTCCAAGCGGCTGGGAGGAGACAGCTAAGACAGCTGTCATAACAAACTTCTAACTAACCTGCACATCCTCCTAGATCGATCTAAAACATAAGAATTGGTCCAATGGACCTTATTACATCAAAAAGTCAAACATACTAAAAATAGACTTATGTTCTGTTGTGAAGGGGTGCTCCTGCACCATACTCCCCAAAAGAAGAAATCTCAAGTCCACTTGAGATGAGAGTATGTAGATCTGCACCATGTTCCTGGATCTGCTCTTCAGTCATCCATACTGCTTCTGAATCAGGTTTTCCCTGCCAAGACACCAAATACTCCAAATAGCTTTTGTTCCGGGTCTGCTTGATCACTCTTGTGTCCAACACCTTCTGCAACTGTGGGGGAGCATGTTTTGGAATGTCATCAACTGCTGTATCCTGTAGTAGGTCATGTTCTTCATCTGGATTATGCTTGTATGGAGTTAAATCACATACATTGAATATAGGTGATAAACCAAGATCTGGAGGGAGTTGTATCTCATAAGCATTTTGTCCATGCTTTCGCAAAATCTAACATGGTCCAATTTTCCTCTACATGAGTTTAGTATATTTGCCCTTAGGAAGTCTTTCCTTCTTCAAATGAACCCATACTAAATCGCCAACATCAAACTGTACATCCTTCTTCTTTTTATCAGCATACTCCTTATACTTCAAGGTAGTTTGCTGTAGTTGGGTCTTTACTTGATCATGAACCACTTTTATGGCTTCTGCAAAAGCTTCTCCCTCTGCACTAACAGGGTCTGCTGCAGGTAGATCTCTCAATTCCAAAATTCCTCTTGGATGCATACCATACACTACCTGAAAAGGTGATTTCCCTGTACTCCTATTGACAGTATCATTATAGGAAAATTCGGCCTAAGATAGGATATTATCCCACTTTTCTCCATGCTGTTTTGTCAAACATCTGAGCAAATTCCCTAAGGAACGATTGACTACTTCAGTCTGTCCATCCGTTTGAGGATGATATGTGGATGAGAAAGACAAATTTGTGCCCAGTTTCTTCCAAAGGGTTCTCCAGAAATGACCAATAAACTTCACATCCCTATCTGACACTATGCTCAATGGCAATCCATGTATTCTGACAATTTCTTTGAAAAACAAATATGCAATATATGAAGCATCAGCAGTGGTTTTGCATGGCAAGAAATGTGCCATTTTACTGAATCTGTCCACTACAACAAAAAAACTGTCAAATCCTTTCCTTGTCCTTGGTAAACCCAAGACAAAATCCATACTTATGCTTTCCCATGGTCTGGAAGGAATGGGTAAAGGCTGATATAAACCTGCATTAGTTGATCTTCCTTTTGCTTTCTGACATATCACACATGTCTCTACAAACTTTCTGACATCTGATTGTAACTTAGGCCAATAGTAATGTCTTCTAACAAGATCAAGAGTCTTATCCAGACCAAAATGACCTGCCATAGCTCCACAATGTTTCTCTTTAATGATGTTCAACCGCATAGAACACCTTGGAATACACAACTGTCCACCTTTGAACAGCAGTCCATCCTGGATCAGAAATTCAAAGAACTCAGCATGATATTTATCTCCAAAAGAAGTACATACCTGATATATCTCTCCAAAATCTTCATCAGCATCATACATGGTCTTCAATAAATCAATTCCAACACTCTCCAACTGAATCTGGTTGACTGTTAGAGCTCTCCTGCTCAAGGCATCGACTACCTTATTCTTGACTCCTTTCTTATGCTTCAATGTAAAAGTAAAAGCTTGTAAAGTTTCTACCCATTTCATGTGTCTGTGGTTCAGCTTTTCCTGGCTGTTGATAAAACTTAAAGCCTGATTATCTGTGAATACTATGAATTCCTTTGGCATCAAGTAATGCCTCCATTTCTTGAGTGACTGGACTAAAGCATACATTTCCAAATCATATGATGAATACCTCTTTTTAGCATCATTGAGCTTCTCACTAAAAAATGCAATTGGCCTTCCTTCTTGGCTGAGTACTACTCCAATGGCCATGTGACTGGCATCACATTCTACCTGAAAGATCTTGTTAAAGTCTGGAAGTGCAAGGACTGGCTGCTGTGCCACCTTCTTCTTCAATGTTTCAAAAGAATCATCTGCTTCCTTAGTCCAAGCAAATCTGCACTTCTGTACTCCTTTTATAGTATCAAGCATGGGTGCACAAACATGACTAAACCCTCTTATAAACTTTCTGTAGAAGGTTGCTAACCCATGAAAACTTCTGACATCATTTATAGTCCTTGGAGTTGGCCAAGACAATATGGCACTTACCTTCTCCTTATCCATTTGCAGCTTTCCTTGTGAAATGACAAAACCCAAATATGTGATCTCCTCTTGCATGAGCAAACACTTGTCCAAATTTATCATCAGCTGCCCTTCATGTAACCTCTTGCGAACCAAATCTATATGTCTGAGATGTTCTTCCTTTGTGTTGCTGAAAATCAGAATGTCATCTAGATATGCTATGACAAACTTTCCCATGAATTCTCTCAAAACCTCATTCATCAATCTCATAAAAGTACTAGGTGCATTAGACAACCCAAAAGGCATAACTTTCCACTCATACAACCCTTCATTGGTTTTGAATGTTGTTTTCCATTCATCTCCTGGCCTAATCCTGATCTGATGATAACCACTCTTCAAATCTATTTTTGTAAAATACTTAGCACCTCCCAAACAGTCAAGTAAATCCTCTATCCTAGGGATTGGAAACCTATACCTGATTGTGATCTTATTAATAGCCCTGGAATCTGTGCAAAGCCTCCAAGTGCCTTCTTTCTTTGGTGCTAGTACAGCTGGTACTGCACATGGACTTAAACTCTTACCAATCAGACCTGTGTCTAACAATTCCTCAATTTGTTTTGCTACTTCTGCATTTTGTTCTGGAGTTAGCTTATATGCTACTTTGTTTGGAAGTGTAGATCCTGGGATTAGATCTATGCAATGGCTGATATCCCTTACTAGTGGTAGGGATCTTGGCATTCCATCAGAAATGATACCTTTATATTTATCCAAGTCTATGAACCTCTGCTTCTTCTCTTTCTTGGCTTCTTGCTGCTGTTCTTTGGTCACTGTCAGACATGGAATTAGGGTATATGCAATTGCACCTTCTGCTGCTACTTCTTTCATGAACTGTTTTCCTTCCATCAGCATTACCTTCACCTCTTTTCCTTTTGATTTCTCCTCCTTCTCTGTCAATGGTAGTAACTCTGTCACCTTACCATTCTTAGTGATTGTATAGGTGTTTCTAACACCATCATGGCATGCCTTCAAGTCATACTGCCATGGTCTACCAAATAAAAGATTACAAGCATCCATCTTGGTAATGTCAAACAACAACTTGTCCTTATATGCTCCAATCTGAAATTCTACCCAAGCCTGTTCTTCTACAACTGTCTGCTGACCTTGGGTAAGCCATGAGACCATATATGGGGATGGGTGAGGCAATCTCCTAAGCTTAAGCTTTGTTACCATTTCATCAGATACAAAATTTTCAGTAGAACCAGAATCAATTAAAACTTTACATGCCTTACCTCCTGCTTTGCAAATGGTTCTGAAAAGAGACTTTCTTTGTGGGGGTTCTTTGTCAGGTACCTTCATGGTAGTCATTGTTCTTCTCATCATCAGAGATTCTCCACTCTCTGGATATCCATAATTGTCAGGAGCATTCACACTTTGAAAAGCATTAGAGCCTATTGCACTTTGACTATCAAGTTCTTGGATCAGATTTGTTCTCCTTTCTCCTGTTGAACTTGTTGCCTTTTCTGGACATCTGTTGGCTATATGGCCTTCTTTGTTACAGTTATAACATCTGATAGATCCTCT
This sequence comes from Cunninghamia lanceolata, assembly GCA_027924645.1. NCBI lineage: Eukaryota > Viridiplantae > Streptophyta > Pinopsida > Cupressales > Cupressaceae > Cunninghamia > Cunninghamia lanceolata. The sequence continues at coordinate 4,125,481 of BSBN01000516.1, forward strand.
GCCCTGGGATCTTCCTCTGAAAGGTCTTCTGCCTCTGAAGTTTCCTTGCTGATTGTAACTTTCTCTCTGGTTTTGGTTGTTATTTCCCTTGTTGTTGTCATGACTGGATTCTCCCTGATATCCATGTCCATGTCCTCTGCCTCTGAAAGGACCTCTTCCACCTCTTTGCTGTTTACCTCTTCCTCTATTGTTTTGTTCTTGTCTTCTCTTTAACTTCTCTTCTACTTTTAATGCCAGCTGAAAACATTTCTGAACTGTATCTGGATTATGCAGATTCAAATCTTCCTGAATGTTGAACCTTAATCCATTAAGGCATCTGGCTACCTTTTCTTCCTCACTCTCTTTTACCTTTGTCTTCACACAAAGTTTCATGAATTCCTCTGTATATGAGCTGACATCTAGCTCCTTCTGCTTCAAGTTTTGCTTCCTCTTGTGTAATTGGATACTGTAATCCAATGGGACATAGGCTTCCTTCACTAAAGCCATCATCTTCTTCCATGTAGCGACTCTACGCTTTCCTTCTTGTACTCTGTCATCTTGGACAAAATTCCACCATGTCAATGCAGCTTCTTTCATCTTTGATTGGGCTATCTTCACTCTCTGTTGTTCTGGTATCTCCTCTGTCTCAAAGAAATTGTTTAGGGAGTCTATCCACTCCATCACTGAATCAGGTTCCATCTTTCCTGTAAACACTGGCAAATCCAGTTTCACATCCATGGTTCTCCTCTCCATGGCTTTGAGGGCATTAATCAAGGGTCTCTAGTCTGCAGGAACGACTTCCTCGTTCCACCTAGGGATCTCTTCTTCTTCCCTATCTTCTTCTTTACCAGAACCTACTCTGTCCCTCAACTTCTCCAATTCATCCTTCAGTGCCTGATTCTGAGCCTTCACAGCCTTGCTCTCGGCAATCTGCTTCTTCACCAGCACAGCCAACTCAGCGTTGGTCATCCTTGTTGGAAACTCCAATGTTCCTTCTTCATCCGACATCTTACTGTCTTCAAATATTTTCCCAAAAGATTCAACCTTGGCTCTAATACTACTATGATGCAGAGCCACATAGCAAAAGCTTACAAACAGGGTGAAAAACCCATTAAACCCACCAAATAGCTAATACTTCTTTCAGCATCATCATATTTTAAAACCCGTCAACATCATCATATTTGGCGAACACAATTATCCTCCTGACGATCACCATTCACCTTACTGCCAAACTCTATCTGCAGCATCATGATCTTCTATCAACAGGATATAAAATATCGGGTTCCTCCCAAATATCCTGATGACGACAACCTCATGCACCTCTCTTCCGATGCTTACGTCACCCCGATATTCGACCCACTTACACAACCAGCATCAGGATGTAGCTTATCGGGTCATATTGACACATCCTGATGACGATGCCCAACTTTATGCACACGACGAATATTCCGCCGAATATTCCTTCCGCGAGCCACCGATCTTCCCGATGTCCTCCGCCTATGCCAAAACACTTATCGTCGGTAGGATAAAACTTTATCGGGTGATATTTGGGAATGTCCTGATGACGATGACGTCACATGCACTGTTACTTCCTCCGATGTCGACGTCACCCGGATATAAGACTCATTCATGCGCTCCGCAGCATGATATCAATTGTCGGGTTATACTATAATACCCTGATGATGATCCTGAGATCTAGGTGATCCTCGGCTACCCGATGTTCAAACAAAAGATGATCCTCCTCCTTTCTTTGGCAATTGTGACTTTGACTCGCCGTTGACCCGTTTGATTGTACCTTCGCCTGCGTGTATACTCCAGCATACAACAACGATATGTGGGTGATAGATACACACGAAATGATGATCCTGCAGATGATGTATACAGGAAATATATATCCAACCTATATCATCCTGATGCCTTCAAAACATGCACTTTCATAAGTGTCTAGACCCGATCCGAATAGCGATGTGCGCATGGATGCAAATACAATATACACAGTCTGTAATGTCGCATTCAGATGTTGTATATCTGTCAAAGGTATATTTTTGACAGAACTCCCAGAACTCCACAATTTTACATAGAAAACATGGCGATCGGGCCGGATCATCACCTAGTCAGTTCAAACTTAGAAATTTATCTTCCTAACCCTAGCACATGAGGATGCTAGGATAACTCACAGCATGCTAACAATCGATCCCACGAACATGAAATGCATAAACAAAAAAACAAAGATGCAAACTAAACTACTGTACATGTCCATTCCACCGATTCAGAGAATCAACCGGTGGAATGGTTGAATGAATCCATTTCGCCTGCAATAAGAGAATCAACACACAGATAGCTTGTAAACCAGATAAATGAAATCAATGAGATCCTCTTATTTTCAATAACAGAGATGCATACAAGATTCACAGTCTCACAGTATCACAAATGTCCTGCTTCTGCTATGCTAAAAAACTGACTAAACTATCAACTGTATCTACTCTTTTCACTCCCCTAAAACAAACTGATCTAGGGCATAAATAGTAATCCTCTGCGAGTACTACCAACTCGATTCCCAGCGGCTGGGAGTCTTCCAAGCGGCTGGGAGGAGACAGCTAAGACAGTTGTCATAACAAACTTCTAACTAACCTGCACATCCTCCTAGATCGATCTAAAACATAAGAATTGGTCCAACGGACCTTATTACATCAAAAAGTCAAACATACTAAAAATAGACTTATGTTCTGTTGTGAAGGGGTGCTCCTGCACCATGGTGGGTGGTGTTGTTGCCCTTTTCACAAACATGGAAGTAAGGTGATCCAGGGTGGCATAATAAATCTCCTTCGCCATTTCTTCAGTGATGTCATATGGAGCTTGTAATCTGGAATATGCTTTATGAAACCTGTGGTTAAAAGAAGCAATAGGCTCATGTTCCTGCCTCCTTACTTCAATGAATTGTTTGTAGATTTCTGCTGGAGTAATGGGAATTTTGAACTTATCTAGGGAAGCAGTTTTCATCTGTTCCCAGGTAGTAATAGACCCGGCTAGTAGGTTGACATACCAAAAGGTAGCATCGCCCTCAAGAGAATATGGAAATAACCGGCATGCTACATCCTAATGTACGATCCTGCGATTTATCAAGGTGCCTTTAAAGATCTTAATGTGTTCTTCGGCTGTCCTGTTTGGATCGTTGACATGGAATTTTGAGCAGAAGTGTTCCGGGTTCTTGGGCATTTCATGGTAGTTCGTAAAAGTGCCCAGCGGTGAAACATTTGCCAAAGGCCAAGCTGGTACTGGTGTTGCCATTGGAACGTTAGGTTGTTGTCCTGGACCTGTCTGAGTAGCTCCTGGCTGAAGCGGGGTTCCTGGAGTGGTTACTTGCGTGTTACCAGGTTGAGCAACTCCCTGCTTCTGATTATGCGGAGGTGGAGTCTGAAAAAAATTTGAAATATCACCCCCACTTGGGGATCCTTGATCCGATGAAGTTGCCTTCCTTCCCTTCTTTGACTTAGGAGGGAATCCCAACTCAGCCAACTCCTTGGATGCTCCTGGTGCAGACCTTAGAATTCTCTGGTGCCTTTCTGGCGAGAAAGAACCAATTCGCTCCAGGATGTTTCTCCTTCCTCAATCTAAAATGAAACAACTTGTAGAGCCCTCCTTCTAGCGCCAAAAATGTTGATGTTTGTTTCTAAACAAGTCAACAATTAGAGTGAAATACAAAGTATGTGACTCCCTCTTGAGCAAAGCCTCTCGAATGCTGAACGAAGTGATCAAACAAGATGACTCCAAGGTTCCTTTCTTATGATTTTGTAAGAGATAGCTCAGTGACTTAGTATGATTATGCTGGTAAACACAAAGGGACTTACGCAATTGTTCGACAAGCCGTTGATTCAATGATTATGAAGGCAAACGTTGAAATATCTAAGTATTACAACTTATGATGTATGATATTGCGATGATATTCTTGATCCTAATCCTAACTAAATGAAAAAAGAACAAAAGATAAAAGGTTCAGAAGCACGAATCTAATCCTAGATGTAAGGATAATTACTGCTCAGGTGAAATCAAACCAGATCTTGCTTCGCCAAGTCAGACAACTACACAAGATTGATGCAATCTTCTAAGGTTTTACAAGATGTTTAAATCGCTTATGCTCATGAAAGATTCAACAAACATAAAGATCAAATTGAAGTTCAATTTTGTTCAGACCAACCATACACTGCAATTTGCATGCCACAAACTACAAATGGTGTGAACTTATAGAGATTTCACCACAAAACAATAAAGAAACCTTCCACCAACTAACATAAACTTAAAGAAAACTTAATCTAACTTAATATTCGCTTGAAAATCCAAACCATGCAACACTTCGAAACATATATAGTCACTAAAGCAATGAGTCGTATATTATTACAGAGAGCCTTTTGCAACAATTCCAAAGTCTTCAACCCTACAAATGAGAGCAACAAGAGCCCTCTTATAGACCTCAAAATGAATTAAGGGTCAAGATTGATCGGCCAAGCCAGCGGACCAGATCATGCCACATCACAAGTAGTTATAACAAACTCTTATTTTATTAAATGAAAGAGACTATCTTTAATAAATGAAAGAAGCTATGAAGAAGGGAACAAAGGCACGCTTCCCAAGAAGATAAGAATGACATGTCATCAGCCTATGAGGAATCTCCATGTGAATATCTATCACCAGAAGCTTGACATTCAATGAACCTGGACACTATCTGCTTGACATCATCCAAAGGTACACTTGGCACATTCTAAATGGTTCCTTCAGCTTCAAGTATATCATCTGAATAAAGGCCAAGTGTCTTCTCCCAATTGGTCATCCTTGCTTTGTTGGCGCCAAGGTGGACAGCAAGTGAGAAAATACTATCAAGCTTCTCATCTGATACATCATCTTCTTGTAAATAGAAAGCTTGAATTTGTTCTTTTATATTATCAAGAGTCATCTCTCCAAATGGATTACATATCTTCATCAAGGAAGTATGTACTCCATCTCAAATTCTTTGAAGTACACTTCTTACTCTTGACATATCTATTTCTATCTTATCCAGCAACTGTCCTTTGATGCGAAAGCCATAATACCAAGAAGAGAAGTCATATGTCTTACTTTCCTCAATCACCTCAGCATGTACTAATTCATCAACTGAAGTCTCCATCAAGCTCTTTAAGTGTGGTAGTTATTGTTCCTTGATGTTTTTGAACTCAGCACAAACTGTCATCAATGCAAGTACCCTTTCTTTGAGATCAGTAATCTTATCACACACTTGCATGATATCTTCCAGATGTTTATATGTAGCCTCCTTTGATCTTTTCATCCAATCCCTCATTCTGTGAGATGAAGACTTCAACTCCTCTAGGTGTTCAACTGTTTCAGGAGGAAGAAGAGATGGAGGTGTAAAAACCTTGTCCTGTTGACGAATAGGATGAACCAAGTGCTGAATATACTGCTCTAAGGCTTGGCACCTTTGCTCAGCTTTAATTCTACCTTCTGTCTCCTGTCTTATAATAGCGCGAGCATTATCAATTGAATCTTGAAGTTCTTCCTCTACTTGCATTCCAGTTAATGGACCCAGATTAATTGTATTGATGTCGTAATCAGCAGGTGTTACATCTTCTACATTCTTCTCAAGTCTTGGAACTGCTACATGAACTTTTCTTATACCTGTTTCATCTTTAGTGATCTTTGAAAGGATAGTGGCCTTCTTCGGTTTCTCATTAGACATGTCCAGAAGTAACTCATCAACTAGAAGAGGACACTTCTCAACTTCATAATTTTCTCTGATTCTTTCCTGTAGCCACTCTGGCAGTGATGAAAGATCTTGTACCTGTTGCATTTGCTTTCTTTGTGCAGGCAATGATTCTTCTTCAGCTTCATCCTTGTCTTCGGTGTTAGCTTCATCAATGATCTCAGTGTCATGTGGACTCGAAGGTACTTCTTCAATTGGAGCTTCTGGAAATGCATTATCAACACGAACCACTATGTCTTGACTCAGTGGAGTATCACCTGGCTGTCTGGAGGAAGCTATTTCAATACTTATCCTTTTCTTCTTCTTACTGGATTCTCCTTGTGCAGTTTCAAGTTGTTTTCTTTTCTTTACTTCACCTGAATCTCTTTCATTTTCTCTGCTTTGTGAATCTTTACTAGGTGCATTGTGTTGTTCTTGCTGATCAACTTCTCCCATTTTAGTATAGGTGAGTTTCTTTCTCTCATCAAGCAAGGCTTGTACTTGTTCATTTATCTGCTCCTCAGTAATAGCAATGATAAGCTTTATCAACCCTTCATCATCAACCCTTTTTCTATCAACCTAGTTGACATCATAAGGCAAATTCCGAATCTTATTGTATTTATCACCCAGAAGAGCTCTTTCACCTTCTAATTGATCAGGAATCCTTAGTACCTTCGTAGCTCTTACTAAATCCCACCTCAACCTTGAACATTTTTGCATTCTGATGTCATCGTCATCTATAACATTAGCCCAATGATCTTCCAGTCGTTCAATATCCTTGTAGGAAGAATGACTGCTTAATGGCTCCATGTGGATCAAAGTTTTCTCTCCTTGAATCATGCGGATGCAAATGATATGCTTGAAGTTCAACTTCTGAATGCTCAGCTACCTGAAGTGATGGACAGGAGTAATATCTGCCAAGCTGGAGAGGAAACTGAACTCCGGCTTTCTTTCTTGTTTTCTACATCTTATGAAACTCTAACAACTGTCTTGAAACCTCTAGCAACACCATCCTGTTTGAAGGATATCTAGACAATCTATATGGAAAGGATGTAAAACCCTGAATCCTAATATATGTGAACTTGTCATACTGGATGTAGTATCTTCCATACTGCTTGATGAAGTTTCTAGCAGCACCTGTTAATCTTCTATGTGGTTCACCTCTCAATTTTCTTACTATGAACATAGCAAAAGCATCATTGAACCTTTTGTAGTGATTGATGTTCTTCAAATGAAGCTGAGGATAACACTGATGTGCAAGAATCTGTCCAGGCTTTGTACCTACTCCCCCTTTAGCTGTTAGTCCTTTATAAACCACATTTCTTGCTAGGATATAAACAAGATATGAAGTCATGAAGAATGATTTTGTTTCATCAAAATTCTCAAACTGTTCATCAAGGCAATGGCTTATAAGGCCAGCCCAGTCAACCATCTTATTCTTTGTTAACACATGATCAAAGTAAGTATACATCCATCCTTCAAAAGTAGATGATTGTGGCCTACCGGTTACTCGATTTAGGAACATGATCAAGTAACTTATCTCTTGTTTGAAGTCAGCCTTGTGATACTTGGGATCTTCAAAGTTATATATCTTGATTGATGAATCAATCATCCACTTCTTTCTCGCCTCTTGCATGTAATGCTTGGAGTTGCCTTCAAAAACACTTTGAGCAGTTGTAGGACAAATGAATACTCCTTTTCGGCTTGGGATGTTGAAGATCTCTTGGATAGCTTCCCTTTGCAGATAGGCAAGAACAGTTCCATCCTTAGCTATAATTTGTCTTTTCTCTTTATCATAGTGCTGAACACACTCCAACACTAACTCAGTGCTTGGCAAGGTAGGTGGGAAGCAGGCTGCTTGTACAATTCCACTTTTCACTATGGCTTTGATGTCTTCGTTCCTTATGATGGCGAGCAAGAAGTCCTTCACCTCCTCCAGGTTGATGTGTCCCATGTTGGTGTCTCCCACGTTCTTCCACTATGTTTCAAGTTTGGAATCAGGTATGTTGGACTTGGCATCCATCTTGATCAAGAGTTGTCTCTCTTTAGCTGTCATTCCCATTTACCTACAAGACCAGACTTGAATAAGTGACTTGAAATGGCAAAATTGACTTCACAAACCTGATTTTTTTATGACAAAGGTATGAAATTTAGCAAAATTAAATAAATAAAAGCTAAATTTATGAAGGAAAAGGATGGATAAAACATACCTTATATCAAATTCTGACCTAGAAATGCAGATTTCTGTAAAAATGATAAAAATTATTATTGAAATGGCAGAAATCAAGGGTAAAATATGTCAAAATCAGTCTTCCAAAATGCAGATCTGCCTTTAAATCTGCTCTTTCCTTAAAACTTTACTTCTCTCTTGAAGAACTCACTATCCCCTTTTGACAAATTTGCTGTTCCTCTAAGAAAATTCGCTGCCCCTCTAGGAAAATTCGCTGCCCCTCTAGGTTGTAAGGTAAATTATGTTTCAAGAAGAGAGGAGCGCTCCTCTTATATAGTGTTTTTACATGTATTAAATGCAGGTCGGCTAGCAAAAGGGAGGTCGGCATTTAGTGCATTTAATAAAGTCTTTTTTTTTTAAATTTGAAATCCTTTAGGCGCCATTTTCCACTGACTTAGAACTCCCTTCATACTAAGGCGTCAAAAATAGTAAGGAATGGCGCCTAGGCTAAACTTGATGGCTTTGGGTTGAATTTGGCGCCTAAGGTTCTTGATAGGTTGTCAATACTTTAGATTTCATTGTGACTTCAATCTCCCTGCTAGGCGCAAATTTGATAGTTTGAAACATTCACCTCATGCTTTAGGCGCCAATCTGGGTTACTGATGGAAAATGCACCTAGAAGACTTCATGACTTGATACTTGCAGGGGAGTAAAGGGCACCTAAGATAATCTAGTTCAATTTAGAGGCTAATTCTTGGCATTTAAAGGTTTTATTTCATATTTGAGCTCTCAGGAAGCTTCCCTACCTCAAGGCGCCAACATTCATGACTTCAAAACTTGTTTCATTGTTTAGGCACTTAAGGTTCTTGATAAGTATTAAAAGAGCGCCTAGTTTATTCACTTCACAATATCCACATCAAGGCGCTTTAGAAAAGGCTTTACAGGTGGAGGAATGCGCCCAAACCTCCATGTCTTACACTTGGCTTATCTTTGCAAGAGATCCTTCAATTGAGTATTGGATCATCAACCTCACAACATTCAATCTCCAAGGCGCTTGCGAAGAGAAAATTAGGATGCAAGTGGGCGCCTAGATTTTTAAACCTTCAATCAATCTTCTCAAACATACCCTACTCCTTGAAGGCGCATTTGTAGACTTACATACTCATTATAGCCTATTCCAAGAACTTGTGATCCAAAGGAGTGCCTTAAGACTTCATCTTCTCCTCCCAGAGCACCCAAAGGTTATCAGTCTTCCAAGCAAGGGCGCCAATGAAGGGGAAATGAACTTGAGGGCAAAGAACGCCAAAATTGATGAGAAATCTTATGAAAGGCGCTTCATTTCTCTAGGCGCTAATTTGAGGATCTCCCAAACCCTTTGGGCATAAGGCGCGCTTATATGAGGTTGCACAATGCATGAAGGGCGCCTAAACTCAAAGTTCTCAATACTTCACTTCAAAGTGCTCACTCGACTTTAATGGTATACTCTACTAACCTTCTTACAAGATACAGGGCACCAAATTAGGTGAAAGCTTATATATAGGGCGCTAAGGATGGAGTTTAAAGTACAAATAGGCGCTATATTTTCAACTTGCAACAAACACCATCTCACCTAAGGCGCACTTCCCTCATACTTTGGATTGATGTCTTTAGGGCGCCAAAATAGATTAGTTTAACTATTAGGGAGCACCTTACATGTTCTTATCTCAAAGATCCTCCTTATTTACTTAGTCTCATTTCAAACACCACTTGAATCTTCTTTCGAAACTTCAATACTCCAATGCGCTTGTGAAGTTCCCTTCAAATATTTTTCATCCATTATCACTCAGAGAATCCTTCACAGTGCTTTGTCAAGGCGCCAATTTGGAGTAATTCAACACATGCAGAGCGCCTAGGGTTTAATGCATTGTTTTCTTTCTTCTCATGCGCTTCAAACAAAATACATCCCATTCTTCCTTTCAAGGAGGCAATTTGGAGATGACTCTTCCCTGTGATGAAACAATGCCTAGTATTGATCTCCTAAAGGCGCTTCTTGATGATTGACCTAGGTGCAAAGTAGCGCCTAGAGGCTTTAATGCACAATTTTAATCAATTAGATGTCCCTAACATTAGGCGCTTCTAAAGATTTTACTAGTCTAGGCGCTCATTCTATGCGAAGAATATCATCCTCCACTCCATACACCTCTTAGGCGCTACTAAAGATTTTACTCCCTTCCACAAGACAATCTTCCTTCACAGAGCGCTAAAACTTCAATGTACCTTCCAAAGATGACAACTTATCTTTGCCTTCCTACAAAGCACCCAAAGGGAAGTTCTTTATGATAAGATTTGCGCCTAGATCCTTTAAAGCCACTTCTTGCAAGTTTTCAAGGTTCAAGGCTTTCTAATAGCAACTCCAATCAAGGCGCCATCCTAGTTGGATTTTCTTTAGGCGCAATCTTTGATAGACTAAAACATTTACTCCATGTTAAGGCGCTCACAGGAGGCTCTGAAGATGGAAAATGGCGCCTTAACTCACTTGTGTAAATTTTGGACTTTTAGGCAATTGCAAGATCTCTTGGAGAGCTCAATTCTTCAAGGCGCCCATTTTGTTCACCACTTGTAGCATCACTTGGTCAAGGCGCATATCTGGGATTCTCCGAATGATGAAATGCTCCTTGACTCCCTAGGCAGTTAGACTCCAACTCTAGGCGCAAAATAATGATTATAAGCATCTTAAAAATCCAAGGTGTTATTTGAAGTTTCCACTCCACATTCCACCTAGGCGCTCACCTAAGGTGAAATGATTATCAAAGTGCGCCTAAACTCATTCTTTCCTTTAAGCACCCACTATCAGGATCAGGTCATCAAGGAGGTCTAAAACTCAAACACCATTGACCTCATCATGCAATAACCCCATGACATCATCAAAACTTCACGCAAAGCACTGGATTTCCAAAAAAAGGGGGTCCCCATTTCCAATGGGGCGATGTGTGATTTGGTCACAACACTTCCCATGTAGCATCTTCGAGTGCAAGATTCTTCCATTTCACCAAGTACTCTGGAATGACATTGTTTCTTAGCCGCCTCTCTTATGTCGATGATAGCTTCGGGCTCCAAAATCAATTTAGCTTCATCATCAAGTGGTGGCAGCTCCAAAGAGGGAGTATCATGATGTCCCAGTACCCTCTTAAGGCATGACACATGAACAACATTGTGAATTCTATTGTTTTTTGGTAGTTCCAACTCATATGCCACCTCTCCTATCCTCCTTAAGACCTTAAAAGGCCCATAAAATTGTGGCTTAAGCTTCTCTGCACCACTCCCCTTGAGGGAAGATTGTCTACAGGGCTGCAACCTCAAAAAAACCATGTCTCCTATCTCAAAAGTCCTCTCCAAGCGGTGATGATCAGCATACATCTTTTGCTTATTTGGAGCTTGTTGTAAGTTCTCCTTGAGTGCATTTAGAATGTCTAGACTTTGCTGTATCAAATCTCTAGCTCCAGGAACTCTGTTGTCCGAAAGAATCAAATCCACAAAAGATAATGCATCATATCCATATAGTGCTTTGAAAGGAGTCATACTTATACACACATGTGAATGAAATTGTAGCAATATTCCCCAAGATGGAGCCTCTTAATCGATGTTGTTTGCTGCCTTGTAACATAATTTTTTAAATACCCTTCGATCCACTTGTTCACAATCTCTGTTTGTCCATCCATTTGAGAATGATAACTAGTGCTGAGAGTCAACTCTGTGTCTGTCAATCAAAAGAGTTCTTGCCAAAACAAACTAATGAATCTATTGTCCCTATCACTCACAATATTCTTGGGCAGCCCATGTAGTCTAAACACCTTTCTAAAGAATAAATCAACCACCTATGGAGCCCTATATTCTGAAGATATAGCATAAAAAAGAGCATGCTTAGTAAGTCTGTCCACAACCATAAAAATGCAATCCATACCCTACACTTGCAAAAGACCCGTGATAACATCTATAGAAATGCTTTCCCATTTTTGATTTGGAATGGGTAGGGGCTACAACAACCCAACTGGAATTGTCTATTCTAACTTGTTTTGTTGACAAATCAAACACTCTCTAACATGCTTCAGAACATCTCCCTTGAGGCTTTTCCATGAAAACTGCTCACTTGTTTATACGTCTTGTAATACCCCTGATGATCCGCCAATGGAGTGTCATGACATGCTCTCAAAATCTTCTCCTTCATCCTCAATTTGGGGACAAGGTACATCCGATCCTTGTAGAGTATGAGTTCATCCGCCACCCTATACCTATCGTCATGTAGCTTGCCATCCAAAATGTCAGTAGCAAAGGTGTTCTTAGCATACTCAACTATGATAGAAACCCTCCAATCAGCAAATATATCAATCAATGAGCACAAATAAAGTTTCCTAGATAATGCATCAACCACAACATTATTCTTCCCTTTCACATACTCAATATCAAAATCATAGGCTTGCAACTTACCCACTTTTATTGTCTATCATTCAAATCTTTCTGATTGAGGAAGAACTTCAAACTGTTATGATCTGTCTTCACCACAAATCACCCACAAACCAAATATTGTCTGAACTTAGGGAAAGCATGCATGATGGCTAGCATCTCCTTGTCGTAAATAGAGAAACTTCTCTCCGACTCCTTGAGCTTCCGACTCTCAAATGCTATAGGGTGTTTATTTTGCATCAAGACCACTCCAATCCCCTCTCCTGAAGCATCACACTCCAAAACAAAAGGAAGTGAGAAATCTAGGATGCCTAGCACGGGACATGAACTCATTATCTCCTTGAGCTTAACGAAAGCTCTCTGTGATGAATCACTCCAAGAGAATGCTCCCTTCTTCATCAAATTTGTCAATGGGGCACCTAACTGTGAAAACCCTTTGACAAACCTCCTGTAATAACTCATTATCTCCTTGAGCTTAACGAAAGCTCTCTGTGATGAATCACTCCAAGAGAATGCTCCCTTCTTCATCAAATTTGTCAATGGGGCACCTAACTGTGAAAACCCTTTGACGAACCTCCTATAATAGTTGCAAAGGCCAAAAACCCTCTCAAGTGTGATATGTTCTTCGGTGAAGGCCAATCCAATATTGCCTTAATCTTCTCATCATCCACTCTAACTCCTTGGGCACTAATCTTATGCCCTAGATATAAAATCTGTCAAACCGAACTCACATTTTGATGTCTTAGCAAAAAGTGACTACTACTCTAGAATACCAAGTACCTCATCCGTGTGCCTCAAATGATCCTCCCAAATCTTGCTATAGATCAATATGTCATAAAAGAAAACCAACACGAGTTTCCTTAATTGCTTGATAAATATCTAATTCATGCAAGACTAGAATGTGGTGGGTGCATTAGTCAATCCAAATGGCATGACTAGAAACTCGTAGTGCCCGCAGTGACACCTAAAAGTTGTCTTGTGCACATCTTCATCTCTCAGCTTTATCTGATGGTACCTTGACTGCAAATCAATCTTGGAAAAGTGCATTGCACCATGAAGCTCATCTGTCAACTCATCAATCCTGAGAATAGGGTAGTGATTCTTGATTGTCTTCTTGTTGAGTGCCCTATAGTCAATGCACATCCTCATGGTACCGTCCCCCTTAACCAACACCACAGAAGAAGCAAATGGACTAAAGCTCAGTCGTATATGTCCCATGTCTAATAACACCTTAATTGCCTTCTCAGTCTCTTCCTTGTTCTTCCTCGGATGGCCATAAGGTGTAGTGATGACTGGCTTTGACCCCTCCAACTCACTGACATGCTGAAACCCTCTATCTGGTGGTAACCCTAGAGGAATATCACTGAACACAACACTATGCTTATCTAGGATGGATTGTATATCAACATGAATAGTCTTATCACTCGTGGGTGTAATTGCATTCGTGATCAAACACTGTGTTGCCCAAGCTACCTATCCTCTACGAAAAGTTCTCTCCATTCTCCTAGCTGAAACAATCCTCGGAGCTCTATTAGATAAGCCTTGAAGAACCACCTCCTTACCTTATGATTTGAACTTCAATTCATGGTCTCATAGTTTTGTGTATTCTCGTCAAACGAATGTAACCATTGCATACCCAAAACAACATTTGTCTCTCCTATACCAACCACATAAAAATCGTCACATACTCTATGCCTACCCAAGGCGATGTCAAGCTGTTGGATCATCCTAGTGCATGGAATAGTAAATCCATCGGCCACAATCACATTAAATCCATCGAAATCATTTGTCTTCAATCCCATCCTAGTCACCAATCCCTCATCAATGAAGTTGTGGGTGGCCCCACTATTCATCAATACTGTAACTCTATGACCCTGTAATACTCCTCACATTCGAAAAGGATGATATCTAGGTTCCCGTGAAAGAGTGGCAAGTGTGCCTCATGAAGACTCTCCTCCTTCCTTGCCCTCATGCTCTGCCTTGTCCAAAACAACCTCGAGCTCGGACTCCTCTACCTCTGAATCCTCATCGAAGATTACCTCTATGTAGTGTACCTGCCCCTTCCCCAAGCATCTATGTCCTGGCTCCCATGGCTCTCTACAAGTAAAACATAGTTTCTTCCTCCAAAGCTCATTCTTAGGTCCTTCCATCTTGCTTGGTTTAGAAGGTAATGCCTTAGGTTACGGGAAACCCTTGTTGAATGGTTTTTTATGTTGACCTATTAGTGCACTCTTCGGGTAAAACTTGTTCTTGGTCACTAAATCCTCCAAATTCAAGGCTCTTCGAATAGCATCCTATAAAGATGTTGGCTCAAAAGCTCTAACGAAACCTCGGAGTGATTCGATTAACCCCTTAATAAACAAAAACATGAGTCTCCTCTCTGTCACATCTGGCACCATGACTGATACCCGTTGAAATTCTACTACGTAATCATCCACCGAACCATGTTGCCTCAAATGTGTCAACTCCCTGAAATAAATTTCAGGATCCCTCCTATCAAACCTATCTATGAGCCTTTGTGTGAAATTAACATATGTCACAATATGATTATGCCCATGTGTGATTAACCCGTGATGCCACCACTCATGAGCTATGCCCTCCAAATGAAGAATCACAAATTTGATGGCTTCCTCTTCCATCATAGGGCTAAGTGAAAGATATGTATCCAACTTTTGGACCCAAGCCCATGTAATGACCTTCCCTGAGCCATCAAAGGTTGGAAGTCAACTTACTCACCCTTTGCTGTAAATCCCTATGGGGTTGCTATGTAAGATGTCTTATCTCTCCCCTTGGCCCATTCCTTGATCTGGCACTGCTGTAGTGTGCAACTGAAATCTGATTTCTAATATTTGGATCAAGTCTTATGTATTCATCTATGCAACCATTAATGTCATCCGCTGCTAGGTTTGGCTCCTCCTCTTCTTGTAATGACTCAATTCTAGGTAAAAAGGTAGGCTAAAAGGGCCTGGATGCTGATCCAATTGGGGTCCTATTGTTATTTGTTTGATTTATAGGTCCATTCTGATTTGAATTGCTCCCTTCTCTCATAAAATTTTGTGGGGGCCTAATAAAATTGATAGTGGCATTCATATTCTACATCATCTGGATGATCATTTGTGTCATTTGTTCCTGTCTCTCCGATCTGCCATGTTCTTCTTACCTCTGGCCTTCAATTCCAATGCTAACTTCTTGTGATGTTGCTTCTTATCTTCTTTCTCTCTCTAAGGTTCTCTAGTCTCTTTGACTCAACTGCATACATAAAAATCAGACCCGCACGCTGGCAGGATTGCAGGCTCCGATAACACTATAGTGTCCTAGGGCTCTTGTGAACTCCGATCTAGGTTTTTTTTCAGGAACTGATGAGTGTTATAATTGGTAAGTTCCTCAAAAAGCATATACAAAATTGTAACAAACTAAAACACCATTCAACTCACTGAAATAACAATTTATAGCCTCATTTTCTAAATCATTATTTATGGTCAAAAGATGAAATCACATGTGCATAGTAGTGACCATGACAAATCAAATTTCACAAATTCATTATAAATTTGATACAGCTGTAGATAGAGACATATATGACTTGGGTGCAAATGTTACCAGGTTGTCCTGGACTCCATTAATGACTTGAAAATATGTTCAGTCCTCAGTTTACCAATTAGAATCCACCCAGCCTGAACTCGCCCCTAGTTGGCACTGGTAAATGGACTCCAAATGTGATCAGCGACTCAGAATAGGGTTGTTGTGCCTCTATTTACCAGTGTGCCTTATGAAATCCAAGGAATTTTTGGGCCAAACTTGATTCAGAGACTCTTCAAAGGGGTGAATCTCCTGAAATGATGTTAGGGTATGCTGGCGGCAAGCTCAAAACATCTGAATAACCTCCTTAACTGCTACCAAATCCTCCACAATGGTATGCGCTAGGTCTGATCTTGGCACTATGATGTTAGGGTATGCTAGCGGCAGGGTCAAAACATCAAAATTGCCTCCTAAACTGTTTCCAAATCCTCCACAATGGTATATGCTAGGTCTGATCTTGGCACTACATTCCACAATCTGAGCAGATATCTCCCAATGGCACTCCTTTCTTAAAATCAAATAACTCTGGTTAACTCGTGTGCAATTTCCTAAAGTGGAAATGCTCAGAAAGAGGCTTGGGGTTTCATCCTCACCTTTATAAATCAAGGATCAAGGGTTTTCGTCCTTGATATGACTGTTGATAATCTCAAAGAGCAGAAAACTTTCATCAAATTCGCATACCTTCAAATGATCCAATGACTTGTCTTTATACCTGATTTGAAATACGTCTCATGGCCCAATTTGAGCGCCACTTTTTAAACTTTGAATTTTAACTTTATTTTATTTTAAATTTTGTTATTATATATATATATATATATATATATATATATATATATATATATATATATATATATATATATATATATATATATATATATATATATATATATTAGTGTTTAAAAACACTGTTTTTAAATAATAATAAAAGCAAGATTATTGGTGGGAAAAAGGGATATGACAGCATATCCCTTACAAAATTATGTCTAAGAGACAAGCCTCAAGTTGAGAGCCGTATCATTTAACTAAACCCCTAAGTAGTTATAAGTTGTAATCTCCTTTGACACACCTTTGTAGAGTAAATGCAACTTGGAGAGAGCATCTCTGAAAGTATCAAAGGCCATAATCTTTGTTTTGCTATGAAAAGTCTGAAAAGAGTGGACATAAAATTGTCTCTGCCTTCTGTCAACCAATAAAATATCATGAATAGATAAAAAGTCTACCATCAATTTGGAAAGCTGTAGAAAAGTACTAGCTTCTAGAAATCAATAGAAAGAGGCAAGCTTCTACTTCAGTGATAGAATTTTTTATTTTTCTTTTCAAATCTTTTGGACAAATGCATCTTATCTTACACCAAGGAACACAAACATCATCTGAACAAAAGAATTAGAAGTCATGCATTACCTCTGTCATGTAAGGGAAAACTACAGAATAAAGAAATAAACCAAACATCTCTTGACAACTTTACATGTGACTTGAAGAACAACAGAAATAGCTAGGTGTCAGTTGCTTTACTAAAAAGGTGGTGACCACTGAGATGTATACTGGTTAAATACTAATGCCACAAAGATGGCATAAGAACTAGAGAGAAAACTAAACATTCCTTTTCCTTGTCAAGTAATATACACGCTTCACATAGAAATTCAGACGTGGAAGTTTCAATTGTTGTTTCTCCAGCTATTGTAGGTTGGTTTGCAATATAACATTGTAATATGGATTTTAAATAGTATATAATACCTTTCAAATAAAATGTAAATGTATGAATTTTCTTACCACACAAGTCAGTTCTGGAGTGAATCCAGCAAACCAGACATCTCTATGCCCATCAGATGTCCCTGTTTTTCCTGCACAAGGCCTACCTAATCTTGCTGCACGACCTGTCCCTTGCTCAACAACAGCCTGAGATATATGATAGCAAACAAAAATATGAACATCACAAAATGATTCCACAAATTAAGAGACAATGGGTATGAGATGAGCAAACATTACCACTAATAAAACACTTGCCTGTAATAATTGCCGTATTTCTGAAACAGCATTTTCATCAACAACACGTTTAGACTGACTGTTTGACTGCTGCAATAAAACAAAATTGAAGATGATACTAAATGGACAGAATCCTGAATAACTTATATATTCAATTCACAAGAACAAATAAATCAGAAAAAATTTACCTCCACCTCTTCAAGAACATGGCCATTCCCAGTTTCCACACGTCTGATAAGATATGGTTTGTGATAGAAACCCCCTGCAGCTATAGTTGAATAAACTGTTGCCAACTGCAAGGGAGTTAACTGCATGAACAGACTTTCAACCTTAAGCTCCATGGCAGGGCATAAACCTCAATTATAAAGACAACAAATAGTTACATAGAGACATCTCCTACTCTATGGAAAGCAGTTTGTCCGTGTGATCATTCTTCTATGGACTTCTTTCTACGTCCCTTGCTGAGCAATAACAGAAGAAAATATACATGAATTCGATATCTCTTATAATCATATATTGAATGCAAACCTCACAACCTCCAAGTGACAATGGAAGCTCATATGGAAGAGGACCCTCAATACCCAAAGCTCTACTCATGTTACAAACCTGTAAAATTCCAAAGAAGATGAGCTATTATTTTTTAAGTCACAACTATTAGACAAGAAAATACAATCACACCAATAATTTAAAAAAACTTATGTAATCACCTTATCCACTCCAATTTCTGCACATAGTTTGACTGTTGGGACATTTAAGGACTTTACCAAGGCTTCTTCAAGAGTCACCTGTGTTAGAAACATGTTTTTAGAGTTAATCTGAAACAGCATAAACAGATACTAACCTGATATTTCCTTCAAAAGACAATTATAAAGGGATAATATCTGAATAGCTGCAAGAGAATGCCTCCTAATCACCAGTGATGCCAACTAGCTGGAGTATCTTAGATGTTAAGCATAAATACGCCAGAAGCTAAAATTATGAGGAAAAAAAATGTAAAAATACCAAGAAGGGAGCATTATTAACAAAATACAACAGGTTGCCAATACATTTGAAATGAGCAGACCAAGTGTTCCTGACCCCACCTCACTGACAAGAAGATAAATTATATCTCCAAAGCATTCTGCATCTCAATGGCTTGGAATGGATGAACAAGGCAATATATAAATTCTAATACATATCATGTTAGGATGCATACAAAATTTAAGTGAAATTCTTGAAAATTACCGAATCTGCATCAAGAATAGCATATGGTCTCTATTACATGTTTGAGATGTTGAATTGATGGATGAAACCAGAAAAGCCTTACAGATTGAATGTGAAGACTTTTTTTGCTTGCAGACAACTATCAAGCAGCAAAGGTCAGAAAGGGGTCTGCACGTTTAATTTAAAAAACTGACAGAAGATATAAACAAAGACTTTAATCAGAGAAACACAAAAAGAGGGCATCACGATGATACTAAAGAACTTGGCATGTTCCATAAATCATTTTTAATGATGGGTGTGAATTCCTCCACCATAGCATCCCGCCAAACCTGCTGGTCTACTGCTTCCTAGAAGCTGGAAGGCTCTAAATCTATGATGTTGCTCATCAATGCCATGTAGTTAGGAAACTTCTTCAGAGGCTTGCTCTCCCTGAATGTGCTCCTAGGAGCCTTATCATGCTCTTGGGCATCCCTCAATGTCTATGTGAACCATCGAGGTCTCCTAACAGAAGTAGACAGAGCTTAAGTCCCTTTTGTAGATTGTTGTTCTGAACTAGAAACAACTATTATCTTTGGAGACAAAGACTCAACCTTTAGAGCTTCCTGCTCCTCATCCTCTATTACTGTGTTGCCCCAAATTTTGTCTTGGGTCCCCTTGGAAATTTTTGTGTCATTTGCGTCCAAGTCAAGCTCTTTTTCCTTTCAAGTTAACCTTATGTTCTTTCTGGAGTGTTTTGTGCAAAATCCTTTTCCTAAAGTCTCATTTTGAAGTCTTTGTATAATGGTGCAAGTCTTCTCTCCTTTCGGCAAAAATCCATTTTGGCGAACCTTTCGGAAGGTCGCAGGTTTGTGAACCTCCAGATTCCCCGAAAACTTTCTTTCTTTGAAGAGTTTTGGTGAAACTTCTAGTTTGAGAACCTTCCAGTTCGCCAAAAGCTTATCTTTCTTCCATGTGTTTCTAATTAAATTTTCAGCGGTTTTCTCAATTCATGAACCTTCTCAATCACAGAAAATAATGTTTCTTTTGAAGAGTCTACTTTGTTTTCAGGAATATTTCTAGTTCATGAACTTATCTTTTTGCCGAAGAGTATCTCTCAAATCTTCAAAAGTTTTTCTAGCTCACGAACCTTTCATGAAGCCGAAAGACTATACAAAGAAAAGAATTTTATAGAAGCTTCTTCGGCGAAAATTAAAGTTCGCGAACCAATGGTTTTGCCAAAATGAAGTTCAAAAGTTTTAAAATTTGCCAATACGCCAAAATGCCAAAAAGAAAATTATTCAAAGGATTTGAGGAGATAAGGTTCGCAAGTTCGAGTTTTTGCCGAAATGCTAAAACTCTTGGCAAATTCAAAGGTGGGAAATTTGAAAGTTCACAAACTTCAAAGTTCGTGAACTTCAAAGTTCGCCAAAAAGAAAGTTCGCTAGTTCTAAGAATCCTCGAATTGCTGAAAAAGAGCTCCCAAAATTTACATTTCGGCGATTCAGAGGTTTTGAGAACTTCCTAACTTTTAATGAGATAACCTAATTTTTGTTAATTAAGCAAATTGTCGGGCTCATTTTCTTCATTCAACTTTCAAAACACAAAGCTCTCACTATTGCCACTACAAGCGCTCTCCTGTACACCACCACTGCCATTTCTTCAGCTAAGCAAAGGTCAGTCACTTGCATTTCATCCAGATTTTCTTGCACACTGTCTACTCCGCTTAGCTTCAACAATCCGCAGCTCATTTTAGACTTTCATGAGCTCTATGCATCTCAGTTTTTCTCTCACAATTAAAGATTATTTCCTTAGCTACACACCAAAACCTACTTGAAGCCCTCGCCTACCTAACTTGGTTGTTATCTAAGCCACACAAAATGAAATACAAGTATCAAAGTTACGGCCATTCTACCATTGTCCAAAACCTCCTTGTTGAAGTTAAAGACCATTTCTCCAGTGGTGGTAGTTGCTGAAAATCCTTTAAAGCCTTGGGTCTTAAATCTTCTTCTTTTTACTAATTTTTCATCAGTGAAGTTGTGGGATGCCCCACTATCAATTAGAGCAATAACTCTTTGGCCCCTAATAGTGCTTTGATGCGTAAGGGACGATGCTTGGAAGTTTGGGTAATGGTAGCTAAGGTCACATGTTCATCATCTTCTATTCTTGCTTTTTTTGTGTTCCTTTCTTCGGCTTCTTCATCAGAGATAACTTCAATCTTTTGAGCTCGGCCTCTCTTATCACATTTATGCCCAGGTTCCCATTTATCTTTGCATCTAAAACATAAATTTTCCTTTTTGCAAATGTGCCCATGCCTCCAGGGTTCTTGACATTTGAAACATAGGTTCTTAATCTTAAGCTCTTCTCTGGAGGGTTTATGGTAATTACTCTTTTTGTGATAGGGTCTGGTATGCTCATTTGTGTTTTTGATGTTTGATGTTGATTTTTCCAATTTCAAAGCTTTTTCTATGGCGTCATCTAGGGTAGAAGGGTTTAAAGCACTTACCAATCCTTTTAGTGAATCTTTTAGTCCTTCTACAAATAGATAGGTTAGCCATCCCCTTCAATTCCCGTGACTCTAATTGAAATCTTTTGAAATTCATTTATATATTCGTCTACCGTTCCTTGTTGTTTCAATTGAGTTAATTTCTTAAAGTTCTCTTGAGGATGTTCCCTATCAAATCTTTTTATTAGTTTTTGTGAGAACTCCTCGTAAGAGGTTAGGTCATAGTGTCCTTGTGTGTGAAGCCCATGGTGCCACCATTCGTAGGCTAGTCCTTCTAAATGTAAGATAGCAAATTGTAAAGCATCATCTTCGGTCATTGGACTAAGTTTAAAATAGTTATTTAGTTTTTGTAACCATGCATGTGCAGAGATTTTGTTTGATCCATCGAAGTTTGGTAAAGTTACTTTGTTTACCTTGTGTCGTACTTCTTTATTTGTATGTCTTTTGTCTTTTCTAGCTGTTTCACTTTTCTTTGATTCGCTAAAGTCACGAAAAGATACAACTTCCCTAACTTCGGGTTCTAAATTTGCATATGCTCTAGCAATATTTTCCGTGATCATTGGGAGTGGTGTGGTTTCTTCTGTTCTTGATGTTTCTTCCCTAGGAAGAAAGGATGGTCTCGGGATCCTTGAATTTGAGGTTGCATTATTGTTATCTGAGTGGTTAGATCCCATTTCTTTCCCATTAGTTGAGGGGGTTTGATTCGTGGTATTACCTACTTTTTGAAGTGCTTCTAAAAACATATGTGTTGTCTTTTCACCTTGGTCCATCATGGCTTTGGTGATCCTTTCATTTTGTTCCATCATGGCCTTGGTGGTGGCTTCCATGAAGGCCCTCATTTCATTGTTCATTTGCTCTTCTAGAAGTTGGCGGTTCCTTCTAGTGTATGCTTGCATAAGATTGTTTCACAGGATGGCAGGATGATGGCTCTGATACCAATTGTAATGTCCCCTTCTTATAGGAAACACTAAAACCTGAATCTGCATAAGGATGATACTCAAAGAGAACAATAAATAAGTAAGATCAATGATGATGCTTTGTTAAAATATTATTTATTTCCTAATTGTTACTTATATATTGTTAACCATTCCATAATTCCTGTTCTTTATTACTTTCCCTTATGGAACTAGGCTTTACATGTATAGGGCGCGCTGAAACCATCTCTTAACCCAGCGTACAGGAAGCTATGTCCCAGCCTACGGGCCTTCTTACGGATGGAATTACTCGACCTCTCCCCACAATACCTAACATTCCTTTAAGGATGAAGTAATAGAGAGATATAGAAGTAATAATCTAAGTTCATCTTCCCATATCATCTTCCTTCTATTCCTTAACCATGGATGGGGAAATTATATGTCTAGGGCGCGTTGAACCCTCTCCAATGCGATTGGGAATGGAATTACTCCGCCTCTCCCTAGCATCCTTGTCTAGGGCGCGTTAAACCCTCTCCAATCCATTGTGATGGAATTATCCCGCCTTTCCCTAACAAGACCCCTCTCCTATAGTTAGACGAGATAGAAGGACGAGATGGTTATGGTTTCTCTTTTGAAATTGTATATAATCACTTATGCCTTACTCATGTTTCTTGTTTTTAAGAATGTATTTTTAACCATATATTATTCAATGTTTACCTAGTATATATTTCTGTTTGTTATACAGTGGATTACCTGTATATGATACTTGTCTTATTGAGTATGGTCTAATACCATTCATGTAAATTATTATAACTTCACCATGCTGCCTATTAAGAATGTATTGCCAATTATTATTTATCTATTGTTCACTTAATATATATATATATATTTTGTTATTATACAGTGGACTTCCATTTTCTTGTATATACATTTATCTAACATTATCTAGAACCTATATTCAGGTTTCTATTATCAATTCCTGTTAATATTATATTTTTACCATTTTCGATAGTAATATCTATTAACAATCATAACTTATTCATATTCCAACTTACCTGTTCGCGGCCTCTGACGACAGTGGATTTTTGCACCTTAATTCCTATCGCCGGATGTCCCGCCTTCTTCCCGATCTGCCTTTTTCTCTATTTCTGCCGCTCTGTGATTTCGTATGTTCTTCGATGCCCTTGCAATAGGCAGGGTAACCTCTTTATAGACCCGAATGGTCAAATACTAAGTGATGCGACTAATTAAATAGCTTCGTTTTGCTTATAATAATGTTTTAGGGGTTTCGATCCTTCATAGGGATGCGTTTAGCATTTGAACGCCACTTGTGATATGTAACATATATATATTATCACCGGTTATTTACTATATGTTTATTATTACAAATATTGAAATATATATTAATATATATATACTTGATAATAATATTCATAATTGAATTTGATATAATTTATAATAACAATATATGTATATTTGTTTATTATTTATCCTTGTATAATATATAATGTTTTCTTTAACACATAATTCCAAATATGAACACAATTTATAGAAATATATATATATATTATAATATATTTGAAATATGTGTAAATCATAATTGTATAGTGTAATTGAGGAGATATGACACAAGCGCTCTCCTGTACACCGCCACTGCCATTTCTTCAGCTAAGCAAAGGTTAGTCACTTGCATTTCATCCAGATTTTCTTGCACACTGTCTACTCCGCTTAGCTTCAACAATCCGCAGCTCATTTTAGACTTTCATGAGCTCTATGCATCTCAGTTTTTCTCTCACAATTAAAGATTATTTCCTTAGCTACACACCAAAACCTACTTGAAGCCCTCCCCTACCTAACTTGGTTGTTATCTAAGCCACACAAAATGAAATACAAGTATCAAGGTTACGGCCATTCTACCATTGTCCAAAACCTCCTTGTTGAAGTTAAAGACAATGACTTAGGGCACATAGATTTGGAAGATTTTTGGCAAAGAATGAATGCTAATCCGAGAGCTCCTATGGCACAAATGACTTTCATAAGCGGATCAACCCATGCAGGTGGATTTCTAGTTGTGCAATGCCCTGATTTAGTATTGGCATGTGTGAAAAATTATCTGTAATATGCGCCCTTGTTCTACCTTGGTTTTTTTTCTGTTTGTTTGATGCCTTTAATAGAAGTAGACGGAAATGCAAAAGGTGTTTCTTTGTTTGCAATAGATATCAGAAATAAAGTAACTTGCAACATTAAATAATTCAGAAATATGGCAATATTCAGAAATACATGTAGCTGAAAATTCCAGATTTAATTTCTGATTTGAAAATACATTTTTTCTCAAATGTAAAGGCAACCCAGTTCATCAAATAACATTACATATCTAAATCAAACATACCCAAAAAATTTAATGGCCTTTGATAAATTTTTGTTCTTGCAACCAACACCTACAAGCTCCTTGATATGAATGCCACACCTCCAAAACTGAGTATGAATGCTTACAAATGATAGAGATATGTTTCCCAACCCTAGGCGCCCTCAACACAGCCAAAACCTGCTCAAAACCCTAGGTGTTTAGCTCCCAAAAACCCTCACGCCCTTGTCAAGAATTGTAAGGCCAGCTATAGAGAAGTACAACCAGCTTTTGCCATCAAAACCACATTAGAATTCTGCCCATTCTTCATTCAATCTGTTACAATAAAATCAGATATGCAATCCTTCTCCAAACTGAAATAAAACTCCACCAATACGCCCAGTTGTGATCTCCATACTGAAACCACCAAGGAATCCTTCAGATTGTGTCTTGTCGCATGTAAGGGATTTTGTCCTCACAAACCTTGAAGAAGCAGCAGCTCCTCCAGCAACAAGAAAAAACAAATATCAAGTCAAGCATAAACAAGAATGAGCTCTCAAACTTCTTTTGTATGCCTCCTCAAAACCTCACGCCTCAATTTGCATTAAATGCACTTTTTATTAAATTTTAAATGTCCCCTTATTTCTTCAAATGAGGCGTCCAACTTTAGGGAATACTTTATTAGATTTAAATTACTTCTTATGTCTCCCAAAAGTACCCCTTCATAAAGTCCCTTTATAATATTAAATAACGATAAAATTAAATATTTAATTTAACTTTATAATGTATCGTTATTTAAATTAAAACACTGGACTTTATTAAATATTTGGATACCGACATTAAGTGCCTCCACTGACATAGCTAAAAATAGAAATGCTGACAACTGACCCTGTCGGTGCCCAAAACTGACTTACTAAAAATAGTAAGAATAGAAGAAATCATCCAAAACCACCCCAGAAAGTGGCGTGCCGCACATCATAACCTTTGGAGCTCAAATAATCGCCTGATACTGCCAAGTCACCAAAACATTGTCCAGAGTACCACTAAAAATAGAAGTGTTCTCTGAAGACCAAAGAGAACAAACCCAGAAAAACCCAGAAAGATTGGCGCCATGCAAGCACTTACTATAAATAGTAAGTACGGACAAATTGTCCGAAATCCCTCCAGAAAGAGTCATACAGCTCCACTAAATCATCTAAGCACACTGGCAACATCAAATTACTCTTCTGATCAGGCTGTCACAAACCCAATAAGTTAACTCCAACTGTGCTGCAAGAGAACCCGAAAATGGGGACATTACATGATCATCCAGAATCTTGAGAGGTAAGAACAACTGAGGGTAGGGTCATTGCAAGATTAGATGGTCCATCTCTTGGAATTACCCTTAGATTGCCAGTTAGAGATGAATATGCAGAAATGAGTGTGCAAAAAGGTTGGGATTATTACCAAGACAAGAAGGATCTGTATCTAACAAATATTGCCAAGCACTGGTTGAAAGTACCGAAGAAAAGAAAATCTCATATTTCAAAGGGATTACAAAGAGCTCACTTCAAAGAAGATATTTCAGACATCATCACTTTACTGCACAGAGTGGTCAGAGATAAGGACACAAGCACTTTTGAGCACTGGATGTGCCAATTCATCATCACCATTGGGTATTGTTGTGACCAAATCACACATCGCCCCATTGCAAATGGGGACCCACTTTTTTTTGAGCTCCGATGTTTTGCATGAGATCTTAGATGATGCCTTAGGTTCATTTCCTCTGCCAATCCAATAAGTCTCTCTCCTAGAAGATTTTGCTTTATAACTGGAGGTCTTATCTGGAGGATGAACTTGCAGTGATGAAGACTCTTGATCAAATTCCATTCAAGTAATGAATAATGAGACCCTTCTGATGTATGTTTGAGATCCTGAAAGACTGAGTCTGGAGCCTGAAACCCTGAAATCCTGAAAAATTGACTAAGTCTAAAATCTGGTGAATCCTCCAAATTCTAGATTTTGCATGTTAAATCCGGTGGATTCGAGACCTATCTCAAACATCCTGAAAGGTATATTGAAAAATATTTAAAGTATAAGAAATTCAATCTCTCAACTTATACTTAAATATATTTTTCAATATAACTTTACCTCACGAACCCTGAAAAACGCCTAAGTTTCCAGAGGATTCAAAAAGCGGATCCAGTGCGACGGCATATTAAGGTGGCGCAAAATCTTCATAAATCACGCCGCGTTCAAGAGGATTTCAAGTTGAGGATCCCTCGCGCTTGAACAAATGCGCCAGCTCTATGAGGATGAAAAGGAGTTGAATCAAAACAAGTTTCAAGGGGATTTTGAAACCCTTATCCAATGCGAAAAGCCAGAGGAAATCAAAACTTGATCCAAAGCGCCTAGAGGAAGAGGATTCGAAAGGTGTGAACTAGTTCGACTACTTCAAGAAGAAACTAAAATCAAGTCTTAAAGTGAAAAGCTGGAGGAAACTCAATTGTTAAACCAAAGCGCTTAAGGAAGGGAGATCTCCAAAACATGATCTAATGCGCCAGCTCTATGAGGATGAAAAGGAGTTGAATCAAAACAAGTTTCAAGGGGATTTTGAAACCCTTATCTAATGCGAAATTCTAGAGGAAATCAAATTGTTAGTCTAACGCGCCATTTTAAGGTAATTGGAAGAGAGATTTGAAGGTGCTAGTCCTAGAAGATTGTAAATACCTCATCCAACCCGCCACATGTGAAAGAAAATCTAGAGGATTCTAAACACTTCATCCAAAGCACCACTCTAGAGGAATTCAACAACCTTGAACCAATGTGCTCAACACCTTTCCAGAGGATTTGAAATCTTGAAGCAATGCGCCAAGATGGAGAGGCAGCTTCTAAGTGTTAGAATGCAAATTTTAGAATATTTCCAGAGGATATCACAACCCTCAACCAAAGCGACCAAGTTAGAAGTGATTCAAGACTAATTTGCAAGAATATAATATACATTTTCAGGAAGATCTAGAAGTCCCCATCCAATGCGCCTAGAAGGAGGAGAAGAATTCAGGATTGTAAGAAAAGATCAAGAAGAAATCAAACCTCTCATCCACTGCGCCACATATGGGACCACTGGGCCACATATGGGAAGGCTTTGATACACTTTGAAGGAGATTTCAAAACTCTTATCTAATGCGCTTGGAGGATGATTTAACTCAAGTTTGAAGTGATTTCTAGAGGATTCCAAACCCCTCAACCGATGTGCTAGCCCTTATAAGATTTGAAAGTTGATTCAAGGCACTTAAATCAGTGAGAAACCTGCATTATCAACTAGTGCGCCAGCTTTATAGAGCAAGGTTTTGTTCAAGTAAAATATCTTTTGATCAAGAGTTAAAATCTACATCCAATGCACTTAAGGTTGGAAAGGTTAGAAATTGATTTATAATGATTATTTTGTGTTGTAAGATTAAGTATTGATGTTGTTTCTTCTCTATGTTGCAGGAATGTGAATGATGCTAAGGAGTCATCAAAGAAGAAGAAGCTGGAACCACCTTCATGCTAGGAAAGTCATCAAGTAGCTGTTCTAAGAAGTCACTTCAAGTATCAACTACTTCATCTTCATCAATCAAGACTTCCAAAGGCATCCACTTTACTTCAAGGAAACCTCATGTCATTAAGCTTCAAGTCTCCTTGGGAAGTTAGCTGCTCTATCATAAGGAATCATTCAAGATCACCTTCCAGGAAGCATCATTCCAAGAGATCTACATCAAGTTCAAGTGGCATCAAATTAAGATTGTCTAGAAGACATCCATCCGAAGGACATCATCTTCATCAAGACTTTCTAAGACATCCAATCTACTTCAAGTTCCTTCGAGCTTCAAGATCATCTTCCAGGAAGCATCATTCCAAGAGATCTACATCAAGTTCAAGTGGCATCATATTCAAAAGACAAGGCATTCACTCATCCAAATTTCAAGTAAAGTTCCGCCAATCTTCAAACATTCATCCAATGCCTTCAAGTCTCCTTGAGAGGTCATCTACTACACTCTGAAGGGTCACTTCGAAGATCATCGTGCAAGATCACTTCATCAACTTCTACATCAAGCGAAGGCATTCATCCATCTAAACTTCAAGACTTTACAATTTCAAGTCCAAGAGAGATCTCTACATCATACATGAAGGAAGCATCATCATCATCTCCTACTACGCTACTTCATTCTCCAAAAGGAGCATCATCAAAGAAGATTCACATCAACCTGCCTACAAGAAGAAGAAAGAATCATGAGGTTAGTCAAGTGAAGCAACAAGTATCATACATCCAGTTGCAAGGAAATGTACAAGGCGAAGATCAACAAGTTGTTCAAGCAATTACATTGAATACATCACTACAAGATGATACAATTTTCAAAGTATGCTGAGTTGGCATCTATGTGGCGAGTACACATCATTCAATTTTGATTAGCCGCATTATTTGATGCATTAAATGTATCATTTAATAAAAGAAGTCAAAGGGATGCCTTTGTGAAAAATGTTTTAAATGATTTCACCTTATCCTTATCACATTGGAAAACGTGCTTTCATTGCCTCTCTCTTTTGTGCTAAAAATAGCAATTTGTTGTAACTACTTATGAGGTGGCATGATCTAAGCCCTTGGCTATCGAATCAATCTTAGCCATTCATTGTAACCTGGACGACTATATAAAGGCCTTGTTGCCTCATTTGTAAGATATAGAATATAGAAATTAGATTGTAGGCAAGTAGGAGTAGAATAGGAGACTCTCGAAATTTTCTGAGAGGACTTGAAATTGTTGTAAATATTTCTCAAGATTAATGCAAAGACATTGGAACTACTTGTTTAGTGTTAAGTGTTGTCTTGTGGAGTAACATGATTTCTTGTATCTTAATGAAGTGGAGAGATGTTTCAAAGTAGATTAAAAGTAGATTAGAAGCTCTTTGATGTAATGCATGTATGTGTTGAATATTTGATCAACTCCTAGCTCATGCTTTTAACATTCATCGCTGGTGAAGTGTTGTGTAAAGCTAGTTTGAGCTTAATTTGCTTGAATTCGATTGTGGATTCTTGTTTGAACTACGCCATTTGATGGGTGCTCATATGAACCTTCATGATTTGAAAACCATTCGCAAACCTTAGGAGATTGCACCAACTTCATGTAGTTGTAGGCATCCTTGGCGAAGTGAAGTTAGGTTTACTTAGGAGTTTGTCTATTCATACAACATCATTGCTTCATTGACCTTAGATTAACTTTTTGAACCCTTAACCCTTTTGCATTTTATTCATCATTGAGACCCTGAATACATCATCCACACTAAAAGGAGGAATAAGCTAAACAAGTATGAAGAAGAGTCTGCGTAAGTCCCTTTGTGATTATCAGCAAGACAACATGTAATCACTGAGTTAACCCATCATGCATTAAAAAAGGAACCTTGGAGTTACTTCACTGGATCACATAGTTCAGCCTTTAAAGAGCTTTATTCAAGAGAGAGTGGGATACTCTAGTGTTTTACTCTATTGTTGACTTGTCTAAAAACAATCATCAACAGGTATGCTTCTCAGTATGTGGACTGAGCTAAGATGATAAGTGACTACATGCATAACCAATAGGTAAATTTCCAAAAGAATCAATTACATGTCTTCCTACCTTTTCTATGCTATTGCCAGTATGGGCGCGTGGCCAGGTTTGAAAACTGTGGGAACTTTTGACAATACTACACAAATATATGATTTTTAAGCACAACTACAAATGGATGTAGGGAATAAAGACTGCAGGAGAGTAAATGATGCTTTGTGCATGCTAAATGTGAGGATGCTAGAGGGGGATCTTGGATTGAGGATTTCTCTAGGAGCAGCTAAACTTATCACACAATATGGTAGTTATTTCATCCAATACAACAGGTTCACATACCTGAGAATAGGACGTTTTGAAGGTACTCCATACAAACTACCAAGGCATGTTAGTGACAAATCCTTGAAGTCTACAGACAGATGGGAGAGGTGAGTAAGAAATGTAATGAGAAGAAGAAGGCAAGGTACCCTTTCCCTATTCATTTGACTTACTACACCTGCAAATCCTCCTCAAAGGCCCAAAATGTAGATAGAAACTTGTCGAAGTTTAATTTCCACCCCTTTACAACAAGGTTATCATATGACAGCAAGAACTATGTCAAGAATAACCTATTTACTAGAACATCCTATGATCATGATTCTCATTTAGACGATTATTGGGAGGACTGTGCTAATGAGCATGAAGTAAGGAGAGATTAGATGAGATTAACTCTCAATCAGATGAAGGCATTCAAACTGGGGAGGAATGTTCCTGATATGGTGGATGATGGCACGGATTTAGTTGATGAAGCTTATCCTTCCATCCAATCACAACGGCTTCCTCAAATTCATTGGTTAGAACAGGAAGTCACTGACATAAGGGAAAGGTACTTATTTGTGTTATGGAAAATCCAAAAGTGGTTGAGTGCTAAAATTACAGAACATACTGCAACCAGGCCACCACAAAAGGAGCAGGTAACAAAGAGGCAAAAATCAACTACTACATCTACTTCACATCCAACTCCCATCATCACATATGCAACTAGGTCCAGATCCACTCCAAGGAGAGATGATGATGAGGAGGATCCAAATAAGGATGCCAAATTGAAAAGTCAATGTGAAATGGAAGATAAGGAGCCAAGAAAGAAACTTGAGGTAAGGAGAGCCCCTCCAACTCAAGGAGATAATGGAGGTAAACAAGAACCTACTGGGAACAGTAGCAAGATAATCCGATTCCATCTCCTTCTCCACCTTTACCCCCTCCACTCGTGCCAAACATCCCTTCTTCTCTTCTACCTTCACCACCTCAACAACAAGCAGTGGATAATCCTATTGTGGATTCTAGTCCTAAGGTCACTCTTCCTCCATTATCACCTAATGCTCAAATAAGTCTAGCACCTCCTCTATGGTTGAAGGAGGCAGTGGGAAGAAAGAAAATATACTCAATTGGTGGATCCTTGTTTTGATGTTGTAGCTAAACTGTTGCAAGCTACTCATCAACTAGAGAAGATCCAGAAGATGTCTAGAATAATGATGGATTCTTCCACAGGCCATCAGTGTATGGAGATTGATGATCCAATTGTAGATAAGAATGAGGGGGAGGCAACTGAGGCTGATTTCAATGTTAGCAGGGTAGATCTCAGCCCATCTACACACAAAGGGGAGATTCATAATGCAAAAATGTCAATGGATGCTCTAATCAAGGGACTGGAAGAAGAGAAAAAGGCCAAGGAGCAGCTGGAAGAGTAGGTAGAAGTTCTAACTACTTATATCAATCCATTATTGATACTACTACTCAACCTCTCGATACATCCATTGTAACTCCCACCAAAGTGCCTCCAAAAGGGAAAAATTCTGAAGTTATAAAAATTGGCAAATATCAGGCCTATGGCAAAGCAGTAGAGACCTAGGTGGAGAAAATAACTTTCAATGGATTGTTGTATATAGAGGAGGCAATGAAATTATATGAGAATGTCTTGGCAAAGAAAAAGGAGATTAATGTTGACATTCAACTCATCAAGAAAGAAGAATTTGTACTCATGGTAATTGTTAGAGATCTACAAGAAATGGTTAAAGTGGACATGAGCATTTTGGTTTCAGAAAAAGTTATCAATAAGCCGAAAGAAAATGAAACAGTCAAATGGCTGAAAGGGATTGAATGGAAAATCCTAGTAATCAAACAATCTTTGGCTAAGTACAAGAAATTGATCAAAACATGCGACTCAATTTTGATGCATGTCAAAGCAAATTGTTTTTCTATAGATACTAATGATTTGGATGAAAATGAAGTGAATTTAGTTGAGATTGATGCAATGAAGAAGAAATTCAAAGATTTAATCTCAAATGATTTATTTAAAAAGGATGTCATGGATGGCAATACAATTGAAAAATTATGCAATTTGTCTACTTGTCTAACTTCCTTCCGGAAAGAAATTACTGACTATTTTAAGATGGAAGAAGTTAGTGAAATAATGTCCACATGGAAGATTCGTCTCAGTACCATGACCATTTCGAATGGAAAAGCCATAGCATCAATAGTAACTAATTTCAGAAATTATAAAGCTAAAATGGCTCCTCCTCAAACGAAGTCTTCAACTAATGATACAACCAGTGAGCAAGATCAAGCAAAAGATAAAGATACAGATAAAGAAAAGGAAATTCAAGATTAACATGTTTCTTTTATCTTTATTTTTAAAAGTGACTTTTAAAGTCTTTTTGTAATTATAAAGTAAACTTTATTCTTATAATAAAAGAAAATCAAAAGAATAAAGTTTATTTTATTATTTTCCCTTTTCAAGAAACAATTACAAACCATAAAACTGTTTCATTTGTAGAGCTATATAAGGTAGATAGGAGAAGGGAAAAGGATCTTTTTGGTGAAAATTTCCTCCTACTAGTTTTTTGTTCTTCTATGAGGGTTATCCCTTGATATTTTTCTTTCGCTGTGAAATATTTACACAAGCATTTGTAAAGATTCGGAGAAGAGACTTTGGGCTCTGCAAATTTTGAATACCAGAAATCTCAATGAACTTTGGGTAATTGATTCTGCAGTTGTGAATTTTTCTTATGTTAAGTTTGCAACACATTTTGGGAATGTTGTGTGGAATATGAATGGTTTTCTATAAAACTTGGATTCATTTCTCATCTAGGTGATTCTTATTCTTATATCTAAGAAAATCTAGTGAATATCTATCAGATTTCTATCATATTACCCTCTCATGAATAACTGTATATGCTGTGAGACTTTGTGCCCACACCTTGTATTTTCCCATTCTTTTAGTTTAGTTGTACGCCTTTCCTGCTTTCCGGTTAAAAGCACACCCAGAAATTTTTTTAATTTCATCATACAAGGGAGCTACCCCTTTAAACACAAAGGAAGGTTGTGTGTCTGATTACAATCTATCCAACTATTGAAGCAATAGTCACTGATTTTTGGGCGAGTCATATAATTATCACACAGTGACAAATCTGTTAACCAACATACTGGAATGAATTCATGAGACTTCCTGGATGCAAAGTCCTCCTCAAACTTTACATCCCTACTAACTACAACCTTCCTCTACTCTGGAATATAAACCTTGTAGACCTTAGAAGTCTCACTGTAACCTACAAACAAACCCTTCGTGCTGGAAGGTTCCAACTTGGTCCTCTTCTCAACAAGTATATGAAAATAAACTGGATAACCAAAGATGCGGAAGTGACTCACCTCTAGCTTCACACCAATGAATACTTCATCCAGTGTCTTGTCCTCCAAAATCCTGTGAGGACATCTCTTACGGATGTAGACTGTTGTGTTATATGCTTCTACCCAAAGTACCATTAATGGTTCCAAGTCATGAATCACGGCCTTAGCAACCCCTATGATAGACCAATTTTTCCGTTCTACAACACCATTTTGTTGTTCGTTGTATGGAACATTTAGCTCCCTCTTGATTCCTGCCTCCTTGTAAAAATCCATGAACTCCTTTGAGGTATACTCACCCCCATTGTCCAATCTCAAGACCTTGATCTTCTTCCCTGTCTGATTTTCAATTGGAGTTTTGAACTCCTAAAGCCTGCAAAAGACCTCATCCTTGGTCTTTAAGAAATAGATCCTAGTCTTGCAAGAGGAATCATCAATAAAGGAAACATAATACATGCTTCCTAAAATTGATGCTACTGACATCAATCCACAAACATCCAAATGCATTAAGTTTAGAATTTCCTTAGATCTATGCTCACTACCTAGGAAAGTAGCCTTGGCATACTTGCCAAGTGTGCATCCTCTACATACTCCCTACTATTCAATTCTAAACTCTGGAAGACCTATGACTATTTCCCTCAGAATTGGCAATGCTTTGTGATACAGGTGTCCCATCCTCATGTCACTATTATGAACTAGAGCTAGAACTGGTTCACCCTATAAACTGTAAAGATTGTCTTCTCTAACCCCTATTATTTGTGCAATATCTAGGCTAGATTCTTTCGGCCTAATAAGAACTTGCTGATTTTTGAATTCTACTACATAGCTGTAATGTCCCCTTCTAGCAAGCCAAAATTGTCACAACCTTGCACACAATTTCAACTTGTAAAAGAGAACATTAGTATTCAATCCTCATTATATAAATCACAATTATATAAAATCAAACCTCATAATCATAACTTATATGCAATATGCCTTTCTCTATTTCACTTAACAATATCATCATTCCCTCCGGAAGAGTCTATTATTTGGGGCAATCATGTTAATCCAATCATTCACCCAACAAGAGAGGGTTCCTTGGGTACAATCTTGCCATAGGTCCATTGTCCTTTCCTTTGATCTAGAATGGCAATCTTCACCAACTAGAGTCAAAGGCCTATCCACTTGTCCCATCTTGGCAATCTTCACCAATTGGAAACAAGGGCCATTTCCACTTGTCCATATTAGCAATCTTCACTAATTGGAACAAGGGCCTTTCTCCACTTCTTCAAGTTAGCAATCTTCACTAATTGAAACAAGGGCCAAACTCCACTTCCCCCGGATTAACAATCTACACTAATCGAGATAAGGGCCTTTTTCCACTTACCTCACATTGGCAATCTTCACCAAGTGAGATAAGGGCCTTTTCTCGGTTGAGTACTCTTTACCCGTTAAGGACAAGCAATCTTCACTTGCTTTGAAGGTTAGAGCCTTATCAACTCGAGCCTTAAATACCTTGGTCAATTGTCAAACCCTTGGTCTCACTTACTTGGTGTGATGGATTAACAATGATGTCCATTTCTCATTCCGGCCTTTCATAGTTATAAATGATAGTTCCAATCACATGTTAGCCTTTCACCTTTCTTCAAGATGCTCTTTATAATAATCATACATCAAATACACATTCTTTCTAATGCTCATGCATCATATAATAATTCATAATACTATACATATTCTCATTCTATGATATAATCAATTCTTATCTTTTAATGATATTCTTTCTAAAGTGTTCTAGCCATAATGAGATATAATTTCTGCTTAACATTTATCACTTTTACTAAGTCAATCCAAGATAAGAATCTGATTAGAAATAAGAACATGATCTTCATTATCATAATAAATTATTCCATCATTCATATTTAAGTCGATTTATGATGTGGATATAAAATCATACCTTTTTTAGCACTTCGTTGTTTCTTGCTATTTGCAGTTTGTTATTAGCATTTGCTAATATTTGAATGATTTGATTTCAACTATATGTTGTATGCTTTCAATTCGATCTGCTATGTATCGCTTCAGATATATCTCCGTGTCCTTGGTTCGATCAGATGTTATTTATTTATTTGCTAATGCTTGATATGAATGATGTGTTGTGTAGTGCCCCTCTAGTTTCACCTTGGATGTACAAGTGGTCGGACTAAGGAGCGTGAAGATGAATGTAAATAATTGGAATACTTAGGTTAGTATATTTTATCAATGAACCTTGTTGCAATACTGATAATTCACATGCTCTGACATTGCCTTGCATTCAGGTGATTATGATGTTGATTTTACTATGATTGTCACATGTTAGAATTGAGTTTTATGCGATTGATTCTGTATCATAGGAGGTTATGATGTTTTGTGTGGATCAATCGTATTATGAGTATCATGCGACTATTTGATGATGGTTCTTACTTAGTCGTTCAGTAACTGATTGCTATGTGTGTTGTGATTACATGTTTAATGTGTGGGTGAAAGGAACAGTGTCGCATTACTCATGCATGAGTATCCTACTACACTGCGACTTCCTTTCACTGTGTATGACTACATGATTGCATATATATACATGTTCGACCGTGTTGTTTGTTGTAGGCTACAAGTACCAGGGATCGACTCAACCTGAATTAACAGGTCTAAGTGTGCCTTACCCAATGGAAACTGTTGAACGGAGATAACATATGGTCCCCTAACTTAGCCACCATCCTTGAAGAGGATGAGTATCCAGTTGTGCACCCTGTCAGTGTTGTCGATTTGGTCATGATAGTCAGTCATTGTTGGGGTGGTCTTGTTTTCCGATCTTGCATAGTAGTCAGGTATGGTTTGGCAGTTGGGTTATTTTGTTGGTATTGTTTTGGATATTGTTGCCTTAAAATAAAATAATTAGTTATGAAGCATTTTTGTTAAATAAATATATAAATGTACTTATGTAAATTTAGTTTATGAAAAATATATTATTCTAGAAGTTAATAAATAATAATAATAATAGTAATAAATGTAATTGCAACTAGAGATAAATAAATAAATTAATATAATTTAATGTTGCGTTAATGGCAATAAAATAGATAATATTTGCAAGTTGTCATATATATATATATATATAGAAAATACTAAAGTAGATAAAATCATAAAGGAATCTTGTCTAGTTGTAAATGAAATAAATAGCAAATTCTAAAATAAATAAAATCAGAGAAAAATTATTGTTTGGTTAAAAATAGCAAATTGTAAGAAAGTAATAAAGGAGAATCTTCTGGAAGAAATTACGGGGGTGGTTATGCATACTCAACTTTATTTTGAAATCTCAAGACATAATTTGGGGAAGAGCGTGCATTTTCAAATGGAGAATATGTTTTATGTTTTTGGGGATCTCTCTCTCAGGAAGTTTCCATTTTTCTTTTGCCACCATAAACCATAGTTTCCAGAAGAAAAGACTTGGGCGAAAATGGATGCGAGCAAGATGTGATAGAAGTAATATTCCAGGTATGGACTGAGATATGAATCTGATTTATTGTTGCATTAGATTTAGTAAAATATTCTGTGAATTCTCTTCTACATTGTCTGAACCCAGACTGTTGCGTTAGCCATAACTTTATTTTTACGAACTGGGTTTCTCTAATTTTTTATATATGGTGCATGGCTTGGATATCTAAATCATATCCGAAAATCAGCCATACCCAGTTTGTCATTTTTGAGATATGAATATTTTGTGACTGTCTACCTCTCACCCATTTCGTCTTTGTTTTAGCAGTCTGTTGCGTTAGCCATAACTTTAATTTTCCAAACTGGGTTTCTCTAATTTTTTTATATATGGTGCACGTCCTAGATATCTAAATCATATCCGAAAATCAGCCATACCCAGTTTGTCATTTTTGAGATATGAATATTTTGTGACTGTCTACCTCTCACTGTTTCATCTCTATTAAAATAGTTAGTTGCGTCACCAATAACTCTATATTTTTGAACTGGGTTTCTCTGAGTTTTTTCAACAAATTCATTTTGTGCATATCCTATGATCATTGATTTCCATCATATGACTCTCTTTGAGGCATTTTACCAATCAGTCTACGTGCCATGTCTATGCTTTCACAATTTGCATTGTTGGTAGCTTCTAAAGCCTTCTCAACAAATTCATTTTGTGTTGATCCTACCATATGCATGTGGTTAAAAGTGTGGTAGATTTGATGAAGATATTAGATCTATAGGAATGTTTTGTTGTTCTGTATTCCTTTCCTCTCAAACTAACCTTAGAACAAGGTTCTTTCATTATAGCTTAGGGTTTTGTATCTTGTGATTCTAACTAGTATAAGATATTTATAGCATTCTAATATTATAGGCTTTTAGCCTTGCTTATACAGTTATATTTAATAGTATTTACAATTGTCTAAATTATTAATGAAATCTACATCAGTGTAAATAGTGTAAATAATTGTTGTGTTTAATTTGTATGCCTTAGAGTTATTTGTAGTTTATTCGAACATTTTAATTAAATGAAATTAACATAAGTCTTGAAAATTATTAGTTAAAATATTGTTACTCGTGGACACTTATATCTTATGATCATATTGTACCTGCTACTGGTGATTAGAAAGTTATAGTTCTGTATTATTGAGATAGATTCACTTTATAATTGTTAGATGATTGATCATGCTTGGATTAATGTAACATTTCTTAAAAATATTGTTGAAGGGTATTAGTTTATGATGTGCTTTGAGAGTGAATGTGATGTGAAACTATTGTGTTTTTAATGGTGTCAAGTGTTGTGTCATTTAGGGAAGTTGTTTCCAGAGGCCCAGGAGGGTATGATTGTGTGGGGGTTGGCTATGTGTGCATTATGTGAGTTGAATGAAATGCATTCTTGAAATATTGTCTCCTATTCATATTAGTATGATACATGTGCAAGATGGATAAAGCCTTGCTCAGTGTACCTATTCAAGTGGTTATGATGACTATGCAAGATGGATAATGCCTTGTTCAGTGTACTTATTCATGTGGTTATGATGACTATGCAAGATGGATAATTCCTTGCTCAGTGTACCTATTCATGTGGTTATGATGACTATACAAGATGGATAATGCCTTGCTCTATGTGATGTGAAATGATGTGTATTCTGTGTTGTAAATGCATCATGATGAGAATGTGGTAGTTCATGCTTGGTTTATGTTTTGGGACAAGAATTGGTCCCTATGATTATGATTGTATGCAAGAAGGTAAATGCCTTGCATTGTATATGTTACTTGTCATTGTGATAGTAATTGTCTTGCTTGATGGATACGGTCTTCTAGATGCAGGTAGGGGAGTGGCTTTCAATGTGGAGTCGGTGCCCAAAGTGGCTGCCAAGATAACCCATTGGAAGTTTTTAATCCAGTGATAACTTAATAATAAATTTAGAGGGTTGGGTAGTTTCCACACTAAATAAAATAATTGGATGCCTCACCCATGCCTGTAGTGCTCGTTCAGGCTAAGGATGGGATGAGAAGGTCGCGGTTGACAAGATCAACTTCCTTGTCCTCACGAAAGGAATGTTGGTTCCGCATGTGTCACCCTATGGGGCCGGCGTCTAGTGAGAGACTACCAAGATAACCATAGATGGGGGCCGGCGTCTGGACTACCAAGATAACCCATGGATGGGGGTCGGCGTTCGGTGAAAGACTGCCAGGATAACCCATGCTAGGACAATGAGATGACACTCTTCCCTACTGCAGCCTAGCACTCCTTAATGTGTGTGTTTTTCCATTTCATTGTGTGATTGCCTCTGGAAGTGTTGTTTGATTTACTTGTGATGTTCTTTTTGACCCGCGTTGTATTGAAGTCTTGTGTAGTCCTTGAACCTGTTAGTCTACTGTCTTTCTTGATTATTTTCTTAGTGGGACCTTATTGTTATCTCCTAACACGAGGGGTGGACCTTAGGGTTCCACATGGTCGGGTGGTTGTGCTTTTATCTCCATTGGTTTCCCTTGATGTTGTTCGTGCACAAGAACGATGTACCTTGTATGGCAAATTTCAGATCTTGCTCTATCTTGAGGAGACAGATACTTATGATCATGTTTCAGTCTAGTATATCAGTTTCAGATTTCTATTGCTCTCCTCTCTTGCTTTCTCATGATGATGGATCATGGAGTGTGATCCGAAACGTTGAGATAAAAACTTGCACACAGTTTATTCCTGAAGCATCTACTTAACATTATGGACTATGGAAATTTGATGTCTCTGAATCATGTACTGTTATCTTGATGTATGTACTCCAATGTAATCTGGATAGCAATATTGTAAACAATGTAATATTGTAAACAATGTAATATTGTACTCTCTTGTAAAGGAACTTGTTTATGTACTTGTGATCTTAGCAGGATCTTGATGCTTATTTATCTAATGATATAATATGGAATTGTATGTGTTTATTTATCTGATGCAATTAGACTTAGAATGAACTGTGTTTGTTAGTTAATTCATAATGATGGTTAGATCTTGTTTTAGTTCGTTAGTAATGCAATTGTGGAACCCTAGAGGATAAAGCTTAATTTAAATATGAATAAATATATGATTGTTGTTATTTCTTTCATTTTTTTAAAAAAATTATTTGACCTTTTTGCAAGCTTAGTTGTGTTATCCTCTAGGTTCCTTGGCGGGGCGTTACATGTTGTTTGATGTAAAGATCCTGTTCGATCTGAATGCACATATAAGTATGATGAAGGATTCGTTGTCCCTTTGTGCTTTTGCTGCTATACTATTCTCTACAGTTATGTATGTTAAATCAGATTGTATCGTTATATGATTCTGGTCGATGAGATGGTGATGAATGGATCGATCTTTATGCAATTATATGTATTGAATATCCTGAATGGTTCAATGTCTGAATGAGATCCCCGATCCCTCTTTTATACCTTCGCACTTTTGTGTGGTCATGTTCCTTCACCTGAGACACCATCCTTACTACACATGTTCGATGCTATCTTGCATTTTGGATTGATAGTTGATTAATCATTGATTAAATTGCTTTTGTTCGAGCCTTAACTAATTTGTCTTATTTTGTATTTGTCTTATACTTATCACTTATTTGATCCTCAATTAGTGATATCGGCTAAGTGTCTTATTGTTTTCTCTTAGTCGACGGTTGACATAGGAGATCGCTCGTCTTTATTACACTGCCGATCCATATATGAGATTGTGATTGCCCAGACTATGACCGCTGCTATGCATTGAGGCTTATCTTTATGATCCCATATTAGTTAGAGTGTAACGTCCTTTGTAATCTTGGCTCCATCCTCATAATGGCATCGACGAATGTATGCAAAAAGAAGGTTGTCCATATTTTGAATGCTCTGTATATGTGATTGATAGTCTTTCCAATCTTTAATTGGAAAAATATCGAGTCATGACAATAGCCCTTACCTTCCATAACTGAAACTGAAAGCAAATTCTTCCTAGGACTAGGAACAAACAAAACATCATCATAATCTAAAGAGTTTCCTAGTTGTAGTTGAAAAGGAATTGTACCAACTCCTACTACTAGATACTTGGCATCATCACCAAGCTCAACCTGAACTCCAAAGTTGTTTTCTTCTATTTTGGTAAAATGTTGTCAGGCTGATATCATATGTTTAAATGCCCCACTGTCCACATACCAAGTATCCCTTGAAATCATGCTGGTAGAAAGACAAGATTCCATTGAGAAATCTTTCTCAAACTGGGCAGCAAACTCGTCCATCTGAGTTTCTATAGAGGCTGCCACTTGCTTCTGCTTCTATTTCCCTTTGCCCTTCTTCTTGTCTGAACATTGTGATGCATAATGACTAAACTTATGACAAATGAAGCACTTGATTTTACTCAAGTCCTTCTTCCCTTGCTGTGAGGATGAATCCCCATCCTTTCCCTTACCCTTGGGCTCTTTTTTTTTAATTTTCTTGGTCTATCCAAAGAGGGATAAATTATCATCACCACCCTTCTTGTTCTCTTTTGACTCCATTTGAGTTTCCTCCTGGATAGAGTCATCCCATTGTCTTTCAAAAGAAGGAAGATTCTCATTGGCACAAATACCCTAAACAAATGGTTGCCATGAAGATGTCAAACCATTCAATGCCAAGTTCACTAGCTCTGAATCTTCAACCTTCTCCCCAACTCTTACAAGTTGGTCACAAAGCTATGTAACCATCAAGTAACTGGTAACTATATCCGATTTAGTCATCTCTATGGATCTGAGTTTGTTCCGCAAAATAATTTTCCTATTTATGTTTTCACTATGGTAAAGACTAACCAAAGCATCAAACATCTCCTTGGCTATTTTCTTTTCAGATAAATGTAGAATTAAATGATCCTTTACCGCATCCATGATCATCTGCTTGGCCTTTACCTCTTTCTTATTATGAGTTGCCAACTACTGCAAATATGTATAGGTGGAGACACCTGATCCTTGACGATATCCTAGAGATCATTTTCTTCCAACAACAAAGTCACTCTGACTTTCCAAAGCAAAAAATTTAAAGCACCTTCCAATCTGTCCTCAAACCTAAGGCTAGTTGATGCCATTATTTTAAAATAAAATATTTGCACAAAACTCCTAGATCTAAAAGTAGTAAATAGCTCAAAAGATCTATTTTTTCAAATACTTACAAAAGATGCCCTAGCCATAAGCTACAAAACCCTAGTCGTGGATTTCAAAGACACAGAAAACCCTAGTCACAGATTTCAAAAACTGAAAACCCTAGTTGTGAATTTCAGGCCCTATGATTTTTCTTTCAAGAAATCCCAAAATTTTTTTCTTTTCTTGGCGTGATTTTAAGAAAAAAAATAACACCACGATTTTCCTTCAAATCCGTCACGATTTTATGCAAAAAAGATAGGCGCAAGGGGGCAGAAATTCTACGCAATTTATAGACAAAAAATGATGGCACGATTTAATGAAAAAACCAATCGTGATTTACACCTATAAATAACCTACAATTTTTCCTTCAAAACCCTGCAACGATTTTCACATGAAAATGTCACAATTTCACTTCAAAACCAGTCATGATTTTCCCTTGAAAATAACCAGCAATTACTAGTTCAAACTTGGTCGCAAAATCTTCCTGCTTCCTACTCTGACACCATGAAGAATTTCAACAAAGGCAAATGTTGTCCTAATGTCTTTGAACAAGAATTAATTCTTTAACATTGCATCAATCGCACATCAGTTAAAATCTCAAACAGCAAAGTAGAAAACAAATACACAAATAATTACACTCTCAAATCAGCTTTTCATTCCTTCGAAAAACTTACAAGGAAACATCTACAAACTGTTCCAAAAAACAGCTACATGATATTTTATCACTGTATTATATTTCTTCTATCTTGTGCCTATCTTTATACTACTTAGCTAAAAATATAATCTTCAAATAGCTTCTTATCTCTTCCAGGAGATGAGTTGGAAGATAAGTCTAAATCACTAATGTATATCTACAATTTATTAGACTTAATTAGCTAAATAAAAGACTTTCACTTTTTCACTTAAGTGAAATGCAAAATAGAATAACTCGAACCACTTCTAGCGCATTCACATTGAACCTGTGCGAAAGTTCCTATCCAAGCCAAAAACTCAACATAACTTGGATGACATTAATCCATATAGTGACTAGACTGTCCAGGATAAGCAATCCATGTTTGCAAAAGACAAGATTGTGGATTTTGAGAAGCAAGCAGAGGAGGATGCAATAGAAGCAAAAGCAAGAGACGTGAGATTGGATGATGATGGCAATCCTGAGGAGTCATTACCATCAAGTTTGAGAGTGGAACTACAACTAACTACTAGGAGTAGGACCCCAACCATCACTAGGATGTATAGGGGGGAGAGAAAACTATAAATTGTTGTAACTCTCTTAGAATTGTAATTTTTTATGACGATTTTTAAATTTTCAATTATCATGAGATTCATATCATGTTATCGGCTTTGCATGTTGATGCAAAATGTTAGGGTTAGCCGGCAGAAGATATCAATTAAATGCAAATAAAGAGTAAACAGAGAAATGGAAATACACAGAAATAATAATAGCGAGAGACAATTTTTAACGTGGTTCACCAAAACTCGGGCTACATCCACCAAACAGAGAGTCCAATATTATTATCCAGTAAATCAAACCAATTACAATCAGCAATCCCTGCAACTCAATACCGCTACAAAATGCTACAATACAATATCAAAACCCTAACCCTTAGCCGCTTTTTATCAAGCTTTTTGTCGGTTACAAAATAGGGTTTTCTTATGTCGGTCCATGAAAAAATTAACTCCCGGTGCATTATAAAATAATAAAAAACCGTGTGAGGTTTCGGGGGCGTTGCCCCCGAGCC
Source organism: Cunninghamia lanceolata (assembly GCA_027924645.1). Taxonomy (NCBI): domain Eukaryota; kingdom Viridiplantae; phylum Streptophyta; class Pinopsida; order Cupressales; family Cupressaceae; genus Cunninghamia; species Cunninghamia lanceolata. The sequence goes on from BSBN01000516.1 coordinate 4,169,851, forward strand.
CCCACGGGGGCGCTGCCCCTCGACCCTGCCCTGTATCGCGACAGGGAACGCGCCAGGGGCACTGCCCCTTGACCCCGTCTTGGGGGCGCTGCCCCCAAACCCCCGCAAGGGGCGCTGCCCCTTGACCCCATAGGAATTTGGGGGGAAACCGCGCCGATAAAAGTGGGGTAAATATAACCTCCGAGTCTGATTAGGCTCCATATAACAACAATCTCCCACTTGGAGACTGATCAAACTCCACCATATCATCTCCCACTTGGAGACTGATCATAACACCACTGACCCTGTAGCTCCCACTGGAAATAAGCACCCTAGACTCTGCTGTTCTATTTTTGTTGTGTTCAGTCTAGAAGACCAACCGAAGCTGAAGAGGAGCTCAGCTTCTCCCTTGTCACTGCCTTTGTAAACATATCTGCTGGATTGTCATCTGTATGTATCTTTGCCAGCTGTAACTGTCCATCATCCAACACCGACCGAATGAAGTGATACCTCAACTGTATATGTTTGGTTTTTGAATGCAAGGCAGAATTCTTTGCAAGATGTATGGCACTCTGGCTATCCGTAAAAAAAAACTGTGAACCTGTTGTGTGCCCAATTCATTCATGAAAGAGTGCAGCCATATCATCTCCTTGCTTGCCTCTGTTGCAACTACATATTCTGCCTCTGTGGTGGATAAAGCAACCACCTTTTGCAACCTGGAAATCCAACTCACCGCTGTTCCACCTACAGTAAAGACATAACCTGTAGTACTCCGCCTGGTATCAATATCTCCTGCCAAATCTGAGTCTACATAACCTGCTAAATCAGTATTAGAGCCCCCAAAACATAAGTGTTTATTGGATGTACCTCGCAAATACCTGAGAATCCATTTTACCGCATTCCAATGCTCTAATCCGGGATGACTCATATACCTGCTAATGACTCCTACAGCATGTGCAATATCCGGTCTCGTGCATACCATGGCATACATTAAACTGCCTACAGCTGAAGCATATGGTACCTTGGACATTTTCTCTTCCTCCTCTTGTGTCTTAGGACACATGTCCTTAGTCAATTTCAAATGACTAGGCAAAGGTGTGCTGACAGCTTTTGCATTCTCCATGTGGAATCTCTGCAACACCTTTTCAACATAAGCAGCCTGAGATAGAGTCAATTTTCTGTGCAGCCTATCTCTGCAAATTTTCATACCAAGGATTTGTTTTGCTGCCCCCAAATCCTTCATATCAAATGATTGTGCCAACTGCTGTTTTAACTCTCTTATGTGATCCATGTTAGACCCAGCTACAAGCATGTCATCAACATATAAACATAAAATAATGTAGCTGTCATTATCTAACCTCTTAAAATAAACACAATGGTCAGAATTACACCTACTATAGCCTTGCTCAGCCATAAAACTGTCAAATTTCAAATACCATTGCCGAGGTGCTTGTTTCAGGCCATACAAACTCTTCTTGAATCTGCACACTAGTTTCTCCTTACCTTTGACCTCAAATCCTTGGGGCTGTTCCATATAGATCTCCTCCTCCAAATCACCATGGAGAAAGGCAGTTTTAACATCTAGCTGTTCCAAATGTAAATCTTCAGCAGCCACAATACTTAAAACAGTACGAATAGAAGTCATCTTGACAACCGGAGAAAATATCTCATCAAAATCAATGCCCTTTTTCTGTGCAAATCCTTTTACAACTAACCTGGCCTTAAATCTTTTCTTACCTCCATCTTCGTCTTTCAGCCTGTAAACCCATTTATTTGGTAAAGCCTTTTTACCTGCAGGTAACTTACATAATTCCCAAGTCTGATTTTTCAGCAAGGAGTCTATTTCTTCTTTCATTGCAAGCTCCCACTGAACCTGTGTATCCACCTGCATAGCTTCATCATACCCTTCTGGTTCACCAGCATCTGTTAACAAAATAGAATACAAAGAGGGAGAAAACCTTTCAGGAGGTCTACTTATCCTTGTGGACCGTCTAACATTCACTGGAGTTTGTGGTATTTCTGGTTGCTGTTGCGGAGCATGAGGAACCACTGGAACATCACTATTTGGAGTATCATCCAGCACCACATAATCCTTTTCTTTCTTCTCATGCTGCTGCAACTGATCTTTGTACAACACCTTCTCATTGAATATAACATCCCTGCTTCTCACAATTTTCTGATTTTCAAAATCCCAAAGCCTATAACCAAATTCATCAATGCCATATCCAACAAAGGTACACCTTTTTGATTTTGCATCCAGCTTGGTTCTATATTCAGAATCTACATGTGCAAATGTTTCACAGCCGAAGGTTTTCAGAAAAGAATAACTCACCTTCTTGCATGTCCATGCTTCCTCTGGAATACCACAGCCTAAAGGAACTGAAGGACCTCTGTTAATTAAATATACAGCAGTGTTGACAGCCTCTGCCCACATGTTTAAAGGCAGCCCAGCATGCAATCTCATGGTCCTTGCACACTCCATTATTGTCCTATTCATGCGTTCAGCCACTCCATTTTCCTGTGGAGTCCCTGGAACTGTTTTCTGCCTGCGAATTCCATTAAGGGAACAATAATCTTCAAATTCTTTGCTGCAATACTCACCGCCATTATCAGATCTGAGACATTTTAATCTTTTACCCGTCTCATTCTCAACCAAGCTTCTCCATTTCTTAAATGTTTCAAATACATCAGATTTCTGTCTAAGGAAATAAATCCAGACCTTCCTAGTTGCATCATCTATGAATGTAACATAATACCGAGAGCCACCGAGAGAAGATACCTGAGCTGGTCCCCATACATCTGTATGCACAAGCTCCAACTTTTCATTTTTCTTTTGCTTCCCATCCTTGAGAAAACTGACTCTCTTTTGTTTTCCATACACACAACTTTCACAGAAATCCATATTAATACATTTCAGACCTAGTAAAACTTTCTTAGAATGAAGTACCTTCATACCTTTTTCACTCATATGCCCAAGTCTGTTATGCCATAGTGTTGTCTCAGAACCTGCAGCAACTTTTCCAGTCTCTTCCTGCAAACCTGCAGCAACTGTTCCTGAACCTGTTTGTTTTTTCTCTGTAACAGCTAAAGTAGAAGGAACAGTATAACCTGTACAAAGATATAAGGTGCCTACTTTCACACCTTTTGCTACTACTAAGGCACCTTTTGAAACCTTCCAATTTTTATCAGTAAATGTAACAGTGCAACCTTGTTCAGTTAGTTGCCCCGCTGAAATTAAATTCCTACTGAGCCTTGGAACATGCCTTACCTCTTGTAGTAGCCAATGATTCCCATTCTGCAACTTAATCTTGATTCTTCCCTTTCCAACAATCTGACAGGGTTCGTTATCTCCCATATAAACTAGCCCAAAATCCCCTTGGACATAATCAAGGAAATAACTTCTATGGGGCGTAGCATGAAATGAGGCCCCTGAATCTAAAACCCATGAATCATCAGCATTATCTAGGGAAAGAATCAAAGCGTCATCTTCAGATTTATTACTTACCACATTTGCTTCCTTATTGCCTTCTTGTTTGTCTCCTTTATTCTTCCGAGACCAGCAATCTTTCTTCAGATGACCTGGTTTTCCACAGTACCAGCAATCCTTCTGTCCTCTGGTTTGGGATCTTTTGTCCTTTGATTTTCCTCGTGACTTCCCATGACCTCCAGAACCTTTTCCTCTCTCCTTTGATCTGCCCCTGCTTTCTGCATTCAAAACACTGCCTGATTTGGATCCACCTGAGCTTTTCTTACGAATTTCCTCACTCAGAATAACACCAACAACATCATCAAATTTTAGGGTATTTGAACCAGAAACAGAGTTACTAACCGCCATTACCAAACTATCCCAGCTTTCAGGCAATGAACATAATATCAAGAGAGCTCTAACTTCTTCATCAAATTTTACATTTACAGAAGTCAATTGACTGACAATCGTATTAAATTCATTTAAATGACCTGTCACAGATCCACCTTCAACCATTTTCAAATTAAACAACTGCTTCATAAGAAATACCTTATTTGAGGCTGAGGGTTTTTCATACAATTTTGCCAAAGCTTTCATCAGACCATCTGTTGTCTTCGCTTCTGTTATATTGAATGCCACCGACGGTGCCAGGCACAACCGAATGGTTCCTAGTGCCTTTCTGTCAAGAAGATTCCAATCCTCATCAGACATTGTTGCCGGTTTCTTGGCTACTCCTTCCAACGGCCTCCATAAATCCTTTTGATAGAGGTAATCCTCCATCTGCATCTTCCATAACTGATAGTTCTGCCCATTGAATTTATCAACCTTCGTTTTACCCTCGTCCGCCATTGCTCCCACTCAACCTGAGACTTTCCTGCAGACGATAATCGAACACAACCCGCTCTGATACCACTTGTTAGGGTTAGCCGGCAGAAGATATCAATTAAATGCAAATAAAGAGTAAACAGAGAAATGGAGATACACAGAAATAATAATAGCGAGAGACAATTTTTAACGTGGTTCACCCAAACTCGGGCTACATCCACCAAACAGAGAGTCCAATATTATTATCCAGTAAATCAAACCGATTACAATCAGCAATCCCTGCAACTCAATACCGCTGCAAAATGCTACAATACAATATCAAAACCCTAACCCTTAGCTGCTTTTTATCAAGCTTTTTGTCGGTTACAAAATAGGGTTTTCTTATGTCGGTCCATGAAAAAATTAACTCCCGGTGCATTATAAAATAATAAAAAACCGTGTGAGGTTTCGGGGGCGTTGCCCCCGAGCCCCCACGGGGGCGCTGCCCCTCGACCCCGCAAGGGGCGCTGCCCCTTGACCCCATCTTGGGGGCGCTACCCCTTGACCCCGTAGGAATTTGGGGGGAAACCGCGCCGATAAAAGTGGGGTAAATATAACCTCCGAGTCTGATTAGGCTCCATATAACAACACAAAATTGTACTCCTTTTTATTCAAATCCAATCGAAAACACTTCCCCAATGTTCTATAGTCTTGTTTCATATGTTTTGTAACTGTATTTTGCATGAAATTTTTGTTTTTTAATAAATTTAGTATTTCCTTTAATTTGCCAGGTTTTTGCCTAGTTGCCAAGTCCAAGTCAAGATTGGGTCCGCTGAGTTTTGCTGGATCACAAGTTCTAAAACTATGGATAGATGTATTCATATAAGTTAAGTGTGCATTACATGCACATACACATATTTAAGTAAAAGATATTAAAACTTGAACCTTACCCGTCCTCTAAATTTTCGATCGTAGTTTTCTGGCGTAAAACCACCAAATGTGTATGGCTCATCTATAAGAGTATAACCCCGGGTCCTGTTTCAATAAAAAAAGGCATACAGACAAAAAGGATAATTAATTTAAGAAGAAAGAAAGCAAGAAATAATAATGTCCATAAATCACCAATGTTGGTAAATGAAGCATGAAAATACTTTCAGTTACATTAGAAAAGTACTACAGTAGACTCTCGATGACTGAAAATTATGAATAAGATAGAACACATCATTGATACATACATGCCTTCAGCTAAAGCTGCCAAAAAAACAACAGGCTTGAAAGTTGATCCTGGTGACCTGAAAGCCTGCAGTATAGGATGATGTTCTGAATTGTGATCAAAAACAGCACACAGGAAAACAAAGAAACAAAGCATCAAAAATCATCACCAATGTCGCACGGTTGAAACTGCTCTCAAGAAAGTCCCTCCCTCCAACAAGTATTTGAACACCTCCACTTAAAGGCTCAATGGCAACTACAGCACCTTCCAGCCTGAATTGATTTTGTTCAAAATGAAATTTCCAATTGCATAACAGGTCACATAAACTAAAGAAAACCAAATTTCCAGCTTTAGAAAAGTTCACTAAAGCTTCAATCTACACTCAGTTCTCAGTTTATGATCTTTGCACAATCCAACATAATAGTCACTTTGATTTAACCACCCACTTACATACTCATTACCTAGATTTAGCTGCTTCCTTCAACTCTGCTTCAAATCTGGAAACAATTCCTTGTAAATATCTCTCCCTGGGAACAAAAATAAAATCCACATAAGAACAATTTTAGTATAATTAACTTAATGAAAACAAAACAAAAGGATCTTACATGCATCTCAAACAAAGTAATGTAACCTCCATGACATATGCAGATACTCCATTCTTATTACTTATTAGTATTCAACAGAAATAACCAAAAGAATATCAATGATTTCCAACTTAGCTTTGATGTATCTTAGGCTATATGCTTTTTCCCCTAAAGAAATGTCTACAGAAAACAAAGATGTTTCCATGGCTCCCTTAACAAGTGTGTCAACTGTCTTAAAGGTTACTTTCTTTGAAAGAACATAAATCATTAAAATAATTCTACCCTAAACAGTCAAAGCAAGAACAAACCTTGAAACTTCATCGCTGTAGATATTGCACGCAGTTATTACTATATATACTTATTTCAGACAACGAAAACTGTTGTACCCTTATGAAAATATTTCTTTAGTTTTGATTTTTGAGTCAAAAGATCGCTTTGTAGAGATCATTGCAGGTGTAACAGCAGGGTTTCAAGCTTCTTTGCTAATGTTCAAATCTTCATTTGAGGTCCATCTGCAGCAGCAACAGTGATTCATTCAAGCATGCCTATAGCAGGTTCTGAACAAGGATTTTGAAGATTGCTTCTTCAATTGACATTCATTTACAGTAGATTTTTCAAGTGAAACAGTAATATTCAGATGCATAGGATTGAAAAAGAGGGTTTCAGCAGTCTCCTAAGGTTTTGAAGGACTGATTTCCATCAAAAGAGGACTGTATTTAGTTGTGTGAGCGCTTTGGCGTCTTACAGTTTCAAAATCTTGATTTTGCCACTTGTTAAAATAGCTAGGGTTTGATGAATTTTCAGCAAAGAGGAGGAAAAGACACTTAATCCCTGAAAGTGTGCCAGAATAAGGCAGGACCAGAAACGTGTTTGAACTACAAAAAGGGACAATTCATGGCTGAGTGCATGCCATAAACCTAGACGGATAGAAAATTGCATAATCCAAAAAAGTGAATACAAATCCTAAAACACACGCCATCATGCCATTAGGGCAGAAGTTTGAAATTTCACAAAACGGGACACCAGGCCTCAAGCGCGCATCAGACCATACCCTTATCAAAAACTGTCAAATCAGTCGAAATGGACAAGATACTACTGAGCACACACCATGATCAGGGATGCCCTAAAATCTGAAACACACGGAAAAAGGTCAAAATGACTAGGGTGTAATAAACCTTTCTAGAATGACTGAAATTTTTTGCCAACTTTTAGATAAGATTTCTTGCACAAATCAACAAATAATCATCACCAATGAACAATACAACAATTGAACTTCAAACCCACATCATACTTGCTTATTTGAAACCTTCAAATGAGAAATACAAAAATGTTAAGTTGCTGATCTGAATTTCAGTCACTGTCCGATTTTATATCAGACCTTATTACATGCATTAAAAATGTCCAATTACATCAAATCCTTCATAGGATCAAAGCCCAAACACTCTAGAACAAAGATAGCTATCCAATGATGCTATAACAACCCTGAAAGTACATGAATAATTGACTGATCCAAAACTTCTTTATGCTGATATGACTGCTAAAAGTGATGATTCTGCCCAGCCAAGTTGTATCAAACAAAACTTCATGAAAAACACTTCCAAACCCAAGCAATGGATGCCTAGTTTGGTCTTCTATCAAATGCAACTCTTCAAGTATGAAAGCCTTTGTCAAATCCACTTCAAAAACCCTTGGTAATCACTCCCATGCACCAAGGGTTCCATTATGATGTCAATATCTCTTCAAATCTTCACAAATAAACCAAATGATCATTAGTTGAAAATTGAAGTTCAGGAGCTCTATTTATCCTCTCCAAGGATAGGCGTCTCTTCTCTTTGACAAATTGGAATGAAATTTGGAATCCATCAATCACAATAGAGAGTCTTGAACAAAAATAAATGATTGACATCTATGAATGCAATCATTTAAAACAATCTTTAATTGTTTAAATGATCTACATCAAATGGATCGATCCTCTATGAAGTGGCATCCTCTCCCATTGGCGGCGGCTATGTATTGGCATCAACAAACATTTACAAACTTCCTTTGATATTGAATTCTCCTTGCTAATGGCGGCAGCCGATCATGTGCAAGCATTTAATATATTTTTGTTGCATTGAATATCCATATTGCTATTGAGCGATCCTCCTCATCATAGGCGTCTGCATTTAAAATTCTTTTCAAAGCACAATAACAAACCAAATGCAATCATTTAATAAACCCAATCGCCCCCATTGATCCAATGCACATATTTAATAAATAAATATTGCATTTAAAATACTCTCCTTCATACTTGGCGGCTATGGCATTTGCATTCATTGATACCAACAATTGCATTTAAAAACCTCTTTCACAATTGGCAGCCAGCTAAATGCAAACATTAAATAGCAATAACAAACCTCCAACAATACCAATCGCTCCTTTCAAGGCATCGGTGAGTGAACCATCATGGCGTTGGAATTGAAATTTGGACCAATGTGTATAGGTGTGATCCACTAGATAGCCGTTGCAATTCAAATACAAGTCAAACATGCCAATCGATCCCTTTTTCTTTGCTTTCAATTTGGGTCTGGACCTATAACTCCTTGATGAACACATTCCCTTTATTCATATGTATAACTCCATGCAAATCGATTATAGAAAATGTAATTAAAGATTTCATTTTCTAAAATCCATCAAATGAATATAAAAATACAATTTCAATATTGCATTTTTCATTAACCACATACTAGTTGAGCTAATAGTCCAAATCTCCATGTATAGCTATAAGCTCAAACAAGAAATTCATCCCCTTACCAATGCATTAGCCCACGGGAATGGATGATAGGCTAATCACCAACTCCATTAGAAGTCACTCCGGAAATGGGGACATGACATAGGGGCACATGCCATAAACCATTTGACCAAAAATTTCACAAAGCCAAAAAACAATCATATGAAACCCTAGCACATGCCAGTCAAAAGACTGGACAAAAAGTGAAAAATCAGAAAAATGTCTTCTTTTAACCCTAGCGCACGCCAGCAAACATGGTGCCCTAAAAGTTTGAAATGCAAAAAGTGCCCTAAATAATCCTAAGTATGCACCATAAGGGGTTTTATCCAGAAAATCTGCAAACATGAAAAAGGTGGCTCCGACAGCAGCTGCGGGCACCAGTATGCAGAAAATACAGAGGTTAAAAAATCAGAAAAAGGGGCTCAAAAACCCTATCACATGGCATCAAACAAACCACCCGAAAAATTGAAGATTCAAAAACGTTGTCCACTTAAAACCCTAGCATGTACCATAAGGGTTACTGCCTTAGTTTTTAAAAAACAAAGAAGTGCAAATTGGCAGCTGAAATGCACGCCATAACCAACTCTGGGCAAAATATGAAAAAAGAAAAAACAGGTAAAAAGCCCTAGGGCACACACCATAAAGCAGATTGGCCAAAAACACAAAAAGTGACAACTTGCAGCAGCGCACTCCAATACAGTCTGGAAAAAACTTTGAAAATACAAAAGAGGCTACCAAATCTGCTGAAGTATGCCTATATGTGTATTGTTCAAGTTTCAATAAATGGTAGACAAAATACTTAATGCATGTGCTAGTGTGAGCAGAGCTTCAGTGATTGATAAAGGGTTAACAGAAGGTTTTCAGAAGCATTTCAACTTTCATCAGCATATTTTCAGCTAGACACATTTATATCAAATTTGTAACACTAACAAGTTTCTGGCAGTTTTGTCAAGTTTTCAGCATTTACAGCAGTTTTGTCAAGTTTTCAGTCATTTGATCTCCATCCACAGAAATTTTCAGTGTGTTTCAGTCATCACAAGGGCAGTATACAGCAGTTTAATAAGACACTGAGAGTTTTATCATTTCCTTCCCTCTACATTCAAGGTGCTTCCAGGTCAATGGTCTCATTTTCATCAAAGGAGATCGTATGGAGAATAGCACACCCTATGACTCCCACAATACCAAGTTGAGGATTGATCTCATACAGTTAATTTAAGCTTTTTTTGCAATGCATTATATTTTGCTGCTACTGATTTCACAAAAGCTTATTTATCTAGCAAAGCCTAAGCAGGAACATAAGTTTAGTTAGATTTAGTAACTAATATTTAGGTTCAAGAGAGATCAAAGGTTATCATTGGATATAATTTGTAGCTAAGTTCCAGATGAGGCAGATGTAAACTTGCTGCAGTTCTCCAGAAAGCCACAAAACATTCTCATATGATATAAAACATCCAGCTCTTGAAAGTTCTACTTGGCCTTTGACTCTATTAAGCATGGTGATCATAAGGCCAAGTTCTATGAAATGACTCTGGTACAATGTCGGCAAGCAGGAGGCTCTCATGGTTTCATTTCACCACTTCCGTACAATCTCCTTTTGGCATTCTTGTACATTACTGTTCCACTGCAGTTCACAATCTTGTAAATTGATCATCTGTGTCTTTTCATCGAGCTGTAATCCAGAGGTAAATTTGAGGATGTCAACATCCAACTTGCAAATGACTCAATTGTCAAAAGACATGTCACGTCTCAGACTTTGATGCATTTGGAACTTACTATATGTGGAATTGTTTTATGGATAACTGTGTGTGGTTGAATGAATATTATTTTATTTTGAAAGATGAAATAAGTGGATATTATTATTTCATTTGAAAAGATGAAATGTAATGAATATTATTTTATTCGAAAATGATGCAATAAAGAAAATGTTATTTTGGAATGATAAATTATAGTGCTTCGGCTATTTGGACACTAACCTATTAATGGGAAATCTGAGTTTTCATGAGTTGCAGGTTGTCAAAGACAAGGGTGTGGTTAAGGTAGAGGAGGTTAGCCACCTGGCAGGGTTAGAATGGAGTGGTCTCTCTCTCACACACCGACACTTAAATGCATATAGTTGCATTAGAATTGCATTAATTAATCATATTATATTGCTTCTTATTTTATTATGTTATAGTTGGCTATTTAATTAATTGGTAGTTAATATTAAATGCTCATAGAAAAATAAAAAAGTAGTTTAAAATTATTTATTGATTTTTTATTCGAAGTTAGAATTATTATTATTTATTATTTTAGAAATAACTATGTTGCAAAATTTAGTTAATAAAATTAAATTAGTTATTAAATATGAGTTTTCGAAAATAGAAATATGTGTTTTATTTGATAAATTAGAAATAAAACCTATAAAAAGAAAACAAACTTAGAAAACAAAACAAAGGATAGAAACAATTAAATAATAGAAAAAGAGACTTAAATTTAGAAAAAAAACACAAAAACAAAGCAAAAAAAAAAGAAGAGAAAAAAAGAAAATAATAAAAAGAGAAAAACCCTCATTCTCACAACACACAAGATTCATTCACAATATTCATTCTGAAGAGTTAAGAACAAAGACAAGAGGAATTGAAGATTTAGCAAAGGAAGCAAAGAGGAACGGTCGAAAAGTGAGAACACAGCAGATCACAAAATACCAGCAACAATAGAAAGAAAAATGAGAAGCGATCATCCGCCAAAAAGGGAAGCAACAACTGCAAGGAGGAGACCAGTAGCTGCAAGAAGCAAAAGAGTAGTCTGGAGGATTGTGACGATCCATCGGGTACCTTATTTACTGGTTTATATCTCTGATTAAATTTGTATATAGGCTTGCATGCTAATTTGATCTGCATGATCTGTCTTAATGTTTTCATCTGGAATGTGTTATTTTGTCTCTAATAAAACAGTCCGTTGCGTCACCCATAACTTTCATTTTACGAACTGGGTTTCTCTGAAATTTTTATATAAGGTGCGTCCCTTAGTTATTTAAAACATATCCAAAAATCAACCTTACCCAGTTTGTCCTTTTTGAGATATGTAAAAATTAGTGACTGTATATATCTTACACATTTCGTCTCTCAAAACCGTCTATTGCGTCACCAATAACTTCAGATTTAGGAACTGGGTTTCTCTGCAATTTTGATATAAGGTGCGCCACTTAGTTTTGTAAATCATATCCAAAACGTAGCCACACCTAGTTTATCAATTTGGAGATATATAATAATTAGTGACTGTTATTCCTATTGCAGTTTAGTCATTTTTTGTCACAACAGGGATTATTCTTATAGACGTATATCACTTTTCCTGTAGCAAAGTGTTATCTTATAGCAACAGAGTGTATTCTACCTCTACGATATTTGATTGGCTTTATTAGATGTTCTTGTCTCAACTTTCTTTATTTCGGTAGTTGCATTCTTTCTTTTGTTTCTGATTTCTATAGCCTACTGTATCTCCTGTAGCAGATAGTTGGGCTTCATAGTAACTAATGAGTCACCTATAAGCTGAATGTAACTGACTTATCTACTTGTGATAGTGTTTTCTATTAAAAAGTATGAACATGAAATTAACTAAATATGTGAATCCCTAATTCTTCTCATTCATAAATTTGATCATTATAGCATTATAAACCAACCTTGCTTGCTGATATAAATGCATAGATCCAGTTATTTTTGTTATAATTATGACTGCAATATAATGACCTATTTATACATACAATATATATGTTTATCTACATGAAGACTTTCATGATCAATTATGACATTAGTTCATTGTTTAAATAGCGGAACTCTTGATTGATGTATAGTATGCTTATACCATCATAATTTTCATTCTAGTTAAGTAAAAGTAAACTCACACTATCTTTTGCAAGAAAGTAACTAGTAAAATGCATGTGGTATTATGAATTGATTTTGCAATAGATTTTACTTGTTTTTCTATGTGTATGTTGAGCTTACCTTCCGGGATAGGATTGTATAATTCGAAGTAATGGAAAAACTAGCAGACAGACGTTATTTCAAACAATTATCTTTCATGTTAAATCTGGTGGATCCTCAAAAATCTAGAATCTGCATGTTAAATCCTATGGATTCAGGACCTATCTCAAACATCCTGGAAGTATATTTCAAAATATTTAAAGTATATGCTCAATATCTGAGCATATACTTAAATATATTTTTAAATATACTTCCACTCAAGGCACTTCAAAATCGGGCGAAAAAAGTCTAAGTCTTGGACCTTGAGCGGGAATTCTTTGCTTATGAACATAATGCGCCCAGGATGAGCGGAAATTCCTTGCGTATGCGCATAATGCGCCCTAGGAGATGAGGCATCTAGAGATGAGGATTGTCACAAAGTGTGAATAGAAATTGAAACTTTGAGTCTTTGGGAGTTTAGTTGAAGAAGTCATTTTAATACTTAGAGATTTTTTGAAGTGGAAATTGTTCATACATGAACAATATGCGCCCAAGATTAAGATGTGAGAATTTGACTAAGTGTGATGGATGCAAAGTGGGGAAATTGTTCACTCATGAACAATTTGCGCCTTAGGAGATGAATTCAAAACGTGGAAAATGTTCATCAAGGTGCAATATGCGCCCTAGGAAGAAGTGAATTCATTGGCATACAAGTTGAAGTGACATTCCCAATTTGCATGAAGATAACTCCTTAAGACACTTCAAACTTATGGAGAATGCAATGAAGCAATTTGTCGAGGGTTAATCGAAGATGGTGATAACATGGAGGAAAATGTTCATGCATGAACAATATGCGCCCTTATTGGAGGTCTCCCCTTTGGAGTGAAGATGATAAAACATTGTTTGCCTTAGACAAATTCATAAGAATACATGAAAGAACATGGTGAATTGCTTGCAAAAGTTGGAAGAAACACGAAAGTTTGATGAAGTGCCAAGGTGCCAAAAGGTGGAAAATGTTCATGGGCAAGTAATACGCGCCCTTCCTTTGAGTGCAATGCAAAGAAGAGAGGAAAATGTTCATGGGCAAGGAAAATCCGCCCAAGATGAAATGCATTCTAAGGAAAGTCCTCAACAAATAACATTCAAGGAGAACCTAATTTCATACGCCAAGTGACAATGTTTGAAGTTTCAAAGATAAAAAAATGTTTAAGTAAGAGAAATCCAAATGGAGGAAAATGTTGACAAGCCTGAAAAATCCGCCCTACAAGGGCGCAAAATGTTCTTGAGCTTGCAAAATCCGCCCAAGATGCTCATGAAGGAAGCTTGTTTAAAGTGAAGTGTATTGAAAATTAGAGTTCGCCTTGAAAAGTTTGGAATGAATGTTTGAGGCAATGATCAAAGATAAAGGCAAAGATGTTCATCCTGAGAAAAGATCCAAGTTGCAAAATGTTCATAACCTTGCAAAAGCTGCCCATGTTAGGGCGTAAATTCCCTTTGCAGCTGCAAAATCCGCCCAAGAAATTGTCCTTGTAATTGATCAAAATTTGCTCAGGCATGAAGTAGGTCGGCCCAGGGGGAAGTTATAAGTTTTGAACAAAGGAAAATTGCTTTGCAGGCAGGCCGACCTGCCTAGGAAAATGAGGGCGAGTGCTATATAAGGAGTAAAACTTCATTGTTCAACATTCACTCCAAAGCAAATAAGCAGAGGTAAAAGTGCAAACCAAGGAGCAGAATTTTATCAAGAAAGGGCAGAATTCATACAAGGAAGAAGGTGAATTTGTAAGGGTAAAGCCAAAGAAGCTAAGCACCACAAGGGAGAAGATAAATTTTTCATTTTTGTCAAGCTTAAATTAATTCTAAAAATCAGACCTGCAGAATAAAAAATCAGACTTTGCATAATTTTCCATTGAATTTAGTCAATAAGCAGCCAAGGTATTTTATGCTCTTCCTTACATTCAATTTGAATAAGTTTTGGATAAGTGTTTGAAAATGGCTTAAGAAATTTGAATCTCATTTATCCCACATTCATTAGGAGAACGAAATTAGGGATTAAATTCCCTTTATATCTAATATCGCATTAATATTCTAACTTAAGCAATTTCCTTCTTGTAGGTTGATGATATATGTTAAAAGAGCGTCAAGTGTTGAAGGAGAGCGACACTAGCTTGGCACGAGTCTATGTGGATGAGATCAAGAGGAAAGATCAAAGCATTCTGAGGCGAGGTATCCAGAGGAACATCCAGAAGCTTGAAGTATCATCGAGCTCATTCACCTTACATCCAAAGGATGCGTCATCATCAACGTGGAAGAAGAACACTACACTTCATTGAAACATCATCAAGTTCGCCATCGTCTTGCCTCTAGAAGAGAATTTCATCACCGGAGTGAAGGAAGAAGTTCATCATCATCTTGCAAGTTCAATCATCCAAAAACGAAGAAAATCACTCCACCTTGCATGTTCAAGAATCCAGCATCATGAGAGGAATGTTCATCCAGAAATCAATTTCCAGGAGTTCATTTGCATTTGCAAAGTTCCAGAGTCATCTATTCCATGCACCAGAAGGACAAAGCATTCCTCATGAAGTCTACTCCAAGGATGCACTTACATGACATCTTCCTACATCATCTAGCGTTGAAGACTACACAAGAACAAGAATTTTGCAAGATGAGAAATGAGCAAGTACATCAAGCAAATCCATGAATTACATCAAGACAACAAGAAGAAATCCAAAATTCCCAAATTTGCAAGTTTGAAAGATGTAAAGTTCCAGAGGTGCAAATCCAAGTTTGAAGACTATTCCATGAAAGATGATACAATTTGGGAAGTTATTCCAAGCAGTGTGAACACCGGAAAGACTAAACCGATTTGCAAGATGCTGAGGTGGCATGTGCACGTCACCAGTCCAATCATATTTCGCCACATCATTTGTCCAAGATTCTAATTCATTCTTATCACATTGGAAAACATGCCTTCATTGCCTCCCTCATGCTCTAAAAATAGTAATTTTTGTAACAAACTACTTTGTTGTCTCAATCTTGGCCATTGATTCTCGAATCAATCCTGGCCGTTCATGTAATTTTTGGAGTCTATAAAAGGCTCACTTCTCTCATTTGTAAAGGATGATATTAGAAGTAGGAAGAATAGCGAGTAGAGTAGAGGAGACTTCTTAAAGTCATTGAAGAGACATTGAAATTGTTGTAAAAAATACTTCCAAGATCAATACAAGCTCATTGTTGGTTGTTTCATGGTGATTTTGTGTGGTTGCGGAATGTTAACATGGTTTCTAATTTCTTGGATGTGATGGAGAGACGTTTCCAAGTAGAGTAGAATTAGATTAGAAAGTTCATTGATATAATGTTTATATGTTAAGATATTTGATGAATTCCTTAATGGTTCATACTTTTTGTGGATTGTCGAAGGCAACTCACCTTGCAAAGTTAGCCTAAACCTTTACATGCTTTAGTTCGGTTGTGGATGCTCATTCAAGCTGTGCCAGCTGTGGGTGTTTGGATGGAGATTCGCAATATGAAAATCATCAGGTTACCTTAGGAGATTGCACCTTCGTGTAATTGTTGGTTCTCATGGTGAAGCGAAGTTTGGTTTCGTGAGGAATTTGTCTATCAGAGCATGTTACATTATATCATTGTCCTTAGAATAGCTTTCTCAACCTTTATCCTTTTTCATTTTCTTTCATAGTTAATTGGAAGTAAGTTCCACTTCATAGGAAGGAGAATAACATATTTGAGTGGAGAAAGGAGCCAATTCAGCGTAAGTCCCTTTGTGAGTAACAACAATATCACATCAATACTACTGAGTCTATCCAATTTGTAAGTCAAGAACTGACGTTAAGGAACCTTGGAGTTGTCTCAATTGATCACATTGTTTAGCATTCAAGAGACTTTGTTCAAGAGAGGATAGAATACTTAGTATTTTATTCTAAGTTTGCATGTGCATAAAAAACACATCAACATGACCACCTATGATAGTGGAGTTATGAGGACCTTTGTGTGAAAGTAAATACCATGTTCCAAGTGTGAACGAACTTGGTTTACTCCTTTAGGAGTAATGCATTGTATATGGACAAGAGGATGTTTTGATGATATGCTTGATATGTGAAGAATATTAATGAACCTTGTTGTGTACAAGAGTAGCATATCCTCATAATGCTTGCCTCTGTATAGTGACTAGTAATGCTTGTTTGACATGCATATTGCATTGCCTTATTGAGAGCATGTCCCTAGGTATGGATTAATTATGCGGTTGTAAGATAGATAGTGTTGCATTGCATTGCTAGAATAGATCATTTGGGTAATGACTTATATTCCTAGATTGCATTTTCCCTAGGATTCATGTGGGAACCTGGGTGTAATTATTGCATTGCATTATTTGAAGAGTTAAAGAGAAAAAGGGTTTGTGAAGAGGGTCTTTTGCATAATCCTTGTGATGTTTTGAAGTGTTAGAATCTTGAGTGAATTAGCAAACCCTACATCTTGTGACCTGAATTATGATTTTTTGTCTCTTAGTATGCATTTAGTATGCTTGTCATCATGTTGTGGAGGAGTTTAGAATCTTGTGAAAGGAGCGTTGGGTAATTGCTTAACCCCAACCTAATCCTTCCTCCTGTTTTATTTATGATATATTATCCATATGTTATATTGGTGAATCCTTGATTGGTAAGAATTGTTAACTGCTGCCTGTTGGAGAGATTGATGTGCTTAGATATCTCAGTTGTGAACTTAATTTTGTCTCAACTTCGTCTTGATTGCTGGCTGGTTGCTAGCAGATGACTGCATATGTCTTTACGTAGTGATTGTATGCAACTTATGGTTGCTTGGCATCATTGAATGATGTTCGTGTGGTTAAGTAGAAATAATCTTATGGTATAGACGTGATTGGAGTCTTAGAAGATTCGTTGTTTGATGTGGTTGAGTGTATTCTCTTACTCACCTCGGATCCAGGTGTAGTTCAGCATTGTACTCCCTCTCTAGTGGCTAGAATTAGTCACGTAGTTCATGTAATGTGGAACTTTTGAACTTTAATACCTTATTTTATTTTACTTTCGTAAATTTTCTAAGTGTTGTATGGGCCAACATTGAATTTTTATTTTTATTTTATAAATAAGTATAGCCATCGAAGTTTAATGTTTATCTTGTGACCTTTACGGTCACGTTTGATTTACTATTGAAACTGAGCTCATTTTATGTCTTATTGTTGAAAATTGATTTTTCTTCCACTTTGATATTTTATTATTTATTTATTATTGATGGCTATCCTTGAATGTTTTAGCTGCTGGTCATGTATCATGTTATGTTGCGTATTGTGTTATGTTCTCTATCATGTCCATGATAGGCCTCTAATGGATTGTATAAGGGAGTAGAATGCGGAGAATAAACTAGTACCTAATGTGTGTATTACTAGAACTATGGTAGATTAAATTCCTTGGTTTGTTGATAAATGAAAGCAACTATTGTGTGAAATATTGAGAGATGGTTTTGTGTTTATGTGGATCACTTGAAGAGAAATGTATTCTTGTATGAGCTTAGATGTAGATTCATGACTGTGTAGAGAACTCATTGGGACTAAATCTTGCTTTTAGTTTAATTGGCCTAATGTTGGCTTAGTCCACCAACTTAGTTGTTCTTGCTTGTCTCGTTCCTGTTCATCTTGAACACGATGCCATGCCCTAGTGTTCAGCATTGGTAGCGTGTATGATGTTGTATGTAAGTTCCATAACTACCTTCAAGTTTGACATAGTGTAGGGTATGATGGATCTTTAGTTAGTGCATGAGCACGTAATGTATATAGATATTTATGGTATTATAGTTGTCTTTTTATTCTTGTTGAGTTGCCAACCTTGGAAATCGGATTGTTTTAGGAGTTTCTTCTTACTAGTTGGAGGTTTTCTAGCTTGATGCTGGATGGGATAAGTTGTCCTTTGTATTCCATTTTATGGATACTTGGTGTTAGGCTATGAAGAAGCCTTGTGTTTCTTAGTTGATCATGAAATTGTGATCGAGTTATGTTGTTTGACCTTTTGGTCTAGCTTAGTTAAGAGAAAATGGCAGTATGGTGGAGTAGTCTTGCTCCTTGTTAGTGCGTTGATGTCATCTTAGATGTGCTCCTAGTGAGTAACAAGTTGCTAAGCCTTGCTTTATAGAAGTGTTTACCCCGTTAGAGGGTGTGGTTAGATTCTTTCCTCTAAGAATCTGTTTGGTTGGTCCTAGTTTTGGTAGTGTAGAGCTAGAGTGTTAAAGAAACCCTCTCTTTCAGGAGTGGAGCGTGAGGAAGTATCTCATGTAGGGAAACCGTGTCTAGAGTTGATACATGTGGTAGTAGTGCCTATAACCTTTTGAGTTAGCTTACCTGATCCTTGAATTCTATTGTTGTGGGTAGTGCCTAAGGAAGGACTGTTGAGAGAATAAGCTTTTGTTGCAATTTTCCTTAAGAGTAGATATGGTAGCTTTGTGAGTCTCCTTAAACTTAGTTGAGATCTTGAGAGGTTATCCCAGCATAGTTGTGGTCCTAAGTTTTACGGACTTAACTTGCTGTTGCGCTTTTTGGGCTAGAGCTTCTTCTCATTGCAATGGCAGTGGGACGATGGAGTGGTGTAGTCTCAAAGGAGTTGTATGCACGATGGTTGGTTTTGATCTAGTTGGTGTACCTTTGGAGATTTGTTTTGATATAGGAGATCTCGACCTAGTGTTGGTCAGGAGAACTGATTTCTTGAAATTATGTTATGATTTTCATTGCATGTGTATTATGATGAATGATTCATGCTTATATGTGTCTATGATGGACTAAGATTTGCCTCATTTGGTGTGCTTTGGTGGTGAGATTATTTTTCCTTATAACTTCATTGATTGTGATGATATTTTGATTATGCTCTAACAAGAGTGCCATATGTTACTTGTATCGAATTAGGTGGTAGTTGTACCATGTGATGGTTATATGCTTGTTTTGGCAGTTGGGCCATGTGTGTTGTTTATATTGATTGACATGCTTTATTGGACCTAGAAGTGGTGCTGGTGGAGCCCACTCGAATTTTTGATAGATGTAAAGGGGCATTGGTAAGATACTTTTAATATCTTAGTAAATGTGTAATAAAGGTATTGCTCAGTACAAGGTCGAGTAGGACCAGTATTCAGTGGATAGTGCCACCTGGGAGAATGCGGAGGATATAGATAGAGCTTTCCCGCATCTGAGATTTTAGCATAAACTTTTAAATTTCTGCATAATTATGACTTATTTATTATATTGATACTAGATGTATAAGACTTTTATGTAAATGTTTTGTAATAAGACATTGAGACATTGTCTTTTCCAAGTGAGGAAGGATGTCACGTCTTAGACTTTGATGCATTTGGAACTTACTATATGTGGAATTGTTTTATGGATAACTGTGTGTGGTTGAATGAATATTATTTTATTTTGAAAGATGAAATAAGTGGATATTATTATTTCATTTGAAAAGATGAAATGTAATGAATATTATTTTATTCCGAAATGATGCAATATAGAAAATGTTATTTTGGAATGATAAATTATAGTGCTTCGGCTATTTGGACACTAACCTATTAATGGGAAATTTGAGTTTTCATGAGTTGTAGGTTGTTGAAGACAAGGGTGTGGTTAAAGTAGAGGAGGTTAGCCATCTGGCAGGGTTAGGATGGAGTGGTCTCTCTCTCTCACACCGACACTTAGATGCATATAGTTGCATTAGAATTGCATTAATTAATCATATTATATTGCTTCTTATTTTATTATGTTATAGTTGGTTATTTAATTAATTGGTAGTTAATATTAAATGCTCATAGAAAAATAAAAAGTAGTTTAAAATTATTTATTGATTTTTTATTCGAAGTTAGAATTATTATTATTTATTATTTTAGAAATAATTGTGTTGCAAAATTTAGTTAATAAAATTAAATTAGTTATTAAATATGAGTTTTCGAAAATAGAAATGTGTTTTATTTGATAAATTAGAAATAAAACCTAGAAAAAGAAAACAAACTTAGAAAACAAAACAAAGGATATAAACAATTAAATAATAGAAAAAGAGACTTAAATTTAGAAAAAAAACACAAAAACAAAGCAAAAAATTTAAAAAAAAAACAGAAAAAGAAAGAAAGAAGAGAAGAAAAGAAAATAAAAAAAAATAACTATAGTGACGAAGAAGCAACCTGAATAAGTTCACTTTCTACCAGCTTAACTGCCAAATTGCTACCAGTTCTCACCCTTTCATCCATCTTTAAATCTAAAATATTCATGTGATCCAAAATGGTATCTTCGACATGGTAAGAACTATTGGATAAGCATGTTTTGAGCTCCACAATGTTTTCATGTAACTCCATTGACGATGGTGACTTCTTGCTCTCCGTGATTTTGAAGAATAAGAAATTTGAAAGAAACTGAAAGAGCTTGCTGTTCACTGTGTAATCAGATCTTTTGAAAAGAAGTTTCTTGGTGAAATAACAACAAATGGAGAGAACTATGTCACGATTTTTTTGTTTAAATAGATGCTGGCAATATATATATATATTTGCAAATTGCATCAGCACAGCATTGCTTTAGAGAAGCAAATCCACTGGCAGATCAACTGGCAGACAGAGCTTGCATACAACAAGAAGAGGAAATCATTTCTAATGATCTCAATAGCTGGGAAGGACTAACTCCTTGAACAATTTTTGGTTTCTTTTTCATTTACTATATATGCTGTCATACTGGCAGTATGCTTATCCATCAAATATATATATATATATATATATATATATATATATATATATATATATATATATATATATATATATATTTGTCTGATTTGATCAAATTGACACTGAAATTCAGTCCTTTCTAGTATATGACAGCAGCACTTTATGACGAAGTCTAAGCTGATATCTTGCATCTGTGAAAGCAACTTTGTGTAACTCTGGGTTAGGCACTTTAAACTTGAATATCTCCCACTTTGGCTCCTTGAATTCTCCTTCCAAAACCTGCAAGAACAACAAAATGGGAACGCACTTTGCTCTTGACAGCTGAAGCAAAGTCTGTTTTATGATTTGAATGACTTAACACTCCAATATTTAGGCATTGGATTGCTTTAACTCTTGCATTCTTTCCATAAGTAGCTGACTAGGATTAGGGCACCATAGCAGTTTAAGTGATTTTTGCTATCTAACTGAAAATAGGCATTTGGTTTTGTCCTTTTAGCTGACTAACACCCCTGTCGAACTTTTCATCCAACGTCGCCAACTTGGTCACACTTGTAGGGAGGTAATGCCACCTAAAAAAATGCGAATTGAAATTATATTTCCATTGGATGTTTGCTTGTCAGCATGTCGCACTTTCTTGCCTTCAGAACCAGCTAGGTCACACATTTTAAGTGGCACTGTCACGTGAAAGGTGTGAAAAACACTTATCCCTTGACAGTTGACACTTTTATGCCTGGTTGCAATTTGGTGGATTGATTGCCAATTTAGTACACCTTCAAGTGGCAAGGCCAGGAAATGCAATTTTTACCTTGTGCTTTAATCTTTATCAGCTGGTCACGTTTTTAATCCACCACTGCCAGCACTTTCGCCCTTTTTGAGTAGCATCGCCAATGAGAAGATGCAGAACTCACTTAGTCCTTATTTCCCTCTACTCTTGTCACGAATTTCCAACCACTTAGCCATCCTGGCCCCACTTTTCCCATAGTTGAGCCACTTAAAATGTGCAAAAAAAAATTTTAACACTTGGACCCTTTTATGTTGGTCACACATTTATGCCATCATTGCCATTTGAATCACCATTTTTGCCTGGCTAAGTAAAAGGTGTAACTTCCATTTAGCTACTTTAATTTTTTTCCTTCCTATCGCACTTTTCTTTCATCTTGACCACTCAAATCACTCTTTCACCTAGGCATTGCCTTTGCCTTCTAGCCTTCATTGAGATATTGTCTTCAATTTCACCCTAGAGCCTTCAACAGTTGAAAGCTTCAATCATCATATTTTGCCATTCCTTATCTGTGAGTTATATGTGAACTTTGTTAGTAGCAACCTAGGCCAAAACCTGATAACTTGACAAATTGACAAGAAGGATCACTGTGACTAACTTTGACTATCATACCAAGGATATTAACTGTAAATTAGATATAAAATGCAAAAATTCATAGGGGTACCTGTTGATGATTGTTTTTGGACAAGTCAACAATTAGAGTGAAATACAAAGTATCTGACTCCCTCTTGAGCAAAGCCTCTCGAATGCTGAACTAGGTGATCAAACAAGATGACTCCAAGGTTCCTTCTGATGATTTTGGTAAGAGACAGCTCAGCGACTAAGTATGATTTTGCTGTTAACACACAAAGGGACTTACACAATTGTTCAAGTAAACTCGTTGTTTCAATGGAAGTGGATACTGAAGAATCTAAGTACTACAACTGAAGGCGTATGATTTAGCAATTGATGTTCTTGGTTTTAATTCTAACTAAATGGTAAAAAAGGACAAAAGGTGTAAAGTTTAGGAACACTAATCTAATCCTAAATGCAAGGATGATTACCGCTTAAGGTGAAATCGAACCAGATCCTGCTTCGCCAAGATAGACAACTACACAAGATAGGTGCAATCTTCTAAGGGGTACAAGATGTTTAAATCACTTATGCTCATGAGAATTTCAACAAGCATAAAGATCAAATTGATGTCCAATTGTTCAGACTAACCATGCACTGCAATCCACGAGCCACAAACTACAAATGGTATGAACTTACTGATTTCACCACAAAGCAATAAAGAAACCTTTCATTAACTAACATAAACTTAAAGAGAACTTAATCTAACTTAATGTTCGCTTGAAAATTGAAACCATGCAACACTCGGAAACACAAATAGAATCACCAAGGCAATGAATCTTTTTATTATCTCAGAGAGCTCTTGCAACAATTTCAGAAATTTCAACCGTACAAATGAGAGCAACAAGAGCTCTTTTATAGACCTCAAAAGAAAAGAAGGGTCAAGATCGATCGGCCGAGTCAGCGGACCAAATCAAGCCACATCACAAATAGTTGTAACAAACTTCTCTTTATTAAATGAAAGAGATCAACTTTATTAAATGAAGGGAACTAACAAGAAGTTATCTTTATTAAATGAGGGAGGCCATGAAGAAAGGAACAAAGGCACGCCTTGCAAGAAGATAAGAATGATTTATCATTATCTTATGAAGAATCCCCATGTGAATATCCATCACTAGAAGCTTGGCATTCAATGAACTTGGACACTATTTGCTTTACTTCCTCCACAGGTACACTTGGCGCATTTTGAATGGTTCCTTCGGCTTCAAGTACATCAACTGAATAAAGGCCAAGTGTCCTTTCCCAATCAGTTATCCTCGCTTTGTTTTCGCCAAGGTGGACAGCGAGTGAGAATATACTATCAAGTCTCTCATCTGTAACATCATTTTCCTGAAAATAGAAAACTTGAACTTGTCCTTTCAGATTCTCGAAGGTCATCTCCCCAAAAGGATTGCAGATCCTCATCAAAGAAGCATGAATTCCATCCTGAATCCTCTGAAGCACACTTCTAATTCTTGACATGTCTATTTCTATCTTTTCCAGCAACTGTCCTTTAATGCAAAGACTAAAATACCAGGAGGAAAAGTTGTATGTTCTACCTTCTTCAATAACTTCAGCATGTAACAAATCATCAACTGATGTTTCCATCAAGCTCTTTAGGTGTGGTAGATATTGATCCTTGAAGTCTTTGAATTCAACACAAGTTGTCATTAATACAAGTACCCTGTCCTTAAGGCTAGTAATCTTATCATTTACCTGCATAATGTCTCTTAGATGTCTGAATGTAGTCTCCTTTGATCTTTTCATCCAATCCTTCATTCTGTGAGATGAAGACTTCAACTCTTCTAGGTGTCCAACTGTTTCAGGAGGAAGGAGAGATGGAGGTGTAACAACCCTTTCCTGCTGATGAATAGGATGTACTAAATGCTGAATATACTGCTCCAAGGCACGACATCTTTGCTCAGCCTTGATTCTGCTTTCTGTTTCTTGTCTTATAATAGCTCGGGCATTATCAATTGAATCCTGAAGCTCTTCTTCAACTTGCATTCCGGTCAAAGGACCTAGATTGATTGTATTGATGTCATAATCATTAGGAGTTACATCCTCTATGTTCTTTTCAAGCCTAGGAACGGCTACATGTACTTTCCTTACACCTGTTTCATCTTTAGTGATCTTGGAAAGGATATTTGCCTTCTTTGGTTTCTCCTTTGACATATCTAAGAGCAACTCATCAACTGGAAGGGGAGGACAGCTCTCAAGTTCACAATTTTCTCTGATTCTTTCTTGTAACCACTCTGGCAGTGATGAAAGATCTTGCTGCTGTTGTAATTGTCTTCCTTGTGCAGGTAATGACTCCTCTTCAGCATCATCCTTATCCTCGGTGTTAGCTTCATCGATGATTTCAGTATCATGTGGGCTAGAAGGTACTTCTTCTATTGGAGCTTCCGGAATTACATTCTTAGCAGGAATCACTAAGTCTTGATTCGGTGGGATATCACCTGGTTGTCTAGAAGAAGCAGTCTCAATGCTTATCCTTTTCTTCTTTCTACTGGATTCTCCTTGAACAATCTCAAGCTGTTTCCTTTTCTTTCCCTGTCCCGAATCTTTCTCACTTCCTTTACTTCGTGAATCCTTACTAGGTGCTTTATGTTGTTCTTGCGGATCCACTTCTCCCATCTTAGTATAGGTGAGTTTCTTACCTTCATCCAGCAAAGCTTGTACTTGTTTGTCTATTTGCTCTTCAGTGATAGCAATAACAGGCCTTATCAATCCTTCATCATCAACCTTTTCTCTATCTGCCCTGTTGACTTCATAAGGCAAATTGCGGATTTTATCATATTCATCACCAAGAAGAGCTCGATCACCTTCTAACTGATCAGGAATTCTCAATACCTTTGTAGCTCTTATCAGGTCCCATGTCAATCGTGAACACTTCTGCATCCGGATGTCATCATTATCTATAGCATCAACCCAGTGATCCTCTAGTTGTTCTTTATGCCTATAAGAAGAGTAAGACTGTTTGACGGCTCCATGTGGGTCAAAGTTTTCCCTCCTCGAATCATGTGGCTGCAGATGATAAGCTTGAAGCTCAATTTCTGAATGCTCAGCTGCCTGTAAGGATGGACAAGAATAGTATCTACCCAGTTGCAGAGGGAACTGAACTCCTGCTTTCTTCCTTGCTTTCTGCATCTTATGAAACTCCAACAGTTGTCTGGAAACCTCTAGCAACACCATCCTATTTGAAGGATATCTAGGCAGTCTATATGGGAATGATGTAAATCCTTGAATCCTGATATAAGTGAACTTATCATACTGAATGTAATACCTTCCATACTGCTTGATGAAGTTCCTGGCTGCACCTGTTAGTCTCCGATGTAGTTCACCGCTCAACTTTCTCACTATGAACATAGCGAAGGCATCATTGAATCTCTTATAGTGATTGATGTTTTTCAGGTGGAGCTGAGGATAACACTGATGAGAGAGAATCTGTCCCGGCTTTGTACCTACTTGCCCTTTAGCTGTTAGTCCTTTGTAAACTACATTTCTCGCCAAGATATACACAAGGTATGAAGTCATGAAGAAAGACTTTGTTTCATCGAAATTTTCAAGCTGTTCATCTAGGCAATGGCTTATAAGGCCAGCCCAGTCAATCATCTTGTTCTTTGTAAACATATGATCAAAATAAGTGTACATCCATCCTTCGAAAGTAGATGATTGTGGCCTACCTGTTACTCGATTCAGGGACATGATCAAGTAACTTATCTCCTGCTTGAAGTCAGCCTTATGATACTTAGGGTCTTCTGAATTGTATATCTTCATTGATGAATCATTCATCCACTTCCTCCTGATTTCATGCATGTAGACCTTTGAGTTGCCTTCGAACGTCATCTGAGCAGTTGTAGGGCAAATGAAGACTCCTTTCGCCTTTGGGATGTTGAAGATCTCTTGGATAGCTTCTCTCTGCAGGTAAGCGAGAACAGTTCCATCCTTTGCTATGATTTGTCTTTTCTCTTTGTCATAATGTTGAACACACTCCAATACTAGCTCGGCGCTTGGCAAGGCAGGTGGAAAGCAAGCCGCTTGTACAATCCCGCTCTTTGCGATGGCTTTGACGTCCTCATTCCTGGTGATCGCGAGCAAGAAGTCTTTTACTTCTTCCAAGTTGACGTGTCCCATGTTGGTGTCGCCAATATCTTTCCACTGTGTTTCCAGCTTGGACTCCGGTATACTGGACTTGGCATCCATCTTGATAAGTACTTGTCTCTCCTTGGCCGTCATTCCCATCTATCTGCAAGAATAGACTCAAATAAGTGGATTGAAATAGTAGATTTATGAGTCTTCTACATCACTATTATCATGTTATCATGTTCTAATTCAAATTTTCAAGTACAAAGAGGTCTTCTAAATTATTTTCATAGAAGCATTATCTGGTTTTCTGAATATAAGTTTGCAAATTTAGAGAAATACAAGGTAACTTGACAAAGGAGAAGAAACCAAAACGTACCTTATACCCAATTTCTGCCTTAGCAAATACAAATTTCTTGAATTTAACGCAAAAAATCAGTATGAAATGGCAAAAATTAGCCTTCTAGACTTCAGATCTGCCTTTTTTTTCACAAATTCAATACTCCTTTTTCACACTAAGCTGCTCCTTTTATAAAAATTCGTTGCCCCAAGGGTAAATTCGCTGCTCCTTGTTTAGAATTTGCAAATGAATGAATGAAATAAGGAGGAGCGCTCTCCTTAAATAGGCAATTTCCTTTATTAAATGAGGTCGGCCAAACTTGAGGTCGGCCTTCTTCACATTAAATATTGGCAACTTTGAAAACATAAGGAGAACTTTGGGCGCTAAAAGGGTAATTTAAGTCTTAATGGGCGCCAAAATGGACTGCCACCTATATGATGTGCGCCTAACTTCATCTCGCAGATAGGTTGATATGAAAATGACCTCATTCTTAAATGGAGTAGATAATGAAGATTTAAAGTAAAGTCACTGATGATGCTCTTAGACTCGAAGTTGCATAGATGAAGTGTCTTTGTTTGACGTAGAAGTTGATGGAGTGATATATGATGATCTTCAAAGTGATCCTTCGGAGGATAAATGACAACACCTTCCCTTGGATGTGAAACGAATGTCGATGATTTCTAGAAGAAACTTTGAAGCTTCGTGAATGATGAATGGCTTCGAACAAGATATAACTTGATGATGATCTTGAATGATAACATCTTCTTCTCTCCATGATGCATCTTGAAATACTCCAACTTGAAGGGATTTAAATACTTGCTCCTAATGATCCTGAAGCATTCTTTAGACGATGACTCTTTCTTGAAAGCTCTTCGCTCAAAGGTAAATCCTCAAATAATTCCTATCCTTTTGATGACTTCAAGACTTCAACACTTCTTAAAGACTTCAACACTTCATTAATACTCACCTCACTCCAGGGCGCTCTATAAGGTTCTCAGAGCACTGAAGGCACCAAAGCTTAGATGAGACCAATCCCCAAACAAAGGACCCAGTTGGTTCAAGGCGCTTACATTACCTTCCTTAGGCGCCAGAATCTCTTCAAAGCGACTGAAGGTGCTTACGTCACTTCAAGGCGCCAAAACCTATTCAGGGAGCTCTAATGATCTCCTAGGCACAAGACATGACCTTAGGCGCAAAAAGAGATCTAGGCGCACATCTGGGGTATCCAAACCTCTTCATTCATCAATCTCTCTCTGCAAAGGCGCTCCTTCATCATTCAGGGCGCTCATAGCCTCACAAAGGCGCCAAAAGGGAACTTCAAGGCGCTCAAACACTTTAAAATGGCGCTCAGAACTCAATTGACTTCATCCTTGCATGTGGGCGCTCATTCTTCTCTTCTCCAACACCTATCACTTGTTCCTTCTAAAGGCGTCAAAGCAAGTTTCACTCTAGGTGCACATTGAAGACAACTCTCCAAAGCGCTACTCTCCTTCAGATGTTTCTTAAGGCGCTCATACTTGATTACTTGAAAGGCGCTCCAAACTTTTCCTTAAGGCGCTTAACTCTTCTAGGCGCTCATTCCATTCAAGGCGCCAAAAATCTCAACTTCCACTCAAGGCATTCATTACTCTTCTAGGCGCTACTCTCCATGACAACATCTTCAAGGTGCATTTTGGGATTTCATTCACCTCTCTCCATGAAGGCTCTCTTTCACCAAGTGATATCTTCTTCCTAATATGAACAAGGCGCTTATAGAATAATGTCATCAAAGCACTCAAACACTTCTTCTTGAAGGCGCCAAAGCACATCTAGGCGCTCCAAACCACCTTAAGACATTTGAACCTGTAACACAAGGCGCTTAAACTCCAAGGCGCTAGATTGGATCCTGTCATCTTCTTCTACAAGGCACAGATACTCCTCCAAACCCTCCTAGGGCGCCCATTTGTGATCCAAAGGCGCATATTCAAGGCGCTCATTCAACTAGGCGCTCTCCTTCAGATGTTTCTCAAGGCGCAGACAACACATCTAGGCACATATTACCTTTTGAACACTCCAACATCACTCAAGGCCTTCATTTACTCCAAGGTGTTCATTCATTCATTCAAGGCGCTAGATCAAGGCCATTGGGACTAAGGCGCAAGGTATAAAGGCATTTCAAACTCATGGACTTCCTTTTCCCAAAAGGCGCCTAGACTTCCATCATGAAGGCGCTAATATCATATAAGGCGCCAAAATCTTCCTTAAAGCCTTACTCCTAACCTCACCACAGGGCGCATTTGATTTCCAAAGGCACTCATTCTGACTCCAAAGGCGCATTTTCACACTTTCCTCTAAACATTCCAAAACCTCATCTTCAATCACCTATCTATGTCTCTGTGAAGGCGCTCACTCCTCAGTCTAGGCGCACTTTCATCCATTGCTCAAGGCGCTTAAACAATACCCTTTCTACTAGGCGCTCAAACTCACTTGCTTTGAGTACTTTGTATCCAAGGCGCTCTAATCCTCCTCTGGAAGCAGCTAAGGCGCTCCATAAGGTTGAAGGCGCTTCATCTAGACTCTTAGGCGCCAAAACCTCTTTAGGGCGCTCTATGATAACTTTGGCGCAAAACATGACCTTGGCGCTCCTGAGGCTTCTAATCACTCTAAGCGCAAATTTTCAACTCTCCTGGGCGCCAGAGGTTACAATCCCAACCCTAAGCGCACCTCAAGGCGCTCATTCCAGAGCCTTCAAATTGGCGCTAAAAACTCTTTTTTTACCTCTGGGTGCACATCATTATCCAAGGCACTCATCTGAATCTGGTGCCAGAACACATCTCTTGTAACCTGACTACTCTTGAAGGCGCTCATCTTCTTCTACTACAATTGCCTCTGAAACATTTGATTGACATGATGCCTAGTTTAAACAAGGAGAGATAAAGCATTCAAAACCATCCAAACGATCATCTCCTTCCTAACGTCTTCACTGCCCCGGAATACCTTAGTCAAAATGACACATAACAACTTCCTGTGTGTTGGTTAACAGATTTGCTCTTATTCTGAAAATTACTTGCTCTGACCCTATACCCTTTTTCCAAGAACAAATGAGTTAATCAACAAATGGGTGAACCTTTTGAATTAGTTCCCCTCTGAATTCAGGTACAGCTCCCTTTATGATTTTCAATGAATTTTAGCCTATTCAACTAACTAAATTGCATTTTTAACCAGAAAACGCCTAAGGCTGACTAACATCCATACATAGCCATGTCATGAATGCGATTAATTTATACAGCAGCAGGATAGAATGCACAGATTCTACTTTAGTACATTCGAATACATGAATATGTTTATACAAACTTGCTGAACTCGAAAGGAAAGATAATACATATGATGGGTTGTTCAAACAAAGAGCAATTACCAGGTAAAAGAAGATTTCTCACAGAAAATCAAATTTCACACATTTAGACGCACAGATCCAAATAAGCAGCAATCGTTCCTCTTTTCATTCACAGATGAAAATTTTTCAAACAATCATCATATATAAAAATAAAACACAGTTTTTCTGAAATTCCCCTTTCCTCTTTTCTTTCCCTCACTTCCTCTCCTCCTTAAATTCTAAAAAAAAACAAATATATATCAAAGTCTTAACCATGTCCTCGAGCAAATTAAACTCAGAGTTAACATCACTCTGACCCATACGGGATTTAGTTTTAACAACTGATCGTAAAAGATTAAAGTTGCCAGAAATAACATAAATTAAAGACTTGAAAAAGAAAGAGCTGATGCGGTTATGACTGGGGCGATGAATCAGCATCCCCTGATTTGCTGTCGAGAGCCTGGGAAGCATGCTGGGTTCTCCACTCCTGAAAGGCAGCCACGAACTCCTGAATTTTAGGAAAGTTTGGTATGCCTATATGCTTCATCCTCAATTTCCAGACCTCCTTTTCCCTTCGCATTTTCCCGAATTTTTCCTTGTGTTCAGGGAGTGCGTCGATACAGAGGTAGAGCAGGGATTCGACTTTAGAAATTCTGGAGAAATCCTCAATAAGAATATTATCATTCTCTTTAACAAAACGGATCTTATCCCTAAAGGATTGGGCTACTGCTTCAACATCTTCTTCAGGCTTTCCATCATCCTTCATGTATTTTACGTCGATACATTGTAAATCACGTTGCAATGACTGAGTGAAGTCCGTTATCTCCTTAATGAGCTTTGAGACTTCAAAGCGTGCTTGTCGGGATATGGAGTTCCTCCATTCGATATTCTTTTTGTTCACATACAATAAATCCTCATCCACACCAGTCAGTTTCATCTCTGCCAAAAACTTTTCCAGCCCATATTTCCGAACTTCCTCTATTTGGTTCGTCACACTGGTCCACTTGCCTTCGTCCTTAGCCCAGACAGCAACCTGTGCTTTAAGATCTTCAATGGTAGTAGCAGTCAGGTCATATATGCCTTTGAGTTCATGGATATACTCAGTTCCCCTTTGCTCAATGCTGTCTAACCAGCCATCAAATGTTTTTGAGACCATTTTGCTCCTATGAACTTGATCTAACATTTTCTGATTGACGGGTGACTTTGGGTCAAAAGACAAGGGAACTTGTGAGATTGGCTGCGGGTTAGGATTGTTGATGGCTTCAATATACTCTGCCATTGCACGCAGAGTTTGTTTTAATTCTCTTTTGTCCCTTTCATCTTTCATCGTTCGATTGACCATTCTTTTAGTTGAAGCTTCGAGATGGTGTACATCCGCAGCTCTGGAGGCAGTACCGAGGTCTATCTTTTCCACAGTGAAATCATGCACTGTAGGATCTTGAACCTCTTCCTCGGTCACTGGTTTGGCTATTTCTGCGCTCCAGTTACCAGTGCTTGGGTCGATATCTATCCTGGATACTGTTTTAAGTCTTTTGGACTTGGGGGTCTTCCCCAGACATTTACTTACCATATCTTCCAGAGGGAGAACGAAAGGAACCACCTTCTTTTTATCAGATATAGAGCTCTCTAGCCACTTTGGTGCCGGGGTTGTCTCCCTGAGTTTTTCTCCATCAGAAGGTTTATCTGAAATCATCAACATTTCCGGAGTACCCAAAACATCCTCTGACTGTGAACCAGTATCAACTGCTTCTGTTCTGGTTGGGCTTGCTTCTCTGTCCCCCATGGGGTCCTCTGCTTCTTCTTCTGAATTTAAGTCGACAATTATTGTCTCAGAAACTGGCTTCTTCCTTTTACCTTTGGTTCTCAGCCTGGTGACACGAGAAGGCAGAATATCTGTGAGGACCCTTCTGGATTTCTTGGTGACAAGGCTCTTTTCAGGTGATGGCTCAGAAGCACCTGCACCACAGATAGCAAGAGGTTGATTAGAAGAATCCAGGGGAAGTGGTGATGCAACCACTGAAGATAATTGTTGAACATTTTTATCTTGAGACCCCTGTTGCTTCTTTTCTCTCAACCATTTTTCAGTCCTCCTTATCACCGGGAGGGTCTTAATTTCAATCCTGTCCTCCTCCTTCTTGCTCCAGTCCACCTCTGGAATGGGTAAGTGCTCCACTTTCTCAAATTGTGGATCAACCACTTCTTCATCATCAACAAGAACTCCAGAAATGTCCATGTCTAAGTTAAAGGTAATTATTTGTCTTAAAGAAAACCTGCACCATAACCTTCTCCTAACTTCAAATTCATCTGGACAATCCATCCAATAATCCTCCAGCTTAGGAAGGTGCGAGTGCCCTGTTCCAGAATTTAAGTTATCTTTAACAAAACTTTTATTGTCGAATTTGGCTCTAGCAGTGAAGGATTGAAAATTGAACCTCTTGAGGTTCACCCCCAGATTTAAAGCATCAGAAGTTGACAGGCATGAATAATGCCCAAGTTCAACAGGAAAAGAAATACCACAACCCCTTTTTGATGGAAATTTTTTATGAACATGTGCCAATTGCCGACATACCTCTATTAGTACAAAACGATCAAATACATATCTGGGCAACTTCATTGGTTCACCATCGAATCCCCCAACTCTGATATAGGTGAACTCAGAGAATTGGATGAAAAAGCTACCGTAGATACTGATTAGCTGCATTGCTTCACTGGTCATTCTCTTACCTGGGTTACCTGTCAATTCATAGGTCATCTTCCCAGTGAAGACATCATTGATCCTCTTGTAATTTTCATAACAATTTTTTCTTTGCAACTGTGAGTAATATTGATAAACTTTGCTGCTTTCATCTAAAGGCTCATGAGGCAGGTCAAACCAATCTCTTGTGGAGGCTAAACAGTAAAATAGATAAGAAGACATAAAGAAATCCCTGTTGCCCAGACGATTATTTAAGCTCTGATGCAGACAGTCAGCTATTATCTCGGCCCAATCCAAGTATTGTTCACCCTGGAGGACGACTTGTATAAAAAAGTACATCCAGTCTTCCCAGTAATAGGCATGTTGATTGCCTCTCAATCTGTTCAATAACACCACAATATCCCTTACTTCCTGTATTAAATGGTCTCTAGTGAGGGGTCTGGGCAGCCTTGAACCACCTTTCTGAAACTTTAGCAGCCAATTCCGTGCTATCACACTCTTGTAAGTTGGTTTCTTTTCTGAGAAATATCCATTGGAGGAGGTAATGTCGAGGTTGGAATATGCCCCCTTATGCGGTATCTTCATCACAGACATAAGGGTTTGTCTGTTGACAGAAAACAGCACATCCCCGTTGGCGTTTTTGACACATCTGTTCTGGGGGTCATATCTGTTTATACATTCTTGAACCAATTCAGGGCATAGAATGGCCTGAGGAAAGGCTGCAGCTTCCACTAAACCACTGTCTACAATCTTCTTCATTGTGGGGGTTTGGACAGGGTTCTTTGTTCTTTCTATGAATTCCTCCAAGTCATACTGAACTAATGCGGTGTCTCCAAACTCGGAGTGGGAATAAATAAGACTGGGGCCATGTTCATCCCCCAAACATGTAGACTTCAAAGACATATTGGGAAGACTATGATATAGCAATTCGAATCTCGAAAATAACAGAAATTCTAGGGGTTCTTCTTTCCAGTAAAAGAACTCGGAATAGTACAGGGGGAAATAGGACTCACCTTCAGGAAATTTGAAAGCACTGCGAAAGCTTGAAAAACGAGAGCCTTACACTTTCAGCGCTATTCTCCTCCGCGTCGCACAATGTGAATACTTGCTAAAATTGGGTTGTTTTTGGCTAACAATGGCACTTACCAGAATGAATGTCTATCGCTCAGATCAATACGTGCCAAAAATATTTGAAGGGACGTGAACTTTGATTTTTCCATTAATAGCAAGTAATGTTGTCGCGCCATCATGAGGTATAATAATTATCCGTAGCTTCCGTTAAATTAGAGCTCTTGCTTTTATGATGAGTTCCTGACAAAATCTCCTCCAACTTTCCCGCTAAATTTGGCTTGGAAAACCGCGGGAGCAGATGGGACCAAACTTACCAAATCTTCGCACCATTGAACCTTTGAAACATGGTTCAACGCGATGGTTCAATATGAAGGTTCAACGACACATGGGCTATATAGACCAACAGAAGGTTACGCGGCTTCTAGTATAAGGTCCCAAATTATGAAATAGCGAACTCTTTGAACTTTGAACTATTTGAACCTTGAACCTTGAACCTTGAACCCCGCGGAAGAGTTCAAGCGGGAAGTTCAAGTTCAACGACACATGACATAAGGCAACTGCGCGACCTGATGGATGAAAAGGCTATGAATATTGAACCTTGAACCTTGAACCATTGAACCCCGCGGAAGAGTTCAAGCGGGAAGTTCAAGTTCAACCCGAAAGTTCCAAGACGCTTGAGGCAAAGACAAAACAACTTGCTTTATACGACACTTCAGACACATTGAACCATTGAACTTTAGACTTTGAGAATGGTTAGGGTTCAAAGGTTCAAACCTTAAGTGACTTTGTTTACAAAGGCGACGCACGGGTAAAAATTAAAGGATCGAGAGCCGATTTACAAAAAAAAGGATGATCGGGAATATAGCACGATAAACCGGCTTTTGTTCAAGAAATATTACCAATACATAAATAAACAAGGGCGACTCAAAAGGTAACACTGTGCAAAGCACCTCAGCTCAAAAAGGGGGGTCCCCTAGTCTGATGGGGTGATGTGTGATTTGGTCACAACAGTACCAATTTTTGTACTAATAGTGGCTCTTTCTAGGGACCATGGGACATACTTGGGCCATAGGAAAACTTTAAAATCTTTGGGTTAAAAGCTGACCAATGTCTTATCTATTGAACAATGGAGTCTAACCTAAACTATCTCTAAATCGGAAAAAAACAAAACAAAAAAGAAACAACATTATGATTCTGCAAAGTTTGACAAATTCTATAAGGAGAACGGCATAGAAAGGCATAAGATAACTCCATACACCCCTCAGCAGAATGGAGTTGAACACATGAACAAGACATTGATGGAGAGAGCTAGAAGTATGCTCAGTGGGGCTAGATTGGAACAAAAATTCTAGGTATAGGAGGTTAGTATTGCATGATACCTGATCAACAAGTCTTCTACATCAACGCTTGTTGAGAAAATCCCCATGGAGATTTGGATGGGCAAAAAGCCCTCAATTCAGCATCTTTGAATTTTTGGTTGTGAGGCATATGCTCATGCATCTAAGGAGAAGCAGTCGAAGTTGGATTATAAGGCTGTGAAATGTATCTTCATTGGTTATGGTGTCGGTGTGAGAGTACAAACATTGGGATCCTATGATTGGGAAAGTTTTGTATAGTCGAAATGTGACCTTCAAGAAGATCGGATCTTCCCCTACAATTGTGCAGCCAAAGGAGGATGGGAAGTCAGCCATGCAGCTATAGCCAAAGACCAAGAAGTTTACACCGGATGCTAAACCAAAGATTCAAGTTGAACCATACAAGGACGATACTTAGAGCTCTTCAAGTTTGAAGGAGGAAGAATCTCCACCTCAAGTTTTGAGGAGGTCCACTTGGCAAGGGAGGAACCAAAGAGGTATATCCCATCTAATTTTCATTGTATTTTTGCTTTGATTACTAACACTAATTAACCTCGAACTATGAAAGAGGCAATGGAGATGGATGACAATGAGTCCTAGAAATTAGCCATGGATGAGGAGATGGTTGCATTGAGAAAGAATGATACTTGGGACTTGGTTCAGTTGCCAAAGGGAAGGAAGCCTATTGGTTGCAAATGTGTCTTCAAGAAGATGTTCAATTCAAATGGCGGTGAGAAGTACAAGGCGAGATCGGTTGCAAAGGATATCCCAAGTTGAGGGGACAGACTTTGGTGAGATTTTTTCTCTACTTGCTAAGCTGAGATGTATTAGGTTCTTGTTATCTATTACAGTAGCTTATGATCTTGAGATAGAATAGATGGATGTGAAGGCAACTTTCTTGCATAGTAACTTGGAGGAAAAGATTTATATGACACAACCAAAGCATTGTGTTGTAAAAGGTAAGGAGTCATTGGTTTATAGATCGAAAATCTTTGTATTGCCTCAAACAATCACCTAGAATGTGGTACCAAATGTTTGATTCTTTCATGTTGAGACTGCAATTTGTGAGGTCCAAATCATATCGTTGTGTTTATTATAAACAAGAGGGTGATCATTTCCTCATTAACATATTGTATGTAGATGATATATTATTCTTTGGTAACAGTAAGGATGTGATTAGGGACTTGATATCTCAGTTTTTTGCACAGTTTGATATGGACTTAGGGGCTGTTAAGTTTATCTTAGGTATGGAGATCAAAAGAGAGAGTAAACAAAAAGCTTCGGTTGGGCTAAGTAAGTATATTGAGTCTGTGTTGCAGCAGTTCAGCAGGACAAACAGCAGACAAGTGAGTGTTCTTATTTCAATGGGACTAAGTTACCAGTTGAGCAGTGTCCATCTACACCTAGTGAGATGGAGGATACGTCTAATGTTCCTTACACTAGTGTAGTCGGCAGTTTTATGTATGTTGATGTTTTAGCGGCGGGAGATATCCTTCTCCCAAATTTAAATAATGAAAAGTCACATATGAAGAGACACCAAAGCATATGAAGAGACGTCGACGGATATGAAGAGTTGCCTTGATTTGTATATATACAAGGCAATGATCATTCATTTGATCATCAATTTTTTTCATCAAATCGGTCTTGTATTTGGGCCAAGTTGTAAGCAGATTTCTACTCTTTTCATTCAATATATAAGAGATATATTTGGCTGGGTTTTTCTCCCTCGAGTAGGAGGGTTTTCCCAGGGTAAACATCGTGTTCATTGTCTTATGTGTTGCATTTTCTAATTGCTTACATTTCTGATCCTAAAACTAACATGGTATCAGAGCCAGGTTCAGGCTTACATCTTTGGAGATTTTCTTTGATTTTTTCGGATTGTGTCCCAGGAGGGTATGGAGAAGTGTGATAGTTTCTAACAAAGGGGTAATGCGTAGGAGAATTTCTCATTCGGTGAAATCAGTTCTCCTGCAAATAGGTTTAATAAAATGGCCAGTTCAGAAATTCTCGAGGTAGAAGGCATATTGAAAAGAAGGCAATGCATGGCTGGTTCTTCTATCCAAAGATCTCAGAGAATTTCCAAAGGGAATGCATTGAAATCTGGACTTCCTTGCAAGTATGTTGACCTGCAAGTTCGAAGTTCATTCATGGATGCTGGTCTCTCCAAGAAAGGTGCTTTCATTGAGGCCAACATCAGCCAGTCCCCGATCTCGGCATTTCAAGGTCATCATTTCTCGTCTGATACTAGTACTAGTAATCCTGATACATTTCTATGCCACCCACGAGGTGATTCAAGCCCAAAGTTAGACTATTCCAGTGAAAATTTGGTGCAAGATCGAGTTTTATGCGAGTAGAAGAATCCATCAAAATTAATGGTGTGGAGAAGGGGTCAAAAATCAGGTGCTGAGAAGGGCTGCTTCTCCTCTGATAAGGGGATTTATAACAGTTATACATGCTGCAGCAGAGAAATCTCCATGGAGGTCTCTTCGTCAAGTCCAATTTTTGAAGAAGAAAAGAAATGTGCAGATGGAATCACATATAGCATATGTAACACCCTCTCTAATTCAACCGAATAGAAATTTGTCTAATAACAGAATTTCAGCAGAAAGAATAACTAACTATTATGAAAATAGTATCGAATGCAATAAATTCTAGTTTACAACTAACTTTCATTTTTAGCTGAAATAATCTTTTCTAACAGAATACATGTAACCAAGAATAAATTAACTTCTTTCGTCAATGAAATTCAAATATTAAAAGAGATTAAGAGAAGTACAACTTGAATAGTTTCCTGCTGATTTGATTGTAGATCCTCCTCTGAATTTTGGAAAAAGAAATATCAACAAGGGCTTTATCCACCCAATCAAGACCAACTGGTCTCCCGTGCTTCTTCAACTGAAGAAACCCGACCCTTCACGAGCGTGATTAACAAGGAATCAATTAACAACAATATGCCTTTGACCTTGGTGTCAAGACCTATACCTCCTGATCGATCTTTTCCCTATAGGTACCTCCTAACTGGAAAGATCACCCTGACCAGTGGTATATCTGGTACTTGATA
Organism: Cunninghamia lanceolata; assembly: GCA_027924645.1. Lineage (NCBI taxonomy): Eukaryota > Viridiplantae > Streptophyta > Pinopsida > Cupressales > Cupressaceae > Cunninghamia > Cunninghamia lanceolata. The sequence continues at coordinate 4,208,649 of BSBN01000516.1, forward strand.
GCTGACAAATGCCTATTCTGCATCGTAACCTTGGCCAAGGATTTCTAGTAAATAACTAACACTACTGTGTCGTCAGCACTCACCCTTGCTCGGCATTGTTATTAATTCATATGTTTCTTTTCTTTGATTGCAAGTTTTTGAAAGAATACCATGCATGACTCACTTGTCAAACTTATAGATACAGAACAAAAGTATATAGACAAAAAGTACCCTTTCCTCTAGTGTCCGCAGTCATGTAACTCAGTGCAACTATAATATATGAGCAGGTGCAATAGTTATATATATACATATATATATATAATATATATACTTATATATATACTTATTTATTAAGTATCAAGAAAACAAAAACTTTTGCAGATTCGAAAGACTTGTTGAATGAAAAACATATATAGATTTCTGAAGACTGATCAAGAAACACAGAACTACGATTAAAGATAGTGTGATTCGATAGCTTTGATCATCAAATATTGTTTTCTATTGCATAATAAATCGGACTATGATAAAGGGACTATGATCTTGCCTGAACAAATCTTTTAGTGATCGAAGCTGAGGAAGATGCAGTTGCAAAACAAACTGAAAAGTACGACTGGTTCTAGCAGCCGCTTGACAGAGTAAACAAGAATGCAGAGCCGAAAAATATTCAGAAGATTGCAAAACAATGCTCAAGACTTATGCGATTCGAGTTGCGGTATTGCAAAGACAGAGATACTTCAGCAGAATGCAACTATTAAACAACGCCTTGCTTATGCTTCTTATGAATGCTTTTAGGAATCATCCCAATGCTTCTTTCTATCAAAGATAATGTAGCGAATGCATGCCAAGAAAGAATGAACGCCAATATGTATATGGCCGCTCCTCCACCACGATCGCGTGCATGAAGGAGCATTCCTTCTTGCATTCGGGCAGAGTGGGGGAGTTACTATCAAGACTCCAGCTCACACACTCCAAGCGCTCCACTTAAGGTAAGACACAATTTAATAATTATTTAATAAACATAAGAGAAATAATTCTCACCAACTAGAAATATATTTATACTTATATATGTATGCCTTGGCCAAAGCTACAGTGACTTAGGCTTAGACATAATTATTGTTTTTCGATTCCTGTAATCACCCTCTCCCTGTTGATATCCTTTTTCCTTGTCACCTGGTTTGTCCTGCAACCACTTCGACCAATAGTGAAGGTTAAATCATTCCTCGATGCGAAAAATAATATATATTATATCCATAGATCCATTTTCACATACAATTGAAAAATATTCGCATATAAAAGAAAACCATTATACACATTATCCAACAAATAATTCTCACATTCACATGAAAGTAGTTGTACTCAACTAACAACATAGCTAACATTTCATTGTTCAAAAAGAAGGGGATGTGACATATCCTTCCCCTCAAGAATCATCGTCCTCGATGATTATTTATTAATAAATATATATAAAAGCTTAACAACATTGTTTCACATCAGTCTCAATTGTTTGGAAATAAGGAAACTTTTGATGAATCTCATCATAATCTTCCCAGGTGGCATTTTCTTCTGAATACTAGTCCCACTGGACCTTACATTGTACCACCTCACGATTACATAAGTGCAGCTTACGTATCTCGAGTACTTGGAGTGGCTCTATTGTGATCACCCCAGGGTCCCGTACCTGCAATGATTTCCAATCAATCATATGCTCAGAGTCTACATAATATTTCTTTAGATAGGAAACATGAAATACATTGTGAATTCTGGCAAGAGTCGGGGGTAGAGGAATTATGTATGCCACAGGATTGATGATTTCTAGAACTTCAAAAGGTCCCACGTATCTTGGGGCTAACTTAGAGACTTTTCCAAATTTTATAGAGTTTTTCTGTGGTTTCACCCGTAAAAGAACTTTTTCTCCCACTACAAACTGTCTGGAAACACGTTTGGTATCAGCATAGCTCGTTTGCCTATCATTGGCTTCTTTCAGTCTCTGTCTAATTATTCTTACTTGCTCTTCCATTTCTTGAAGCATTTCAAGTCCTAGAATGATCCTGTCTTCCCACCTATTCCAACTTATAGGGGTTCTACATTTCCTGCCATATAGTGCTTCAAAAGGTGCCATTTTTATTGCTGACTGATATGAATTGTTATAGGCAAATTCTACTAAAGGTAAATATTCCTCCCACCTGTATTGCTGATCCATATAGTAAATTCTAAGTAGATCTTCTAAAATTTGGCTTACCCTTTCCGTCTGACCATCTGTCTCGGCATGATATGCCGTACTAATATTCAACTAAGTCCCCAAGGCTGAAAATAAGGTCTGCCAAAATCTGGATGTCATCCTGGGATCTCTATCAGATATGATCTTTTCTGGTATCCCATGGAGACGAAAAATTTCCTGCACAAATTTTCGTGCGATCACCGGTGCCCCATCTATTAAATTCCCTAGTATGAAATGTGCCACTTTTGTGAGCTTGTCCACTACCACCAATATGGCATTATGCCTGTTCTTAGTCAAAGGTAGACCTTGCACAAAATCCATGCTGATAATCTGCCATTTCCAATCAGGTACGCTATGAGGCTGAAGCAATCCTACTGGATGCTGATGCTCTACCTTGACCTTCTGACATTAGAAACATCCTGCCACAAATCTTGTTGCATCCTTTTTCATTCCTTTCCAGAAATATAACGGTTTGACATCGGCCAACATCTTGGTTACTCCGGGGTGTCCTGAATATGGTGCGGTGTGTACTTCTTTCCATATTGCTTCCCTTAACTCAGAAGACTTTGGAATATACATTCTACCTTTAAATCTCAAAAGCCCGTCTGCTTCAATGTGAAAACCTTCATAATTAGATTCCTGTGGATTTGACTGAAGAGCTTCTCGAACTTGCAAATAATATTCATCTTCATTCAATTTTTGAATCACCTGGTTTCTAAAATTAGTGTTGATTGACACCATTGCCATTATATGCTTCCGTCGACTCAAGGCATCAGCTACTCTGTTTTCCTTGCCCTTAATGTAACTGATCTCAAAATCATAATCGGCGATTAACTCCATCCATCTTCTCTGGCGAGCATTTAGATTTGGCTGTGTAAATATATACTTCAAACCTTGATGATCCGACTTAAGTTCAAAAGTTTTTCCTAATAAATAATGTCGCCACATTTGTAGGGCATGAACAATAGCTGCTAACTCTAAATCATGGGGTGCATAATTTTGCTCATATTGTTTCAGTTTTTGGGATTCATAAGCCACTACCTTTCCTTCTTGCATTAACACTCCGCCCAATCCTTCTCCGAATGCATCGGTTCTAACCACAAAGCGACCATTAGGATCCAGTACTGTCAATATTGGAGCGGTTGTTAGTTTTTCCTTTAATAGGTCAAACGCCTCGTGACATTTTTCAGTCCATTCAAATCTTTTTCCTTTTCTTTGAAGAGAGGTAATGGGATGAGCAATTCTAGAAAAATCTCTGACAAACCTTCTGTAGTACCCAGCCAATCCCATGAAACTTCTAACCTCGAACATTTTTCAGTACTGGCCAATCCATTATAGCTTTTATCTTAGCAGGATCCACTGCAATTCACTTACCTGATATTATATGTCCTAGATATTGTATCTCTTTCTAAAAGAAGGTACATTTGGACAATTTTTCATATAGTTTGTGTTCCCTTAACCGCTGAAGAACTATTTGAAGGTGTTGAAGGTGCTCTTCCTCATTTTTGGAGTAAATAAGAATGTCGTCTAAAAATAACAATACAAACTTATCCAGGCAATCTCTAAAAACACTGTTCATTAAATTCATGAACGCGACTGGGGCATTAGTGAGCCCAAATGGTAGAACTGTGAACTCATAGTGTCCATATCTGGTTCTGAAAGCCGTCTTATGAATGTCCTCCTCTTTTAACCTAAGTTGATGATATCCCGATCTCAAATCTATTTTTGAAAACATTGCAGCCCCTTTCATTTGATCAAACAAATCATCTATTCGACGTAAGGGATATTTGTTCTTGATGGTGGGTTTATTTAGCATTCGGTAGTCTATACATAGACGAAGAGTCCCATCCTTCTTTTTAACAAAAATCACTAGGGCACCCCATGGTGAAATACTTGGTCGTATCAAGCCTTTATCCAGTAATTTCTGTAATTGTGCCTTTAACTCAACCAGCTCTAAGGTGGTCATACGGTAAGGTACTTTTGAAACAAGTTCGGCCCCTGGTACAAGGTAAATAGCAAAATCAAAAATTCTTCTAGGTGGTAACCCAGGTAGTTCCTCAGGAAATACATCTTGATATTCCCGGATATAGGGCTATTTTTCAGTAAAGGTCTCTTCCTTACCTATAGTATTCATTTTCCTTTTTCCATTCAGGAAATGCTCTGTCCCTTCTTCAACTATTTCCATCTTGACTATAAACAATTTACATCCTTTTCTTTTATTTCTTTTCAGCTGCATAGCCAAAATTTGTCGCACCTTAACCTCTCGTTGCTTTCCTTGAATCCTCACCGGATTCCCTAAATCATCCATGCATTCTACTATCTTAGCATAACAGTCGACCTTAGCCCTATGTTCTATTAACCAATTCATTCCAATGATCACATCATAGGAACCCAGAGGTGCTACGTAAAGGTTGACCTTTATAGTGAAGTCTCGAAATTCAATCTTTGCTTCAAACAGACACTGCTCTACCCGAGCTCTCGTCTAATTAGCATATTCAACCATCCATGATTTAGCCATAAACCCAGTTCTTTTAGGGAACCTTCCCAATAACTTAGGTGCTATAAAACATTCAATGGCTCCAGTATCTATTAAAATAGTTATTGGGTTTCCATAAAGCATACCTGGAGTTTCTATAGGAGCAACCTGGTACTCTACTTGTCTGTTGTCAACTGCTGCATGAATTCTTTGCTAAAATACAATCTGTTGAGGTGGTAGGGGCTTCCATTGTTGCTGTCCTTGCTGGTTCTTAGAGGGACACTGATTTGCGTAGTGCTCTCCTCCACAATTGAAACATCCTCCAGGTGGTCTTTTCTTTTCAGTGCTTTTATTAGAGAGGTTTTCATCCTTTTGTGGGTTGTTATTGTTCCTTTTGAACTGATTATTCTTGTACCCCTTCTTTTTGAAATTCTACTGAGACTGGTCCCACTTACCCCTGTTGTGCTTTCTGTCCCTAAAGGAATCATCTTTCTTTAATCTCTGTTCCTGCCGAATAGCTTTCTCATAAGCCTCATCCATAGTTCGAAGTGCTATAACATCTACTGGTCGTCCAATACGATTGTTTAACCCCATTATGAACTTTCGTACTCGAAAGTTTTCATCTTGTCGGTACTGTGGAACATATTTGAGTAATCGGGTATATTTCTCCTAGTACTCATTAACAGTTAGGGGTCCCTACCTGAGATTTTCAAAATCTAACAATTTTTGGTCATAGAATAACTGAGGAAGCCATCTTTGGCGAAATATCTTCACAAATTGATCCCATGACACATCCACCACTGCCAATCCCATTTCAGCCCTTTTGTCTTCCCACCATATGGCAGCTTCTCCTGCCAACTGGTAGGCTGCCCATGCTACCTTAGAGTTATCGGAATAATCTCGAAGCTCAAAATATTTCTCCATTTCAGTTAGCCATGCCTGCGCGGCATCTCCTGAAGTAGAGCCTTCGAATTTATGAGGTTTTATCTTTTTCATATCTTTGGCTAATTCATCAGCCAATCTACTTCTCTTGTGTCCTAAACTTAATGTTTTTGAATTATCTTCATACCGGTCACTTTGGTTTTCAGATCTCTCTTCTCTAGCTTCAGATTGCCCTTCTACCTTTCTCTCTAGGTGGACTAATCTGGCCTGAGTGGTTTTCATCATATTCAATATTTGATCCAATTTATCTATGGAGCCATTATTCTGATCTTCTCTGAACTCATTTCCGGAATAATCCATTCCAATGAAGTTCCTGAAGAAATTTAAGAGTTTTTAATTACTTTACGGGTTATGGGTTATTGTCATTTAATAGTTTTCCAATGAATTTAAGGAGTCTTCCTTTGCATAAAAAAAAAATCATTTGGAACTCATATCAAATACAAATGGTACACAAAATTTTCAATTTATTTATAGAAAAAGACTATCACTCCCTGTGATAGATTTATCAATAATTACAAAATTTCTATCACTTCCTGTGATAGATTTATTGCAATACAAAATGATCATCACTTTCTGTGATCAGTTCTCTGAATCATCTTCATTATCAGTGATAGGTTCCTCCTGATCACTAAACTCTAAAAAGGAGATAAGTCTATATCCAGGAGTCGGAACTCGATCTCCTTTAGATGTTTCTTGTTTAGTTTGATCTTTCGTTTTGGTCTTATTTATTTCTGCAATTATGGCGGACTTCACCTTCTCTTTTCCAGAGACTGTCCATTTTCTTCTTTCCCTCCGAAGTCTTTTTAGAACTTCGGCTAATGTCTCCAAATCTACTGGAGAACAACTTGAGTAATCATAAGAAAGTCTGATCTTCCATAGTCGAATGGATACAGGGTCTCGAATCTTTTTCTGGGATGTTTTTCTTATCAATACCATCCTGAAGAAACATTAATAACTATTTTCAATGTTTTAAGCATGATGAGCCCCAAGGTTCAATGTGGAACCTGGTAGCTCTGATACCATATGTAACACCCTCTCTAATTCAACCGAATAGAAATTTGTCTAATAACAGAATTTCAGCAGAAAGAATAACTAACTATTATAAAAATAGTATCGAATATAAATTCTAGTTTACAACTAACTTTCATTTTCAGCTGAAATAATCTTTTCTAATAGAATACATGTAACCAAGAATAAATTAACTATCTTTCGTCAATGAAATTCAAATATTAAGAGAGATTAAGAGAAGTACAACTTGAATAGTTTCCTGTTGATTTGATTGTAGATCCTCCTCTGAATTTTGGAAAAAGAAATATCAATAAAGGCTTTATCCACCCAACCAAGACCAACTGGTCTCCCGTGCTTCTTCAACTGAAGAAACCCAACCCTTCACGAGGGTTATTAACAAGGAATCAATTAACAACAATATGCCTCTGAGCTTGGTGTCAAGACCTATACCTCCTGATCGATCTTTTCCCTATAGGTACCTCCTAACTGGAAAGATCACTCTGACCAGTGGTATATCTGGTACTTGATAGATGACAGATGCCTATTCTGCATCATAACCTTAGCCAAGGATTTCTAGTAAATAACTGACACTACTGTGTCGTCAGCACTCACCCTTGCTCGGCATTGTTATTAATTCATATGTTTCTTTTCTTTGATTGCAGATTTTTGAAAGAATACCATGCATGACTCACTTGTCAAACTTACAGATACAGAACAAAAGTATATAGACAGAAAGTACCCTTTCCTCTAGTGTCCGCAGTCATGTAACTCAGTGCAACTATAATATATGAGCAGGTGCAATAGTTATATATATACTTATATATATATATTTATTAAGTATCAAGAAAACAAAAACTTCTACAGATTCGAAAGACTTGTTGTATGAAAAACATACAGATTTCTGAAGACTGATCAAGAAACACAAAACTACGATTAAAGATAGATAGTGTAATTTGATAACTTCGATCATCAAATACTGTTTTCTATTGCATGATAAATCGAACTATGATCTTGCCTGAACAAATCTTTTAGTGATCGAAGCTGAGGAAGATGCAGTTGCAAAAAAAACTGAAAAGTGCGACAGGTTCTAGCAACCGCTTGACAGAGTAAACAAGAATGTAGATCCAAAAAATATTCAGAAGATTGAAAAACAATGCTCAAGACTTATATGATTCGAGTTGCGGTATTGCAGAGACAGAGATACTTCAGCAAAATGCAACTATTAAACAACGCCTTGCTTATGCTTCTTACGAATGCTTTTAGGAATCATCCCAATGCTTCTTTCTATCAGAGATTATGCAGCGAATGCATGCCAAGAAAGAATGAACGCCAATATGTATATGGCTGCTCCTCCACCACAACCGCGTGCAAGAAGGAGCATTCCTTCTTGCATTTGGGCGGAGTGGGGGAGTTACTATCAAGACTCCAACTCACACACTCCAAGCGCTCCACTTAAGGTAAGACACAATTTAATAATTATTTAATAAACATAAGAGATAAATAATTCTCACCAACTAGAAATATATTTATACTTATATACGTGTGCCTTGGCCAAGGCTACAGTGACTTAGGCTTAGACATAATTATTGTTTTTCGATTCCTGTAATCACCCTCTCCCTGTTGATATCCCGTTTTCCTTGTCACCTGGTTTGTCCTGCAACCACTTCAATCAATAGTGAAGGTTAAATCATTTCCTCGATGTGAAAAATAATATATATTATATCCATACATCCATTTTCACATACAATTGAAAAATATTCACATATAAAAGAAAACCATTATACACATTATCCAACAAATAATTCTCACATTCACATGAAAGCAGTTGTACTCAACTAACAACATAGCTAACATTTCATTGTTCAAAAAGAAGGGGATGTGACAACATAGTTATTTCATATTTCTGCAAGATGGGGAGAATCGAGGATTCTCTAAGTTTGTTAGAAGAAATCTGGGTTTGAAGTGATTTGAGGTTGTTCCTTGCAGTGTTAAGCGATATCCAACTACGCTAGTGAAGAATAACATGTATGATCCAATTGCTCCTGTACAATGTGAGCAGGAGATGCAGCAAATGATTAAAGAGCACGAGCAGATTTCCTTTACTTATGAGGTGACTTTTGTGAAATCTGATAACAGATGGCCTTCTAGATGGGATGCATATTTGAAGATGGATGGTGATCGAGTGCACTAGTTTTCTATCCTGAATTCTCTCATGGTGATTTCTTTCTTGGCTGGAATCGTTTTTGTTATCTTTTTGAGGACCGTTAGGAGAAATTGGAATGCCATGATTAGAGGATATGCAAGGAGCAGTCGAGGGCAGGAAGCCATTGTTGTTTATCATGAAATAAGAATGCAAGTTATCCCCAACAAGCTGACTTTTGTGTTTGTTCTCGAGGCGTGTGGTCTGCAAGAGGGAAAGCGCGTCCATTCTCACATCCTCAGCTATGGTTTGCAGCGGGATGTTTTCGTGGCTACTGCTCTTGTGGGCATGTATGCAAAATGTGGCGGTATTGAGATCGCACGCCAAGTGTTTGACAGAATTCCCCTAAGAGAAAGAGATGTAATAGCGTGGAATGCTATGATTGCAGCATATGGAAAGAACGGAGATGTGGATGAAATGTTGAGTTTTGCTAGGCGCATACCTAATCCCACCTCTGTTACCATCATCACCTTACTTTCTGCACTTGTAGGTGCAGGCTCTCTGAAACAGGGCAGGCTCATTCATGGGTATGTTATTAGAGTTGGTTTGCATTCAGAGGTGTCCATCATGAATGCTCTCATTGACATGTACGCTAAATTAGGCTGCATATAGACTACTGTCCAAGAGTCTGACAAACCAACAGAGGCAACCTTGGACGAGGAGGACAGGAGGTTGATGCCAGTACTTGGAGCTTCAGAGGGAGTCACATCATCATGAAGGTTCCTTGCAATGTATATTTCTTTGAGACAGAGAAATATGAGGTGAAAGCCCTTGTAGTGTATATTTCTCTGAGACGGAGAAATATGAGGTGCGAGCCCTTGTTCATATCTGAGACTGAGATGGGACGTCATGTTGAGAGACTCCATGATGACATCACGTTGAGACTCTGTGATGAACCCTTGTACTTGTGTTTTTCCACACATGGGAGTAGCCATGATGGACATCATGTTGAGAGACTCCATGACGACATCACATTGAGAGACTCCATGATGGACACTTGTTCATGAGTTTCTTTCCACACATGAGAGTAAGCATGGTGGACGTCATGTTGAGAGACTCCATGACGACATCACGTTGAGTGACTCTGTGATGGGCACTTGTGCACATGTTTTTTTTCCACACATAGGAGTAGCCATGGTGGACGACATGTTGAGTGACTCCATGACGATATCACGTTGATAAACTCCGTGATGAACTATTTCACAAATGGGTGTAGCCATTGTGGATGTCATGTTGAGAGACTCCATGACATGGATATCTAGAAGGATACCTCCCTAGCTAAGAGGGAGTGTTGATGTTTTAGCAACGGGAGATATCCTTCTCCCAAATTTAAATAATGAAAAGTCACATATGAAGAGACACCAAAGCATATGAAGAGACGCCGACGCATATGAAGAGTCGCCTTGATTTGTATATATACAAGGCAACGATCATTCATTTGATCATCAATTTTTTTCATCAAATCGGTCTTGTATTTGGGCCACAAGTTGTAAGCAAATTTATGCTCTTTTCATTCAATATATAAAAGATATATTTGGCTGGGTTTTCCTCCCTCGAGTAAAAGGGTTTTCCCAAGGTAAACATCATGTTCATTGTCTTATGTGTTGCATTTTCTGATTGCTTACATTTCTGATCCTAAAACTAACAATGTATACTATGGTCTACACCAGCCCAAACACTGCCTAAGCAATGGGAGTCTTGAGTCGTTTCATCGCTAATCCTGGCAAAGATCATTGAGCTACAACAAAGAGGGTGTTCAGATATCTGAAGGTACTACAAATTTCTCTATTTGATATCAAGTATCTTCATCAACACCGTCACTTCATCAAACACTAGGCCGAACTTCGTCAACTGACAATGGAGAACCTCTGTAATAGGGATCTTCTATGGCAAGGGAGGTTCATAGTTTTGTGGTGGCTATACAAGGATTTGTAGACTCAAATTGGGCAAGAGATGTTGATAGCAAGAGATCTAACAATGCTTATGTCTTTGACCTGTTTGGTGGTAAAATTAATTCATTGAACATACAATAGGCTATGGTCACTTTGTCCATAATAGAGGCAGAGTATATACAACTACTCATGCCTATAAGGAGGCCATCGAGCTTGAGAGATTGTGTTCACATGTTGCCCTGAGTCATGGAGCAATTCAGATTGCATGTGATAGTCAAAGTGCCATCAACTTGGCAAAGAACCCAACTTTTCACACACAGAAGCACATTTATGTTCAATACCATTTTTTTCATGACATGGTGAAGGATGGGCGGGTGATGCTTGAAAATGTTGACACTTTGGAGAATGTTGCAGATGCATTGACGAAGCCTATGAGCACTAAGAAGTTCAAGCGGTGCAATAAGTCTATGGGCCTCTCGACCCCTAGCAGTTAGTTCACAGTTCGATATAGTTTCTCTTATGCTCTTGCAAGGTATACAACAAGTGGGAGAATGTTGGGATAGGTGTCATACACCTTGCAATCCTAATATTCAACGTATTTTATTTAATTATTAATTCATTTATTGCACCCACATATTTGGGACGTCCCACTTGGAGTGGCACTAGATGTCACATGTAGTTTGTATTTTGGCAAGTGTAAGACTTACTTAGTGTCATGGAAGTTGCTAATTGCAACTATGACAGCTTGTAAGGTGTGTAAGTGTTGCTAGAAAGGAAAGAGCATGTTGAGACAGTTAATTGTGAACTTGGAGAAAATCATGGAGTAGTTATCCAAGTTTGGTAGTGGTAGTTTTTAGTTTGTTGGCAATTAACTCAGCTTGATTTGAGCAATGGATTTTGTGCATGGGTGCCTAAATTAGCTAGTAGGTTCTAGCACATAGTTTTAGAAACCATTCATGGTTTGTGGTTTTGTATATGCCTATATATTGAGTGCTCGGCTTGGAATTATAATCATAATGTTTTGCAGGTACCATTACGTACCAAAATTTCCCCAGCATTGTATTGATTTGTATAATCTCTTGTGGAGGCTTGGGCCTAAATTTGTATTGTATCCATTGATGTTATTGGAAATACAATTGGTTTAAGTTTAGAGGCTAAGTTTTTTCCCACGGTAATAATGTGTCAACTATGTATTTTTGTGAATTGCATGTCAGTGCATATTATTGAATGTGTTATTTTCTTATCAAAAATTGTTAGATCTATGTCTCTGCATTATCTCTCCTCATAGACTAGTGTAAGATGCATTTCCACCATCTCAACTTTCTTTCAGAAATGACAAGCAGCACTTGGAAGTGAAAGAGTTTGGATGCAACAGCAGTAAAATATGATGAGAATATGAAGGACAAAAGGCTGATTATGTTGAAAACCCTTCACCAATGGCAGCAAACCTCGAAATCCTTCCACTATGGCGCTGAAATTTTCTTCACAAACCTGCAAAAATCAGCTGAATATACTTTGCTTTCACTACAATCAGCATATGAAACTGTTTTGTGAAGTCTTGAAAGAATGACAGCCTTTATATAGGCACTGAATACTTTATTTCCCCACTTTTATCTCTGCTTTAAAGCATGCCAGAGAAAGTAATAGGCAGAGCCACCAAGAATATGTGCCATCACTTGAGGAATTGCCTTCTTTTGGCCTTGGTGCGCTTCACTTAGGTGTTTACGACTTTTGGATATCCTAGGCAGAGTTTACTAGTGGCTAAGCCATTCAATTTGTGCAGCCAAATTTGACTTTTTTTTCTCTTTTAGGTATGGCAAAATTCACTAATGAGACAGCCATCTTTTAGGCACTGATTTCACATGGCATTGCCACCTCAATTGTGTGCCATAACTTGGAGTATTTCCTCTTTTCTTTGGGTGGAATTTCATGATGTCTTCGCCATCCTTGTATTGACTTAGGCATTGCTTTTATTTGGCAAAACCATCAGGAATGTGCGTCATCTTTGGGTTTACTATATTATGTTTGGTATGCTTTTAAGACCACTTTGCCACATCTTAGGCCTGGATTTGTGATGGCATAGCCACCAAGAAAGTGTGCCTTTCTTTTAGGTCTGTTTCATCTTTCTTTGCTGAGTGCTAATCACTAAACTCTTTACCATGTTTTGACACGGCACTTGGCACTGCCATCACAAAATAGCACCTCAACTTGATCATTCAAGCATCTGAACCTTGAACATGATTTCATCCTTTCTTTGTCACATTGGATTGCTATCTAGGCAAAGTTTTCCTCTTCTTCTGCCTTAGCACACATTTGGAAGTAGTTTGCCACCTTTTGGATGCCAGGCAAAATTTCGCCTTGGCATAACCACCCTCAAATTGCACCATCCCTCACCTATTGATTCTGCCCTGACACTGTCCTTGTTCTGCTTCATTGCTTTTATCATTTTCTGCTCTGGTGTGATTCACATTTTCCCTGCAAAACTGTTAGTTGAAAAGACAAAAGACAAGATAACTTTTGCTAACTGACTGGGAGAACAACTGACTTGGACTTGGTGCAAACTCGAGGATCAACTGACAACTGACTGAAAAAAAGAGGCCTGAAAACAAAGTTTTGTAGGGATACCAACACAGCACACGCCACAGGCAAGGTTGTCCAAACTTTCTGGATTGGACCTTGCAAGGATGGAGCAGAAGACAATTTGTTAAGAATGGACAAACAAAAAGATATGAGGGATTAATGCAAATGGTCAGTGAATATTGACTTACGCTGTGGCATATTTCTGAATGACAATTGAACGAGCCTTTTCCGAAGCAGCTGCCATAGCTTCAGCTACCATGGCTTCCCTGCAATCCAAGACAGACATCAAGATCACTTCAAATAATTCTTGGCAAAATACCATACCATGACAGACGTCATGCTAACCTCGAAATATTTGCACGCTCTGACATGACAACTGGAAGTTTGGTTGAATCCTTCCACTCAACATTGACCCTAAAACCGTATGCACAACTCTATATCCATTAGAAATCTAAAAATGGAATATAATCCTGGAACAGGGAAGAAATCATTTACCAGTACATACAATTTTAATCCATTTAAAATACAAACCTTGCTACAGCCCTAGTAACAGCTTTATCTATCTCCTTCTGACGTGCTTTATAGAGATCTTCAACTTTCTCATGGGCTTTCTTTAATTTCTTCTCAGCGAGTGTGATTCTCTCTTGGTCATATTCAGCAGCTTCCTCATTGATTACCTTCTCAGCTATCTCTTGCCTTTCTAAATCCAGGGTAGTGTAAACCTGTGCACATCCGTTAAAATTTATAGAAACAATTTACTACAATTTTGAAGGTGGGGTCAACAGAGATCCGTGTAGAAATAAAATTACTATAAGCATCTAGAATTTGACTGCAAGGTTAAACATTTGAATATGGACCAGATGAAGCAAGAAAACATTGGAGTACTAAATTTAATTACTATTATAATTTTATATAGTTATAGATTCCTTTGAAAAATGAAACTCCTAGACTCTCATTATAGAAGAAACAAAAAAAAATGATGCTGACAAATGAAGAACGTGCCTAATCTTGAACAAGTTTTGCATAAATGACGTATGGAGCTTGCAAAGTGCCTATGGTAAAATTTAAAGATTCACAAAATCATGGATGGAAAATTGAAATCAAAGAATTGACCAGACTGGTATCCTAATCTCTGGAAACATAATTGCAAATAAAAGAAACCAAGGACCAAGACTAAGACAGACATTTTGAACCACTTAGAATTTCTACTACGTACATGTTCATAAACTAACTCATTCACAAACAAATCAAGGAGAGTTTCTAGGATGACTAGAGAGCACTCCCAACTTTCCAACTTATGGCTCTGAAGACAGTGAATACAAAGATGGCAAGGGAAGAAATTACATAAAACAAAAGAAATGAATGTTTAATAAATATCCATTATATTCTATACTCCCCAATATTTTCTCTTCAAATCTGTTTAGGAATTTCTAGGGGTTGAAATTGATCTTGGGATAGTTAAATTTAGTATGTATTCCTACGGAGTAAAGAAAAAGAATATCTTTTAAAAGAGCCTTTGTGTATTAAAACGTATACAAGACGACATGATGTCACTTGAAAATTTTAGACGTCCAGATTTCCCTATATGCCTAAGGGCAGCTCAGAGACATCTTTGCCCCCTCTATAAAAGAGGAAACCATAGGGAAATTCCCACCACTTATACTCGATAACACCCCCAAGAAACTTAGGGGAAGCCTTCCCCACACCTAGGCATGCATCCCAATGTAACACAATGCTGAAGCATTTAGAGGACCTGGGCTTCAAAATTCATTATCTAAGAATCATAAATAAGGTAGGTAATTACTTTCATACCATAGCAGAACCCATAACGCAAAGGCCAAGAATCCACTAACTTCTCTCCATACTACATCACAATATAAACACCCCTAAGCACCTACATGGTATCTAAAATACAAATGTTTGCCAACTTACTGTTACAATCATCCACAGCACCCAATCCGTTATTGACAACCATCCATAAACTTGGCAAAAATTAATTCCATAAATTCCTAGACAGTCATGCAACAATCCTATGTCAATCACCTCAAAGGTTTTGTCCAGGCTTGCATTTTCATCTTCAACAAATTTTGAGTTCTTAATTTTAGTGATAAAATTTGTGAGAGAGACCCCACCTTGGATTCCATACCGATCATATTTAGTAAATCATTTAGTGGAGGTAGGAGAAGTTGGAAACCTCTCTACACATGGCCACAGATGCAACTAAAAGTAAACAATTTCTGGAGATGCCAAGAAGCGCAATTCCTATGGATAATGAGGTGAAGAAGGATTTCTAGAAGACTCTTAAGAAAATGTACACTAGGAAGAAAGTCTCATTAAATTCAAGTTGAG
Organism: Cunninghamia lanceolata; assembly: GCA_027924645.1. Lineage (NCBI taxonomy): Eukaryota > Viridiplantae > Streptophyta > Pinopsida > Cupressales > Cupressaceae > Cunninghamia > Cunninghamia lanceolata. The sequence goes on from BSBN01000516.1 coordinate 4,224,293, forward strand.
AGGACCACATTTGCTAGTCTCATAGGTTACAATAAGGTGGCTAAGGAGGATAGGCCTGCTCTAGCATAGGAAGATACTAGAGGATGGTTGTGGCCAGATTGGGGTTTGACCATGCTACAAACATTTTCCATTCACCTCCTTTCACGAGTTTCTAGTTCCACTACTGCTAAGAGGAATTGATACTCTTATAGTTTTATCCACTCTATCAACATGAACCGGATTGCCCCTAGGAGAGAAGGGAAGCTAATTTCTAGACAAAGTTCCTTGCACCACATAGATCACAAGACACTTGAATACAAAGAGAATATGTAATGTCCCCATTCCTAGACAGTGTTAGTCTATGCTTGGTTCCCGTAGACTAACCAGTATGGTTAGGGAACTCTTGGAGTGCTCGTTGGATGGTTTTGGACATCTTGGCTAGAACTTAATATTTTTAGTAAGTTAGGGTTTTGACCATTTGGGGAAATTCAAGATTGGAGGTGGAGCGTTTCAGAGAGACCTTTCCAACGGTCTATAGCTCATTGGATTTTGAGTTCATTTGGCCATTTATTTTAAAATCCATAATTTAATATTGCATATTTAATATTGGGACTTTATAATGCTAATGTCGATGACTAAGTTAAAAATGTAAAATGCAAATAAAAGTCACTTTTTGGGACTTGGACGCCTCTAGGGGAAATAAAGTGAATTTTTAATGTTATATTTCTCCTTTATGTGGGTCGACCCTCTTGAAGGGAGATATAAAAGCCAAAAGGAACAGAAAACATTCATTCACGACAATTACATTTGATGATATTTTGCTCTGCAAAGAGAACTAGGATTTGAAGAAAACCATCCATGGCTTTTGGAGACGAAAGCCTCCTTTAGTGGTAGCATTCTGCAAGTGTGAGAGACCACCCAAGGGTGCTTCTGAGCAGCCATACTCAATGGTTGTATTTGTGCTTCATTTTCATTCAATTTGGGAGTTTGTAGGGTTGTCGCCGAAGTGATTTTGAGGAGCTAACTACAGATTTTCGACGCCATAATTATTGTGAGCAGACAAGAGACATATTGCAAGTTGTAGCAGAGAGTTTGGAGCTGATTTGATAGACTTTCAGTCCCATACAACAGGTCGTACCTCCCTGTACTGGGCCGTACCATACTATGGAGGGATTGTGATTTTATGAGGAGTTTTCTGAGCTGCTATCTCCTTGAATCGGGACGTTTAGGGCCTGCAATGACAACAGACTTATTCAGAGGGAGTTTAGAGTTGTTTCAAGGTGATTACCACTGATTTTTCAGTACAGCAGGGCCATACCAGCAAACATAAGGACGTGGGAGTTCCACTCTTGCATTCTTTCCTTTCTTCATGCATTTTGTGGGCTTGTATGAGTGGTAGAACATCTGTATATCACTGGCAAAACAACTTGTGGCTGTAACAACTCATTTTATCAATATCCAAGAAGAAATGAATGTCTAGTTTCTGCTGCTATAATATCAGACTTATAACTTGTTGGAGAACGAAATGGGTATGTAAAGAATTTCATATTTTGGCCATTCTATTATATGGGTTTTGCTACTATATGATTTGTAATGCATTTCCAATGATTTGAAGCATCTAGGTATCTCTACTTTATTGTGTTTTCAAAGATTGTCTATGCATGTGTTTGCCTGTCAAAATGCATAACACCAAAACGCAAGCAAGTTACAACTAAACTATAAAAACCCAAACAGTGAAAAAAATCAAACCCAGATCAGAAAATATAAAATACAGAACAGGGTGGGTCATTTCAGTGGTATCAGAGCTGGTTTTCCTACCAGCCTGTTAGATTTCTTCAATTGCATGTCAGTTGTGAGACTACCCACATAGTTGCATGACAATTTTCATCGCCGGACAGTGATTGCATGTGAGTTTCTATGAGAGGCAGTGCCAGAGAACAGAGATACCTTGAAAGATTAAGGAAAAAAGAAGTTGAACAGGAACAGTGGGAAGAGTGGCCTTCAGGGTTTGAGGAACAACCATTAGTTCTATACAGTGAACCTTCAAAACTTGAGGAACAACAATTAGTACTCTACAATGAAGAAGAAACCATTGCAGAAAACATGGGTGATCGAGAGGGTAGGTCTAGTAGAGACCATCATAACGAAGGAAGAGGGAATATGGCCAGTATGTTGCATGCATTGAATGATTTAGCTAGAGGACAGCGTGACATGTTTGACAGGATGGATAGATCCCAAACAGAATTGACCTAGATTCTTGCCCATTTAGTACCTGGTAATAACGGGAACAATGACAATAGCAATGGTGGTGTTGATCAGAATGCGGAGGAAACAATGGGAATAATAATAACAATGCAAACAATGGTAACAATGGAGAACATTCAATTAATAATCGGACTACCCCGCAACGCACCTTTGCTAGATCAGCTAGCATGAGGCCTCTAATGCCTCAATTTATATAGGAAAACAACCCACCGGAGGAGGTACATGAGCCTACTGAAACAGTTCGTCGTGCACAGTATTAGTGGGATTGGAGAGCTATGGATGCAGGGTTCCATGCTGATATGCCTTTTTAGGCTTACCTGACTTTCAGGGAACAGAGTAGACCTCAGGGAGAAGGAGTGAGGCAACAGAATCAGGATCTCCAAAAGAAGGGTAAGATGAGCATTCCTTACTATGATGGCTCAGCCAAAACTACAGCCAGAGCATAGGTACATGTTGATGAGGTTTTTGTGACTACAACAACATTAGAATAAAATACTGGGTATCCTATCCTCTCTTGAATAAAGCTTCTCAGACGCTGAACTATGTGATCGAATGAGACTGCTCCAAGGTTCCTTTTATGTCAGGTCTTGACGTGCACAGGGATAGACTCAGTAGAATGATGTGATTTGCTGGTAATCACGAAGGGGACTTACATACGATTGCTCTTTCAGGGTCATGGAATTCATTTCTAGGATTCGGACTCGGATTTGCGGGTGAATGGAATTCTTTCACAGATGGACAACTGGAATTCTAAAGTTCCATTCTTACAGAGGCGGATGATTTGGTGAAGCTCTGGAAAACTAATCCTAATGAAGATCTAAAAGAAAGTGAAAAAGATAAGGTAAGGGTTCAGGAGTTTAACTAATTGATGGAAGAAGACTGCTGCTGGAGATAGAAACTGGAACCAGTCCTCTGCTTCGTCATGAGGCAACAGCTAGGCAGGGGTGGTGCTATCTTCTAAGGGGGAATAAGGATTTTCAGACTACTTCAGTAAGAGACATGGATTTGGTAATATGAAACAGTCGAAGTTAGGTTCGGATTAAGTTCAGACTAACCATGCACGATGATTTGCAGGCCACAGATCACCAATGTTATGAACAAACAGATTCAATCATTCAACAGTAATAATCTTCATCATTCTAACTAATAATAACATGAAAATACAAAAAGGAACTTCAATATCTTTCAGATTTGCTCCAAGAAATCAATAAGACCATGCCAAAAATCCAAAGGAATATATGAACACCATTCTTCAATGCATATATTATTACTTTAGAAGTTTATATCACAACAATCCAACTGATTTTGGGAGTTTCAGCTCATAAAAGTCATGCAGAAACAAAGCTAGCTACTAAGGTGCTCTAGGGGCATCAGAATGATAAAAATATCAGAAAGGGAGAGAGAGATACAATGAGGCATCCCTCAGCCTTTATATAGGCTCTCAAAAATATCTTAGGGCAAAAGGAAATCAGATTTCCTTGAAAAATGTCCCCTGGGTTACAAATCCTAGAAAAGCAGGTGGGGTCGTCAGAATGTGCATGTAGGAGACTACCACCTGTCTAGGTCGTCAAAATGTGCAAGAAAAACCTCCAGCTGTCCTGGTCGCCACCTGTCTAGGATTCCTGGATAGGATTGTCCTGTCTATCTGGAACTTCTTCCTGTTCCCTTGTCTCTGCCTCCAGGAACCTGGTCAGGACAACTTCCAACTCCTCCATAGGAATACTGGGCAGGTTCTCAATCCGGAACTCCATGACGGATGCGGTGGTGGTGCAGGCGACAAGGACATTTTCCCAATCCGCCCTCAGCTCCTGGATACTGTTAATGAGGATCAGAAACGAGGATGCATCCTCAAGATGGGATTCCTCAGTAGGATAAGTTGCTTTGAAGTATATGCTCCGCATCTTGCCTTTCAATTCTTCCAAGCCAATGACTCCATCCGGTGCTACATCCAGATCAAACCAGGTCTCCAATGATACAAGGATTTTGTCCTGGATCTCCTTCAACATGGCGTGGGCCCGGGAAGTGTCACCTTCAATCTTCTCCAAGTTATCTCTCTTCATGAGCAAGGCGGAATACCAGCTGAGGAAGTCATATACTGATCCTGCATGTATTACCTTGTTCCTGATCAAGTCTGGCTACAGAGTGTTCATTAGTGCCTTCAGTCTAGGGATAGTTTCCTCCCGGACAACCATGAATTGTTGACATGTATCCAGAATTGCCTGAGTTCTATCCATGAGTGTTGTAACTCTGCCATTCACCTGGATGAGGTCCTCTATGAATCCATGGGCTCTATCCAAGACCTTCTCCATCCATCCTTTTGTTGTGTGGCCGACTGTCAGAACTTCAACCTCAACTAAGGAATCCTTAGTTATGCTCAGAGGTTGGGACATTGTTCCTTGGGCGGATTGCAATGGGCCCATGAGCTGCTGGATATGCTGCCGCAGTTGCTCATTCTCCTGTTTCAACTGGTTCTTTTCCTCCTCCTTCCTTAATCTTTCTCGGATGAAGGCTACGGAATCCTCCAGCTCTGCCATCTCTTGATCCTTCGTGGTTGGCCCAAGGTCAACCTTCAAGATGTCAAAGTCATCAGGACTAATGTCTTCCTTTGCCTCGGTTATCCTAGGAATGGCCACTTCTACTCGGCGGGATCCGGACTCATCTCTGTTAATCTTGGAAAACTTCTTCACCTTCTTTGGAACTGCAGACTTCCCTATCCTGGCAAGAAAATCACCAAGTGCGGTGGAAGGATTATTCTTCCTAACTGTCTTCTTCCGCAACCTGTCCTGTAACCAGCTGGGCTTTGTGGATGGAATGGCTTCTTCCTGTGCTTCCTGAGGTCCTTGACCAACTTGTGGCGTGGAAGTCGGTACTTCTCCGTAATTAAACTCCTCATTGAGGAATTCCAAATCAAGATGACGGAGCATGTCCTCAAAATGGACCTCCCCTGGATTCCGTGGTGGAGGGTTAGGCTGATTCCCCACCATGAGGCTGGGAGTCCGTTCCTGGGTGGAATCCATGGACTCATTATTTCCCTGATCATCCGGCTCATTTGGGACCACTTCCTTCTCCATGGGTCTCTTGCCTTTAACTGTTTGCATATCTCCAAAAAGATCCACCTCCCGGATGGAAGAAGTGCTGGCCGAGTGAGGTCTGGATGCATTCCGCTCCTCTTGGTTGGGTCTACTGATAGATTCCTTCCGAGCCTTTACCCTCTTTGCTGGTGGATCCTCGGCAGCCTGGTTCCCTACTTCCTATTTTCCCGCCGCTTGTGCTTTCACAGGAGTATCCTCGGTCGTATCCTCTTCGAAAGACTGAGAATCCAAGTCTCCCATCAAGTCGTAAGTTGGACGGATACCCATCTTATGCATTTTCTCCGTCTGCTGACCTATCCATTTCTGTGTTATTGTCAGCACGGGTGCCATTAGGTCGTCCAAGTGGGTGACCTCTGGATCAGACCAAACTAAGGGTGGAAGAGGCTTATCCTTTTCCTGCTCAAAGAATGGCTGGACTAGCTTACCATCCTCCTTGACTTGGTCAAGGACTGGAAAGATCCCGGTGACTCTGATCATGTCAACTGAAAGTCGGGAACACATCCTCCTTCGCACCTCGAAGTCAAGGTGTATCTTGTGTCTATGTTTCCTTCCGCATGCTATCCTGGTGGTGTTGAACGGGTCAAAGTTCTCCCGTAAAGAATGAGTTACCAAGTTGTAGAACTGCAGCTCTTCCTCGGACTTTTCGGCGGCTAGGAGAGATGGGCATGACTCGACTTCACCTTCCGTCTGGATTGGATAAGTCACCCCGGCCTTCTTCTTCTTCTTCTAGACTTTGTCATACGCCGAGAGTTGCCTTGTCAATTCCAACAGGACCATTTTGTCTGACGGATACCTTCGTAGTCTGTATCGATAACCGGAGAATCCTTGTACCCTGATGTATGTGAACTTCGGGAACTGGATGAACCAGGAGCCATATGCCCTGACCAACTGCTTGGCCTCGGGTGATAGTCTCTGGTGAATGCCTCCTTGGAGGGTCCTGGTAATATGCATGGCGAATGCGTCATTGAATCTCTGGAAATGGTTTATGTTCTGGAGATGGAGCTAGGGATAGCAATTGTAGACCATGACTTGTCCTTGATTGCCGATACGTCCTTTCCATGACAGTCCTCAATATTTGTTGTTCCTCGCCAGCATGTAGATTACATAGGAACTCATGTAAAAGGTCTTTGATTCCTCCAGGTTTTGGAATTGTGCATCAATGCTATCACTGAGGAGTCGAGCCCAATCAATCATCTTTGTTCCAGCAAGGACCTCTTCGATGTAGTAGAACATCCATGGCTCGAAGGTAGAGGACTGCTGACTTCCCATAATCTTGTTCAGCATGACGACGAGGTCTCCATGCTCCTGCTTGAAGTCGGACTTGAGGAGTGTCCTTGGCAACTTGGAACGGTAAGGCCTTTTCTTCTGCATCCATGTCTTGTTAACGACTCCGAAACAGGTTGCTAGATCGGCTTGGAACATTTCAGCTGAATCCTCCTGGCTCATGAACTCGACAGGATTATAGACAGGGATATTGAAAGCCTCCGCAATCTTCTCTTTGGTGAAATAGGCCACCACTTTGTTGTTACGATCGACTACCATCCTGCGCTTCGGATCATAGTGCATGAAACATTCCACGATCAGCTCGGGACAAGGAATGGCAGGTGGGAAGCATGCGGCGGTGGCAACTCCGTTTCGGACGATCTTGGCTGTGAGCAGGGATGGAGGATGTCCAGCCGTTCCATACATTCGTTTCCCAATTTCTTCCATGACTGAAGGATAGATGTTGGTGTCTCCGACGTTTGCCCATTTCGATTTGATTTTGGACTGTGGGATCATTCCTTTGAAGGCGGCCTTGACCTGAGTTTGTCTTGAGGAACCCGTCTTGGCACTTGCCATTTACCTATGAAATCAAGAAAAGAAAAGCAAAGTATGAGTTTTCCAAAGGGGGCAAAGGATAGAAGTAAGACAAGGATTTTATTCCCACACGTGGGAAGTTGGTACAACATTTTATGCATGTGCGACTAAAATTAGGAATTTTCAAGTACATAGGAAAGACAAAAAATAAGAATTTTCTAAGTAAAGAATTTCTCCTACGCAGTGACATACCTCTCCTTGCACGAGGAACTTTTTGACCTATGGAATTTCTGATTTTTTCTTTTTGGATTTCTTGACCTACTAATGGATTTTCTGATTTTTCTTCTGAGTTTTAATGGATGCTCCAACAAGAAATCTGCCTTAGGAATATTCAGAAATATGAGTTTTTAGTGAAAACTTACCTTGGAATGGAAGAGTTTTGTCTTGAAGAAGGAATTTCTGCTCTTGAAGGATGAATTTCTGCTCTTGGAAGGTTCAAAAATCTGCCTTAAACCTTCAGAAATTTCTGCCCTAATGACGAATTTGTTCTTTAGAAATGATAAAATCTACAATTTCCTTGGATGAAGTTGTTCCTCCCTTGATGAAGTCTGCCCTTGGATTGAATTTCTGCTCTTGAAAGGTATATTTCTGATTTGGATTTGAATTAGAATGTTTTAGAAATGCCTTGAGCGTCCTCTATATATAGGCAACTTCACCTCCTTGACTTGGCCGACCTAGGTTAGAGGAGAAGAATTTCCTAACCGCCAAACTTTATTCCTAGCCGACTTGGTCTTTTGTCCTTTTCTCCCATGTCGGTGGTCGGGGATTTATGAATGTCAGGGATTTTGGCACGTCGGGGAATTTGCAATGTCGGGGAATTTGGCATGTTGGGGATTTTGCAATGTCGGGGAATTTGGCATGTCGAGGATTTTGCAATGTCAAGGAATTCCTGAGGTCTAGGATTTTGCGACGTCGGGGATTTCCTGAGGTTTTGGATTTTCTTCCCTAGCATAACTCTTGAACTTTTGCTAAAATCCAGCTAAGTCTTGGAATATTTTCTCCTATGGAATCTTACTCAAATGGAAGGTTGTAATTTTGCACTTTGAACAGGAATCATTCCAATTTGAACTTCCCGAATGGAGTCGGAATCTGCCTGAAGTTGTTCAGTTGCATCAATGACTGGGTGAGAAGGATTATTCAGCAGGAATTTCCGAGTTCTAACATCCCCTGAAGGACAGAAATTCATCCATGGAGGAACTGGACAAAATTTGTCCTAGAGCACAAATTCCTGAAGGTCAAGGATTTTGCGCTGAGGACAAAATTTGTCCTAGAGCGCAAATTCCTGAAGGTCAGGGATTTTGCGCCCAGGACAAAATTTGTCCTGGAGCGCAGAATTCTGCCAGTCAGGGATTTGGCGCCATTTGTCTTTCATGTTCAGTTTTTGGATATTTGTTAAGGGTTTCAATGCTGTGTTTTGGCAAGGACAACTTTTTCTTCCACTGGGATCAGAGGCTCTATCATTTAATGCCGGAAGTACCTTCTATCTCCTCTAAGGTTTCCGGATTCCGAGGTGAGACTTTATAACAGGCGAGGAATTATTCCATGCAAGAGCTGGCAGACTGGGTTCCAGAATTTCATCATGCAGGTCTCCCATTCCAGGCTGGGTCAGGAACCTTCAAGGGCGCAGAATCCAGGAAGTCATGAATTTTGCGCTCAAGGACAAAATTTGTCCTGGAGCGTAGAATCCTGATGGTCAAGGATTTTGCGCCTAGGACAAAATTTGTCCTAGAGCGCACAATCCTGAAGGTTAAGGAATTTGCACCCAGGACAAAATTTGTCCTGGAGCGCACAATCCTGAAGGTTAAGGAATTTGCGCCGAGGACAAAATTTTGTCCTGGAGCACACAATCCTACAGGTACTGGAATTCGCGCCACTTGACCTTGGACTTCAGTTTCAGGAATTTTAGTCAAGGATTTGCATTTTCCTGAGTTTTGGAGTGGGATTCCAATTTTGTGGCCGGTTCATTCTCCTAGCTACTCGACGGAGGTTCAGTTGTTGATACGGGATCAGGAATACGGAGTTCATTTCTTCCATCCCCGTTTGTTCCATCCTCCGAGAGTCCTTTTTTCTGACGGCGAGACACGAAGTTCATTTATTCCAACCTTCGTTTCTTCCATCCTCCGGAATCTGTTACTTCCAAGGCGGGATGCGAAGTTCATTTGTTCCATCCTTCGTTTCTTCCATCCTTGCGGAATCTGTTACTTCCAAGGCGGGTTGCGAAGTTCATTTGTTCCATCCTTCGTTTCTTCCATCCTCACGGAATCTGTTACTTCCAAGGCGGGATGCGAAGTTCGTTTGTTCCATCCTTCGTTTCTTCCATCCTCGCGAAATCTATTACTTCCAAGGCGGGATGCGAAGTTCGTTTGTTCCATCCTTCGTTTCTTCCATCCTCGCAGAATCTGTTACTTCCAAGGCGGGATGCGAAGTTCGTTTGTTCCATCCTTCGTTTCTTCCATCCTCCGGGAATCTGCTTTCGATGGCGAGACACGAAGTTCGTTTGAATGATTTTGCAACTTGGAATTGGCTAAGTCTGGTAGCCTGAAATCCTGAAAATTTGACTAAGTCTGAAATCTGGTGGATCCTCGAAATTCTAGATTTTGCATGTTAAATCCGGTGGATTCGAGACCTATCTCAAACATCCTAAAAGGTATATTGAAAAATATTTAAAGTATAAGAAATTCAATCTCTCAACTTATACTTAAATATATTTTTCAATATACCTTTACCCTGAGAGACACTGAAAAATGGCTAAGTTCCCCAGGAGCGCAAATTTCCACTAGTCAAGGATTTTGCGCCCAAAGACAAAAATTGTCCTTGAGCGCAAATTTCAGTTGGTCAGGGATTTTGCGCCCAAGGACAAAAATTGTCCTAGGGCGCACATTTCCAGAAGTAAAGGATTTTGCGCCCAAGGACAAAATTTGTCCAGGAGCGCACATTTCATCATGTGCAGGATTCTGTGCTTTTGACCTTGCCTCTCCAGTTTCATGGATTTTGGCCTTGGAAATATCTTTTCTTCAATTTGGAGTGGGATTTCAGTTTTGCGGTAGGTATACCTTAGCTGTTTTTACGAAGGTTCAGTAGTCGACATGGGATCAGAAATACAGAGTTCATTCCTTCCATCCTCGTTTCTTCCATCCTCCAGGAATCTGATTTCCATGGCAAGACACGAAGTTCGTTTGTTCCATCCTTCGTTTCTTCCATCCTCGTTTCTTCCATCCTCCGAGAATCTGATTTCCATGGCGAGACACGAAGTTCGTTTGTTCCATCCTTCGTTTCTTCCATCCTCCGGGAATCTGATTTCCATGGCGAGACACGAAATTCGTTTGTTCCATCCTTCGTTTCTTATCTCCACGACTGAAGGATGGATGTTTGTTTCTTCCATCCTCGAGGAATCTCTCATTTCTATGGCGAGATACGGAGTTCAACGGAGTTCGTTTCTTCCATCCTTACTATGAATTCCAGGATTCAGGCATCCACAGAGGAGTCAGAGAAAGAATTTTCAAGCCAGGATTGATTGGACAGGTCAGGAGGCTGAACTGGACACTTCCTGTCCTTGGGCGCAAAATGCAGTAGGTACTGGATTTTGCGACCAAGACAAAAAGTTGTCCTGGGCGCATAATCCAGTACCTACTGGATTATGCGCTCAGGACAAAAAGTTGTCCTAGGCGCATATTCTAGTTGGTACTGGAATATGCGACCAGGAATGTTCCTAGGTCTGCTTTTCCAGTTTCTTTCTGGTGTTGAACAGATTTCGTCCTGAAACCAGCATAACTTCCTGAAACAGGATTTCATTGTGGTGGAATATCCTCCAAGTTATGGAAAGAAGTTGAATGCCGGACCGGGATTTGAAGAGATATCCCCGTTTTGACCTTCCGGACTAGAGTTGTCAGGCCAGGAACTGAGTTCGAAGACTAAAGGATGATTATGCCAAGGAGTGACAGTGTCTGTTGAATTCCGCAATCTCGGCTGGAAGGAGAATCTAGATAGACCTCGAGATGGGATTCCGGGGAGGAATTCCTCGAACAAGACCCCGGGATAGGCATTTCCGGACAAGACTCCGGTTTGGACCTCCGGGCTGGATTCCTGGACTGGAATCTAGGAATGATTTCCTGCAGCGGGACACGGAGTGGGTTTATTGCCTAGGTGTGGAAAGACAAAATCCCATCCTTGAGGATGAAAAAACAAAACTCTTCCCAGAGGATAGTCCGGACTGGGCAGTTTTAGGGTTCGGGGCCTATGCGGGGGGGAATCTATGCATTCACTTCTCTTTCTCACTGACGAGCTAGCCTAAGCTCCTAACATTATCCGAGCCGCGAAAATATTGCCAAATCAAAGTATGGGATTATCTATAAGGATCCAGGGAATGTAAAAAAAAAGGAGGACCCAATTACTAATTGGGCTTGATGTTGTAAAGTGGTCACAACAGTACAGAAGGTAAATACTTATTTGCGACTTAATCCTATGACCAAGCGGGATGCTATTGAGTATGCTACTTTGCATTTGGATGGGAGTGCACACGAATGGTGGTACCATGGTCTGATTAGATTGGGCCACGATCAAATTGTTTCCTATGCAGAGTTTACTGCCAGGCTGATAGACAGATTTGACAAAGGGGATCCTGAGTTGCATTTCAAGGAGCTAGCCTAGCTCAAACAGTTTGGAGGAGTCGATGCATACATTTCTATGTTCCAGAGGTTTTAAGTCATGGTCACTGACATTTCAGAGTGGAGACTCATTGTGTTGTTCATAGATGGATTATCTGAGCCCTTAAGAGGATGGATTAAGGGGTTCGATCCGCCTACATCACAGGAGGCAATTAAAAAGGCCAAAGATATGGAATTCTCTTCCTACAGGAGCAAATTTCAATCAAAGAGTTTCTTGCACAAGAAGGATAAGGGCAAGAAGATTTCATCACAAGATAATGTGCAGCAAAAGAAACCTTTCCTGAGACTTGATGATGATGCTCTCAACAAATACAGAAGGAACAAATTGTGTTTTAAATGCAAAGGCCCATGGGATCCAAATCATAAGTGCCCAATGAAGGGGCAAGTGAAGCAATTAGAATACTATTCTATCGAAGAAACAGTTTCAGAGAAATCAGATCAGCAGAGTGATCAGGAGGATAGTGATGAGGAGAGTCTAGCAGAAGAGGTGCAGGATGTACAGGATGATGATATACCTACAGCACATCTTTCTGCCATTCAGAAAGAGGGTTCCTTCAGGATATGGGGAGTATTGCAGGGACAGAGAGTGACCACTTTGCCTGATACAGGGGCCACTCATAACTTCATCGATGAGAGGCTTGTAGCACGGAGGGGACTCAAGACTGAGGAGTTCGAGGGCTTCAAGGTTAGAGTTGCAGACGGATTTGTCATTACCTGCAAGAGGAGAATCCCCAACTTAAGTATTAAGTGATTATGAGTTCCAGGCAGAATACTATGTGGTCAGTATGGGGGATATGAATGTAGTCCTCGGCATGAAGTGGCTTCATGCGATAGGAGAATTCTACCTCAACCTGCAGACCATGGAGATGAAATTTGAGGTGGATGGTAGGAAGCATATTCTGAGAGGGATGTCAGATGGTGGTTTGAGAGCAGTGTCCACTAGGAAGATGGAGAGGATACTGCGGCATGATCAGGTACAGTGGGCGACTGAGGTACTTTTGATGCCCGAGGTGCTTAAGCAGCAAAAGCAGGAGTATCCGGTTGAGATTCAGTCCTTGTTGACTAAACACACCAAAGTGTTTAGTGATATACCACCAGGTAGACCTCCTGACATGGGATTTGAGCACATCATTGAGCTTGAGAAGGGTGCCAAGCCAATCATTACAGTGCCTTACAGGCATCCTAAGCGGTACAAGGATGAGATTGAGAAGGCTATTCGGGAGCTTTTCAAGATGGGACATATTAGGCCAAGAGTCCCTTTGCTTCTTCTGTTGTTCTGGTTAAGGACAATACACTCAGGATGTGCATCGATTACAGGGAGCTGAATAAGAAAACAATTAAGAATAGGTATCCAATCCCTCGTATCGACGAGCTCATTGATGAGTTACACGGTGCATGCTACTTCTCGAAGATTGATTTGAGATCTGGTTATCATTAGATTCGGGTCAGAGAGGAGGATGTAGAGAAGACATCATTCAGGTGCCATTATGGGCACTTTGAGTTCCTGGTTATGCCTTTTGGCTTAACCAATGCACCAGCTATGTTCCAGTTTTGTATGAACAAGGTATTCAAAGAGCAGCTGAGGAAGTTTGTGCTTATATTCTTTGATGATATACTCATCTTCAGCAGGACGTGGGAGGAGCACCTGAAGCACTTAGATATTGTGCTGAGCATTCTTGAGCAGGAGTCCCTTTATTCCAAAATGTCTAAGTGTGAGTTTGGCATGACTGAGTTGTTATATTTGGGACACATTATCAATCCAAAGGGTGTTCGTGTAGATCCGGAGAAGATCCGGGCTATTATTGACTGGCCGCCACCAAAGAATCTCTCTCAGCTCAAGGGATTCTTTGGCCTTTGTGGGTTCTACCGCCGCTTTGTGAGGGGATTTTCTCAGATAGCTGCCCCCCTTACAGATTTGGCTCGGAAGGGTGCTTTTGAATGGTCTACTATTGCTCAGCAGTGCTTTGACAGATTTAAGAAGGTGATGAGTACCTGTCCAGTCTTGGCCATTCCAAACTTCACGAGACCTTTCGAGCTTCAGTGTGATGTCTCAGGGGAAGGCATTGGAGCAGTGTTGATGCGGGACAAACACCCCATTGCATTTGAGAGCAGGAAGTTGAGGGGTGCAGAGAGAAGCTACAGCATATATGATAAGGAGATGCTAGCCATTATGCATGCATTGGCTAAGTTTAGATAATACTTGGGTTGAGGTAAATTTGTTGTCAAATCTAATCATAACAGTCTGAAGCATTTCCTTAGTCAGAAGGATCTGAAAGACCGGCAGCAAAAATGGGTCAGTAAACTACAGGCATATGACTTTGACATAGTTTTTGTCAAAGGAAAAAAGAACGTAGTTGCTGATGCATTATCCAAGAGACCTCACTTGTGCGCCTTGGGGGAGATTGCAGAGGATTGGAGAGATTTGATTTCTGCAGAGTATGTGAAGGATAAGTGGGCTTCTAGGATTGTTGATGGCACCATTAGTGATGATAGGTATTCAGTTGTAAATGACTTGATCATTTACAAGAGCAGGATTTATTTGGTGCCAAAATCTGCTATGAAGCAAAAGATCTTGAGGGCTTTTCATGACTTGCCTATGGCAGGAAACATTCAAGTTTCTTCAAAACCTACAGGCAAGTTAGGGAGCACTTCACTTGGAAAGGCCTCAAGACTGAAGTATTGAAGTATGTGAGGGAGTGCCCGGTGTGTCAGCAGAATAAGCATGAGCATTTTTTCCCGGGAGGATTGTTGCAGCCCTCACCCATTGAGAGGAAGTGGGAATGTATTTCGATGGACTTTATTATAGGTTTGCCCAAAGCCCAAGGCAGGGACTGCATCTTTGTGGTGGTTGACAAATTAACTAAATTTGCACACTTTTTTGCTATTTCAGCCACCTATACAACAGCTCAAGTTGCTGAATTATTCTTCAGAGAGGTATTCCGACTACATGGGTTGCCACGTAGTATAGTGAGTGATAGGGACAGCAGGTTCCTGAGTAAGTTTTGGCAGGAGCTCTTCAGGTTGAGTGGGACAGAGCTCACCCCTAGCACAAGTTACCACCCTCAGACAGAGGGGCAGACTGAGATAGTCAACAAATGGGTGGAAGGGTACCTTAGAAATTACATAGTAAGGTAGCAGAAGGCATGGGTGAAGTGGCTTCACTTGGGTGAGTATTGTTGCAATACCACTTACCACATGTCTATTCAAATATCACCATTTATGGCACTCTACAGGTACGAGGCTCTGAGCTTCTTGAACTTGTTGTTTGGAGATAGCATAGTACCTAAGGCCAGAGACCACTTGCAGGAGAGTCAGGACATTATGAGGTCTTTGAGAGAGAACATCCAGAAGGCGCAAAACCAGCAGAAGCAGTATGCAGATCAGCATAGGGTTGAGCGTTCTATTGAAGTTGGTGATATGGTATATCTTATGCTGCAGCCTTATAGACAGTCCACTCTTAAGAAGAGTGGTGCAGAAAAGTTGAAGCCACGGTATTATGGACCATTCAAGATCTCCAGGAGGGTTGGAGAGGTGGCTTATGAGTTGGAGTTGCCAGCAGATAGCAGGTTTCACAATGTTTTTCTTGTGTCTCGCCTTAAAAAGGCACTAGGGCACAATGTGATACCTTCTACAGAGTTGCCTCCTCTTGATGAATAGGGGAAGTTGGTTTTAGTACTTGAGGCCATCATTGACACCAAGGAGCGTACATTGAGGGAGAGGGTTATCAGAGAATATTTGGTGAAGTGGAAGAACTTGTCGGTAGAGGATGCTACATGGGAGAGTGAGCAGATTATGATGCATCCAGATCTGAGATTGCTTGAGGCAAGCAATCTTGGGGAGGGCGAACTGTAATGTCCCCATTCCTAGACAGTGTTAGTCTATGCTTGGTTCCTGTAGACTAACCAGTATGGTTAAGGAACTCTTGGAGTGCTCGTTGGATGGTTTTGGACATCTTGGCTAGAACTTACTATTTTTAGTAAATTAGGGTTTTGACCATTTGGGGAAATTCAAGATTGAAGGTGGAGCGTTTCAGAGAGACCTTTCCAACGGTCTATAGCTCATTGGATTCCGAGTTCATTTGGCAATTTACTTTGAAGTCCGTAATTTAATATTGCATATTTAATATTGGGACTTTATAATGCTAATGTTGGTGACCAAGTGAAAATTGTAAAATGCAAATAAAAGCCACTTTTTAAGACTTGGACGGCTCTAAGGGAAATGAAGTGAATTTCTAATGTTATATTTCTCCTTTATCTGGGTCGACCCTCTTGAAGGGAGATATAGAAGCCAAAAGGAAAAGAAAACATTCATTCACGACAATTACATTTGATGATATTTTTCTCTGCAAAGAGAACTAGGGTTTGAAGAAAACCATCTATGGCTTTTGGAGACGAAATCCTCCATTAGTGGCAGCATTCTGCAGGTGTGAGAGACCACCCAAGGATGCTTCTAAGCAGCCATACTCAGTGGTTGTATTTGTGCTTCATTTTCATTCAATTTGGGAGTTTGTAGGGTTGTCGCGGAACTGATTTTGAGGAGCTATCTACAAATTTTCGATACCATAATTATTGTGAGGAGACAAGAGACATATTGCAAGTCGTAGCAGCGAGTTTGGAGCTGATTTGATATACTTTAAGTCCCATACAATAGGTTGTATCTCCCTGTACTGGGCCGTACCATACTATGGAGGGATTGTGATTTTACGAGGAGTTTTGTGAGCTGCTATCTCCTTGAATCAGGGCATATAGGGCCTGCAATGACAACAAACTTATGCAGAGGCAGTTTAGAGTTGTTTCAAGGTGATTACCACTGATTTTTAAGTACGGCAGGGCCATACCAACAGACATAAGGATATGGGAGTTCCAGTCTTGCATTCTCTCCTTTCTTCATGCATTTTGTGGACTTGTATGTAATGTCCCCCATCTAGCTCATTGCACCAGTGGACCAGGGTTAGCCTATAATTAGACTTCAGTAGGCTAATGGAGGTGTTTAGGAAGTCATTCCAGGGACTTACTATTTATAGTAAGTCATGAGCCAAGCAGTTACTATTTTTAGCAGACCAGTTGCAGATGATCGATGCCCGAGTTTCCATGCTCTCGATATGTCTAGAAGCTCCATTCGATAAAATATAAGTTAAATTAAAGATTTAACTTATGTTACTTTATGAGACCAATATAACTTTAAGTTATAATATAACGTCACTTTATAAAATAAAGTTGTAACTAAAAGTGACATGACTAGGAGATGGGCGCCCAAGGCACACGGGGACATAAAGAGATTTTAAGTTGCAAATTAAAATAATAAAAAGAAATTCATCTTGGGCGTTGGGGGTTTGGAGGAAACAAATAGACTAAAGTGAGCCTCATTTGGGCATGCAAGAATATTGGATTTTGCTCACTTGTGAGTTTCTTCTGCCTTGGTATTTTGAGCTTGGCTCTAGGTTTTGATTGTGACAGTGTTGGGATGAAAACCCCTTTATTGATCGCTTTCCTCGTGCGTGGAAAATCGTATCAGGACAGGTTACTAGAGTCTTCATTCAGAGGATTCATTTGTGCTTTCAAGAAATACATATTGGAGTCGTTTTGGGCATGAAATGAAGATATCTCAAGGAGTTGATGTTTTGCAGCTGTGTGAGCAGACTTGATAGTATTTGACGGAGTATAGTTACTGAAATCATCTTCCTTGCTGAGCTGTACTCTCCATAAGCTGGCCGTACCATCTAGGA
This sequence comes from Cunninghamia lanceolata, assembly GCA_027924645.1. Classification (NCBI taxonomy): domain Eukaryota; kingdom Viridiplantae; phylum Streptophyta; class Pinopsida; order Cupressales; family Cupressaceae; genus Cunninghamia; species Cunninghamia lanceolata. Next base: position 4,241,875 of record BSBN01000516.1, read on the forward strand.
GGCCGTACCAGTCTTTAGCAGCAGATTTCTTGTGTTTTGGAGGAGCTTTAGCATCATATTGGGGTCGCCTTGTTGCTGCAGCAGTACTAGGAACAGAAACAGAGATCTTTCAGGCAGTTTGTTGAAGTTAGTGACTTATTTTTATACCCAGCAGGTCGTACCAGCTGATGCAGGACATGGGTCATCAAAGAGGCAGATTTATTGGTATTTGGTGCTCATATTTCTCTCAAGGGAGGCGTCTAAGGTCTGCCATAACATTGCAGCTGTTGTAATTTGTACCCTATTTGCATTGTATGAAGACTGAAGTGATTTCCATGGCCATGTAATGCTGCTATCAATTTCGGCAATCAAACAAGTTGAAGTTTTCCAAGTGGGTATTTCATTATAATTAGTTTTAGCACTTTTTATGATCTGGGTCTTTATCCGTTTGTGCAAATTCCTTGTATATTTTCTGGGTTTGTTCATATGCTTTATATTTCATACATGCAATGCAAAAAACAAACATGCAAAAACAACCCATGAAACCCTAAACACAAACGCATCAGAAAACACAAAAATTGGTTCAGGACAAACATATACAGAGGGGTGTATGTTACAGTGGTATCAGAGCAGAAAATCTTGCCATCCTGTGAAGTTAAATATGACATGCAGAAGTTGAAAATGAGATATGCGGCCTACAGATAGATATAATTTTAGACCAAGACCAGGAACACGATACCCGCAGAGAATACAGGAAGGAGAGGTACCACAGGTTGATCCATTTGAGTCAGAGATACAGACTCACAGGTGGGCTTTGCAGTTTACAGCAGGTGATAGACCTGGTATACCCAATTTTGCTCCCAGGAACCAAGTTCCTAAATAGGACCCCACACAGGCTAAATTTCAGGAGGAGATTCTGAGGGATTGGAGAGCTTCTAGTGTAGAGTTCAGGGTCGAGATGACCTTTGTAGAATACTCTGACATTAGGATAAGGAAGAGACCTCGCAGAGAAGGTAGACCTCAGAACTAGGAGTTGCAGAAGAAAGTGAGTAAAATGACACTTCCCTACTTTGATGGATCAAGTAAAACCACCACGAGAGCGTGGGTCCAAAAATTGGACACCTACTTGCAGATTAGTGCCATGCCTGAGGAGGACGCCATTACTTATGCAGCGTTACATTTGGAGGGGGCAGCACTTAAGTGGTGGAGCAATGGGAAGGTCACACTGGGTCACGATCAGATCACTTCATATGTGGAGTTCACAGCTAGACTGATCGACAGGTTCAATAAGAAGGACCCAGAGTTACAATTTAAGGAGTTGGCACAGCTGAAGCAAAGTGGATCAATTGACTCCTACATTTCTGAGTTCCAGGACCTATCTGTTATGGTCCCAGATATTTCCGAGCACAGATTGGTTATTCTTTTCATTGATGGATTGTCAGACCCACTTCGTGGTTGGGTTAAGGGCTTTGATCCTGCTTCACTCCAGGAGGCCATGAAGAAGGCCCGAGATATTATTACAATAATTAGAATTATATTGTTAATGGTCAATATTGTATCTTTTTAGATAGTTTCTATTTTTCCTGCTCTGTTTACGATTGTTTCATTATAGAAACATCGTTCCTGTATTTATATGTAAATTTCTTTCTTTGTTAATAACAATCTATCTTTTTTTTACCAGTTACTTGCGTCACATGGTATCAGAGCAGGAAGTGTGATGGCGTTTGAAGGCGGTTTATTTTTTTGAAATCGCGACCCTCTGCAAATCGCGTGGTTCTAATTCACGATTTCCCTTTTTCAGCTTCTACAGTAAGGTCGTGAATCTTTTAGTCGCCATTCGAGGGTCGGCGGGAGTTCTTTTCATCTAGTTGTTTGCAGATAAATCATGATTTTTGGATTGCGAGTTTCCCGTTGTGGGATCGCGTTTTTTTCTGGGTCACGCGTCCATTTCTGGTGGTCGCGGTTTTAGGCGCCATTTTCTTTCTCTGAGCTCGCGTCTTCCTTTTTCCTCTGCAAAATCACATGATTTCATTTAGGGCAGCAATTTCCAACTCTCTGTGGGCGCGATTTTCTGCAAGGAAGAATAAACCCTCTGTTTGAATCCATTTTTCTGTGTTTTCATGGCCGCCTAGGGTTTCTGCGATTTTCAGCTAGGGTTTTAACCCTTCATTTCCAGTCAAAAATGATTTTTGATCACAGATTCTTGGTGGGTTTTTCGAGACCTTTTCTGGGTTGCCTTCGGATTTTTCTAGGTGCATCGTTTTTCATGCCTCATTTTTTTTGTGCAGTTTTTGTCTGTTTTTTGGCAGTGTTGTGACCAAATCACACATCGCCCCATTGCAAGTGGGGACCCCCTTTTTTGAGCTCCGATGTTTTCCATGAAGTTTTGATGATGCCTTAGGTCCATTTCCTTTGCCAATCCAATAATGAGTCTCTTCCCTAGAAGATTTTGCTCTATAATTGGAGGTCTCATCTGGTGCATAAACTTGTAGTAATGAAGAATCTTAATCAAATTGCATCCAAATCATGAATCTTGAGACCCATCCTGATGTATGTTTGAGCTCCTGAAAAGACTAAGTCTGGTAGCCTGAAATCCTGAAAAATTGGCTAAGTCTGAAATCTGGTGAATCCTCCAAATTCTAGATTTTGCATGTTAAATCCGGTGGATTCGAGACCTATCTCAAACATCCTGAAAGGTATATTGAAAAATATTTAAAGTATAAACATCCTGAAAGGTATATTGAAAAATATTTAAAGTATAAGAAATTCAATCTCTCAACTTATACTTAAATATATTTTTCAATATACCTTTACCCTCAAGGACCCTGAAAAAACAACTAAATTCTGAGAGGGCGCAAATTTCCCATCTAGTGCAACAAAAGCTAGAGGATCTCCGACCCTTGAACCGATGCGCCAAAAGGAGAGAAGGAGATGAAGATTTCAAATGTCTTAACCACCGCGCCACCTTCTAGAGGATCCTTCACCCTTGAACCGCCGCACCAAAACAAGAAGAAATCAAATACCTCAACTGGCGCGCCAAAGGGATAAGGTAGAGGAATTTGAGATGCCCAACCGATGCGCCAAGGCAGATTTCAAGGGGAAATCAAATGTGTCAACTAATGCGCCAAGGTGGAAGGGCAAGTTTTGAGTGTTAAAGTGCAAAATTTTATAACATTTCCAGAGGAAACCAAAACCTTGAACTAATGCACCAGGGTTTAGAGGCTTATAAAGGGGAATTCACTTTGTTTAACTATTGCACCACAGCAAGAGGAAACAGAAATCCTTATCCAACGTGCCACTAAGAAGAAGATGATTTAAAAATGCTAAGTTTTTAGAGGATTTCGAAATCCTTAACCAAAGCACAAATGCTAGAGGATTCTAACATAGGCAACCGATGTGCCTAATCTAGTGAAGAAGATCTCTAACATCTCATCCAATGCGCCATTTTGAGCTGCTGACCCAAAGAAGATCTCTAACATCTCATCCATTGCGCGAACATCTAGAGGATCTCTAACACCTTATCTGCTGCGCCAAAAGACTGATTTGTAGAGGATTCCAAATCTTTATCCAAAGCGCCAATCAAAGGAGGATTCAAAGAACCTAAACCAATGCGCCAGTTTTTGGAGAGGTTATCTAATGAGAGTAAGAGGATTTAAATCCTTAAACTGCTGCGCCAGCCTTGTAGGAGGCAGTCCAAACGGGATATCATAGAGTAACTAAAATCTGATTTTGAAAGCTTTTAAGAAGAATTCACTTCTTTGATCTAATGCGCTTGGAGGATGATTTAACTCAAGTTTGAAGTGATTTCTAGAGGATTCCAAACTCCTCAACCGATGCACTAGCCCTTATAAGATTTGAAAGTTGATTCAAGGTACTTAAAACAGTGAGAAACCTGAATTATCAACTAGTGCGCCAGCTTTATAGAGCAGGGTTTTGTTTAAGTAAAATATCTTTTGATCAAGAGTTAAAATCTAGATCCAATGCACTTAAGGTTGGAAAGGTTAGAAATTGATTTATAATGATTATTTTGTGTTGTAAGATTAAGGATTGATATTATTTCTTCCTTTGTGTTGCAGGAGCTAAGGAGTCATTAGAGGAGCAAATGTCCAGAACCACCTTCATGCTAGGAAAAGTCATCAAGTAGCTGTTCTAAGGAATTGTTCAAGGAGTCGCCTTCAAGCAAGAAGCATCATGCTAGCCACCTTGGAAGATCACTTCAAGATCATCATCAAGTTGTCATCAAGTTGCATCATTGAGAGAAGAAGTGTTGGTGAAGCCAAGGAATCATCTAAAGGATAAGCACCTGAGTCATCTTCAAGTTGCAGAAGGATCACACCTCAAGTCTCCTACATCAATAACATCATGTTAGATCACATCAAATTCAAGTGTACTTCATCAAGGATAATCATGTTCAAAGCATTCATCCATCCAAGCTTCAAGTCAAGTTCTCCCAATCTTCAAGATTCATCAAGCTTCAAAGTCTCTTTGAGAGGTCATCTACTCCACAAGGTGTTATCATCTACACTCCAAAAGGCTACTTCAAGGTCAACATGTCAAGTGCACTACTTCATCTTCATCATATCATCAAACTAGGCACTTCATCTATTTAACTTCAAGTTCCATTCAACCTTTAAGTCCAAGAGAGATCTCTTACTCCTGTTCCTACTACTCTTCATGAAGATGCAAGGGAGAAAATCATCAACCTACCTGCAAGAAGAAAGAACATCACAGTGTTAGTCAAATGAAGCAACATTCATCATACTCATCCAGAAAAATGAATAAGGCAAGATCATTGAAGATACATCTCAAGTGTTCATCATCAAAGCATATTGAATTAATTGTTGAAATCCACAAGATATGCTGAGGTGGCACCTATGTGGCGAGTACCTATCATCATCTAATCATATCAGCCACATCATCTTAAATGCATTAAATGTATCATTTAATAAAAGAAGCCAAAAAGACGCCTATGTGAGAGATGTTTTAAATGATTTCGCCTTACCTTATCACATTGGAAAACGTGCCTTCATTGCCTCTCTCTTTTGTGCTAAAAATAGCAAATTGTTGTAACTACTTCTGAGGTGGCACGATCTAGACCCTTGGCTATTGAATTAATCTTAGCCATTCATTGTAATTTGGAGCACTATATAAAGGCCTTGTTGCCTCATTTGTGACGGATAGAGTAGTCATTAGATTTTAGAGGTAGAGTAGAAGAGACTCTCGAAATTCTCTGAGAGGACTTGAAGTTGTTGTACATATTTCTCAAGATTAATGCAAAGGACATTGGATCGCTTGGTGTTTAAGTGTTGTCTTGTGGAATCACATGGTTTCTTGTACTTTGATGAAATGTAAAGATGTTTCAAGTAGATTAGAAGTAGATTAGAAGCTCTTTGATGTAATGCATGTTGTATTGAATATTTGATCAACTCCTAGCTCATGCTTTTAACATTCATCACTGGTAAAGTGTTGTGTAAAGCTAGTCTGAGCTTAATTTGCATAAGTTCGGTTGTGAATGCTTGTCTGAGCTGCATCGTCTTATGGGTGCTTGTATAAACTTTCACAATTTGAAAACCATTCGCGTAACCTTAGGAGATAGCACCAACTCCATGTAGTTGTAGACATCCTTGGCGGAGTGGAGTTAGGTTTAATTAAGGAGTTTGTCTATTCAATGCATCATCATTGCTTCATTGACCTTAGATTAGATCCCTTGAACCTTTATCCTTTGTCTTTTCTTCATTATCGATACATCATCCACACTGAAAGGAGAAATAAGCTAAGTGTATGAAGAAGTCTGCGTAAGTCCGTTTGTGATTATCAGCAAGATCACATGTAATCACTGAGTTATCCACTGCAAATCATAAATCATAAAAAGGAACCTTGGAGTTACTTCACTGGATCACATAGTTCAACCTTTGAAGAGCTTTATTCAAGAGAGATTGGGATACTCTAGTGTTTTACTATATTGATCACTTGTCTAAAAACAATCATCAACAGGGAGCGAGGGTTCAAAATTTGTGCCTGTAAACTGCCTCAACATTCAGTGCATTGGAATCTGTGCCTTGGGTTTCGTGCATTCAGCCTCTTCTCAGTACTTTGTTTTTCGTGCCTTGAAAAGGGAGCAAGATGGCGAATTTGACCAACATTATGTTGGAAGGCAGTCAACATTTCAACGGCAAAAATTATAATACCTAGAAACAACGAATGATGACCATCTTTGAATATCGCTGTCTCGATCAGATGATTCTAGGCAACACTACTCGTCCTGCAACAGCAGGTAAACACTAGGACAAGTTTGACGAGCAAAACCGTGAAGCAGTGATCCTCATTAAGCTTTTAGTCACAAATGATCAACTACCTCAAATTCCAGTTGGAAAAACAACAAAGGAGATTTGGGACCATCTGAAGGGTTTGCATGAAACCTCTGACAAAAGCCGTGCGTTCTTGAAAAATATGTTGTTTTCTATCATGATGGATGAGAAGACAACTTTGCAGACACACCTAAACAAGATCCAAGAGATCAGAGATCAATTGGAGGCTATTGGTCGAAAAATGGAGGAAGAAGACATGGTTGTAATCACTTTGAAAATTCTACCTAAGTCTTATGAACATTTCATCGAGACTCTCAACATTACGTCTACTAATGTTGATTTGAAGTTTCCGGAGCTCTGTACTATCCTCTTGCAGCAGGATCGCTGGAAACAACAGTTTCGTAGTAGTGCTTCTTCATCCTCTATAGAGCATGCTTTTGCAGCCAAGTTTCAGGCTTAGAATAAAGGCAAAGGTCAGCCTCTACAGCAGAAAGGCTCAGGTCAACCTCAGGACATCACCAAGAAAAAGAATATTCAGTGTAATTACTATCACAAATATGGTCACATGAAAAAGGATTGTCGTCAACGTTTGGCTTCTGAACAAAAGAAGTAGGAAGGGTCTCAGCAGAAAGCTAATGTTGCCGAGCACACTGAGCAGAAGGAATCTGCCTTTTACGCTTTTATGGCTAAAAGACCTGCAGATCATGTGAAGTCCTCTACCTGGTACATTGATTCAAGTGCTTCGCGACACTTCACTCATCGGCATGATTGGTTCACAGATTTCTCTCCCTTCAGTGACCTCAATTTTGCAGTGAGCTACATTTCACGCTTCATGACAGCCCCCAACGCTGGTCATTGGGTAGCAGCGAAGCGTGTGCTGCGTTATGTGAAGGGCACTTCTGATTATGGACTTCTTTACTCAAGGAGTCACGATCCTAGACTCAGTGGTTTCACAGACTTAGATTGGGTAGGTTCAGTTGATGACAGGGAATCAACATCTGGGTATGTGTTCAGTTTGGGATCTGGTGCAGTCACATGGACTAGTAAGAAGCAGCAAGCAGTGGCTCTCTCCTCGACAAAAGCAGAGTATCGAGGAGCAGTTAAGGTAGCTTGTTTTGTGACAATCAGGGAGTTCTCAAACTTGCCAAAAATCCAACCTTCCATGAAAGAACCAAGCATGTGGAAACTCATTGTCACTTCATTCGGAAGCTTGTTGAAGACGGATCAGTTCAGTTGTTGTATGTTCCAACAGAGGATCAGAAAGCAAACATTCTCACCAAGTCCCTTAGTCCAGATAAATTTGTAAAATTCAGGGGGTCTCTTGGTGTAGTTAGTAGATTGACCATTAAGGGAGGGTATTACAATAATTAGAATTATACTGTTAATGGTCAATATTGTATCTTTTTAGATAGTTTCTATTTTTCCTGCTTTATTTACGATTGTTTCATTATAGAAACACCGTTCTTGTATTTATATGTAAATTTCTTTCTTTGTTAATAACAATCTATCTTTTTTTTCCCAGTTACTTGCATAACAGATATGGAGTCATCAGTGTGGAGGAGCAAATTTCAGTCTAAGGGATTTCCACACATGAGGGATAAGGAAAAGGAGAAGAGACCCTTCCATAGAGATGTTGAGCAACATAAAGACAAAACAAACAGTTTGACAGATGAGCAGCTCAACAAGTATAGGAGGAAGAAACTTTGCTTCCATTGCAAAGAACCATGGGATCCCTCACATGGATGTCCACACAAGGCGAAGGCCAAGTTGATCGAGTACTATTCAGCTGAGGAGACTCAGTCAGAGGCATCCGATTTAGGCTGAAATCAGCCTTCAGACCATGAGGATAGCGAAGATGAGAGGGCTTCACAGCACAATACTAGTAGCACTCTTGCCCAGCTTACCAGTTTCCAGAAGGTTGGTTCTTTCAGGGTGCGCGATGTACTCGGTGGACAGCGCATTATTACCCTCATTGATACGGGAGCTACACAACTTTATTGACGAGGGGTTGGTAGCTCACAAGGGGTTGAAGACAGAGGAATTCAAAGGCTTCAAGGTGATGGTAGCTAATAGATTCAAAATGCAGTGCAACAGGAAGATATCAGGATTGAAGATCATCATGGGTGAATATGAGTTGGTAGATAACTTCTATGTTGTTGGCATCGGGGATACATATGTTGTACTTGGCATGCATTAGATGAGCCAGTTAGAGGAGTTCACCATGAATGTGAAGATGGAAATGAGATTTGAATTCAATGGGAATAAAATATGCCTTAGGGGTGTATCAGATGGTGGACCTCGAGTGGTGTCACTAAAGAGGCTGGAGAGGCTATTGAGACATGACCAGGTAGAGTGGGCAGCAGAGTGCCTTATTATGTCAGAGTCCCCACCACAGCAGAAGGGCAATTATCATCCTGATATTCAAAAGCTCTTATCCAAGCACAACAAGGTGTTTGGAGATATACCACCAGGAGTGCCTCTTGATAGAGGCATAGAGCATGTGATTGAGCTAGAGGATGGGACCAAGCCCATCATGATCACTCCTTACCGTCATCCGAAGAGGCACAAGGATGAAATTGAAAAAACAATTAAGGAGTTACTAGAGATGGGACACATCCGGCCCAGTAAGAGCCCATTTGCTTCTGCAGTTGTTCTTGTCAAAAAGAAGGATGGGACAATTAGGATGTCTATCGACTACAGGGCATTGAATAAGAAAACCATCAAAAATAGGTATCCTATTCCGAGGATTGACGAGTTAATAGATGAGTTGCATGGTGCTTGCTATTTTTCTAAGATAGATCTCAGATCGGGGTACCATCAAATTCGCATGAGGGCAGAGGATGTAGAGAAGACTGCTTTCAAGTGTCATTACGGCCACTTTGAGTTTTTGGTGATGCCGTTCGGTTTGACCAATGCCCCTGCTACCTTCCAGAGTTGTATGAATCAAATTTTCAGACAGCAGCTTCAAAAGTTTGTATTGATCTTCTTCGATGACATTGATTTTCAGCAGGACTTGGGAGGATCACTTGAGACATTTGGAGGAGGTGTTGAGTATTTTGGAGAGCGAGTCCCTCTATGCCAAGGAGTCCAAGTGTGACTTCGGCATGACAGAGTTACTCTATCTGGGTCACATTATCAGTGCAGACGGTGTCAGGGTAGATCCAGATAAGAGTAATGCGATTGTTGATTGGCCCCCACCTACAAACCTCACACAACTTAAAGGTTTCTTTGGGCTATGTGGTTTTTAAAGGAGGTTTGTAAAAGGCTTCTCACAGACAGCAACACCTTTGACAGATTTGACAAAGAAGGGAGCCTTTGTGTGGTCGGATTCAGCCCAGCAGTGCTTTGATCACTTCAAGCACTTAATGTCTACTTGCCCCGTGCTTGCAATTCCCGATTTCACCAAACCATTCGAGTTGCAGTGTGATGCTTCTGGAGAGGGGATAGGGGTAGTGCTTATGCAGGAGAAACACCCGATAGCTTTTGAAAGCAGGAAACTTCGGGGTGTTGAGAGGAGTTACTCGGTGTATGACCGAGAGATGTTGGCCATAATGCATGCATTGGCCAAGTTCAGGCCTTATCTGGTTGGAGGCAAATTCATAATCAAAACAGATCATAATAGCATCAAATATTTTATGAACCAGAAGGATCTGAATGACAGGCAGCAAAAGTGGGTGAGCAGGTTACAGGCATATGATTTTGACATCGAGTATGTCAAAGGCAAGAGGAACACAGTTGCAGATGCCTTATCACGTCAACTTCATTTATGTTTAGTTGCAGAGATCTCTACTGATTGGAGGGAGATGATTATAGCAGAGTATGCTAAGGACTCTTGGGCAGCAGGAGTCATTGAGGGCACTAATAGGGATGAGAGATATTCTGTGGTGAATGACCTGATTATGTACAAAGACAGAATATTCTTAGTGCCTAATTCCCAGTTTAAACATAAGGTAATAAAAACTTTCCATGATACACCAATGGCTGGCCATCCTAGATTCTTCAAGACAAACAAATTCAGGAAAGGTTCACATGGAAAGGACTTAAAGAGGAAGTGCAGAAGTATGTTCGTGAGTGTCCCATTTGCCCGCAAAATAAGCATGAGCATACTTATCCAACAGGCTTATTACAGCCATTGCCTATTCCCAATCAGAAATGGGAATGTATCTCCATGGATTTCATCACAGGGTTGCCAAAGGTTCAGAGGAAGGACTGTATCTATGTGGTGGTCGACAGACTCACCAAATTTGCACATTTCTTCGCCATTTCAGGAACCTTCACAGCTACTCAGGTGGCTGATTTGTTCTTCAAGGAGATATTCAGGTTACACGGGGTACCCAAAAGCATAGTCAGTGACAAGGACAGCAAGTTCCTGAGTATATTTTGACAAGAGTTATTTAGACTTTGTGGTACTGAGTTGACTCCTAGTACCAGTTACCACCCGCAGACAAATGGCCAAACAGAGGTGGTGAACAAATGATTAGAGGGGTACCTACGCAATTATGTTTCAGGGCAGCAGAAAGCTTGGATCAAATGGTTTCACTTAGGGGAGTACTGTTACAACACTACACATCACATGTCTATTCAGATGACTCCTTTCAGGGCACTGTATGGTTATGATGCCCCATGCTTTACAAATCTCTTGCTTGGTGATAGTCGAGTGCCTAAGGCAAAGGATCTTTTGCAGGACAGCCAGGACATTCTAACGGAACTCAAGGAGAATATACAGCAAGCACAAAATCAGCAGAAGCTGTATGCTGATCAGCACCGAGTGGAGAGGAGTTTCGAGGTTGGAGACATGGTGTATTTGAGGCTCCAACCTTACAAACAGTCCACTTTCAAGAAGAGTGGAGCAGAGAAATTAAAGCCTAGATTTTATGGTCCATTCAAAATTATCAGAAGAGTGGGCGAAGTGACATACAAGCTTGAGTTACCAACAGACAGCAAGGTGCACAATGTATTCCATGTTTCCAGGTTGAAGAAAGCTCTTGGCCAAAACATAGTTCTTTCTGCTGAACTTCCACCATTAGATGAAGAGGGGAGGTTGATCCCAGTACCTGAGGCCATCATTGACACCTGGGAGAGACACTTGAGGAAATGAGTTGTCAGAGAGTACTTGGTTAAGTGGAAGAATTTACCAGTGGAGGATGCCACTTGGGAGGGTGAGCAGATATTGCAGCATCCTGAGTTGAGGATGCTTGAGGACAAGCAATCTTGGGAAGGGTGGACTGTAATGTCCCCCATCTAGCTCATTGCACCAGTGGACCAGGATTAGTTTATAATTCGACTTTCATAGGCTAATGGAGGTGTTTAGGAAGTCATTCCAGGGACTTACTATTTATAGTGTCATGAGCCGAGCAGTTACTATTTTTAGCAGGCTAGTTGTGGATGATCGATGCCCGAGTTTCCATGGTCTCGATATGTCTAGAAGCTCCATTCGATAAAATATAAGTTAAATTAAAGATTTAACTTATGTTACTTTATGAGACCAATATAACTTTAAGTTATAATATAACGTCACTTTATAAAATAAAGTTGTAACTAAAAGTGACATGACTAGGAGATGGGCGCCCAAGGCACAAGGGGACATAAAGAGATTTTAAGTTGCAAATTAAAATAATAAAAAGAAATTCATCTTGGGCATTGGGGGTTTGGAGGAAACAAATAGACTAAAGTGAGCCTCATTTGGGCATGCAAGAATATTGGATTTTGCTCTCACTTGTGAGTTTCTTCTGCCTTGGCATTTTGAGCTTGGTTCTAGGTTTTGATTGTGACAATGTTGGGACGAAAACCCCTTCATTGATCCCTTTCCTCGTGCGTGGAAAATCGTATCAGGAGAAGTTATCGGAGTCTTCATTCAGAGGATTCATTTGTGCTTTCAAGAAATACATATTGGAGTCGTTTTGGGCATGAAATGAAGATATCTCAAGGAGTTGATGTTTTGCATCTGTGGATGAGTTTTTAATGAGCAGACTTGATAGTATTTGACAAGTATAGTGACTGAAATCATCTTCCCTGCTGAGCCGTACTCTCCATAAGCTGGCCGTACCATCTAGGAAGTCGTACCAGTCTTTAGCAGCAGATTTCTTGTGTTTTGGAGTAGCTTTAGCATCATATTGGGGTCGCCTTGTTGCTGCAGCAGTACTAGGAACAGAAACAGAGATCTTTCAGGCAGTTCGTTGAAGTTAGTGACTTATTTTTATACCCAGTAGGTCGTACCAGCTGATGCAGGACATGGGTCATCAAAGAGGCAGATTTATTGGTATTTGGTGCTCATATTTCTCTTAAGGGAGGCGTCTAAGGTCTGCCATAACATTGCAGCTGTTGTAATTTGTACCCCGTTTGCATTGTATGAAGACTGAAGTGATTTCCATGGCCATGTAATGCTGCTATCAATTTCGGCAATCAAACAAGTTGAAGTTTTCCAAGTGGATATTTCGTTATAATTAGTTTTAGCACTTTTTATGATCTGGGTCTTTATCCGTTTGTGCAAATTCCTTGTATAGTTTCTGGGTTTGTTCATATGCTTTATATTTCATACATGCAATGCAAAAACAACCCATGAAACCCTAAACACAAACGCATCAGAAAACACAAAAATTGGTTCAGGACAAACATATACAGAGGGGTGTATGTTACATTGTATGAGTGGTAGAACATCTCTATATCACTATCAAAACAACTTGTGGCTGTAACAACTCATTTTATGAATATCCAAGAAGAAATGAATGTCTAGTTGCCGCTGCTATAATATTAGACTTATAACTTGTTGGACAACGAAATGGGTATGTAAAGAATTTCATATTTTGGCCATTCTATTATATGGGTTTTGCTGCTATATGATTTGTAATGCACTTCCAATGATTTGAAGCATCTGGGTATCTCTACTTTATTGTGTTTTCAAAGATTATGTCTATGCATGTGTTTGCCTGTCAAAATGCAAGACACCAAAACGCAAGCAGGTTACAACTAAACTATAAAAACCCAAACAGTGAGAAAAAATCAGACCCAGATTAGAAAATATAAAATTTAAAAATACAGAACAGGGTGGGTCATTTCAAAATCCAAAATCATAATGGGATGTGGAGCCGAGGCATGTTGACAAGAATAGAGTCTTCTCCAAGATTGGCCGGGGTCGTCTTGGAGGAGTCAGCTGGTTCAAGATCCAAAAGTGATGATAATTTTTTCAGGTTCATGGGATATTTATCTAAAAACCACTCTAATTATTGAGCTTGCTGCCCCATGCTTGTAGGCAAGCATTTTGTATGTTCAAAAATGTCATTAATAAAACATTGAAATACAATTGCTTAATTTCCGTTGCCATATGAGACTCTAATTTTGATTTTAATGTTCAATGTCACTGACTTAAATTTCAGTTCTTTATAATTGTGCAATTGAAAAGCTATAAAATATGATTATATGAACATTGTTTTAATTTTCTTGTAATTTTAATTTTATATATACCATTTATTAATTGCCCCCAAATCTAGGGAATTTTTTTGCCATTCCCGAAATGTATCCCCACATCTCCAATACCAGAAACTTGCAGAAACATAGTGTTTTATTCATAGTAATCAAAATGATCTAGAGCAATTAACTTCAAAATTAATATGTAAAAGCGCACACTTCTCGTATATAGGAACGCCAAAATACTTCTCATCTAGACTTTATCTTTATCAATATAATATTATGGAATTAAACGCCAAGATTTCTAAGTTTCCCTGACCATTTGAGCAATTATTTTTTTTCTTTTGTATATCATGTCTTAAAAATTTATTGACAAACAATATTAAATTTTTTATGCAATGTGTAAATCCTAAAGTACCCTTGCCCATCAAGTAGTATTCGGAAATGTCATTGCATTATATATTGTTTGAAATATTAAAGTTTAGAGTCTTATATCAGAACTAGAATGTTTAAATAAGTTATAGTAAATTGTTTCATAGCTTATGAGCAAACACTGATGCATTTCTAAATTTCTAGTCTTTCTCTTAAGTAAGAATAAGCCAACTTTAGAATAATTTACTATTTTTGTAGTATCTAATTATACCATCACCATTGGGAGGATGCAATGCAAAGTTTTGTGGAGGTAGCGCGCAACAGCCACAGCCCAGAATGTACAGGCTCTTTTCAAAATAGCAGCAGAAGGGAAAGAAAGTCTGTTGCAGTGTCATCAGATACCTTGGAGGAAAATGAGTAGCAGATATGTTACAAGCGAAAAGGCAAAGAAAGGATCCATCCAGAGACCTCTACACACCCTATGGTTGCCACAGGGGCAAATATTGTTGTGATTGGGCATAGGAGACTTCGGAATGTTGAATCTATCAAAAAGGGAGGGCTCTTAGCTCCCCTTCCTATCTCAGGGGAAATTTTGGTGGTTAATCTCTCAAGTTGTGGCATTGTGGAATGGGTTGGGGAGTTGGAAAATACAACTACCATATTTCTTTGCAACTCTGATTGGTTATCTTTGATGGAGGTCCAAACTTGGCTTTAGTTAAAAAGGCCCCCATCGGTGTAAGTTTTTGCCCTCACCAGAGGTGCCTTCATGATAATTTTCCCCTCCAAAGAGGATCAACCTGCTTTTTGGCTTGTAGAGAAAGGTTGGTGAATGGCACACTGGCATGTGCCGTTCTCGATGATATGATATTTTTTGTTCTTTTCAATTACACAATGAATACTAATCTAATCTACTACAATTCCAATTGTCTCCAACAATCAAATCTATAACTCAGAAATGAAATCTATGACAACATATATATGATCAATCTCCAAATATCAATTACAAGATGAAATTCTGATTACAACGATATCAACTTGAATGCAGTTCACAGGAATAAATCAGACTATTAAATCTTCAATTACAATAGCATCATTGGCTCTTGTGCTAGCCAGTTTTTAAATTCTTGATCACTGCTCAGTTACAGAGATGTTGATGAAACAAACATACCCAGTATATGATGAGATTGTATGTTGTTATTATAACTTGGTGCAGATCGGCCAGGATGGAGTCCGATGATCATTCTAGTCCCCAGACCAGTTGCATATGTTGATAGATTCCTCTAGTGAAATTCGCTGTCACAGACACGGCAACCAAGCAATCCCAATCGAATAATACTCCTCCTAGCAATGGATGTATGATATCTCCTCCTTGGCATTCAATGAAGAGTAACAAGACTCCGTTTACAGTGATCTATGTGTAGTCTCTTTGTGATATATCGACTCAGCAATTGCTCGACGGCTTACAGCCCAATATCGGCGTCCTTCACCAGATGTAATGCCGTTGAAATAGTCAACCAGGTAATGTATGATCATATAGCGATGGAATCCGCCAATCTTCGTGCCTTCAATATCGATGTCTGTGTTTCAATGATGATCTGCTTCCAGCAGAGTTGGTCGCCTCTGTGGATTTGTCTTCCGTCACCTTGCTATGCTGAGACTCGATCTTAAGGATGCTATCGATTGACTTACGGCCTCCAGCGAATTCACATCAGTGACTTCTCAATGATAAGCAATCGGTCCTCAGTAACGGTTGTATGAGTGCACAGGTCTTTAACACATGCCCATGATCAAACATTGAATGGTTCTTTTGTAATACCAAAGTTTGAGACTAGTCGAGATGATCTATGAAGCTCAAACAAGATTCTGATGAAGCAGCTGCGAACTCTGATATGAATCCGCCTCAAGGATGACAATTGGGTTTTCGTCCAATTTCACCACTCTCCGCAAGGGTTTTCGTCCTTGGAAGATCGAGCAAACAAATGACCAGCATAAATGCGAAATTCTAGAATAATCGTGATGATCGAAAATGAGACCCCAATGCTTCTTTTATATCCAATTCAAATTAAAGATTTGATTTGCAAATTTACCTCCAATGGGCACTTGATCCAATGCTGGGACCTATTTAGAATTTCATGCACCAATGTTGCAAGTGGGCGCTCAAATAGGTCTAGACCTATTTTTACATTATTTTATTTTTATTTTATTTTCCCACACCAAGTGCTCATTAAATAATATTAAAGTAATATTATTTAATTTAATATTTCTCCTTTGGCACCTAATTAAATAATAATAATAAGTTATTATCATTTAAAGGTTTACAATTGAATAAATTAATGCGAGTGCATTAATTCCATCTACTATTTCGCCAGAATATTCCCTTGCTCTGATGGCTTAGCTTGCGGGAATGAAGTTGGGCTAACGCAATCTTCCGCTGAGTGATCATGTCAGAAACGGGGACATGTCACACACCTTGCTTGATAATATCTTGGAGGCCTGGCCATTTAGCAGTGGAGGATAATGGAGGAGAGGGAGAGTTTTGGATACAGTTGTATGGGTTGACTTTTGAAATATGAAGATATGCCTATTTAGAACAAATTAGTGTTGCCCTTGGTAGGATGGTGGAAATTGATCCCCTGTCCTTGGATCACTCTTATCATGTTTTCACAAGGGTTAAGGTGGCCAAAGATTTGGAACTCCCTCTTCCTAAGAAAATCAAGTTTTCCCTCCTTTTGGGAGCTTTCCTTCAAGAAATGGACTATGAGAATCTTCCTTTCCAGCGCTACTCCTACCACAAAGTGGGGTACCTTGCTCACTCCCACCCCTCTCAAAAATCAACACCCAGGAAACAAAACTTGGGTAGGGCTGGTCACTGAGGTAGAAAGTTGATTTGGTGGGAAAAGGTCCTTTCAAAAGAGAAAGCATTTTTTGTCAAAATCAAGCATCATGATTGGTTCACCATTCTGCTGCTTCAAAGGTTGGATGCCCTTCCTCCTCATCACATCCTCGGTGGTAGTCTCCTCAAGCCCCCTCTCCAAATCTAGGCCTTGACCATGATGCCTCTTGCCCCCTCCCCCAATGGATCTATGGTCTATTGTTGAGCATAAGCCCTATTCTCCAAATTTACTTGAGGGCCCAAATTTCGACTATGTTCCCCCCTTGGTGATTGCAAATGTTGTGGATGACCCAACAATTCCTACAATACTGTACGAAGTGGAAGATGATCTAGGTGTGGATGGCTTATCTTTGGTTAGCCTTGAAGTGGAGGAGACATTGGTGGCCTTCAAGCGTCTTGCTCCCACTCTCAAAATAGTGGGAGTTGCAACGCCTTTTGAAAAAATTCAGAGGTAGGAAAACTAAGTTGGAAAGGCTAAAGGATGACACCCTAGATGATATTGGCTCTGGCTCACAGCGAACTATGGATGGTTTTGTAACATGGCGGAGGGGGAAGGAGCCTCCATTGTCTCAATGAAGGTGCTCTCTTGGAATGTTAGGACCTTCAATGTCCCTAGCAAAGAAAGTTGCTTAAGAATCATCTATCTTCACTTTGTCCATACATCTTCCCGATTCAACAAACCAAATTGCCAAAGAATGAATTTTTGGTTCTCTTAAATGCCTCTTGGAAAGCATGGGATGGATTGGTCATTGAATCCTTGGGACCCTCTAGAAGCCTCCACATTGTCTAGAATCCCCTCAAGATCAAGGTGGAGCTAAATGGGAAGGATAAGAATTGGATGATGTGCTCTTTCCACTCTTTCAATGAGAACTTCAAAGGGGCTTTCTTTAATTTTATGGGACCAATCACCTAATCAAGAAATGGAAGTTATGTGATGCTCTTTCAACTCGGCTACAAGCTTTGGGGAAAACATTTTCTTAGGTGGAGATTTTAATGTTGTAACCCAGATCCAAGACAAGAAGGGGTGGTATTGGTAAATCTAATCGGTACCCAAATTTTAATCTCTCTGAGAACTCGCTTCTAGACATTCTCCCCAAAGTTGGCTTTTTTACATGGAAAAATCGCAGGAAAGGTTTTAGCTACATTGTGAAAAGACTCAACCGTTTCTTGATCTCTCCAGCTTGGATGGACAACCAATGGATTTTGAATGTGGTCGTTCTCAAAATTGTAGGATTGGATCACTTTCCGATCAGTTTAAGAGGTCAATTTGGATTCTCCTCCTTTGCATTGGCTTTTTAAATTTGAGTTGATGTAGTTGAAACACTCAAACCTCTTTGAGGCTATTAAGTGGTGGTGGCAAGACTAGCCTAGACCAATTGGTTCAACCATGTTCCACTTCCCTAAGAAATCAGCCTACAACAAAGGTTGTCTATGTGTGTGGAATAGGAAGGTTTTTAGCAATATTTGTGTGGAGAAAACATCTATTGAATCTAAGCTAGATGAAATTTGTCCCTCGATTGATGCCTCTGGCCTTATGGATGATCCTCTGGCACAAGAATCTTCTATGTTGGGTCAACTGGAGGATTGTTTGGTCAAACAAGAGATTTTTCGGAAACAAAAGTCCCACAATCATTGAGTGCTACAAGGGGAGAAAAACACAAAATACTTTTATCAAGTAAGGATTGCATGACGGCAGGTCAATAGAATCGCCACCATCCAAAACTCGGATGATGATTGGCTGTAGCATATGGAGGATATCAAGTTGGAGGTGGTGCACTTCTTTTCTAAGCTCTAGTCTGATCCAAGTGGAATAGATGACCAGGACCTTGTCAACATCGAAAGTATCATTTGTACTATCATAGAGGTGGAATATAATGGAAGATTATTGCATCCTTTTTGGAGGATGAGGTTTAGGGGTAGTTTTCTCTATGAAAGGGGACAATGCACATAGTTCTGATGGCTTCCAAGCCATTTTCTTCCAACATTTATGGGAAATTCTAGGTAAAGAGGCCATTGTTGTGGTCAATGAATCACCTAAGTCTAGAAAAGTCTTGCAGGATTTCAACAGCACCTATGTCGATTTAATTCCAAAAAACACAAACCATTGAACTTTTGTTGACTTTAGACCCATCGCCTTGTGTAACACCATCAACAAAATCATCTCAAAAGCAATTAGGGAGTGTCTCAAACTGGTCCTTCCCCTTCTCATCTCAAAAGAGCAAGGGGGTTTCATTGAGGGCCACTAGATCCTATATGGAATTATCCTAGCCCATGAAGCTCTAAGGATTTCAACAACATCTATGTGGCTTTGATTCCAAACATAGTTGAAAAATCAATGATTACTTGCTAGACTCGTGAGTAATCGTGAGAGGTAATGGGTGCCAAGTACCTCGCAACAAAACTCAGCCATGAATTTGTAATAAAACTCACAAAGAATTTAATTGGAAAACTCGCCAAAACATGCCAAAAAATCAGAAAACTCGTGGCTAGGGTAAAACTCAGTCACCTAAAAGTGAAAAAAATAAACGTGATTTGATTCAAACATGATTTCTTTTGGGTTTTTAACACGCCATGCAGGTTTAGGTTCTGCCCTAAGGACAACAGTTTGCTAACAGGGTTGCATTCAGATTTTAAATACACATTATAAAATTTTGTTAGATTATACCAATTATGGAGCAGCTTTTGGTTAGATTATACCACCAATAACAATATTTTTAAGCTTAGTTCAACTTTGCAAAATGTTTTCCATGTTCTAAATTTGTAACCTCTTGAGTTGTGCGTGTTTGACAAATGTAATGTAATTGTGCTCACTTACTGCATTTCTTTAACCTGGAAGTTATTTCAGTTGGGCCACATATTGTAATTACATTTTTACTATTAATACAATTTGACTCCTAATAAAAAAAGAATTGAAAGTTGTCACCAATGTCATATGTTGAAGCATATAACTGAACATTGAACTTGGAAAACAAATATAAGATTATTACATAGGATAAGACTACCAATGACTCAAGCAATGAGTATCAGGAAAAATCAGTATAAATTTTGTTTAATGCATGTTCAAGGAATTTCCAAGGACACAACAAGAAGGAAGAGGCATACAACACAAATTGATGAACCAAAGGTTACACCAGCGCCAATTATCTTGAATAACAAATTTTGCGATGTTTGCAAGGTGACTGAATATCATTAATTTGAAATCATACATATTAAGAAAAAAAAGTACGATTGTTAAGACAGTAAATTGCTAGTGAAACACTAAGATTTTTTTTTATTTTCTTTTTTTTTAGTTTAGGCTGCTAACTAGGGTATTAATGATTTTTTCTGTTATCTCCCTTTTGCTGAGGTTCATTTTTTTTTTTTTTTTGAAAAGAATACGGCTTCCACAAATAGGAGAATTAGTGGCAAACCTAAAGACCCTTGCTGGAAACATGGGACAAAAGGTCCAACGCAAGGAGTGGTTATTTGTAACTAATGCACTAAGGATATGAGAGGAGGCATAAATCACCTCAAATATCACTTTGCACGGGTCCCTTGTTGAGATGTTACACCATGTACAAAAGCTAGTCCGGAGGTTGAGGAGGAGGTGAAAGCGCTCCTTGCAACATTTGACGATAGGAAAGCAAAGAAAAAAAGGACAACAGAGGCAATAGCAGCCCCAACCCTAGGTTTTAGCTTTACAGGGTAAGAGGGAGATAAAGGGAGCTCTTCTTCTTCCATGGGCCACAAGTATGAGGATTAGACAATGTGGGCAGTTATAGTTCCAACTTTTTTGTTCCTTGTAACTCTCTTGATGCACAACCTTTGTTGGAAGGTATTGCATGGAATAAAGAGTTGCAACATGTGGCAAAGTTGGCGTGTGCAAAATTTTGGCACTTCAACAATATTCCATTTAATGTTGCTTCAAGTCCTTAGTGGGAACATTGATCGTGGTAGGCAAGGGGTTCAAGGCCCCAAGCCATCATGAGTTGAGTGGCCCATTATTGCAAGATGAGGTCCAAAACATGTCAACTAGTTGAGGAACAAAAACAAATTTGGAAAAAAAATGGCTGCACCATTTTATCTAACAAGTGGACAGATGGCAGGAATAGGACATTCATTAACTTTTTAGTGGCTTCAAGGGGACAATTAGTCTTTTTGAAGTTAGTTGATGCCTCCAATGAAATAAAAAATGCAAAGACCTTGTGCAACTTGTTGAATGAGGTAGTGATGGAGGTGGCAGTGGAAAATGCCATCTAGATAGTGACTAACAAAGCAGCTACGTATGAGGGAGCAGGCAGACTTCTAGAGGCAAGGCACCCAATGTTGTTTTAGAGCCCTTGTGCCACCCACCATCTTGACCTACTCCTTGAGGACAGAGGGAAACTAAGATGGATGACAAATGAGGTGGAAGATGCAAGCATATCACAAAGCACATATACAAACACACATGGGTCCTAAATCTCATGAGAGAGCACATTGATGGCAAGGAGCTCATGCGATCAGGAGTCACATGCTTAGCCAGTAATTTCCTCACCTTCCAGGGTATGGCAGTTGCATTGCCCAACCTTAAGCACATGTTTGTGAGCAAAAGGTGGTTGGAGAGTCCTTATTGCAGGAAAGCCGAAGCAAAAAGGGTTGTGAAGACTATTTCTGATGATACATTTGCTAAGGTCATGCAGAAGATCATTACGGTAAGTTTTTGATCTCCAATTTCCTTTCTTTTTATAATTTTATAATGTTGCAATTTGTTGATTTTGTAAAATTTTGATATTTTTATTTACTAATTTAGTATACTTCTCTAATTTCATTTTTATCCACTATTAATTTAGGTGTCAGAACCGTTGGTTAGGGTTCTACGATTGATGGATGGGGAATAAAAACCCCATGCAATATCTATATGAAGCCATGGATAAGGCCAAAGAGGCAATTGACATTTGTATGGGTCGAATAAAACCAAATATGAACCCATCTAGCACATTATTGATTGAAAGTGGAATCAACAACTCCACCAACATATGCATGCTGCTGCCTACTATTTGAACCCCAAGTTTTTGTTCTCCCCTTCATATGCTTGGCCTCAACACATGTATTGATAGGTTGGTCTCTGATGACAACCTTTGAGACCTCATACACGATGAGATACAAAGTTATAAGAGGGTAGAGGAGGCATTATTTTCTTCAACTTTATGCTTTCATAGCAGAGCCACTCTATTGTGAGGTAAAAAAACATATATGTTTAATTTTAGTTAAGTTTACTAAAATCCTTACAAAGTTATAAATGATATCCTTGCAGATTTGTGGCGAGAATATTTTGGTACCACATCGCCTAATCTTCAAAAACTTGCCATCCACATTTTATCCCAGCCTTGTAGTGCTTCTCGTTGTGAGCACAACTAGAGTGTTTTTTAGGCCATTCACACAAAGAAGCACAACAAGTTGACTCAAAAGCGCTTGAATGGCCTTGTTTTTGTGCCATACAACCTCCAAATGCATGAAAAGAGGGTACAGAGGAAGGATACATATCACATGCTTGACCTTGATGACATTGATCCATATTTTGATTGGATTAATGAGGATGTCGATGTGGATCCACCGTTTACTAATGATAACATAGCTGATTTGGAGAGGGATGCAATCGAATGGCAAGCAAATGTGGCAGCATATTTGGAGGCAAAAAGCAAAGTTGGTGAGCCGGCGAGTTCACCACATACATAGCTCGATCCTATGCATGAGGCTCCTACTGAGGCTCTTGTTGAGGATACTGCAACTATACCATCCACTTCTATGATACCCACACGGTGGCAATAGACTTTTTTGAGCTTTAGTCATAGAAGAAATTTATGATTTTTAATTTTTATTGATATTGAAACTTGAAGTTCATTGTATTGAAAATTTGAACTCATTTTTTGGTCTATGAAGTGTATTGAACTCTAATTTTGATCTATATATGAAGGAAATCAATAAAATGCTCCATACGTTCAATAAAATGTGTGTTTTTAAAAAATATTTCTAAAATTTATGTATTTTTAGTGTTCGATAAATTTGCTGAGTTTTTCCCCAAGGAATTATCCTAGCCCATGAAACTCTAGATTATCTCAAATAAAAATAAAGAGAAAGGAATGGTGATAAAACGAGATATTGCAAAGGCATGTGACAAATTGTCTTGAAACTTCTTGAAAAAGATCTTGGTTGCGCTTGGGTTTGATGCGCACTAGATTGAATGCGCACTAAATTCAATCACTGGCACCTACTTCTCTATATTGATCAATGGGATCCCCACTCAAAATTTGCAACACTGGTGTGGAATTCGCCAAGAAGATAACCCTCTCCCTATCTTTATACATCATTAGTGCCAAATCACTAGGCCGTTTTCTCTCAAAGGCAAAAAGGATTGGTGAGCTAGTGGGAATCCCTATTTTTCCCAATTGTGAACATTAGATGCATCTATAGTTTGTTGATGACACCATCCTCTTCGGAGCCACATCAGTAAGGGAGGAGCCACATCAGTAAGGGAGGCTAGAAAATTCAAAAGCATTCTTGATTGGTATGAAGGGATCTCTAGCCAACAAGTTAATGCTTCAAAATTTAAATTTTTTCTCTTGAATGTGGATCCTAGGATTCAAGTTCAAATCAAAGAGGTTATGGGCTTTACAACTACCTTTGTTCCTTGTAAGTGCTTAGGAGTCCCTCTATTCACTAGTGCTTGTAGAATTAATCCTTGCGTGGAGGTAATTGACAAAATTGGGGCTAAACTAGCCACCTAGAAAGGAAAATGGCTCAGTTTTATTGGGTGCCTTCTCAAAAAAGGTCATCCTACATGCAATACCGATATACATGTTCTCAGTACTCCCAGCTCCAAGAAAGGCACTTTTAGAAATTAATTAGTGATGACACACTTTCCTCTATCAAGGCACCTTAGAGCAAAAGAAATTCCCTTTGGTTAGTTGGTCCAAGGTGTGTTGCAAATTAGACCAAGGTGGTG
Organism: Cunninghamia lanceolata; assembly: GCA_027924645.1. Taxonomy (NCBI): domain Eukaryota; kingdom Viridiplantae; phylum Streptophyta; class Pinopsida; order Cupressales; family Cupressaceae; genus Cunninghamia; species Cunninghamia lanceolata. The sequence goes on from BSBN01000516.1 coordinate 4,265,795, forward strand.
CAAGTCTAAAGGATTTACACCTTCCAAATCAATCTTTGGTTGCCAAGCTAGGTTGGCATTTAGTGGATTGCTGTCATGTCCCGATATTAAGGCATTGTTTAAATTAAAGATTTAAACATCATTAGACTGAGAAATCATACATGTGATATTAGTATTAAATACTCTTATGGTATAAATATAAATAATATTATCGATTTTAATATTATTATTATAATAATATATTATTAAGATATGATATATACATATAGTATATGATATATATAAATATAATACACGAATTTAAATATAATATATATTTATAGGTATAATATATAATATAATATAAATATATATTGTAATAATAAATATAAATATAGATATTAATATTAATATGAATATTAGTATGTCATACTAATATAAAAAGAAACAATAATAATAATTCCAATTATAAAGTAAGTAAAGTAACTTCAAACTAAAGAAAGATTAATGTCATAAAAGGGTGCAATCCTCTTTAAAGCAGCAGCACCCATATATATATATGGGCAATTCGAGATACTAAGAGGAGGAGGAAAAAAAGGCAGCGATGGAAGTAAGCAAGGCAGATTATATTCAAGGCAGCGATTATGTTTGATGGGCAACAATCAATATTCAACGATTATTTAAGCAGCAGATCATTTACAAAGTGCTGTGATCCATTGATAAGTAATAGGAATTATTTAAGGGCAGCCCATAGTAACTAATAAGTAGTAGTGATAAATCACAAAGGCAGCGATTAGATATTAACTAAAAGTCATGTCTATTTGGAAAGACATCATTTTTAAAAGAGATACATCTCCTTATAAATACAAGAAGGTATAAGAAGCAGGAAGAAGGAAAAAAAGGGGAAGATGGATATATACAGATCTGCATATAAGAAGATAGGAAGATCATCACTATATGACGGATAAATACATATTTGAGAGAAGAGATATAGAGGTATAAATATGCAGGTTGGAAAGAAGAAGAGGTAAGAATAAAATCAATCCATAAGGTATGTTCTAATTCCCATCTGAATATTATGAGCCATCAAATAACATCATCGCGAGGTATGATACGATCTCCTTATCTTCTTATTCTAATCGATCTGCATATGGATTAAAATATGATTGCATAACATCTAATATAGTGAAATGATTAAGGATCATATCTAATGAACTGTAATTAAAATAAGGAAATCAGTATCTATAGAAATCATTGCAATCAGAAATTGCCTTGACATTATAGATGTCTCTATCTGCATTATGAAGTAACAAGAACTGAACCTATAGATTTGAATATGAATAAGTATATATATTGAAAAGAAGGTCATTATATAGGAAAGGATAAAAGATATCAGTAGAAATAAGAAAGGAAACTTACATAACATGAAATGAAGAATAAATAAAGAGATTGGGAATTATATGATTACATGAGATAGTATGATTAAATATACTATCTCGTGATCCAAGGGATCACGAGATAGATAGAAGGATTCTAAGGCATAAGGATGAGAGTGTAGGATGATGGCCCATCATGAGTGCTTGATAAAAAGGCCTTAGGCTAACCCCCTAAGGAGAAGGCCTTAGGTTAACCACCTAAGGAGAAGGCTTTAGGGTAAAACCTAAAGATTAATGAAGGCCTTAGGGTAAACCTAAGGAGAAGGCTTTAGGGTAAAACCTAAAGATTAATGAAGGCCTTAGGGTAAAACTTGAGGAGAAGGCTTTAGGGTAAAACCTAAGGAGAAGGTCTTGAGGTAAAACCTAAGGATTAATTATGAAGGCCTTGGGGTCAAACCCAAGGATATATGAAGGCTTTTGGCTAAGTTGAGGATTATTCCCACTTGAGACAAAGGAATTGAATATCAAGCCCATGGTGACCACTCATGCCTAACTCATCATCCCTATGAGAGAAAGATGACATGATTATTATGATGAATATGTTATTAATGTGCATGAATATATGGTTCTAACCCTAAATGGAAAATAGAAGAATATGAATTTTATGAGATGACTAAGATATGAAAGTGAACTATGTACTAATGTTCCCTCTCACAAGTTGAAATTGTGTGCAATGTTGCGAAAAAGTTGGACTTGCTAGAAGGGGACATTACAATTGCCTAGAGGTCAATGGGTGTCTATGGTTCTCTCTAAATACTTAGGGCAAGCAGATCTCCAAAGTCTCCTTACTACGGACGAGTTCTCGAAAGGATCTTCAATCTGGAATTTCATTTCTAGCTGTAGAAAGGTGGTATCTACCAAACTTACTTAGGATGTTGGTAATGGTGATTTAGTCAACTTTTGGACAGACATGTGGCAAGGGCGAGATTTGCTTTATACAACTCATGGTTTGGGATATTCTTGTGCAATCCTAGAACAAGTCTGGGGTTCTAAACTCAAAGACTATTGGGATTAGCAATCAAAGGTTGATCATAGAACAAAGGGGTGAAGCATTTCTCTCCTTCCAATTCTTGATGACTAGAAGTTGACTCTACACAATATCCTTTTGGCGATCCACATTCTCCAAGTCAGTTGCAAAGACTTACTCTGTTGGAATGGGGATCCTTTTGGCGTATATAAAGTTTGGGTTGGCTATGGCTAGCTCCATAGCTTAGCCTACTTGCAAATTCAAGATTGGCTGGTGGAAATGGTCTAGAGTTAGAATACCCCCTAAAGTGCAATGCTTTTGTCTAGTTAGCTGCTCTCAACAAGATTCTCACCTTTGACAATTCAAGGAAAAGGGGCTTTAGAGGCCCTTCTAGACGTGTTCTCTACAAACAGGCAAAGTAATCAACTAACCATCTCCAATTGCATTGTGATTTTGCCTCTCAGATCTAGCAACAGCTCCTAAAAATGCTTGGCATGACTTAGCTCTTCTTGGATCCCCCAATACACCACGTCTAAAGTTGGCCTAGAGGAACCAAGAATCTCTCTACTTTATGGAAAACTACCTTAAATTGTAATCTACGGGTCATCTAGCTAGAGCAAACTAGTAAAAAAATTATGATACAAGCAAACCTTGAAAAGATTGTGGATTAGAATAGAGTCAATGATATGCTCTTATGTTCAGCCTATCCTCAAGGGGATCTCTAAGCTTTCCAAATTTGAAGGTGGTCTCATGTATGCTTGGAAGCTTCAAGTCCCTACCACTACTCATGGGGAAGTCAACCAAAAAGTGGATACAACCAATGCTTTCTAGAAAAAGCCTCCAATTGGCTTTCTTAAACTCAATTTTGATGGTGCCTCTCGAGGCGACCCCAGTGTAGATGGGGCAAGATGTGTAATTCAAGATGACACAGGCAAGTTGGTAAAGGGTGCTTCTTTCTTCCTTGGTTGTAGAACCAATAATGAGGCAAAATGGGATTCTATGCTAGTAATTTCTTGGCTAGATAAAAAGCTTGTGAGGTGCTCAAAATTCAAGTCCCTTTTGGATGAAGCTTTGGACATTTGCAAAGCCTTGGACGAAGTTTTTTTTACTCATTGCTTTTGTTAAAGCAATAAGGTGGTGGACTATCTTGCTAATCAAACAATTGAATTTCCTCCATTCTCTACTAAGAACAACAATTATTGGGATGCATAGGATGGCATGAAGGAACTCGTTACTTCTAATCTCTCAGCCTTGTGGCCGTAGAGGTCTCTTTTTTGCACTAACATTTTTTGTGTTTTCTTTTTTGTAGGTGGGAATGCTCTCCCCTATAATCATTTGTCGTTACTAATGCACTCAATCTAAAGCCTCACCACCCCTCGCATGTGTTGTATTCGACTCCTTCTGGCCTCTCTTTATAGTCTCACAATGTGGGTGCTTCACTCATTCGCTCTCCCATTCTCTTGCTTCCTCCTCTTCATCTTTGGCCCTCTAGTTTTTCATCTGGCGTAGCATGCCCCAAGGCAGAAAAGATCTAAGATGGAGTGACACGGTCTTCAACCGCCACTTGAAATCCATTTTTGCATTGCCTTCTCCTTCCACTCTGCCCATGATCAAAAGTGATTTAGGTCCTAGGGGTTTAGACGACACTAGAGCTCTACATTTACAACACTCAATTGCAACTAATTTCATAGAGAAGCTCGATGTCCTTGTCCTTGACCAACTTGTGCATGACTGGATTCGAGCTATGGTGTTGCCTAGTTCTGCCATGGTGGAGTTGGAGGTGACTAAGGCAGTCCATACCTACCCTTGTATCCACAATGCTCTAGGAAATTTGAAAGGAGAAATCGATGTGATTGCGCACTAATTGGTAGACATGGTCACTTTTCAGTCAAATATGGTGACTGTGGTGAAGCACCTATCTGTCACCCAAGGGATAGTGTTCTTGTCCTTGCCTTGCCCTTTTCACTCCATGCAATGGTGAATGAGTCTCTATGGCATTCAAATTGGCAGGGTGGCTCCTTCCCCCCATCCCTTAGGTTCATAGGAGCTCAACTTCTAGTCCAGGCACTCGCCTTTCAAAAGAATGTGGACAAGTGGCTGAGGTGGAGTGTGTGGAGCGTGCCCCTAGGGATAACTGGACAAATAACAATGTTGTGGTGGCCTGGGGCCCAAAGGCACCTTGATTTCCCTTGGTTTCACCTACTCTCCATACGGATCTGTTGTCCAATGGGTTTATTGCTTAGTGAACATGTCCCTATTTCAAGAGCTTTTTGGGTTTTTTTCCCATTTGAGGGGTGTGGGTTGTATATTTTGTACTTCACTTGTATAGCCTCGGGCTCCAAAGGTTTAACCCTTTTATCGCTTCAACTTCTATGTCATGTTTTTGTAATGATACTGTATATTTTTTCTTGGGTGACGGCCCCAATAGAACCCTCATTATTCAATCAAAAAAAACTATACTGTCACCATCCACACATGTATTTTTTTAATGTTGTTACTGTGGAGTTGACAAGTTGATAGGTTGATAGGTGATGCTTACAACCATAAAAGTTAATTAATACATTTTTGGTTTACTATATTATTTGATCATACATGAGAACTTTATCTCTATATCATTGTAAATCTGTTACCGGGCTCTTGTATTTTACCCGTCGCACCCGTATGGGTACGATTCGAGTACGGGAGCGGGCACGGGACGCCGGGGGGTTGGCCTAGGGTCCGCCCCGGGCACCCCTAGTTCCCTATGGGTCGGACCCTAGGCGAACCCCCCAACGTCCCGTGCAAAAATAAATGTCGAAGGGTGCAGAAATAAATGTCGAAGGGTGCAGAAATAAACGTCGAAGGGGTGTTGAGATCCAGTGTCAAAAGCTCATTTTGTCGTCTGTTACTACGGGAGAATTATTATTGCAGTTGAATATTGATGTTTATTAAAATGAAAAAACTATTCTGCCCTAGTTGATTTTTTTTTAAATTATGAAGTATTTAAATATTTTGCTTATTGACAATCATGAGTATTACTATTTTCATAATTTTTAATTTATATAAAATTATAAAATTATAGCTATATAGTATAAACTTATATATAAAATTATAAATTATATTATATATAAATAAATTAATAATAAAATAATAAATTATAAATTATAATTTTATTATTTATATATAAAATATTAATTTATTTATTATATTAAATTATAATATTATATAATTTATCTTTTATTATTTATATATAAATTATAATTTATTTATTATATTAAATTATAATATAATTATAATTATATATTATTAATTATATAATTACAATTTATTATTTTATTTATATTATTTATATATAAATTATAAAATTTATATTATATAATTTATACTTTATAATTTATATATAAATAATAAAATTATAAATTATAATTTAAAATAATAAAATATTATAAATTATATGTTATAATTTGTTATATAATATATAATTATCATTTAATAAATTATATATATATATAATATATATGTGTGTGTGTCATCGTACCGTACCCGGGCAAAAAAAAAAAATGTCGTATCTGCATACCTGGTTCTCATACTTGTACCCGAACCCGTACCAGGATCGACAACTTAGTTGTAGATGTTTAATTTATGATAAAATGGCCTTTGTGACACTCGATAAAGATAAGGACAATATATTCATTATTGTTTCCCTTTCCATACGGCATTTCATGACAAGTCAACACTGCTAGTTAAGTATATGAAAATAAAGAATTGCTCCTTGTTTCTTTTGTCATTTTGTCTTGTTCCCTTGATAAGACTTGAATGTCGCATCTCAAGACCTGCCCGTGTCAGCAGATCTTGTGCTCTAATTTAGTGATGGCAATCAATCTGCACAAGAGGAAGGAAATAAAGAATCTTGAAGCAGATATTATTTGAACGCATATGATGTCTCTTATGATGTGGGGATTAGGTAGTTGGACAACTAACTGTTAACTGTCTCTTCATTGCTTTACTAAACATATTTATTTCAATAAAAAAAACTTTATTACATGTCTAAAATAAACATATATACTCCTACCAGGAGACTGGAGGAAGATCTAGTACACTGGTTATGGTAGTTAATGCACTGTAAGTTTTCTAGAATCTAATTAACTAAACATTCTAAATAGCAATGGTTACAAAGGCACTGTCAAAACATTGAGACTCGAGATGCATGCTTAAAAACACTAGAAAGTGTGTCCCATGTTAAGAATTATTACATTACAAAACATGATATGAAATGATACAATGCAAGGCTCTTCAAGGAAAAAAAATGTTATGGAGGCTTTAACACAGTCCTTTTATGTGATTCATAATGAGAATGCTTGTGTCCATCAAATTGGAATGTCAGATGCAATTATGTTAAGTTTACAATCACGTTACCTGCAATCCATCTCTCAATATTGTATTATGTCCATATTTCTGAGCCAACTCGTATAGAACCTGTAAAACAGAAGACCAATGGATGTGTGACACCAATCATTTAATATACAATATCGATCGACCATCTAAATATGCTTAGCATTCATCCTATAGCTGGGACAAGCATAAAAATTCATAAATATGTACTGTAGTAATTGAACTCAAAATGAACACACCTCACTAACAAAATAGGGTGCTTGCCATGGCCCAGATGCACCTTGTCCATTTGAACCTGTGAAAAGAGTCTCATTGACAGCCTCTTCTGCCATTTCTGGATGCAAGAACCCAGCTTCAACCATCCTCCGCAATGTTCTTGCCTGAGGCTTTTTCCCCCTGTGACAATAGCATTTAGAAAAAAAGTGTATAGGGGATCCTAAAGGACGGTCAACGGAATATAATCACCACACAATTTAATAATGATAGGCTGAGTATATGCTTCTAGCAAACAACCACGGGTTAGTGACCATTTGATATAAGATAATGCATGAAAAAAGGATGGCATGTTTAAATAATTACTAGAAGAATATAATCCTAGAGGAAACAACTTTAGAAAAGGAGTGCACATATGTCCTGTAAAGTTGAAAAACCTGCTAGGGTCCCTGTATGGAGAAAGAAGCTCCGGTGCAGGAATGATGCCGGCTAACATGGCACATTCTCCCAATGTAAGAAGGGAAGGGTGCTTCCCAAAATAAAATGCTGAGGCTCTTTCTATTCCATACATACCATGACCCCAATATATCTACAAAATATATATCAGTAACAATTCCATGACATTAGATACCCTTCAAATTTCAACCCAAAGTTTAAAAACCATTTAATCAAGTTTCGCCTACAACATGAAAACTAATACATGAAAAGTCCATAGCATACATAATCTTCAAGAATAGTAAAAAAGCTTAATCAAACACAAAAGGAAAGTGTTAACCAATCTTATCTCATTGTAAACTTTTGCAATTTATCTTGAACTAGATAATGGACTCAAACCATGTCTAGAAAAAGAATGAAGAAAACCACCATTTAGAATTCTTTCAAAGAGAATTGGTCTTACTATATTTAGAGTTAAGCCACCACCAAACTTTTGCCTGAACCAGAACTTCAACTCAGCAAAGTGTGCCAATTGGATTAGTGTTAGAACATAGTGTTATTAGGGGTCAAACCTTAAAACATTTATAATGTTCTAAATATAAGGTGAATTAACCTTAATATATTAAATGCTTTATAAAGCATTATTAAAACATCATGTAATAATTAATAATTTAATAACTATGAAAATAGTTAATGAATTATTAATAGTTAACAAAAAGTGGTTTCTGAAAAGGTGTGACAATTACCCATTTGGGTATTTTGCAACCACTTCTCCCTATATTTAAGGGATGATTCTCTCAATGAGAATTAATGAATTTTGGAGACGAATTGAATTCACTCTGCGCAAAGACTAAATTGTGGCCTAAGTGGAAGAGAGGAGAAGTGGGTCGAAAGGTTTTGTCTATTTTCTAAAATAGACATTTATGTAAGTCTTCTAAATTAAAATGATGCTATTTGTGGGGTTTTTTACCAGCAATGGTTTCCCCCACATAAATTATTGTGTGTTGTGTCTCAATTATATTTTCATCATTTAATTCTTAAATTATATAATTATTATTATCAATGATTACCATAGCTTAAATTTATTAAAATTATAACATTAGCCTATTAGGTAAGTGTAAAAGGGAGACTTCTCTGAAGGGAGTCTATGCATATGAACATTCACATATCCAAAAACTCAAAAATATTCATCTCCATGCACAACCTTTTCCCTATGCCCGTGTATGTTTTTATTTGTCAATGAATAGACCACATACTTGTCAAGCTTAAAGACCTTAAACCCATATAATGAATAAAATAATATTAAATAGGTATTGAGTTGATATAGAACAATGTGTCTAGTAATTTAAGATCACATCAGTTTTGAATTAATATGAATTATGAACATTGATATGAGAATGATTTGAACAACACCTGATAATGGGTTGGATAGGTGGCAGCAAGAGTAAATATCATGATGGAGCTCACATGTGTAAGATCAGAAGAATTAATGTTCAGATCCTTTCATATTTATGAAATGGTCTGGTGGCAGCGTGTTTTGCATTGGCTACCATAGGGGTTTCTCTGTTGTTTTCTTCGTTTGGTTGTTTGATGGATGGCTTCTCTAGAGGGGTCGTGTGCAGTGCCTAAGGGAAAGGCAGAAACACAGAAACACACTTTCAAAACAAAGCAAGGGTTTTGTGCTTTTTGACTAGAATTGAAAACTCTACTGTTAGACACTTACATGGTTCAACTAAAATCAAAGACTAAGCAGGGCAAGTACACGCGGATTAGAAAGATTGAATAGATTAACATACAAAAATATAATCACGAACACGAATGCTATGATTAAATCGACTATAAAACTCGATACAAAGCCACAAGCTACATTTTCAAGTTTGCTTGCAATACAAAGCTTGCAAACTTATCAAGATAACTTAATCCTTTAGCACACATAACGACACATCTCAATAAACATTCATCAAAAGTTCCAACAAGGCAAGTGATGTCCTAATGTCTTCGAATAAGAATTAAATTCTTTAACATTTCATCAATCGCACATCAGTAAAAATTCAAACAACGAAAGCATAAACGCATACACAAATAATTACACCTTCAAATCAGCTTTTCATTCCTTCAAAAAACTTAAAGGAAACCTCTACAAATTGTTCACAAGACAACTGCACAATTTATTAAGCAATGTGTTATCTTTCTTCTATCTTGCGCCTATCTTTATACTACTTAGCTAAAAAATCTAATCTTCAAAAGGCTCCTTATCTCTTCAAAAGAGATGAGTTGGAAGATAAGTCTAAATCGTTAATGCATATCTACACTTTATTAGACTTAATTAGCTAAATAGAAGACTTTTGCTTTTTCACTTAAGAGAAATGCAAACTAGAATAACTCAAACCACTTCCAGCACGTTCACATAGAACCTATGCGGAAGTTCCTCTCCGAGCTAAAAACTCAACACTCCCTCTTAGCGAGGAAGGATTTATGCACCAATCCAAGTGTCTCCGAATGCTTCAAACTTCCCTTTTGGTAAGGGCTTGGTCAAAATATCAACTACTTGCTGATCTATGGAAATATATTGGAGCTTAACTGCTCCCTTCTGAATCTTGTCTTGAATGAAGTGATATTTGATCTCTATATGCTTGGACCTATCATGAAATATTGAATTCTCAGATAGATTGACACAAGTCTGATTATCGCAGTAAATGAACGTGGGATCCAACTCCTAATCAAACAATCCTACAAGTAACTTGCAAATCAAAATGGCCTCACAACTAGCAGTACTAGCTGCCATGTATTCTACCTCTATCAAGCTAACTACTACAAAAGTTTGTTTCCTGCTGATCTAGGCTATCATCGTTGAACGCAGGCTAAAGCAACACCCTAAGGTGCTCCTATTTGCTACGCTACTTGCCAAATCTGAGTCTGTATACCCTTGCAACTTCACAATTTCCAAGATATCTCAAACCATATTCCACTGTGCCCTTCAAATATCTGGGCACATGTTTTGCTGTTATCCAATGCTCCTGCCTTGGATCCACCATGAACTAACTCAAGGTGTTCACTACAAAACATATATCTAGTCTAGTGTTGACCAAATACATCAAGGAGCCTAGCAATTGCTTGTACGGGATCCACCAACTCCGAATCCGAAGTTGTCACCTTCTTCAGATTAGTGATCATAGGTGTGGCCACAGGCTTGCAATCCTCCATCCGGAATCACTTCAGGATCTCAACTGCATATTTACCTTGCCCAAGGAAAATCTCCCCTGGTTTCTGCCAAATCTCCAAACCCAAGAAGTAATGCATCATGCCGATGTCCTTCAACTAAAACTTAGTAGATAAATCTACTTTGCACCTTGCAATGAGTTGCTTTGCACCTTTAAGAAACAAGTCATCTACATATAATATCAAAATAAGAAAATCAGTCCCAACAATTATATAATATAAATTAGGATCTGCTTCACTTTTGGTAAAGCCCATATTTTGTAGATATCCATCTATCATGGAATACCATGCTCTCGATGCTTGTTCGAGTCCATACAAGGCTTTCTTAAGCCTACAAACATAGGAATCCTTCCCATTTATCTCAAAGCCCTGAGGTTGCTCTTTATACACTTCTTCAATGATACCATTAAGAAAAGTTGTCTTAACATCCATCTAATGTATCTTTCATCCCATAAATGAAACTAAAGACATAACTGCTCTAATGGAAGTGTCTCTGGAAACTAGAGTAAATGTCTCCTCATAACCTACTCCCTCTTTCTAGGAGAACCCTCTCGCCACAAACCTCAATTTGTACTTCTCAATGCTACCATCTGCAGCATGCTTGATTTAATAGAGCCACCACTAACTTCCCCTTCGGTCTTGGCACAATGTCCCATACATCATTTTTCATGATGGAGGTGAACTCCACCATAGCATACCTCCAAACCTATTGATCTACCACTTCCTGGAAGCTGGAAGGCTCTGAATTTATGATGTTGCTCACCAATGCCATATAGTTTAGAAACTTCTTCAAAGGCCTCAACATGCTCCTGAGCATCCCTCAATGTCTGTGTGAACCATCAAGGTCTCCTAACAGTAGGAGTTGAAGTTTCTTCCTTCTCTCCAAAAGATTGTTGTTCTTTATTGGAAACAATTGGTATCTTTGGAGACAAAGACTCAACCTTTGGAGCTTCCTTCTCCTCATCCTCTATTACTAGAATGAGTTCATGAGACTTCCTGGATGCAAAGTCCTCCTAAAACTTTACATCCCTACTGACTACAACCTTCCTCTACTCTTAAATATAGACCTTGTAGGCCTTAGAAGTCTCACTATAACCCACAAATAAACCCTTCCTACTGGAACGTTCCAATTTGGTCCTCTTCTCTACAAATATATGAAAATAAACTGGACAACCAAAGATGCAAAAGTGACTCACCTCTGGCTTCACACCAGTGAATGCCTCCTCTGGTGTCTTGTCCTCCACGATCCTGTGAGGACACTTGTTTTGGATGTAGACTACCGTATTGCATGTGAACCATCAAGGTCTCCTAACAGAAGTAGGAGTTGAAGTTTCTTCCTTCTCTCTAAAAGATTGTTGTTCTTTACTGGAAACAATTGGTATCTTTGGAGACAAAGACTCAACCTTTGGAGCTTCCTTCTCCTCATCCTCTGTTACTAGAATGAGTTCATGAGACTTCCTGGATGCAAAGTCCTAAAACTTTACATCCCTACTGACTACAACCTTCCTCTAGTCTTAAATATAGACCTTGTAGGCCTTTGAAGTCTCACTATAACCCACAAATAAACCCTTCCTACTGGAAGGTTCCGATTTGGTCCTCTTCTCTACAAATATATGAAAATAAACTGGACAACCAAAGATGCAGAAGTGACTTACCTCTGGCTTCACACCAGTGAATGCCTCCTCTGGGGTCTTGTCCTCCACGATCCTGTGAGGACACCTGTTTTGGATGTAGACTACCGTATTGGATGTGAACCATCAAGGTCTCCTAACAGAAGTAGGAGTTGAAGTTTCTTCCTTCTCTCCAGAAGATTGTTGTTCTTTACTAGAAACAATTGGTATCTTTGGAGACAAAGACTCAACCTTTGGAGCTTCCTTCTCCTCATCCTCTGTTACTGGAATGAGTTCATGAGACTTCCTGGATGCAAAGTCCTCCTAAAACTTTACATCCCTACTGACTACAACCTTCCTCTACTCTTAAATATAGACCTTGTAGGCCTTAGAAGTCTCACTATAACCCACAAATAAACCCTTCCTACTGGAAGGTTCCGATTTGGTCCTCTTCTCTACAAATATATGAAAATAAACTGGACAACCAAAGATGCAGAAGTAACTCACCTCTAGCTTCACACCAGTTAATGCCTCCTCTAGTGTCTTGTCCTCCACGATCCTGTGAGGACACCTATTTTGGATGTAGACTACCGTATTGCATGCTGTCTAATTTTCAACTAGAGCTTTGAACTCCTAAAACCTGCTAAAGACTTCATCCTTGGTATTTAAGAAGTAGATCCAAGTCTTGAGAGTGAAGTCATCAATAAAGGAAACATAATACATGCTTCCTAGAATTGATGCTACTAACATCGGTCCACAAACATCCGAATGCGCTAAGTTTAGAATTTCCTTCAATCTATGCTCACTTCTTGGGAAAGCAGCCTTGGCATGCTTGCCAAGTGTGCATCCTCTACGTACTCCCCGTTGTTCAATGCTTAACTTTGGAAGACCTGTGACAATCTCCCTTAGAATAGGCAACTCTTTGTGATGCAGATGCCCCATCCTCTTGTGCCATAACTCGCACAGATTGTCACTATTATGAACCAAAGCTAGAACTGGTTCACCCTATAACCTATAAAGATTGCCTTCTCTAACCCCTATTACCTGTGCAATTTCTAGGCTAGATTCTTTTAGCCCGATAAGGACTTGTTGATTTTTAAATTCTACTACATAGCCTTTATCTTCCATAACTGAAAGTCCATAGTTACAAGACTTGCCAGGACTCACCAAGACTCGGCAAGTCCCGAGGCAAGCAAGCCAAAACAAGTCCCAAGGACTCGTGACCCGGATCTCCAATGAGTCTGGTCAGAGTCACCGAGTCTGCCAGACTCGCCAAACCCAACGAGTCTTGCTAGGAAGACTCAGCGAAGTCAATGAAAATCAAGAAGAAAAACATAATAAAAAACAAAAAACGGTTAAATGTAAAAGTGTGAAAGTCAAACGTTTTTGGAAGGGTTTGGAAGACTTTTGAAGGATGGTTAAAAGCGATTAAATTATGAAAAATGACATGCACCATGAAGGTCTGCGTGGTCTCAAAGGCTTTAATTTGGGCTTGGTGGCAAGGGTTCAGCCCCTCGACCTCGCCTTGTATCACAACAAGGAGTGCAATAGGGGCGCTATCCCCAACCCCACGAGGGGTGCTACCCCTGACCCCACTAGGGGTGCTGCCCCCAAACCCCCACAACGGGCGCTGCACCCAGACCCCTACAAGGGGCACTACCCCCAAACCCTCGCTCTAGTTTTAGAGAGCAAAAAATAAAAATCATTTTGGACCATGCTAGATGGAAAAGCATCATTTTTTTATTCTTTTGACTTTTTTCCAATTAAATCCCAAGTAATTGAATTACATTTATACTTCGAGTTTGCTAAGTCAATCCCTATCCTAAGTAATGTTCTTATGGTTGTAGTAGCATTTGCAGACTTGTCTGAGATACAAACATGACTCCACATAGAGATAGCAATGCTAGGTTGAGCGATACAAGCTCCTTTCTACCATAGTTCATGACTCCATATTGTGATTTTTGTTTTTGACGTCATGTATATCATAATCCATGAGTTTTGTACACCTAAAACACTTAACAATATTTATATATCTAAAAATGTTGTTGCCTTCAACTAAAATCCGCTTTTATACTCATGTGATCGATGTATACTTGTGTATGTGATCAAAGTAGCTTCTATTTGATTAGTTTATTGTGTCTTTAAAGTTTATTTATTGAAGGGTGCATGAAACAAGTTTTAAATCCTTAAAAATCTCTATATTTCATGTTTTTTCAATTTGTTGAGTCTTAGTCGAGTCTAAGCGCCGAGTCCAAGTCCATGTCCGAGTCCGGGTCAAAAACTAGCTTGTCGAGTCCAAGCGAGTACGAGTCTTGTAACACTAATCGAAACTAAAATCAAATTCTTCCTAAGACTAGGAACAAATAAAACATCATCAAAATCTAAAGAATTACTTGATTGTAGTTGAAAGGGAATTGTACCAACTCCAACAACTGGATACTTGGTATCATCACCAAGCTCAACTTGAACTCCAAAGTCGTGTTCTTCTAGTTTGGTAAAACACTGTCGAGCTAATGTCATATGTCTAGATGCCCCATTGTCCACATACCAAGCATCCCTCGAAATCGTGCTGGTAGAAAGACAAGATACCATTGAGAAATCTTTCTCAAATCTGGCAGCAAACTCATTCATCTAAGTTTCTGCAGAGGCTGACATTTGCTTATGCTACTGCTACCCTTTGCCCTTTTTGTTTGGACACTGTGATGCATAATGACCGAACTTATGACAAACGATGCACTTGATTTTACTCAAGTCTTTCTTCTTTGGCTGTGAGGATGAATCCTCATCCTTTCCCTTACCCTTGTTGGGCCCTTTTTCTTTACTTTTCTTTGTTTGTTCAAAGCAAGCTAAATTTTCATCACCGATTCACCACCCTTCTTATAGGCTTTTGACTCCATTCGAGTTTCCTCCTAGATAGAGTCATCCCACAATCTATCAAAAGAAGGAAGATTCTCACGAGCACAAATACCCTAAACAAATGCTTGCCATGAAGATGTGAAACCATTCAACGCCAAGTTCACTAGCTCTGCATCTTCAACCTTCTCCCCAACTACTACAAGTTAGTCACGAAGTTGCGTGACCTTCATCAGGTAACTGGTAACTATATCCAATTTAGTCATATCTATGGATCTAAGTTTATTCCACAAAATCATTTCCTACTTATGTTCACTCTAGTAAAAACTGACCACAGCATCAAACATCTCCTTGGTTGTTTTCTTCTCAAACAAATCTGAAATTAAATGATCATTTACCGCATCCATGATCATCCGCTTGGCCTTTACCTCTTTCTTTTTATGAGTTGCCAACTCCAGCGAATCTATAAGTGGAGACACCTGATCCTTGACGATATCCCAAAGATCATTTTCTTCCAACAAAAAAGTCACCCTGACTGTCCAAGGCAACAAATTTAAAGCACCTTTCAATCCATCCTCAAACCTGAGGCTAGCTGATGCCATTATGTTTTAAATTGCTCAAAACTCCCAAATTTGAAAGTAGGAAAATAACTCAAGATTTTTTATTTTTTTTTTAAATATTTCGGAAAAAATATATATATATATATATATATATATATATATATATATATATATATTGCCCTAGCCACAGGCCGCAAAACCCGCAATTTTAGATGAAAATCCTATGTGAGAGTCCTTTTCTGCTGTATTTTTCACCTTGAAAATCCTAAGTGAAAATACTGTGCAATTTTATAATGAAAATCCTGCGTGAAAATATCAAGAAACCAGTCACGATTTTAGATGAAAAATCCTATGCAAAAATTATTCTTTTCTGTTGTGGATTTCACCTCGAAAATAGCCTACAAATTGGTTCAAACCTAGCTGCAAATTCTTCTTGCTTCAATTTAGCTCTAATACCATGAAAATTTTCAACAAGGCAAGTGATGTCCTAATGTCTTCGAATAAGAATTAAATTCTTTAACATTGAATCAATTGCACATCAGTTAAAATTCAAACAGCAAAAGCATAAATACATACACAAATAATTATACCTTCAAATCACCTTTTCATTCTTTCAAAAAATTACAAGGAGACCTCTACAAACTGTTCACAAGACAATTGCACAGATTTTTTATCATTGTGTTATCTTTCTTCTATCTTGCACCTATCTTTATATTGTTTAGCTAAAAAATCTAACCTTCAAAAAGCTCTTTATCTCTTAAATGGAGATGAGTTGGAAGATAAGTCTAAATCATTAATGTATATCTACACTTTATTAGACTAAATTAGCTAAATAAAAGACTTTCACTTTTTCACTTAAGTGAAATCCAAAATAGAATAACTCGAACCATATCCAACACGTTCACACTGAACCTGTGCAAAAGTTCTTCACTGAGCTAAAAAACTTAACAATTCCCATGCAAAACAAACATAATAAATGTCACTGAATCAATCACAAAATCACCATAAGAATGGATACTCAACAAATAGCAATTTTAGCATAATGCAGGCATGAGAATTGGCATTTATTGATTTCATTCACTGATACAACTGATAATAAAATCCTCTTCTTCTCTGTGCAAAAAGCACGTATTGAAGTGAAGTTACTATTTTTTGTTGATGAATATTGGTGAAAGTCACGCTTATGCTACATAAGCTTTTGGTCATCAAAAGTGATTGTGTGACTATGATAGCATGTTTGTAATTTCTTGAAGAAAATGGAAAATAGATTGTTTTGAGTCACACCTTGTATTGGCACCCTTCTATTTGATAAACGAATACTTGAAATGATGAACAAAATTAGCAATGCATACCAGACAGAGGAGTAAAAGTATATCTTTATTCGCACATGAAGTTATTCCAGAAGTAGATTAGAGATGGTCGGCCAAGGATCAAAGTCGATCAGACTAGATCATACTGCTTTCCTTGACGATACAAAATCTATTTAAAGGACCTGATGGTTGCCAAAAAGAACACAACCATTGACCAACCAACTCTTATAACTACCTAAAGTCGACAACCAATTAATATAGTCATAATAATGGTATTGTACACTGACTACATCATCCTCCCGAAACAAAAAATGGTCTTCCAAATGACAGAAAATAATGAAGCATCAAGTAACGTCAAGGTTGTCCAAACTAACGATTGTGTAGACGAAGAAGAAACTATATGCAAACCTGGAAAGACACGCAAAGTAGTAGAACCAACATATCCTGGACACATGCCAATAGACGGAGAATGCTAAGGAGCAACCAACCAAGGAACCCAATCAAACTACACACTGGAGTCTAAAAATGTTGTGCCCAAGCAATCACTAAACCCAAATGCTATTGCAGGAATCTCAGAAGCATTATGATCATGAAAATATTGCCATGTACTTTCATTCAGTTCATCACCTTGTAGGAAGAATTCCCTATTTTTACCAACATCATAGTCCTTAAAATGATCAAGACCAGACCATTAAGATTATGCTAGACAGACCGTATAGTAGTAGAATGGTGGAATTTGCCAAACTAGATATTACAACTTCCTTGAACATGTCATACACCAACTACAGGAAGCCGTACAAAATCAGCAAGTAAAGACTAGGTCGTACAATGCTGAAAACAAGCAAAACTTGAGATGTACAGTATCAATAGAAGTCTTCTATAGAAGTAGTACAATGAAGATGTATTAAATTAATCGCACTATGAAGAACATCCACTGTCGTACTGTGAAGAAACTGTAACGTTTAAGGGACCGTACAGTAGAAAATAAGATGAATAAAAGATTTGACTTCACTTGACCGTACGGCAGCAAGGGGAAAATGAAATCATACTGTAGAATGATGGTGTACAGTAGATAAAAGAAAGGCGATATTATTTGGAGGTGGCCATACAATCAACAAGGAGCTCTTAAAATGTCATACAGTGGGACCATATAATGGTCGTACGATTGATAAAAAATCAGCTTTTATTATTCTTCCTTACTTGCCGTATAGTGGAGTTTTGGCTATTAAATAATTTAATTTTGTGTCCATTTTAAAGTTTTGTTTTCTCATGGTCTATTGTACCATATTAAAATAAAGACATTTATTATTGATTGTTTTCAAACTTAAACTTTTATTATTTTTTCATTTTATTAATTTTATTATTTTTTCGCTTTTCTCATGTGGGGCCCACTTGGTATTTCTTTCTTTATTATTGCTTTTTCTATTTTTCTCCTGTGGGGCCCACCTGTTATTTTCCTCTCTGACTGCAATAATTTTCCATCCAACACATTGTACGATACTTTTCACTTTTTCGTAATTTTCTTGTGAAGTTATCTAGCCTAATGACAAGTAGTTGTACGCTCCAAATTAAATATTTTAATATTATTACTCTGAGATGTACCTTAATTAATTTTTCGATCTTTGATAAAATCAAGTGCCTCTGCTGGAACCGGAACTATTGTCTTCTGCGAACCTTGTATTAAACTATCCAAATTTTCAAAATCATTTTTCAGACTTTTTTGATGACCTCTGTAGCTTCAATAGAATTATAGTTCAATGTAAATACCTCATAGTCCTCCATTTGCCAGTGAAACAGACCGCGAAAAGAATTTGCTTCATCCTCCAAACATTACTGTAATTCCAGAATCCCTTTATCGTTCGGCTCCATCGGACCCTAATCATGCTTCTTTATTCACTCTTCTTCGGAGTCCAAATCTGATGGATCCGAGGAAGTTGCTTCCTCACTGCTTGGTTTTTCAGATCAATTGTATATTTCTGACCCTTGTTTTCAATGGAGATTGTGTTCCATTTCTAGTTGTGATCGACTTTGACTCCTACCAGCCAACCTCGACCCAACAATGTGTCGTACACTTTCTTCCGCAATGAAATGACCACAAAATTCAACAAAAATGCTTGGGTTGCAATAATTACCTTTTGGCCCATTAAAACTCCAAGCACCTTAATACCTTGTCCAAGTGTCTTCCGAAAGTACATTCACACTAGACCCACCATCAACAATTGTATTGGTGAGATTCCTTCCAAGGATCTCCATATTCACCATTGCTGGTCTCTTTGTCATGCTAACTATCAGTAACATGGGATCAATCACTTGGTCTCTCGACAACAAAGGTTCAATTATTCGGTCTTCATTCTCTCCAAATTCCAAATGGGCCATAGCATGCATCGTCTCATTCTTCCCCGATATAGTATTAGTCATAGGATTTCGGAGTTTGAGAATACTTTGTAATAAATCCACTACTTTAATTGGTATGGTAGTTTGAAGTACTTGCCTTGCAATATTTTTCTCGGATTGTAATTGATTTGTTACCATACTTGCATTTGCATTTGAGTGGCGATGTTCGTTATCCATAGCCTACTCCACTTCGACTCTTGCTTCATGAAGTATTTCTTGTTTTGTACATGGGTCCAAGTACACAACCTTCTTTGCTTGGGCTCGAGTAACAGCCAATACTTTGTTATGCCTCTCTACATCATTCATGTTGATGCTAGCCTTTTGCTTCAAACATCCAACGTCTTCATGGTCTCCAAGTCCACACCATTTGCACAATAATTGCAATTTGTCCTACTTGTTCTGGTAGTCCCTCGCAAAGTGTCCCCATTCGTTACATTGTCAGCATTGTATGATAGGGCATCCTTTGGGATCGTATTGTATTTGGCTTCGAACTCCCCCTCTTTGATTTCAATAACCATTATTCTGTGGCTTCGATGGAGTGGACTGCTCTCCCTATGTAAAGAGTACTTGTGTACTCCTGGTCTTCAAATTATATGGGCACTCTTTTATTGAATGACTCATAACCTGGCAAATATCACAAAACATTTTTCTAGGACAGTTACCTTTGGTGTGACCTTCATTTTTACACTCAGTACACCATATTTTGTTGGATTCTTTATTGTTTCTTTCTCCGCCTTCAATTCTTTCATCATCCAATGCATGTCCCTCCAGAGTGTAACATGTCTTCTCATAACACCCAAAATTACACATAGGGTTTACTAGAAAAGTAAATAAACATGGTAATATGAGAATTTTTTTTTTAAAATACATATAACATTTGCATAATAATTACAACTTATTCAAAGTTAGAATCATAGTGAAATCTTTCACTTTTCATTTACCAATATTTTGCTCTTGGCAATATAAATAATTTTACATCTATACATAAAGAATATTGCATCTAGAATCTTGACATCTGTAACTCAAGTCTCGGCTTGTCTTTTGCTTGGGAGGGCGAGCATCACCCGAGTGCTTTACCTCTAACCATAGACCGGCAGTCCTCTGCTCACCTTCCTTCCTGGATGTGGCCCTACCCTTTACGAAGAGTATAGAAATAAGAAACTGACAGGTTTTGCCATCTGAGTTCTAATGTTGTGTCCTACGTAACTCAATCGACCATACAATCTAGACCCTTCTAGCTAAGTATGATCATTTTGATTGGTCACGGCATCTGGACACTGTGAACCGACTAATGCATGCAAAGACGGATGCATTACTTTGGCCAAAGATTCAATATAAATAGATGTTCGCAATGAACGTAGTCGTGAGTTTACACACCTCTAACTCGACTTGGAAACTATCTCATCCTACAGTGAATATATTTTGACTAACACTAGTCATAGGGTAACTTGGCTAAGTTTCTCCCATAGTCCACCTGACTTAGAATTTAATCCTGAATTCTGGAATACAACACCAAGAATGGTTTTAAAATAAGGGCTTTGACTTTCGAGAAGCCTCTAGTTGCAATCTTGCAATATTAGATCTATGACTTCCTGTCACTCTACTATGATGATTCATAAGTTTATAATCTTGGTTTGAAGTCTAATATCGACTTAGCATAAAACTTTTATCAAAAGCTTCTTTCTCCTCTTAGGTATTCGTCTCAATCTAAGGATTTTCATTCAATCCTTCTCGACTATAGTGACGGTGGTTTTAATCGACCACATACCCATACGGAGAATCTTAGGTTTACTAAGTATATTTGGGTTATTCTTTAGAGATTATCTTCTCTAACCCATCATACAAAATAACATTAAAACTTATGTTATCTGTAGATAAAAAGAATATCATATCATATCATAGTAATAACCCTTAGTCCATTTGAGACTATAAAGCTCTAAACAACTTCCCTTTTTTAGAAAATAAAGAGTATGGTTTTCTATCTTCTCTTCTAGTAAAACTATAGTTGAGTTACATAGCACGGCTACCATGAACACAGTTTGATATCAGCAATAGAAGAAAAGTTTAAAAAGAATGATGACATAGTTTTCGAGCTATTAAGCTATTTCTTTCACTATCTCTGAATAAAGTAAAGTTATACATTTGCGCACACTATCTTGCACGCAAGAATCATACATGCACAATCAATATATAACACTAGGGTTATATCATGGTGTAGTAATGATAGTGAATACCATTCAGGTTTGCTTATGAAACAAAAAGAAACCTATCGTTAAATCTTTAACAATAGTTGCAACTAATGGCTCACGAAAAATTACATCTTCTAATCATTAGTCATATGTATCAACCACGTACTCTTAGTGGCTCAATAGATACTGTATGATAAAGTTCCACAGTTTCTTTCAGTATACAGAGGTGACACCCCTGGTCGGCTTAACATACTTAGTTAGACTGTCGTTTAATCACAGCATACACTATGTGAACGTAACACAAGTGATGCTCAATTCCACGATTTATATCAATAACAATATAGTCAATATACACATGGCAATTCGTTCCTAAGAACAACATGGTTTTAGCCAGTTATCGACCATTGATTAGCACAGAAGTTGATAATATATCAACCATTTCCATTCATAGAGAAGTATGGAATAATGATTATCCTTGGTACCATAATACAATCGCCATTCAGCCAATAGATTAATAATAATGATATCGGCCTTAATAACATCGGCCTTATACTGTTAGCTTACAACTACATGTATACACAAATGATGTCGGCTCTAAACAACTATATTTCTGCCAACGACACATACAATAGTAATGGTTCGAGTTAACAAAGTTTAGATATTATCTCATAGAGAGATATCAACTTAAATATAACAAAGAATTCCGTATTAACATAGTACTACTGTATCTTAAATGGTCTGAGAGAAATATTCAAGAATTTTGAATGTGAAAAGAACCTATGTAGTCGATTGATATTCTTAACAAACTTGGTGCCTCTGCAACCAGCTCGAATCCCACTTCTTGACCAGTTCAATCCCTTTCTCCCCAAGCTGCTACCATTTTTTTTCCTCTAACTTTCTCAAGAAAGATCCCGTGGTTAGAATAGAGAGATCCCCGACCACCTTTCTCTCCTAAAACCTAGCCCACTAGCCCACTCCACAGGCATGCAAAAACAGATATGGTGGCATGATTTACCACTCCTCGAGAGTGGTGATGTGCTCCTCCTTAATCTTCGAATTGGTTATGGAGTTGAGCCTTCACTACTTCGAGAGTGGTTTGCAAGGAAAAAATGAAGAACTCTATAATATATTCCTTTAACCCGAGAACAATGAAAAAATCTAAACTTTTAAACTATAATGACATAGATATATATATATATATATATATATATAAAGGAACATCATATTATCTATTTATGCAAAGCATACTCTCATTGTTAAAACATTTGACATGATAAGAGATTGGGGTCGAGGTATTCTCCCCCTTCTCTATCTCGTTTAAACGTCATCAAAGACAAACATATCATACTATGATCTCCAACGAGAGTTCAAATAATAATAAAATAGCTTAACTATTATCGACTATTTCTTGTCGATGGTCACATATTGACCTAACTTAGTTTTCCACAAAACTTAAGTTTAATGAACCTTGTCGACAAATCGACAACTGTCGAGTCAAAACACAACTTCTGACTAAGTGAGTCGAACACAACTTACCTCGATCAACCCGGTTTAAAAAGCACATAACTTAGGTGGCAATAACCTGTCTTTTCCAATGTCTATCCACTTCTCTCAGATGATGCTTTCCCTCCCTTCTCGGAGGTTGGTAATTTGTTCCATGGTTACAACTCAATCACCAAATTGTGATCAGTGTAGATCATTAGTAAATTCTTAATCAACATAAATAGATAATATCAATAACATATAGTCACATTTTAAATTCTATGCATTTATTCATAACTCATGAAATCATTGATTTTTCTTGATATTTGTCTAAACATCAAATCATTCATCCATGCAAGTTTATCCACTAATTACAAAAATGTAAAAAGTACCGTTAAAATTTGGGGTGTGACACGGAGCGCTTGTACAATTCCTGATTCACTGTCACTGTTGTCATACGAACTACCGTCTTCCTCTGTTTTTCTTTTACCCCGAGAGGACATTTTGTGTTTACTCTCTACGTCCATCGCTCGATTGTAGGCATCTGCAGAGGAAGAGAATGGTACTACCTTCATCTTTTTTCTTAATGAAGAAATTAAACCTTAGATGAACCACCTTTTCTTGAGACCGTCAGCATGCTCTTTTTCTAACTTTACAAGCAATTCTTTAAGTTTACGATTATAAGCTCGTACATTTTCGTGCTTACCTTGTCTTGTATTGTAAATTTCTTCTACTATTTCATTATCATCTCGAAGAAACTTAAACACTTCTTCGAAGGCCTTTAATATGTCCCATGTGTTTCGGAAGGCTTGGTCAATTTCTATATACCAATCAAATGCTACACCTCGCAAGGTGGCTAGTAAAGACCGTAGCCAAATTGCTTTATCATCTCGCCCATTTGTTGTCTAGATTGTTTTACAAGTCTTATAGTGCCTGACGAGATCCTCTAATCCATTGCCTGTAAACTTGGGCAACTTTTGTTTTTCTACACTGGGGCTTACCATGGTTTTGTTCTGAAGCAAACCTAACGCCTGGAACTTGCTTGCTAGGGAGTTTTGATTCAAACGTTCTGGTGCTTCTCTCGCACTCTCGGTCACGTGAGAATCCTCCACTCTCCCCGCAACTTCAACGTTCTATGCACTTGTTTCACCTTCAGATTTTCTTGTATACACCCTTGGCTCAGCTTCTTCTCCTTCGATTGACAACCCTTTGATGCCTTGAAGGTTACTCTCATATGCTTCTATGAAGGAATCTGACTCCCTCTCCCAACTTCCCTCGTCTAGAGAAGGTTGTCTTGACTTTTCAACTTGATCTGAAAGATCAATCCATTCTTTGTCTGGTAGTGGAAGGTACCCTGCTATCTCCTCCCACTTTGCCTTCGTGTGATTATTTGTAGTGGAAATGTGTTCTCTCCTGACTGTGACTCCTACTCACGCTCTGACTCCGACTTCTACTTCAAGATGGACTTCGGTTTCGTCAATCTCTCTTAGTCTTCTTTTGCGTTCTCTTTGTTCTACCAATCTCAGAGATCATCTAATCTCTTGATCCTGACCACATTGTGGTCTCTTCCTGCCTTTATTGGGGTCTAAAGGCATGAATATGTTATATCAGACCTGATTTCTTTTAAGGCAACAATGCCAATGTTTACCCTTATATCTGATAAACGAATACTTGAAATAATGAACAAAATTAGCAATGCATACCAAACAGAGGAGTAAAAGTGTATCTTTATTCGCACATGAAGTTATTACAGAAGTAGACCAGAGATAGTCAGCCAAGGATCAAAGTCGATCAAACTAGATCATACTGCTTTACTTGACAATACAAAATCTATTTAAAGGACCCGACAGTTGCCAAGAAGAACACAACCGTCGACCAACCGACTCTTATAACTACCTGAAGCCAACAAACAATTAATGCATTGTCATCATAATGGTATTGTACACTGACTACAACTATTTCCTTCATAAAATCATGTGGTGTTGACTTGTTTTATTTTTTATTGTCGATGTAGATCTATTGGCCTCTATTTTAGCCAATAGTAAACACCCATCTATGTTTTTCCTTCGAATCTTTGTTTACAGCCAAATACTGGTCTATGTTTTAGCTAGTAAGAAGTTGTTTCCGTTTGTGATTGAATTAGTTTACCCTTCTATAAATCTAAAATATCTCACTGCAAGTTGTTGTATCCAATTCCAAACTTGACTGTGTTACATAAAACTCCTCCATCGTCAAAAATCAATCATTTGCATGTCAAAATTTAAGTTGGAAATAGTCGTTTTCGATCATGTGGCGAAGTCGTCGTATTAAAGTCCAAAAATATTGTATTGTCAAACTTTGTAGTTTGTCTGTCAATTTTGATTTTAATTATAAATTATTATTGATTTTTCATTAATATTTTTAAGTTAAAATTATTGTTAAATATTAATTTTTAATTAATAATTTATTATTAATTAAAAATTTGATATTGAATTTTAAAAATATAAGAAAATTTTAATTGTTAATACTATTAATTAATAATTAATAATTTATTGTTAATTAATAATTATTATTAAAAATTAAAATTGATATTATTAAAAATTAAAATTTTAAAAACTAAAAAATTAAAAATTAAAAATTAAAAAACCACACTTTTAGAGACTTACCGCTTTTTCAAAAGAGGAAAGCTGCGGGTAAAATTGATAGTGGCCAAAATAAGGAAAAAGGCAAAAGTTTGAAAGGCCGTATTAAACAAAAGTGATGCAGCCAGCAAGATAAAGTTACTTTTAAAAACTACAAATAAAATCTAAAACATGCACTTGATTCTAAAGTCATGAGGTGTGCTTTTTATTATTTATTGCCTTTATTAAAATCTGCAATGAATCAAAGGCAATCGCGCAAGGATCAACTTCAGCAAAATAGAAAGAGAAAAAAAAATCCCTGTCAACACCAGTAAAAGAGTTTTCTAAAAGACAATCAAAAGACAGAATCGTCAAAGTCAGCAAGGAGTTCATAAAAAAAGAGCAGTTGCCAATAAATCAAGATGAAGAAGACCATCACACCCCTCCAGGTCAGCATCTAGTCAAATTTGCTCAGCATCCAGCCAGAGAAAAGACGGACTTTTGAATGAATTGCATGATATGAATTAAGCCAGCCTAATCAATGACAAGCTTCCAAGGGTTCCAAATAAATTCTTCATTAGGCTTGTATATGAAACTTTTGATCAGATACAAAATAAGCTCTATAATAGAACAAAAGCATTTAACATTATAAAGGAACGTGAAAATTTAAATGAAGATTATATGGTGCTCATAATGTCATGTGGAATGCCTCTATATGAGCCATTATTACAGTGGTATTGGTGTATAAGGGTCATGGCTTACATTTTGGAGACATACATGTGTTTAAGGTGTCATATGTCAAGGATATTGACTAAGAATTTTGGTGTTGCAAAATTTGCAACAATGAGGAGGGTTTGATGCAAGATCAATAGAATTTGGCTTGACAGATTTGAGTCACCAAGATTGGTAAATTGTCAAGAATTTTAGAGCTTCATCAAAAGGTTTGCCAGACTTCATTGGAACAGAGGAAAGCATTATTTGAATCAAATTGTCCAGAGCCACATTTCCAAAAAAGTTTATTTTTAGCCCGCATTACAAATAGCTCATCTTCATTTTTCGAAGAAAAAGAGCATATTCCAAGTTTGTTATTTTTAGTTAGAGCTCGCTATTTATAGTTTCCCGTTAATTTTAGCGTCTTCTATTTATAGCCTACATTCAGCTATTGCTAAATCATCTAGCTCACATGCGAGAGATGTGAGCAATAAGAGATAAATTGTATTATGTAATATTTTAATCGTCGGTTGACCTGACAGTCACGTGTCGAATTAGAATTAGTGGATAAGAATAATTTATAATAAAGCTTGCACACCATGCAAGCAATCATAGCTACAGTTGAAGTCCAATCATTTTATTTCATTTATTTTCATGCAGTTACTTTGTAAATAGTATAAATAAGTGTCATTTTGCACTTAGATGATCAATGGTAATTGTTAAGCCTACATATTGCTGAAATTTCTATTCATCAAGTATTTGGTGTTATTGTTATCCCGAATTTGTTATTCACTCAATGGCATTTATTTTGTCTATCTTGCTTATAAATGTTTATTGAAATGTCTCATTATGTGTGCTAAGGGTTAGATTGCTTTGACGAATTTGTAAGTTTTGTATTGCAGGTGAGCTCGAAGATGTAGCTCGTAACTTTCTACCAAGTCCTACATTTAATTTAAACATTGTGTTCATGTTTATCTATTAGCCTATTCAACTCTGTGTGTACTTACCCTGCTCAGTCTCTATTTTTAACTAAACGGAGTAAGCATGTAGCCATAGGATTTGTTTTAAGTCAAAAAGCATAAAATCCTTTGCCTAGTGTTGAAAGAGCGTCTTAGCCTTTTACCTTAG
Organism: Cunninghamia lanceolata; assembly: GCA_027924645.1. Lineage (NCBI taxonomy): Eukaryota > Viridiplantae > Streptophyta > Pinopsida > Cupressales > Cupressaceae > Cunninghamia > Cunninghamia lanceolata. The sequence continues at coordinate 4,293,231 of BSBN01000516.1, forward strand.
GCAAAACCAAAAAGATATGCATTTACATTTTATTCAGCTTGAACATGAACTACCATAAAAATTATAGTAAATATTGTAAATTGCAAGTACATATTGTTCAATTTTAGGTTAGTTTTTAATTTACAATGAGCTTCCCCTTCTAATTCGAAGAGCAATTCTACCGCACATTTGTTTTGTTTTGTGTCGCACTAGATGATGTGAATTAAAATGCTGACACAAGTCTTGACTATTGACAATCTAACACTTGCATCCAAGGCAAAAACATGGTCAATTAGATATTTACATTTAATGCAAAACCCCATTGAAAACCTATACAGTTTGCATACTTGTAAATTATGTCATAGCTTTGAGTTTTCAGTTTAGTTAGGTCTCAAGGAACTTCCCCTTATAATTTGAAGAATAGTTCTACCATATGTGTTGTTCCATCTTGTGTTGTCTCAAAAGAGACAAATTAAAATGCTAAACACTTCTGACAATGGGGAGGTGAAAGAAGGGTTCATGAAGGCCCTCCAAAAAATGTATAGCAATGAGAAGTCAACTTTACTTCAAAAGCAGTGGCTTAACTTTGTCAGTCTTAAGGATCCAACATTCAACAAACCAGAGGCTAGGACAGATTGTAGGGGCTACAATAGCTCAAACTAATCTCATCGGATGGTAGACATGGCATGGCAAGAATGCCATAGAGTTGAGAGTACTTGCCACTCGCCTCCTTTCACAAGTTGTCATTTCCTCTACTCCAAAGAGGAATTGGTCCACATAGAGCTTCATTCAATTTGTTAAGAGGTACATGCTTACCTCTTGACGATTAGAGAAGTTGGTGGCCATGTATAGTGCCTTGCAACTTCAAGATCGACAAACTCCTGAGTACCGTCAGACTCTAGCCACACGTTGGGATGTGCATCCTAAAGATGCTACACAAATTAATGAGACACAAGAGGGGCTACTTGGGGTACCATTGGATGAGAGAGTCTCTCATAGTGGGAGTGATTTAGACTTCGACTTCGATTTTGATGCAATATTAGTAGATGAAGATTAGGGCCAGTAGTAAGTTTTCTATGTAGTTGAAACTTGTAGCCATTGGGCATTTTGTTGTAGTTTTTATTTAATATATATATGCACATTGACAATAAAAGCGATGAAATCTTAATTTGTGTGTCAACTCTCATGCAAAATCTCAGCTCTATTATTATGTAATATAGTTCTATAATGTATGATGAATGTCTTATATACGAATAATCGAAATTTCTTATTTTTTTAAGTTTTCCCTTTTTTTAATTGTCATCCCCTACTATCCCCTAAAAAAAGGCCTCCCATCCTTGCAATCCTAGAAATGCATCCCACTGTCTCATACCATCCTCGTCCTGAAAACTCCATGTAACACAGGTATTTTTCCTTGCTTTGACAATGTTATGTCACTTTTTTTTACTTTGAAAATTGTCTCATAAACCAAATTAGGATTATGATGCCCCTTTATCACTTTTTGAATTTTAGACCAAAATCGGGCTTTTGGGACCTTACAAGTCCTTTTTCCACTTTTGGCACTCTCTTAGATCAAAATCAAAAAATGACACCCCTTGTCTCTTTTGCTCATTTTACTATGTTTCCCTTTTCATAACCAAAATTGGAAATTTGACAATCTTTCGTTGTTTTAGCATTTTGCCGTTTTTCCTCTTTAAGAGCAAAATTGAGATTTTGATGAAGCTTCCTCATTTTTGCAATTTTGTTAGTTTTCTCCCCTTTTTACATAGAAGTCAAAACTTTGGCACTTAATTGTTAGTTTTGCACTTTTGATCACTTGGCCCTTCTAGAAAGAAATCAAAAAGATCTAAGTTTTGGCACCCTATTAGCATTTTAATACACACCTTTCAGTGCGACCTAAAACAGAACAGAAGTGTGGTAGAACCACTCTTCAAATTATAAGGGGCAGCTCCCTATAAATAAAAACTAACCTAATCTGCACAACATATACTTGCTATTTACAACCCTTACAATGTTTTCTAGGGTGGTTCACAATCAATCTAAATAAAATTATATGTGATTTTGGATTCACCTAGTGCAAAAGGCTAATACGCACTTCAACACAAAGCAAATGTTTTTTTATGTTTTTTTATGTTTTTTGACTGAAAGAAAACCCTACAACTACACACTTACACTATTTAGCTAAATGCAGAGACTAAACAATGCAAGTATGCATAAGGATTAAATAGACTTCAACACCTACACAAGACATTATAAGCTAAATATGGCAATTGCATTCAAAGCTACAACTACCAACTTGACACCTATTGCAATACAAAGCTTCCAGTAATTGTTGTGATATTCAACTCATAAATGTACAATAACACATAAGACAAAGCACTTCAATAATTTAGAAGCAAAAATAAGCATAATGAATTCCATTGAATGAATAATGAATTCTAGATTAACAATTCTCAATAAACAATAATTTCAACAAGAAGCAGGCATGAAAATTACCATTAGAAATCTAAGTGCAAGTGGCACTTATTTATAATTTTTACAAAGCTATTACATGAAAATAAAAAAAAAGCTAACTACACTTCAACTCTAGCAACTGACTCCTTGCACACCATGCAAGTTCTATTACAAAATCCTATCCATTAAACTAATTCTAAAACCATGAGACTACTAGTTAAACTAATGATAAGAATTATTACAAATTAACACTTAAATCTCACATCTCTTGCATGTCAAGAGATCTAAAGATAGATGATCTAATAATAGCTAACTTTGGGATATAAATAGAGATCACTAAAAATAGCACAAGCTATAAATAGCGTCAATTAAAAAGACTTTTGAGAATATGCTCTTCTCCTTAAAAATGATGGCAATTAGTACAAGCTAAAAATACACTTTTGGATAGACAGTTTTGGATGATGATTTTGAAGCTTTTTCCTGTTCTCCTTATGGTGGATCTTCTGAAGACATTCTAAAACCTTATACTATGACAATTCCTCCTTGATGTTTTGAATCTAAACACACTTTTCTTTGATTGATTTCACCTCATCAAATCCTAGTTTCAAAATTTGCAACCCAAAATACTCTGTTTTGATAAGTCAATGTATTTGTTGTTTGTTGACCAAATTTGCTGATAATATCCCTGAATTGCTAGTTCAGGACTGTTGTGTATGTAATAATGGATGCTTGAAAGCACAAGTTCTGACTTCTAAAATAGGTACTAGAGCTTCTAAAGATATCAGTAAACCTTCGTTTCAAGTTGCTATAAAGAAAATTGTTATTATAAGAAGTAGTACTGCAATTTTATTTAAAGGAGACTTGCTTTTGACTTGAAAAGGCACATCTAGTTTGAAGTGGTGCCTATTTTTATATGGAGAGCTGACTCTGTTGCGTTTAGAAATCCATTAATAGGAACACTTAGCTTTTTCTCAAGATCGATCGACAACTTTGCTATTAATAAACCTTATATTATCCTCTAACCATTGTTGAGTTGGCCTCAACCTGTGCGCACATTCGAAACAAAATTGATTCGGAATGAGGAAGCTTTTATATAACAGTGCACCTCATAGAATGATTTATTTTTACTTTGAAGAACAATTTTCCTTTGATGAGGTGCATGCCTATGCCCTTGGCATGCACCTATACATTGTTCCTTTCTTCTTGAGCAAGGTGTGTTTCACACTCCATTATAAGATGCACACTTTTGAAAAAGATGCTCCCCTATGTACGATATTTCACACTTCTAAATTTAAAATCAAATCTCTTTTGATCAGGTGAATGTCTGTGCTTTAGGTGCGCACTGATCTACATGACCCATTGACTCCGCGTGCACAACTATGTACATGCACAATTTTTCCCCTGTATGAAAACCGTAGTCGGCTTCTAATCAAATGTGCAACCATACATATCAAACATGGGTTTCATATTTAAGCCAAGTCGGCTCCAAAGGCATGTGACTATTCTTAGTAAGGCACATTTTGATGTTTGAAAATGCATCTCCAATTGCTCTAAGTTTGTGATTGTTCATATCCTCATGAATTTGGTTCTCAAAAATCTGTTTCTAATCCTTTCTAGCACACTATATTGATGCACATTTAGACATGAAAATTGGTTAACTCGACTCTATGGCGTGCCACTGCACATATGAATATGCAAACTTGGAGATGACGAGTGTTCCCCCTCTAATCATATGCCCTAGGTTAATGAATATGCACTTGTCAATGAATATGCAAATTTGTTTAACGAAAACCTGGTCTCTTTCTTCTGAGCACACGCCAATGAACTGGACATATGATTTTTCTTTTCAAACTCTGATTTTTTTCTATCATTCCTTTACTAACAATCTTCCATAGATTTGCTTGAACAACAAAACATGACAGACTTGACAAGACAAAAACACGACTGTTTGAATTGATTGAAAGATAAGGTTTTAGCTTTGCAACTTGACACAATACAAAAAAATTGTATGGGTACAACACACCCGATTGTCACTTTCACAAATTTTGAAATGCTAGCATTTCTAGACCAAAATCAGAACTTTGGAACTTCTTTTTCATTTTATTTTTAATTTATTAGACCAGAATCAGAACTTTGACATCTATTTGTCCTTTGGTCATAACTTTCAAATCCAAGCTCCATTTTTCACCCCATTTGAAGCGTCGGAAAACTCTTTTTGTCATCTATTGGATGGCATTGGTTTGGTTTCTAAATACAAGAAAAAGGAGGAAGAACAAAAGTACTTCAAAGACAACAGATATGGAGAGAAAATATCAACATTTACACATAAAAAATGTCTTAGAACAGAAAAAATTCTGTAGGGGTACAACAAACATGTATAACAAGGAGCCCATTATAACTTCTCTAGGAAAACTTCAATTTTCATTATAGTGCTATTACAATATTTATGTTAAAAAGTAGCCAATTAATTGCTTACAATCTAATGTTGAGGCCTTAAGTGTTAACTTCCTCTAAACAAGTATAGATACATCAATTAACAGACATCCTAACACGCATTAGATACATTCATTAAAATGCATTCTCATATTAGTTAGTGATTTTGTAGTCCATTCAATAGTTAACATACATTCTGATTGCTTGTAAAATAATTGTAACTAGGGATGCATGCAATAATTAACAAGCATTCTAACTACCACTTACCAAACTACCTTTCAAAAGGTTACCACACTAACTGAAATTCAGTTGATTCAAATTATTAGAAATATATATTTGAAATATTGGTATGTACAACCAACCTTATTCAAATACGAGAATAGTATGTCCCACTTTGACATTTGCCTCTCCACTAACAAAGCCAAAATCATCTCAACAACCTTTCGTTCCCATTTACGATCATTAGTGAGAAATACATTCTTTACCAGCTGCCAAGGCACCAATGGATATTATAACACTTTGTGAAGGATATCAAGTATGGATGAACAACCAACCAAGTATGAAACAAAGTTCATGAGAAGCAACAAGCTTCCTTAAAAAATCAAGAAAGAAATACAATAATAACAAAGATTAAGAATCCCACACTAAAGATTTAGCCTTGTTTTATAAACTCAAATGTTTGAACCTAGAAAAAAATCATTTTGGTTGCAAAAGAAGATTATCACATACATAAGAAGGTATGAGCTTGGATAGGTGCTAATTGGACAAAGGAGACCGGTAAAAGAGATGGAAGACATTACCATAAAGATGCTAGATTATAACACATGGGCATGGAAAGGCATGACAATTTAGAATGTGTCACAAAAAAGGAGAAAAACAAGTCAGATCTAAACTATATCTATAGTAACTAAATTTTGCCAAATTTGAACTGAAAATTATATTGCATACAATATGTCATGGGGATAAGAATCTTCAATTTGCAAGAAAAAAACAATTAAATATAAGAATGAAATGGAATTCAAATATGTAAGCAATGGGCAAAAAAATTCATTCAAAGCATTTAGCAATGTATTCTTGTAGGTTGCAAATAGACCTATCCATCCTAATGCAACCATGAATAATAACAAAATGTTGCTTGGATGGCCAATTATTAGGATAAGAAAATAACACAATCGAAACTTCCAATCGTCTGTGGCCAATCACTAAGTGTAAATTTAACAGGAACAGCTGTTGAGTTTTTTAGCTCAAGTAGGAAGTTCTGTACAAGTTCAATGTGAACATGTTGGAAGTGGTTTGAGTTATTCTATTTTGCATTTCACTTAAGTGAAAAAGTGAAGGTCTTTTATTTAGCTAATTAAGTCTAATAAAGTGTAAATATACATTAATGATTTAGACTTATCTTCCAACTCATCTCTTGCAAGAGATAAGGAGCTTTTCGAAGATTACATTTTTAGCTAAGTAGTACAAAGATAGGTGCAAGATAGATGAAAAATAACATGGTGATAAAATACCGTACAGCTGTCTATGGAACAGTTTGTAGAGGTTTACTTGTAAGTTTTTCAAAGGAATGAAAAGATGAATTTGAAGTTGTAATTATCTATGTATTTGTTTGTATTCTTTCGCTAATTGATATTTTAACTGTTGTGCAATTGATGCAATGTTAAAGAATTAATACTTCTTCGAAGACATTAGGACAATAGTCACCTTGGTTGAAATTTTTCATGGTATCAATGCTATTCAAGCAAGACGAAAATCGTGACTTTTTCCAGAGGTCACATGGGCAGATTTGTTGCATTAGTCGTGTGTTTGTTTCTAAGGAAAATTGTGGGCAAGAATTTACAAAATCGCGACAGATTTTTTCAATAAAATAGTGAGGGTTTGAAGGATAATCGTGGTGCCAAAAAAGGTGAAAATCGCAATTGATTTTATTTCTAACAATCGCAGTCGAATTTGTTCACGAAAATCAAGGTTTTTAGCCATTTTTTTTCAGTCCACTTGAGCAGTATGGTGAAAGCTGAGACTAGAGTTTCTTTTGTGACGGATTTTCCAAGTTTTTTTGCAAATCATTAAGCGTTTTTTGGGTTTTTTTTAATCCGTGGCTAGGGCATGGAGTTTGGCACTTTCATTTGCAGATTTTTGTTCCAACAGCTAGGGCAATTTTGTGGAAAGAATTTGCAGGTATTTACAAATCTTTTGAGCAATTTACTACTTTAAAATCTGAGAGTTTTGTGCAAAAAAAATTGTTTTTAAAAATGGCATCAACTAGTCTCAGGTTTGAGGACAGATTGGAAGGTGCATTAAATTTCTTGCTTTGGAAAGTCAGGGTGACTTTGTTGTTGGAAGAAAATGATCTTTGGGCTATCGTCAAGGATCAAGTGTCTCCACCTACAAATACACAGCAGTTGGCAACTCATAATAAGAAAGAGGTAAAGGCCAAGCAGATGACCATGGATGCGGTAAAAGATCATTTAATTTCACATTTATCTAAAAAGAAAACAGCCAAGGAGAGGTTTGATGCTCTGGTTAGTCTTCACTAGAGTGAGAAAATAAGTAGGAAGATGATATTGCGAAACAAACTTAGATCCATAGAGATGACTAAATTAGATTCAATTACCAGTTACGTAATGAAGGTCACACAGCTTCGTGACCAACTTGCAGCAGTTGGGGAGAAGGTTGAAGATGCAGAGCTAGTGAACCTGACATTGAATGGTTTCTCATCTTCATGGCAAGCATTTGTTCAGGGTATTTGTGCTCGTGAGAATCCTCCTTCTTTTGAAAGACTGTGGGATGACTCTATCCAAGAGGCAACTTGAATGGAGTCAAAAGCCAACAAGAAGGGTGGTGACAATAATTTAGCCCTCTTTGAACAGATCAAGAAAAGTAAAGGAAAAGGGCCTAGTAAGGGTAAGGGAAAATATGAGGATTCAACCTCAAAGCCAAGGAAGAAGGACTTCAGTAAAATCAAGTGATTTATTTGTCATAAATTCGGTCATTATGCATCAGTGTCCAGACAAGAAGGGCAAAGAGAAGCAACAGCAGAAGCAAGTGGCAACCTTTGCAAAAACTCAGATGAATGAGTTTGTTGCCAAGTATTGAGAAGGATTTCTCAATGGCTATCTTGTCTTTCTACCAACACGACTCCAAGGGATGCTTGGTATGTGGACAGTGGGGCATCTAGACATATGACATCAGCCCGACAATGTTTTACCAATTTAGAAGAACATAACTCTGGAATTCAAGTTGAGCTTGGTGATGATGCCAAGTATCCAGTAGTGGGATTTGGTACAATTCCCTTTCAACTACAGTCAAGTAACTCTTTAAATTTTGATAATGTTTTGTTTGTTCCTAGTCTCAAGAAGAATTTGCTTTTAGTTTAGGTTATGGAAGATAAGGGCTATGCAATAAAATTCAAAAATCAACAAGTTCTTATCAGGTCGAAAGAATCTAGCCTAGCTATTACACAAGTAATAGGGGTTAGAGAAGGCAATCTTTACATGTTACGAGGTGAACCAATTCTAGTTCTAGTTCATAACAATGACAATCTGTGCAAGTTATGGCACAAGAGGATGGGTTATCTGTATCACAAAGCATTGCCTATTCTAAGAGAGATAGTCACAGGTTTTCCAGATTTCAGCATTGAACAGTAAGGAGTATGTAGAGGATGCACACTTGGCAAGTATGCCAAGGCTGCTTTCCCAAGCAGTGAGCATAGATCTAAGGAAATGCTAAACTTAGTGCATTCGGCTATTTGTGGACCGATGTCAGTAGCATCAATTTTAGATAGCATGTATTATGTTTCCTTTATTGATGATATCTCTCACAAGACTTGGATCTATTTTTTAAAGACCAAGGATGAGGTCTTTAGCAGGTTTCAGGAGTTCAAAGCTCTAGTTGAAAACCAGTTAGGAAAGAAGATCAAAGTTAGGCAAGCCAACCAGAAGCACACAAGCGGCAAAGCCGACCCAAATCTACACGTCTTCGGCGGACAAGTGTGCTTGAAGAATGCAGAGCCACTGGTAGATTACAACAGAATCCGATCAAGCCAAAATGGCTAATTACAATGTGGATCCCATCAATGCCAAAACGGGCTTGAAATGTAGAGGGGTCTAGCGATGAATCGACCAAGACCTTCTATGTTGAAATACACATAATCGGCAGTATACCATCCGATTTTACAATAACATGAGCATGAAATGCATGACTTCTGGCAGTACTACCATCCGAATTACAATTAAACATGTCATGAACTACTAGAATTAAGTATTCAGAAAACAATTATGACTTATATAGCCTTCTAAGAGAAAATAATGAATTTTTAATTACTTGTCCTATTTTCCCTCCACTAAGTGTCATAAAGTGTCATTACTTTTTGCACCTCCACTCTTAGCGACATTTTAAACTCACTTTTTAAAAACGACCTTTTTTAATAATAAACAGAAGTTGTTCATTTTAAATATAGCTTAAAGTTACTTTTTCGAACTTAAGTTTAATTATTAAAATATTTCCCTGATTCCACCCCTATAGCCTATGGGAAATTAAAAAGATAGGCTAAGGGTCTCCGAAAAGCTTGCGCTCGAGAAGGCGACATAACGTCACTTTTTTTTTACCTCAAAACTACATTCGAAAATTTCTTTCTTCAAAACCCACGATTTCTGCTAAATCTGACACCTGTTCATATTAAAAATCCACATTTTTCTCCTTCATAAGGCTCGCGATTTTTTTTAAATTAAAAAAAAAAAAGCATGCACGATTTTTTAAATACTTCCAGGCCGCGGATTTTACTTCTTTCTCTGTCACAATTTTAACCAAAAAAACGACCTGCGACTTCCTCTCAAACCCTTGTTCGAAATGCCTCTGCAATTGGGCACGGTTTCTCACTGGAATCTTGCATGATTTTCCTCACAAAATCCTCCTTCAAGTCTGCAATATTTTTCTACCCTTACGTGGTTCTAATACCATGTTCGAATTTCAATCAAGATGAAAGATTACCTAATGCTAAAAATGACATGGAATCAATCACACAAAACATTGAAATTAAACAACGGAAACAATGAACATCAAACACAAATAATTTTACACTTGTAACCTGCTTCACATTCCTTTGGAAACTTAAAAGGCAACCTCCACAACTAATGTTACTCACAGTTGCACGGAATTATTACACTATATTGAGTTCGATTCAATTTTCTAGTCCTTCAGAAAACTTAGTCTTTCAGTCCTTCAAAAGACAATCTGAAATCTAATATTCCAATAAAGCAATCTTATCTCTCAAAATGAAAGCAAAAGAAAGCAACCTTATCTCACGTAGGAGATGACTTGGAAGATAAGTCTAAGTCATTAATGCTTTCGCACTTTATCAAACTTAATTAACTAAATAAAAGATTTCACTTTAATCACTAAAGTGAATTACAAAATAAAAATAAGTCAAACTCCCTGCACCTCAAACTACCTGCACGTTCACACTGAACCTGTGTAGAAGTTTCGAACTGCGCTAAAAAACTCAACATTAGCTCCCAAGAGTGATCTATGAATTGTGAACATTGATCCTTCACCATGTGGTTAGGATGCACAACAAACCCTATTTGATTCTCATAAACTTCCTTTCAATCCAAATGCAAGAGATGGATAACTCTATAGTGATATCAATGCCTCTATCCACTTTGACCCTCAAAAGATCACCCGGATCCCATATGCAAAAAGAATCTTGAACTTGAATCAAAGAATCTACATTCCCTATGCTGCAAGTTGTAACCTTGACTCCATCACCCTTCTTCGAATGCTTTCCATGATGACAAGAATTTTGCAATGATGTAGGAGGCAGCAACAAATCTAAATTATGATCATTATTTTCATACCTTAGGCTGCACTCAAAATGCTCACCCTCATTTGCCGAAAGAGAAATGGTTGAGATATCCTCTACACCTCCCTCTTTGTGACTCAAAACTCTTGACTTTGATTTAACGAAAATGTTCTCCAATGCATATCGATCCACAATGCTATTCTTAAAATCAATCAATGGCTCACCATTTAAAAGTTCAAAAGATAGTTCATGATTTGGCGCACCTTCCTCCATCTTGGGCTCTTCGCATCCAATAACTGAAGCCTTTTCCTCCTTGACTTCATCACATATGCAATTATTAGAAGTCAAAAAAAACATCTTCTACAATCAAAGAATCTTTACCTTCAACTTGCATGTTGGGTTCCTTCTTTTCCTACTCAATGGTCCACTCCATAGCAATGTCTTGTGGCTCTAATTTTGATTGTTCTTCTTGCTTCCCGATTTCTTTCTTAGCCACTTCTTGTGGTTTTGATTCTACCCTTTCTTCTTTCTTCATCAATCCCTTTCTTCTTCCTCTTCTTCGCCTCCTCTTTGTCTTTAATTCATAGAACTAATCAAAAGTCAAATCATTACGAATTGCTTGACTTAAAGCATTATATGCATCATGATAATTGTCCGTATCTTCCAATATGTGAGGCTGCAAATCTGGCTCTTCCTCGAATGGATCTTCTTCCTTTCGTTGTAGGAACTTGGCTCAGAACATTTTGTTGGGTGATTTAATGGAAATCTTCTCATTGGCTGAATTACTCCCTTCTGCTAAATTATTTTGATCTAGCCTAGATGCACTCATTTGCTCACCCAATCCCTTCAAGGCTCTAGCTATTTCTATCATTGATGCTCTTATGGTATTTTGTATTTCTTTAGTCATCTTCTCTATGTTTTTTCCTCTTTTCTATCTCCCATGGCTTCCACTTTTTTTTCCTTTCTTCTTTCCTCTATTGATATCTCACTAATTTGCATCAAATCAGATCTGCATCACAAAATTAGATACATCCCCAAACAAGATGGCAAGATCTCTTGCTTTGATACCATTGTAATGTCCCCAATCGAACAACCCTAGGAAATAAGCAATTTTATTCGTATTTTCTGATTTTTCTTGAAAAGAAACAACACCAAATAGCAAATACACAATCTGATCACAAAATTCAATGTAATGTCCCCTTCCTAGACGACACATAGATGAGCAGTGGTTGGCCTATTATCTAGGTTCCCGTAGGTCAGCTGAGTGGTTAGGGGACCTATCCAGAGGCAGTGGAGCTTGGCAGGGAGCTTTACAAGCCATGCCAGACAGTTTGCGGCAGTCTCCTATTTTTTAGGAAGGGTCCTTATTTTGTAGGGTTTGACTGGGAGTTGACCAGGAGGCATCAAGAGACCTCCGGGAGCATTTTGGGAGATTTGGTCACAGTCCCTATTTTTTAAGAGGTATCCCTATTTTCTAGGAGGGCACTGTCAATTAGCCTGCCATATGGCGACCTCATCAGTATGGCACGTGCATCATCAGTTTTCAGTTCAGGATGGCCAGGTGATGGGAATGGAATAAATATTAAATATTAAAGTGTTGGCTTTAATATTTACTAAGAATAAAATAAAGTGATTAATAATGTCACTTTATAATAATAAAATAATAAAGGACCCCCCTCCTAGTTGACATGATGTTTAAAAAGGTGGACCTTTTTTATGATGCATTTTTGGACCCTCAACTTGGGCGCCCAACTTGGAGAGTTAATAAATAAATAAAAGAATCATTAAAAGATTCTTTTGGAGATGCCTTTTTGCCCTAAAGTGGATGCCACTTCTTGGGAAACTCATAAAGTGAGTTTGGACTCATAATTTGAGGTATTCTTGGCATTTTTACAATCAGCTTTTACAAATATGAGCTCTGAGGAAGAGCTGCAGCAGTATTCAGTCCTCTGGGAACAAACACTCTCAAGGAATGTTGTGGGTTGGATGTTAACCCAGTTCACCTTTGTGGAGGACCTACTTTGGGTCTTTGTTTCGACTTCATTGGACGAGTTTTAGGTGATTGAATTGCAGATCTGAGTTTGCAGCAGTGTTGTATCAGCAGTTTCTTTCAAATCAGCCATGCCCATTGTCATGTAGGGCCTCTCCCAGGGCAATACCAGCACATGTATGCATTTCTCTTTGTTGTTCCAGCTTCTACATAAATACAAAGTGCAGATTTGATGGGTATGTAATTAAAATTCAGAATTGGTGATTTGCTGATTTGGGTAGTTATTAGTTTGTTTCAATTCCTTGTATGTTTCTTGGATCTTACTTGCATGTTATATCTTTATGCCATCCTTGGCAAAAACTACACATCACAAGAAACTGAAACCCCTTCTGCATCTTCTGTCTAGTCTATAAGATCACAATAATAAAAAAAATCATAAGACAATTAAAAATACAAAAAAACAATTCATCTTTCAGCAGCAGTCAAAGTTAGAACCTGCAAGGTTCTTACATTCAAACCCTTATTAGCTGATGTCAACAAACCATAATCCCTAGGATGATAAAATACTCAAATTTTAGCAACATGGAACCCTCCAAAGATATTCAATTTATTTGCAACTGCTGAAAATTGCAATGCTGATGAAAATAGAGTTGGAAACCCATTTTTAGAATTTTTTCAAACAATTTATTGCCACTCACAAGGTCGTACAACTATACAGATTGCTGATGCAAAGTACAAAGCGGCTAGAAAAGTGTTTGCAGTAGTCGCAAGGCTGAGACAATGATGTGTTTGACTGATCCAAGGTTGGAATGATGTACGGCGGCGCTGGAAACACCAAAACCTGCTGATAACAGCCACTAATTATTGCTGATATGCACTGGAAACATATGCAACATACCCAAATCTGATTACAACCTCATAGAAATGTCGGTGCCTCACTCCTAACTGTTGTTTGCTGATGTATGATGACTGAAACAAGGTAAACCAGCAACTAATGTGACTGATCTAATGCAAAAATGATTGATGTTGTTCCTCCAAAGATGGCACTCAGCTAGTGTTAACAAAAAATGACTCATCCAATGCTAAAGATGATGGATTTTATTCCTCCAAGTGTGGCGCTCTCCAAATAATGTCCAAAATCCACCAAAATTTTGAAACTCAATATATAAGCCTTCAAATATGCTTTAGTGATGAAAAGATAATATTTCCTTTGAAAAAACACTGTAGCAAAATCAAAATTCTCCACAAATCAGCACAATTGTGATTCCCAGGTGGAATCACCCCAGATTGGAAACAACGGTTTTCATCCTTGATCCCAAAAGTGGAATTCAAGAGGGTTTCCGTCCTCTCAAACCCCAAACAAACCAAGGGTTTTCATCCTTAGATGCCCTAGATTGAACAAACTGCTCAAATCTGAAAATTGGATGCAAAAGGATGACTTGAATGATGATCAAATGAAGATAGGCGCCTCCTTGATATACCTTTTCGAATTGGACCCTTGGGTCCTAAATTTCCCTCCAAGCATTTAAAAATACTTTTTAATTCTTTTTATTTTATTTTATTTTTATTTTAAGTATTTAAAAATACCTTTATTTTAGTATTAGTGTTTTAAAACACCTTTTATTTTAATTATAATAATATTATTAATTGCCCTTAAAATTAGAAATTATCGAGCCCAACATAAATAATATTACTAATTATTTTAATCCAAAAAGGGGGACATGACACTCACATCACTCGAGAAGGTTACAAAACTCGAGCCACATTTACCCCTCATACTCCAGTGTGCAACAGGAATCCAAGATGAAATACACGAGTTGAGGAAAGTATTCATATCAATCACAGGACCTAGGCAACATCAGATCCACATAGACAAAGAAGATCCTCAACAGTCGAGGAAGATCTATGGAAGGGTAGCAGCCAGGCAGAGGAAATACATTTGAGTATTACACATCGCAATTTCCAATCCAACATAGTCTATAATGTCCCCTTTTTCAAATTAAATCAAACCAGAAGACCCGAAGCTTATTTATATTCCCCATAGGCTAAAGGGAGGATTCAAAAGGGGAATAATATAATAATAATTTATTAAGTTGTCCAAAAAGGTACTTTAAGTTATAACTTTAGGAAAGAACACTTCGTTTATTATTATTAAATGGGGCCAAAAGTAAATATTGGATACATGGCTTGCCACCCCATGATGGGTGGCAAGGTCGAGATCGGAAGGGTGCCAATGATTATTTGTGATGGTAGCAGGTAGGTACGAGCAGAAGGGATGCTGGGGTTGGGTTCACTGATGACAGTGAGTGTCATTTTAGGCATGTGTTGGGAGCCCAGCTGGAGTTCGAGTAGTTTCGGTTGGCTCCTTCTTAAGCCGACGGCGGAGGCTACTTCCTCAGTCTTCTTTCCTGGTTCTAAACAAATGCCAAAATTCTTTGCTGTGGTCGTTTCGGCGGAGGTGGTTAAGTGTGGCGGCATGGATACACCAGTGCGCCTTACCAGTCGAAAGCGCCAAATGGCTTTTCTCAGAGCCATTACAGACTTACGGCTTCAGCGAATGCTTCGACGGCCCGATGCCTTGATGCTGGGAGCGGTGAAAATGATATTGGGCATGAGGTTTATGGAAAATGGAGAGCGTTATAGGGTCGACACAGACATTACCTCCAGGACTCTGGCGATGCTGCTTGAACTAGGTATGAACAAACAACTGGTGAAGTCTATCATGCAGGGTGTTTTCATTGCAGAGCTTCTAGGGGATCTCAAGTTTTCATTGCAGATGGCGAGTTTGGGGTCGGGAATTCCGAGGCCGAAGGATTGGAAAGATTTCGAAGATCCTGGTGCTGTTATCAAACTCTATCCGTTCATCTTGGATATCCGTGGCTTTGACTTGATCTTGCTCAAAGATCAGGCGACACTGGCAGTCGGTTTCATTAAGAAGGCTCTTGGTTTGGAGACTGTGGTCGGGTTGGATTGGATAGAGGAGTTCAGGAAACTCCTTGCTTCTGCTAATGTTTAGTGATTACTACTTCTCAGGCTCCATTTTGTATAGTCGGAGCTTTATACTGAAAGTCTAGGTGATAGTGTTTATAGTTGTTAGTGCTTCTACTTTATACATATGGTTGGTGACCCTGTGTGGTCTTTCATCTTATCTCTTTCAATGTTATAGATAGGCAGTGAACTACTGGCCAGCCATGATAGGCTAATGACATGTAAACCCTTTTGAATATATAAATACAAAAAAACTATTACGGACCAAAAAAAAAATATTGGATACATGGCCAAAAAGGTAAATAATAATTATAAGTTGGAAAAAAAAGGTGAATATTCAATTAAAAGAAATATTAATTACCTAAAAGGTAATTAATAATTATAAGTTGGAAAAAGGTGAATATTCAATTAAAAGTAATATTATTTACTTTTAGGGTTTGGATGGAAAAGGGATCAAAAAGCAATCGATGGAAAAGAAGATTCATTCTATTCATTATCAAATTCTAGAAACCCTTATTTTGTAGAGCTTGGACAAATTGTTCAACTTTTTCCTAGAGGACGAAAACCCTGCTGACAAACAGCTTCGTGGATGAAAACCCACCTCGTTGATCGAGCGATTTCACCCAGAGATCACCATTGTGTTGAATGCAAGAAGTTTGTGTAGAGAATTATTTATACAGGAAAATACAAAATATATATATATATATATATATTTGCAGGGATCTACAATTATCAAAATAATTCAGACTACAAGTATACAGAGAATTTGCATAGCAAATTATATCAGATTCAGAGTGGTGTATTTTATGCTTAATATTGCTGGTGATATTAATCACACCCAGCCGTACCAAATTTCCCGGCAGATCAAACCTAGCAAGGTCGTACCATTTATCCATAAACTGTCGTACCATTAGTTGAAGAAAAGCATGATACAAATCTTTGGTTGTTATCTCTCCTAGCTGGCCGCCACCCACAAACAAGACAAAGGCTGCATTGAAATTTTTGGGAAGGATTAAGATTCATTGTTTGTCTTTTTTGTTGAAGTCGTACCAAGAGGAGGGTGTCATACCATGTTTAATGATTCAAAATGTTTGAAAAGAGTTTCAAGTTGGTGCTCGAAGGAGAGGAAAGGAATCGCAGCATTAAGGAGTGAACGTTGCATATTGCTTGGTCTTTGGGGGCCCACAAACTCAGTCGCTCCTATGATAAGGGGAAACAATTCAAAGAAAAAGTGGATCACAGCTTTGGAGATTAGTTGGTGGGTCCGTACCAGCATATGAGAGTTGCCATACATTTCAGGTTCTCTTTGTATTTGTTTAAAAATATTCAGCTGCAATATATTCTGAAATTGTCTTTGAATAAAATTTCAATTTTAATAAAAATCAGTATTTATTTGTTTTAATATTGCAATAGAAAAAAAAAATTAAAATCAGAATTGCATTTCTAGAACAAAAATCAGATTTATTGGAAATTTTTAAAAGGGTATTTCAGTGGTATTGAAGCCATTTTCTTGCCAGTTGTGGGTAGAGGAAAAAAAATTTACAAAATCAACTTCATGCACGGAAGTGATAGAGAACTTCAATATTATCAAAGGGAAAGAAGAAAAGACCCGAATCAGCCAGAAATTATTACAGGGCAGCAAGGTGTTATCGTTTTATTTCGCACCTTTTGGTGTGAAAGCAAAACGGACAAATGTGCAATAGAACTGCTCTTCGAATTTGTAGGGGAAGCTCCCTATAAAATAAAACTAACTTGAAACTACACAATATATACTCGCAATTTACAGCCTTTATAGTGTTCTTAGGGGGGTTTTCATACTTATGCTGAATGAAAGGAAAATTTGCAATTTTTTTGGGTATGTAGCATGCAAAAGGCAGAAACGCTCATTTGACAGCGAAGCAAAGATTTTGTGCTTTTTAACTAGAAATAGGACCTAGGCTACACATTTGTGCTATTCAGTTAAATTCAGAGGCTGAGTAGGGCAAGTACACTCAAATCGGATTGAATAACACTTAAACACAAACGCCAAGACTAAATCAACTATAAGACGATACAAAGATACGACTTATACCTCCAATTTTACCTGCGACACAAAGTTTGCAGATTTGTCGAATCAACTTAAGCTTAAGCACGAATGACACATTTTAACGGATACTTGAAAGCAAAATACTCATTCTGGAATCCATTAAATGAACAAACAAGGACACGATTAGGTGAATATTGGACACATAACAAGTTAAGCAAAATGAGGCATATGAATTGTTATTGGTTTTTTATCCACTGATTGAATACAACACTAAGTATCTAGATACTTGAATACTAAATACTGAAAAAGCTAATTGAGAAAACGCTTCGAAAAAAGCTAAATAACAATGAAGTTGAATTCTAAAATCTCCCCCCCTCAATGAATGTGCAAAAGCACTTATACTACTACAAAGCAAATGCATGAGAAAAATTAACTAAACTCCTAACTAGACTCTAACCGATTGCATTAAATGCAATTTTATTACAAATTAATCCGCTCCAATGAAAAATAAATTGCAAACATGCAATATCCACTTGAACTAAAGACTAAACTTGTTGCGAACTTGATTTCGCTATCACATTCCTCGCATGACGGCAGAACAGATGTCAACTCCAGTTGATGCCAAAAATAGCAAATTTCGAATATGCTTTTCCTTTTGATGATGATTTGTTGAAAATTTTAGTTCATAGTGACTCGAATCTTTCGTTGTTTTGAACATTTTTCCTCTAACGAAATTCTTTGTGCTAACTGGAAGTGACGATAAAACAGGAGAAAGGCGCTTTCATTTTCTCCTTGTCTGAACACCTTGGTATTCAGACATTGATTTATTATTTTTAATGCATGTTGATTTGCTAATAAGGAATGGCACGTTGGATTACAATAGAAAAAATTTAAAAAAAATCAGAATTGCATTTCTAGAACAAAAGTTCAGAATTGCATTTCAGCACCGTCCAAACACAAGTTCCAAAGCAAACCCTTCTCTTCCTCAAGGAACGATCCCAAGAGGAATTTTCAGAAGGAATGGCCTAGAAGGACGAATCCAGACATAGATGCCAAGAGTGAACCAAGGAGGAAGTTGTGTTTCTCATGCAAGGAACCTTGGGAACCTGGTCACAGATGCCTTGGAAAAGGCAAAGCTCATTACATAGAGGTCACTTCTGACATTGATGACGATGGAGTCCAAGAACACTAGTTCGGAAAGTGATAATGAGCAACAATAAGAGCTTGATGCTACAGCTATAGGTGATACCGTACATGGCACTATTGCTACATTATCAGGAGTTACTAAGTATCATCCTTTTAGAGTGAGAGAAGTCCTGAAGGGACAGCGGATCACATGTTTGGTTGACAACGGGGCCACTCATAACTTTATTGATCAGGGTTTGGTGGTGAAGAGAGGATTGCAGGTAGAGGAGTTTCCAGGCTTTAGTGTGATGGTTGCGGATGGATTCAAGATGAGTTGCACTAAGAAGATTCTGCAGTTAAGTATCCAAATGGGTGACTATACAGTTACCGATGACTTCTATGTGGTTGGGATTGGTGATACCGATGTTGTTCTGAGAATCCAATGGTTACATTCACTTGGCAGGTACATTCAAGATTTTTAGAAGATGGAGTTGGAGTTCATGTTATATGGGAGGAAGATAGTGTTGAAAGCTTTGGCAGATGGAGCGCCAAGGATAGTGACAACAAAGAGGATGGAGACATTGTTTAGACATGGTGATGTTGCATGGGCAGCCCAATGTTTTGTGTCTTCTAAGTCTTCTTCTAGCAGTGACCAGCAGTATCATGTCGATATCCAGTTAGTGCTAGATAAGCACAGCATGGTGTTTGGAGAGATTCCTCCTGGTAGACCTCCTGATCGTGGCTTCGAGCATGTGATTGAGTTAGAGGAGGGGCTCCAAGCACATCATCACCGCTCCTTACCGTCATCCTAGGAGATTCAAGGGAGAAATAGAGAAAACGATTAAGGAACTATTGGATATGGGACACATCAAGCCTAGCTCCAGTCCCTTTGCTTCTTCAATGGTCTTGGTGAAGGATGGCACGATGAGGGTGTGCATTGATTACTGTGCCTTGAATAAAAGGACCATCAAAAACAGACACCCTATACCCAGGATTGATGAGTTGTTGGATGAGTTACATGGAGCAGTATATTTTTCCAAGATTGATCTTCGTTCAGGGTACCATCAGATTAGAGTCCGTGATGAGGATATTCATAAGACTGCATTCAGATGTCATTACGAGCACTATGAGTTCTTGGTTATGCCCTTTGGTCTTACTCCCGCGACTTTCCAGTCATGCATGAATCATATTTTCAATAGGCAATTGCAGAAGATTGTATTGGTATCTTTGATGATATCTTGATATACAGTAAGACATGGGAGGATCACCTCAGGCATATTGACGAGGTGTTGGGCATCATGAAGGCACGATCCCTATTTGCTAAGGCTTCCAAATGTGAGTTTGGAATGACAGAGATTCTATATTTGGGACATGTGATTGGCGTTGATGGAGCGAAGGTACATCAAGAGAAGATACAAGCTATTATGGATTGGCCGCCGCCGAAGAACATTTCAGATTTGAGAGGTTTCTTCAGCCTTTGCAGTTACTACATGAGGTTTGTGAAGGGGTTTTCATAGCTGGCAGCACCTCTTGCAGATCTCACTAAGAAGGGCGCATTCAGATGGTCGGATGAGGCTTAGGGGACAATTGATAGACTCAAGGAGGTAATGAGCACTTGTCCAATATTGGCTCTACCTGATTTCTCTCAACCGTTTGTGTTGGAGTGTGATGCATCAAGTGAAGGGATAGGTGTCGTTCTCATGCAGAATAGACATCCCATAGCCTATAAGAGTAGGAAGTTGAGAGACGCAGAGCGGTTGTATTCCACCTATGATAAGGAGATGCTTGCCATCATGCATGAGTTGGCAAAGTTCAGGCAATACTTGGTGGGTGGAAAATTTGTGGTAAGGACTGACCACAACAATTTGAAATACTTCTTAGAGCAAAAGGATTTGAATGAGCGGCAGCAGAAGTGGGTAAGTAAGATTCAGGCATATGATTTTGATATTGAGTATGTTAAGGGGAAGAATAATGTTATTGCCAATGCACTATCTAGGAGACCCACACTTTGCTCTTTGACATAGATTTCAGCATATTGGAAATCTCACCTTTTGGTTGAGTATTCCGAGAATACATTTGCATGCAAGCTCATGGACGACGAGATTCAAGATGACAGGTATAAGGTGATTGATGATGTGATATACTATAAGGACAAGATCTATTTGGTACCTGAATCTAGAATGAAGGATAAGATTTTGAGGGTTGTTCATTACACTCCTTTAGCAGGACATTCAGGGTTCTCAAGACCTATAGACAAGTGCGAGAGAGATTCTCTTGGAAGGATCTCAAGGATGATGTCTTGCGACATGTTCGAGAGTGTATGACTTGTCAACAAAACAAGTCATAGCATACTTTCCCAACGGGTTTACTTCAGCCATTGCCTATTCCAAAACAGAAGTGGGAGAGTATCTCTATGCATTTCATTACAGGTCTTCTGAAGGCCCAAGGCACAGATTGCATATTTGTGGTTGTTGACAGATTGACTAAGTATGTACATTTCTTTGCTATTTCATCAGAGTATAAGGCACCTCAGGTTGCAGAGTTGTTCTTTAGAGAGGTGTTTAGACAGATGGGCAGACTGAGATTGTGAACAAATGGGTGGAACGATATCTATGCAATTATGTTGCGGGGCAGGAGAAGGCTTGGATTAGGTGGTTGTACTTAGGAGAGCATTGTTACAATACCACCTATCACATGTCGACGGGCATGTCTTCTTTCAGAACCTTGTATGGTTATGACGCTATGTCTTTTGTAGACTTTAGCATTTGATGACAGCAAAGCTCCCAGAGCTAGAGAGATGATGCAGGATAGCCAGGACATCCTTAAGGCACTTAAGGATAATCTACACCGTGCTCAGAATCAACAGAAGATGTATGCAGATAGGCACAAGGTGGAGAGGACATTTGAGGTTGGTGATCTAGTTTTCTTGCGCCTAGAGCCATACCAACAATCTACACTGAAGAAGAGTGGTACAAAAAAACTAAAACCTCAGTTCTATGGCCCCTACAGGATTGTGAGGAGAGTTGGAGAGGTTGCATATGAGTTGGAGTTGCCCAGGTGTAGCCAAATTCATAATGTATTTCCTGTATCTTGCCTCAAAAGGGCAATTGGGCAGAATATTACGTCTTCTCCAGAGCTTTCACCATTAGATGAGGAGGGGAAATTGGTACTTGTTCCTGATGCTATACTGGATGTTAGGGAGCGCAGGTCAAGGAATAGGGTGATCAAGGAGTATTTGGTTAGATGGAAAGACTTGTCCCTTGAGGATGCTACTTGAAAAGGTGAATAGATTTTGCAACATCCAGGTTTGCAATTGCTTGAGGGCAAGCAATTCCGGGAAGAGAGGACTGTAATGTCTCTTTTTTTTGAGTGATCACCAAACGGAGTCAGCTAGCCTATTTTATTCCCGTAGGCTAAGTTGAAAGTGTAAGGGAATAATCTAATTAGTTAAATATTAAGTAATCCTAAGTCACCTTGGATTATTTGTATTTAATTAATTAGGTTGGACCTAATTGTAATGTGAAATGGGCCAAAGGGAGGTCGGCCATGGGAGGAGTTATTTGGTGGCTATAAAAGAAGGCAAATGCAAGTCATTTTCATCATTCATATTCATATCTTTTCATTGGAGATTTTCTCTTGTGGCTGCAACTTAGGTTCAACATATTCCAAAAACAAAAACCCTTAGGAATATTGGTGGATTGGACGAAAACCCAATTCCATCTTGGAGGTGGATTCATACAGAGTTCACATTAGCACTTCATTGGAGATTTGGAAGGAAAGATTGAGCTTCAAAGACATATCTATGTCTGCAGATTTGGAGAAGAAACCCTAGGGCCAAATTGTATGATTTGTGGCCAGATACAATTTGGAAGAGTGAAAGTTATATTCAAATTTCTAGATTAGATTTGGAGTGCCAACCTTTGAGGGCTTTATTGAAGATATATTCAGATTTTCAGATCAGATTTGATCGCCTACTTTGAGGATTTGTTGCTAGGGTTTCACCCTAGGTTGAGCGCCAAGGAGGGCGATTTCATATTAGCCAAACCCTAGTCGTCGCCACCCTCTTGTGCATGCCATTCTTCATCGTTTTGGGAGTGCCACCTATCTTGGAGGATTCGCCCATCTAGGGTTTGATATTGGACATCATTCTTCGCCAATTTTGGTATGTGTAAACCTATGTTTAGGTCTGATTTGTAATAGCAGAATTCTGGGCTATGTATGGGCATGTTTGAGCCTATAAACTTGATGTAATTTCAATTCAGAATAATCTGATTTGTAGCAGCAGTCATATAGATTCAGAAATCAGAATTATATGCTATTTGCTTGCACTTGAATGGTCAAATTAAGTGGTTGAATTCATGATTGATGTTATCTTCATGAGATTACATGATTGGCATGTTTATTTGAGCATTTGGCACATATATATTCGCTGTCCAAGATCATTTATAATTCAGAAATAAAAATCAGAACTCAGATCTAGGGTTTGAGAAGAAGAAAAAATCAGAAATTTTAGGGCAGATCTCATTAGGGATCTTACACTTTGGGTGGAGTTCTTGCTGCTTTATGCCACATAAAAACACGCCTAACTTAAGTTGTAAAAAGTCCCTTTGTTGGCTGGCGGAACTGCATAATACCTTTGCCATATTTAATTGTCATTTGGCAGAGTTTTCATGACTTACTGCCCTGTTATGCTGTCCTTGGTGCATTTCATAATCTTTCCTGCCATCTTCGGCATGGTTTTCTTATGGCCTTGACACAAAATTTATGCACCACCATTTTCAGCTTAACCTCTTTCATGCCTGGGCGTGGATCTTACTTGGTTTGGCCATACAAGTAGTGTGCCTGGCTGTCGGAATTCTGCCCTTAGTCTGCTTCGCCTTGTTCGATGCTGCACTCTCTTCATTCTGCTGTTCGTTTTATGTTGCCCTTGCTCCTCTGCCATTCAGTAGTCTGCTGAACTGTTTTTATCTGCTAATGGAATGAACAATGAACGTGAGATGACAAAAATCCCAACCTGTATATATAACATTTTGGCTAATACCCTGATCAAGTCGGCATAAACTCTGTCCTACAACATCTAGGTCAGCCCTAATCAGGAAATTTTGGTTTTTTCACTTGAAAATTTTTAGGGCTGCAACACAACTAAGAACAGGTTCGTGCCAGCTCAGATGCAAATTGGATAGATGGAAGGTTCCAAAAGAAACATGGTAAGAAAGGACATGAATTTTCTGCATCTCTGTCAGGGTTGAAATGGAATGGCAATATATTATGGAATGCTCTGCATATGAAGACATTTGGGACAAGTACTGGGACAGCTTGCAGGGGAGGTCGTTGTTTACCATATTTAAAGAGGGGAATGTTGAAAAAGCAGGGAACTTTTAATAAAAATTCACAGCAAGAGAATAAAACTTCAAAAGCAAAAAAAACAGAGATTCGCTAGGGCCTTACTGGTGTTCACTGTTTTTCAACAATGTTTCAGTCTCAATCATTATCATGGACCGTGGGAATGCTATGTCAGTTAATGTCTCAGTCTTCTGTCTCTGTAAATCCCATAGACTATTTTGGTCTCGTGGACATTATTAAAATCTCTAACATATATCAAAGCTGAACTTCTAAATTGGCAGAGCTTTTAGTAAATTATATACCATCTTGTATCGCAATTATAATCCAATCCTTCCTCGATAATTATCAATGTGGAATAAACACACAATATATGTCCATACCAAAAGACCAGAAGATCTTACCAACAAACTTACCTCCTAAAGTTGTGCTTCTAAATTGACAAAAACTTTTAGTGGATTATAAACCATCTTATATCACAATTATTATTCAGTCCTTTATCAGAATTACTATCAATGTGGGATAATCATACAATATAAATCCACGCCAAAAGATGAAAAGAATGCCCATACCTGCTGTGTAATGGTGCTTCCCCCACCGCCAGCAGACATGGACACGGCAGCCCTTGCAAGTCCTTTGGGATCAATGCCGCAGTGCTCAAAGAAACGGCGATCCTCCGATGCAACAACAGCTTGCCACATGGATGACGGAATATCACTCGCTCGCAGGGGACGTCGCCCCTTTTTACCTTTCCCACCACTCACATCACTACTGGGCGGAACAATCTTTGCAATGACAATCCCATGACAGTCATAAATAATCGTCCCCGCACCCGATTCATCCCCATTGCTAACATTATCCTGATCCTTTTCATAAACAAGCTTGTGCCACCTTTTTCCAAAATCAGGCGGAAGGACGGACAATAGTGTGCGCAAAAACCCTGCAAAACCCCCAAAGCAGAAGGCCACAGCTAGGGTTTGGACTGATATTTTAATTTTTTTTGCCGATGTTTTAATTTTGTCACTAAATGACATTTGTGATTTCGGTACATTAACCGAAACATTTTTCTGATGTTCCTGGGTATTGTAAAAGTGCAAGTTATTGTTGTTTTTAAGGTTGTCTCGAAACCCTGGAAAGAGTAGTGTTGGGCTAAGCTTAAGCTGATGTCCTGTAAATCCAGAAATTAGTGGAGTTTTAGGGACTGCTTTCTTCGTGCTTGATGTGCACTGTAATGTATTTTTACAGACTGGAATTGTTGCTTCCATGTCGAGGGTTCCACTCCTATTCAGTCCAAACTTTTATCACTTGGTTTAGCTTGGACATTCAAGGTATTTTGGACAATGCACATTCTCAATTATATGATGTTAAAGGACGTTGACAGTATTTTGGTTCTCTGTATATTTGTTGTGTATAGAAGTATTGGAGATGATCTTTATTATGATTCGTCTGCGGCTTCTTCACGAAGTTAAATAAGTTTTTTCTTCTGTTGGGTGGAAAGAGAGACCTGGATCCGTGATTTTGTAGCAGGAAAAGCAAATCCAGAATGTTGGTAAAACGGCCACAAGCCTTTCAGACTTTGGATTCTTTTGGGCCGTACCAATTTTGGGGGTATTGTTTTTAAAATTGAAAACACTGTGTGGATGGAAATGGATCTTTTTATAGGCTATGCGACCTGATTTTGGGTGTACACATAGCTTATAACATATGAGACTACCTCATACTCCCAAGAGGCACCTAAGTGTGTTTCAAATATGAGGTATACATACCCTACCCCCTACAAGATATATTTGTAAAGGAAAATAAAGTTTCATTAGTCTAGGCTAATCAAATAAAATGCATACATCTATCTATAATTAATTTAGGAAAATAAAGTTTCCTTAGTCTAGGTTAATCAAATAAATTGAGATCCCACTCGAGGTCCTCCATGGGGCATGGCATTTAATTTCAAGAGAAGGGACCGCCTGACTATGAAGTGCATCAATAGATGTCATAATCGGACGTGGATGAGTCTTGGCTAGCACAACCACTCAATTGTCCACTTCTAACAAATGTGATTGACCCAAGTCTGGATCCTCCTCAAGAATCATGTAATTGTCAAAAGTTTGTGACTATTTATCGAAACTATTATAGTCCAAATACTCATAAGGTTGGGTCAATGACCACCCCCCACCTATAGAATAGAAAGGCGAGTACTCCTCCCCCCAAACTGTACTTGCAAGTTTCCTCACAAACAACTCTCCATGCTTATCATTCATTAGCACTCATCCACTATTTTCATCAGGTTAACTAGTTTATGTAATACAAAAAAAGTAAAAAAATTTGTGTAATACAAAAAAATTGCCCCCAACCCTAGGAAATTATAGGTTCCCCACCTTGCCAAGATAGAGGTAGGGCTATAACTAGGTAGGTAGGGAGCCCGAACTAGCCAGATTCTATATGTAATGTGCCCCCATCGACCATAGTTTAGTTGCCCCCCTAGTATAGTAGATTCCTTCTAGTCGAGAGGGGTGGGGAAGTTGTGAGGGGGGGTCTTTCTTTACATAGCTAGGGGCAAATTCTATATGTCACATGCCCCCGTTATGCCCCTACCTCTCTCTAGGTAGTTTGTTGAGGTAGGCCCCTACTTCCCTACTTTCATAAGGTGCTAAAGTAATTCTCGAAAGCATCCCAACCAACTAACTTGCTTTACCATTTTCTCTTATGGAAAAGAAGAGATTCAATATGGTCGAAGAGAAGGTATCCCTTTAGTCACCTGTCTATGGGATGAAGTCCTACCTCCATACCCAAAAAAAAAGTTTGGCAAATCTCAAATTAATGAACAACCAGGATTCAACTCATAGTTCTTCCAAGTAATCGTTTACATAGCTACATGTGCAAGAGAGGGGATCTCTGTCATGCCAGCCACCAATTAAGAAATCTTGTCTCCCCTTCCACTAGCTCACTATAGAAAAGAAGGGGCCTAGCGATTCTCACTTGAAAGCATTTGTACAGATGGTAGGGATTAATGTAATGATCTGATTCCCCTACTATCTATAGGCTTGGAGGACCCCGCACATGCTTGAAGGGTAATGGACCGCTCTTTTCTTCTATTCCATAATGAAGAGATAGTTGATTTGATTTAATCCATTTATCTAGGATCTACTAAAAAGAGAGGCTTTCCAAGGATAATGAATGCCCCAACTATAGAACTATAACCCTACATGTCTAGCAAGGGGCCTTTTTTAGCAAACAAAGATTTTGTAGAAGAATGTTGCATTATGGTCCTATCAAAGCTGATGGTGGTTTCCTACTTTATCTACTCTAGAGATAGGTTCTCTAATCCACAGCCACCGCCGCCACTATAGAGGTAGTGGAGGCCTAAGAGTATGGGTTGTTTCATCTCTTAGACATGCATGGTGGATGAATCATTGACATGTATAGATGACCATGGATACAGTGAAGTGGTGAATCATTGTATTCATGGACAACCACACATAGTGCATGGATGGACATGACAACTAGCCAGACCTCCTAACTAGATGGAGATAGCTAGCCACGCCTAGATGGATATAGTCGTGTGGATACACCCCACCTAGACTTCTTGGCCTAGGATTCATCTAAGTCACTATCACCATGCTTTGTCCAAGTTATTCTCATATTCCCCATTCCCCCCACCCCTCTTCCCAACTATAGTTGGTTATATACTCTAGTTGACCAGTCAAATTCCATGCCCTTGGACCCCACTCAATTTGAATCTAATATTATATATAGTCGTATTAAATAAATGATACATATATGGTGGATCTCAACCACCACTTGGCAGATGTGGCAAATGTGTTGGGTCCTAGCCACCACTTACATTCATTGCAATATGGTGCCACCACTTACATTATAATATGGTGGGTCTTAACCACCAAATATGATATGGTGGTGTTGTCCTATTATGTTTTTCCCCCTTGACTATTCTTTCCAACCCCTCCCAACTAAGTTCCCAAACTTTCAAATTACCTAACGGAGCCTTTCAAATCCTCTTCAAAGGGTCACCTCTTAGATCTTCTGAGTTGCCCAAGTGACCCATCTTTAAGATTGCCTAAGCAACCAACCCTAGCAAAAGAGGTGACATTGTTTTTAGCTGTGTGCAAGTTCTTTCAGTTCTAGCCTTTCTTATTGATTTTTAGCTCATTTTTCCTTGCCTTTTTTCATGCTAACTGATCCTTCTCTCACTTTCTTTCCTTTACAAACCCTTGTTCAATTCTTATCTCCTCGTAATAGTTGCCAAGTTAACTTCTTCTCTCTCAATTTTCTTCAGTCTTCTTGTGTCCTTATCTTCTCTTCTATTCTTGGTAACTTTCCCATTTCATCTTCAAATTAATTATTCCTTGTGAGCTTATCTCTTCATTTTCTCCTCCAATCTTGCCCATTTTCTACCTATAAATACCCCTTCATTCTCCATTTTTCAGCATTTATTGATTCGTTCATTCAATCACTCATCAATACAAGAAGCAAGCAAGCAAGCTTCTCACATAGGATTTTGAGAGCCTCTTATTTTATTTTAGTTTTAGTTTTGCAAAACTCCAAAGATTCTTTCCCTATAAGACATTGTTTTCATGAATTCTTGCTTTTGCCAAGCTTATGCATAACATCCCCACTAGCTTTTTATGCTTGCACAAGGACCATGTGTGCCCTTTTCTTCTCATTTTGTTACTACTTCTAAGCTCAAATTCATTTCCTCATATCCTAGTCCCCATCCCTATTCATCAAGAGGACCCTACTACTATAGAGGAGAAGACGATTGCCAAAGGATCTCTGAGGAGAAACCCTGACATTGGCACCCACTTTTTACATGTTCTTTATTACTTTTGTAGTATTTAGCTCACAATCTTGTCCTTGATGAAGTAAATCAATATTTATCTTTCTCTTGGTAGTTTAGATTTATTTTCTTTCTAGATTAAATTCATTCCTTGTTTGCTTAAAGTAATTAAAAAATTTGCTTTGATAACATAGATATACAATCGAAACACAAAAAGATAAAAAAACATAAACAAATTGCATTGATATTTCCTTCCTCTTAGTAATTATCTCATTTCAAAACCATAAAAAGAACAAAAAGCTTGCATGCATTTAGCATTATTTGCATTTAGAAACCCATTCAAAACATTCAAAAACACAAAAAACAAAAGGGAACCCCTCGATCATATCACAAGGAAAACAACATTTTCAACATTCAAAAGAATCAAACATAGAAAGTATCTAAGAAACCCTTGATCTCATCACAAGGTACACAAACTCAATGATTCAATCAAAACCATCATAAACAACACATTTCAACAATGCATTCAACAAATACAACACAACTTCACTGTCACCTACAACACTTTTCTTCCATGTGACGAGAGTAATCAGTTTGATGCACCCTTTCCTAGCTGACTTTCCCCAGAAGAGTAGGAGTGATTTGATTGACATCTTTAGCAAGGGTGTAGTTCATGTGGTATTTGAAGTTTGACTCATTTGCATTATGTTTGAGTCAATCCTAGGCAACACATATTTTGGTGAACCTAACGTGAAGAGCAAATCCTTTTGGATGGGATTTTCTACATTTTTGTGCATTTCTTCCATTCCACTTTCATCCTTCTCTTTTGCTTCCATGTTCATCTCATTTATTCTATGGTGTTTCCTGCACCCCCGAAATAGGATGAAGTCACATAAGGTTTAGGAACAAATCCCCTCAAACAAACCTCTTAAAAATTTAGAGGGCATTCGACAAGTGCCTCACAACTTCTTAGATTTTAACAACCTAACATATGAAGACATGATCATTCAACCTAACCAACCCAAAGCATACCGAGTGTGTCTTTAGTCTGAAATTGATCAACATGATTGACCCATAACAATCTATAGAGAAACAACCACCCAAATGAATGATGAAGAAGGTCGTCTAGAGAAGAACTTATAAGAATCTTGGGAGGCATGAGAAGCCCTCCACATAACATATCAAGGTGAAAGATCTGTAGCACACCAAGTGTCATCAGAAAACATTAATGAATAAAGAAAAAATGGGGCCACTCAAATTCTAATGCAAAATAATCCACCGCAAGGTAGTGAAACTCAAAGAATAGAGGAAGCCACACCCGCAGACCTTATAGCAACCTTGGTCTAGCAGAACATGATGCTTGAGGCCAGAGGTTCTGGACAAGCTTGCCAAAGTAGAATTGAAGAAAGACTAAGGTTGCATGGAAATCCTTTTGCTATCAAATCAAACCAGGGGACAACTCAATTACCCCCTACTTAAATTTTTACTTTCAAAACACTGGCAATGAGACTTTTGTGCATCCTCAACAATATCAAAGCTATAGCATGCAACCAAGTGGAACTCAAACTCAAAAGTATATGATGTCACCCACATATCAATAAGTGAACCATCAACAAGCATATTTAGTCATGACTGGATACCAAACAAACTTCCAAAATCAAGCTAGAGCACAAGCCTCGCCTACGGGGCTCATGTTTGTAGGAACAACCCCAGTTTCTCAAAACCAATTCTCAAGTACCTACTTAGAATACTTGAAGGAACCTCTTGATTATAATATTTGTAATGTTCTATTAACACGTCCCCTCCCAAATCTACTAAAATTCAAAGGGGAGGGTGACTTAAACTCACACATCAAGGCATATACAACAACAGTAAGAGAACTCCTCCCTTAGGATGGAGTCATAACAAGAATATTCCTAAAAATGCTTGAAGTAATCTCTTTCAATTGGTATTATCGCCTCCCTAAGGCCTCAATACATTCCTTCTATCGACTTATCAATGAATTTGTCATATCTTTTGACATGAAAAATTTAATCAAGGCAAGAATTCAAGGTTTTTTAATGATTAAACAAGAAACTAACGAGTTTGTTGCACATTTTATCAGATGATGGAGGCAAGTCCTCTATTCTTCAACTAGTGCACCAAACATGGATCATAGTGGACTATATGATATCTTTTTACATGCTCTCAACAGGGACACATGAGAAGAAGTTTAGAAACTCCCTTATAAATCATTTGAAAAGGCACTTGAGAGTGCTCTTAAAATTGATCAATTTGTTATCAATAGTAGAAGAAGGGAGTTATGGTACCAATGGAAGGTTGGTGAACCATGATATTAGTAATGATTCTTCGACACTAAAAATCATGAAAAATAACTAGAATAAAAATGAGGTAACAAACATTTCACCATCCAAGAACAATAACAACTGCAATTACAATAATTATGGTGATGATAATAATTGCATGAATTTGGGGAACCAAAGTCTGAATGCCATTAACTATCCCTCGAGAATCAATTGTGAGCAAAAAGGAAGATCAAATGAGTAGTCATATCATGATCATTGTAATCCTTATCAAAAACCTAGAGATCATGATCTCAATAAGTACTACTCATATCACAAGAGAAGGGGCATGATATTGAATCATGTCAAAAGTACCATCGGTTCATATCAAATCTCCTAGAGAAACAAAATGTCTATTTATAGATACATTCCTCCACCCTCAAGATAACCTTTATCACACTATGGATGTAAACACTATCAAACACTTTCAACCAAGACAATGTAATCACAAACAAAGGCAAAATCAAAATAGTAAATCACCACATGACTACATTCTTATGGATTAATGCATATTTTATAAAACCAGGGAGCATAATAATTCAATTTGTAGAGAGTATAACAAAATCATCCAATACCTCACAAAAGATCAACAACAAGCATTCGGGTACACGTTCCCACACTCACAAGATGAATGAAACAGCCCCAAAAGTTGTGAAAACCCTCAAATCACCTTCTATCAAAATACCTTAGACCTTATGGAGTTGGATAGGGACCAAGACATTTGTACAACCCAAGGACCAGAATGACCAAATGCCACTCCTAGTGATTCAAAATTTTCTCACATGCTAGAACTTCTCAAAAGTTCTCCTACTCATAAGAATGTTCTCCTCAATGCCTTAGATTTAGGCCATCTAGTTCAAACTACTCCAAAAAAATGCATTATTCTTCCACATTCGATTTCAAAAAATTACCTTCAAATGACAACATAGCTAAATAGGGTAATCTCCCTCTCTACCTAATAGTCCAAGTTCATGATTATTTTGTCAAGCATGTCATGATTAACAATGGATCTGCAGTCAACATAGTCCCTCTTTCTCTCCTCTGAAGGATGGATTATGATAAATTTCACATTACTCATGACATTAGCACCCTCAAAATTTATGACAATCTCAATATTCATGCCATTGAAAAATTAGTCTTCCTATTATTGTGGGTACCAAAACCCTTCCAACTAGATTTTATGCCATTAATGAAGAAATCACTTGCAACATGATCCTACGAAGACCTTGGATTCATAGGATGAGGGTCATCCCCTCCAGATTATTTCAAGAGATACATTTCCTCCACATGGATCAAATCTACATCATCAAAGAGGAACCCAATCCTTTCGGTATTTATAGAATCAAAGAAGCAAAAAAGAAGGAAGATCTAGCCAAAACTACCAATTACCCAAGGATTAGAATTTTAAAAAAGGAGAGACATCTAAATAGATCACAAACATTGCTAAGACTTCAAAATCTGAAAGGGAGGGGGCAACAAAAGAATTCCCCTTTGATCCTCACTCAACAAAGTCTTATGCTCTGTTCAACTTAGCAGCTATTCTTGTTGAGCCAAATATGAGCATGGACATATGGTTGAGATCAGTACTAAAAAAGAAAAAAGAACCAAAACCCACATAGGAACTAGGAGAGTCATAAAAAATTATTCAAGGACCAATACCACTTGCCCCTCAAAAGTTCAAAATTGGTGAAACTAACCAAAAAAACACTAAAACTCTACAAGAATAGAAAATGATAAAACTAGGGGCTAAGTTATTAGATAATGGAATATTTAAATACATAAAACTTCTCACCGAATTTAAAGAAAATTTTACACCAAGTCTTCGAGTGTCCTTGCATAGACTTTTAGATGATGGAGGATATCAAACAACCAGATCAATGAAAATGGAAAAGCAAGACAATGAGGAGGTTATTCCTCGACCATTCCAAGTCAGAGACCCTGTACTCAGAAGTGATAATCTAATCAACAAAACAGTCAATGAAGGCAAAATATTCAAATCAAATTGGATAGGTCCATACATAGTTAAGGAAGATGTCATAAATGGTGCTTATATCTTGTGCACCATGGAAGGTAAATAGTTTAGTGAAAATGGTTAACGTCTTTCATCTAAAGAAATATTATATCTAAAAAACCCATTAAAAAAATAAAAAAGGGCATAAAATCAAGAAAAAAACAAATTTCAAAGCATGCAATTTATTCTGTCCACCTTTGCATATATTAGTGGTTTGCTCTTATTTGATTTTTATCCTAGTAAATTTTCTTAAGGTTGTCTAGTATATGCTATTATTACTAAGCTTTAGAGATTTCCAAATCATCATTACCCATTCCCCTTCACATTCCCAAGAATTTCAAATAAAGTTAAACTCTATGCTTTATATTGATCTCCATCTTAATTATCATCTAGTCAAGTCTAAACAAAGCAAGTTTTCAAACCTATAGTACCCAATAGAAGCTGATAGATAGTTCTTCCCAATTCTCTTCAGCAAGGGGGAAGTCTTAGGAGTCGATTATCCTTTTAGTTATATCTAGTCCCTTACTCACCTTGCATAGTCTTTAGTGATGAGTCCTTACTTCTTACTAGTAGTATGAGGTTAGGTTAAGGGGGTTGAAACTCCATGCCCACACTTGCCTAGTCTAATATTTGGTGATGATCCCATGTATCTTATTGGTTGCAAGAGGTTAGGCTATGGGGGTGATGACAAATAAATAACATTCCATACTGACAAAGTGGAAACCTAAAAGGTTGAAGCTCTGGGAAGTGACTAAAAAAGGAAAAAGCAGTTATAAACTAAGCACACATGCATAAAATAGGTAACTAAGAGACTAAATTGTCTTCTAAGGCCATCCTTGCATGTTTTATCATTACAAAACCCATAATTTAGTTGTCTCCCTTATTCACAACTATTTACATTGTTAGCAAGAGACACTATATGGATTCATGGTTGTTGTCATTGATGGCAACAAAGGTCATCCCACATATCCGCAAGTCATGGTGTGTCTCTACCGGAAGTCAGAATAAAGATTGTTGTGGTCCGGTGAACAAGAACAGAGCATGTGGCAAGGTCCGACAGATTGGTCCGGATCTCTCAGAGGAAGTGTCTTGGTGCAGTGCGGATTTGGGGAAGTCAAGAGGACTACCTTGAGTGGTATATTCCAAGGATTTAGCCTCCGGTGATGGACAAGGAAAAAGATATGAATAGTTGAGTACCGGATTCCTGAGAGACAGTGAAAACAGAGGAAGAACTGACTGACAGAGTATCAGACTACTTTCCGGATGTGTTACTGTTGATGATAAAGGTTGTGAAGGCATGAATCATGTTTGGCCAACATGATTAATGATATCTACAAGTATATGCTTGATCCGCATTGCTTGGTGAGCAAGGATTCAGCCGACAGAACAGAGTTTGTAAGAAACTAGACTGTTCCGGATGCCGACTAGAAAGGTGATGAAATTACTTGTGTGGATATATATAGAGGATGGATTTAGTTGTGAAGTGTGTGACTATGTCAAGATATATGCGAATAAGTGAAGAACAGAGCAGAAGTACCAAGATAGATCCGGTATGTGAAAGGATAGCAGAATAAAGAACAGAGAAAAGATGAAGTACAGCAGATCAGTGTACTGAGCCTAACCAGAACTGAACTCCAGCATATGCAGATGCTTCCAATTAGTTCAAGACTGTGATTCTTATCACTTTGTAGACAGTGTGTCTTCTTGTAGGCAGTGGGCCTCTTGTGAGCAGTGTGCTCGGGCAGTGAGCCCTAATTGGCAAGTGCCATTTTGTAATTTCCTATTCTTCTAACAGAGAATAATTTTTGGGTTAATCACCCCGTGGTTTTCTCCCTTAACAGGGTTTCCACGTCAAAAATACTGTTTCATGTGTTTCTTATTTCATGGTAATGTTTTTTTGTTTGATTCAATGTTGCATCAATTAATAAGAAAGTTCAATAAGGGAAATAATTAGGATAACTGATTCACCCCCCCCCCTCTCAGTTATCAACATACATAATGGGCATGTTTTGCATAATTATAACATGTAAACCTATTTTCTAGATATTCCTTATCTCTTCTCCCTTGTCTATTTTGATAGTTCACTTGGTACCTACCATGTTGGTATCTATTATATTAGTTTTCACTATAATGTGGTACTGCATCTCTTAGATATTCCATTTGTAGTGCATATACTGGTACTTGTGGAGGTGGTAAAACTATTCATAGTGTAGGATGGACATCCAAAATATTGTGTGGTTGTAGTGGTATAGCCAACCTTGCCTCTTTTCTTCTTAGCCTTTCCATAGTTATTTTTGTTGGACAATCTATGGGATAATGGTTAAAGGAATCACATGTATTGCAATAGTGGTTGGTGTTATTCCCATCAAATGACATTGATTTTTGTGGTGTTGATATGGTAATCTACACATATTGCAACATAACCTTGATCTAACCGTGGTAGTTTTTTATGTTCTTTATTGTAAAAATAGTTTTCCTGGGTATTTCCTCATTTTCCATAGTTGGTACTCCAATTTCTTAGGTTTATTTCATGGCACATCATGGGTTCTTCCTTTGGCTAATATTTATTATTTTAATCTAAGTTGTGTCAATCCTTATTACACTTTTTTTTAGCTCTGTTTGAGCATGGGAGTCTTTCTCTCTTCTGCAGGAGTAGGATTCAATTCTAGATGTTAGTTCTGGGGCCTCTAAAAATGTATTAAAAAATTTCCTACCCTTTGCTTCTCTTAAATGAGGTACTAAGATTGATGTAAATATACTATCATTTCCTTATCTATCACATGTTCCTCTAGTTTTCTTACTACACTTTTAAACCTCTAGGCATAGTCCTTAACAAATTCATTCACTTTTTATACTAATTCTCTCATTTTTATCACATTGTTAATCAATCTTTTAGGGATATGAAAATCATTCTTAAACCTAGTTTTTACTTAATCCCAAGTTAAATTATTTTTGGGGCTCCCTTTCATGTACCATTTTAATGCTTCATGCATTAAAATTGCTACAAAATCTAATAGTTTCACTTGAGTGTTATTAACCCCTATTCTCCTCCAATATAATTCATATATAAACAAGTGCTCTTTAGCATATTTTGTGTCTTTCCCAAACATGGGTGACTTTGCTTTAATCACTACCATATCTACTATCTCCCTTAGTTCTCTTGCTCTAACTTTTTTTGTCTTCTTCTCTGATATCTTATTTCCCTTAATTGGCACTGAAAATGGCATTGGGTTGGGAAGGATCATGTCCTCTTCAAGTCACCTACCTACAAGGAGTATCATTTTTGTGATGTATTCTTCTACACCTACTACCTTTCTAACTTTTTTTAATACTACTCGCATATCTACATTCCTCTATTATTTCTTCTCTCCATGTCATCCTAATAAACCTCTCCTTTTATGCTCTACTTTCTCTACCATGTTTTATTTTTCCTCGCTATCTACTTCCCTCTTTCTACTTCTACTTAAATAAATTTTTGGTCAATCATTACAATAGAATCCTAAATCATGTGATCAAATTAGAGATTTATTTTTTTATATTAATTCAATTAGAAATAAAATTAAGGAAGAAAATCATTCAAACAATATCCATAGAGCACACGAGACACAAGGTTTAACCTCAAAAACCCTTTTAGGAAAAAAAATCAACACCAAAAGAGAGCCAATAATGTATTATTTTGTATAAAATATAGAATCCAAATATAAATTGTTATCTCCAGTCCAAGGGGTTGAGATTAATTGGTTAAAATGTTGATTTCTCATTGTGGAGACCCAAGTTTAAATCCCCACAATGACATCTAATGTGGAATTCTAAGTTGTGAGTCTTAGTCTTCCATAGTTGAATTATAATGTGGATGTGGTTTCTAGATAAAGTGGATTTATAAGTAGTGACTCTTGGTCTTCCATAGGTGGTTTCTAGTGTGTTTTCTCGTAAAGAGCTTGTATTGGTCTCATGTTGATGCTAGTATGAACAGAATATTTGTAAACGATATGAAATATACAAAAATAGTTATCTCCTTATTTTTTAATTCTCAAATTGCAAAATATAGTGTAAGTTACTACTACCCACTCTCATTTCAATTTGTATATTCATAATCATCATTCTATAATCTCCTTCAATGTCTTAGATTACATATAGGCAAAGTTATTTCATTGTCCCAACTGACTCTACATCCTAACCATCTTTCAGATGTCAACCATTGAACAACTAAAAAAAGACCATGCCATGACATTATTTATGCCAAGTGTCACTCCCATAGGGTTTTCCTAATCGACACAGGACTATAAGTCTAAAGACTTCTATGATTGGTCCAAGTCATCAATAGTTGTTACATTGAATAGAACCTTGTGAAGGAGTAGCTCAATACTAGCTCCTATAGTACAACCAAGACCATTATCATGACTTATGATAACACTTCCATGGTCTACAATATGTTGGAGCACCCTCTAGATGCTTGTGATAACACCGAGATCATCTATCCTTCCATAGATGTCACAAATACTATAGTGGTGATGTAGAGCACCCTACATAAACGACACACTCTAGTAGCGATGTGGTAACCATACTTAAATGAAACCTTTTGCAATTTATACCATGGCTTTAGCAAGCTTAGAAACACCTCCCTTCCAAACCATAAAGGTTGACTCCCACCACACAATTCCATGTCATTCCAACATCATCCTACTATTTATCATCAAACTATTTGTTGTTTATCTCTATGAACAAGGAACTCTCTGCAAGTGAATAGTGCATCATAATTCCAACATTCTCCCAATTTATGTTTACTACAATATGTTGTAGAAAAATTGGAAAGAGACTAAGT
Source organism: Cunninghamia lanceolata (assembly GCA_027924645.1). Classification (NCBI taxonomy): domain Eukaryota; kingdom Viridiplantae; phylum Streptophyta; class Pinopsida; order Cupressales; family Cupressaceae; genus Cunninghamia; species Cunninghamia lanceolata. The sequence continues at coordinate 4,331,330 of BSBN01000516.1, forward strand.
ATAGGGAAAAGATAAAACCATAGCAACCTTGCACCAAACAAAAAATTGAGTGCTCACTAGCTTTGTAAGAGAGTCAGCTACAATTACTAAAGTATCACCCTTTTCTATTTGAACCTTCTTAGCCTCTATTATCTCTTGAACAACATGATAATAAAAATCAATATACTTGGTGCAAGCATGGTACATCAAGTTCTTTTCTAAAAAAATTGTACTCTAACTATTATAGTTAATTTTCATTATTTTGCTCTTAAAACCAATACCAACACTCAATTTATATAACCATACTACTTTGTAAAAATGTATTACAACCATATGCTTGGATTTAGTAGTGGATATTGCAACTATGGGTTGCCTTTAACTCATCCAACTTACTGTTCCTCCAAACAAAGAAAAAACATAGTCATTTGTAGATCTTCTAGTGTCAAGATCTATAGCCCAATCTAAATCCACAAAGCCATGTATATTCAACAAGTTGACAACATCATTAGTCCAACGATAACAAATATAGCAATCAAAAGTTTCTCTCAAGTGCCCAAATACCATTTTCACATAGGTCCAATGTTAGTTTTCAAGATTTGGCATAAACATACTAAGAGCTCCCACTGCTTGGGCATTGCCTATCTAGTACTTGTTAGAAATAACAACCAAGATCAACTAGTAAAAATGATAACACTTCCACAAAGCAAGATTGTACATATAAGCCAATATTGATATTCACAAAAGCTAAGTAAAAGATGTATAAAATGCCTTATTATATAGGCATGAGTGAGGAAATCCAACTTGCATGTGGATTGACAAGTGCCCCATGAAATGGCACATGCATGTAGACAAGTGTTCTATAGGTGTCAACCTTTGGATCATTTAGAATGTGCAAACCAACAACCTTGTGTGACAAGTGTTGGATGACTACAAAGTGCCTTTGAGGTGAGATGGAAAGTCTTCCAACCTTAAAAGGTATGCACATGAGATTTACCAAACAACTTGGTAACCTCAAAGTGTCTAAAAGGTTGCACATTCAGTTAGACAAGATTTTATCTAACCTCATGTTCAACCTAAGTACACTTAAGAGCTATAGTCAATAGATTGATTATTCACTCTAACACCCCCCTTAAGTGATACTTGGGGAGATCACAAAAGTGCAAGAGATACATAAAATGGGTCCTGGCTACTGGGCCATGTTAGGTACCCATGTACAAAGAAATCTCTCATAAAGCGGAGAAAGAAAGAAAACCCAGTGGGAAAAAACTTTCCTCCAAAAAAAGATATATATACAAGAAGTAGGTAGAAAAAGGACTCAGCATGACCCCCCAAGGAGAAATAGAGAGAATAGAAATCCCCCTATAAGATGACTGATCCTACAGTGCTAAATGAATCTCAAAGACGAATTCTGAAAGTGATGCTTAAAAGTCAAACAACATGCCTTCCCTGTGGAAGAAGAACTATAGATAGGTGCATTTTATGGGGGGGATTTCTAGTCTCTCTATTTCTCCTTGGGGGGTCATGCTGAGTCCTTCTTCTACCTACTTCTTGTATATATCTGATACCAATTTGATGTATCACAATTGTCATTAGACCAAAACCTTGAGACATTAATCTCTACTACAATCACCAAAGTTAGGATCCACAAGAGGCGGTTAGTCCATGTCACGAAACATCACGGGGAGCACTGGATGCCGCTACATGACAATAATCTCCCTCCCAATGTTACCTAGGGAGTTTCAAACTCGAGACCACTGCTCTGATACCAAGTTATAAATAATAACCAAGATCAACTAGTAAAAACGATAACACTTCCACAAAGCAAGATTGCACATATAAGCCAATATTGATATTCACAAAAGCTAAGTAAAAGATGTACAAAATGCCTTATTATATAGGCATGAGTGAGGCAATCCACCTTGCTTGTGGATTGACAAGTGCCCCATGACATGGCACATGCATGCAGACAAGTTTCCTATAGGTGTCAACCTTTGGATCACTTGGAATGTGCAAACCAACAACCTTGTGTGACAAGTGTTGGATGACTACAAAGTGCCTTTTGAGGTGAGATGGAAAGTATTCCAACCTCAAAAGGTATGCACATGAGGTTTACCAAATAACTAGGTGTTACCCCAAAAATTTGAACCCAAAAAATTTCAAATTTTAGTGCATAGGGATTGATGCAATCATCGCTTTGCCCCGATCTGGTCATTTTCCATCCTAAAGTTTTAAAGTCTTGAAAGCATTTGTATGAGTCTTTGTCATTAGGTGCTTTTTAAGTTCATGAATCCCTTTGTTTCCCTGACTTATGTTCTTAAGTTCAAAAAATGGCTGACTTCCCAACTTCTCCTTTATGTCGAGGAAGTTCAGAGTTTTTGAAAGTCACTCTAAACAGTTTGAAGGATCATAAGATCTCCAACGCTCTGACCTCACTCATTGTCAGGAATTTTCAAATTTTGTGAACTCCTTCTCAAGGTTCAAAGTTTAGAATCTACTCCGACCCCCGACTAATCAGCATCTTCGTGGTGCTCATTTTTCAAGGTATCGTCAGCTCATCAGATTACTCATGTGGGATGCAATGAGAATGTCTTTTCAGGAGTTATGAAACATGAGCTCAATCTTAATACTCATTTTTCAAGATACAAAATCAATGCTGCATTAATTACCTCTTAAATGCCATGTGTAACGGAGCTCACTAAGGAGATAACACAACATTAACGAGTTTAAAACCATCATTACTTGCTGGTGTAATTAAATAAACCTAACTGTAGAGAAAGGTGATGGTGCTCTCTAAGTTCAGACGGTGCTCTCTAAGTTTAGTCTTTCTTATTGACCAAGTCATCTTTCAGAATGGGACTTCTTGCGAATAACAAAATTTGGGACGATGAGCCTATGCCTGTTCTACAACCTGATTTGCATTAGCCTGAGGAGGAGCAAATTGATATCATCTCCCAGCTATGTATAGTTGCTTGAAAGGAGAAAACCAGTTATGCTAAATACCGCTGGGCAATTTTCATCCTGGAGGAAGAAGAAGAACGTGTTGAGTTGCGCCAACTTTTTATGGAGATACGCTTGGAATTGGGGGTATTCTAATGCCACTTGTCTTGCATGTATGAAGTTCTTTTGTAATTAGTGATGATAATTACAATTTCAATATAATGTAACCATTTCCATTTTTGAGGTCACTTTCTTGATAACAGTTACTCGAAAAAGACCGTTTCGAACAGTTATAGTTTTTGGGGAAGTTTTGGAAATTTATATAAGAGGAAGGGCTTTCGAAGGAAAGCATCTTTTTTTGGCTGTCTGTGAACAAGGGAAGGAGAGCAAGTTTATTCTGTTTTACTTTCCAATTATATTTTTCTTAGCTCAGCTTATGTATAGAGGCATTGCAGAAACTTTGAGTTTTGTTATATTGAAGAAATGAAGAATTACTTACAGAACTTTGTGCCTCCAAGTGTCCTCTGTGATTGCAATTGTTCTTGTGTTAATTTGTAATTTGTCTTCAATATTGCTTCTTTTATGTTGGTATGTGTTAAGGAGGAATATAGCTGAATCTTTAAATCAATTTATCCTTGTTTATGAATGTTAGATAGGTGGGCTATGTATCGTTTATCTACATTCATTTCTTTCCGTAATCAGTCATGCACATCTATTTCATGGTGATGAGTAGATGTTAATGTATACACCTAAAATTGACATGACTCTGCTTAAATAAATATTTTAAATATTTATTTCATCCTTCGTATGCTTCTACCAATAAATAAATAAATTTATTTATTTATGTGGTTCACTTCCTCCCATTTAATTAAATAAACACATTTATTTAATTAATTAAAATCACTTACACCAACTTCATTCTTCTCAAATAATTAAATAATTTTAATTATTTAATTAAGATCTCTTATTCTTCCAAATTTAAATAAAATGCAAATTTTATTTAAATAAAATCTTAAATCCTCACAAAATAAAATATATTTCTATATTTTATTTATTCTTCTCAAATATCCACAAAAATAATTAAATAAATCTTTTATTTAATTATGCTTTCTTATCTCTTTGAAAAATCATTCTTATCTTCCAAAAATAACTTTCCTCTTGTCACACAAAAGCAAAACTCTGAGTTACAAAAGCAAAATCACTTTTAAAGCATCTTCTAAAGCAAATCTTCTCTTAAATTAGAAAAATAAATTCTAATTTAAGAAAATCAAATCTCATCCTCATCAAGAGAGGAGTTAACTCAACTAAACTGCTTTTGGAATGACATGTGTCCTTCTTCTATTGGATGCACGTTCCTCAACAAGCCTCTTCCGTTGATTCCTTCTTTTCTTTTCAACCATTGATCTTCCCTTACTCTCTTCTATAAATACAACCTTCTTCTCTTCATTTCATATCTGGATTTGGTGTAAACTTATGCTGCAGAGATATCAGCACGCCTTTGGCACCCCTACTCCCATTTAAGCATCCTCATTCATAATCCATTTCTGTATTTGAAGCTCATCTTCAAATACACAAGTATCATAGCCATTCACTCTTTGTCATCTTCAAACAAGCAAGCAAGTAAAAGCTTCTGAGGGCTTTTATTATCAAGATCAAAGAGAGATAGGCGAGCTACAGAAGGTGAAAGGTAAAAGGTGAAGGTATCATTGTTTTTCATTGTTTTTAATCTTCCTTTATCTTCATATTTTGTAGATGTTTGAGTTTCATGTTTCATTGATTTGAATAATCTATTTTCTCCCTCACATTTTGGCACCCACCGTGGGGCCCTTGCCCCTTTACTAATCAAAAAAATCTGAGTTTTCTGGTAGACAGGTCCGTACAGGTGATGAACAGGTTTCTGACAGAGCCAGTCTTGCCCATACAACGTCCCAAACGGCGCATTTACCTTCCGAGTTGGCGCATTTGTTTTTCTGGCGTATCTGACCTTCCAAGTGACGCATTTACATTCTTCTTTTGCGCATATGACAGTCTAGTGCATCTAACCTCCACAGTTGCGCATTCAACCTCCGCAGTTGCGCATTCATCCTTAGATTTGGCACTGAGTTCTACTTGTGCATACATCCTGTCTAACTGCGCATCTATCTAAGTTGCGCATTTACTCCATATTTTTGCGCATCTATTCTGTCAAACGGTGCATGTGCCGTTATTGCGCATATACTTCGTTATCTTGCGCATCCACTTTCTATTCTTGCGCTTCTGTACAAAGACACATACACTCCCTGTTTCTGCACATTTAACCTGTAGTGTTGTGCATCTGTCTTCTACTTTTTGTTGTACGGTTTCTAATTTTTGCATGTTGAGCTAACCTCTGTTTTGTAGAGTAGTTGCTGGATTAGGTCATTTAGATGATTTGCCTAGTTCATTTAGACTAACTAGGGGTGAAAGTAACAAGTGCATTTTATAACAAACTTCACATAGTTTTCTAACTAGGAAGGAAGTAACTGAACCTTAGTGTTATTGGTGCATTGTTGATTTATTTTCTAGTTTAACCACTACTATCTTTACAAACAGGAAATGAACAATGTTATGTCCTAATCACTTTCAAAGCTAACAAATGGGAATGAACAATGCTATGATCTAAACACTTCCAAGTTAACAATCGTGTGAGTGCATAAGTAGATTAACTCATTTAGTTTTTCTATTTTTAACTAGGTTGGATTAACCACTGTACTCTGTGCTTGTGAATGACAATAGGCTTATGCTCTCCCCTTAACTGGGTGATCAAAGTGCCAGACTTGTCATTCTTTTTGTCAAACCTTTAGGGGGGCCTGCCTGCCCTTGGATGTACGCTTGTCCAAGTGGGAACGACCCTGAGTGGTAACAGGCTAAAGCCAAGCCCTACCAAGCCACTTAAAATAAATTGTGCTTGGGGTGAAAACCTCAAGCAACGAGTGCTGCTGTGTTACATCGACGGCCAACCTCCCCCAAACCCCTCATAGGCATAACCCTTTGAGGCTGGTAGACTCCATAACAGAGAGTAGTGCCACCGCATGTGTAACCACTCGAACGGTTGCCCTAACTAAGAACCAATTGTGTAGCAAGCCAAAAAACCCTATTCGTTGATGCAAAGGGCGGAGCTCTTGAAGCGGCCTCAATTCAAGTGACTCTTAGTAGAGGTAGCAGGGACAATCCTAAGGTTTGGTGTGGGGATGAGCCTAAGGAAACCCGAATCTGGTATGCATGAGAAGTGAGTGCCGTGGAGGGGAGCCAGTGCTACCAGATTCTGGAGCTACATGCTTTGAGTGGCACAGCTAGAGGATTCAATGAATATTGTCACATCCAGCCTAGGTTGTACTTGTCTTTGAGTCATAATAGTCCAAAAACACAAAAAAATAAAAAAAAAAGATAAAAATCATGGAAAACTTCTATGTGTTTGCTGTGCTTTTGCCATAATTAAACATCAACATCATCAGAAACACCAAGTTTTTCAAACCAAAAACATTGAAAAATCCTAAAAATGGTCCAAAATTTCCAAAATTTAGAGAGAACAAGCAAAAAAGCCAGAATTACGCATTTGCCTCGACTTCTTGCGCATCTGCTTCGACTTATTGCGCATTTGATTCGGTGGCGCATTTAAACAAAACACAGAATTGCACGTTCACTCTGACTTCTTACGCATTTGACTCCTGTTGTTGCGCATTCAAACTATTGCGCATTTAAACCAGAGAAGAAAATTTAGTACCTTCCAAGAGCAAAACTGTCGAAAACTTTTCAAAAACCATCTTCAAAACCTGTTCAGTTTTTCAAAATCTGATTGAGACCTTGCAAATCAACCATTTCTCCTTCTTTTCTGCACCATAGCTGCTTGCTCATCTAAAATATCGCCAAAATCTTCTTCCAAATTTCTAACAAGGGTATAGCCAAATTATTCTTGATCAAAATCAAATCTCAAGCGAAAACCTAGTGAAGCTCCAATATCAAGGGTTACTTATCCTTTCGGAACTCCACTAGGGGGTTGTGCAAATGCTAGTCAACATCAAGTAATGGATTCCTAACATCCTAGCTTTTTGACTATCACTTTTGTATATCCCACTTTGTTTGACACCACCTAGATCTAAGAAGAACCTTGCTAAAACCTTGTTTCATTCTAGCACCTTGCTCAAAATTTTCCAATCTTACTCCATCCCATTTCTGTATCACCCTTGCATGGTCTTGACAAGATTACAAAAACAAAAACAGTTAGAAATGGCAGAGAAAAGTGTCCTCAACGGTCACAAAAGTGACGAAGAACCTTCCATAGATGAGATCCTCCACATGTAGCATGACCCAAAATTTCAACGCCTATTAGAAGGGGTGCTTGCCCAAGACCCATCAAAATTCTTTTTACATCTAGCAAGTCTAGGAGCCAAACTCCCTAAGGATTATGACGTGGAGGCTCTCAAAGAAACTGACGAAGAGAGAATCCCTGAAGGAAGTAGACATGATGAAATACCCACGGATAAGAGCAAAACAACAATTGACTCCTTGGATGCCCTAAGCCTAATGAACCAAAAAGTTGAAGCTCTCCAACAACAATTTTTAGACATGTAAACGGGAGCATCAACTAAACACTACACCTTAGAGGATATTTCACCATATCCTTTTGATAGGGCCTTGGTCATGAAACCTTTCCCCTCAAAATTTGAGGTGCCTAAGTTTGACAAATGTCGAGGAAAGGGTGACCCAAGGGATCACATCAGAGAATTCAACGTTGCTTGCCTCGAGGTCGTACATAACGACACATACCTTATGCGACTCTTCCCATGAAGCCTAGGTGGGCAAGCCATGGAATGGTTCTCTAGACTGCCACCCGGTATTAAAACCTTCAATGAGCTTGTAGACAAATTTGTCACCCACTTCTCTTACAATATTGAGCATGACACCTCAATATTGGATCTTTGTAACACCAAACAGAAAGGAGGAGAATCTTTCGTCGCCTTCTTACAGAGATGGAGACAACTGGCAAGCAAGTGCCCACACCAAATGCTGGAGAAACAAATGCTAGAGATGTTTGTCCACAATCTGCAAACAAACCTAAGCTACCAAATCCAAATCCAATGTCCTACTTCTTTTATCAAGGTCATTGAGATGGGCCTCATCATAGAAAAGGCCCTAATCACAAAAGGTCAAATCAAGCTCTATAAAGACTCTCCCAATACCAACACCAACAATGACAAACCTAGATTCTGAATGAAAAACAAGAATGTTGTGAATGACAGGGTGGTGGATGCCAAAAATAAGGCACCTAAGCAACCAATTTTCAACCTATCAACACCTCAAAATACCCCCCGCAAAACAAACCAAGAAACACCGAATCTAGGTTTACCAACTTTCGACCTAGGAGAATGTTCACGCCTTTGGATGAGTCACTAGAAACTGCCCTACGGAAGCTAATCGCCAACAATCTCATAACGCTTCCCTCAGCACGAGAGTACGAACCAAAGGTCAAACCCCGTTGGTGGAATGACAATGACTTCTGCGAATACCACTGAAACATGGGGCACAAGACAAATGATTGTATTGCACTCAAGCATATAATCCAAGACTTAATAGAGCAAAACAAAATATCTGTCAACGGACAATCTCACAAACATACCTCCAACAACGATCATCAGGCATTCAAGGATCCTCTTCCTAACTACGAGCAGGGAGGACCTTCCAACAAAAATAACAATGGCTCTAACAACACAAACTACACAAATGTCAACTTTGACTATGTTGTTAACCATATCTCAGAAGGTGATTCACACATCAATGTGATCACTATCAATAAGGATCCGGATTGCAACGTTACTACCCGTAGTAACAAGGTCACCCTTAGAGGAGCTTATGCTCCTCCGTCTAGTCAATACAGTATCGTGGATCAACTCCACAAAACACCTGCACACATCTCCATGTTGGAACTTCTGCGTCTGTCTCCTTCTCATAGGTCTATACTTGACAAAGCCTTAGCAGAAGCCTCCGTTCCCACGAACCTAGCTGAAGAGCAATTCCAAACTATGGTTGGTCACATCACCTCACCGCACTCCCTATCATTCACTAAGAAGGATGATATGTCTATCACTCAACCCCATAACGCCTCCCTTCACATTGAAGCTTTCATACACAAGCACAAGATCAAAAGAGTCCTAATCGATGGAGGGGCTGGTTTGAATATCTGCACATTGAAGCTAATCCTTATATTGGGGTTTTCAGAGAAGGCTATAGATCCGAAAAGAAAAATCACCATAAAAGCCTGTGATGAGGAAGAAAGAACGTCTAAAGGAATTGTTACCCTACCAATCAGGGTGGGCCCCGTAGTGAAAGATGTAGCTTGTCAAGTCCTTGACATGGAGCTAGCATACAACATTCTTCTTGGGCGACCATGGATCCACACTCTAAAAGCAGTACCTTCTACATACCATCAATGTATCAAGTTCCCACATGAAGGACAAGAGATCACCATCCAAGGTGATCCTAACCCTATCAATACTGCAACTCCATTCAGCCCAAACTAGAAGTTGTGATCCCCAATAACTGTGCCTCTGCTTCTTCCTCCTCTTGTATAGATCCAGCTACACTTACTTCCTCTTCAGGAGCGTCTTAACCTAAACTCCAACTTAAAGATAATGGGCTGGGTGAGTACACAGTCTCCCAATCCCTCTGCTTGGCACAACTGCCTCTATCTCCTCGATCCTATGGGAGAACTATCTTAAAAACACCAACAACAGAGAAGCCAACCAAAGGACCATTTGTGAAATGGGGAAGCATAGAAGATAAAAGTGATGAAAAAGATATTCTATAGTGGCTATACAAGGATGAAGCTAGCTCCTCAACACAACATGACCATCCCATTATACAAACGACACAATACGGTCAAGGCTACCAAATGCTATAGAGAATGGGGTATGAAGGACACGGTCCACTTGGTTCAAGAAAGGATGGCATCACGGAACCCATCCAACCTCATACCTTAACAACCCGAGACACTACAGGGCTAGGGTACACAGGAGCATTAAGAAACAACAGAACCAACAAGAACAAAGGCAAACAAACAGAAGCATCCACTAGCAATCTGGTTGAACAAATTCAAAGAATGCAAATGGGGAGCAAAACTGATTCTAACGAGTATGAATGGGATAGCCTCTCTAAGATGTCTTGTGACGAAAAGGATATTGACATCGTCCATGATTACGACCCAACCCATGATAATGAGGGACAAGGTCCAGGGGCTAGGCCATTAGAGTCCGACCCGCATAGCAACAATTGTGAAAATCGTGAGGAAGGAATGTTTCCCCCCTTGACAGACCCACTAATAGAGAGTACCATCGCGGACTTTGTCTGCTCCTTCAATAACTCTGTCCTAACCATCAATGCCATTGAACCAGACCAACCTAATGATCCCTTACCTTTGGTGCACCCTGAACTTATCGACTAGGACCTAGAAGGCACCACCCCTGAGCTAGACACCTTCGAAAATGATGACGCAATCATCGATTACCTTGAGCTTAGAGATCACATACCTGCAGGTGACCACAGAGCTGGCTATGCTATTGAACTCAATGAGAAGGCCTATTTTGGAGAGAGAGCCAAGCCTTTCAGTCATAAAAACATCAAAATAAAAGAACGATCTAATGGTGAAAACCGCTCTACGGTAGTGTTAGATCATCAAAATAGTAAAAACAAAGACGTATCCAACGGTGAAAACCTCTCTGAGGCACTGAAGGATGGAAGGCTTGACCCTCTCCCCAATCTTACACATCAAGAGAGATCATCGATCTTGATAGAACCAGCAGAAGCAATCAATGTCAACACAGGGGATAATCCAAGAATGGTCCACATGGCGAAGGCTCTAACAAAACATGAAAAACCAGCATTTACAGACTTCTTCAAAAGAAAACAGATCAACTTTGCATGGACATACGCTGACATGCCAGGGCTAGATCGAAATCTTATCATGCATCATTTATCTCTAGCTCCGGAAGCTAAACCAGTCAAACAAAAACTCAGAAAGATGCATCCGCATGTGGCCCTCATGGTAAAAGAGGAACTAAAGAAGCTGTTAAACATCAGATTTGTCAGGCCTATAGACTATCCTAAATGGGTTTTGAATATAGTACCGGTGGCTAAACTAGATGGCAGGGTCAGAATATGCAATGATTTCAGAGACTTGAACAAGGATTGTCCCAAAGATGACTTCCCACTGCCCAACATAGACATGATTATCGATCTCATGGCAGGACACACTATATTATCACTCATGGACGGTTTCTTAGGATATAACCAAATAAAGATTACACCCGAAGACCAACCCAAAACTGCCTTCACATGTCCTTGGGGCACTTACTGCTGGTGTGTTATGCCGTTTGGTCTGAAAAATGCTGGGGCAACATATCAGAGAGCCATGACAACGATCTTCCACGATATGATGCATACTATAGTGGAAGACTACGTCTATGACATTCTAGCAAAGTCTCTCACAAGAGAAGGGCATCTAGTAGTACTAGACAAGATCTTTAACAGACTGGAACAGTTTAATGTGCGACTTAATCCAAAAAAGTGTGTGTTTGGGGTCACATCAGGAAAATTACTGGGATACATAGTGTCTGCAAACGGTATCGAAGTTGATCCCGCCAAGGTGAAGGCAATAATGGAGATGCCACCTCCTAAAAATTTAACTCAATTGAGATCCCTACAGGGCAAACTATAGTCTATTAGATGGTTCATTTCCTAACTGGCAGACAAGTGCCACCCATTCTCTCATCTGCTACACAAAAATGTACCCTTCAAATGGAACGAGTCATGTGAACAGGCATTCCAGCAACTAAAGGAATATCTCATGAAACCACCGATATTAATGCCATCAATTCAAGGCAAGCCTCTATTACTGTATATCTCAGCTACACCAACAGCTCTAGGAGCTCTCCTTGCTCAATAGAACTATGATGGAAAAGAACAGGCTATCTACTACATTAGTCGAACACTCGTCGAATACGAATTCCAATACACACCAATAGAAAGAGCATGTCTAGCTATTGTATTTGCCTCGCAAAAATGGAGACATTACATGCTATCACACTTTGTTAAACTGGTAGCAAAAATTGATCCACTAAAATACTTACTCAACAAGGCTACCTTAACAGGTAGATTATCCAAACAGGTCATGCTTCTCAGTGAGTTCAACATTGAATATGTGGATAGAAAAGCGATAAAAGGACAAGTGCTTGCAGATTAACTAGCAGATGCACCTTTAACGGATGACAAACCCCTGAGTTTTGAATTTCCAGATGAATCTATCTTCCACGTCAACACAGCAAACTGGAAAATGTACTTTGATGGCTCCTACACTCAACATGGATCGGGGGCAGGTATCTTATTAATCACACCTAATGTTGACACTATTCTAAAGTCATACAGATTAATGTTCCCTTGCACTAACAACGTAGTGGAATACGAGGCTCTGGTCATCGGTATCAAGCTAGCAGTTGAGTGGAACATCAAGGAACTTCGAGTCTATGGTGACTCGCAACTGGTCATCAACCAAGTAAATGACGACTACCAAACGAAGGATGAGAAATTGATTCCTTACAAACAAATGGTAGATGACTTCAAGGAATATTTCGTCAAGATATCATTCGAACAGATACCAAGGATCAAGAATAAAGTTGTAGATGCAATGGCTACAATCGCATCTCTCCTCGACATTCCAGGGAATCAAACATGATATGAGTTCTTAGTAGAGCCAGTCTCCTATCCTGCTTATGGCACTCTAGATTCCCATATCATATGCCACATCGTAGGAACCGATTCCCCTCTCTATGGTAAAATATTTGCCTATCTAAAACAAAATACCCTCCCACCCGACCTCTCCCATAACCAGAAAAGAACCTTCATCCGGCAGGCATCCCGGTATGCCATTGTCGCTAACACCTTGTATCGCTGAGGTCTCAATGGTACTCTCCTTAGGTGTCTAGATAGAGAGGAATATCAAACTGCTCTAAGTGAAATACACGACAGGATATGCGGGGCTCACTCTAGTGGCCCTACCCTAGCCAAGAAACTCATCCGCATGGGGCACTACTGGCCAACTATGGAACAAGACTCCTATCAGTTTGTAAAGCTCAACTTAGTGGGCAAGATCCACCCTCCTTCCTCAAGCGGTCATAAATTCATCATCACTGCCACAGATTACTTCACGAAATGGATTGAAGCCGTGCCCTTAGCCAACATCACAGGCAAACAGATTGCCTCATTTATCCTGAACTATATCATTTGTCATTATGGTGTCCCTTCGTCCATCATCACTGATAATGGACGACCCTTCAAAAATCAAGATGTCAGGGAACTATGTGACAAATTCCATATCCAGCATTGCTTCTCAACTCCTTACTACCCACAAGGTAATGACCAAGCTGAGGCATCAAATAAAACCATTCTGAAAATCCTAAAGAAGACTATCAATGATGCTGGTCATGACTAGCATGTCCAACTGAATCTTGCACTGTGGGCCTACCGCACAAGCATCCGCACACCCATAGGTGCAACACCATACTCCCTAGTCTATGGATCTGAAGCTATCTTGCCCATTGAAGTCAAGATCCCATCCTTGCGAGTCTCATTAAAAGGCCTCATATCAGATGAAGAGTACAGAGTGACCAGACTCCAAGAATTAGAGCTGCTCGAAGAGCAAAGGTAACGGGCCTTTAACCACTTGAAAGCATATCAGCAACGCATGTCCAGAAGCTACAATCACAAAGTAAAACCCTGGATATTCCAAGTCGGTGACCTAGTCCTACGAGAAAATCCGAGAAATCAGCAAGATAGAGAACAGAAAGGAAAGTTTGAACCTAACTAGCTGGGTCCCTATGTCATCATCACAACTTATGGATCGGGGGCATATCAATTGTCTACATCTGAAGGTGAACTATTTGGTGATCCTATCAACAGCATGCACCTTCGCAAGTTCTATACCTGAAAGCCCCAATGTAAGGGAGTCCTAAAAAAATCCAAAAAAATTGAAAAAGTGATAAAAAATAGAACAAAAAAAAATCAAAAAAATGAGACAATAACAAAAAAATCGTCCTACGGTGAAAACCTGGCAAACAGGCCCTAGGATAGGTACCATGGTGAAAACCTGGCAAACAGGCGTCATGTGTACTTTTAGCTTCTTGTGTAAATAAAAGCAAGTGGTGAAAACCTGGTAAACAGGCGCTATCTGCGACAAACCACTTCCTCCATCTATTCTGACTTCATATCTCTTGTGTCCTTCATATCATCCGTCTTGACCCAGTCCTTTGAACCATTGTCAAACTACGTCGCCTCTGAGTTATCACGTAGGCAAGGCCATTCTTAATGCACCCCCGAGGCTGCTCTTCACTCCACTCCACTGTCCCGTCGGTCCCATATCTAGTCCTTCTGTCAATCTGAGTCCGTGCTCTTTCTGCACCACTTTGCCATCGCCTAGGTCTTAAGTCCACTAGGGTTTACCCCGAACTACGTTGCCTCTGCGTCGTCACGTAGGCAAGGCCATTTAGCAATGAGCCCCCGAGGCACTAGGTCAGTCCCTTAGGGTCCATCTCTCCATGTCTGTCTGTCGTCTCACTCAAAATAAGTTGATCCTCATCTAAACTAGGGGCAACTCCTCGACCTAGTTACAGATTTGGATTCTTGAATGCCACACTTTCTAAGAGGATGCCAATAAAGGATTGTGATACCTTTCGCTAGACAAGCAAGATCAGCAAAACAACCTACCCAACAACAAAAGTCCTTGGCTCAAAACATCAACATGTCCTAAACAAAGCGCAGCACCATATCAAAACACTCAAGATGATTCTATATCAATTATGGCAAAAGACACATCTAATGCAAAGAAGTTTTGTCAACAGGTTAATTTACAAGGTCTTGAATTTTTGTCATTATGTCTTCCTATGCTACTCAAGGATGCCACAAGCTAGAGATGCTACGATGGAGGCATAATTTTTCTTTGTCTGCTGCTTGTGGATTAAACTTTAGTAATGTGACGACTTCTGCCTAACGACGTGATCAGCAAAAGATCATCGAGGACTCCGAGGTCTAAACATGAAACGGGGCAATCCTTGTCCGTTAAAATGTAAGTACTCAGGTCATCTAGATTCAAGTTTGACTAGATGCTTGTATCAACTTGCTATATCAAAATCCATGTAAGACATACTCAGGTCATCTCGGTCTAATTATACCTAGATGCTTGTATTTTCTTACAACATTTCAAAAAGCGAAAAATACCAAAAAGTGCCCGATGATGAAAGCAAAAACCTTGCAAAAATCTCAAGATGACAATCCACATCCATATCCATCTCATATCCAGCGAATCCATATCATCCATACCATAAATCAATCCTGCAGTATATCAAATGAAAGTCAGTATTTCTTCATCTCTTCTTTCTTCTATGTCATCACCTGTGTCGATTGAGTACATTTGGACATATCAAAAACATAGCATAGATTGCATATCACATCACAATTGATAGTCATTTACATGATTAAATCATTTTGCATACATACATTAGGTTATCCACATAAAATTTGCATCCATATATCATAAACATAGGTCACATACATATAGAGCTGCATAAATCATATCCATAGCATATCACATTGGCATTTTACATGTCAAATCATACAAAGTCCATCTTGTATGCATCACATAGGCACATCATCAGATAGATTGCATCCATAGCATATCAACATAGAACACATGAGCATATAGAATATCAATCACTGCATCATCATATAAACCATCAAAAACATGTCCAAATGTATAACATATCACAATCTCTGTCTAATCTCTTATAGTCATATCATAAGTGTATACAAAGTACAACAAAAATGGTGATACATGTCTCAGGGCAATATAATACACATACAGGCCATCTCAGCCATCCAAATGTGTACATTGAATCAAAGAATGGTACAAGTATCCAGGGCTGTCTAACCCTGCTGTCGGGGCACACTGCTCCCTGCACTAGCCTCTCCTCTGCCTCCCCCTAACTGCTAGGGACCCCTCACTGATCCTGTAGACCGTGATACACCTGCTCTCTGAGCTGCCTCCGGCTGGGTCCTGAAATTAGGTGCGTGGTGCTCTACTGACACAGCTTCACGATATAACCCTCTGTAATATTGAGCCTGTGCCTGGGCTCTAGTAAGCTCACCCTGCACCTGGACCATCTGTGCCTGTGCCTGCTGCACCTGCGAAACCAAAAAATTAGAAGTCCCATCTGTGCCTATGGCCATCACGGCTGCATCTTTCCCTGACCTCATAGCCCGCATGCTAGCTAAGGCTGCATCTCTCTCCCTCGACAACTCTGATATCCGAGTCGCATCTGACTCTCTCTGTGACTCCACGGCTTTCAGATGAGCCCTCAGCTGCCTAATATGGCTCTATAATGAAACCATAACCTGTTGCTGCACATCAGGCTCTGGAGCCTGCTCAGCCTGTGCCACCTGCTGTGCTGGCACCTGTCCCTATATCGGCTGTGCCACCTGCTGTGGCGGTGGCATCTATCTCTGTGCTACCTCTAGCCGCACCGGCACCTAGACTTGTGCCTGTCCAACTGCCTACTGACCCACAAGCCCCTCTCTGACCCCCTGCCTCTGTCTCTGTCTCCCATCATCTCCCTAATGTCTCCTCCTCCTCCTTCGTCCTCTCCTCCCCCGCCAACTCTGGATCATCAAAAACACGCCTGCACTCCTCCAGCCCAATGTCACGTTGTGACTCGTACTCAGCCAACTCTCCCTGAATAGGGAGGTGCAGAATCTGATAGACATCCTCCAGAGTAATGGCCATCTCTCCCATCGGAAGATGGAAGGTCCCATCCTCGCTGTGGAATCGCTCCACGGTTGTAGTCACCATCGCCCGGTTCATGCGAACCTCGGGCATGAAGAGCACATGATACAAACCCATAACACCTAGAACCTCCCGATCTAGCTCGGTCAGCATATACCGCTGCAACAATGGCAACGGGAACAACTCTCGCGATGTAAGAACGTCCCGAATATCCTCTTGCAACCAAGTAACGCATACCGTCAATGAAATCCATATCCATATCAGACCTACTCAAAGCAATCAAGCTATCCTATCATTGGCTTAACATATCAAATTCATCAAAACAACATATCATCTCTCGACTAGGTTCTCGGCAATCTCGGAGATCGCTAAATCAATTGACGCATCGATCAGGATGCCAATTGGGTTAATTTAGTTAAGTCAACTAATTTTCCTAAGTGCAAATGCGCCACTCTAGGTGGCAAATGTGCCATTTCATACCAAAAGCGCCACTTCACCGTGAATGCGCCACTTCCTATATCAAATGCGCAGCTTCCCGACAAATGCGCCATTTCATGACTCACATGCGCAACTCTGTCAAATGCGCCTATTCAGGAGTCAAACGCGCAACTTCCGGATATATGCACCCGTTCATCGCTCAAATGTGCAAATGGTGGCAAATGTGCACATTCATGACTCAAATGCACAAATGGTGGCAAATGCGCACATTCATGACTCAAATGCGCAAAAGAAACACATGCGCCACTTCGCAGTGTACATGCGCCATTCCGCAATGCATGCGCCATTTCGGCGCGCATATGCGCAAGACGGGTGTTTTTGCGCATCTGTCTCAGTTGGATTCCCTAGCCATTAATACGCATAAAAATTGACTTTTGACAAGTTTTGAAGAAACACATACCGGGGGTCCTGCCTCTGCTGGCCGATCGAACCGTTGAATCCTCTCAAACCGATGCTCCTCGCGCGGAATATCCAACTCTCTGGCTGCCATACTCTCCTAAGCTCTCTAGAGGACAAATCAACTATGGACAAGTGTACAAATGAATAGAATATGTGGCCCCAGCTCCTATATATAGCAAATGACCCATACCTGACTACATGACGTCTGTGACTACTTCCCATGTCTTTTTCTCCGAACCATATCTCGTTTTTCTCCGCCCTAACCCGTTCTTCACCTTCTTCTTCGTGAGATTGTCCATCTCATGCCCTTCTGTCTTCTTCTCATCCAATCTCCCAAGGGGGCATCCTGTCGTTAAATTTGCACCAGGGGCAAACTGAGGCATGTATCACAGTCAAAAATTCTTATTCTTTGAAACAACGTGATAAAACACATTGCATCAAAGAGGGGCAAAATGTATACACCTAAAATTGACATGACTCTGCTTAAATAAATATTTTAAATATTTATTTCATCCTTCGTATGCTTCTACCAATAAATAAATAAATTTATTTATTTATGTGGTTCACTTCCTCCCATTTAATTAAATAAACACATTTATTTAATTAATGAAAATCACTTACACCAACTTCATTCTTCTAAAATAATTAAATAATTTTAATTATTTAATTAAGATCTCTTATTCTTCCAAATTTAAATACAATGCAAATTTTATTTAAATAAAATCTTAAATCCTCACAAAATAAAATATATTTCTATATTTTATTTATTCTTCTCAAATATCCACAAAAATAATTAAATAAATCTTTTATTTAATTATGCTTTCTTATCTCTTTGAAAAATCATTCTTATCTTCCAAAAATAACTTTCCTCTTGTCACACAAAAGCAAAACTCTGAGTTACAAAAGCAAAATCACTTTTAAAGCATCTTCTAAAGCAAATCTTCTCTTAAATTAGAAAAATAAATTCTAATTTAAGAAAATCAAATCTCATCCTCATCAAAGAGGAGTTAACTCAACTAAACTGCTTGAATGACATGTGTCCTTATTCTATTAGATGCACGTTCCTCAACAAGCCTCCTCCGTTGATTCCTTCTTTTCTTCTCAACCATTAATCTTCCCTCACTCTCTTCTATAAATACAACCTTCTTCTCTTCATTTCATATCTGGATTTGGTGTAAACTTATGCTGCAGAGATATCGGCGCGCCTTTGGCACCCCTGCTCCCATTTGAGCATCCTCATTCATAATCCATTTCTGTATTTGAAGCTCATCTTCAAATACACAAGTATCATAGCCATTCACTCTTTGTCATCTTCAAACAAGCAAGCAAGAAAAAGCTTCTGAGGGCTTTTATTATCAAGATCAAAAAGAGATAGGCGAGCTATAGAAGGCGAAAGGTAAAAAGTGAAGGTATCATTGTTTTTCATTGTTTTTAATCTTCTTTTATCTTCATATTTTGTAGATGTTTGGGTCTGTTTTCTCCCTCACAGTTAACGCACCTTTTCTACTTTCTAGTTAAAAGAACACCCCCTATTTTTATTCATTGCATATCTTAGGAGGGAGCTGTACCTCTAAAACGCTAAGGAAAGTTGTCAATCTAATGACAACTTCTCCAACTGTTAGTACTATTTGTTCTTCTTCCGGGGCGTCTTGAGTCATTTTCTACATTTATTCTCGAAGGACAAATCTGTTCACTAATAGATTTTTGGTGACTCTACTGGGGAATTGAAAGTGATAGACCAGTGTTATTATGTTCCCAGCAATTTGAAGGTGCCTCCCCAAGGACGGAGGTTGGCGGCTCTACAAAATAGAATATGTCCAGAAACAATATATTCCAGCAAAGATCCCTGTCTGATTTAATTTTCAAATTTGCATTATGGCATTAATTTCTTCCTAGCCATGGGGAAATCATTTTGGTCCTCTTTCTTTGCCTTTATATTCACCTTTGCCTAAAGGATCAAGAAATCATTTTCTGAAGTTCAGTGGAGAAGACTCTCAAGAGGTTGAAAATCATATTCTTGCATTCACCGTTGCATGCAGAGTTTTGGGGGTAAGTAAAGAAGATATTTTTATTCAACTATTTATCGAATCTCTTATTGGGCCTACAGCAGAATGGTTTTATCATTTAGAAGAAAAATGTATTACTGATTGGGATTCATTGAAGAATAAATTCTTGAAAAGATTTAAAGGCCCTGTTGATGAAGCTACTTTGCTGAATCAATTCTTCCACATCCACAAGCAAGAAGAAGAGTCCATCAGAGACTTTGTCGACATATTCAACCAGCTTCTCAAAAAGATTCCTACTTCTATTCAACCAGGTAAACAACTCCAGCTATGTACTTTTATTTTTGCATTGCATCCAGAGGTTCAGTTTGAGTTGAAAATGAGTAAAGTAAATGACATAAAAGTTTCTCAACAAGAGGCTGTGAAAATTGAAGATGACTTGATATTGAGTGGTCTATGGAATCTAATTAGCAATCCTCTGAACAAGCCTATTATGCACAGATAGAATTTTTAGCCTACATGTTTCCATAATGCTCAACCCCCTTCTGTTGGATGCTTCAATCTCTCTATTTTTGATTCCAAACATTTTGGTAGAAGTGAAGTAAGTGCTGCATAAATTAAACCTCGTATGGATAGGAGAATTGAAGCTTATTATTTGCATTATGAGGAAGACAACAATAAATCTGTAATTTTCCCATGTAATGTAGAAGATGAACAATCCTCCCGTGGTGTAAATAGTAGAGAAGGTTATGCAAATTGCACTGTTTTGGCTCCCTTGTCTACTGCAGAGATAGAAATATTTACTCTTTCAAGCAATGAAGAGCGACATGGGAGTACACAACATGAAGAAAATGTGTTGAATACCTTTTCTCCAATGTACATGCGAGTTGAACGTGAAGGCTTCACATATCCTGAGTCAAATAATACAGAGGTATGACTGCAAAAAGAGGTCATAAATGCTGAAATTTTCAAGCAAGATTTGAAAGATGAGGTTAAAAATGGTCATGATAGCTTTACTGAAAGAGGTCTAACAAATAAATGTAGTGAGTCTCATGAGTACTTTAACACATGTAATGATGGATTTTTATGTGGAGTTTTGGACAAAGATGATCACATGGATGCAACCACTCATGTCTCCCCTGATAAGAAAGAAGGTATGAATGTTTTTGTATTTTCTCCTGAATCAGAAATATTTTGATATGGATGAAAAGGACCAAGCGATAGAAAGTTTTCCTCATGAGGTTGAAAAAGAGTCTTCAAATCATAGTTCAGACATGAGAGTTTTTGTCTTTGATAATATTGATTCAGCATTTGATAAAGTAGACAAAGAAGGACCTAGTAAGGAATCTACTTATACTGTCAGTAATGATGAAGACTTCACCTCTTGCGCATCTATATCTCAAAATAATCAGGTACTGGATGATCCTGTGCAAGTAAGCTTTTTGAAGTGTTTTTATAGTAATATGCATTTTTAACCCAATATGGTGCAACCATCTTTGCTGGGTAAAGAATCTCATGCCAAAATGCATCATTTACAAAAAGAGGACAGCAATATGGAGGCTAAAAATTCTTTTGAAATGCCTTATGAGGAAGCAGTGAAAGCATGTGAAGAAAAAGGTGAAAGTGAAACTATTTTTTTAGTGCACATGCAGTCAAAGGGTGAGGATAAAGGTTCTGATTTGATTCTTTCTCTTCAAAATTCTCTTTCTTTTGGGATTTATTCATTCGAGTTTGCACAAAATTGTATCAAAGAAAAAGATCCTATTGTGTCTACTTGTGATGGTACATATAAGATGCAGGATCAAAAAGAAGGATTCAAAGAGACAGATCACTTCGAGTGTGATAATAAGGCTGATGCAGTTGATGAAAAGGAACACGGTGAAGTATTTATTGCAAATCAGAATCAATGTGTGGGTTGTCCAATCCAGGGGCTGACTTCTCCATCTTTGTAAAATCAAATGTATTCTGACATTTTATATGAGACTATATAGGCAGGTATTGGTAGTCATGTGCTGGGCAATGTTGGTATGAGTCGTCAAGAAGTGTACAATGAAAAATGGCTTCTTGGACATCAAGACACATCCAGAGGGTTTTTATGTGAAGTCATTTTTATCAGTTTGATCGCAGTGGTCACTAGTTGGCAGCTAGTTGCCTGTGGACTATTCACTCATCTGACATTGTTTCACACAGGTAACTATTTCTCCTAGCTGGTTAATGGTTTTGCATAACTATTCTGGAGTCATCTAGAGGTAGGGTCTTCCTGCCATGTACATATTAGGAGTTTTTGTTATGTTGGTAATCTAGTTTCCTTTCCTGTTTGCCCTATTTTTGGCTTGTTCTAGCTTCTTTGTCCCCTATGCTATTTGACTCTATTGCCCAATGGATAAGGCACTGGTCTTCACCCATAATTCTGGGTTCCTTTCTTTGTCCTTTGTAGTCCTCATCCCCAATTAGAGCTTGTTGCTACCCCAAAAAAATTCAAATTTTAGTGCATAGGGATTGATGCAATCATCACTTTGCCCTGGTCCGGTCATTTTTTGTCCCAAAGTTTTAAAGTCTTGAAAGCATTTGTATGAGTCTTTGTTGTCGGGCACTTTTTAAGTTCATGAATCCCTTTGTTTCCTCAACTTATGTTCTTAAGTTCAAAAAATAGCCGACTTCCCGACTTCTCCTTTATGTCGGGGAAGTTCAAAGTTTTTGAAAGTCACTCTAAATAGTTTGAAGGATCATAAGAGCTCCAACGCTCCGACCTCACTCATTGTCAAGAATTTTCAAATTTTGTGAACTCCTCAAGGTTCAAAGTTTAGAATCTACTCTGACTCCCAACTAATCAGCGTCTTCATGGTGCTCATTTTTCAATGTATCATTAACTCATCAGATTACTCGTGTGGGATGCAATGAGAATGTCTTTTCAGGAGTTATGAAACGCAAGCTCAATCTTAAGACTCATTTTTCAAGATACAAAATCAATGATGCATTAATTACCTCTTAAATGACAAGTGTAATGGAGCTCACTAAGGAGATAGCATGGCATTAACGAATTTAAAACCATCATTACTTGCTAGCGTAATTAAATAAACCTGACTTTAGAGAAAGGTGAGGGTGCTCTCTAAGTTCAGTCTTTCTTATTGACCAAGTCATCTTTCAGAATGGGACTTCCTACGAATAACAAAATTTGGGACGATGAGCCTATGCTTGTTCTACAACCTGATTTACATTGGCCTGAGGAGGAGCAAATTGATATCATCTCCCAGCTACGTACAGTTGCTTGGAAGGAGAAAACCAGTTATGCTGAATACCGTAGGGCAATTTTTGTCTTGGAGAAAGAAGAAGAATGTGCTGAGTTGTGCCAACTTTTTATGGAGATACGCCTGGAATTGGGGGCAGTCTAATGCCACTTGTCTTGCATGTATGAAGTTCTTTTGTAATTAGTGATGATAATTACAATTTCGATATAATGTAACGTTTCCATTTTTGAGGTCACTTTCTTGATAACGGTTACTCGAAAAAGACCATTTCGAATAGTTATAGTTTTTGGGGAAGTTTTGGAAATTTATATAAGGGGAAGGGCTTTCGAAGGAAAGTAGCTTTTTCTGGCTGTCTGTGAACAGGGGAAGGAGAGCAAGTTTATTCGGTTTTACTGTCCAATTATATTTTTCTTAGCTCAGCTTATGTATAGAGGCATTGCAGAAACTTTGAGTTTTGTTATATTGAAGAAATGAATAATTACTTACATAGCTTTGTGCCTCCAAGTGTCTTCTGTGATTGCAATTGTTCTTGTGTCAATTTGTAATGTCTTCAATATTACTTCTTTTATGTTGGTATGTGTTAAGGAGGAATATAGTTGAATCTTTAAATCAATTTATCCTTGTTTATGAATGTTAGATAGGTGGGTTGTGTATCATTTATCTACATTCATTTCTTTCCGTAATCAGTCATGCACATCTATTTCATGGTGATGGGTAGATGTTAACGCACCTTTTCTGCTTTCTAGTTAAAAGCACACCCCCTATTTTTATTCATTGCATATCTTTGGAGGGAGTTGTACCTCTAAAATGCAAAGGAGAGTTGTCAATCCAATGACAACTTCTCCAACTGTTAGTACTATTTGTTCTTCTTCTTGGGCATCTTGAGTCATTTTCTACATTTATCCTCGAAGGACAAATCTGTTCACTAACACTAGGTAACCTCAAATTGTCTAAAAGGTTGCACATTCAGTGAGACAAGATTTTATCTAACCTCAACAACCTAAGTACACTTAAGCTATAGTGAATAGATTAATTATTCACTCTAACAATACTAACCATGGCATAAAATAGGCTTTCTACAACATTAGCATAAGGAACATTGTACATGTCCTCAAAATCCTCTTGAGAATTATGACATTATTCTAAAGACAACTTATTACATATATGTAAATGGATGTTTATTGGTTTACAATCTTCCATATTAAACCTCTATAAAATAGTTTCAATGCATTTCCTTTGGTTCAACCACAACTTTATATTAGGCATGTATTTTTTGATTTCCATACCTAGTATGTATTTTTGGCTCCTAAATCCTTCATTTAAAATTCATTTAAAAGCTAAGCTTTGATTTCCTTAATTATTGCCTTATTATTTCCAATAAGTAACATATCATCAACATATAAAATAATAATTAAAATGTGATCACCTATTTATTTGTAGTAAACACAATTATCAACTTTACTCCTAGCAAACCCTAGTTCTAATATATATGAATCAAACTTTTGATACCACATTTTTGGTGACTACTTCAAAATATAAAAATAACTTTTTAACTTACATACCAAAATTTCTTTCCTCTTAACCTCAAACCTTTTTAGGTTATTTTATAAATTTACTCCTATAAATCTCCATACAAGAATGTAGTTTTGACATCCATTTTTCTACTTCAAGATCAAAAGTAGCGATAATGGACAATGTAAATCTAATGGGGTTAAATTTAGCTACAAGGGAGAATATTGAGCACTGAATTTTATTCCCTCAATCTAGGAATATCATTTTTCCACCAATCTTGCCTTATACCTCTCCAATGTACCATCTACTCCCAAATTCTTTTTGTCCATTCATTTACAACAAATAGGTTTACTTCCTTTAGGTAGATTAACCAAATCCCAAGTCTCACATTTGTCCAAGGTGACATATCCTCCCTCATGACATTCTTCCAAGACTTTATTTCTTTATAAGATAGAGCTTCTTTCATGGATCTTGGTTCATCATCGATATAAAATAAATAAAAAACATAATGGAAATCTAGTGAACTACGCCCACCTAGTTGTTTATCCTATCTTGTGGACATCCTCATAGGTGGCGGAGTATGTGCCTCTTTAGTATTATGGTCTTATTCTATAGAATTTTACCTTGATTTTTCATCCAAGCATTGTTCATCTCCATCCTCACTATCATGTTCATGTCCATAGTTTTTTCATTTGTAGATGCTCTTCTTCTAATAGTTTATTCTCACGATACATCTTGTTGCTCTCTAATTCTCTTGACTATTCTTCCTTAGCAAAAACTCTAAGTTTGTTGAAAACATCTCTTGAAACACAATTTTTAGAGTTAAAGGATTCTAAATCTTATACCCTGTTACATTTTAACCATATCCCATGACAATATAATTTAGATCATTTTTCCTTAGGCACATGAATAAATGCCTCATACCTAAATGCTTTGAAATGTGAAATCATAGGATTTTTCCCTTTCCTCATTTCATAAAGTGTTTTATTTTAAAAAGCATAAGAGACATGTATTAAATAGAAAGTTGTATTAACAACTTTTGTCCAAAAACATTGTTCTAAATTTGTGCTACATAACATACTTCTAACTTTATCCATTAAAGTTTTGTTCATTCTTTTGGCTACTCCATTTTATTGTGGTGCACAAGGTGTAGTTTTTTGTCTTACAATCTAGTGTGTTCATAGAATTCTTCAAATTCCTCAGAGCAATATTCTCCTCCATTATTTAACCTTAAGACTTTTATTTTCTTTTCTATCTATTTTCTTGCAAGTGTTAAATTCTTTAAATTTGCAGAAAACCTCACACTTGTGCTTAAGAAAACAAATCCATGTTTGTCTAGAGTAATCATCAATAAAAGAGGCACATGACTGAGATTTACCAATAGAAGGCAAATCCACATGACCAAACACATCAATGTGAATCAATTCTAAAATCTCATTTTCTCTAGTACTACTAGAAGAAATCTTAACCCTATTTAGTGTACAAACACACAATTTTCACAAAACTCAAAATCCATAGGATAATTTAGAAGACTAATCACCATATCTCTATTAATCAAGGTTTTTAAAACTTTTTCACCAGTGTGACTCAATCTATGGTGCCACAACATACATGATTTAGTAACACAAAGTAGATGCTTCTAGCTTAGACAAAGTTCCATGCCAAATCTATTTAGCAAACATCAAGTACACTCTTGCCAACTTGCAACCCTTGTCATCATAGGTGATATGCACACCAAAGTCATTCATCTTATAAACAAAAATTAAATTCCTTTCTAGACTTAGAATTTGTAACACATCTGAGAGAGACTTCACTCTCCCATCACTAAAAGTTAGTTTTACCTCAATCCCTAGCCAACTATTCTAAGTGAGTTGTTATCTCCAAGGAAAACAATATCCTCCATTACACTTATTGTACTTATGAGTAAGTCATATAAAGGCACTTGAGTCAATTAGCTAAGAATCACCACCAACAATGTTAGCAAAAATAAAAGCATCACTACTATCTTCATCATTGTCTAAGGATTTGTTAGAGGAAGAATTAAATCTCTCTTTATTTCTATATTCTCAATCCTTTATGTGACCCTTCTTTCCATAGTTCCAACATTTTACTTTAGATTTTCAAAGAGTTTTGAAGCTGCCGTTTGACTTGGACTTACCTTTATCTCCTGCCTTCTTTTTACCCTCTCTATCTCTTGACTGGACCCTTACAAATAAGGAATCTTTAGAGGAATCATCTATGAATTTTCTCTTCATCTCTTCACTAAGAAAAAATCGTACGATATCTTCAAGCTTAGGTGAAGAAAAGTTTCCATTGATTTTCATAATTAGATTTTCCCATGAATTAGGTAAAGAACAAAGTAATGTACTTCTCATCTTCTAATTTTACATGAATTAAAATTAGCTAACTAAAGATTGATTAAATGCATTGAGATGATCATTTATAGAGACCCCTTCTTTTATTTTCAATGACTAAAATTTCCTTTTCAGGAACCATTTATTCACTAAACTCTTAGACTAATATAGTGTTCATATTTTTTCCACAACAAATATATTTTCTCTTTTGATACATTAATCAAAATAATATCTAAAATATATAAATAGATAGTACTCCTAGATTTCTTATCTAGTTTAATACAATCTTCATCTGACATACTAGAAAGTTTTACTAAAGAAGATACCGCTATCCATTGATCTCTTTCCATTAAAAGGTCTTAAACCTTCAACTTCTACAATTCAAAATTATGACCATTAAATCTCTCAGTATCAAATCTTGAGGTGCTTACCATGAATACTATGAAACAAATCCCTTGATTTTCATAGTGTTAGATGGAAAAGGGAGACTTAGCTTAAAACACTAAACTAGGTCAAACCCTCTTCTACCAGCATTGGAACACAAACCAAGCTTGGCTTCTACCCTTGAAAGAGAACCAAACTACAGGGGTTTTGTCCCTTTGTTTGTAAATGGAAGAGTATTAACCAAATCTAACCAACCAAACTAGGGAAATCATGAAACCCTAATTGAGCAAGATATGTGAATAGCAGATGAAAAGAAACATAAATAGGAAATCTAATACCACAACAAAAATAAGGGAACAGAGAAGAACCAGGATCTAAGTTCGAGAGTAGAGAGGTACCAGGGTGTTGGGTTCCCTAGACCCAAATTAAGGTTTTACAAGATCTCCAAATCTGGGTGCCTTCACATGCTTGTCTTCCTGTCTCCTGTCACTTGTTATCTTCA
The DNA here is from genome assembly GCA_027924645.1 of Cunninghamia lanceolata. Classification (NCBI taxonomy): domain Eukaryota; kingdom Viridiplantae; phylum Streptophyta; class Pinopsida; order Cupressales; family Cupressaceae; genus Cunninghamia; species Cunninghamia lanceolata. The sequence goes on from BSBN01000516.1 coordinate 4,358,986, forward strand.
AATGCCTCTGGATGCGACCTGCACGCAAACAAGAAGGGAAGACAGTCAGTTCTAGCTAGGAGCTTTCCTAAGTCAAGCTCTGTGAATGGTGTTTCCACCTCCACAATAGTAATAATAAGAGATCAAAGAGTGCATACCCTAGGAGGGTAGAGGCAAATCTGAAGTAGAATGGAATGCTATAATAAAGCATGAAGGAAAGAAGTTACCATGAGCATGGAAACCTTAGATTTCTTGATGCGGCATCACAACTTGACTCAAGAAGTTGGTGTAGCCCAAAGAAGTAGATAGATCTTTGCACGACTTGCAAGAAGTTAGTGCAACAGTAATAATCCACCATAGAGAGCTTCAGAGAAGAATAAAGAGCATGAGAGAAAGAGATAGAGAGAGAATGCAAGTGTGCCTAGATTGCTTAGATGTTCAAATGAATAAAACAACTTTCTTATCTATATGCATTCTCGCTCACCAACAATGAATAAAACCAAATGGGTCGACATGTATAAGCCAAGGAGGTGTTCTAAGCCAACACCACAAAATAGGGTTGGGGCTAACATCTGGGGCTAGGGCGTTAGGTGCCTTGGTCCTTTAGCCCCACAAACTTTGGGGAGTGTCAATTAAGGCAGGCTTAGACCTATCTTAAGTTTATTTTGTTGGGTGTATTCATTGGGATCAAGAATTAATTATTTTAGGTCCACCCGGTTGCTAAAATAGGTGTAAAATGCTAGTGTACACATTTTACTCCATAAGATTTAGCCCCCACTTTAATGTGGGTACGAGCTTATGTTTGAACTTACACTAAATTAAGGAGAAGAAATATTTCAATCACAACAAACATAGCAGCCATATAATGTCACCAAAATTGAGGGGCGATCAAGCCCTCATGTTTAGGAATCTAGGAGTCTATGATGAATTGCATACACATAATATACAAGGCATAATTTCAACATACATTAAGCACTTAGAAAACATGGGAAAAGACAAAACATACACAAGGAATACAATTGAGAAATCACAATGTATACACACAATACACAAAGCATGGATGCCATACACAAGGTATATATGCAATACACAAAGTATACATGCCATACAGAAAGTATACATAGAATATGCATGAAACACACATGGAAGACATGTAAGGTACTTGAGGAGAATACATAAGGAATACATAGAGAAAACACTTGAGGCACACATGAGGCATGAAGAATGCATAGAGGACAAGAATGTACAAGGATAATACATGCATCATACAACAATCACAAGAAGCACATAATGGAAGACCCTGAGTCAACATGAAAAATGAGACCTCAATCTAAAAGGTTGTCTCAATCATCATGCATCATTCCTAAAGATGCCATAAGGAAAATGCTACGGGGTTAGTTGGAAATGAGAAGAACGAAAGGACACAAACACATCATGTACATAACCCACATCAAGAAAAGTGTTTCCACTCAAGGGAATACACAAACTACCTCCCGCAAGAGGATTTTCACAAAGTATTATATAATAAGAAGGCATTGCAACCATACCCAAAGGTAATCTAGCCAAAATCAAGTCAGTGGTTCCAACCCTTCTCCCAAACATGCAAGGATCTTCAACTTAGGAGAACAAAATAGACTCAAGATCTTTCTTCCAAGCTTGCCACAATCCTTTCCTAGAGAGTGCAGTAACAAAGATAATCAACAAGTATTTTGATAGAAAGATGAGAGTAAGGCTCATAGCATGATATATGCCCCCACCTTAAAGTGATTGCTAACTCCATCAAGGAGAAATTTCCTTTAAGGTAGAATAAGGAAGATATATAAACCATGCACGAGAGATTTATAAAAAGTACATGCCCAAATGAACTGTGTTCTCACAAGCTACATCATCACAAGGGGTTGCCCCCAAGATGAGAAAACCAAGGCGATTCTTACATACATGATACACGATGGCTTGTGTAGTCATGGTATGATGTCAAGAATTGAAACAAGGTGCCACATAAATATAAGGATGACAGAAGAAAGATCACATGAAAGTCGAGTACACATAAATTGAATCAACATGAATGGATGCTAAATCATCCAAAAGAAAAAATAAGGAAATTGCAAATTACAATATATAGAAGAATGAAGATACACATAGATGAATGTCACAATGGGTTTGTTCTCCTTGTATCCATGTGCTAGCCAGGGTGACAAGGGAGAACTAGTTACATTCAACAAAACATGACAATAAAGGGATAAAAGTATGTACAAGAATAACATAAATGAGAGGGAGGGACCACACTTGCGAGTCGGCCTATAACAAATTATCCTCCCACAATTTGCTTATTATTAAATGGATGGAGGACAAGGTGCTATAGGGACGACATCAAGCATGCTGAAAAGTGCTAGAGCCATACCATGTTTGAAGTTATTGAATTTTATTACCCAAGACTCGATATTCCTTAGTGGAATGGCCAAGTGCACAATGATATGCATAGTAATGAAGTGTTGATTGATTATTTTGTTGAATCATTTTGTGTTGGAGGAGGAAGAGTGATTAAGTGGTCTTTGAGTAGACTCGACAACATACACTCTTGTTGAGATAGAATAGAAGATATAGGGGGAGTAGGAAGCAACCCTTTTTGTTGTGAACATGGTGGAGAGAACGTAGGAGGAGGTCAGAAACCTAAACCTACTTTAGACAAATGTGATGTTTGTTCCATGGGTTCCTTAATTCATTTTTCTTTGCATCCTAACCCATTTCCATTGTATCCAAGTTTGGAAAGAATTTTGAATCCACATCCCATAACGCGTCTCCAAATCTGAAGGAAGAGGAGATACTACATTATTAGCTTTGTTGAAATGAGAAGTGTGATTATGTGTTGAAGAATAAGTAGAAGGATCATACTTTTGATCATCGTGAGGAGGGTCAATCTTTGTTTCAACAAACCCATGGGGGTTGAAATCTAAAGGGACCCCGTCATTATGAAGACATGCATTAGAAGAAGATGATCCATTAAATTTGAGATTTTTAGATTGAGATGATATATCACAAATGGCCTCCATCTTTTTAGAAGAAAGTGGATCATCATTAGTGGTAAAATTAATATCAAAAGTTCTATTGTCATTACTTTTGAGTTTAAGTTTTTAGGAGTAGGATATTGTGTTGAATAAATTGTATTTATCTTCAAGGTTTTTGGGTGTGATGGTGAGATTTATATTCACCCATGAAGGTGGGTGTAGAATCTAATGAACCCCAATCATCACCTAAAAATGCATTCGAAGGACCGACACTATCCTGACCATTATTGTTGTTAGCAGTGGAGGGTAGTGGTTTAGATTTTCTTAAAGAAGTGATCAAATTACTTAAAAGAATTTGATGTCTCGCTTCCATTTATAAGCAACTTTCTGGAATTGGATCAACTTTAATTGTATGGAGCTTGTTTTAAAAAATGAAATTTATTGAATAATGAAGGGTAGATGAGACTGTCCCCGTGGCATGAATCCTACACGATCTACCAAGAAGAAGATTGTATGTGAGAGAATTAAGCATTACATGGATAAGGGCAGCCAATGTCATAGGTCCAACCTTAACATTTAAGATGATTGTACCTAGTGATTATCTACCAACATTATCAAAGCCATGAATATTGAGTTTATTTGGTTTGATGAGAGACATATCAACATTGATTTTCTATAATGAGTCTATGCCACAAACATTAAGACCTAATTCACCACCAATCATAGTGCTTCTTATCCTCATTTTATTGATAATGATGAATATTATAAGAGGCTCATATTGGTTTTGCACTTCTATGGGAGGTAATTCATGTTGTTGAAAAATGATATCTGATGTTGTCACATGCATACAACTAAACATAGATGCTACATCATTCGGTCTAACAGAAGGTGGAACAACTACCTTTTGTAGAGCTTCTTTGAGCATTCTATGGTATTTAGGTGATGTTTGTATTAAATCACATAGAGAGATCTTAGCCGGAGAAGCGAGGAGCTACTTGACAAGATCGAACTCTCTACCAATATGTTGAGGAAGACGAGGTGATTGAGGAAGAATAGGTTGAGAAGGTGGAAGAAAAGTGGGCACACTTGGTGCTTTCTTATTTTGTTTGTTATTACGGGTGTTGTGTGTGTGAGAAACCACATGATAATGAGGTTGTTGCAACACCTCTTGAACACCTTGATTCCTTTGAGTAACTTGCTTTGCAAAATTGAAGATGTAACCAGGAGGTCGAGATGGTTTTGGAACACCTTGAACTGTAATCACAAGTTTAGAGAAAGGAGGCAGATTAGGGGTCTCATGTATAACTATTTTAGGCATATTTTAAACTTTAATGTACTTATTCACTATCCCCTTAGTGGTTGGATAAGTCTATTAATGATGATGGAATTTACATTGTTATCTTTTTGAGAAATACAAGATTTAGGATGATGAGATGAATGCTTAGCATCTACCCCTGGGAGATCCATTATAGGAGAAGGCTCTTCATCCACTAACGTTTCATCTTTTGAAGGGAGAGCATTGGAATGAATAGAGGGTAGAGTTATGTTAAGAAAAGTATCAATGATTTTCTCCTCTTGCACCAAAATATCCTCACAAGTGGGAACCATTTTGTGAGAGGGATCCAAAACATAGGGTGACATAGGCAAAGATAGGTCACCATCATATGAATTAGAGGAGAGATCAATGGGAATAGACATGGAATTATCATGGTTCGTAGTTGAAGTAGAAGAAGAACTATCACCATCATCTTTCTCATGACAATTCATGGAGATGAATTTAGTAAAGTCTTCTAATATCGAAGGATACACACCCATGAGAGTCATGAAGCTAGCAAAATCAGATATATAAAAAAGGATATCATATATGGAACATATAGAAATATCAATATCATATATGAATGCTATATGATCTAAAACATACATATGCATATTAATGAATTTAGAAAATATTTCAAAATCTATAATATATGCATGCAAAGATTCCAAAGATGAAGAATAAGAGGAGTCCATAATGAAATGTCTTGTATACTATATACAAATATGATATGGAACAGAAATGTACAATCTAATTTAGTAATCACTCAACATAGCAAAGATCTGAAAATAAGATTTTCAATATAACAACTAGATGCAAGACTAGCTAGGGTTTCACCATCAAACACTAGATCTTAAATGCTTATTCCCTAACCCAAAAATTCTTTAATGCAAGAATGCTTTTTATTTTGTAGTTTGAACACAAATTATATTTATGAAATACGACAACAATGCAACATCAAAGTTGACCACTAATTATCATCAACAAAATTTAGAACAAAAGTTTTATCAACACACCCTAGTCGCAAGACTAGCTACGTTTTCCAAAAATGCAATATTTTTTAGAACCCTAATAATGAATAAGTGAAAATGCCAAATATATCACTAGTAAATGATTAAATAATTCAATACCAATCAAATTTGATGCAAAATCAGAAATTTATATCATGCTATAATGATCTAAACTTATGAAATATAGATAATGTGACAAATATTCTTTTTTTCTAAATTTAAATCAAATGCTTGATTTTCAAATTTCAAATGCAAAGATGCAAGAATGTTTAGACAATAAGATGATATGATACAACAAATGAAATCAATTTACTCAACCAAATAATTCCACAACACTTGAATCTAGAAACCCTAGGCTTAAGACTAGCTAGGTTTTCTATGAATGCAAGGTTTTTGTAAACCCTAACAATGAAGTAATGCAAAATTAAGCTATATAACTATGTAAAATGATGAATGAATTTAACCTAATTGTATCTAAGGTAGAAAATAATTTAGATCTGAATCAAGAAGAATGCAAAAGTGCAAGATACATCAGGTTCACCAAAATGTTAGATGGAAAAGGGAGACTTAGCTTAAAACCCTAAACTAGGTCAAACTCTCTTCTACCAACATTGGAGCACCAACCGAGCTTGGATTCCACCCTTGAAGGAGAGCCAAACTATAGGGGTTTTGTCCCTTAGTTGTATATGGAAGAGTATTAACCAAATCTAACCAACCAAACTAGGGCAAATCCTGAAACCCTAGTCGAGCAAGATTTGTGAGTAACAGATGAAAAAAAATAGAAACAAGAAATCTAATACCACAATAGAGATCAGGGAATAGAGAAGAACTAGGATCTAAGTTTGGGAGCAAAGAGGTACCAGGGCATTGGGTGCCCTAGACCCAAATTAGGGTTTTGCAAGATCTTTGGATCTGGGTGCCTTCTCCTACTTGTCTTCCTGTCTCCTGTCACTTGTTATCTTCAAGTGCTTCCAGATGTGAACTGCACACAAATAAGAAGGGAAGAGGGTTGGTGCCATTTAGGATCTTGACCTAAGTCAAGCTCTATGAATGGTGTTTCCACATACACAATAGCAATGATAAGAGATCAAAGAGTGTGTGCCCTAGGAGGGCAGAGACAAATCTGAAGTAGAATGGAATGATATAATAAAGCATGAAGGAAAGAAATCAACATGAACATGGAAACCCTATATTTCTTGATGTGGTGTCACATCTTGACTCAAGAAGTTGGTGTATCCCAAAGAAGTAGAGAGATCTTCACAAGAACCGTGAGAAGTTGGTGCAACAACAATAATCCACCATAGAGAGTTTTAGAGAGAGAGAGAGTGTGTGTGTGCCTAGATTGCTTAGATGTTTAAATGAATAAAATAACTCACTTATATATGCATTCCCGCTCACCAATAATTAATAAAACCAAATGGGGAAAAAATTTAGAAGCCAAGGAGGTGTTCTAAGCCGACACCACAAAATATGGTTGGGGCTAACATCTAGGACTAGGGTGCTAGGTGCCCTGGTCCTTTTGCCCCCAAAACTCTGAGGAGTGTCAATTAAGGTGGGATTAAACCTGTCCTAAGTTTATTTTGTTAGGTTTATTCATCAGGATCAAGAATTAATTGTTTTAGGTCCACCCGGGTGCTAAACTAGGTGTAAAATGCTAGTGCAAACATTTTACTCCATAACACATAGAATCAACAAAATACCCCATTGTAACTAGAAACACAGACAACAAGAATCTTAAATTATGTGACCAAATTAGAGATTTATTTTGCAATATCAATTCATTGAGCAAAAAAAGTGAGGAAGAAAAAGATCCAAACAATATCCACAAAGCACATGAGACACAAGGTTTAGCTTGGGAAACCCTTTCAAGAAAAAGCCCAACACCCACATAGATCCAACAATGTATCAATCTATAAAAAAATATAGAATCCAAATACAATCAGATATCTCCTTATTTCACATTCCTCAATCTACAAACTACAATGTACTACTACAACCCCTATAGTCTATTTTAATTTACATATTCATCACCATCTACAATCTCCTTTCTTGCCTTAGATTACACACAGATAAATTCATTTCATGAAATCCTAAGTGACTTTGCATTCTAACTATCTTTTGAATGTTAACCATTGAACAATCAAACAAGGAACATGCCATAACATCATCTATGTCATATGTCACTCCTACATGGTTACCTAATTGGCACAAGATTGCCAGTCTAGAGACTCTCATGATTAGCCCAAGTCATTAGTAGTCATTGTTTTAAATAGAACATTGTGAAGGAGTAGCTCAACAATGGCTCTTGTATTACCACCAAGACTATTATCATGGCTTAAAATAATAGTAGTAACTTGACCATGGTTTGTGGTACACTAGATACCTTCTAGATTCTTGTGGTAACACCAAAATCATCTATCCTTCTATAGATGTTGCACATACTCTAGTAGTGGCACATAGCACTCTACACAAATTGCATGCACTCCAATAGTGATGTAGTGACCGTACTTCCACCAAACCTTCTTTAGTTTATACCAAAAATTTGGTATGGTCAAACACACCTCTAGGATAAACTACAAAGGACAACAAATAACACATAGTACCACATCATTCCAACACCATCCTACTATACATGATTAAACTAGTTGTTTGTATCTATGAACAAGGAACTTTCTACATTTGAATATCACACAATAATTCCAACACTACTATTTTCTCTCAACTTGGTTTTCATTCATATATACATTTTGGGAGTAGGTGTATTGAGATTTAACCTTTGTTCTTCTCCCTTCCCTTGACTAGTAAAGTCCATGGATAGATATTTTGTTGTTCTTTGTCTATGTCAAGACTTGTATATTTTAGCTTTATTTTAATTTGTAGTGTATTCTTGATTTCTACCCACAAAACCCTATGAATGGGGATTACTATCATAACCTTGGTATTAGTTCATGCCTCTTTAGAGTTTGTTGGTTTAACCCTCTTACTTGTAGACTCTTTAACTTATCCTTTATTCTCTTAGCCATTCTATTATTTTATTCTCTCTTTTCCCTATTGGTTATTCCTACATCATATCTCCTACTACCCCTTTTTATTCATCTTTCCCCAAATGTCATGTCTTTTCTCTCTACATAATTATATCTCTTCAAATCTAGTTCCTTTATTCTACCATCCTAAGATGCTTGGCCCCTTATAGCCTATGGACTTGAGGTTGCTATCTCCTCTTCTATTAATAAAACATGTATTAATTAGTAATGCCACCTATTATATAAATCTTCCTCTAGCATCTTTTAGAAATTATGCTTCATTTGCATCAATACTTACCCAATATTTTATTGCCCAAGTTTTTGATTAATGGTAAAATAGGTTTTTAAAGGGTCCCTGAAACCCTGTACAAAATCCTATCAAAACATAAAGCAAGTTTTACAAGGATCCTACAACCTAATGAATAAAGATGTCCAAAGTAGAGATATAATAAACATCCACCCAACACAACATAACATCAAAACAACAACAAAACATACAATTACTGTTAACTAAAAGCAGAGGAAGACACAACCCATTAAAGCTGCTTAAGAGTCTCCATAACTTCAAGCACCTGTTTCTTGAATTCAACATGCATATTAATGAAACCAATAAGCTCCTCCTTTTCCATTTCAAAGGGCTTCTTCCTAGCCTAGTACAAGCACTAGGACCAACCTTCTCAGCAACTCCACCTTTTTTTTCTGTATATCCTCATCCCATAGATCCTTAAGTTTTTCTATGAGCTTATTGATCCCAATTGCGCTATTCTTAATGGTGGAATGACTAACCTTCAACATTTTCTGTAAATTCTCCTTGATGAATTTATGCTCCTTTTCCTGGGTCTTCCACTATTCCCAATTCCCTAACTCATTCCTTAGGTTCATCACATCCTTCTCCAAATTCTCCACATTGGGAATCATATCCCAATTAGTGAGGATGTTCAGATCCTCATCAGTAGTAATTTGGTGTTCTTTCCCATAAATCTTATGTAAAAAAACCAACTTCAAGTTAATCATGTTAATCTCTAGATAATACCACTTTGACATAATATTATGAGTTGCTAAGGCCTCTCTAACAACAGTTAAAGTACTCGCCACATCCTCTTTAGTCTCAATCCTAGCAACATAGTCAAGGAAATTTTCAGTGATAGGTAAAGTAACATCCACAACAGGTGGGAAGGGAGCCCTGACCTTAGGTTCCACCATTGAGTTACCTTTTCCTTTATATGTTTCAATAGGGGCATCTTCTCCCACCTTTTGCCCATGAGTAGCAACATCCTTCCTTTCAGATTTATTAGTCTCATGAACTTTAACCTTACCTTTTTTGATATTCTTTGCCTTCTTAGCCTTCTTCTGGGAGGTAATTTCAATTTGTTCCTCCTCTTGCCTTTCTCTATCCATTTCAAAACTCTCTGATCAAGACTATTTGGTTATAGTTTTCTTAGCATTGGCTTTGGGGGTTTCCACCTAGAGCTTCCTCCTTGTCCTCCTTGTAGGGTTTTTTCCTCCTCATTTTCTACATACTCTGGATCAGAAGAAACCTCAACCAATTGGTCAAAACCCTCACCCTCATCACTATCATTTTTAGAATCCTCTTCATCCACAAGACTAGACTCCTTAGAGTCAGATTAGTCTACCATTCTCTACCATTCTAGGCCTTTTCTTCCCTTTCCAAAATTAACAGTATTAACCCTCATGAATAATCTAAATCTTGGGAGATTTCCTATTATCATTAATGGACTATTCCATAGAAATAAGCAAGTAAATCAGGAAGGAAACTTTCATCTTATGTCTAAAATGATTAAAAAGGGTAAAGTGATACCCACATATGGCACAATATCTACCTTCCAAGGTAATGTAACACATCACCCATTCTACCACAACAACCCATAACAGTTTGAGAGACTTTCATTCATACCTAGACTTCAACTTCACTAGTTTGTTGTGTTCATTGTCTTTGAAGAACACCTTCATTGCCTCATCACCTGCCTTCCGGTCCTTGAACACTTTCCTTCCATTCACTGGCATACCAATCACTTGCGATATGAGCTCGTCATTAATACAAGTTTCTCTGTCATACAAGGTAACTCTACGATTCCACCGGCTTCTTGTAAAAGCCTTAGTAGCCTCTGTGTCATGGCCATGGAGTCTCGCCATAAAGGGCACTAAACCCCCTTTTTTTAGCACATTCCAAACTTGTGGGAGGTTGCAGACCCCTTAGCAGTTCCTCGGCTCTACCTTGTTCCTGTCGCCACCCATATTTTTCAACAAACCCTTCCCTTTGGTCATTATCAAGTCACTTCCCCTGTTTTTACCCTTCAGATCACTGTAATTTTTCCTACAAATAGAAGACTTTTGTAAATCAACACTTTTGCATTTCCTTTAGATAAATTGGAGATTACCATAGAAGTTACTTGAAGTGCCACCTATAATTTGTATGGGTTTCTAAATCTTCATCATTACCATCTTACAAAAACTATACGTCATCATCCTTGTAATCATCATTAATCATGTTTTTGATGTGCTCAGGAATATTTACAAAAACCTCACAATTTTTGCTCTTATGTTGGTTCACTCCCACGTTGGTGAATGTATCAACAATCTTATTCCCATCCCTATATACATGGGCATAATTCATTTTTTCAAAGGATTTATCTAAATTCAAAGCATATTTTATCAAAGAATCAATAGTCCAACTAGGACTTTGGTTCCCCTTAAGATAGTTGATAACATTTAGGGAGTCTCCCTCAACCATAATTCTTCTATAACCCTTATCATAAGCCATTTTAATGCCATTGTAAACAGTAGATGCTTTTGCATAATGGTTCATCTGAGAACCTAAAGGAGTAGCCATAGTAGATAAGAAATTGCCTCTATTTTCTCTTATAACACCCCCACATCTAGTCGGGCCTGAATTTCCCTTGGTAGCCCCGTCAAAGTTGAGTTTAACCCAACTAGAAGGTGGAGGTTTCCAATAAATTCCATAACTACTTTTCTTCATATGCTTGAAAGGGGTAGCAATATCAACTTGGAGGTTCCACTCCTTTTGAATTTGAAGGTCATACCAAGTGACATCTAAACTAGGGTCTTTAGAGGCCTTTTCATGGATTCTCAACATGAAGTTCTCCTTAGTGTTGGCTATAATTCTATTGGCCGCCATCTTAGAAATGCACTTCTTCTCCCTAAATATCCTATTGTTTCTTTCTTTCCAGATTCCCTAGTCTGTATAAGGGATTAAAAGGGTCCATAGGAATCTTAGGGAAGGGTTAGAGGAAGGGGATAACCATTGTTCCAACAAATCTTTCAAGGAGTTAGGGAAAATCCATCCCACATTACATAAAAACATAAGCTTTCTCCAAACTTCCCTTGCAAAGGAACACTCAATCAACATATGCACAATAGTTTCAGCCTCACTCTCACATAAAACAAGGAGAAACCAATTCTTCTTAGATCAGTACCCAATGAGGTAGAGGAAGGGATGATTTCTCCCGAGGTAGAGGAAATCTTTGAAGAGGAAGAGGATTTAGTGGAACATGTTTCTAGTGTGGATAGGCTGGACATAGGAAATTTGAATGTGCTCAAGTACAATGGAGCAGTGACAAATGAAAAGATACTAGAGTCCATATAGCACAAGCTAAGGAGGAGAGTGTGGCAAATGTAGCCTCACCAAAATTTGGAGAAGAACCCGAGGATAGAGAATCCTTGATGCTGAAGAAAGTTTGTCTAACACCAAAAAAGGTACAAGAGGAACCAAAACAACGAAGAAATTTGTTTAGAACTAGATGTAAGTCTGGAGGGAAATGTTACAGAGTCATTGTGGACAACAGCAGCACTGACAACTTAGTGTCAGAAGAGATGGTGGCGAAGCTAAAATTGAAGAGGTTGAAACACCTAACTCCCTACAAGGTTTCCTGGCTAAAAAAGGGATGTCAATTATTGGTAAGTGAACAATGCCTTATTAAATTTCACATTGGGATTTACAAAGATGAGATAATGTGTGATGTTATTCCAATGGATGCATGCCACATTATGTTAGGCAGACCTTAGCAATATGATAGATAGGCCATTCATGATGGAAAAAGTAATTTTATTAAAATCAAGAAGGATGGGGTTGAGTATGTGTTGAATCCTTTGAAGGATAAGGATGAGGAAGTTGAGAAAACCAATAGGGTTTGTCTAGTGACTGGAAAATAGTTCCTAAAGGAAATTAGAAAGGAGAAGGTATGTTATGCCTTCCTAGTACCTTAAGTTGCAGAAATTAGGACAGCAGAGAAAGGGCCAGAAGTTCCCACAGAAGTCCAAGAAATTCTGAATGAATTCAACGACATTCTAATGAAGGACTTACTTGATGGATTACCTCTAACTAGAAGCATAAGTTACTGCATGGACTTGATACCGGGTGTAAGCTTACCAAATAAGGCACCATATAGAATGACACCAATGGAAAATGAAGAGGTGTATAGAGAAGTGCAAGAGCTATTGGATAAGGGGCTGATTAGAAAGAGGCTTATTCCATGTGTTGTACCTGCTGTATTGACACCTAAGAAAGATGGGAAATGGCGAATGGGCACTTTATTCAAGGGCTATAAATAAGATAACCATTAAGTATAGGTTTTCATTGCCTCGTATGGATGACTTGATGGACTGTTTGAGTGGAGAAAAGTACTTCAATAAGATTGATTTGAAGAGTGGATACCACCAAATCAGAGTTAGAGAAGGGGATGAATTGAAGACAATATTCAAAACCAAGGATTGACTGTATGAGTGGATAATGATGCCATTTGGGTTGACAAATGCACCCAATCCCTTTATACAATTGATTAATGAAGTAATGAAGCTTTTCCTTGGAAAATTTGTTATCATTTATTTGGATGGCATTTTGATTTTTAGTAAAACAAAAGAGGAACACCTGATGCACCTTAAGGCATTTTTGTAGAGTTAAAAGAAGAAAAGTTGCTAGTAAACATGGATAAATGCAGGTTTATGTAGAGGGAACTAGTCTATCTAGGTTTTGTAGTGTCTAAAGAAGGCTTGAAGATGGATCCTGAGAAGGTTAAGGCAATAGTGAATTGTCCTTCACCCAGAAACATGTTTGAGGCTAGAAGTTTTCATGGCTTGGCGAGCTTCTATAGGAAGTTCATCAGAAATTTTAGTGGAATATGTGCACCAATCACCGAGACAATGAAGGGTGTTAGGAAAGAGTTCCAATGGAATACTGCAGTAGAAAAGAGCTTTCAGTTGTTAAAGAATAAGGTGATAGAACAACCAATGTTGGCATTTCCAAACTTTGGCAAAGTGTTTAAAGTGGATTGTGATGCTAGTTGTAGTACAATTGGGGGAGTGTTAAGTCAAGAAGGTAGACCCATTGCCTACTTCAATGAGAAACTAAATGAAGCAAAGAGGAGATACTTAGTTTATGACCAATAATTCTATCCTATAGTGTAGGCCTTAAAGAAGTGGAGGCATTACTTGTTGTCAAATGAGTTTGTATTGTACACATACCAATATGCCTTGCAGTACATCAATAGTTAAGGTAAGTTAAACTAGAGTCATATGAAATGGGTGGATTTCTTTCAAATTTAATCTTTTGTCTTGAAACATAGGAGTGGTAAGTCAAACAGGGTAGTAGACGCACTTAGCAAAAGCTGTTTATTAATGAATGAGTTAAGGGTCAGTGTTGTTGGCTTTAATGCAATGAAGGAGTTGTATCCTAATGATCCTAATTTTAAGGAAGCATGGACAATTAGTAGAAGTCTAGTGGAGGGAGATACGATGCCATGGTTGGAGTATTTCATCCAAGATAGCTTGTTGTTCAAGGGACATAAATTGTGTAGACCTAGAGGTTCAATGAGGGAGAATCTAATAAGAGGAAAGCATAGTGGAGGCTTGAGTGGACATTTTCGAATAGATAAGAGATTGGCACAATTGAGTGAGGGTTATTTTTGGCATGGAATGAGTGAATATGTGAGGAGACTGGTACAAGGCTACATAATTTGCTAGCATGCAAAAGTAGCATAAAAAAACACAAGACTATATCAACCATTGCCTATACTGGAGAGACCGTGGGAGCACCTAAGTATGGATTTTGTTTTGGGACTACCTCGAATACAGAGAGGCAATGATTCCATTTTTGTTGTAGTGGATAGATTTTCAAAGATGGTTCATTTCATACCATGTCGAAAAACCAGTGATGCATCCCACATATCTGCATTGTCTTTCAAAGAGGTAGTCAGGTTGCATGGATTTCCTAAGAGCATAGTTTCTGATAGGGACACAAATTTTGTTGGCCATTTTTGGTGTACATTATGGAAGAAGATGGGCACTGAATTAGGATTCAGTTTAGCCTATCCTCCCCAAACTGGTGGACAGATCGAGGTTGTGAATAAACATTTGGGAAACTTATTAAGATGTTTGGTGGGAGACAAACCACATCAATGAGATCTTATCTTGGCACAAGCAGAATTTGCTTACAATAATTCAATGAATAGAAGTGCAAGAAAGAGATCATTCCAAATAGTCTATGGATGCAACCCAAGAGGTGTTGATGAGTTGAGTGTAACAACCACATTCTAAAAACATAGTAAAACCAAAAAGTTACCATAAAGTAATTCAACAAGGTAAAAATGAGATAGAGAATTTTTTTCTTTTATTCAACATACAATCAAGTAATTACAATTACAAGATTTCTTTTTACAAAATACAATAACCATATTGTCTTTCTTATTTACAATGTTTACAAATGTAAATCCATTACATATACAATTTTGGAATAAATACTGCTTCTGAATATTTGACATCTTTATCACAAGTCCTAGCATGTTTCCTACTTGGAGAGAGAGCATCTTTCCAGTGATTTACCTCCAACCACAAACCAGCGGTCTCCCACACATCTTCCACATAGGAAGTGGCCCTACCCTTCATGAGGAATATAGACCTTAGCTGACCAATGGTAATTTGCCTTTCCTGAGTACATAGTATTGTATTCTACTCAACTCTATCAACCATACAACCCTAGATACCCTCTAGCTAAGTATGATTTCTGATAGGATGAGCAATCCGAATACAGTGAACCGACAATGCATGCAGAAAACAAATGCATTACTTTGGCCAAAGTTTTTAATATCAATATCATTCATAATGAACGTATTCGTTGTGTTCACCCACCCCTACTCGACTTGGATATTGTCATATTCTCGCAGTTTAAAACTCTTACCCACCCTAATCATGTAACAGTTTAATCTTTGAGTCATAATAATAATAATACCTTTTGACTTAAATAAGTTTATATGACATAACCATTCAATTGGTTTGTAATTGACTCTAGGGTTTACCTATTATCTTTTGTTAACATGATATTACAATATAACCATATTTCTTTATCTAGGAGTCCTAGATTCACGAATAACCCTTGATTAACTCATCTAAGGTTTAGAATACTATAATTCTTAAATAGATAATATTACCCATATAAGGAACGTAGAATAACTTGGATAATGTGTTAAAAACAAAATATATCCTGAGTATATAACCCTACAAGGTCATTCTCTAATAGACTTAGCCTACTTCAATGTATTAGATCCTTCCAAGAATGATAATATCAAAAAGATAAATACATAAGGGTTCTCCCACAAACCTTATTTCCATCTACCACAATATCTCTTAGTTAATTCATTTGAGGAGTACTATATTTGTCTAAGAATACCTATGATTCTAAGTTCTCATGGATAGAAATCATTTCCCTTATTCTTTAAAAAGAATCTAAATAAGAGAAATACTTTAAATTAGTATTACCCTGAGTCAAGGTCTTAATTATTCTACTCAAATCTAAGAGTATTCTATGAAAGTTCAATCAACTATAATAAATTTTGAGAGTCTATTGTTTAGTTTTTCTCATACTCGTTTCATTGGTAAGCATCTAACTTAATCACTATAAAGACTGTTTTCCAAGCTCATGACAACTATGTCAATCTCCTACTAAGAGAATCATTTTATCCTCATACTAAGATTTGATATGATTATCGGTTTAACAATCAATAAACAAATGGTCGATTCAGAATACTATAACAGAGTACTCACTTGTATTACCAAGCATTGGCCATATTACTTTGCATTCATTGCCTTATCAGTTTTTGAAAAAGTTTAGAATGGTTTACTCGAAATGTTATCTGCATTTCCCTAAACTGACACTTAATAGTTTACGACTACATATTGAAGCATACGGGAGGTTATACCTTTTTGGCATACTCATAATCGCCCAAGACACACGTATGAATAGTTTAGATGATTTCCTCATTGATAATATACACAGAAAACTAAGGAATACCTGGTAATTGATGGGCTCGAATTGACAGTATGTGCAAAAAGACACAAAGTTGACTCTTCTGTTGCATATTCCTTGTCTCCTTAGCCACGACTCCTCTTTCCTGTTCCTGTTTGATGCCTTACTCTCAAGTTTCTAACCTTTTTAACCTCCACACTCGGCTCAAACTGAGTCGTCCTCCTTAATAACTCAGGCACGACTTCCTTTTTAGTCGCCCTACTTCGCACCTTCCCTAAAGATACAGTTGCCGACTTAATAAATACATAACAGTCCATAATGTTTTGGTTTTAACAATCACCACATTTTATGTAAAGTTCCCCACTTGTCAATGGAAGATAGCCGTGTCCTGGCTCGTCGGTTGTGGTGATTATTATCATAGTCCTCTTCTTTGAATGAGGCCGACACATCGCTTAAACTTTGCTGATCATTAAAGGATCATTAACAAGTGGTTCATTCTACCACTAAGATTTTTGAAGACTCTTCTTTAATGAAAGCCTTCGACTACTCAAGCATAACATCATTAACTCATTATGAGGTATTATCCTCACTCGATGCTTATATTCGAGTATATCAAATATACATAACATCACCTCTATATTAGATAGTTATGGTTTAATAAAAAATAATAATAATATTTAAACAAAGGATTATGGATATTGTGATTGGGTTGAGCTTGTCTCCCCATCACAATCCATCGACAATATACACATCTTCTTAACTCGACGAAAATGTCTTAACGTTAAGAATCGTTGATAACACCTCAAGGTACCTAATAATGATAAGACAATCATTTTATGACAATAACGTCATAATATTTACATCAAACATAAATAATCACAATCAAACTCAAACGATGTCGTTAACGTTATTAACAAATAAAATGACTTACTACGACTAGAAAGATTTTTAAATAATATTGACTACCTGTCGATTAGGTTCAGAAGTAAACTGACAAGACAAGGCCTACCTCTTACGACACATTGGTTCACATTTTCGTTAAACACTTATACCTGATTTGGAAAATAAACCACTCATAACCTGAGGTCTATATCTCTCCTGGAAAGATACTTTCTCTCTCTTTTCTTTGAGAGTCATCTGATAACTTGTAAACCTGTATCAAACTTGTTACCAAAAAAATTATGATCAGTGCATCATTATTCAAATAGTAAATCAAATCTCATAATGTGAATTTTAAATCGATAATAACATAATCATTCCATAATTTCATAAATGACTTTCAAAATAATCCATGTTTTTCCTTGTCATTTATCTAATCATCATAATAAATTTACTTATGTCCAAGTAAAAAGTAAAAGTATAGCAAGACAAAAATTTGGGATGTAACATATCCTTCCCCTAAAGATTCATCATCCTTAATGATATAAAGTATTAAAAAAAGTAACTAAAAAGCAAGTTCATTGTTTTCAACTGGTAACATTATTAAATAAATGAGGAAAATTTTGAGAAAAGTCATGGTAATCCTTCGATGTAGCATTTTCCTCAGCATACTAGTCCCATTGGACCTTACATTGCAAGACCTCTTTGTTACGCAAGTGGAGCTTGCGCGTTTCTAACACCTTAAGTGGCTTGATCGTGACCACCCCTAGGTCTTGCATCTGTAAATAATTCCAAGTCAAAATATGATTATTACCTGTAACATATTTCTTCAAATAAGACACATGAAAAACATTGTGCATTCTAGATAAGGTTGGTGGTAGAAAAATTCTGTAGGCAATCGGATTGACTACTTCAAGCACTTCAAAGGGTCCCACATATCGAGGGGCTAGCTTAGAAGACTTCCCAAACTTAATAGAACTTTTATGAGGTTTAACCCTCAAAAGAACATTTTCTCCAACAAAGAATTGCCTTGGAACACGTTTTGCATCCGCATAGCTCTTTTGCATGTCATTGGCTTCTGCCAATCTTTTTCTGATTAGCTTAACTTTCTCTTCCATTTCAGCTAGCATTTCTGGCTTGATGCTAATCCTATCCTCTAGCTTATCCCATCCTCTAGCTTATCCCAGCTTATAGGAGTTTGACATCTTCTTCCATACAATGCTTCGAATGACGCCATCTTAATAGCGGAATGATAGGAGTTGTTGTAAGCAAATTCCACAAGTGGTAAGTATTCTTCCCACTTATATTGCTGATCCATGGAATACATTCACAAGTCTTCTAAGACTTGGTTAACTCTCTCTTTTTTCCCATTAGTTTCAGGATGGTAAGCTGTACTCACATTGAGTTTAGTCCCTAGCGTAGAAAACAAAGTTTGCCAAAACCTTGACATTGCACGCGCATCTCTATCCAAGATAATCTTTTCAAGGAAGCCATGCAATCTAAACACATCTTGCACAAATTTACAAGCTAACACAGGTCCTCCATCAGTCAAATTCCCTAGTATGAAATGTGCTACCTTTGTGAGTTTATCAACCACCACTAAAATGGCATCATGTCTATTCCTTGACATAGGAAGACCTTGAACAAAGTCCATGCTAATAACTTGCCATTTCCACTTTGGGACATCATGTGGGTACAACAATCCTACGGGGTGTTGATGCTCTACTTTTACCCTTTGACATTCTAAACAGCTTGCTACAAATCTTGCAACATCATTCTTCACTCCTTTCCAAAAATAAAGAGGTTTAACATTCGCTAGAAGTTTGGTCACTCCTGGATGTCTCAAATACGGTGCAGTATGAACTTCTTTCCATACTAGATCCCTTAATCCAGCTGAATTAGGAACATAAATTCTATCTTTATACTTCAATAGTCCATCTAACTCAAATAGAAAACCATCATACCTTGGATCTTTAGGATTATCTTTCAGAGCCTGCTTAACCTGCTCATAAAACTCATCACTAGACAAATTTTGCAACACCAAATCCTTGAAATTTCCACGAATAGAAATAATAGAAGCTGTATGTCTTCTACGACTCAAAGCATCGGCTACTCTATTCTCTTTTCCTTTGATGTAGTTTATCTCAAAGTCATAGTCAGATATCAATTCTAACCATCTCCTTTGTTGAGCATTCAAAAGTGGTTGATAGAAAATATACTTAAGACTTTGGTGGTCTGATTTAAGTACAAAAGTCTTTCCCAACAAATAATGTCTCCACATTTGTAAGGCATGAGTTACTGCTACCAATTCTAGTTCATGCAGCGCATAATTTTTCTCATAAGATTTCAATTTCCTTGACTCATATGCTATAACTCTTCCATCTTGCATAAGCACTCCTCCTAATCCTTCTCCCGAGGCATCTGTAATTACCTCAAATTGTCCTTCAGGGTTAGGAACTTTCAAGATTGGAGCTATAGTTAACTTTTCCTTTAAGAGATCAAATGCTTCCTGACATTTGTCTGTCTATTCAAATCTCTTTCCTTTCCTCTACAGGGAAGTGATTGGACTAGCAATACTAGAGAAATTTAGAACAAACTTTCTATAATAGCTTTCCAGGCCCATGAAACTATGCACCTCATGCATATTTGTTGGTATAGGCCAATCTAGAATAGCTGTGATTTTTGCAGTATCAACAGATATTCCATTAGCTGATATAATATGCCCTAGGTATTGAATCTCCTTTTGGAAGAATGTGCACTTAGATAGTTTCCCATATAACTTATGTTCTCTTAACCTTTGCAAAACTATTTGCAGGTGCCGTTGATGTTCTTCTTCATTCTTAGAATAAATGAGTATATCATCTAGAAAGACTAAAACAAACTTATCCAAACAATCTCTGAATATACTCTTCATGAGATTCATGAATGCAACAGGTGCATTTTGTCAAACCAAATGGCAACACTGTGAACTCATAGTGTCCATATTTGGTTTTAAAGGCTGTCTTATGAAAATCTTCATCCTTCAGTCTTAACTGTTGATATCTTGATAGCAAATCAATCTTTGAAATCACAGCAGCTTCATGCATTTGATCAAAAAGATCATCAATACGTGGTGAAGGTGTTGCAAGTATGGGTCTAACTGGTGTTGTCATTAATGTCAACATACTCATGCTGCATTAATGAGAAGGATTGGATGAGCTGTGTGCTGAGGATATTGAGAAAATTAATCTCAATCAGGAACAGTGAAGAATAATGATGACAACAAGGTAAAAGTCCAAGATAGGTTGAGGATCAGAGGATGCGGTTTAAAGGGTTTGTAGATATAAGTCTTGAGATGCTCCAGTCAATTTTTTAGAGGTCCGCATGAAGATCGGAAGAAGTTATGGTCGCTCAAGTAGAACCGGTTCCGGCAGGTGTTCAGAGGTGACAAAGTGACATAGATAGGTCCGGTGAGATCCGAAAATGCATTATCCCATTTTGTGGATTTGAGGAAGTGTTGAGAACATCCTTGTGAAGTGTCAAGTCGATTGGTTCATGGTTTGAAGGTACGGAATAACCTATTCCTTTGTGATAGTGATGACAGACTGTGTTCTTGAGGTTCTGGATGAAAGAGAGAAGGATTCCAGTAAGCAAATGAAGTGCGGATGTTCTTGGTGATTGAGAAAAGATTGTGGTGATCTATGGATCATGTCCAGTTCATATTGATGGTCCGCATTGAAGTTAAAGCTCGCATTTGAAGAATAACCACCGGATGTTGGTGTTCTTCCTGAGACTGGCCGATCGGATGTATTACACGTCTTGCGGATGTTCTTGTAGGTGTTTAACGACTTAGATGATTGTTTCTAAGTCGATGCCTTATATAAGTAAGGGATTGTGAAGTCATTCCAAAGTGTGTCTTGTGGTGATGAGTGTGTGGTAGTGAGTAGGAGTGCGAAAGGCAGAGCAGAAGTATTGGGCTTAAATGGAACTGATTCAAGCATGGTGAAGATGCTATTCTCTAGTTCATGAAGGTGATACTTATTTCTTTGTAGACAATGTGTCTCTTGTAGGCAGTGAGCCTCTTGTGAGCAGTGTGCTCGGGCAGTGAGCCCTAATTGGCAAGTGCCATTTTGTTCTTTCTATTCTTCTAACAGAGAATACAATCTTGGGTTAATCACCCCGTGGTTTTTCCCTTAACCGGGTTTTCCACGTCAAAATCTTGGTGTCTTATGTGTTGATGAGTTTCAGCTTTTGATTTGAATGCATTATGTTTTATGTTTAATATACTGCTAATCACTAAGAGGATTTAAGTGTGTAAATTGGAGAAAGTTTTGCACAACTGATTCACCCCCCTCTTAGTTGTATGCCCTAAGTCTAACAGAAGGATATTTGTTCTTTACCGTTACCTTATTAAGCATACGATAATCCATACACAATCGAAGGGTTCCATCCTTC
Source organism: Cunninghamia lanceolata (assembly GCA_027924645.1). NCBI lineage: Eukaryota > Viridiplantae > Streptophyta > Pinopsida > Cupressales > Cupressaceae > Cunninghamia > Cunninghamia lanceolata. The sequence goes on from BSBN01000516.1 coordinate 4,380,906, forward strand.
TTCTTAACAAACATAACCAGAGCACCCCAAGGTGAAACACTGGGTCTGATTAAACCTTTTGCCAACAATTCTTGTAATTGTGCTTTCAATTCCATTAACTTCATTGTTCTCATATGGTAGGGTGCTTTTGATATAGGCTCATATCCTGGTTTAATGTCAATAGCAAAATCAAAAACCCTCTTGGGAGGCAATCCTGGTAGTTCTTCTGGAAACACATCCCGAAATTCCTGAAGAAAAGGATACTTTTCTCCAAAAGATAAACTAGGGTTTTCTACCCCTTCCTCCACTTATTCCATTTTGATTGCAAATAACTGACAACCTTTCATTCTATCCCTTTTTAATTTCTTGGCAGAGATAGTTTTGATTTTAACTTCTCTTTGAATCCCTTGGAATTGGGTCAGATTTCCCAAATCATCTAAGCATTCAACTATTTTTTAAAAACAATCAACCTTAGCTCTATGTTTCCATAACCAACTCATTCGTAGGATTACATCATAGGAACCTAGTGGAGCTACATACAGATTTACTTCAGTTTAGAAACTAGGAAGGTCAACTTTGGCTTCAAACAAATATTGCTCTACCTGAGCCTTAGATTGGTTAGCATATTCTACTGACCAGGGTTTAGACATGTAACCAACTTTTCTAGAAAATTTACTCAAAATTCTAGGAGAAACAAGGTTTTTAGTGGCTCCTGTATCAATCAAAATAGATATAGGGACTCCAAACAAAGTACCTGTCATCTCAATGGGTGTGATTTGATACTCTGCTTGACGATTGTCGAGAGATGCATGAATCCTTTGGTGGAATGCTTCTTGCTGAGTAGGTAGTGCAGTACCTCTTTGTTGACCATTTTGATTCTTGTTAGGGCAATAATTTGCATAGTGGTCACCCCCACAAGTAAAGCATCCTCCAATGGGTCCTTTCTTATCTGAAGTCTTCCCATTGTTATCCTCATTTCTTTTGTAGTTGCCATTTTTCTTCTCATTACTAGATCCACCTTTGTTCTTCTGAGGTCCTTTATCTTTTCTCTTGTTATCATAGCTCTTTTCATATCTTTTCTTGTAGGGTTGATTGTTAGGAGTTCCATTAAACCTCTTGTGGCTTCTATCATGATAAGCCGAGATGGATTTCAGCTTTTGCTCTTGCTTGATCGCCTTCTCGTATAGTTGATCCATTGTTGTGGGACCATGTACATCCACTTCACCACCAATTTGAGCAATTAAGTCCATGATCAATTTTCTAATCCTAAATCTTTCATCCTTCTGATACTGTGGAACATATTTCAGGTGTCAAGTGAATTTTTCTCCATATTCTACCACTGTCATATCTCCTTGTTGAAGATTCTAAAAATTAGTCAATTTTTTTTTATCAAAATAGAGTTGTGGTAACCATCTCTTGCGAAAGAGTTTTACGAACTCATCCCAAGTTACCCTTAGAGAGCTTAAATTCAATTCCATCTTTTTATTCATCCACCAAGTGGATACTTCTCCTGCCAGTTGGAATGCTCCCCATACTGCTTTGGTCACCTCTGAGTAATTTATAATCTCGCAGTATTTTTCCATCTATGTTAACCAAGCTTCTGCAGCATCTCCAGTTTCTATCCCATCAAATTTTGGTGGAACAACCTTCTTCATATCCTTTGAGAGCTCCAAGGTCAATCTATCCCTTGCCTCTTTATGAGGTTCGGTACTCTTACTTTGATCCTCATGATTTTCTCTACTTTCACCATGAGAGTTTTCACCTCCTCCCTCTATATTCCCTTTGTCATCCACCTTCTTTTCCAAATCACCCAATCTTTTCTTGGTTTCCTCAAGCATGGTTATGATTTGGTCCAGTTTATTATTTGGCGGGTAGTTTTTCTCCTCACTTTCTCCTTGGTTAGTTCTTGTCCGCACCATGTTTATCAATTTCTCACACCTGAGAATATTGAGTTGTCCATTAGTTCAAGATTATAATGTAACCCATTAAATCTAAACATAATACTCAATTTAGACAATAGTTTGCATAAAAACAACTCTTTTTATTTATTTCATTTCAAAAGTAAAGAGTATTCTTCTTTATACAAGAAATGACTTCAAAAGTCATGCTCAAGAGGAGTATATCACTCAGACTCATTTTTAGATACATAATCTCGAGGTATATAACCCTGTGACTCACTATCAGACCTAACTTCTATGATATCAATAGTTGGGGGTATGTAGGGATCTCACCTAACCATAGTTGTTTCCTCTTCTGACATATACTCTATGATTTTGGCAGTGATCTTAACTCTTTCTTTGTTTTCCCTTCTCACTCACTTGATTCGAGTTAAGGTAGTCACTAGAGTTTCAGTATCACTTAACCAAATGTCACTCTCATCATTGGTTCCCTCAAAGGTTTTGATAATGGCCTCACATTCTCTTTTTTCTTTAAGGAAACGTTGACTTGAATTAATAGACTTTCTTGTTGTCTTCTTAAAACGTGCCATCCTGGCAAAGTAATTTTCAAACATTAGCTAATTGCATAATGTTGACTACAGGCAAGCATAGTGGTCTCATAAGCCCTAGTGCTGAACTTGGTAGCTTTGATACCATATGTAACATCCATGTTCTAAAAACATAGTAAAACCAGAAATTTACCATAAAGTAATTCAACAAGGTAAAAATGAGATAGAGAAATTTTTTCTTTTATTCAACATATAATCAAGTAATTACAATTACAAGATTTCTTTTTACAAAATACAATAAACCATATTGTCTTTCTTATTTACAATGTTTACAGATGCAAATCCATTACATATACAATTTTGGAATAAATATTGCTTCTGAATATTTGACATCTTTATCACAAGTCTTGGCATGTTTCTTGCTTGGAGAGAGAGCATCTTTCTAGTGATTTACCTCCAACCACAGACCGGCGGTCTCCCACACATCTTCCACATAGGAAGTAGCCCTACCCTTCACGAGGAATATAGACCTTAGGTGACCAATGGTAATTTGCCTTTCCTGAGTACATAGTGTTGTATTCTACTCAACTCTATCAACCATACAACCCTAGATACCCTCTAGCTAGGTATGATTTCTGGTAGGATGAGCAATCCGAATACAGTGAACTGACAATGTATACAGAAAACAAATGCATTACTTTGGCCAAAGTTTTTAATATCAATATCATTCATAATGAATGTATTCGTTGTGTTCACCCACCCCTACTTGACTTGGATACTGTCGTATTCTTGCAGATTAAAACTCTTACCCACCCTAATCATGTAACAATTTAATCTATGAGTCATAATAATAATAATACCTTTTGACTTAAATAAGTTTATATGACATAACCATTCAATTGGTTTGTAATCAATTCTAGGGTTTACCTATTATCCTTTGTTTACATGATACTACAATATAACCATATTTCTTTATCTAGGAGTCCTAAATTCACGAATAACCCTTGATTAACTCATCTAAGGTTTATAATACTATAATTCTTAAATAGATAATATTACCCATATAAGGAACGTAGAATAACTTGGATAATGGGTTAAAAACAAAATATATCCTAAGTATATAACCCTACAAGGTCATTCTCTAATAGATGTAGCCTACTTCAATGTATTAGATCCTTCCAAGTATGATAATATCAAAAAGATAAATACATAAGGGTTCTCCCACAAACCTTATTTCCATCTACCACAATATCTCTTAGTTACTTCATTCAAGGAGTACTATATTTGTCTAAGAATACCTATGATTCTAATTTCTCATGGATAGAAATCATTTTCGTTATTCTTTAAAAAGAATCTAAACGAGAGAAATACTTTAAATTAGTATTACCCTGACTCATGGTCTTAATTATTCTACTCAAATCTAAGAGTATTGTACCAAAGTTCAATCAACTATAATAAAATTTGAGAGTCTGTTGTTTGGTTTTTCTCATACTCATTTCATTGGTAAGCATCTAACTTAATTAGTATAAAGACTGTTTCCCAAGCTCATGACAACTATGTCAATCTCCTACTAAGATAATAATTTTATCCTCATACTAAGATTTGATATGATTATCAGTTTAACAATCAATAAACAAATGGTCAATTCTAAATACTATAATAGAGTACTCACTTGTATTACCAAGCATCGGCTGTATTACTTTGCATTCATTGCCTTATCGGTTTTCGAAAAAGATCAGAATGGTTTACTTGAAATGTTATCTGCATTTAATTAAACTGACACTTAATAGTTTACAACTACATACTGAAGCATATAGGAGGTTATACCTCTTTGTCATACTCATAATCACCCAAGACATAAGTATGAATAGTTTAGATGATTTCCTCATTGATAATATACACAGAGAACTGAGGAATATCTGGTAATCGATGGGCTCGAATTGACAGTATGTGCAAAAAGACACAAAGTCGACTCTTCTATTGTATATTCCTTGTCTCCTTAGCCATGACTCCTCTTTCCTGTTCCTGTTCGATGCCTTACTCTCAAGTTTCTAACCTTTTTAAGCTCCACATTCGGCTCAAACTAAGTCGTCCTCCTTAATAACTCAGGCACGACTTCCTTTTTAGTCACCCTACTTCACACCTTCCATAAAGATACAGTTGCCAAATTAATAAATACATAACAGTCCATAACATTTTGGTTTTAACAGTCACCACATTTTATGTAAAGTTTCCCACTTGTCGATGGAAGATAGCCGTTTCCTAGCTCATCGGTTGTGGTGATTATTATCACAGTCCTCCTCTTTGAATGAGGCTGACACATCGCTTAAACTTTGTTGATCATTAAAGGATCATTAACAAGTGGTTCAATCCACCACTAAGTTTTTGAAGACTCTTCTTTAATGAAAGCCTTCGACTACTCAAGCATAACATCATTAACTCATTATGAGGTATTATCCTCACTCGATGCTTATATTCGAGTATATCAAATATACATTACATCGCCTCTATATTAGATATTTATGGTTTAATCAAAATAATAATAATATTTAAACAAAGGATTATAGATATTGTGATTGGGTTGAGCTTGTCTCCCCATCACAATTTGTCGACAATATACACATCTTCTTAACTCGACGAAAACGTCTTAACGTTAAGAATTGTTGATAACACCTCAAGGTACCTAATAATGATAAGACAACCATTTTATGACAATAACATCGTAATATTTACATCAAATGTAAATAGTCACAATCAAATTCAAATGACATCGTTAATGTTATTAACGAATAAAACAACTTACTACAACTAGAAAGATTTGTAAATAATATCGACTACCTGTCGATTAGGTTTAGAAGTAAACTGATAAGACAAGGCTTACCTCTTACGACACATTGGTTCACATTTTTGTTAAACACTTATACCTGATTTGACAAATAAACCACTTGTAATCCGAGGTCTATATCTCTCTCCTGGAAAGATACTCTCTCTCTCTCTCTCTCTTTTCTCTGAGAGTCATCTGATAACCTGTAAACCTGTATCAAACTTGTTTCCAAAGAAATTATGATTAGTGCATCATTATTCAAATAATAAATCAAATCTCATAATGCTAATTTTAAATTGATAATAACATAATCATTCCATAATTTCATAAATGACTTTCAAAATAATCTATGTTTTTCCTTGTCATTAATCTAATCATCATAATAAATTTACTTATGTCCAAGTAAAAATTAAAAGTATAGCAAGACAAATTGGGGATGTAATATTGAGAGATAGTGTAGATTTAAATAGGAAGAGTGTTGTAGTGGAAGATTTTGCAAAATACATTCATGAGGTTCACAAGGAAGTGAATGAAAAGTTGGAGAAAAGTGCCAACAAATACAAGGAATATGTTGATGTGCATAGGAGGGAACAATAGTTCTAGATAGGAGACTTAGTTTTGGCACATTTGAGGAAAGAAATTTTTCCACATGGGACATACAATAAGTTGAAATTTAAGAAAATAGGTCCATGCAATGTGTTGAGGAAGTTCTCATCCAATGCCTATGAGATTGAGCTACTAGCAGGGATAGACATATCTACTATTTTCAATGTTGTTGATCTATACAAGTTCCATGAAGGAGAGACAAGTTTACAAGGGGGTACACATTCATGTTTTCCTGATGCATAAGGATGGTTAGATCAGTTACCTAAAAAGAAGATGGAAGAAGTAAATATTTAAGTGATTAACTCCCGAGTGAGTTGATGATCAAATTTCTAGAGAATTTCCTTAGGATTCTTGGCCAATTGTTGACTTGATCTTGAAGAAGATCCAAATGGGTGCTCACATTTTAATTTTGGTGAAGAGCAAAATTAGATAAGTTATGCAAAATTGGAACTTTCAGTGTCAACAAGATATGTGGGACTTTCCCTCCCATTAGTATATATGCAGTTGACCCCAAAATCCCCACAATATCATGTTGGGTCACTTTTTCCCGCAATATCACGTTGGGTCACTTTTTCCTGCAATATCACATTGGGTCACTTTTTCCCACAATATCACATTGGGTCACTTTCTCCCGCAAAATAATGTTGGGTCACTTTTTCCCACAATATCACGTTGGGTCACTTTTTCCTGCAATATCTCTTGAAAGTGCCCAGAGAGCGACAAAAATAGTTTTTGACCACCTGTACTATTGATCCAAGAGTCAATTAACGACTTACATGTGTCCAATTCACATGATGAGTGTGGTGGCTGCATCAAATGCCTATAAATAGGGGAATTTTGCAGTAAAAGAGGTTGACTTCTCCATAGTGAGTTTTTTTGGATTATGCTGGAAGATTATTTTGGGTTTTCATTGGAATGCTAGGTTAGTCTTATCTGACTATTGGAATGATTGTAAGGCTTAAGCCAAGGCATGTATGAAGACCATTGTACTCTTGCTGAAATGTTTTCTATTGCATATGAACAAAGAGTTACTTGTTTCATTGTTGTGTGTTGTTCATTTTGTTGCCTAGTTCAGTATCTTGTCAAAGCCCTTGGACCTTGATTTGCATCAAGTGAAAACTCTACTTTTGAAATAAATTCCTTAAATTTGCACCAAAATCCTCTAAATTAAGATTGTAGGTGGATCAATGTGCCCTTTCTCAGTGCTCTAGAATTCAAGAAAAATATGTCTTAATTGCATCCCTAGGAGAAAAATTTATGGAAACCCTAATTCTATAATAACTCTCATAATTATACCCCAATTGATATCTCCTTAAAAATCCCCCCACAAATCTTTAAAAGTGTTATGTCAGAAAATGTCCCCTTGGGGGCTTTTCCCTCATAAGGTTTAGCTCTCGGGTCCTTAGAATGCATTATAAGCATCTTGCATGTTAATTTTGATTCCTAATGAGAAAACCCTAAAGTTTTATGGAAAATAGGACCTAGGGGTGCTATTTTGATGACCCTTGACCAAAAATGGGAGGGTCGACTTGGGCGCTAGCGCCCTAGTCCTACCCTATTTTGGGCTAGGCCCTAATTTGAAGTGTCGGTTATATGACTGTTGTTGGGTCCTAGGCCGACACTAAAAGTTTGAATTTCAAAATTCTTAGTGGGAATGTTTGTAGTTGCATATATAAGCATGTTTAGGGTTTCATTTTTAAACTAGAAGATTCTTATGAACTTTTGGCTAACTTGTGATTTTAGAGCATCCATGATATTCATTGTTGCAGAGTAGAGCATTGTTATTGTGTTTGTGATTTACAGATTTAGCTTCATCTTCTCATGTGTTTAAAGAGCCTTCATTTATGTGAGATCTACACTTCTAAGGTGATATCTATTTGTGTTTCAATCATTTATTATTTGGATTTTGCCTCTATCCTGTAGGGATACACACTCTTTATCTGACAACGATGTTTGAAAGACTTGAATGTCTCTTCGGGGCTTGATCGAGGCAAGCCTCTAAACACCACAACCCCCAACCACTCTCCTTGTGATTGTAGGTTATAGGTTTCACATCTGGATGGAGTGGAGTTGCAGGGAACCATAAGACAGTGTGCAGATTCTGAATCCTTGAAGAAAAGGACTGCTTGGACTAGGGGACTAGTGGAGGTGTCCTCCGCATCTTCCAGGATAGAAACATAAAATATAGTGAAGATCAGTGTCAGGAGAAGATTAGGATTCCGCAGAGAAAATAGTACCTTAGACAAGGGTGCTAGTGGTAGTGTCCCCGACTATTCTGCATTCTGAACTTAAAAAATGGTTAGTTATTAATCTCTGCCTACCACCTTAGTTTGCAAGTATTTGTCGTAATTTGTCAATTTGCTCACTGTTTTGCATAATTAGGGTTTTAAGGGTATTTGAGCATTAAATTGAGATATTTGTTGATAAAATTTGAGCTTCCACATCATTCCAAGTGACAACACAACATGTTAGGTGAATGCTCTCGCTTAGTAGAGATTCAATTCAGTTGATATGTCCTTGAATGTTTGTTGAGAAAGGAGGATCTTAAAACCATCAAAACCCCATCCACCAAATCACCTCCTCCTCCTTTTTCATACTAAACATTTTGGTGAACCTGTGTTTGTTTGAATTTTGCACCTTGCTGAGTGTTGTATTCTAGATTTGTATTCATTCATCTTATTGCATTTGAAAATTTATAAAAAAATTAAAAAAATTGGCATCTTAGGCTTGCATTTTGGCATAATTTGAATTTATTGGCATTTAATTTCATTTAATTTCTGTCATCTTCATTAGATCTAATTTAAATTGCAGAAATTCATCTTCTTTTAATCACTTGCATTGCATTTTCATGCTTAAATTGTTAAAAATTGCTTGAAATTGTGCATTTTTCATAAAAACCTACTTTTGCATTAGCTAGAGTTTTTAGTTAAAATATTGTTTCAGTTTTTACTACTATTTTAAAACACTCATTTGGGATTGATTTCTAATTTTAGTGTTGCATCAGAGTGGCCTTTTTACAAAAATTCATGTCTGGGGTTTGAAAACCTTGCATTTTTCACTAGATTTGGCCTTATTGTCTCTCTAGAATTGCATTAAAGGCATTTTGTGAAGGATATTATTGCTTTAGTGGATTGATATTGAGCTTAATATTTCCTTCCCTTCATAAAATTCTTCACAACACCTTTTCTTTTAGTGATTTGCATTGAAAATTTTTGAAAAAAGTGAAAAATCAAGCATTTTTAGGTCATATTCATACATAGTTTTCAACTTGTTCCTTGCATTAGCATTGAAAATATTGTAAAATCAGATCTTGAATACATTTGAGAACATAAATTTGGCATCATTTTACACACTTGATTGAAAATTTGCACTATCTCAATTACACATTGTGTATTTCAACATCTACGGTGTGACACTAAATCTTATTCGACATTGATGTTTCAAGACATTTCATTATGGCACCTTCATGTCATTTCTCTTTGTTATATTTGCATGAATATATCAAAGATTTTGATTTTTATAGATTTCTAGACCTCATGATTGAACATCCTCCAATATTAGAAGATTTATTCAAATTCATCTCTAAGAACTCTCATGAGAAGGATAAGTGTGAAAATTTCTCTTCCATTAATGCCTTGGAATTGATAGCTAAAGAATATGATGATGTTGATGATCCCATAAGTTATCCTACTTCTCCTATAGTTAAATGTTCAAGAACCTTAGATGAGAAGACTATGGATAGCTCTATTAATGATACAACACCTAACCTTCCTGACAACACCTTACCTTTCTTTCATTCCAATGCTCTCCCTGGCCAAGATCTAGCATTAGTGGATGATAAAGGGTCTCTCACATTAAATCCTTTAGGGATAGATGTTGGGTATAATCAAAAGGACAACAATGTTAATTCACTCTTGATTAATAGACTCGTTCCACCCACCAAGGGGTTACTAGATAAATGTAGCAATATTCCTAAGATGGTTGTGTGGGGGGCACCTAATGCACCTTCTTTCTTCAAACTGGTGATTACGGTTCAAGGAGATCGAAAACCATCTCGACCCCCGGATTACTTTCTAAACTATGCAAGACAAATCACTCAAAGAAATCAAGGTGTTCAAAATGTGCTACAACATCCCATGATTGCTCACACATACAACACCCATAATAACAAGAAAAGTAAGCAAGCACCTCATGTGTCTGTCTCTCTTCCATGTCCTAAACCTATGCTCCCTCTGCCACCTCGTCTTACTCATAAAAATGGTCAAGAATATGAACTTGTTGAGCAACTTCATGCTACCCCGGCTAAGATCTCTCTTTGGGATTTAATACAAACATCACTTACATACCATGGAATACTCTAAGAAGCTTTACAAAAGGTGATTGTTCCACCTATTGCTAAGCTGAATGATGCTGCAACCCTGTTAGATTCTATGCATATGACAAAAATAGATATTCTCTTTCAACCACATGAATTACCATCAATTGAAGTGCAAAACCAATATGATCCACTTATAATATTTGCCATGATAAATACAAAGTTGGTAAAGTGAGTTATGATTGACAATGGATCAACTCTTAATGTTTGTGGCATTGACTTACTACACAAAATCAAGATTGACAAATCTTTAATCAAACTAGATATTATTAGCATTCATGGCTTTGATAATGTTGGTAGAACATCCGTGGGTACTATAACCTTGTTTCATCCCCAATTTTTGTCTTTCTATACTTTTACTTTTTACTTGGACATAAGTAAATTTATTATGATGATTAGATTAATGACAAGGAAAAACATGGATTATTTTCAAAGTCATTTATGAAATTATGGAATGATTATGTTATTATCAATTTAAAATTCACATTATGAGATTTGATTTATTATTTGAATAATGATGCACTGATCATAATTTCTTTGGAAACAAGTTTGATATAGGTTTACAGGTTATCAGATGACTCTTGGAGAAAAGAGAGAGTATCTTTCCAGGAGAGAGATATAGACCTTGGGTTACGAGTGGTTTATTTGCCAAATCAGGTATAAGTGTTTAACAAAAATGTGAACCGATGTGTCGTAAGAGGTAAGCCTTGTCTTGTCAATTTACTACTGAACCTAATCGACAGTTAGTTAATATTGTTTTCAAATCTTTCTAAGTCGTAATAAGTCGTCTTAGTCGTTAATAACGTTAATGACATCGTTTAAGTTTGATTGTGACTATTTACGTTTGACATAAATATTACGACGTTATTGTCGTAAAATGGTTGTCTTATCATTATTAAGTACCTTGAGGTGTTATCAACGATTCTTAATGTTAAGACATTTTCGTCGAGTTAAGAAGATGTGTATACTGTCGACGGATTGTGATGGGGAGACAAGCTCAACCCAATCACAATATCTATAATCCTTTGTTTAAATATTATTATTATTTTGATTAAACCATAACTATCTAATATAGAGGTGATGTTATGTATATTTGATATACTCAAATATAAGCATCGAGTGAGGCTAATACCTCATAATGAGTTAATGATGTTATGCTTGAGTAGTTGAAGGCTTTCATTAAAGAAGGGTCTTCAAAAATCTTAGTGGTGGATTGAACCACTTGTTAATGATCCTTTAATGATCAGCAAAGTTTAAGCGATGTGTCGGCCTCATTCAAAGAGGACTGTGATAATAATCACCACAACCGACGAGCCAGGAAATGATTATCTTCCATCGACAAGTGGGGAACTTTACATAAAATGTGATGACTGTTAAAACCAAAACATTATGGACTATTATGTATTTATTAAGTTGGCAACTATATCTTAATGGATGGTGCGAAGTAGGACGACTAAAAAGGAAATCGTGCTTGAGTTATTAGGGAGGACGACTCAGTTTGAGCCGAGTGTGGAGGTTAAAAAGGTTAGCAACTTGAGAGTAATGCGTTGAACAGGAACATGAAAGAGGAGTCGTGGCTAAGGAGACAAGGAATACGCAACATAAGAGTCGACTTTGTGTCTTTTTACACATACTATCAATTCGAGCCCATCGATTACCATGTATTCCTTAGTTTTCTGTGTATATTATCAAAGAGGAAATAGTCTAAACAGTTCATACTTGTGTCTTGGGTGATTATGTGAGTATGCCAAAGAGGTATAACCACCTATATGCTTTAGTATGTAGTCGTAAACTATTAGTGCCAGTTTAGGGAAATGTAGATAACATTTCGAGTAAACCATTCTAATCTTTTTCGAAAACTAATAAGGCAACGAATGCAAAGTAATACGACCGATGCTTGGTAATACAAGTGAGTACTCTATTATAGTATTCTAAATCAACCATTTGTTTATTAATTGTTAAACTGATAATCATATCAAATCTTAGTGAGTATAAAACGACTATCTTAGTAGGAGATTGACATAGTTGTCATGAGCTTGGAAAATAGTCTTTATACTGATTAAGTTAGTAGAAAACCAATGAAATGATTATGAGAAAAAAAACCGAACAATAGACTCTCAAATTTTATTAGAGGTGATTGAACTATGGTAGTATACTCTTAGATTTGAGTAGAATAGTTAAGACCTTGAGTCGGGGTAATACTAATTTAAAATATTTCTCTCATTTAGATTATTTTTAAAGAATAAGGGAAATGATTTCTATCCATGAGAACTTAGACTCATAGGTATTATTAGACAAATATAGTACTCTTCAAATGAAGTAACTAAGAGATATTGTGGTAGATGGAAATAAGGTTTATGGGAGAACCCTTATGTATTTATCTTTTTGATATTATCATTCTTGGAAGGATCTAATACATTGAAGTAGGCTAAGTCTATTAGAGAATGACCTTGTAGGGTTATATACTTAGGATATATTTTGTTTTTAACACATTATCCAAGTTATTCTATGTTCCTTATATGGGTAATATTATCTATTTAAGAATTATAGTATTCTGAACCTTAGATGAGTTAATCAAGGTTATTCGTGAATCTAGGACTCCTAGATAAAGAAATATGGTTATATTGTAGTATCATGTTAACAAAGGATAATAGGTAAACCCTAGAGTCGATTACAAACCAATTGAATGGTTATGCCATATAAAATTATTTAAGTCAAAAGGTATTATTATTAGTATGACTCATATATTAAACTGTTACATGATTAGGGTGGGTAAGAATTTTAAATTGCGAGAATACGATAGTATCCAATTCGAGTAGAGGTGGGTGAACACAATGACTACGTTCATTATGAACGATATTGATATAAAAACTTTGGCCAAAGTAATGTATTTGTTTTCTGCATGCATTATCGGTTCACTGTATTCGAATTGCTCATCCTATCAAAAATCATATTTAGCTAGAGGGTATCTAGGGTTGTATGGTTGACAGAGTTGAGTAGAATACAACACTATGTACTCGGGAAAGGCAAATTACCATTGGTCACCTAAGGTCTATATTCCTCATGAAGGGTAGGGCCACTTCCTATGTGGAAGATGTGTGGGAGACTGTTGGTCTGTGGTTGGAGGTAAATCACTAGAAAGATTCTCTCTCTCCAAGTAGGAAACATGCCAGGACTTGTGATAAAGATGTCAAATATTCAAAAGCAATATTTATTCCAAAATTGTATATGTAATGAATTTACATGTGTAAACATTGTAAATAAGAAAGACAATATGGTTTATTGTATTTTGTAAAAAGAAATCTTGTAATTGTAATTACTTGATTATATGTTGAATAAAAGAAAAAATTTCTCTATCTCATTTTTACCTTGTTGAATTACTTTATGGTAAATTTCTGGTTTTACTATGTTTTTAGATCGTGGATGTTACATATGGTATCAGAGCTACCAAGTTTAGCACTAGAGCTTATGAGACCACTATGCTTTCCTGTAGTCAACATTATGCGGTTAGCTAATGTTTGAAAATTACTGTGCCAGGATGGTATGTTTTAAGAAGACAGCAAGAAGGTCTTTTAATTCGAGTCAACATTTCCTTAAAGCAAAAAGAGAACGTAAGGCCATTATCAAAACCTTTGAGGGAACCAATGATGAGAGCGACATTTGGTTAAGTGATACTAAAACTCTGGCGACTGCCTTAACTCGAATCAAACGAGTGAGAAGGGAAAACAAAGAAAGAGTTAAGATCATTGCTAAAATCATAGAGTATATGTCAGATGAGGAAACAACTATGGTTAGGCAAGATCCCCGCATACCCCCAACTGTTTAGATCATAGAAGTTAGGTCCGATAGTGAGTTAGAGGGTTATATACCTCGAGATTATGCATTTGAAAATGAGTCAGAAGGATATACTCCTCTTGAGCATGACTTTTGAAGTCATTTCTTGTATAAAGAAGAATACTCTTTACTTTTGAAATGAAATAAATAAAAAGAGTTGTTTTTGTGCCAAACTATTGTTTAAAGTGAGTATTATGTTTAGATTTAATGGGTTACATTATAATCTTGAACTAATGGACAACTCGATATTCTCAGGAGTGAGAAATCGATAAACATGGTACGGACAAGAACTAACCAAGGAGAAAGTGAAGAGGAAAACCACCTGCCAAATAATAAGCTAGACCAAATCATAACCATGCTTGAGGAAACCAAGAAAAGATTAGGTGATTTGGAAAAGAAGGTGGATGACAAAGGGAATACAGAGGGATAGATTGACCTTGGAGATCTCAAAGGATATGAAGAAGGTTACTCCACCAAAATTTGATGGGACAGAAACTGGAGATGCTGCAGAAGCTTGGTTAATAGAGATGGAAAAGTACTTCGACATAAGAAATTACTCAGAGGTGACCAAGGCAGTATGGGGAGTATTCCAACTAGCAGGAGAAGCATCCACTTGGTGGATGAATAAAAAGATGGAATTGAATTTAAGCTCTCTAAGGGTAACTTGGGATGAGTTCGTGGAACTCTTTTGCAAGAGATGGTGACCACAACTCTATTTTGATCAGAAACTAACTAATTTTTAGAACTTTCAACAAGGAGATATGACACTAGTGGAATATGGAGAAAAATTCACTCGACTCCTGAAATATGTTCCATAGTATCAAAAGGATGAGAGATTCAGGATCAAAAAATTTATCATGGGCTTAAATGCTCAAATTGGTGGTGAAGTGGATGTACATGGTCCCACAACAATGGATCAACTGTACGAGAAGGCGATCAAGCAAGAGCAAAAGCTGAAATCCATCTCGACTTATCGTGATAGAAGCCGCAAGAGGTTTAATGAAACTCCTAACAATCAACCCTACAAGAAAAGATATGAAAAGAGTTATGATAACAAGAGAAAAGATAAAGGACCTCAGAAGAACAAAAGTGGATCTGGCAATGAGAAGAAGAATGGTAACTACAAAAGAAATGAGGATAACAATGGGAAGACTTCAGATAAGAAAGGACCCATTGGATGATGCTTTACTTGTGGGGGCAACCACTATGCAAATTGTTGCCCTAACAAGAATCAAAATGGTCAACAAAGAGGTACTACACTACCTACTCAGCAAGAAGCATTCCAGCAGAGGATTCATGCATCTCTCGATAATCGTTGAGCAGATTATCAAATCACACCCATTGAGATGATAGGTACTTTGTTTGGAGTCCCTTTATCTATTATGATTGATACAGGAGCCACTGAAAACTTTGTTTCTCTTAGAATTTTTAGTAAATTTTCTAGAAAAGCTGGTTACATGTCCAAACCCTGGTAAGTAGAATATGCTAACCAATCTAAGGCTCAGGTAGAGCAATGTTTGTTTGAAGCCAAGATTGATCTCTGTAGTTTCTCAACTGAAGTAAACCTTTATGTAGCTCCCCTAGGTTCCTATGTTGTAATCCTAGGAATGAGTTGGTTATGGAAACATAGAGCTAAGGTTGACTATTTTTCAAAAATAGTTGAATGCTTAGATGATTTGGGAAATCTGACCCAATTCTAAGGGATTCAAAGAGAAGTTAAAATTAGAAGTATCTCTACCAAGCAATTAAAGAAGGCTAGAAGGAAAGGTTGTCAGTTATTTGCAATCAAAATGGAACAAGTGGAGGATGGGGTAGAAAACCCTAGTTTATTTTTTGGAGAAAAGTATCCTTTTCTTTGGGAATTTTAGGATGTTTTTCTAGAAGAACTTTCAGGATTGCCTCCCAAGAGGGTTTTTGATTTTGCTATTGACATTAAACCAGGATCTGATCCTATATCAAAAGCACCCTACCATATGACAACAACGGAGTTAATGGAATTGAAAGCACAATTACAAGAATTGTTGGCAAAAGGTTTAATCAGACCTAGTGTTTCACCTTGGGGTGCTTCGGTTATTTTTGTTAAGAAGAAGGATGGAACCCTTCGACTGTGTATAGATTATCATATGCTTAATAAAGTGATGGTAAAGAACAAATATCCTTTGCCACGTATTAATGATATTTTTAATCACATGTGTGAAGCTGCTATGTTTTCAAAGATTGATTTTTGATCAGGATATCATCAATCAAGACTGAAGGATAAAGATATTCATAAGATAGCTTTTAGAACCTAATATGGACACTATGAGTTCATAGTGTTGCCATTTGGTTTGACAAATGCACCTACTGCATTCATGAATCTGATGAATAGTATATTCAAAGATTGTTTGGACAAGTTTGTTTTAGTCTTTCTGGATGATATACTCATTTATTCTAAGAATAAAGAAGAACATCAACGACACTTGCAAATAGTTCTGCAAAGGTTAAGAGAACATAAGTTATATGGGAAACTGTCGAAGTGCACATTCTTCCAGAAGGAGATTCAATACCTAGGGCATATTATATCAGCTAATGGAATATCTGTTGATCCTGTAAAAATCATAGCTATTCTGGATTGGCCTGTACAAACAAATGTGCATGAGGTACATAGTTTCATGGGCCTGGTAGGCTATTATAGAAAGTTTGTTCTAAATTTCTCCAGTATTGCTAGTCCAATCACTTCCCTGCAGAGGAAAGGAAAGAGATTTGAATGGATAGACAAATGTTAGGAAGCATTTGATCTCTTAAAGGAAACATTAACTATAGCTCCAATCTTGAAAGTTCCTGACCCCGAAGGACAATTTGAGGTAATTATAGATGCCTCAGGAGGAGGATTAGAAGGAGTTCTTATGCAAGATGGAAGAGTTATAGAATATAAGTCAAGGAAATTGAAATCTTATGAGAAAAATTATACGCCACATGATCTGGAATTGGCAGTAGTAACTCATGCCTTACAAATGTGGAGACATTATTTGTTGGGAAAGTCTTTTGTACTTGAATCAGACCATCAAAGTCTTAAGTATATTTTCTCTCAACCGCATTTGAATGCTTGACAAAGGAGATGGTTAGAATTGATATCTGACTATGACTTTGAGATAAACTACATCAAAGGAAAAGAGATTAGAGTAGCTGATGCTTTGAGTCATAGAAGACATATAGCTTCTATTATTTCTATTTGTGGAAATTTCAAGGATTTGGTGCTGCAAAATTTGTCTAGTGATGAGTTTTATGAGCAGGTTAAGCAGGCTCTGAAAGATAATCCTAAAGATCCAAGGTATGATGGTTTTCTGTTTGAGTCAGATGGACTATTGAGGTATAAAGATAGAATTTATGTTCCTGATTCAGTTGGATTAAAGGATCTAGTATGGAAAGAAGTTTATACTGTACTGTATTCAGGACATCCAGGAGTGACCAAACTTCTAGCGGATGTTAAACATCTTTATTTATGGAAAGGAATGAAGAATGATGCTGCAAGATTTGTTGCAAGTTGTTTAGAATGTCAAAGGGTAAAAGCAGAGTATCAACACTCCATAAGATTGTTGTACCCACATGTTGTACTAGAGTGGAAATGGCAAGTTATTAGCATGGACTTTGTTCAAGGACTTCCTATGTCAAGGAATAGACATGGTGCCATTTTAGTGGTGGTTGATAAAATCACAAAGGTAGCACATTTCATACCAGGGAATTTGATTGATGGAGCACTTGTGTTAGCTCGTAAATGTGTGCAAGAGGTGTTTATATTGCATGGCTTCCCTGAAAATATTATCTCGGATAGAGATGCGCATGTAACATCAAGGTTTTGGCAAACTTTGTTTTCTGCACTAGGGACTAAACTCAATATGAGTACAACTAACCATTCTTAAACCAATGGGCAAATAGAGAGAGTTAACCAAGTCTTGGAAGACTTGTTGCGAATGTCTCACATGGATCAGCAATATAAGTGGGAAGAATACTTACCACTTGTGGAATTTGCTTACAACAATTCCTATCATTCCGCTATTAAGATGGCACCATTCGAAGCATTGTATGGAAGAAGATGTCAAACTCCTATAAGTTGGGATAAGCTAGAGGATAGGATTAGCACCAAAAATTCTAGCTGAAATGGAAGAGAAAGTTAAGCTGATCAGAAAAAGATTGACAGAAGCCAATGATAGGCAAAAGAGCTATGCGGATGCAAAACGTGTTCCAAGGGAATTCTCTGTTGGAGAAAAAGTTCTTTTGAGGGTTAAACCTTAGAAAAGTTCTAGTAATTTTGGGAAGTCTTCTAAGCTAGCCCCTTGATATGTGGGACCCTTTGAAGTGCTTGAAGTAGTCAATCCGGTTGCCTACAGAATTGCTCTACCACTAGCCTTATCTAGAATGTACAATGTTTTTCATGTGTCTTATTTGAAGAAATATGTTGCAGGTAATAATGATATTTTGACTTGGAATTCTTTACAGATACAAGACCCAGGGGTGGTCACGATTGAGCCACTCAAGGTGTTAGAAACGCGCAAGCTCCACCTGCATAACAGAGAGGTCTTACAATGCAAGGTCCAATGGGACCAGTATGCTAAGGAAAATGCTACATGGGAGGATTACCATGACTTTTCTCAAAAGTTTCCTCATTTATTTAATAATGTTACCAGTTGAAAACAATGAACTTGCTTTTTAGTTACTTTTTTTAATACTTTATATCATCGAGGACGATGAATCTTTAGGGGAAGGATATGTTACATCCCCAATTTTTGTCTTGCTATACTTTTAATTTTTACTTGGACATAAGTAAATTTATTATGATGATTAGATTAATGACAAGGAAAAACATGGATTAATTTGAAAGTCGTTTATGAAATTATGGAATGATTATGTTATTGTCAATTTAAAATTCGCATTATGAGATTTGATTGATTATTTGAATAATGATGCATTGATCATAATTTTTGGTAACAAGTTTAATATAGGTTTACAGGTTATCAGATGATTCTCAGAGAAAAGAGAGAGAGTATCTTTCCAGGAGAGAGATATAGACATCAGGTTACGAGAGGTTTATTTGTCAAATTGGGTATAAGTGTTTAACAAAAATGTGAACCAATGTGTCGTAAGAGGTAAGCCTTGTCTTGTCAGTTTACTTTTGTACCTAATCGACAGTTAGTCGATATTGTTTTCAAATCTTTCTAAGTCATAATAAGTCGTCTTAGTCGTTAATAACGTTAATGACGCCATTTGAGTTTGATTGTGACTATTTACGTTTGACGTAAATATTACGATGTTATTGTCATGAAATGGTTGTCTTATCATTATTAGGTACCTTGAGGTGTTATCAACGATTCTTAACGTTAAGACGTTTTCATGAAGTTAAGAAGATGTGTATATTATCGACGGATTGTGATGGGGAGACAAGCTCAACCCAATCACAATATATGTAATCCTTTGTTTAAATATTATTATTATTTTGATTAAACCATAACTATCTAATATAGAGGTGATGTTATGTATATTTGATATACTCGAATATAAGCATCAAGTGAGGATAATACCTCATAATGAGTTAAGGATGTTATGCTTGAGTAGTCGAAGGATTTCATTAAAGAAGAGTCTTCAAAAATCTTAGTGGTGGATTGAACCACTTGTTAATGATCCTTTAATGATTAGCAAAGTTTAACTGATGTGTCGGCCTCATTCAAAGAGGAGGACTGTGATAATAATCACCACAACCGACAAGCCAGGAAATGGCTATCTTCCATCGACAAGTGGGGAACTTTACATAAAATGTGGTGATTGTTAAAACTGAAACGTTATGGATTGTTATGTATTTATTAAGTCGGCAACTATATCTTAATGGAAGGTACGAAGTAGGGTGACTAAAAAGGAAGTCGTGCCTGAGTTATTAATGAGGATGACTCAGTTTGAGCCGAGTGTGGAGGTTAAAAAGGTTAGAAACTTGAGAGTAATGTGTCGAATAGGAACAGGAAAGAGGAGTCGTGGCTAAGGAGACAAGGAATATACAAGAGAAGAGTCAACTTTGTGTCTTTTTGCACATACTGTCAATTCAAGCCCATCAATTACCATGTATTCCTTAGTTTTCTGTGTATATTATCAATGATGAAATCATCTAAACAGTTCATACTTGTGTCTTGGGTGATTATGTGAGTACGATAAAGTAGTATAACCACCTGTATGCTTCAGTATGTAGTCGTAAACTATTAAGTATTGGTTTAGGGAAATGTAGATAACATTTCAAGTAAACCATTTTGATCCTTTTTGAAAACTAATAAGGCAATGAATGCAAAGTAATACGACCGATGCTTGGTAATACAAGTGAGTACTCTGTTATAGTATTCTGAATCGAACATTTGTTTATTGATTGTTAAACCGATAATCATATCAAATCTTAGTATGAGTATAAAATGATTATCTTAGTAGGAGATTGACATAGTTGTCATGAGCTTGGAAAATAGTCTTTATACTGATTAAGTTAGAAAGAAACCAATGAAATGATTATGAGGAAAAAAACCAAACAATAGACTCTCAAATTTTATTAGAGGTGATTGAATTATGGTAGTATACTCTTAGATTTGAGTAGAATAGTTAAGACCTTGAGTCAGGGTAATACTAATTTAAAGTATTTCTCTTGTTTAGATTCTTTTTAAAGAATAACGGAAATGATTTCTATCCATGAGAACTTAGAATCATAGGTATTCTTAGACAAATATAGTACTCTTCAAATGAAGTAACTAAGAGATATTGTGGTAGATGGAAATAAGGTTTGTGGGAGAACCCTTATGTATTTATCTTTTTGATATTATCATTCTTGGAAGGATCTAATACATTGAAGTAGGCTAAGTCTATTAGAGAATGACCTTGTAGGGTTATATACTCAAGATATATTTTGTTTTTAACACATTATCCAAGTTATTCTATGTTCCTTATATGGGTAATATTATCTATTTAAGAATTATAGTATTCTGAACCTTAGATGAGTTAATCAAGGGTTATTCATGAATCTAGGACTCCTAGATAAAGAAATATGGTTATATTGTAGTATCATGTTAACAAAGGACAATAGGGAAACCCTAGAGTCGATTACAAACCAATTGAATGGTTATGTCATATAAACTTATTTAAGTCAAAAGGTATTATTATTATTATGACTCATAGATTAAACTGTTACATGATTAGGGTGGGTAAGAGTTTTAAACTGCAAGAATACAACAATATCCAAGTCAAGTAGGGGTGGGTGAACACAACGACTACATTCATTATGAATGATATTGATATTAAAAACTTTGGCCAAAGTAATACATTTGTTTTCTGCATGCATTGTCGGTTCACTGTATTCGGATTGCTCATCCTATCGGAAATCATACTTAGCTAGAGGGTATCTAGGGTTGTATGGTTGATAGAGTTGAGTAGAAAACAACACTATGTACTTAGGAAATGCAAATTACCATTGGTCACCTAAGGTCTATATTCCTCGTGAAGGGTAGTGCCACTTCCTATGTGGAAGATGTTTGGGAGACCGTCGGTCTGTGGTTGGAGGTAAATCACTAGAAAGATGCTCTCTCTCCAAACAGGAAACATGCCAGGACTTGTGATAAGGATGTCAAATATTCAGAAGCAGTATTTATTCCAAAATTGTATATGTAATGAATTTACATTTGTAAACATTGTAAATAAGAAAGACAATATGGTTTATTGTATTTTGTTAAAAGAAATCTTGTAATTGTAATTACTTGATTATATGTTGAATAAAAGAAAATTTTTCTCTATCTCATTTTTACCTTGTTGAATTACTTTATGGTAAATTTCTGGTTTTACTATGTTTTTAGAACGTGGATGTTATAAACCTTACCTATAAAGGTTGGACCCGTGACATTATCTATCGTTTTTCATGTCATGCCTTGTTCGCTTTCATATAATATGATTCTTGGTAGACCATGGATCCATGCCATGGGGGTAGTCCCATCTACCCTTCATTGATCAATAAAATTCATTTATCAAAACAAACTTCACACCGTGGAAGCTGATCCTGAACCATATACTTGTTTACATATTGAAATACAAAAACAAGTTAAAAATCAACAATGTCTAAACAACTTATGAGTGGATTCATCAACACCTCTTGCCATAGATAATGTTGTGCAAGACTTTAAAACATCGAATGCACTTTTTAATAATGTTTGGGGATCATTAGATTTTAATCCTTACAGTGTAGGGGAATATAAACTTAATAACCTTGACACATCAAAAGTCGCATTGATCTCATCTAAGCAATCTTTGGGTGTTAGGGTTAGCCGGCAGAAGATATCAATTAAATGCAAATAAAGAGTAAATAGAGAAATGGAAATACACAGAAATAATAATAGCGAGAGACAATTTTTAACGTGGTTCACCCAAACTCGGGCTACATCCACCAGACAGAGAGTCCAATATTATTATCCAGTAAATCAAACCGATTACAATCAGCAATCCCTGCAACTCAATACCGCTGCAAAATGCTACAATACAATACCAAAACCCTAACCCTTAGCCGCTTTTTATCAAGCTTTTTGTCAGTTACAAAATAGGGTTTTCTTATGTCGGTCAATGAAAAATTAACTCCCACTGCCCCCAAACCCCTTCAAGGGGCGCTGCCCCTTGACCCCGTAGGAATTTGGGGGGAAACCACGCCGATAAAAGTGGGGTAAATATAACCTTCGAGTCTGATTAGGCTCCATATAACAACATTGGGAACACCTGAAAAACCTAAAGTCTCCTTAGTAGAAAACAAGTATAATACTCTTACTTATACTACAAATTATGATACCTATGAGGCTTCACCATCTTCTAAAGAAATGACATCCCTATATGGTCGAGGATTTAAAATCCTTTATAACAACTACAACTATGTAGGTAATGGTTGTGGTGTAAATCAACAAGGAATCAATGTACCTTTACAAGTTGTTGGAATTAACTATACAGGCAGTATTGGATATCGCTCTTTGAATCCCACTAAAGCCTCTTTTCATCCTAAACTTAATGTTAATGCAATATTAACAAGATCGAACCAACAACTTGGGCTGAGAAACAAGAATTGTCTGCTAAGAAATATCTTGTTATATCAGGTAAATATTTCTCCCTCTTTAAGCCACACTCGTTGTAGCAAATATTATAGTTTCTCTCAAGGGTGGCCTTCTCCTAGATATGTATGTTCTTAACAGTGGATTGTATCAGGTAAGTATTTCTAACTCTTTACCTCTGTGTTGTGTTTCCCCCATGATGTGTTATCTGTTGTTTAGGCCTCCTAGGATGACCCTTGATACTCTTGTAAGATCAAGGATACTGGTGTTGGCAAGAGACACTATGTGGCTTCATGAGTGTAGTCATTGATGGCAACAAAGTCTATCCCACACATCTGCATCACATAGTATGCCTATACCGGAAGTCAGATTGAAGAGTGTTTTGGTCCGGTGAACACGAACAGAGCATGCAACAAGGTCCGACAATCAGGTCCGGATCTCTCAGATGGTGAAACTCAGCAAGTTGTGGACTTGGACAAGTCAAGAGGAGTATCATGACTATTATATTCCAGAGATTGAGCCTTCAGTGATGACTCATGCAAAAGATATGAGCATCTAAGTGTTGGGTTCCTAATAGACAGAGCAGATTGAGGAAGAACTGATCGACAGAGTATCAGACTTCAATCTGGATGAGTAATTGATGTTGATCAAGCTATTTAAGGGATCATACAATATTGGCTGACATGATTGATGACTTCAATGTCTATGATTTTTATATGCATCACATATCAAACATGGATTCAGCTGACATATCAGTATTTTGTAATATCTTGAGTCTTCCGGTTGCCGACTAGAAAGTTGTTGAAATCCTTGGTGTGGATATATATACCAGATGGATTTCAGTATGAAGGTGTGTGTGTGTGTAGAGGTGATGAAATAAGGTGCGGAGAAAGGTAGAGATAAGGGTGGAAGCAGTAATACAAGTCTGGTATGTGACAGAGCAGTATTACTAGAGTAGAAGAAGAATGAAGTGCATTAGATCAGTATATTGAGCCTAATTGGAACTGAACTTCAGCATTTGTGGATGCCTCTCATCAGTTCAAACACCTGGTTACCTTCTATAAACTTTGTTGACAGGGAGTATCTTGTAGGCAGTGTGCCTCTTGTGAGCAGTGTGCTCAGGCAGTGAGCCCTAATTGGCAAGTCCCATTTTGTTCTTCTTATTCTTTTAACAGAGAATACAATCTTGGGTTAGTCACCCCGTGGTTTTTCCCTTAACAGGGTTTTCCACGTAAAAATCCTTGTGTTACGTGTGATGATTTTATTTATGTTCTTATGATCATGTATGCTTATATGTTTTGATGCTCCTCTAATTATTAAAGGAGAAAAGAAGATTAAGATATTTGAGATAACTGATTCAGCCCCCCTCTCAGTTATCTGCCTTGTTTCCAACAATTGGTATCAGAGCTAAGTTCCTCTAAACAGAGCCTAATAGCTTGAGGAAGATCTGGGAATCTCAATGGATATGTATGGTATGAAGGAACAACTTGAGTCTGCCCTAGATGATCTTGAGAAATCTCACTCTGAAGTCAATAACTTGAGAGAAAGACTCAAACAAGCTGATGATTTCATAAATGAGCTAAAAGAAAAACTGAGTATCTTTGTGAAAAAAGAGAAAGGAACTACTTCAAAAATTAGCATGTCAAAGTGAAGCCAATGATACTAATGAAGATCTGAATGAGAAAAACAAGCTATGTGAGAAGCTATCAAAAGAGGTCATTATGGTAAGGCATGAGATGGAATCAAGGGTTATGAGATTCACCCAAGAAATAGAAGAAAAAAGGAAAATTGAAGATAATCTAAAACAATCTCTCAAGGAGAAGATAGAGGACTGCCACAAAATGGACAGAATAATCAGGCATCTTGAATCTGATCGTGACGAAGCTAGAGATAATGAAGAACAACTTGAGAATCAGATAGACACTCTTAAACAAGATCTTCAAACAACAAATGAATACAAAGAGAAATTCAAGATAAGCTTAGCTCAACTTGAAGTTCTTCTTGAAAGCCAAAAGAGGGCAGATGACAAGTGTGGCTTGGGATATGAGAAAGGTGAAAGCTCTGGATCCAGTCAGAAGAACTCTGGATCAGGAAATCAAAGAAACAGGCCTAGAAGACCTCCGATAAGGCAACCAAATGCTCAAAGATATCCATCCTTCAATGGATACTGCTACAATTGCAACAACTTTGGTCATAAAGTAACTCAGTGAAGAAGGAGAATGAATCAGACTAATCCATCATTCTCCAGACAATGTTTCAACTACAAAAGGTATGGTCACAAATCTCATGAATGCAAAAATATGCAAATAAACAATTCATTCAATGGTAGATGCTTTGCATGCAATAGAATGGGACATATGGCTAATTAATGCAGATCAAGAGGATATCAGTCAAATATGCAAAGAAATGTTGTTTGTTATAATTGCAATAGATTTGGTCATATTGCCAAATTCTGCAGAAATAAAAATTAGGATAAAAAGGGTCCAGTGCATCATAATCAAAATCAAGACAAGGGAAAAGGGAAAGTGAATGCAGATGAAGTTCAAAGGGAGATGAGCAAGATTTGGGTGAAGAAGAGTACAGAAAATGATGGGGATGGATCCGCACCAGAATCTGGTGCTGATATTCCTTCCAGAAACTGAACAGATGAGCTTTGGCTCAGGGGGAGTCACAAAGAAAATAAATTCCCCCAGCCAGTCAATTGGTGCCTAAATTTGGCACATGGAATGTTGCAGATTTTTGTTCTCAGAAAAATATCTAATAAACCCTCGGTAAAGATATGAAAGATCCACATGGAGTTTTGCAAGAGTTTAATCATCCAAGATTGATCCGGTTTAACAGCCATCCGGTAAAGCAGGATTCTCATAGACAAATCTGGTATGATTCAAAATTGAAATATCTTGATCTGCGGATTTAGGGCATGATTGGAGGAAAGAAGATAGTTTGTCAATTATCACTAAAAATGATTCTAAGTGCATCTCAGTGATTCGAAAAGATCTCTCTCAGAACAAGGCAACCGGATGACTTAAGTTGTGCATTTATTGCAAAAGGAAATTAGGGTTTGCACAGAGATAAAAGGGGTTCATTCACTTATTTTTCACACATTTGCTTTCGAGAAGAAGAAAAGAAGAGCTCTGCATCAAAGTGTCTACAACTCTCAAAGATCAGCTGCAAAATCCAACTCAACTAGCAATTTTTTTTGGCTCTTTTTCGAACCCTGAAGCGTAAAAAGGTACTTCCATTTTGAAAATCTTTCTCTAAATCCTTTGCAAAATGGCTACTCCAATGGTTGTTAAGATCACTGATATGTCGCACCCAAAATTCAAGAAACACCCCTATAAATCCCTAGAAGTTGATCCATTAGGCACTTTTTCAAGCATTCCGCATGGGGTATTGCATGTAGAAGATGTTAGGGTTTACATTCATGCCAATATTGAGGAATTTGGAGAATCTAAGTTGATGGACATCTACCATAAACAATTAATAGATAAAAATGTTGAACTCAAACCTCAATACAAGGCCCTCTGAGATAAGCACTTTGGACATTGCATCCACTTTCCTTGTTTTGCAGAAGATGATTGGGTCTGGTATGTTCTTAGCAGAATACATGACAATCGCATGTGGTTAATGAAGCCCTTCAAGATAACAAAAGATGCCATTAGGGCAGTAACTGGATTGCACTCATCTGGTGGGTTATCTGCACTCAAATCTGTCAAGAACCAGACAATAAGTGAAGCTACCGGATCTAAGTTTGACAAGAGAGCAATGACCATAGAAGACATCACTGATCCGGATATCAAATTTGCCTCAATGATAATTAGATATAAGATCTATCATTCTAGTAGGGAGAATTCTGTGTCCGAGACTACAATATATACAACATATCCAATGTTAAGGGAAAATGCAGATTATGACCTATGTGATCTTCTTTTAAACCAACTGTTAGAAAACTTGTAGAAGATCAAGAAGGATAAGAAGAACTCATTCAAGTATGGTTGTCTAATACTATGTCTGTTCTTCTACTATATGAATGAGCTACCTGGATCAAGTGGTTGGCTATGGAAAAATGACAGACCGGTTGCCATACAGATCAGAGACTATATGTATGGGCTTGGTGATGCTAAAGCTCAAAGCACAACACTCTAGGGTTACTTTAAGAACTTCCAAAGCATGATGCATGCTAGAGAAAGG
The DNA here is from genome assembly GCA_027924645.1 of Cunninghamia lanceolata. Classification (NCBI taxonomy): domain Eukaryota; kingdom Viridiplantae; phylum Streptophyta; class Pinopsida; order Cupressales; family Cupressaceae; genus Cunninghamia; species Cunninghamia lanceolata. The sequence continues at coordinate 4,408,238 of BSBN01000516.1, forward strand.
ATACCATAATCCATAGTTGAAAAATACAAGGATATAGTGTGCTTCATGGTTGACACTGATCAATGCCTAATGGAGGCAGTTGAGCCCAGAACAATGTGGATAATGCCAATGGGTTACGAAGTAGATGAGAAAATCTTGGAGCTTCACGTTCAACACCTATTCAGCCAGCCAAAGGACACTGAGGCAGAAAGGTTTGGAACCTTTCAAGAATTAAGTGTAAAGATACATGTTGAGCTGAGACAACCAGAGATAAAGAGGAAAGTTAGAAGGGAAGTAGAGGAAATTGCCAAAAGATATGGCATATCAAAAGAGGTTGATGCAAACAGAGAGAAAATAGAAAGAGCTGAGAAAGAGAAACAAGAAGCAGAAAAAGGGAGTGTTCCGGTACAAGCCTCCTCCTAGACTAGATCCTCCAAGAGCTTTGCACCTGCCAGTCCTAAGAGCTCAAGAGCCACCAAACTAGAGGTCAAGACATCTGGAAAAAGAGAAAAGAGAACAAAAACAAAAGCCACAAGGTCATACACAAGTCACAAGGATGATGAAGAAACAAAGTCTGATGAGGAAGTTAAGAAAATGAAGAAGAAGAATAAAACATCCAGGGAATCCTCTACCGGTAAAAACAAAGAAGAAGAGGCAGAAGAATATGTTGAAAAGCCCACTCTTTCTATTGATGATATCATCAAGGCAGTCACTGTGGATGGGAATCTACAACCAGTAACAAAATTCTATGATGAATATAGTGATACTAACAAAAGGATCTTGGAAGAAGCCACAATCAAGTACCTGAATATTTACAATAAAGCATTCATTGAAATCATTTCATTAATTCCCAAAAGTCTAGAGAAGGTACTTGAACTTAGAAAAGAGAATGCCAGGGCAAAGGACTTAGAGATTTGAGGACAGATTGCGATTCAACTCTATCCTTCCATTACTCCAAAGAAAATGAACATGATCTTTAAGGACTGCAAGGATGAATTCCAGAGCAAAGCAAGAATGAACAAACTTATGCTTGGAGAGACTGATCAGGTAGCAAAAGAAACAGAAGACATCCTCTGGAATGCCTTCAAAAGATTCAATCTTCCTATTATAGAGGAAATAGATGAAGAGCCTTCTACCATGGATGTTGAAGGATTAAATACATCAAATGAAGAATCCTCTGTAAAAAATGAAGAAGGGTCAAAAGAGGTAGATGAAGAGAAGTCTAAGGACTTGGATTCCTTTGTTCTGGAAGAGGAAGTTCATGAAGTAGTTAACATCTCTCCTTCGGATCCCACTGTAGACATTCCAAATCCAGGAACTGAACGAGAAGGAAGAAAAGAGGAGAAATTGAGTCAAGAAGAGGAGGTAAAAGGAAGAGAAGAAGAACAAATAGAGAAGATCTTCAATGACAGTTCTGAGATTGCAAAAGGAAAGAAGACTAAGTCTCTGGCAAGAGACACTGCAGAGGCAGTGAATAATTTCTTGAACAAAGAGTTGATGGAGATAGATGAACTAGAACTATTCCAAGGACCTCTAAATTTTGATTCTCTCTCTCCGGTCCAGACAATGAAAATAGCATCCTTTGCCCAAGCTAAGGCAAAAGAAAAGCTTCTAAAGTATCACATGGAAGACTGCGAGCTATTAGAGATTGCATCCAGTATGTTGGAGAAGATCATGCCATCTTTTTAAAAGGATCCTTCGGCCTCTCTATCCAGTAACTTGAAATCTTTGGTAAACTCTGTTAGCACTCATTTTGATTCTTTAGAGAAATTGGCAGAAGAAAAGGTTCAGAAAGAGTTTTTGCGAAAGAGATTCACTGAAGTACAGGGACTCATTACTAATGATAGGAGGACCCTAGATATTGGGATAAAGAGCCTTGAAAATTCTCTTAAGATGGTGGGGACTTGTACAAATTTGGTCTATCTTGGTCTAAAGTAACAGAGGATATTGAAAAGAAGGTGAAAGAACAAGAAGGTAAACTGTCAAGTTTATCTCAGAATTTTGATCCCCTCACTACATCCATAATGAGTCAAGAATGCCAAGCTATTGTCATTATAAATGAAATAAAGAGGCTGGAGAAAGAGAGGAAGAATATAATAAACAGGATGAGTGAACTCAGAGGGAATATCGTCCCTAAGTTAGAGGCAATGCATGAGGCCTTATCAGATGCTCAGACCACAACCTAGACCAGTGATCCAGTAGACTTAAGAAGGGCAGAAGCATATGCATTTTTGTTGAGTGGTCACATCTCCATATTGGATTGGATGAAGCAGAGTTGGGCAATAGAATTTGTATAGTTGAAGACCACTTTTGCGGATATACTTAAGTATATGTAATTATAACATGTATATATACTTATGCAGCTATGTATATGTTGATTTTTGCAAATTTTGGTGTGCGGATTCTACCCTTTGCCATTGATGTCAAAGGGGGAGTGAGGAGTAGTGAAAAATGTGGAATCCAGCTAAGGGGGAGCTTCGGTAAAATAGTGCATGAGACAGAGTATCAGCCAAGGGGGAGTTTGCTGCGACACTTAGTCAAATTTCACTTAGTTTTGCCATCAATGCCAAAGGGGGAGATTGTTGGCAAGAGACACTGTGTGGCTTCATGAGTGTTTTCATTGATGGCAACAAATTCTATCCCATACATCCATAGCACATAGTATGCCTATACCAGAAGTCAGATTGAAGAGTGTTTAAGTCTGGTGAACAAGAACAGAGCATGTAACAAGGTCTGACAATCAGGTCTGGATCTCTTAGATGGTGAAACTCAGCAAGTTGCGGACTTGGACAAGTCAAGAGGAGTATCATGACTACTATATTCCAGAGATTGAGCCTCCGGTGATGAATCATGGAAAAGATATGAGCATCTAAGTGTTGGGTTCCTGATAGGCAGAGCAGACTAAGGAAGAACTGACCGGCAGAGTATCAGACTTCAATCCAAATGAGTAATTGATGTTGATCAAGCTATTTAAGGGATCATATAATATTGGCTGACATGATTGATGACTTCAATGTCAATGATTTTGATACGCATCACATATCAAGCATGGATTCAACCGACATATTATTATTTTGTAAATATTTTAAGTATTCTGGTTGCCGACTAGAAAGTTGTTGAAATCCTTGGTGCGGATATATATACCAGATGGATTTCAATATGAAGGTGTGTGCGTGTGTAGAGGTGATGAAATAAGGTGTGAAGAAAGGCAGAGATAAGTGTGGAAGCAACAATACAAGTCCGGTATGTGATAGAGCAGCAACACTAGAGCAGAGGAAGAATGAAGTGCATTAGATCAGTATATTGAGCCTAACTGGAACTAAACTTCAGCATTTGCAGATGCCTCTCATCAGTTCAAACACCTAGTTACCTTCTATAAACTTTGTAGACAGTGAGTCTCTTATAGGCAGTGTGCCTCTTGTGAGTAGTGTGCTCGGGCAGTGAGCCCTAATTGGCAAGTGCCATTTTGTACTTCTTATTCTTTTAACAGAGAATACAATCTTGGGTTAGTCACCCCGTGGTTTTTCCCTTAATAGGGTTTTCCACATAAAAATCCTTGTGTTATGTGTGATGATTTTATTTCTGTTCTTATGATCATGTATGCTTATATGTTTTGATGCTACTCTAATTATTAAAGGAGAAAAGAAGATTAAGATATTTGAGATAACTGATTCACCCCCCTCTCAGTTATCTGCCTTGTTTCCAACAACTGGGAGACCGCCTCTGTTGTGATCCTTCTTCTATTTGTATCATCATTCTTCTATATTGCCTCTCCTCTATTTTCATTGTTGTGTGTTGTGTCCTAGGGGCATAGTGTTGCGGTTGGTGACCTTGGGGCACCTTCCTACGTGACGACCCTAGGGCACTTGTTTCTCCTCTCTTGCTTTATTGTTTACCTTCCTCTAGTGGTTCTATCTAGTTGGCGGATGATGAAAAACATATAATACTAATATGGACCTAGTGTCCCTTCAACGAGAAATCAAAAAATGGACCTATTCCATACATGACGACAGGGTTGATATATATTATCTGACGCTTGGCTAGTAGAATCACTTTATGTAATACTTTGATGTTGTCTTATCACACTTACAAAACATAACAATACTGCTGCTTCGTACACTTTGTTTATCTTGGATCTTGCCTTGCTCGGCTCTTTATGTGAATGATTAAAGGTATTGTTGTTTATCATGATCATATGGTTGCTAACACCTTTTTTCATAGGAAATTGTGTGTTTGTGGGAACATTTGGCGATCGTAAAGTGCATCACCTCTGGGGGCATAGGCTTTGCGAGAGCTCATGTTCCCTTATGTGTTTTCTTCCTACCTTAACGTGCTTGATATCGGTACATGATATCAACCACCTTAAGGTGGGGGCATATAAGGTAAGTTGTCTGATGATTTCAGTACTAACAAAGCGTGTTTGTAAGCCCTCTATAGAGGTGAGATGTTGTATCTTCAAGCGAGGGCACATCTTTATCTTCATATTGCAATCATTAAGCCCTTTATGGAGGTAGGATATCATGCATATCCTTTTTATTTTAAGCCCTCTGCGGTGGTGGGGATGGTGTATTTTTCGAGGAGATTGCACATCCTATCATTTCTAAAAAGTCCTCTGAGCAGCTGGAGTTGGTGTATCCTCCCTTAAGCATCTCTTTGGTGATTTGGCGAAGCCCAATCATCAGTGTGTGTCTGTAATGTGCCTGAGATGGTAGTAAACCTAGCAATAGGCTCCTTCCATCACTTTTTTACCATGTTTTCTCCATATCTTCCATGTGTGTGTGTATGGCATGTTTGTTCCCAAGCATAGTCCCAAGACCAGTGGCGATGAGCTCCTCCTATGCTTTGAGATTTGTATGGCATGTTTGTTCTCAAGTGTAGTTTCAAGACTGGTGGTGATGAGCCCCTCCTACACTTTGAGAAATTTGTATTGTGTGTCTTTTGCCCCTTATGCAGTTTCAAGACTGGTGGCGATGAGCTCCTCCTGCATTTTGGGTTGTGTGTTTACTTTCCATGTACTTGCATTTGCATTCATATATGAGAAAATGAAAAAGAAATAATCACTGCATTCACTGTATTTATTGTGTTTTGTGTCTTCAATGCTTTCTTCTCTTTATTTTGTGTGCCTGTTACTTGCTTCTCTGTGTTTTGCGTGTCTTCACCGTGTTTGGTGTGTTTTGACTGTACTTTAATGCATGTATTGGCCTTGAGTTTATACATACATTAAATTGGGGGCTAAATGTTATGTCAAAAACTGTCCCCTTGGGGGCTTTTCCCTCTTAAGGTTTAGCTCCCGGATCCTTAAAAAGCATTATAAGCATCTTGCATGTTAATTTTGACTCCTGATGAGAAAACCTCAAAATCTTGTTGCAAAGAGGACCAAGGGGGTGCTATTTTGATGACCCCTGACCAAAATTGAGAGGGTGGACTTGGGTACTAGCGCCCTAGTCCTGCCCTATTTTGGGTCAGGCCCTAATTTGAAGTGTCAGTTATATGACCGTTGTTGGGTCCTAGGCTAACACCAAAAGTTTGAATTATGAAATTCTTAGTGGAAATGTTTGTAGTTGCATATATAAACATGTTTAGGGTTTCATTTGTAAACTAGAATATCATTATGAACTTTTGGCTAACTTGTGATTTTAGAGCATCCATGATATTCATTGTTACAAAGCAGAGCATTGTTATTGTGTTTGTGATTTATAAATTTAGCTTCTTCTCATGTGTTTGAAGAGCCTTCATTTATGTGAGATCTACACTTCTAAGGTGATATCTATTTGTGTTTCAATCATTTATCATTTGGATTTTGCCTCTATCCCATAGGGATATGCACTCTTTATTTGACAATGGTGTTCAAGAGACTTAAATGTCTCTCCGAGGTTTGACCGAGACAAGCCTCTAAACACCACAACCCCCAACCACTCTCCTTGTGATTTAAGGTTACAAGTTTCACATCAGGACAGAATGGAGTTGCAGGGAACCATAAGATAGTGTGCAAATTCTGAATCCTTGAAGAAAAGGTCTACTTGGACTAGGGCGAGCTAGTGGAGGTGTTCTCCACATCTTCTAGGACAGAAACAAAAAATATAGTGAAGATCAGTGTCGAGAGAAGATCAAGATTTCGTAGAGAAAACAATACCTTGGACAGGGGTTCTAGTGGTAGTGTCCCTGACTATTCTACATTCTAAACTTTAAAAAATAGACAGTTATTAATCTCTGCCTACCACCTTAGTTTGCAAGGATTTGTCGTAATTCATCAATTTGCTCATTGTTTTGCATAATTAGGGTTTTAAGGGTATTTGAGCATTAAATTGAGATATTGATTGATAATATCTGAGCTTCCACATCATTCCAAGTGATAGCCCAAGCTATTAGGTGAATGCTCTCGCTTAGTAGAGATTCAACTCGGTTGACATGTCCTTGAATGTTTGTTGAGAAAGGAGGATCTTAAAACCATCAAAACTCATCCGCCAAATCACCTCGTCCTCCTTTTTCATACTAAACAAAAAGATTCACCAAAATGAGATAGATATACATGTCCCAAAATTAACTCCAAAATTGAAAAAAATTGCCTTGTTTTAGGGTGCCAAGATCATGCTTTGATACCACTTGTAATGAAATAACTTGTACAAGAGAAGAATATAATAGGAAATATTCTACAAATACTTGATAACAATTGAGAATATTAATCCATTTTGAGGGGGAAAACCTCCAAATGTCTCCAATAAGAACACAATTTGCAATCTGATGATCAAAGAACACTCACTACCTCCTATTGATACCCTACTTATGCCTTGGCTATCACCTAGGCTGACTTAGATACCAAAATAAAACCCCTAAGATGAACTAAATATCTATATAATACTATAATAATGATCATATAACTTAATTAAGAGTTAAGGTAGCCACAAGCTGACTACTCATAACCCTATACATAAGATTAAGAGCATAGCAAGGTGACCCTATCATCTTTTGGCATGTGTGATTTCTTTCAATTCCAATCAGTTTACTTTCATTGTTTATCATGATTGAGAGTCTTCTCTAGTCTTGACTAAACCCTTACTCTCCTTGACTAATTCTCTTCTCCTCTTGATTCACAATCAACTTCCAATCAGTCTTTTGTTATCTCTCCATCAATCCTCTATGATCTTTCAATCGATCTTTTGTGATCTCCCAATCAGTATTTTGTTATCTCTCCATCAATCCTCTATTAAATTTCAATCATTTTCCCCCTTTGGTGTTGAATATATCTTATAAATACCTCCTCTCTATTTGATTTTAGGGGAGGTTGTGTATTATTGCAACTTAGATTTCTTTTGCAAAAGGTTCTCATTCTCTAGAATCACCCTCAGTAATTCTACTATTTTTGCTTCTACAATTCTCCCCAATCATCTAATACTTCCACAAGACTACATATGCCTCTTTCATTTATTTCAAAGCTTCAAATATTTTCTAATCTTTCTTAAAAATCTCAATTTACCTTAGGATCCTAGTTCATTCCATGTCATCAAGAAGAGTTCCAATTGTTGTAGAGGAAAAGAGTGAAAAATATGGATCCCTAAGGACATAAGTCAACACTAGCACCATTGATTATTCATAGGTTTTTAATTTTTCTACTAGATTTAGTAATTAGAAAATTCTCTTGCCCCTTTAGGAACTAAATTCATTATTTCTTCTTGGTTAGTGTAGGAATTTCCTATTTTACTAGATTTAGATCTAGTTTAGAATTTCCTACTTTTCATTAGATTCAAATATTAGATTAATTGCACCTACTTTCATTAGATTATTATTTAAGAAAATCTAGACAAAAAATATAGAAAATTGCATTCATAGGGAAAGCCCTATAGATTTGCATCCATTTTAAAAAGTTCATGTCAAGCAAGTAGTAACTACATAATCTTCAAATCTTAGGAAAATATAATAAAGTAGATTAGTTTGATTATTGTATTCATTTAGAGTTACATACATTTAGAGATCTCATACAACTCATAAAAAAAAAAGAGAAATCACTCGATCTCATGACAAGGCATTCAAAGAACTCAACACTCAAACAACTTGCAAACATCAAAAAAATAAATGTAGTCAACCCTCTTCCTCATTTATCATTCACACTCAACATGCCACAAAATGATAGAAGACTAGATCAAAGTGATCTTAGATGATATTTGGGAGAACCTAGCTATTTAAGAGGCTTTCATTGAGGAACTATTTAGGAACAAATGCAAATCCTATAATAGAAACAATAGAACATAGTACGGATGCACATCTTAAGAATATTCCAAATTTAGGTTTAGGTAATAAATCAATTTTATGAAGAAACAATAAAAGACTTAGAGATCATAAGAGAGTCAAGAAATGCCAATCTAAACTTATTGCAAGAATTAGTCTCTCAACTTTGCCTAATCAATCACAAAAACACAACCCATCATCCAAACCACAACAATAACAATTTAACTATTTCTTGCAATGTTCTGCTTCCACCTGAATAGAACAACCCATCAATTCTTCTCCTGCTCAGTTGGCTCTTTCCACGAGAGCATGAGTGACTAGGCAAACACCTTTAGTAAGGGTGTAGTAAGTGTGTTTTTTAGAATCTAACTCATTCACAATGTACTTGAGTTGATTCTAAGCAATACATGATCTAGGAGCTTGTTTAAGACCATACAAAGATTTTATGGGTTTACATAGGTTTCTTTGTTGGTTGTTCATAACTTTTTAGTTGGGTCATATAATATTTTTCTTGAAGATCACCATTTAAGAATGGATTTTTCACATTGATTTGATGTATCTCCCAATCATTTGGGGTTTCTAAGGCAAGAAGCATCCTAATAGTGTTCATTTTTGCCACATGAGAAAAACTTTCATCATAGTATAAATCATGTCACTGAATAAAGCCTTTAGTGAACAACTTTGCCTTATATTTATCTATTTCACCATTAGAGTTGTATTTAACTTTATATAACTAATGACAATCAACAACATTTGTTTTTTAGGGCAGAGAAACAAGATCCCAAGTTTTGTTTTGAATTAGAGTGTCATACTCTAATTGCATTGCATCTCTCTATTTTTATCTCTATTAGCTTCTTCAAAAGTTTGGGGTTCACTTTCATAGAAAGTTATTAATGCATGTATAGTGACTCTTGGTTATTTTAAATGAAGAAGAATTTTCTAAGTTAGCTTCTCAAATTAGGGTTTTAGCCATTTAGGTCTTTTAGTTTGAGGTTTATCAAAAAAAATCTTTCCCTTAAATTCCCCATTTTGACTTTGGTTATGAATTTAGGTAAGTTGGATGGAAGATACAGGTTTTTCAAAAATATGAATATTTTTTCTTAATATGACCCCTTTTTGAGGGATCATAAGACTTTGGTATTTCCTCCATATCTTATAAAGATACATTTGAAAAAAGTTGGATTAAGTTTCTTCCTTTTTTTCTAGGAATGAATACATAAGTAAGTATTTCAGATATTCTTAGGTGGGAGATGTTAGGTTTATTTTTCTCCCACATTTCCAAGGGTGTTGAAAATTTTAATTTAAAGGCACCCTATTTATAATGTGAATAGTTTCATTACTTCAGCCATAGAAATTTATGTACATTGACATAATGCATCATGGATATAACTATTTCCATAATGGTTTGATTTTTTTCTTTTTGTCACCCCATTTTTTTTTAGGAGAATAGGGAGTTGTCAATATGATTCTTATTAAAAGGTAATGTGTGTTATTTATTTAGTGATCTTCCTTTGCATAATTCTAATTTATTTTTCTTCTAGGTAAACTGATCACAAGGTCATGATGAACCATATTGCTTAGACTTATAATATTTAGATGGCCCAATATTTCATGCTAGAGTTGAGTGTCATTTTTGGTTTGGATTGAAAAACAAATTTCTTTTGAAAAAACATTGAAAATAGAAATACCATTCTTCTAAATGCCTTGAACCACAATAGCTTCATTATAATCATGGTAGAATTAGTTGTCTTTAGGGAGAATGATTTTAAAGTTTTCTTGGGTAAGTTGAGAACAAAAAAGAAGATTTTTCCTTAATTTTCGAACAAATAGAACATCTCTTATAAATATATTATAGATTCTATTTTAGCTTTCCCTTGTGCTTCTATGACTAAGTGAATTTTTAGATAAATTTTCTCATTACAATATTTAATGTTAGTTAGGATATCATACATATATGTCATATGTCTTGATGCACCACTATTTAAGATCCTCTCATTATCATTAAAAACAAAGAGTACAATATAGAACAATGGTTTGATATTAATATTGATATTGAAACTAATTTTGATTTTGAATTTGATTTTGACTAAAATATTTTTTATTTTTGTTATTTTTAGAGTTTTTGTTATTAAAGGACCTCTTATTGACATTTTTAGCATAATAATCTATCTCTTTGTAACAAATTTTATCACATTTATTGCACTTTCTAGAAAAAAATCCTAGTAATTTATAGATAAATATTTCTTATTCTCACTAAATTTAGGGTGTTTACTCTGGTTATCACCCTTGTTTTTTGAAAAGGTATTTTTTTAATTGAATAAACAGTGTCTCAATAGCCTTTTCTATAGAATCAAAATTTGACATCACTTGCTCTTCATAGATGAGAAGGGAAGAGGGAGTCAAGAGTGTCTTTTTTATTTTAATATTTTGAATTTAGAATAGAAATGAATCTCCTAAAATTTTCATATATCTTCATTTAAATTATGAAATAAAAAACATCCTTAATAAGTTTGGAATTGCAACCATCTAATTAAACTTTTATTTTTTCACCTTGACAAGATAATTTATAATTTTTTCATCTCCTTTCACAAAAGTGAGGACAAGATCAAGTATCAATTTAATTATATTTAGAGTCTTATACCCTCATGCATGGACTCCAAGAGTTTTCATGCTTCAGTAGGTGATTCATGACTTCCAATGTGAAGAAAAAAATCATCTTCAACACTTTTAAGAATGATTAACATTGGAATTCTTGAGTTTTATGATGGAAAGCATTTATAAGTTTTATATTTGCATGCTTACTAGTAGGCACATTTTCAAATTCACTGTGGTCTGTAAGTTTATAGCCATGATTTTGACTTTAAGTATGATTTTTTCATCTATATTAATTGTTCCTATTAAACATATGAGATTTATCAATAGTAAAATGAGTATGGGAAGTCATAATAAATTCAATTGAACAATTTTAGGTAAATAAAAATAATAATTTAGTTTTGCCAGGTGAATATAACACAAGTTAGTTCTCTTTCAAAAAATAAAAAATAAATAATACCATTGAAATTTAAACAAATAATTTTAAACATATTCTAGATTTCAAAAAGTACTAGATTTTAGAAAAATAATTAAATTTCATTTAAAAATGATCTATATAGAATTTATTTTAATTCAAAATATCAATAATAATTACATTGTCTAATAGTTAAAAAACCAATTTCTTCCAATTTTATAAATATATATTATAATATATAAATCACTATGTGCACTATAGATATTATAACTTTATTTATAAATTGATAGAGTAAAAATGATAACAAAAGAAATTTTAACCAATCAATAATTAAATCAATTTATAAATTTGAAATAGTTAATCAAATATAAAATAACTTAAATAAATTTTTACAGCAATAAAATTGATTTATAAAAAAATAATTAAGTTATTTTTATTTGATATATGCTAACAAAATGACAGAGAAGAGTAGGGGAAGGAGCAAGGGTTCGAGTGGGAAAACCTCTACATTGGTGAAGGACGGGAGCGACCTGGGTGACAATGAGGATGGTGTTAATGATCTAGACAACACAGGGGACGAAGAAAACTGGTATGGGTCTTTCGAAGAGGATGAGGATGTGTAGTTGTTAGATTTATGGCTTGAAGCTTGCAGGAGTGTTGATTCCATCGGTTCCAAGAAGAGCCGAGTTTCTAATGCAGATCCTAGAGTTCTGCAAGGTGCTAAAAAGGTAGGCAATGATGGTGTTGAGGGCCATGGTCTCTGCAGAGGATTTCTTCTTCCCTCCTGTGTGGAAGGAGTGCGTGTTAGGGCATCTTTCCATACAGGTAATGTGGGGAGTGAGGGTAGTGATCCTTGCATTCCCAAGGAGGGTTTTCCTCCTTCATGTTCTCCTGGGATACAAAAAGTGGGTGGCTCAGGAGAGATAATGCCCTTCCCTATTATGGTGGAAGGGCAAAGTTCTAAGGTGGGTTTTTCAATCCCTCTAATGTGCTTACAGTGGTTTCTCCACAAGAAGAAGGGAGTCCTCTATCTTATTTGCAAGCTCAGGGCTCTGTCATGTCACTTGAGTTGGGCTTTTTGTGAGGGGCCTTGAACAACTACAGTCTTCCTGAGACCCAAGCTATTGCTCTTCCACTTTACTTAGGGACTATGCCTAAGGAGTCATAGATTTGCATTCTAGACTCTGTTATTGACAGATCTACTACTTGGCTCTAGATCTCTCTTGTTGAGAGATTTGGTGGTAATCGCCCTAATATTGATGTGGTCAGAAATGGGTGCTTAAAAAATGGAAGGTTAGGGGACATATAGAGGTGATAGCTCTGCTGAACAATTTCTTCCTATTTTAATTTTCTAACTTGGAATATAGCTCAAGGATCCTTTTGGGAGGTCCTTGGTTCCTTGGGAAAATTGGTCTCCAGGTTTCAACCTAGAGAAAGATAGCATCAACAAGTTTCCAGTCTGGGTTAGGTTGTGGGGGCTACCATTAGAATATTGGGATGAGGAGATATTTATGAGCATTACCAATACTTCTGGGTAGTGTATTGTAGTAGATATTGTTATGAAATTCAAGAAGTGTTTGTTGTTCGCTAGATTTTATGTTTTTGTGGAGGTTGATAGGGTGCTCCCTTCTCAGATTACTCTATCGTCCAAGCTAGGAAATTGGGTACAATAGATTGCATTTGAGAGCTCTTCAGTTATTTTCAATTTTTGCCTCAAAGTGGGTCATGTCACAATTGTTTGTTTAAGATTTGACATAAATTATTCTATGTGGAGGAAAAAGGAGCAATCACCTTATAATGCTTGCAAGACAACTGAAGAGGATATTTTTAAGGAGAGAAGTAGGGAGAAGGATTCTGAGTACCTAAAATCTATGTTTGAGACTCCTTTGATAGAGGTGCAAAGTATAGAAGGGGCATCCAAAAAAGGGAGATTTGAGCGGAAGGATCTCAACATTATGGACAAGTTGGGTGAGTTTACTCAAAGTTCTTTGAAGCAATTTGGCTTCAAACCACCTTGACTTTGGGCTGGTTGTTTGTCAATGTTTTCCAGCCTTTTGTTTGTCTTTTCTATTGTAGTGAGGTTGTTGTGTTGATGGTTTCTCGTGGTTGTTCTTTGTAGTTCATTGGGCTTCATTGATTTATCTTTTATTTTGCACAAGGGTCCAGGCCCTTTCAAAATCCCTACTTACTCTATCAAAAACTATATCAAATTTTAAAAATAAATATTTAATGATCTATAATCATATTTTATGTTTACAAATTTTATTATATTTAGATATAAATATATATTAAAAAGCTTATATATATGTCCCATTTTTTTAAAAGACATGTATTAGGGTAAAAACCCTAAATATTTCCAAAGTTTCAATGGCAAGGAAGAGAGGTTGAGTGACCATGATAGGAAGGGGCCACGACTTCACCTTGGCATTTTAGATATGGTCATGGAATTATATTGTAACCATGGTTGTTATATGTGTTGGCCATGACCAATGCTTGGGGTCACAATCCCACAAGCCATGGCCTCTTGGATATGCCATAATCTAATGGAGATTTTAAAGAATTTTCAAATGTAGTTATTTGTCATATAAATTTTTTTGACAAAATGTTCAATTTAGGGAAACACATTTTCCAATATAATGTATACTTTGTAATAATTTTTCTAGAGAAGAAATCCTCCTTTTTAATTTGAAAAAACTAGGGCTTTTATACACCTAGGTAGGAAATTATTATTACGTATAAAACAAATAATTTTTTATTGAAACCCTAACATGGAAATAAGGGCACCTCTAAATGCTCAATTTTTATTTCTTCCATAACAGTTATTCCATGTAAATAAAAATTATTCTTGCTTCATGTAAATAAGAAATAGCATAGCCTAAATGTGGCTCTGATACCATGTTAGGAAACCAAGATCTTTAGGTGTGATAATCAATTTTTATAGGAATTAAATTGTACAAAAAGTAAATTTGTAGAAGAAATATAGAGAACACAAATTACATTTGAACACAGAATTATACTGAAAAAAATTATAACGATAAAAGAAACTCCAAAAACATCATTCTTAAGAGATAACTTACATCATCTATAATAAACAAACATAAAATAACTAGGGTTCCTTACAATCTTTTCCTCATTTCAATCTATGGCCTCACTAGATTAATTATAATATTATCATTTCCCTCAATAAGGATTCCTAAAATATATGGTAGAAAGGTTACCTCTTCATTTTCCCCACTCTTCATATCCAACCATGTTGCATGTCCTACAATACCATAGGGCCATTCAACAAAAGTTATATTCTCTTTCTTCTTCCACTTAAGCAGTCACCATGGATCTTCACCATAATCCCCTCTCTTGATATTCTTGTCCATCCATTTCTTTTTGCAGTCATAGGCCCTTGATTTTCAATGTATGATAGCAAAGGGGATCTTACAATGCACGTGCAATCCTTTAATGCAACTTGTATAGATCTTATACATAATGATCGCATCCTTGTGAAGTTCTTCCCTAGAACACTCTAGGATTATGCCTTTGAGTGGTTTTATTCTCTTTCCCACAACTCTATCCATTCTTTTGTCAAGATTGCACAAGTATTTGTTAGGCACTTTCAATTCCAAAAAGACTTGAAAGTTAATTTCACATATTTTGTAAATTCAAGAAAGGCCCAATTGAGGAAGTAGTTGACTTTGTTTGATGATTTTAGTCCATTCTCACAAAGATACACTATCACTTTCTAGATGATGAGATTCAACTCATCTTTGTGGAGAATTTATTGTCACCTATTCAAGATCGGGTTCTTTTTCAATGTTATATTGATTTCTCAAATCTATGTGATAGCCTCATGGATTATGAAATGGATTGAAAAGAAATCATTTATCTTATGATTAATCTTGTACTCCTTATCCTACTTATACTTCTTTCTCCCCTCTAAATTTATAAGAAACCCTTTCAAAATAATAATTCTAATCCTAATTTCAAAAAGATGAAGCTTAAACCAAATATTAATCATCCAAATTTGTTTTCCTCATCTTCTAATGTTATTTCTTTAAAATCACAATTTAATCGTTGCTTTACCTATCTTGTTGATTCTCTCTAGTTTGTCATGAACCGACTCCTTTCTACAAACCTTCTCATCCTTACTCCCATTTATCCTCTTAAAACTTCTCTTCATCTCCTTCAGGGATATGATTCTAAAGTGCTTTTCCAATATCACCTCATGCTTGGTTATGGCATTGAGAGGTGTATGGAGTTGTGACATAAAGTATAGGATCTCATTGATACTAATGTCATTCGTGTTGAGGGTTATTATGATAAGGGTAATAAATTTGTAGCACCACGTAACAAAAAATGTATGAAATTGTTTCCTTAATATAATTAGTCAAATAATATTGATCTTTTTCCTGAGGTGGCTTCTATTCCTTCTTCTCATGAGGATTTTTCTATACTTTCCTCTTCTCCTTCTCCACCTTCTCCTTGCTGGTTACCCTTGTTTGTTTTTGATGACTTTGTTGGTGCTCTTGATGCCAAATCTTCTTCTTCTACTCCTCTCATTACATTCTCTTTCAACAAAATTCTTAGTAATGACTATCATGGTCCTTTGTACATTGAAGGCATAGTAAATTAAAGACTTTCCATTGGTATTATTTTGGACCCCTCTTATGTTTTCAACATTGTTAGAGAAGAATTTATATATAATAAACACTTCCACCAAGAACCCTATGATGCATCTAGAATTGCATTGAAATGCTTCAATGGAACCTTTATTGACACTCTAGGTTGCCTTATCTTACTTATTCAAGTGCGTCCAAACAAATTGCTCACATTATGTTATATTATTCCTAATTTAAACTACTTTAGTATTCTTCTGGGACATCCAAGGGTTGAGTGAGCACAAGCTATCCTCTCTTATCTTTACCAATTCTTAAAGTTTATTCCTAGCACTGAGGTGGTCACAAATATACATCATGAGTATGAAACTCTCTCAAAGACAAGTAACTTTTCTATTACCTATTTTATTTCTAAACCCACAAGATCACCCTATGAACATTGCGACTCACTATTTGGCTCATACAAATGTTTTAAAGAACAACATATTCACACCCATGCTCATGATCATCCCTTTCTATTCACCCTCCTAAGTCAATTCTTCCAAGCTTCTGTAGAGTTGAGACATTGATATTTATCTCCATTCTTCCTCTACTACTTTTTCATCTAGTCATGTTGCACGCCATCCTAGATACAACCTTAAAAAAAACAACCTCAACCTAATCCTACCCAACCTAATCCTCAGTCACCTCATGGTCTACCCAAAAATCTTGCTAATCCTCCTCCCTTAACCCTTCCCCCTCTCTCGCCTACATCTAATATTGCACACATTCATATTGTCTCCTCCCTCTACCACCCAAACCCCAACATAAGTAATAGTTTGCAACCTGCCCTAATTTTTTATCCCTCCAACCAAAGACCAATCTCCCAATCTCATTTGATGCCTCTAATTTTACTTCAACCCTTCCCCCACTTCCTCTTCTTTATATGTTGTTATTATGGATCCTTTACCACCTTCTTAGGATCTATTATTTCAATTACTGATAATATTCATTCTGATGATACTATTGTTCCTCTTGCTATTATCACAAATGCTATTCCCAATGAGGTACCCTTCTTTCTAATTCTCTAGATGACTATTATACAAATCTCATTGGTTGAGTACTCCCTAGTTCCATTTTCTTCTATCATTTGATTTTCCTTTCCCTCTTGATTAAATGTCTTATGCCCATTGTCCCTAATCAGTTTTGGAGGATGTGTGTTATCATATTTAGTGGATGCTAACACATGGTGGGGGAAACATATACCTTATTTGTGTTGGTGTTTGGAACATTCCTCTATTTGTCCTTCTATTCATCATTTTGCATATTATTCCCACCTACGTAAGAATTCTGGGGATGATGCAAGGCATCAAGCTATTTATATCTTCTTGATATTAACCCACAAAATTTAGGATTTTTTATATTCTAATTCCTCTATATGTTATGACTTACCATGTGCATTGCTTCTTTTTTATCATCATCACTCTTTGTGTTTTTCCTCTTTGTGTATTTGGGAACAATGCAAAGCATTAGGACACTTACTCCTTTTTCATGTTGACCCAAAAATATCATGCCCTTCCATTTCTTTGTGTTGTTTTTCTACCCCCAACCTCCTCTTTCTTCATTCATGTATGTGGTGTTTTATGGAACTAGAGGATGATGATCCAATATAGTGATAATAATGTTATAACTTGTACAACTGACTTCACTTCCATAGAGTCATTCATGCTCTCCTCTTTTTTCTTGTGCACATGTTTATATGGTATCTTCCTCTTATGCTTTCACATTTTTTAAGTTGTGATCCTCACCTATTATTTCTTTTTGCTCATTCTATGCTTTATTCATATATTTTCCACATGATTTCTTGATCTTTGTGCTATTACCTTTTCACATTTCTTGTAATATTATTCTCCAAAATTATCTTAATTTCCTTCAAATTTCTCTTTCTTCTATGTATTATTTATTAATCGTCATGTTCATGTTGCCTTCTCTATTTTTTTACTATGTTACTTTCCAATGCTCTTGTTACACCTTTATTCTTATACACTGCTTCATAACTCATTCAACTACTCTTACTTGTACCTTTTTTATTCCTTGTATACTCACAATGCCTCTCATTCTTTTGTCTCATTCTATCTCTTTCACCTACATAACTTGATGTTTCCTATGTTCTACTTGATACCTACCCTGCATTCTTTTCTAAGTGTATTATATTCTTTTACAAATTCACTTGCACATGTAGATACAATAACTTAATTTATAGAAACCTACACCTATGTTTCTTGCTTACTATTATATGCTCCTTCTTACATGCATTTTTGTAAAATTTAATCATGAATTGAAATAAATCTAACTTAAAAATGAATTAGAATTAAAATAAAACTATCTAGTGCATAAAGAAAACTTATAGACATGGAAGTATGAATGAATAAAGCACTAGCTTATTCACCAAAATGAGAAACTATGAGATGCAATGAAGTTTCATTAAATAAAGAACATAAGAGGAGATGAGGATAAAGCTCAGTCGCCTAACTAAAAAGAAAGCATGGTTTCCCAAAATACCATCCAGAGAAAATCTTGAAATAAATCAAACTAATTCTAGAATTATCTAAAGAATATCTAGAATATATCTAATAATATCCACCTAAGCAAGATGAATATACGGAAGGTGTAATAAATAAATATTTACACCAACACCCCCCTTAAGTACAACTTAAGTGGGTGAATAGGATGGATCTTAGCAACTAGGCCATGTTGGGTACCCATATTAAAAAATGTATCCCCCCAAGAGAGATGTCCGCCTTCAAATAATTGAGAGAGAGAAAGAGAACTAAGAAACCCTCCCCTCCAAACAATAGCCTTTTGAACTCCCTCCAAGGTTTGCAAATGAGATCCCCCCAAAGAAGAGATAATGTTGACGCAAATTCTTGTAACGAGTGTTGATGTAGGTCCCTCTACATCGAACAATGTGTCCCCTTTAGAAGAAGGAATCCCCTGTGCTATGTATTTGTTGAAGTCCCACTCTAGAGGTGGAATGAAGGGAGGTAATAGGCTAAAGTTATTTGAAAAATGCTCAAATTTATTGATGTGTATGTTGAACTAGGATTGAATCTAATCAATTGACTCATGTATAATTGTTGGATGTGTCATCATAAAATCATGTAGAGATGGAGATAGAACATGAGAATTTATAAGTTCCAAGTCATTACATCCAAAGAAGGTGATGAAGCTTTAGGAGATCTATAATCAAAGAAAGAACAATATCCTCGATAGAGTCATCAAGATCCCAAATATGAGATTCTACAAAAGGACGTGAAATGTGTAATAAGTATGTATCCTAATGAAATGAATTTCATAAAAATGTCTGAACTAATTGAAAAGAGTCATTACAAATTTTTAGAGAAGTTATGATATCTATAAATACAAATGGAGGTGTCTTTCTAGTTATCTTAGTAACATCCATGGGTGCAAGGTTATTTAAAAAAACATTGGGAATGAATGGAGGCTCAAGTGAATCTCCACAATAAAATGACATTCAGTGTGCTCTATGTGATGTAATATGTAATAAAAAGTAGTAAGACAAATTAATTTGTAAACTTTGTCATTATTGTTTAACCATTTATCTTTTTGCAAAGGATCATTTGGCTCAAGAGTAAGTCCAAGGAGATAAGGTAGGACATTTGGTTATGTACAATGATTCTTAATCCCTTCTTGCTAGCACTTAAATTTCTAGTGATTCAATGTGACAACAAAAAGGTGGATGGGAATACGAAAAAAAATAGCGGCATCCCCCCCAAATTTAATGAAACTTTATTTTAGTTTAATATTATACGATCCCCATGAAATAATTTGGCACTTTATTTTAGGGCAATTTTATAAAATAAAGACCCTGAATCAAATGTTTATAGAATATGGCAATTTTACAATTTTTTAAAAAATGGCTTTTATCACAACTTAATTTCAATTGGTTTTTTAGATTCTTTGTTAAATTTTATGCATTTTTTTTTGGTAAAAATGCACTGAAATCCAGTATATGAATTAAAAGTTATGCTATTTTGAAAAATACCTCCCAAAAAACATGAAAATGATGTAGGAGAATTTGGGCCAAAAATATTTTCAAGTTTTATTTTTAGTCTGGTTCAGTTTTGTTTAGTTTTTGGTGTTTGTTTCTGGAGCATTTGCAAATTCAAACTCAATCAAGTTGAAGTAAATTTGGTCAAGTTTGAAATTGGTGAAGCTTGGGATAGAATTAGTTAAGTCTTCGGCATCGAACTTTTTATGGTTGTAGTACTTTTAAAATGAATTCAAAGTTCGTGAGTGACTCTTTCTACCGATGAAGTTAATATTCTTCCTTGTTGACAATGTTATAAGTTCTTAAATCCCTCAATGAGTTGAAAGGCATGATAAGTAAAGGTTAATAAAGGTGTTGATATGTTGTTGCGGAGTATTTTGAATTGTCTGAAGAAGTTTATAATCTGATCAGAAAAATCTTAAGTACTTGAACCTAGAAAGCTACCAACGCCAAGTTCTTGGATTTACATGGAGACAGAAATGCCAAAGAGATTTGTCTATGAGACTTCACAAGTTCTCGTATGTGTCAATTCATTGAAATGGGAGTAACAATGCATAGTTGTTAGTTCCAATCAATGCCAAATCATCGATAAGTCATTTCATAGTGCAAATTTGTCAACACTAGTTTATCAATTCTCCCTAGGGTTCAATGTTTCAAAAATGGCCCAAATAGTCGATAAAGAAGCTAAAGGTTGCTTGGAACACTACTTTTCTAAAATACATTGTAAGTGGAGAGTCGAGATGAAGTTCAAGACTTGTATAATGAATAAAGGGATGGTTTGAAAGATTTATTAAACACTGATATGTAATATAAAGCCATAATTCAAGTGAATTCTGATGAATCTGATTAGGAAGCTTGAGGTTCACAAAGTTGTAAATCAACTGAAATGTCAGTTGAAGGGTCAATGGAGTGTTAGTTCACCAAAATTGTTAGTTCCTAAACTATGAAATATGTTGATAAAGGTCTAGAGGTTTATAAAGTCTGATCAACATTTCGAAGAATAGTTCAAACATCCTGTGATTTTACTTTTATTGAATGACCAAGTCTTCATAGAGGTATCGTATGATGAAGTGGAGGATTCGATGGTTTAATGTAATGTTGAATCCTTGATTAAGGAGTACGATAGTGCTAAGGGACATTGAAGACAAGATTTTGGAAGATAAAAAACATTAATGTTGTAGTTCAAAAGTTCTTTGAAACATCGATTCATGAAGAGTTTTATAATGAAGATCTCATAGAATTTCTGGAAGTAACATGTCATCAAAAGGATGTTGACTGAGAAGTTTGAAAAGCCTTGCAAATGAAAGTTAAAAGGATTACAATAATGTTTCTTGTCAAAGAGTTCAACAAGTCAAACAAGAGCTTATTCACGAAGATACTTTATAAAGGAAAGTTCATGATGATGTCGAACTACAGAAAATGTATTGCTTTCTATGATATTTGTGATTCACAAATCCTTGATTTTTCTGAAAGGCATTATTCCAGCTCCTAATTTGGTTCATAGATTATGAAAGTTCCTGAATAAGTTATGTCCTTCATATTTCAGATATTTTCTTATCGATTCTGTTTTAGTGACTGCCCAATTGTGAATCGGTTCAACTTCTTTGAGCCAATGTATTAAAGGAAGAACTGGTATTTGTGAGGGGTTCTGTTGTTGGTTGGTGTGTATCACCCTGGTAAATAGGGTTCTCTTTGGGCATATGTGAGGATATGCTATCGACCAATGAGGAGATATTGACAAGGTCTTAAAGCATATGGGAGAGAGTGATTGCCAGACGAAATGGCAGAGGATTAGAGGAATAAGTGCCAATGGAAGAGTGATATGGAGCTGAGAAAGAGAAAACAACATGTAAGATACAGAAGAAGTGACTAACTAAGATTTGTAAAATATGTACTCCTATACGATTTTTGTTGCATACATGAATAAACTAGTTGGATTTTGTTGTTGTTATGAATTCATTGTTTGAAATTGTTGAATGAGCTCAAATTAAATATTGTTGTGATTATGGATATTGTTGTGTTGGTTGTGTGATTATGTAGTTTGGTAAGACCACCTGGTCATGACTCCATCAGAGTGTATCAGAGCAAGGTTTCTCGCTGGGAGAAATGTGTTGAGAGGATAGGAAATGTGTTGAGGTGTGAGTGAAATTTATGTAACTACAGAGAGTAAAGAGAGTTGAATTCATGTGAGACATGTTGGCTATCCTCCAACAGAGATGAAGGTTGGGTAGGTGTGCAAACTTCCTCCATAGTGTGAAAGTGAGTAGAGGGGGTTTTCAGAGGTGCATCTTCAAGGATTTCTGTTGGGTAGAGGAAATTTGTGTGTGTGTGAGTTTTGTTGCAAGGAGGAGGCTTGTGACTATAGAGCACATTGGGTCTAAAGTTTTGTGAGTTGATGTGTTCTTGAAGGTATGAGTGTGTAGGTTGCAGAAATTTTAGATTGTGAGGTTGCAGATTGTGTGTGGAGATGACAAAGAAGAAGTGTATGAAGTTTGCCTTGGGAAAGAATTTAGGAATTTCATTCCTTGTGTGGAGAGAGAGAAGATATAGAAATGAGATTAAAAAGATATGAAAGATATTGCAAGTTTTGAGGGAGACTAGAGCAGAGATGAAAAAAGGAAGAGAAGAGGAAAAGATGGGTAAGGTTGAGTCCCATTATTTTCCTGATGAAGATTTGTGTGTAGGTAAATCTATGTACAGAGAAAGAGGATGAAGACATGATGAAAGAGGTTGTAGAAGAAGCTGAGGATGAGAATAAGAGTGCAGAAGCATTTGTGTGTCCTTTGGAGGATGTGAGTTTTTTGAAAATGAAATCGTATCTAAGAGTGAAGAGGGAAAAGTTGCAGTAGATGGTGATGAAGGAAAAGTTGTTGCAGTAGAAGGAAAAGAGAATTGTTTTGATTTTTCTAAATTTTGTAATGAAGAAATTGATGCCGATTCATGTTCAGTTGAGATGATGAGAATGATAGAAGATGAGAAAGTTGAAGAGTGTGTAGAGGTGAAAACAAGGGAGAAGATGGAAATCTTTAATTTTCATAAAGTCGATTATCTCGACTTGTGTACAAATGAATTGGAATGGGAGGAAAAAATTTGATTGAGGTGGTTGGATCATGGTGGGTTGAATCCCACGAGAGGACGAAGTGGAATGGAGAAAGGTGAGATTAGGAGTGTTGAGTGCAATAGAATTTGGAGGAGGAGGTCAAGTTGTGGTGGACATGGATCTACAAGAGAAAAGAGGAATGATGAACATACTTGGTGGAGGAGGATGGTACTTATCCTAGCTAGATGCTAGAAGAGGCGACGGAAAAAGTTTTTTGATGAACTTGTCCCAGTGATGGAGTTCATTGCAGGTTGTTTACAACTTGGAAGTGTAGTTCTACTATCCAACTCCATTTTGTGAGCCATGCTCACAAAATTTTCTTACCCAATGTGTCTGATGCAAGAGCATCTGGGAGCATGAGCGATCTAAATCAACCAAAAACATTTTCAAGTTTTATTTTTAGACTGGTTTAGTTTTGTTCAGTTTTTGGTGTTTTTTTGGAGCATTTGCAGATTCAAACTTAGTCACATTGAGGTAAATTTGGTCAAGTTTGAAATTGGTGGAGTTTAGGAAAAAATTAGTTAAGTCTTCGGCATCAAAAATCTTATGGTCATATTGCTTTGAAAATGAATTTAAAGTTCGTGAGTGACTCTTTCTACTGATGAAGTTAATATTCTTCCTTGTCAGTAATGTTATAAGTACTTAAATCCCTTAATGTGCCAAAAGGTATGATAAGTAAAGGTTAATAAAGGCATTGATATGCTAATGTGGAGTATTTTGAATTGTTTGAACAAGTTTTATAAGCTTATCAGCAAAATCTTAAGTACTTGAACCTCAAAAGTTGTCGATGCCAAGTTTCTAGATGTACATAGAGACTGAAATGCCAAAGAGATTTGTCTATGAGACTTCACAAGTTCTTGTATGTGTTAATTCGTTGAAATGGGAGTAAGGATGCATAGTTGTTAATTCCAATCAAGGACAAATCATTGATAAGTTATTTCACAGTGCAAATTTGTCGACACTAATTTATTAGTTTTCCCAAGGGTTAACTATTTCAAATATGGACCGAATAGCCGATATAGAAGCTAAAGGTTCCTTGGAACACTACTTTGCCGAAATACATTGTAAGTGGAGTTGTCAAGATGAAGTTCAAGACTTGCCAAATGAATAAAAGGATGGCTCAAAAGTTTTATTAAACACCAATATGTAATATAAAGGCATAGTTCAAGTGAATTCTGATGAATCCCATTAGGAAGCTCGAGGTTCAAAAAGTTGTAAATCGATCGAAAGGTTAGTTGAAGGTTTGATGGAGTGTTAGTTTGTTGAAATTGTTAGTTCCCCAACTATGAAATATGTTGATAAAGGTCTGGAGGTTTATAAAGTCCAATAAGCATTTCAAAGAATAGTTCAAACATCACATGATTTGCCTTTTATTCAATAGGTAAGTCTTCATAGAGGTACCATATGATGAAGTGACGGATTTGATGGTTCAATGTAATGTTGAATCCATGATTAAGGTGTACGATAGTGCTAAGGGATGCCAAATACAAAGGAGTTTAGAAAATCTAAAACAAATCCAATATTCTAGTTCAAAAAGTTCTTTGAAACATCGATTCATGAAGAGTTTTATAATGAAGGGTTCGTAGAATTTCTGGAAGTAACATGTTGTCAAAAGTATGTTGACTGAGAAGTTCAAAAAGCCTTTCAAATGAAAGTTCAAAGGATTACAATAATGTTGATTATCGAAGAGTTCAACAACTCAAACAAGAGCCGATTCGTGAAGAGGCTTTATAAAGGAAATTTCATGATGATGCTGAACTACCAAAAATGTATTGCTTTCAGTGATATTTGTGATTCACAAATCCTTGATTTTGTTGAAAGGTATTATTCAAGCTCCTAAGTTGGTTCATAGATTATGAAAATTCTTGAAATAAGTTATGTCCTTCATATTTTGGACATTTTGTTGTTGATTTTGTTTTAGTAACTGCCCAACCGTGAATCAGTTCAACTTCTTTGAGCCAATGTATTAATCGAAGAACTAGTATTTGTGAGGGGTTCTACTATTGGTTGGTGTGTATCTCCCTAGTAAATGGGGTTCTCTTTGAGCATATGTGAGGATCTGTTGTTGGCCAATGAGGAGATATTGGCAGGGTTCTGAAGCAGATGGGAGAGTGACTTACAGAGGAAATGGTAGAGGATTAGAGGAATGAGCACCAGTGGAAGAGTGATAGAGAGCCAAGGAAGAGAAGACATCTTGTAAGATGCAGAAGAAGTGATTGATTGAGATTTGTAAAATTTGTACTCTTGTAGGATTTTTGTTGCATACATGAATAAAGCAGTTGGATTTTGTTGTTGTTGTGAATTCATTGATTGAAATTTCTGGATGAGATCAAATTAAACATTGTTGTGATTATGGATATTGTTGTGTTGGTTGCATGATTAGTTATTCCAGTAAGACCCCCTGATCATGATTGCATCAGATGGTATCAGAGAAAGGTTTCTTGTTGGGAGAAATGTGTCAAGGTAAGAGATCTGTTGAGAGGATAGGAAATATGTTGAGGTGTGAGAGAAATTTCTATAACTGCAGAGAGTAAAGAAAGTTTACTTTGTGTGAGTCATGTTGGTTGTCCTCTAGAAGAGATGAAGGTTGGGTAGAAGGTGTGCAAACTTCCTCCACATTGTGAAAGTGGGTAGAGGGCGTTTTGAGAGGTGCATCTTCCAAAATTTTTGATGGGTAAAGGAAAGTTGTGTGTGTAAGTTTTTTTGTAGTGAGGAGACCTATGACTGTAGAGAGCATTAGCTCTAAAGTTTTGTGAGTTGATGTGTGCATGAAGGTGTGAGTGTGCAGGTTGCAAAAATTACAGATTGTGTGTGAAGATGACAAAAAAGACGTGTATGTAGTTTTCCTTGGAAAAGGCTTTAGGAATTTCATTCCTTGTGTGGAGAGAGAAGATATAGAGTTGAGATTAACAAGATGTGAAAGACGTATGTTTTGAGGGAGACTAGAGTAGAGATGGAAAAAGGAAGAGAAGAAAATATGGGTAAGGCTGAGTCCCATTATTTTCCTGATGAACATTTGTGTGCAGGTAAATCTATGTGTGCAGAGAAAGAGGATGAAGAAATGATGAAATGGGTTGCAGCAAAAGATGAGGATGAGAATAAGAGTGTAGAAGCAGTTGTGTGTCTTTTCGAGGACGTGAAAGTTTTGGCAAACGAAATCATAGCTAAGAGTGAAGAGGAAAAATTTGCAGCAGATGGTAATGAAAGAAAAGTTGCAGTAGTAGAAGGGAAAGAGGTAATTTTTTATTTTTCTGAGTTTTATAATGAAGAAATTGATGTTGATTCATGTTCAGTTGAGATGGTGAGAGTGGTATAAGATGAGAAAGTTGAAGAATGTGTAGAGGTGAAAACAAGGGAGAAGATGGAAATCTTTAATTTCCATAAAGTTGACTATCTGGACTTGTGTATAGATGAATTGGAATGGGAGGTGGAATTTTGGTGGATGTCATTGGATCATGGTGGGTTGAATCCCACAAGAGAAGGAAGTGGAACAGAGAAAGGTGATATGAGGAGGAGTGTTGAGTGGAATAGCATTTGGAGGAGGAGGTCAGGCTATGGTGGACATGGGTCCACGAGAGGAAAGAGGAATGATAGGCCTACTTGGTGGAGAAGGACAGTACTTGTCCCACCTAGATGCTAGAAGAGGCAAGGAAATTTTTTTGATAAACTTGTCCCAATGATGGAGTTCCCTACAGGTTGTTTACAACCTAGAAGGGTAGTTATACTATCCAACTACATTTTGTGAGTCATGCTCACAAAATTTTCTTATCTAGCATGTCTGATGTAGGAGCATCTGGGTGCACAAGTGATCCACATCAACCAAAAATATTTTCAGGTTTTATTTTTAGTTTGGTTCAGTTTTGTTCAATTTTTGGTGTTTGTTTCTGGAGCATTTGCAGATTCAAACTTAGTCACGTTGAGGTAAATGTAAGATAGAAAAGAGAGGCCTAATCAATTATGAACTAATTAGATCAATCTTTTCAAACAAACATTAGAATACAAGTTGTCGAATACTTGTACGCTTGGCTACAATCCTCAAGGGAGAGCCAAGCTATTCAGGGCTCTGTTCTTTTGTTGTAATAGTGGAGATTTGTTTTGACAATAGCAGAATATAGGGTTTTAAGTGACCTAATTGACAAAATGAACTACTTACAGGTGTTACAGATCAGATCCACAAAAATATGAAGTAGATCGAGAATGAGTAGGGTAGATGGAGCCTGTAGCCAGAAATAGGGGTAGGTCTGGCAGGACTTGGACATTAGGAGCCCTAGTCCTAAGGTTTTTTCCCTAACAAAATCTATGTGTGATGATCTCTATTGCTTCTATCTTCCTATTGCTCGTCAGTGCCTAAAACTTCTGATTTGGATCTGCACATATAAAACAAGGAAAATGGTTGTGTTGTATAGGGGCTTGCCTTAGTCAAACCTCGTGTTGGTGTTCCCATCTCCATGACAATAGTGATAATGATGATAGCAAGTGCGTGCTCATGATGAGGAGATGCAAAACATGTAATAAAGCCTATAATAATTAAATAGAATGAAATAGGGTTACCATGAGCATGAAACCCTAGTTGGATGTATGTCGCAATCCACAAGGAGTTGAAGGAGAAGGAAGAAGCTTCCTCGTAGACCTGCAAGGGTTAGTACATGCAACAATAATCATCACAAATACAGAGCTTGTAGGGAGATAGAGAGAGAAAGAGAGCTTGTTAGAGAGAAGTTGCATGCCTCTAAATGAGTGAGAGAAACTTGCTTATATATGAATCCCAATTTCTTTTTGAGGGACCAATTGAGTTGAGGCTGACAAGGTGCATCACATAAAGTGAAAGGCTGACATTCAAATATTATCTTTTGAGGCCAAACCGGCAGGACTCTAGTGCTAGGCGCTAGTGTCCTGGTGATCTGGGATTTTCAAATGTCAGATGTTAGAGGACTTAGCCTTGTTTATCAAAAAAGTATTGAAATGTACATATATTAAGCAAAGATGAATATACAAGCTAAAATGAGTGCCAAACCTAGTGCAAAATTGTAAGAGGTAACGATTTTTGACACTATAGTAAATTTGGTCAAGTTTGAAATTGGTGGAGTTCAAGATAGAATTAGTTACATCTTCGACATCAAATATATTATGGTCATAGTGCTTTCAAAATGAATTCAAAGTTCATGAGTGACTCATTCTACTGATGAAGTTAATATTCTTCCTTCTCGATAATGCTATAAGTTCTTAAATCCCTCAATGTGTTGAAAGGCATGATAAGTAAAGGTCGGTAAAGGCGTTGATATGCTGTTGTAGAGTATTTTGAATTGTTTGAAGAAGTTTTCTCAGTTGATCTGTGAAATCTTAAGTACTTGAACCTAGAAAGTTATCGATACCAAGTTCTTGGATGTACATGGAGACCAAAATGCTAAAGAGATTTGTCTATGAGACTTCACAAGTTCTCATATGTGTCAATTCGCTGAAATAGGAGTAATGATGCACAATTGTTAGTTCCAATCAAGGTCAAATCATCGATAAGTCATTTCACAATGCAAATTTACCGATGCTAGTTTATCAGTTTTCCCAAGGGTTCAATTTTTCAAATATGGCCCGAATAGTCAATATAGAAGCTAAAGGTTCCTTGGAACACTACTATGCCAAAATACATTGTAAGTGGAGAGTTGAGATGAAGTTCAAGACTTGTCAAATGAATAAATGTATGGTTCAAATGTATGGTTCAAAAGCTTTATTAAACACTGATATATAATATAAAGCCACAATTCAAGTGAATTCTGATGAATCCAATTAGGAAGCTTGAGGTTCATAAAGTTGTAAATCGACCAAAAGGTCAGTTGAAGGTTTGATGGAGTGTTAGTTCACCAAAATTGTTAGTTCCTAAACTATGAAATATGCCAATAAGGGTCTAGAGGTTTATAAAGTCCAATAAGCATTTTGAAGAATAGTTCAAACATCTTGTGATTTGCCTTTTATTGAATGGATAAGTCTTCATAGAGGTACCATATGATGAAGCGAAGGATTTGATGGTTCAATGTAATGTTGAATCCCCGATTAAGGAGTACAATAGTGCTAAGGGATGCCAAAGACAAAGGAATTTGGAAGATCTAAAACAATGCCAATGTTCCAGTTTAAAAGTTCTTTGAAACATCGATTCATGAAGAGTTTTTAATGAAGAGTTCATAGAATTTTTGGAAGTAAAATGTCACCGAAAGGATGTTGACTAAGAAGTTAGAAAAGCCTTGCAATGAAAGTTCAAAGGATTACAATAATGTTGATTGTTGAAGAGTTCAACAACTCAAACAAGAGTTGATTCATGAAGAGACTTTATAAAGGAAAGTTCATGATGATGTCAAACTACCAAAAATGTATTGCTTTTAGTGATATTTGTGATTCATGAATCCTTGATTTTGCCAAAAGGCAATTTCTGGCTCCTAAGTTGGTTCATAGATTATGAAAGTTCCCGAAATATGTTATGTCCTTCATATTTCAAATATTTTTTTATCGATTATGTTTTAGTAACCGTGCAATAGTGAATCAATTCAACTTCTTTGAGCCAATGAATTAAAGGAATAACTGGTATTTGTCAGGGGTTATGTTGTTGGTTGGTGTGTATCACCCTGATAAATGGGGTTCTCTTTGAGTAGATGTGAGGATCTGTTGTTGGCCAATGAGGAGATATCTATAGGGTTCTGAAGTAGATGGAAGACTAACTGCTAGAGGAAATGACAAAGGATTAGAGGAATGAATGCCTATGGAAGAGTGATGCAAAGTTGAGGAATAGAAAACGACATGTAAGATGCAGAAGAAGTGACTGATTGAGATTTGTAAAATTTGTACTCCTATTGGATTTTTATTGCATACATGAATAAAATAGTTGGATTTTATTGCTCTTGTGGATTCATTGATTGAAATTGTTGAATGAGATCAAATTAAATATTGTTGTGATTATGGATATTATTTTGTTGGCTGCATGATTGAGTAGTTTGGTAAGACCCCCTGGTCACGGCTGCATCAGATGGTATCGGTGCAAGGTTTCTCGTTGGGAGAAATGTGTTGAGGTAAGAGATGTTTTGAGAGGATAGGAAATGTGTTGAGGTGTGAGAAATTTTTGTAACTATAGATAGTAAAGAAAGTTGAATTTGTGTGAGACATGTTGGCTGTCCTCCGATAGAGATGAAGACTGGGTAGAAGGTGTGAAAACTTTGTCCATAGTGTGAAAGTGGTAGAGGGGGTTTTGAGAGGTGCATCTTCCAGGATTGTTTTTGGGTAGAGGAACTCTATGTGTGTGCAACTTTTGTTGCAGGGAAGAGACCTATGATTGTAGAGAGCGTTGGCTTTGAATTTTTGTGAGTTGATGTGTGAGTGTGTAGGTTACAAGAAATTGTAGATTGTGAGGTTGCAGATTGTGTGTGAAGATGACAAAGAGGAAGTATATGCAATTTGTCTTAGGAAAGGCATTAGGAATTTCTTTCCTTGTGTGGAGAGAGAGAATATATAAAGATGAGATTAACAAAATGTGGAAGACATTGTAGGTTTTGAGGGAGACTAGAGCAGAGATGGAAAAAGGAAGAGAAGAGGAAAATATGCGTAAGGTTGAGTCCCATTATTTTCTTGACGAAGATTTTTGCGTAGGTAAATCTATGTGTGCAAAGAAAAGGATGAAGAAATGATAAAAGAGGTTGCAACAAAAGCTGAGGATGAGAATAAGAATGTAGAAGTAGTTGTGTGTCCTTTGGAGTATGTGAAAGTTTTGGCAAATGAAATTGAAGTTGAGAGTGAAGAGGGAAAAATTAAAGCAGATGGTGATGAAGGAAAAGTTGCAGTAGCAGAAGGGAAAGAGGTAATTTTCTATTTTTCTAAATTTTGTAATGAATAAATTGATGTTGATCCATGTTCATTTGAGATGGTGAGAGTGGTAGAAGATGAAAAAGTTGAAGAGTGTGCAGAAGTGAAAATAGGGGAGAAGATGGAAATCTTTAATTTCCATAAAGTCGATTATCTTGACTTGTGTATAGATTAATTGGAATGGAAGGCAAAATTTTGGTGAAGGTGGATGGGTCATGGTTGGCTGAATCCCACAAGAGGAGTAAGTGGAATGGAGAAAGGTGAGATGAGGAGGAGTGTTGCATGGAATAGCATTTGGAGGAGGAGGTTGGGTTGTGGTGGACATGGGTCCTGTAGAGGAAAGAGGAATGACAAACATATTTGGTGGAGGATGGTACTTGTCCCAGCTAAATATTGGAAGAGGCAAAGGAAAAAGTTTTCTGATGAACTTGTCCTAGTGATGGAGTTCCTTGCAAGTCGTTTACAACCTGGAAGGGTAGTTCTACTATCCAACTCCATTTTTGTGATCCATGCTCACAAAATTTTCTTACCCGGCGTGTCTAATGCAGGAGCATCCGAGTGCACAAGCAATCCGCATCAACCAAAAGCATTTTGAAGTTTTATTTTTAGTCTGGTTTAATTTTTCTCAATTTTTGGTGTTTGTTTTTGGAGCATTTGAAAATTCGAACTTAGTCACGTTGAGGTAAATTTAGTGAAGTTTGAAATTGGTGGAGTTTGGGACAGAATTAGTTAAGTCTTCAACATAGAAAATCTTATGGTCATAGTGCTTTCAAAATGAATTCAAAGTTTGTGAGTGACTCTTTCTACTGATGAAGTTAATATTTTTCCTTGTAGGCAATGTTAGAAGTTCTTAAATCCCTCAATGTGTTGAAAGGCATGATAAGTAAAGGTTAATAAAGGTGTTGATATGATGTTGTGGAGTATTTTTAATTGTTTGAAGAAGTTTTTATAAGTTGATTAGCGAAATCTTAAGTACTTGAACCTAGAAAGTTGCCGACGCCAAGTTCCTGGATGTACATGGAGACTGAAATGCCAAAGAGATTTGTTTATGAGACTTCACAATTTCTCGTATTTGTCAATTCGTCAAAACGGGAGTAAGGATGCACATTTGTTATTTCCAATCAAGGCCAAATCATCGATAAGTCATTTCACAATGCAAATTTATTAACGCTAGTTTATCAGTTTTCCCAAGGATTCAATTTTTCAAATATGGCCCAAATAGCTGATATAGAAGCTAAAGGTTCCTTGGAACACTACTTTGTTGAAATACATTGTAAGTGGAGCATCAAGATGAAGTTCAAGACTTGTCAAATGAATAAAGGGATGGTGTGAAATCTTTATTAAACACTGATATGTAATATAAAGCTACAATTCAAGTGAATTCTGATGAATCTGATTAGGAAGCTCGAGGTTCACAAAGTTGTAAATCAATCGAAAGGTCAATTGAAGGTTTAATGGAGTGTTAGTTTGTTGAAATTGTTAGTTTTGAAACTATGAAATATGTTGATAAAGGTCCGGAGGTTTATAAAGTTTGATAAGAATTTGAGAATAGTTCACACATCCCATGATTTTCATTTTATTGAATGGCTAACTCTTCATAGAGTTACCATATGATGAAACAAAGGATTCAATGGTTCAATGTAATGTTGAATCCCTGATTAAGGAGTACAATAGTGCTAAGGGATGCCGAAGGCAAAGGAGTTTGGAAGATCTAAAACAATGCCAATGTTGAGGTCCAAAAGTTCTTTGAAACATCGATTCATGAAGAGTTTTATAATGAAGAGTCTGTATAATTCCTGGAAGTAACATGTTGCTGAAAGGATGTTGACTGAGAAGTTTGAAAAACCTTGCAAATGAAATTTCAAAGGATTACAATCACGTTGATTGTCAAAGAGTTCAACAACTCAAACAAGAGTTGATTCAAGAAGAGACTTTATAAAGGAAAGTTCATGATGATGCTCAACTACCGAAAATGTATTGCTTTCGATGATATTTGTGATTCATTAATCCTTGATTTTGTTGAAAGGCATTATTTTGGCTCCTAAGTTGGTTCATAGATTATGAAAGTTCCTGAAATAAGTTGTGTCCATATTTTGGATATTTTATTGTTGATTCTATTTTAGTAACTACACAACTATGAGTTGATTCAACTTCTTTGAGCCAGTGTATTAAAGGATGAATTGGTATTTGTGAGGGGTTTTATTGCTCGTTGGTGTGTATCACCCTGGTAAATGGGGTTCTCTCTAGGAAGATGTGAAGATCTGCTATTGGTCAATGAGGAGATATTGGTAGGCATCTGAAGCAGATGGGAGAGAGTGACTACCAGAGGATTAGAGCAATGAGCACTAGTGGAAGAGTGATGTAGAGCCGAGGAAGAGAAGACATGTAAGATGTAGAAGAAGTGACTGATTGAGATTTGTAAAATTTGTACTCCTGTAGGATTTTTGTTGCATACATGAATAAAACAATTGGATTTTGTTGTTGTTGTGAATTCATTGATTGAAATTGTTGATAAGCTCAAATTAAATATTGTTATGGTTATGGATATTGTTGTGTTGGTTACATGATTAGGTAGTCTGGTAAGACCCCCTGGTCATGACTGCATCAAAAAAGGTAAACACTTTAATGACATAACAACATATATGACATCCACTAAACAGATAATGCTGACTATACCACTAAATAGACAATTTATACTACTGAAGTGGCATCAATACAATGAACTGACTACATGAATCTTGAAAGGAATCTATGGCAAGAAGTACTCACATACCAAGTAATATGAAATATAAGGTATGAGCATTAAGAAGCTTTTAAAAACTTCAAAGACTTAAGAGAATAATAAAAGATTCAAAAGACTTTAAAAGGGATGTAATGTTTAAAAGCTTTCTAAAACAAACTCTTACATGCATTTTAATAAGTGCTCTAAAATATTCAAAGCCTTTTTATTGTTTAAAACTTTCAATCCTTCTTGTATTATCATACCACTTTGAAATAATACCTCAAAACCAACAAAACTAGAACTACTAAAATTTGTCTTGAATCTTGTGTTAACAAAGCATAAAATAGAGAGAAGGCTTCGATCTTGACAAATTGATGAGCATTTCTAAAGTTTTTGGGCCTTCTGAATGTAATTTTGTTATTTGTTTTTCTCCTAGAGGTCTTGACCAAAAGGTAAATCCTAAAAGCAAGACTACAAACTTTTTTTAAAAAAAATTTATTTTACATAAAAACTAGACTTTACCTATGATTTGATACAATGTAGGATTTAATCATGAATTGAAATAAATATAACTTACAAACGAATCAGTATTAACAGAAAACTATCTAGTGCATAAACGAAACTTATAGACATAGAATTATAAATAAACAAAGTACTATCTTATTTACCAAAATGAACAACCATTAAATGTAATAAAGTTGCATTTTATAGAGAATTAAAAAGGAGATGAGGATACAGTTCAATCTCCTAAATAGAAAGAAAGCATGATTTTTCCAAAAAAGATTATTTAGCAAAAATCAAAAAACAAAGCAAAATAATTCTAAAATTATCTAAAGGATATCAAGGATAAATATGCATAATATCTCTAATAATAACTGTTGGTTGCCAAATCTGCAGAGGGTTTGCTAGCTCCAATGCACAGGTGGATTTGGCCAACAGATTACGGGAGGTTGCGTGGGCTGCCTCCCCTTCACTTCTGGTTCTGCCGCACCAAGGGGGGGTCCCTATAACTAAAGATGTAACATTGACTAGCTCAATGACAGAAAGATTTAGCTTGACAACAACAGGCAGAAAACTCTCATGTATGGACCAAGATCTGCATGATAGATCACAAGGTTGGCAACATTCTTGGACATATGTGTCTGGTTGGGTATGAGAGTATGCAGGGGGTTCCTAATCCTACTCCTACAACTAATAGATGGAAATGATGAAATGGGTGGACATAATGTCCTGGATGCAAGACAAGGGGTTTTGGCTCATAACTACTGACCCAGAAACAGACTGGTGCCTATCCATTGGGCAGGGAGTCAACTAGATGTATACAACAGATGGTTTGCAACTTTTACTCAAATTTCAGGGGGCTGGACTGATGCTTGCCTTACAAACATCACCCAAGAATGGGTATTTAGCTGCCTCTACTTACAAATATCCTTGCAGACATGCAACCTTCCCTATGCTCAACCTAAAACAATTTAATCCACTCTTTGAATGGAAGTTAGAGATCAAACATGTGATACAGGAAACATATCCTAGAACCTGAGAAACCCTTAGCAACCAGATTCAGAAGAAGGAGAATAACATGCAGCAAATGGAGACAAGCAGATAAACACATGCAATGAAGCATTTCTCATATAAATCAACACTGAAACTGAAATATGTGCAAAATACATGCATGCTGCAACTCATAAACTCCACAATGGGATAGAACAACCAAGATCATGCCCTGTTCTTCATTATTTACACAAAAAATTGCCCAGGCCTTCAACAACCTTGAAATGGGTCACACAGTCTGCTTAAATAGCAAGAGAATGGACCCAGCAAATTAATTACATGGTTGACTCAAAAATCTACCAGATACAACGCACTGAAAAATGGCACTCAAAATAGTAAATGCAGCAGAGGGACAAGAAGGAGGGAATAGGTGAACTCGGGAGATGTGCCACCGCTTAGCGACATTCCTCATCAATTGGGTGGTTGAATCATCAACTCGACCCATGCCCTCTGCAAAACTGCCATTAATGTTTCACCAACCCGCAGGCCCCAGAGATGTAGCAACAATGTGCTCATGGAGTTTCTCCCGCCAAAACAGTCGTAGATACTCGAGAAAAAAAACACGATGCAACTTTAAAACCTGGCCGTCGATGATTTCCTAGTCACTGAGATCCACGGCCCCAAAAAATGTTTAAAAGTCACCCACCAACCAAATCATGCCACGTAGGCACTTGCAGTTTCTATCGCTGATTCGTTTCACTTACCTTCCCCGTCGAGAGCTTATTGCCGAAACCTCACGCGGAAGCCACCACGTGGCAAGCCCCACGACACCCTTGAAACCCATAGAAACTCCCTCGGAAGCTTGGTGGATGTAGACACATGGCGGGCTCCACGCCCTCTTGAAACACACAAAGAAACTTTAAAGAAACTCAGCGGAAGCAGCCACGTGGTGGCTTCCGCAAAAATCTTGAGAAACATAAAGGGTCCTTCGGAAGCTTGGTGAAGATTGACACTTGGCACTGTCTGCGGGGCATTAGTCGCTTCACTGGGACCTACCACCACTTCGCTACACTCAGAAACAAAATAGAAACAATCTCGAAAGTTGACACTTGTCGGCTTCCACAGCAACCTCAAGGGGTACGTGGCATCTTCCGCCCCTGCTTAGAAACCTTTTGAAACCTTAGCACAGGCTGCCACTTGGTAGGATCCGCGAAGCAGAGAAACTTTAAGGCTCCGATTTGAAACATATGCAGAAGCTGACACATGTCATCATCTGCAGCACTTGAGACACTTAACTGGGACCCACCCTGTCTGCGCCAAACATTGAAACATGTAGAAACTTCAGCGGATAGCAACACTTGGCATCGTCCGCCAGGCTTTGAGAAACATTAAGGGTCTTTTAGAAACACTGGCGGAAGCCGCCACCTGGCACAGTCCACGGGCCTTTAGTTACTTTCTTTTGTGTCCCTCGGGTGCCTCCACGCCACTCTCAGAAACTTAAAGGAAACTCTATTGAAACTTTAGCTTCCGAAACATAAAAGAAACTTTATCGAAACTTCGGCGGAAGCCGACATGTGGCGCCTTCCGCGCATAGTTGGAACTTTTAAGGAGCTGCATCCATTGCTGACATGTGGTGCTTTCCGTGCACTTGCAACACCTGAGACCTGCGCCACTTGAAACTCACTGGGGCCCACCTCCGTGGGGACTTTTTGAAACACAAAGGAAACACTAAAAGGGTCAATGAAACACAAGCGGATATTGACACATGTCAAGTTCCGCGGCCCTCTCAGAAACTTAAAAGAAATAGCCTCTGCCACGTGGTGCCTTCTGCGTTGAAGTTACCTGTTAGAAACAAAAGCGCGGCATGAACAGGGGATCGACACTTGGCAGACCCGCAGCACTTAGAACATTTAGACCCCTCTAGCCACACTTAGAAACATTCAGACACAGAAAACTGTGACCCGAAATAGTGACCCGATATGCATTTTTTATGCATATAACTCAATTTTTAACATTTTCAGGGGCCGATAGGATCTCTTGACCCGCCACTGCCATTTCGACCCTACACACAACTGATTTCTTGCATTTTTGATAATTGCAGGGGCCAAAAATATTAAAACTTTTTGGATTTTAAGGGAAGAGACCTGACTCAAAACCCCATACATAAATTATTACTAACAGTGGCTCCGATTGGGGATGCATGCCTCTTGCAGGCATGGCGAGAACCTCAGATCTCTGGGATGCAGACCA
Source organism: Cunninghamia lanceolata (assembly GCA_027924645.1). Lineage (NCBI taxonomy): Eukaryota > Viridiplantae > Streptophyta > Pinopsida > Cupressales > Cupressaceae > Cunninghamia > Cunninghamia lanceolata. Next base: position 4,445,507 of record BSBN01000516.1, read on the forward strand.
ATCCCTTATTCATTGGGCACAGAGTCAAATACTACACTAAACTGCATCATAAACACACTTGATGGCCTAAGGCCACCAAGAAAAGAAAAACCTGTATCTCCCTTTGTCAAACACTTTGTTTTCATCTGTATGTACTGGGTCAAGCCTGGAGATACTGTCAGGACTTACCCACAAATAAACCTTGCCATCTGCATACTTAACCCTCTGATCTAGCTAGTCATTGTTACCCCTATGCAGACAACACTCAGCATCCAGCAACAAGTGAATGCAGTATTTATCAGGCAATGCATGTTCATATAGTATATAACACATATCATCATCTGCATCAGCAGTATGCATTGCAAAATGATCTCCTAGCTGGACTGAAAATAGGAAACACTCAGAGTCCACCACACAACTAGGAAAATCAGAGCTCATTTCATATGCTGGCCTCTCAAAAGAAAAGCTTTCAAATTCACAATTGTGTACATCATGCACACAATCATCTGGTACACCAAGCTGGAAAAGATCAGGCTCTGACACCTCTGTACAATCAGGCACATTTTTACAGTCACTTACTTGATGTATGTTAGCCTCTCTTTCATCAGGATGAGAAATAGAATCTAAATAAAAAATAATGTCTAGATCCTCACCATACTCAGATAGATCCTCATCACCATATGTGTCAAAAATGGGTGAACCAGGTGTCTCAGCCTCATTATGGTATGCCATTTGTTCATGGACAACAGAACATACATCTTCATCACCAATGGATTCACTCTGTGGAGGAGTATCAGCTTGTGTGTCATAAGCAAAATAACCATCAAATAGAGAACAATCATGCTCTGCACTAGCACTTGTTTCAATATCTGATTGCTCTTCATCATCTCCATGTGTTTGAAAAGAAGGCAATGGTTCACACATGAAACTCTTTCTCTGTTTGCTTATATCTTCTCTGTCTTGAGTACAATACTCACAATTATCTCCACAAATCCATTCAAAAAGTTGCTCATTGCTGTCCACAACCACATCATTATTTTCATGGCCAGATGCCTCAACATTGCAATGGGAGTCCTCACTGATCCTTTCACTGGCATCCTCAACATTTACTTTTTCATCTTCATATGATGCCTTAATCATTTGGTCATTTGCAGCTTCATAACCACTATTCACACCAAAGCCTGGGGACAGGGATTTCTGCAGGTGCTCATTTCTCATTTCTTCTACATTTTCTAAAAATTTGTATGCCATCTGCATACTTGTCACCTTGAAATCCCTCAACAGTGCACTAGAGCCCTCCTCAAAAGCTTCAAAAAATATGCCAACACAGGCTGAAATATCAGGTCTGAAACTTTCAAGGACTTGTGAAAGGGCTAATGCAAACCTATGACTGAAAACAACACATGGCTCTTCATCTTGTTTTCTGATTTTTATCAATTCTGCAACAAGATCAGCAGGTTCTTTTGCAAATTCTTTTTTGAAACAGTCAGTAAGCTCATCCCAACAGGCAAAGGATCTCTTTGGAAAGCTCAAATACCAATCTTTGGCTTTTGTATCAAAGGATCTAACAAAAAATCTCATCCACATATCCTCATCTCTAAAAGAATGTTTTTCCATAAAGCTACAAAATTTTTGGATATGTGCACCCCCATCACACACACTGTGACCACTAAATCTAGGCATTTGATAGTATATCCTAGCAGACATACTTTCTACTTTATAGTCAACCCATGACAAATCTAGTTGGTCATACAAAGGATCAAAAGGGCTAACAAGAGGTTTAGCTTTCTGACTGGCAGATACAACAAAGTTATCATGATTTAATTGGGCCTTCCTAGCCTCTAAGAATATCAACCTATTTTTCATCTCTTCTATTCTTTTATCCAACATTTCACCCCCTTCTTGACTGAGTATGGGATAAAACATATTTGGATTCATAAAATTTTCCATCTTAGACATCCTATGATTGTCTAAGACCTAAGGTTTCCCCTGGCATCTAACTTATGCAGTAAACAACAAATATAAAGGGGAAGAAGTTAGGTACCTTTTCTCATCTAGATGCAGAAATATGAACATCTTTGTCACATCACATACATCTATCTTTCATGTGCATTCAAATCTTTTTTGCAGAGTCGCCACCTCTCCAGAGAGGACAAAATTTACAATAGCTGAAAGCTATTTTTCCAGGTTCATTCCACCAACAGAGCATCATTTTGTTAGTGACTTAGATGGGCCACAAATACATTCCTTTAAATCAACTCCATCCCCAACAGAGTCACCAAAATCTGTTGGTTGCCAAATCTGCAGAGGGTTTGCCAGCTCCAATGCACAGGCGGATTTGGCCAACAGATTAAGGGAGGTTGCGTGAGTTGCCTCCCCTTCACTTCTGGTTCTGCCACACCAAGGGGGGTGTCCTTATAACTAAAGATGTAACATTGACTAGATCAATGACAGAAAGATTTAGCTTGACAGCAACAGGCAGAATACTCTCATGTATGGACCAAGATCTGCATGATAGATCACAAGGTTGGCAACATTCTTGGACATATGTGTCTGGTTGGGTATGAGAGTATGCAGGGGGTTCCTAATCCTACTACAACTAACAGATGGAAGTGATGAAATGGGTGGACATAATGTCCTGGATGCAAGACAAGGGGTTTTGGCTCATAACTACTGACCCAGAAACAGACTGGTGCCTATCCATTGGGCAAGGAGTCAACTAGATGTATACAACAGATGGTTTGCAACTTTCACTCAAGTTTCAGGGGACTGAACTGATGCTTGCCTTACAAACATCACCCAAGAATGGGTATTTAGCTGCCTCTACTTACAAATATCCCTGCAGACATGCAACCTTCCCCATGCTCAACCTAAAACAATTTAATCCACTCCTTGAATGGAAGTTAGAGATCAAACATGTGATACAGGAAACATATCCTAGAACCTGAGAAACCCTTAGCAACCAGATTCAGAAGAAGGAGAATAACATGCAGCAAATGGAGACAAGCAGATAAACACATGCAATGAAGCATTTCTCATATAAATCAACACTGAAACTGAAATATGTGCAAAATACATGCATGCTGCAACTCATAAACTCCACAATGGGATAGAACAACCAAGATCATGCCCTGTTCTTCATTATTTACACAAAAAATTGCCCAGGCCTTCAACAACCTTGAAATGGGTCACACAGTCTGCTTAAATAGCAAGAGAATGGACCCAGCAAATTAATTACATGGTTGACTCAAAAATCTACCAGCTACAACACACTGAAAAATGGTGCTCAAAATAGTAAATGCAGCAGAGGGACAAGGAGGGAACAGGTGAACTCGGGAGATGCGCCGCCGCTCAGGGACATTCCTCATCAATCGGGTGGTTGAATCATCAACTCGACCCACGCCCTCTGCAAAACTGCCATTAATGTTTCACCAACCCGCAGGCCCCAGAGATGCATCAATAGTGCGCCCATGGAGTTTCTCCCGCCAAAACAGTCGTAGATACTCGAGAAAAAAAACACGATGCAACTTTAAAACCTGGCCGTCGATGATTTCCTAGTCACTGAGATCCACGGCCCCAAAAAATGTTGAAAAGTCACCCGCCAACCAAATCGTGCCACGTAGGCACTTGCAGTTTCTATCGCTGATTTGTTTCACTTACATTCCCCGCCAAGAGCTTATTGCCGGAACCTCACGCGGAAGCCACCACGTGGCAAGCCCCGTGGCACCCTTGAAACCCATAGAAACTCCCTCGGAAGCTTGGCGGATGCAGACACATGGCGGGCTCCACACCCTCTTGAAACACACAAAGAAACTTTAAAGAAACTCAGCGAAAGCAGCCACGTGGTGGCTTCCGCAAAAATCTTGAGAAATATAAAGGGTCCTTCGGAAGCTTGGTGGAGATTGACACTTGGCACTGTCCGCGGGGCATTAGTCACTTCACTGGGACCTACCACCACTTTGCTACACTCAGAAACAAAATAGAAACAATCTCGGAAGCTGACACTTGTCGGCTTCTGCAGCAACCTCAAGGGGTACGTGGCATCTTCCGCCCCTACTTAGAAACCTTTTGAAACCTCAGTGGAGGCTGCCACTTGGCAGGATCCATGAAGCAGAGAAACTTTAAGGCTCTGGTTTGAAACATATGCGGAAGCTGACACATGTCATCATCTGTAGCACTTGAGACACTTAACTGGGACCCACCCTGTCTGCGCCACACATTGAAACATGTAGAAACTTCAGCGGACAGCGACACTTGGCATCGTCCGCGAGGCTTTGAGAAACATTAGGGGTCTTTTAGAAACACTGGTGGAAGCCGCCACCTGGCACAGTCTGCGGGCCATTAGTTACTTTCTTTTGTGTCCCTCGGGTGCCTCCACACCACTCTCAGAAACTTAAAGGAAACTCTATTGAAACTTCGGCTTCCGAAACATAAAAGAAACTTTATCGAAACTTCGGCGGAAGCCGACACGTGGCGCCTTCCGTGCATAGTTGAAACTTTTAAGGGGTTGCATCCCCTGTTGACACGTGGCGCTTTCCACGCACTTGCAACACTTGAGACCTGCGCCACTTGAAACTCACTGGGGCCCACCTCCTCGGGGACTTTTTGAAACACAAAGGAAACACTAAAAGGGTCAATGAAACACAAGCGGATATTGACACATGTCAAGTTCCGCGGCCCTCTCAGAAACTTAAAAGAAACAGCCTCTGCCACGTGGTGCCTTCCGCATTGAAGTTACCTGTTAGAAACAAAAGCGTGGCATGAACAGGGGCTCGACACTTGCAGACCCGCGGCACTTAGAACAATTAGACCCCTTTAGCCACACTTAGAAACATTCAGACACATGAAACTATGACCCGAAATAGTGACTTGATATGCATTTTTTATGCATATAACTCAATTTTTAACATTTTCAGGGGCCGATAGGATCTCTCGACCCGCCACTGCCATTTCGACCCTGCACACAACTGATTTCTTGCATTTTTGATAATTGCAGGGGCCAAAAATATTAAAACTTTTTGGATTTTCAGGGAAGAGACCTAACTCAAAACCCCATACATAAATTATTACTAACAATAACTACATAAACAAAATAAATATATCTAAGGTGTAATAAATAAATATTCACGCTTACAATGTCTCCTATCCTACCTTCTTTCCTACTTTTCTATACACTATGGTTCCATGTGCTCTCTTACTTACTATACAATCTTTGCACAAAGCATTTTATTTCTCCTATTTCTCACCCTTTCCTTGGGGCAATTCTATTACTACTATTATGGGGGTATTACCTTAGAATGCTTTCCATTTTCCTATGTTTATATGCATGTTCTACTTTTCTACTCTATTTCCACTTCTATTAGTCTACTATTACTATCTTGTTTATTCTCTCTTGCCCAATACTATCTTATTCACCAAAATGAAAAACTATGAAATGCAATAAAGTTGCATTTTATAGAGAATACAAAAGAAGATAAGGATATAATTCAATCTCCTAAATGGAAAGAAAACATGATTTTTCCAAAAGACTATTTAGAGAAAATCAAGAAATAAAGCAAACTAATTATAAAATTATCTAAAGGATATCTAGAATAAATATGCATAATATCTTTGATAATAACCACATAAGCAAAATAAATTTACCTAAGTTGTTATAAATAAATATTTATACCAACGATGTCACCTATCCTATCTTCTTTCCTACTTTTTTCTATATGCCTGTAATGTCCCCTTTTCCTCAGCATTAAACAATTTAAAAAATATGTTAGTCTTCTCCTATTTCCCGAAGGCTAACAATATGTGAGGGAAATATAGCTTCTAAAAATTAATAATAGTTAAATAATTTTTATGCCTATTATGCACATTGAAACTACTACTATTATTTTTTAGAAGTGGTGGGCCTGCTATTGGAATGGTCCCTGGGATTGGTGGGACCACTGCCATTTTTATTTTTGCCTATTCTTGGGGGTGGAGCAGGCACTCCTCTGCAGAGGCATTCAATAGGATTCTTTGCTATTTTTAGATGAGTGTTTGCTGTGTGGCGCCAGAGTGGGTCAGACCATGTTCTTTAGCTATTCTGGGCTAGATGTGGGGTTACTAAAAGGAAGAATTTGCTCATTTTAAAAAATGCAATGTGATGTCTGGGCTATGAGTTGGAAACTTTTTGTTGTTTAGCACATGTTTTGGAGGCTATTTAGTCTTAGATTTTTTTACTCAGTTTCAGATGTGAGAGACCATCCCTAGTTGAGAATTACATTTGGAATCAATCAAAAAATATCCATTTGAATTATGGAATTCGATGTATTTTAATTTGGTTGGAATGAATGGAGTTTGGATTTGTTGTGTGGGTTCTCCAATGGCATGCTAAAATGTTCAAATCTTATTGAAGAGGGTTGATGCTTAGTTCTGAGCAGTTTTGTGACTATTCGTTGTAGCAGGCCTTTGACTGGGCTGTATATGGGAGTTTTGAGAGGAACCATGCATGAAGTATGACAAAATGTGGTCTGATCATCAGCTTATGTCTGCAACTACATTCTGGGTATGAATTGATACTATGGTTTATAATATTTTGTTGTTGAGAATTTTATAAAGCAATATGGTTAGCATAGGTGTTTGTTGCTTGTAACTGGGTAGCATATTTCAGTGGTATCAGAGCTTGGCTTCCTGCCAGCTTGTGAAGTTTTTTTGACTCTACATGCAACAATCTAGCGATAGGGAAAGAAGGTACAAGAAGAGAGAGGAAAGAAAGTTGAAAACTACAGTTATCTCTAATACAGTTGAGGAAGAATCAGTCATGGAGGATAGAAACAAAGAAGACTATCCACCTGAAAACCCTGATAAAATGATGGAGAGGAAGTTTGACCATATGTATGAGATGATAGCAAGATTAGTGAGAAAAATGGATCAGAACTTAGTTCTAGGCACAAGAAATAACACTAAAGCCAACAGCTCGCAAAATAATGGAGTACAAAATGATCATGTAAGAACACCTACCAGGACCTTAGTGGGATTAGTTGCAAGACCCCTTCAACCATTTGCAAACAGAAGGGAAGGATTGCCTCATGAGCCTAAGGAGAGAACTACGTTCACTGATGATATCATGGTAAATCATGATGAATATATGACCCTTCCTGCTCTTGTCCGTAGAAGTTTAACATTTGATCAATTTTTGAATCAGAAAAAAGGAAATGGTGGAAGATCGAACAACAGAGAGAACAAGGATTACAAGCATGCTCTAAGTAAAGTGTCTATGGACTGATTTGATGGTAGTGGGAAATGTACCGTAAGAGTGTGGGTTCAAAAGCTTGATACTTACATTACTTTGAAGCCTATGCCAGAGGAGACAACCTTAAACTTTGCAACATTACACTTGGACGGGGCTGCCTATGAGTGGTGGCATCATGGCCTTGTGACATAGGGTCACAATTTGATTATAACCTATGATGAATTCACTAATAGACTCATCGAGAGATTCGACAAACAAGATCTTGAGCAAAGTTTTAAAGACCTCACACAACTGAAGCAAACGCGAAGCATTGATTCATACATCACTGAGTTTCAAAGACTTAGTGTCATGGTTCCTGACATCTCTAAAAGAAGGCTAATTTTTTTGTTCGTTGAAGGTTTGGATGAACCAATCAGAGGATGAGTAAAATCTTTGGATTCTCAGTCCTTACAAGAGGCCATTAAAAAGGCTAGAAGTATGGAGTTTTCATCTCCAAAACCAAAGTTGATGACAAAACCATTTGCATTCAATAAGGACAAGAAGATCTTCACAAAATTTCCAAATCAACAATAGCCACCCTTGCAAAAACTAAGTGATGAGGCAAAAAATGAACTCAAAAAGAAGAAACTATGCTTTACATGCAAGGAGCCTTGGGCCCTAGGACATAAATGTTACGAAAAGGGACATGCAAGGCATTTGGAAGTCTATGTGGAGGCTAAAACAGGTTCTAAACTATCAGAACAACAAGGGGAATTTGTGGACTATGAGGAGTTTGAAGACAGTGAGGAGATTGAAGAAGTAAAGGAAGTTAGTGGTACTTTTGCCCAGTTGTCCATCACACAAAGAAACAATCCATTTCATGTGAGGGGAGTTCTAGGAGGGCAGCGAATGGTGGCTCTGATTGACACTGGTGCCACACACAACTTTATAGATGAAGGTTTGATAGCCAAGCGTGGATTGAAGATAGAAGAGTTTGATGGCTTCAAAGTCACGGTGGCTAATGGATTTACTCTTACATGCACCAGAAAGATACCCCAACTAAGCATCCAGTTGGGAAACTATGAGGTCAAAGATGAGTTTTATGTGGTTGGGATTGGTGATACAGATGTGGTATTGGGAATACAGTGGCTGAAATCTCTTGGAGAGATTAACTTGAATTTTCAGACCATGGAGTTGAAATTTGAATTAGAAGGTAAGAGAGTTGTGCTTCATGGAATGTCAAATGGAGGACCTAGAGTGGTTACTACTAAGAGGATGGAGGAGAATTTGAGGCAAGGACAGGCTGAATGGATTGTTGAATGTGTTGTCCTTCCTGCTCATGATCATGAGAGGAAAAGAGAGCATCATCCTGATGTGCAGAGACTTTTGACCAAGCATTCTAAGGTTTTCAGTGGGTTACCTCCTGGAAGACCACTTGAGAGGGGAATCAAGCATGTGATCGAATTAGAGGATAGAGCCAAACCTGTTATGACCACTCCTTACCGACATCCAAAATGATTCAAAGATGATATAGAGCAAGCCATCAAGGAGTTACTTGACATGGGTTTCATCCGTCCAAACAAAAGTCCCTTTGCATCTTTGATGGTTTTAGTTAAGAAGAAGGATTGAACTATGCGGTTGTACATAGACTACCGCCAGCTCAACAAACGCACCATCAAGAACATGTATCCAATACCTAGGATTGACGAGCTCATTGATGAATTACATGGAGCAGTCTATCTTTCAAAAATAGACTTGAGATTAGGATATCACCAGATTCGCATGCGTGAATCTGATGTGGAGAAGATGGCATTTAGATGCCACTTTGGGCATTTTGAGTTCTTGGTTATGCCTTTTGGCCTAACCAATGCACCAACAACGTTCCAGTCATGCATGAATTAGATTTTCAACAAGCAGCTCCGTAAGTTTTTATTGGTTTTTTTTATGATATCCTTATTTATAGTAGAACTTGGGAAGAGCACTCGCACCATCTTGATGAGGTTCTGGGAATACTTGAAGCTAACTCTTTGTTTTCCAAGGAATCAAAGTGTGAGTTTGGCATGACTAAAATTTTATATCTAGGACATGTAATCAATGTGGATGGTGTCAGAGTGGACCAAGAAAAAATCCATGCTATCATTGAGTGGCCACTACCCAAAACGCTCACTCATCTTAAGGGTTTTTTTGGTCTATGTTGTTTCTATAGGCGGTTTGTGAAGGGGTTTTCCCAAATGGTGGCTCTTCTTACTGATCTAACTAAAAAGGGAGCCTTCTCTTGGTCTGAATCAGTGTAGATATCTTTTGAAAAGTTCAAGGAAATCATGAGCAATGTTCCAGTGTTGGCCCTCCCAGACTTTTCCAATCCTTTTGAGCTTGAATGTGATGCTTCAGGGGAAGGAATAGGGGTTGTCCTGATGCAACAAAAACATCCTATAGCCTTCGAGAGTAGGAAGTTGCGGGGTGCAAAAAAAAGTTATTCAATTTATGACAAGGAGATGCTTGTAATCATGCATGTATTAACCAAGTCCAGGCAATACTTGGTGGTAGGTAAGTTCATTGTTAAGACTAATCATAATAGTCTTAAATACTTCTTAAATCAAAAGGATTTGAGTGAAAGGCAATAGTGTTGGGTAAGCAAACTTCAGGCTTTTGACTTTGACATAGTCTATGTGAAGGGTAAGAAAAATGTTGTGGCTGATGCACTTTCAAGGAGGCTTCATCTCACTTCTATTGTGGGTATAACAACTAATTGGAGAGATCAAATTTTGGTTGAATATGCTAAAGATCCGTTGGCTGTTAGCATCATTGATGGAGACACTTTTGGAGGTAAGTACAAGGTAAACAATGAGCTGATTTTTTACAAAGAGCGAATATTTCTGGGGGCTAATTCTAAGGTGAAGGAAAAGATTATGAGATTATTTCATGATGAGCCCTTGGCTGGTCACCAAGGATTTTACAAGTCATACAAGCAAATTCATGAAATGTTCACCTGGAAGGGGTTAAAGAATGACATCATGAACTATGTTAGGGAGTGTTTGGTATGTCAACAAAATAAAAATGAGCATTCTTACCCAGCTGGTCTGCTGCAACCATTGCCTATTCCCACTCAAAAATGGGAAAGTATTTCAATGGACTTCATCACAGGCCTGCCTAAGGTGCAAGGTAAGGACTCTATTTATGTTGTTGTTGATAGATTGACTAAATATGCTCATTTTTATGCAATCAGTTCAGATTTCAGAGCAGTCCAAGTGGCTGAACTATTTTTCAGAGAGGTGTTCAAATTGCATGGGTTACCTTGAAACATAGTCAGTGGTTGGGATAACAAATGTTTGAGTTTGTTTTGGTAGGAGTTGTTCCATTTGAGTGGGACTGAGCTCACTCCGAGCACTAGTTATCATCCTCAGACTGACGTGCAAACTGATGTGGTGAATAAGTGGCTAGAGGGATATCTGAGGAACTATGTTTCAGAATAGTAGATGTCTTGGGTCCGATGGCTTCATCTGGGAGAGTATTGATATAACTCTTCATATCACGTGTCAATCAAAATGTCTCCTTTCATGGCACTTTATGGTTATAATGTACCAAGCTTCGTAGATCTAATATTTGATGAATGTAGAGCACCCTAGGCCAAAGATTTTCTACAACAAAGTCAAAATATCTTGAGGGCATTAAAAGATAACCTGCTGCATGCTCAGAACCAATAGAAACTCTATGCTGATCAGCATCATGTTGAATGCTCTTTTGAGGTGGGAGACATGGTTTACTTGAGGTTGCAGCCCTACAGGCAGTCCACTCTCAAGAAGAGTGGAGCAGAGAATTTGAAACCATGATTTTATGGTCCTTTTAGGGTGAAGAGGAGAGGGGGTGCAGTTGCTTACGAGTTGGAACTTTCGAAGAGTTGTTAGGTTCATAATGTATTTCATGTGTCTCGCCTTAAGAAGGTTCTTGGACACAATGTGATGGCTTCTTTTGAGTTGCCTCCATTGGACGAAGAAGGTAATCTGATTTTGATTTCAGAGAGGATATTGGAGTTTAGGGAACGAACAATGAGGAAGAGGACAATTAGTGAGTATCTGATTAAGTGGAAGAACCTACCACTAGAAGATACTACATGGGAAAGTGAATAGATTCTTTAGCACCCAGAGTTACAGTTGCTTGAGGACAAGCAACTTCAGGGAGGGGAGGCTGTAATGTCCCCTTTTCCTTAGCATTAAACAATTTGAAAAATAGGTTAGTCTTCTACTATTTCCTGAAGGCTAACAATATGTGAGGGAAATATAGCTTCTAAAAATTAATAATAGTTAAATAATTTTTATGCCTATCATGCACATTGAAACTACTACTATTATTTTTTGGAAGTGGTGGGCCTGCTGTTGGAATGGTCACTGGGATTGGTGGGACCATTGTCATTTTTATTCTTGCCTATTCTTGGGGGTGGAGCAGACACTCCTCTACAGAGGCATTCAATAGGATTCTTTGCTATTTTTAGATGAACGTTTGTTGTGTGGCGCCAGAGTGGGTCAGACCCTGTTCTTTAGCTATTCTGGGTTGGGTGTGGGGTTACTAAAAGGTAGAATTCACTCATTTGACTTAATGAACATCCTAGGTGCACTACACCACTATATCATCAATAGGTATAGTCAAGATGGAGCAATCATTGAAGAGCTCTTAATACTATCAAAAGGACAGAATCAATATATGCCCAATCAATACACAATCATATGATAATGCAAAGAGGAAATGTAGTTGCATAGTCATGAAAGAAATAACCAAGAATGTATCAAGTAATGTATATATAGAAGCCGATGGGTGTACAAAAGAATCAATAAATGCCATAGTCAAGGGTGGAATAGAATCTCATGTTTGTAATGGAGAAGTAAACTTGATAGCATGTAAGCCTCATAATAGCATTAAACAAGTGAAAAGATAAAATGCATATGATGTATTATCATGCTACAGATGGAACATCATCTTCTGTATTATGATGGAAATATGTTACAAAAATTGTATCATATCATAAGTTACAGTCTACTTTTCATGGGACGTAGGACAATCATCTTCTTTTATTTTACATCTACAAGAGACAAAAAAAAAGAACAAACATGTATGATGCAAAGATACATGAGTGCTTAGAAAATAATACTTTTTCCATCTTCATTTTGCAGAGAAAAGAGATAAATAGAATGAAAATATAGTTGTTGTTACAGAAGGGAAGGGTTTCAAGAAGACCCTTATATCTTCATGCCTTGTGTGAAAAGTGAAAAGCACAGAAAGATATGAAAACCCAGTTGACTATGGCTACAGGAGGAGAAGTCCTAAATCATCAAACCCTCATGTCTTCTGCAGAAAGGCCAAAATAGGAATAGTGCCATTTGTTCATTCTTTACAAGGGTTTCAAGAATCAAGAATCAGATTTAATGCTACATGTGTGCAGTTATCATGGCCGCAACTAGGAAGAAGGGCATTTCTACAAGAAAAAATACATACCCATACAGTTTTTTCAAAACCCTTATCACATATGGAAATACAATCAAAGAACCCCGAATGACAAGATAGAATGAAACCATACCTAGTGTTTTTGCAAGGATAAAGAGCTACAAGCCGCGGGTGTGCCATTTTGACAGAGTTCTTGAAATGCAGGAGAAGTCGTCGTGAAAGAGGAAATGCCATGAAACAAAGAGTTACAGTAAGAGAATGAAGCATGAGAGCAAAATGCATAAGGTATGCTACCTTAGAAGCCACGGTCTGTAGGCCTTCTTATCCAACAGAAGTCAAGAAATGTCTCAAAACTATGAAAAATGAGCTTACCTCTTCCTCTTGTTGAGTTTCAAAAGAGAAAATACAATCAAGAAGCCTTCAAAAGTTTGCAAAGAAACATGGAAACATCATCAAACCCTAGCAGCATGGCGGTGGGCAGAGCTCTCCATCGAGAGTCAAAAGACAAAATGATGATAGATTTTAGGTTTTGCCTTCTTTTGGTCGAAATGCCCTAAGCCACGATGGGCTTTTTCATTATTTATTGACTTTCTTTCTTTTTGTTATCATTGTTATCCATTAAAAAGGCTCGTGATCAAGAATTAACAAGTTAATGATACCTAATGATGCCACAGGGGCCCGTGAAGGCCATGATACCTTCCTTTCATTTTTTCCTTCAAAGTCAACAAAAATCAAATAATGCGAAGGTAAGGTATGATGTGATATATCTGCATGGAGTTATAAGGAGCTTTATATGTTGAATAATGATGCTAGAGGCAATAATGCATGATGCATATGTATTGCATGGGGAGTCAAAAGGGTCTTTTCACATGTCAAAAGAATAATACATGGTGATGATATGCATTATGTAAGGAGTAATAAGGTATGTATGTGATGTATTATTTTTTGTATGCATGCGAGATATAAGGGATATGCCTTTTCTTTTTCCTTGTATTGAAAATAAGGTTTGCACGATGAATCCATGTATGCATGGAGCTATAAGGAGAAAGATTTTTATCTTTTTGCATGCATGATGGCCTAAGTTTTCTTGGCATCATTCTAAATGCAAGTACGTAATTCATGTATATAAAAGGGGGAGATAAGGTGTTGTTTTGTTCTATATATCCAATTTTGCAACTAAACTAATATAAACAAATAATAAAGTAATATCATTATAAATTACTTTATTATTTTGTCACAAGTTGTCAAATCAAGGAGATAAGACAAATTGAAACTCATAGTAAAGGAATCATGCAAGGATTAGTTTATTACTTGTTCACACATCCCAAAATCATGCAAAATTGAGAGAGATATAGTTAACTGAAGACTTTTAGAGCTTTTGCATGGATTTTGGGGTCAAAATTGGAGAGTTTGGTCAAACATATGGAAGAAATTGTTGTTATATGGAGCCTAATCAGACTTGGAGGTTAAATTCACCCCACTTTTATTGGCGTGGTTTTCCCCCCAAATTATTTAACGGGGTCTAGGGGCAGCATAAAAAAAACCCTATTTTTGTAACCGACATAAGGCTTGATAAAAGGGGCTAAGGGTTAGGGTTTATGTTGATGTATTGTAGCATTTTACAGCAGTATTGAGTTGCAAGGATTGTTGGTTGTAATCGTTTGATTTACTGGATAATAATATTGGACTCTCTATTGGTGGATGTAGCTCGAGTTTGGGTGAACCACGTTAAAATTTGTCTCTCGCTATTATTATTTCTATGTATTTCCATTCCTCTGTTTAATCTTTATTTGCATTTAATTGATATCTTTTGTCAGCTAACCTAACAAGTGGTATCAGAGCGAGTTGTGTTCGATTATCGTCTATAGGAAGGTCTCATGGTTGAGTGGGAGCAATGGTGGATGAGGGTAAATTGAAGGTAGATAAATTCAATGGGAAGAACTATCAGTTATGGAAGATGCAGATGGAGGATTATCTCTATCAGAAGGGTTTATGGAGGCCGTTGGAAGGAATAGCCAAGAAACTGGCAGCAATGACTGATGAGGATTATAATCTTCTGGACAGAAAGGCATTAGGAACCATTTGGTTGTGTCCGGCACCATCTGTGGCGTTCAATATAATAGAAGTGACGAAAACAAGTGAACTGATGAAAGATTTGGCTAAATTGTATGAAAACCCCTCAGCCTTAAATAAGGTATTTCTAATGAAGCGTTTAATTAATCTGAAAATGATTGAAGGTGGATCTGTGACAGATCATTTAAATGAGTTTAATATAATTACCAGTCAGTTAACTTCTGTAAAAGTGAAATTTGATGAAGAGGTGAAGGCTCTCTTGGTTTTATGTTCTTTGCTAGAAAGCTGGAATAGCTTGGTAATGGATGTAAGTAACTATGTCTTTGATTCAAACACTTTGAAATTTGATGATGTTGTTGGTGTTATCCTTAGTGAGGAAATGTGACGAAAAAGCTCTGGAGGGTCCACATCAAGTAGTGTTTTGAATGTAGAAAGTAGGGCTAGATCAAAGGAGAGAGGAAAAGGTTCTGGAGGTCATGGGAAGTCACAAGGAAAATCAAAGGACAAGAGGTCTCAATCCAGAGGACAGAAGGATTGCTGGTACTATGGGAAACCAGGTCATCTGAAGAAAGATTGTTGGTCTCAGAAAAATAAAGGAGACAAACAAGAAGGCGATAAAGAGGCAAATGTGGTAAGTAATAAATCTGAAGATGATGCTTTGATTCTTTCCCTAGATAATGTTGATGATTCATAGGTTTTATATTCAGGGGCCTCATTTCATGCTACGCCCCATAGAAGTTATTTTCTTGATTATGTCCAAGGGGATTTTGGGATGGTTTATTTGGGAGATAATGAACCCTGTTAGATTGTTGGAAAGAGAAAAATCAAGATTAAGTTGTAGAATGTGAATCATTGGCTACTACAAGAGGTAAGGCACGTTCCAAGGCTAAGTAGGAATTTAATTTTAGCAGGGCAGCTAGCTGATGAAGGTTGCATTGTTACATTTACTAATAAAAATTGGAAGGTTTCGAGAGGTGCCTTAATAGTAGCAAAATGTGTGAAAGTAGGCACCTTATATCTTTGTACAAGTCATACTGTTTCTTCTACTTTAGTTGTTGCAAAGAAAAATCAAACATGTTTAGGAACAGTTGTTGCAGGTTCACAGGAAGAGACTGAAACAGTTGCTGCAGGTTCTGAGACAACACTGTGGCATAACAGACTTGGTCATATGAGTGAACAAGGTGTGCAGATTGAAGAAGAGCTTATATGGCTTGAAACAGGAACCTCGGCAATAGTACTTGAAATTTGATAGTTTTATGGTTGAGCAAGGCTACAGCCAGTGTAATTCTGACCGTTGTGTTTATTTTAAGAGGTTAGATAATGACAACTACATTATTTTATGTTTATATTTTGATGCCATGCTTGTAGCAGGGTCTAACATGGATCACATAAGAGAGTTAAACAACAGTTAGTACAATCATTTGCTATGAAGGATTTGGGGGCAACAAAACAAATTCTTGGTATGAAAATTTGTAGAGATAAGAAGAACAGAAAATTGACTCTATCTTAGGTTGATTGTGTTGAAAAGGTGTTGCAGAGATTCCATATGGAGAATGCAAAAGTTGTCATCACACCTTTGCCTAGTCATTTGAAATTGACTAATGAGATGTGTCCTAAGACACAAGATGAGGAAGAAAAACTGTCCAAGGTACCATATGCTTCAACCGTAGGAAGTTTAATGTATGCCATGGTATGCACGATACCAAATATTGCACATCTTGTAGGAGTCATAAGCAGGGATATGAGTCATCCCAGATTGAAGCATTGGAATGCAGTAAAATGGATTCTCAGATATTTGAGAGGTACATCTAATAAACACTTGTGTTTTGGGGGCTCTAATACTGATTTAGCAGGTTATGTAGACTCAGATTTGGCAAGGGATATTGATACCAGACGGAGTACTATACGTTATGTCTTTACTATAGGTGGGACAACAGTGAGTTGAATCTCACGGTTGCAAAAGGTGGTTGCTTTATCCACCATAGAGGCAGAGTATGTAGTTGCAACAGAGGCAAGCAAGGAGATGATATGGCTGCAATCTTTCATGGAAGAATTAGGCAAACAACATGTTAATAGTTATTTGTTTACAAACAGCCAGAGTGTCGTACATCTTGCAAAGAATTCTGCCTTGCATTTAAAGACCAAACACATACAACTAAGGTATCACTTCATCCGGTTGGTGTTGGATGATGGACAGTTACGGTAGGAAAAAATCCATACAGATGAAAATCTAGCATATATGTATACAAAGACAGTAACAAGGGAGAAGTTGAGTTCCTCTTTAGCTTCGGTTGGTCTTCAAGACTAAAAAACAAAAAAAAGAACAACAGAGTCTATGGTGCTTATTTCCAATGGGAGCTACAAGGTCAGCAGTGTTATGATCAGTCTCTAAGTGGGAGATGATATGGTGTGGAGTCTGATCAGTCTCCAAGTGGGAGATTGTTGTTATATGGAGCCTAATCAGACTTGAAGGTTAAATTTACCCCACTTTTATCGACGCGGTTTCCCCCCAAATTATTTAACGGGGTCAAGGGGCAGCACCCCTTTCAGGGTCTAGGGGCAACATAAAAAAAACCCTATTTTTGTAACCGACATAAGGCTTGATAAAAGTGGCTAAGGGTTAGGGTTTCTATTGATGTATTGTTGCATTTTGCAGTGGTATTGAGTTGCAAGGATTGCTGGTTGTAATCGGTTTGATTTACTAGATAATAATATTGGACTCTTTGTTAGTGGATGTAGCTCGAGTTTGGGTGAACCACGTTAAAACTTGTCTCTCACTATTATTATTTTTGTGTATTTCCATTCCTCTATTTAATCTTTATTTGCATTTAATTGATATCTTCTGTCGGCTAACCTAATAGAGAGCAGTTTGGAGCTATTTTTGCTTGATTTGATGCAGTTATAACCCTTATTTTTAGGGATTTTATTGTTTGCTCGTGGATCAGTTTTGAGGGCTTATTTTTAGAGGTAGTTGACTACAGTTGACCTTCTAGGTCTCTTGGATAGAGCATACTATATATTGTATGAAAAACTTAGTTTTTTTAGTTCTTGCCTTTTTGCTCTTTACACTTTGACAGAGAAAGAAGGTTTTGTAACTCATTATTGCGGATTTATAGAGGTTACAACAAGTTACAAGTTCTATACTTTGTCTTCTATGCAATTATTTCCTTTATTTTTTCGGCTGAATCAAGTGTCTACCTTTCTATTAATTCTGCTTTTGTGAATGATTTGATGATATTTTATTGTGTTTAAATATCAGAACCTTTAAAATCATTGTCTCATTTATACTTGCATGTGTTAGATAGCATTGAAAATCACAGGTCTTAGGCTGTGCAATTGGAGAAGTTTCAAATTATTTATCTGATCAAATTGCCAAAAGTGGTTTGTGTGGATAGATTTTCTAAGATTTATTGTGAGTTATATTGTCAGTTTTCCATCAAATTTAGGTGCATCACCATACTTTAGATTACAGTTTTATTGTTTTTAAGTAGATCCTTTTACCCTTTTCCACACCAAAGTCATAGATTCAATTGAATATTTTAAGGGAACCAACACATAATCTGGAGGTTCAAGCTCACCATAGGTCACCCACAGCCTGAGTTTGATCCCTTGTTACACAGGATTGTTGGGCTTCACAGCTTTGCATAACGGGTGCAATCCTGCTCGTTAACAAGTAAATTGGTAGTTTTCAAGGCTTCAGTTACAAATGCAGAAGGTAGTTAGTTGCAAGTAGAATTGGGCAGTCATGGACACATTAGTGCGACAATTACATGGTGAAGATTGAATATTTTGGAAAAGACAAAGAGTCACGGCAGTTGGCAATGGGAGAGTAATCGACAACTGTTAGGCCGCATAGGCAGGGAGGAAGATGAAATAGTTCTTGGAAGATGATGAGGTGGTTCAACAGAGTAGGCAAGCCGAGGCTAAGTGGAGGACGAACAATTATGTCATAGGAGGGTAGAAGTTTGACGGTTTCTAGAATATGGAGAGACATGGTAGACCAATGTTTGGTAAAGGTCTGAAGAGATCGGTTGAGGACAGAGCAGAAGGGTTGAATCTTGGAAGCGTTATGAGAGAGTAGAGGCCACGCAATTGATGGAGAGATTGGTTGAGGACATAGCAGAAGGGTTGAATATTGGAAGCGTTATGAGAGAGCAGAGGCCACGCAATCGACAGTGGGATGACAGTTAGAAGGAAACGGCAGCAACAGAGAAGAATATAAGAAAAAGGCCCAGAAATAGAATGAGGAAAGAGAGAAAGGAGAGAGGTCGATCTATAGAGGCCACGTAGAAGACAAAAAAGCAAGCCGAACGCATACAAGAAGTGAGCAGGCCGAAAGGTTAGAGAGGAGCCAGGGCTGAGGAATAGGAGGCAAAATTAGAGGCAGAGAATAGTGAGAGAAGAAAAGGGTCGTGATCAAGAGATAGGCCAAGAGTCAAGGCCGATATGGAAAAGGAAGGATAAGACAGTTGAAAGAGAGGTCGATAGGAGAACGCCGACGGTGAGAAACGAGGCATGAAATTTTGAAGAGAAGAGGAGACGTAAACCGGTCGATAGTCAAATAAAAGGAGGTAAGGGATTAAGGAGAAAGGTGACTTGAGGATGATCGAATGCAGAAGAGAGCCATGTGAATAAAGTAGACTTTAATGCAAAGGAAAAGACCCAAGTAGGTTGGAGTAGATAGAGAAAGATAGATTACGTGTAGAGAGGGTTCAGAGCGTAGAATCTGAAAATAGTTATTAACAATGTAAATCTCGATAAGAAATAAATAAAGTCAGGATGGTATGTTATTGATGCCTTGAAGCTGTTCATGCTTGTTGTCTGTTTTAAATAAGTTCCTATCTTGTATTTTTGTCGCATGTGTGATAACAGATTCTGTCACCTCAATTGCAGATTCTTGTAGCTTATTAGAACTGAGAGTAATTTTTACTGTCTTTCCTATCATTAAAGGTTTGCATTTGAACTTCATAGTTCCTGTCACAATCTTGTCCATAAATTGTAGAGTATATGGGCGTGAGTTAGGTTGAGAATGTTATTATTCTGTGAGATTGGGACTTTCAGCTTTATCAAGTGGTATCAGAGCGCAGAAGCTTCTGAGAGCTGAGTAGATCACTGAAGTGAGACAAACTTAGCTCGGACCTGCAGATAGTAGAGGAAGGAAAAGGTGAGTGTTGTAGTTTGTTGTAGATTGACAAGTTATGGAAAAAATGAAGAATCAGAATACAGATTCTGAAAGAGAGATGACAACATTAAGACGAGATTTAAAACAATACACGATTGCAAGGTAGCAATGGCTAGAAGAAAGTAGCCAAAAATATTTTTGGGTATGGCCAATGACGAGAAAAGTGAAGTGGCCTATAAGGGAGCTTGTTGAGAGGAGGAAAAGACAAAATATGAATGCCTTGAGTACCCACAGAGGTTGAGACAACAGAGAGTTGCCTATTGAGCAACATAGGCCAAAAGAGGTCAAAGAAGTTCTCATTATAGAGGACTTGAAGGAAATAAGAAAAGAAGTGCAACAAGCAGCACTTGTGGAAAAGAGAAATGAAGAAGGAAGAATGTCCATGAAGAGGGCATTAATGGAGACATTGTGGTATCTTATTTTGTTTATTAATATTGTGTTTGTAGATTTGTATGCAGGTATGAAGAATGCAATAGAGAAGGTCAGGAATGAGACCTTGAAGATGATGAAAGATGGGTCAAGAGTAGCACCAGAAGAAAGAGTTGAAGATGTGAACGAGAAAAGGTTGATTGCAGCAGCATGTCCAGAGGAGGTTGTAGCAAAGGTACATTGTGAAGTACCTACGAATAGAGAGGAGGTTTATACTGAAGATTTCTAGTTTGTTGATGAAGGTGAGGGGGTAGCTCCTGAATTCCAAGATGCCCTAGAAGATGTTGCAGATGAAAGGGAGGAAGCCTATTAGGAAGCTGAGTTATCAAGAAATGAAGACAAGGATGATAGCAAATCCGGACAGTAGAATAAAGAAGAGGTACATACAAATGTTGAATTTGGTCCGAAAAGTGAATTTAAGAATGTGGCTATGCATGTTGATAGAAGGAATGTGAATGAGCAAGTTCATAAAAAGAAAGAGATAGTGATTGATCATGGGTACATAGTCCCATGTTAGGAAAATAAAAAGATTGGTGAGGGGCAACAATTAAGTTGTAAAGAGGCAAATGCTTTTGATTGTGTTTATGCTAACCTATAAGTGCAAAGAATGAGAGTTATGCAAATGAATAAGTAGAAACCTGATGTGAAGGTGAATAGGCCAGTAAAGAGGCCTAGGGAAGATGATTTGAGACTGAAAATTGAGCAAGGGAAGAGAAGCACAAGTGCAACAAGGAAAGGACAACAGTCCAATGATAAAGTGTGGGTGGTAAAGTGAGCAGTAGCAAATAATTGTGTTGAAGAGAAGACAATGAGTTGGAGGCATGAAGAAGAGAATCAGCCCCAAGACCCTGGTAGCATAATGAATTCAGTAGAGGATGAAAAGAAGGAGAATAGCCAGGAGCATACAGTGGAGTTACAGCAGGAGAAGCAAGACGTATGTAAGGTAAGAGCAAAGCAAATTGATTATGTTGATGATGATCGTTATGAGGCTTTGAATGAAATTTATAAAGAAGATATTGAGGCTGATGAGTTGAATAGTGATTGGGAGATAAATGAGTATGAGGTGGAGATGTGGAGGATTGTGGATGAGAAAGGCGTAAGGAGGAGAAAATATCAGAAGAAAAAAGAAAATAGACAAAGGCAGATTGGGAACAGTAGAAAAGAGGAAAAGTTAGCTCGAAGAGTTGAACATGAAAAGAGGACAGCGGTGGCACATGTTACAAAACATGAAAGTACAGATGTGGATTTAGGAGCAGCAATTGAAGACACTGAAGAAGATTTGTGGAAACAATTTGCAGAAATAGAGAAAGAGTGGAACGAAAAGTTTGAAGGTATGAAAATGTGTAGGGATACCCCAAGGGAGGTTGAAGACCAAGGTACCGAAATTGTTGCAGAGAAAGATGCAGATTTTGTGTGTTGGGGTGTAAATAATGAAGCTATAGCGATGCAGCAGTTGGCTTTGGATGATGATTGGCTAAAAAACGTGTTATGTGAGGAGGTAGGAAGTGCTAATGTGATGAAGTGTGCAGCTGAATTAGGGTTGTTAGGCAGATATGTGGAATGAGTAAACTAGGTGTTAAAATCTTTGAAGACTGGTTATGGAAGAATAGAAGGAGAATGATGAATGGGGGAAATGTTGTCATGAGTGAAGGATTGAATACTTGACCATAGTATAGGAGGAATGTAGCAGTAGTAGCATTAAAATGTTGGAAGAAGCGGAAGAAAAGGAATAGGGAGGAATAGGTTTTATCATGACTGCATGTGCATGAGCACATGATTTTTGTCCCCTGGGGAGTCTGATGTAGGGGCATCTTCTTAATTTTCAAAATTTTGTGTTAACAGTTGATTTTGGGTTCGTTGGGGGGTCGGATGACATGATATAGATGGTAGGAAGTTCCTATCACCAAAGCAACAGGAACATTCATAGTAAATTGGTAGTTTTCAAGGCTTTAGTTACAAATGCAGAAGGTAGTTAGTTGCAAGTAGAATCAGGCAATCATGGGCACATTGGTGCGACAGTTACATGGTGAAGATTGAATATTTTGGAAAAGACAGAGTCACGACAATTGGCAATGGGAGAGTAATCGACAACTGTTAGGCCGCATAGGCAGAGAGGAAAATGAAACGGTTCTTGGAAGATGATGAAGTGGTTCGACAAAGTAGGCAAGTCGAGGACAAGTGGAGGACGAACAATTATGTCATACAAGAAGGAGGGCAGAAGTTCAACGGTTTCTAGAATATGGAGAGACATGGCAAACCACCGTTTGGTAAATGTCTAGAGAGATCAGTTGAGGACAGAGCAGAAGGGTCGAATCTTGGAAGCATTATGAGAGAGCAGAGGCCACGCAATCGACAGTGGGATGACAATTAGAAGGAAACGACAACAACAGAGAAGAATATAAGAAAAAGGCCCAGAAATAGAACGAGGAAGGAGAGGAAGGAGAGTGGCCGATCTGTAGAGGCCGCACATAAGACAAAAGAGCAGGCCGAA
Source organism: Cunninghamia lanceolata (assembly GCA_027924645.1). Classification (NCBI taxonomy): domain Eukaryota; kingdom Viridiplantae; phylum Streptophyta; class Pinopsida; order Cupressales; family Cupressaceae; genus Cunninghamia; species Cunninghamia lanceolata. Next base: position 4,468,301 of record BSBN01000516.1, read on the forward strand.
CGCATACAAGAAGTGAGTAGTGTTAGATCTAGGGCACACAACTGAGAGGGGGGGTGAATCAGTTGTACAAAAACTTGCTTCTTCTTTGAACACTTGATTCTTCTTGTTAGTTAATAGCATATCAGTTAATCATTCATGAAAGCATAATGCATAAACACAAGAGCAGATAATCATCAACACATTGGACACCAAGATTTTGACGTGGAAAACCCGGTTAAGGGAAAAACCACGGGGTGATTAACCCAAGGAGTATTCTATGTTAGAAGAATAAGAAAAATGAATGGCACATGCCAATTAGGGCTCACTGCCCGAGCACACTGCTCACAAAGAGGCACACTGCCTACAAGAGACACACTGTCTACAAAGTGATAAGAATCACAAACTTGAACTGGAGATTGACATCTTTACCATGTCTGGATCAGTTCCATTTAAGCCCGAGATACTTCTGCTCTGCCCTTCGCTCTTTCGCTATACCACTCTCATCTACTGCTCAACACACTTTGAAATGAACTCACAAACCTTTATTTATACAAGACATCGACTTAGGAACAATCATCTAAGTTGGCAATCAACCATAAGGACATTCGCAAGATGATTAATACATCCGGTCGGCCACCACAAGAACATTTGCAAGATGAACAACTTCATCCGGTAGGTTAGTCTGAACAAGAACTTCATCCGGAAGAATATCTTCAATTCCGGGCTCTACCACCAATGCGGACCGACAACATAACCTCAACATGATCCAAGAACTTTCACAAGCTTGCCTGATTGACCAGGTACATCCGCACTTCCTCTACTCACTGGAATCTCTTCTCTTCATCCGGAACTTCAAGAACACAGTCTGTCGCCACTGTCATACTGAAAAAGGTTCTTCCGGACCTCCAAACTTTGTACAAACCGAGATGACACATCACAAGGACATCCCAAACACTCCTTCCAATCTGCAGAGTCTGATAATGCACCTCCGGATCTCACCGGACCTTTTTGTGACACTCTGTTCCTCCGGAGCATCTCCCGGAACCGGTTCTATTTGACCGATAACAACTTTATCATATCTTCATGCGGACCTCTGAAATCTTAAGTGGATCATCTCAAGACTCATATATACAAACCCTTTAATCCGTATCCTCTTATTCTCAACCTATTGAGTACATTTGCCTTCTTCTTATCACTGTTCTTCACTGTTCCTGATTGAGACTACTTTTGTCAATATCCTCAACACACAGCTCATCCAAACCTTCTTACCAATGCAATATGAGTATGTTGACATCAATGACAACACTGGTTAACCTCATACTTGCAACAAGTAGGCCGAAAGGTTAGAAAGGAGCAAGGGCCCAGGAACAGAAGGCCAAATTAGAGGCAGAGGATAGTGAGGGAAGAAAAGGGTCGTGAGCCAGAGATAGGCCAAGAGTCAAGGCTGATATGGAAAAGGAAGGATAAGATAGTTGAAAGAGAGGCCGATAGGAGAAGGCCAACGGTGAGGAGAAATGTGGAATGAAATTTTGAAGAGAAGAGGAGAGGTAAACTGACTGATAGTCGAAGAAAAGGAGGTAAGGGATTAAGGAGAAAGGCGACTTGAGGATGATCGAATGTAGAAGAGAGCCATGTGAATAAAGTAGACTTTAATGCATAGGAAAAGACCCAAGCAGGTTGGAGTAGATAGAGAAAGATAGATTACGTTTAGAGAGGGTCTAGAGCATAGAATCTAGAAATAGTTATTAACAATGTAAACCTTGATAAGAAATAAATAAAGTTAGAATGGTATGTTATTGATGCCTTGAAGTTGTTCATGCTTGTTATCTGTTTTAAATAAGTTCCTGTCTTGTATTTCTGTCGCATGTGTGATAACAGATCATGTCGCCTCAATTGCAGATCCCTGTAGCTTATTAGAACTGAGAGTAATTTTTATTGTCTTTCCTGTCATTAAAGATTTGCATTTGAACATTATAGTTCTTGTCACAATCTTGTCCATAAATTGTAGAGTATATGGGGGTGAGTTAGGCTGAGAATGTTATTATTCTGTGAGATTGGGACTTTCAGTTCTATCAAAATTGTAGAAGACGCCATGGAAGAATTAATTACTATTATAAAATGAAGTTTATTTTTAATAATAATATCAATCAAGAGACATGTTGAAGGGTTATGACTATTGAAGAAATAATCTATATAAGGAAGACCGAACAAGGAGAAGTGAAGATAAAATTGAATATCATATCATAAATCAATTATGAAGACCTAATATGTATTTTCCTTATCGAATGCAAAATAAAGATTCAAAAAATCTGAGGATGAAACCCCTCATGATTATACAATTAAGGATGAAAACCCTTAATTGTCATTGTTGAGTTAGGGACGAAAACCCCTTATTTAGGCCGATTGAAAAATACTTCAAAACAGACATACAAAGAGAAAATCATTGCAGTTTGGAGAAGATAAAAAGCGAATATAAGGATAAGTTTATTTCTACAAAAGAAATACATTCTAAATATTAATTCTGAATTACACTAAACTATTGCAACTACCATTTTCAGATTGATTACATGTTTACAATTTATTTTGCAATTATTATTGTAAGCTAGGGTTATTTATTTAAGAAAAAATAAAGGAAATTCTAGAACATGACATTACATTTGGTATCAGAGCTTTGATCCTGCTAGCCTCCAGGGTAAAGCTAACATTCTGGATGTCTTCTAGTCAAATGAGACTTGAAGGTCTACGAAAGGAAGAGGACATGGATCTTGTTCAAGAGATATCGTACAAACTTGAGGCCCCCAAAATTCTGGATCAATATCAAAAGTTGTCAAATCATATCAAAGCTTGCATTCCTTTTGATGAGTACTTGGAGGCACTTGGGTACCAGTATCCCGATAAAAGAGTCGAGAAAGGAGTCGATATTGTGTGTTGGAGATGTGTCAATAATTGCAATTGATGCCCAAGAAACATCCACCTAATTTTGAGATATTAGTTATGCTACTGTGAAGAATGAGTTGACTAAGATTGATTCCCATGAGGAGGAATCGCAAGTTTATCGAGAACATTCCATGATGATACACACCGACTACATGGAGGTTGACCAGGAAACATTCAAACTCCCTTACTCCAAGATCGATGAGTTCGTTGATGGGTGAGTTTGTAGTCATGAGAAGACTTCTAGTTTGCACATGACGGGTCTAAGAGAGGCCAACATGAACACAATAGGACAACAGATGCATTCACCAAGTTCTCACTTCACCACGCTTGAAGACCAAATGGAGATAGTTACCTTGAGGTGTTTGATGCTTGATGAAGGGAAGCATTCTTACAAGTACAATTCAAAACATGAAAAATAAAATAATAGTATAGATTTACTTTACACTATACCCTTTCAATATTTTTGTCATCATGGAGAGTACTCTAAGCATGGGAAAAAAGTTTAAGATACGACCTGCAGTAAAGGACACCTAGATCTTTTTACTCAAATACATAATTGGCTTTGTACAAAGGAGTAATGGCAATCAAGTGTTTGTATTCATTGCCCAAGATCTTTGGTGGAAATGAAATGAGAGAGCAGAAGATCATGACAGCGTATGATCTCATTCAATATGATCAAGCCAATCTTTTTTGTTCTTTTTCGAGGCCAAAATCTACTGAGGAGAATACATATGCTCTTTCTAATATAGGTGTTTCCCAACAGCAGATGAAAAACATACATAATGTCAGATATATGAATGAGCAGAATTTTTATAGTACTTGGGTTAAGCAGAGTATATTGTTTCATAACATACATCAACCACCTAAGAGAGGATAGTGTGTGAGAATGGATTTTTTTAAGCAAGGAGTAACTTGTGAAAGCTCCCTAGCTGTTATGGGAAATGGCAATGATACAAAATTTCCCATCTTCTTATTATGGTATATATTGGATGGAACCTTTGTAACATCACCCCACAAAACTCACACTAGTGCATGTAAGCTCATATAGAAGAGGGAAATTAGTTTATTGGATTATAATAAGAACATATTCCTACCACCTATCTATGAAAGGACTTTATTGCAGAGTGAAGATCTTTTTGTTATCATCGGTAATGGAGAAGAGGAATTTATCTTCACCACTATTCCAAGGAAGCTAGTACCATCTATAGTGCATAACTATAATGCTCCTATGTTTTACATTTTGGATAAGTGGGGAGGAAGGCAAGCGTTGGAAGAAAACATCACATTGGTTCTTACACAGAAGAGTCAACCAATAGTTGATCTGAAATTCATCTACAAGGTTGTTTGGGCCAATAAAAATCAAATGGCAAATACATGAGCTAATAAAAAACAAATGGAAGCCATACTTCACACTAATCTGATCACAATCAGCCATTGCCATGAGGTTGAAATGGAATCCATATGGACATCAAGAGAAATTAGGGAAAGTGAATCAAATTTTCTCATACAATTCAATATTTATATAGATGTTGACTACCCAATAGACAAATATTTGTTTAAGTTTAGTATAAAATCTAAATTTAATGGAGGTGAGGATGTCCATACTATCGCTGGTGGAAAGGATGGTTCTACTTTTGAAACTCATGGTAATCATTTTGAAGAGCGATATTTAGAATCTGAGAATACAACAAATGAGATTACTAGAACAAGCAATGATTTTTATGATAACTACCCCATGGATCTTGAGTTGTCCAATAAAATGAGAAGAATTTTGTAATATTTCTAGAAACTCTCTGATTGGATTAGTTACAGAATGTGAGAACCTCGAAAGTGGACCAAAAAAATATAAAATCATTTCAAAAAACAACATTGCATTTAAGGTCATAGATGCATGTCATGCTTCTAATTCTCATCTTAATATATGAAAGGCTCACTTTTCTACTTTGACTCAAAGAGATATCCATGAAATTGTGCGAAGGTTGGGCCAACCAAATCGATTATTTGCAAATGCAGTGAATGCCAAAAAAGAAATTGATCTTCAGATTGATGCTTCCTTTACTTGGTTTCAAAGTACGCTATTGCAAGATGTCTTTTTGTTTCTTCTCTTTGAGGATGAGAGAAAATATCTTAAATTATGGACCTTCCCAATTTCCAACTCTTGGTGTTGTTGTTGAGAGTTATTGGGAAATACAATTACATTGGCCAAAAGAATAGTGGACAAAAAATTGTCCCCATACTTTAGAGGATGGTATCAACCTTATGGTGTTCAAGGACTATATAAGCAGTCTGGTTGAGGCAAGTATACTAACAGTGACTCTCCAGGGACATCATTGTAGTATAGAGTCGGCCATAACCAAGACAATGAGAGAAGCGTCACTGGGTGTAGAGTTTTCAATTCCTAATTATATCAAAGTGTCACAACAGAAGCTAATTGCATCACAAGGAGGATCAATGTCTAGGAATTACGAATCTACAAGGTTGATTTGGGACCCTAGTAACTCTAAGAGCATCCTAGCTTGTGATCGCTTGAGGACAAGCAATCTTGGGTAGGGTTGACTATACAAAATAAGTTGTCGCTAAAGGGTTTAAGTCCGCCAAAGAGTGGACCAAGGATAATAGAGAGATCACATGAGACTAAAATCACCATCGCTCCCAAATATGTAATGAAGCCACAAGGGTATTTATGCAAGAAAATAGTTTTATGAGCCGTGAAGCTTTGCCTTGTCTTCTACAATAGCTTAACATCCATTTGAAATATAAGATAAGGCGCTTCACTTGCTTTTGATCATTTTCGTTAATCAACATGGACTCCAAGGAAAACTATGATACTTGCTCCAAACAACTCCTCATGTGGGATGAAAGTAGCACAAACTTCACAGAATGGAAATTCTTAGAGGACTTATTTCACATTCACAACTCGTGAGATGATGATATGGCAGCCATAGGGCCTATACTAACTAAAGCTCAACTTTCTTTTGCATATGAGGATTTGCGCCTTTGCATGCTTGTAAGTGATTACCATGGAGTAGAATGGTTGTGGGATTCGTTCTCATTTGAAGCACCGTCCTCTCACAATAATAATACAATCAAATTGGAGGATAATACCAAACAAAGGCATCGAGTAAATTCTACATTCCAATGCATTAGCCAAAACTATAATTTCAAAGGAGTCATTCTAGAGTTCGAACTGAAGACCACTTCTAAAGAAATACATGCAATTGAACATTTGCTACAGGTCTTGGGAATTTGACATGTAAGGGATGAGCCGTGATTATAATAGCAATACTTGGTGAAATTCAAGGAGGTCACAAGGTTGCCGAGATAGATATGGAATAACAAAAAAAGGAACCATGAGTTTTAGAAGAAAGAAATCAATAGAGTTGCAAAGTCTTTCAGTTGCAGCCAAGTTAAAAACAAATCTGCCACCCCTTGCATAATTTAGTCGCTAAAAATCTTTATTGGAGCCGTCAGTCGAAGGAGATTAAATCACAAGGAATTGTAGAAGATGCCAAGGAAGAATTAATTACTATTATAAAATGAAGTTTATTTTTAATAATAATATCAATCAAGAGACAAGTTGAAGGGTTATGACTATTGAAGAAATAATCTATATAAGGCAGACCATACAAGGAGAAGGGAAGATAAAATTGAATATCATATCATAAATCAATTATGAAGACCTAGTATCTATTTTCCTTATGGAATGCAAAATAAAGATTCATAAAATCTGAGGATGAAACCCCTCATGATTCTACAATTAAGGATGAAAACAATTAATTGCCATTGTTGAGTTACGGACGAAAACCCCTGATTTAGGCGGATCGAAAAATACTTCAAAACAACCATACAAAGAGAAACTCATTGTAGTTTGGAGAAGATAAAAAGCGGATATAAGGATAAGTTTATTTCTACAAAAGAAATACATTCTAAATATTAATTCTGAATTACATTAAACTATTGCAACTACCATTTTCAAACTGACTTCATGTTTACAATTTATTTTGCAATTATTATTGTAAGCTAGGGTTATTTATTTAAGAAAAATAAGGAAATTCTAGAAAGGGACATTACATCTTGCCCTTTCTTGCCCACTAGTGCTCTAAATGAATTTGCCACCTTTTTATAGTGAAGGTTGATGTAGTAGATTTGTGTCGACAAAAAATGTAGTACAATCCCCCATACACTAAAGATAAAGATCATGGTGCCACTATTAAATGCAATAAAGTTGCATTTTATAGAGAATACAAAAGGAGATAAGGATACAGTCAATCTCCTAAATAGAAAGAAAGCATGATTTTTCCGAAAGACTATTTAGAGAAAATCAAGAAATAAAGCAAACCAATTCTAAAATTATCTAAAGGATATCTAAAATAAATATGCATAATATCTCTAATAATAACCACATAAGCAAAATAAATATACCTAAGCTATAATAAATAAATATATATGCCAATGATGTCCCTATCCTACCTTCTTTCCTACTGTTTTATATACGCTATGATTCATTGTGTTCTCTTACTATGCTCCTCCTATACAATCTTTGAACATAGCATTTTTATTTCTTCTATTTCCCACCCTTTCTTTAGGGCAACTCCATTACTACTATTGTGGGGGAATCACCTTAGAATGCTATCCCTTTTCCTATGTTCATATGCATGTTCTACTTTTCTACTCAATTTTCACTTTTATCATTCTACTATTACTAACTTGTTTATTCTCTCTTGCCCACTCCTTGGGACAATATTCCGATATGTTTACTAGGGGTCAACAACTCCTCTACCATTCCCCCTCTTTCTTTGCTATTCACTTTCATCTTCTCCTACTTATAAACTGTCAATTGTTCCTTTCTCCTCTTATCTATGTTATCCTTCCTTAAATTGATCATCTTGTTTCTTTTGATTAATCAATGTAAGGGGATATACATTCTACCTATACATGCTTTATTCTAGTGCCATGTTTCTATTCGATGGCGATGACATAACCATTTTTAATTTAGGGCCTAGAATGGTGATGCAGTCACAAATGGAAGGTCTAATGAAAGACTAAACAACCATGTAGCTTAACATATAACACACCTTAAACATGCACAACAAACGCAATTATCATAAGAGCAATATGAAAACAATTGAATCAATACTTTATTATTCCACAATCTCATATTACATCAATGACATTTGCCTCAAGGACTTACAATCAGATCTAGAGTTCAATATTAGATTTCAACACAAAATATGCATTAGACAATATTGCAAGCTCAAATTAAAGAACTCTTCAAGCTATTGATCTTCAATAGCTCTTCTCTCAACCATGGGGCCTCAACTTGATTCTCTTTCTCTTCCCTGCTTCTTGCCCTTTCTTGCCCACTAGTGCTCTCAATGAATTTGCCACCTTTTTATGGTAAAGGTGGATGTCGTAGATTTGTGTCGATAAAAAAAGTAGTACAATCCTCCATACACTTAAGATAAAGATCATGGTACCACTACTAAATGATTTCTCCATTAATCTTGCCTTAGAATTTGATGCACAACTTTGAAACGTATAAATGGTTTCCTTCTCTTATACAGCAAGTTATATGACTCAAAACTCGATGCAGATCTAAACATGAATCAGTCAAGGGCTAAAATGCCTCTAATAACATTAGCTCTTGCTGTGAAGCTTGAAATCATGGCACGACTCATAAGCCTTCTTAAACTGATTTGGCAAGCCACCTCATACAATATAACATGAAATATAAACTATACATGTGTACGTGCTCTAAATGCTTTGGATAAAATAGCATGGTAACTTGATGCATATGCATTACTACACAACTTATTCTGTCTCACTAGTCTGAGCGAATAAACTGGTAACTGAGGCTAGAAAAATCAACTGTCAAAAGTCAAAATGACTACAGAAGAACTAAGATCTTCAAAACACTAACGAACATATTAAAATTTTAAAAAAAATGGTTGATGTAAGATTGCTTGTAGGCCTAAGATACTCCTACATCATATGGCCCCTTTGGTGGCTCAATTACAACCAACACTTAGTTTACCACATTTTACTTTAGGCTTGGCTAAACCCCGTTTCCTATGTTTCAGTGGTTACAACATAACTGAATCCTTGCCAGGGTGAATTCTACTCTATCGATTCTACTTCTCAACTCATCTCTAGCCTTCTATTCTACTCCTACTCCATGTGATCCTTCGTGGATCTCCATACTGCTCTTTACTTTTCAGCTTTCCTACAGTAGATATATGTAATAAATTAGATATGTGTGGTTTTCTTTTAGTGTTTCCTTCTATTTCTATTAGCATGGTTTCTTTTGATAAATATTATCAGCTTCTTTTCTTCATTGGATGCATTTCATTGTTTCAAGCTTATATTGAAGTAAAAGTAAAATGAAGAGAAGACAAAGAGCAAAAGCTCTTCTTTCTTATTTTTTATTGAATCCTTGGCAAATTTCAATAATTTATTTAGTGTGCTTTTACATTTGCATACTTGTTCACCTAGTTACATCAACCTGCTAAGGTGGGGGCAATATAATATCAAAAATTGCATACTTTGCAATCTTCACCTTACATTTCTACATTCATTTTGGTCTCCATTCCCATAGTTATGTTTAGGTATCATTGACCCTATTTTCAGCCAAAATACCCATCACAGATATGCAATACAAAGATAAAAAGCCTTCAAAACATGTCCTCTACTCACCCCTGAAAATTGGCAACTTTCAAGGACACCAGTGCCTCTAGTCACTCATGTCTCTGTTCAAATTTTGAATTAGATTTCTTATGATTGTTGGAACCCTAATCCTTGCTACATTTTCCAATAGTTGCTTGCCCAAGATCCTTGAATCAAAATATTCTCACTATGTTTTCCCATGTGCTCTCCATTGTTGCAGGGTTGTGAGCTCCATTGTAGAAATCAAATTGCAAAGTTGCCCCTTTCCACATTCCACATCTCCACCACCAAAATCTTCTCTTTATTCCTTCCCATCCTCCATGGTTTCTCCTTCCATTTTCCTCACCCTAGTTAACTTCCCCTTTATATCCTAATCTCTTTGTTGCAAAAACCCTTCCCCAATCTCCTTGCTATTTCAGATTTGAGTCCATAGTCTCTCCCTTAACATTCCCCCACTGCATATCCTTGTGACTTTCCCGTCTTCCAATCTATCTTCCGCATCACTTGCACACACTACTCTAGCTTAGAGCTTAGAATCCAACTTAGGATTTTCTTCCATAAGCATCAAATCTCCACACACAACCCCAAAAACACCACATAGGGACAAACACTATCAATTTTCTTATTGCTACTATTAGAGCTAAACAAACCAAATAAGGGATTGACTAAAGAAATTTCCCCCAAAGTTCCACCACAAATTTCTCAATGCCAGAGATAGACATCAAGAATCTGCAAAGACAAGGCTTGAAAAAATTAGGTGAGAAGATCCTGTAAATTGCAAAGCATTTGGAATTGAGGACGCAGGCATCTAAGGAAGACACGAACACCCAACATCTGGACATAACTGCCACCCAAGATCAAAGTCGTAAAAATTTGCTGAAATTCACTAGGGATGACCTTGCAGCCTCCTTGAGTCCATTTCAAGCATCCATTTTCAGTCCAGACATGTTTCTTGCCCCTTTTTTCCTAGTTTCTTTGTGTACCTTAGATCATTGCAATTTTCATTCCCAGATTTTGTGTTCTATGGTATTATATCAAATCTGAATATTTCTATTATTTCTGAATGTCATTAAAAATCTTATTTGTTTAGTATAATAAACACAGAAAATTATTCTTAATAACCCAATAGTGCACCAATTTGATTTCAAATTTTTCCATCCAATAACATACCTAAACATAATCGTGCTATATACAACATAAACACGTCATTTTTGTATACTATCAATGTGTAGAGATGAAAAGTGCACATATTTTGCACATTTTTGTAAACACATTTTCCTTAATGTTTTGTACGTGTTTTGATGATGACACGTATTACGCCAATTCTGACCATTGCAGAGTTCAAATCACCCCAAAATCACATCATCCCACTAGAATAAGACCACCTCTACTGCAAACATCCTGCTCTATTAATGTCCCTTGAGTTCTTGTCACCCAAGACACTAGTGCGACACCTAGACACTAGTGCATGCTAGTTTCCCCCATCAATATATGAAAGACAAATGCAACTTGTCTATTATTCAGAAACTAATCCCAACGGAACCCTTCATACCATAAATCAAGATAATTCCACTGGATATTGGAATCTCTTCAATAAGTTATGTCCTTCCAAGAGCTTCCTTTATAGTTGCTTTTGATTCCCAAAAATTTCACTGCAGGTTCTAATCTCTCTAAAAGATGAGCACATTTATAGTTCTACAAGTTCCTCTTGTGTCAAAGGTTGGTAGGGTAGTCCACAATGAACTGAGAAGCCTACCGTCTTTTAGGTCCTGAATGAGTAGCTGGTCCCAACCGTTCATCTCTCATATGACTGATCCTTGGGAACTTCTCAACTTAGGTTCACAGCTTCGGCAAGAAGTCCATGGCAATTTGGCACAGTTAATAATATGGAACTTTCAATAGATTATCCAGCATCCAATATATATATATAATTTGCACAAAATGTACAAAATTAAATAATAAATGCAGAATTGAGAACACACTGCAATAATTGATCAATGATAACTATAAGTACAACAATTAAACAATGCCAATTGTCAAATCATAAATCAAAATATGGTCATTTGAATATCAATGATCATAGTAGCTGAAAATCAGAATCCATTACAAATGAGCTGAAAGTTCAAGCATCAAAGTACCAGCTAGAGTCTAGGGTTTGCATGCACCATTATTTGTTGTTTTTAGATGACGTTTTTACCTATCAAATATTTCCTGTTGGCAATTTGCATCTACTCATTCTATCCTGTCATGTGATGACACTAATGGAATCCTTACCAAACTCTTTAAGGACTTGTATTGCAGTATGTTTACAGGGAAGAAAATGTGAAATTATTTTGAAAATCAAATCTAAATCACCATGACATTGCAACACTGATATAGTGGAGGAATCATGAACCTTATTATAGCGAATGAAGGCCTAGCAACAAGGCTGTAATGCTTATACCCATCGTATGAGCACAGAAAGGAAGCATCATATTAGACTGTTGTTGCAGAAATCTGCCTGGTCAAATGGAAGGGTAGTTTCTGTTGTATTTTGCAGCATCCCAAGGTCCAGCAATAGCAGTAGCTGAATTATTATGGTAGTCATTGTATGAAAGCATAATATTATAATGCTCATGTAGTAATCCATACCCGCTAGCCCAAAAAGAAGAGTAATTGCAGCTGTAGCTGTAGTGAGCATGTGAAGGACCAGGAACATCAAGAAAATCAACACTCATCGTATGAGCTGAATCGCAGTGCAATACTGTTACTATGGTGATTTTGTTCCATTAACCAACCAGCTGTCCCCAAAAGCATTTACAGTTTTTTTAGTTTTAAAAAGAGAATTTTTTTTCATGTTCTAAAAGCGCCAGGGGGCATCACAGGGACGTCAGGATGCCCTGGCATCCCCTGGGGTCCCCCTTTAGAAGATGTACCCTGGAGATGCCCCCCATGGTTATGGGTGGAAATTTCAGAAATAAAGGGGACGGGGTGAGGACATACATCCCAAATCCTTCTAAAACCCCTGAAGATGCAGGAACGGTGTTATTTTGCAATATCAACCAAACAAAGGCCGCCTTCAATCAACAGAGGTGGTTGCTAAATACTTTTATTTCCAGAATAGGTTCTGCTTTTAGTTTCTCTCAAAAATTCTTTGTTCTATCATTTTCTTAAAAAATTGTATAACTTTCATTTTGTGCTGTACCCAGGAGCTCCTCCTTGCTATCAGGTTTTCATATTATCTAGTACGTAACAGCGTTTCTCAAGAACACATACTCAGTCCTAGCTACCCAACCCAGATGTCTGGGACGTTTTAGGAACGGGGTAGCAGGGATGGGTCATTCCCCACCAATCCCCCCCCTGTCCCTTATCTTTTTGAAACTGGCTGGGACATGCCCTTTTTTCAGCAGCTCGCCCTGATGTCCCTGGGATGAGTGCATGGCATTCCTTGACTGTCCCAGAGACATCAGGGCATCCCTCACATCAGACACACACAAAACAGCAAAGAAACTGGAATATGGGCATCAGACTTACAGTAAACCTGTGATGATAGTATTTCAGACTTGTTAGTTTATGATAGCTTAGTTTAATCTTCAGATGCAAAGTACAAGCAATAGACTGAGCTTTTGTTGATTTTGAGAATTTCAGCACCCCTATTCCTTTGCTTAGTGAAATTCTCTCTTGTCCTATCTCTGGAGTGTTTTGCCTTAATGAAAGAAATCTGGAATGTGATATCATTACCTCTTTAATATTTATCTATCTTGAATTATACTTTAAAAGTTGCGTATTGTTCTTGACAGGCTTGCCAGACATGGCCATTTAAGTTACAACTTACTTTTAGGTATTTTTAATTTATTAATTATTTGAATTGTAAAATTCAAATATTACTCAGAGAAACACTGGTAATCACCTGAGCAGGCCAGATATCAAACAGAAAGAGAGGTTTGATCAGAACTGGCTAACTCTGGGCTTATATTCCTGTGATGTCCCCAGGTGGGCCCCTACCAGAAGGTGACGTTGGTCTGTCCGGACGGTTTGTCCCTCCCACGTGTCCGGGGTCCTTGTCAGCGAGGCCTGTCCTGGGGTTGCCCCCTTAACGCCGGGGGTGCCGTTTACTAACAGTCCGGACACGTGGGAGGGACAAACTGTCCAGACAGACCTACGTCACCTTCTGGTAGGGGCCCACCTGGGGACATCACAGCCCACCACGCTCTGCGAGTCTCGACCTCGAGACCTCCAGCTCTGATACCAAGTTAGTAACCGTTGCACCAAAAGCCCGGACTGTTAGTAAACGGCACCCCCGGCGTTAAGGGGGCAACCCCAGGACAGGCCTCACTGACGAGGACCCCGGACACATGGGAGGGACAAACCGTCCGGACAGACCTACGTCACCTTCCGGTAGGGGCCCACCTGGGGACATCACAATTCCAGTCATATGAACACATATCTTGGAGGATCCAGAAACCTAATATGATGCCATCTTGAAGGAAAGAATCACTTATCAAGAATCCCTCTAGTCTAGTCAGTGAAATTATGTGAATTTTTTTTCTTTGATTATTCCAAGTAAAGTTTCTCTCTGAGTTGAACATTGAGCACATCACAGTTCAAAGATTTCGTAAACTCCTTTCTTCTGATGATTTTGTAACATTGTTGGCGTTGAATGTTAGGAGAGCTTCAGATAGTGTTTCAGGACACCCCTCTTTGTGCCCACCAGGGTCAGCTAGCCAGGGCCACTTAACCCAAGCCACTCTATGGAAGATTTCATTGGATTTTGTATCAGCACCTTCACAACTATTGGCAAGGGTGTTGGCTCCTCTTCTAGCAGTACAGATTAGACCCAGCTCACCCATTCTGGATTTCTGGCATGCTCAACTCTTTCTTATTTGGTGATGGGTCCTCTCTCTTGGATATTTGGACTATTAATAGACTATCTATGGTCTCATCTTCGTGGCCTCACAGGATACTCCCCTTCTAACAGAACCAGGGTTTTCACAGTCTGGATTAACCCCTCTTTTTGTTCATCACGATGATTTTCTGTAATTCTTTTGCTTTAGTTATCTTTTATTTTGTAGCTTCTTTGGAGCCTCTTTTTGGCTCCCTCCTAATATTTATCTCTAGGTTTCTTTTGGGAAGATAGCAAGAATCTTAAGGATAATAGTTTTGCATTTGAATTCAATGAATAAATTTTCTTTTAGCTGCACCTAGAAATTTTTTTATTCTACCATGTTCTCGTAGAAGCCTGAACTTTTTTTTGCTTCGTACCTTACAGTTCCTTCTTCCAACTGGATTGCCTAATTATCTCCATAATTAGCTGAGCAAGCCAGATACTTTCAAACTTGAAAAGCACATTCTTTGGGGGTCAAGACTGGTTACCTCTAAGCCATGTATCTTGAAGGATCCTGGATCATAACATGATGTAATCATGAAGGAGAAAGTCACTAGCCAAGAATCCATCTAGTCTTCTGTTGGTGACAGTACAAACACCATTCATTTTCTTTGATTATTCCTACTTTCTCTCTCTAAGTTGGACATTCAGCATAAAACTGTTTAATTTCTTTTGCCTTCTGTCAACTGCAATTAGTGTATATGATGTTCAGGGTTCCATCTCTACTTTGGGTTAAGGTTTGCATCCACTTCAATTGAACCCCAATAGCCATGCTTCAAAGCTAATGCCATGGTTCCATGCGGCTGCATAAGTGGATTTTCTGCTCAAATTTGAGCAGCATGGGAAGTCCCGTGCAAATTTTAAATTATGTAAAGGATAATTTAGAATATTTCCCTAGTATAGTGGAGCAGCTACATTTTTGGGATTGAAAATATGCTGTGAAAAAAAGGGGGGCTGGAATTATGCAGCAACTGCATAATGAAAAATATGCCACATGGCTGCATATATTTCCTTCCCTCTTTTTTTCATTTTCTTTCAAATTTTATCTCCTAAATTTTCTTTATTAATAAATAGTTATTTATTTAATTTTTTTTTTTTTTTAATTTATATACTAAAAAATTTATAATTTAAGATAACTGCTTAAAATAAGCAGAAAAATAAAATATTCATGGGACCACTAGCTCCACAAAAATTTGAGCAGTGACTGCTAGACAAAATAAGCTAAGCAGCTACATGGGACCCTGCCCTAATAGATACCAAAATTTGGAAGCAGAACATTTTAATGCTAGCAACATAGTTAACAGGGCCTAAAAAATTGCTTTGTTTGGGAGGTAAAAAAATCAGAAATAGAGAATTTTCAAAAAAATTAGTTAAATTTCTAGAGCAACTGAAAAATCCAGAGCAAATTGGACAAATTTCGCTGGTCCAAAAAAATGGACCGAATTGAATTTGAACTAAATCCGGTCAGATTTGGTAACTATGGCTAGCAAAAAACTGAAACAGCAAATGCTTGACCTCACTGCAAACAAAATTCAACTCCAAAAAACAGATGAAGATAGCAATATGCTCCGGACAAAAACAGAACTCTGCAGCTTGTCAAAGTCCCAATGAATATGCTTTAATGGGAAAAAGAATAAGACGATATCTAAGGTTGATCATGAACATATCAATGAAAAAAGGCTTACACCAATCAAAAGACATCAGAGCTATTTTTTCCCCAAGGTTTCTTTTGGACACATATCAAGAACCTAATGGAGAAAGAGTATCATACTAGATATAAATCGATAGGATCTGCTTTTAGCTCCTCACGAAAGCTATTATAGTTTAAAAGATCCTCTAAAAAGCTCAAATTCTTTTCCTGTTGTACTTTAGAGGTATCCAGTGCTGCCCTTCAAAGATAGCTCTCTTCAAGTTTGAAAGTATCTAGTCTTTTGTCAATGAAATTATAAACGATGTTCCTTTTCTATGATTATTCCAAGCAAAGTTTCGTTCTCCGTATACAACATTGAGCATAGCACACTTTCAGGAAATTGTAAATTCCTTTCTATTGAGATGCCTATAAATAATGTTGAGGTGTCCCTTTACTACCAAACTCCACACTGGGCTAAGGTGGTATTCTCTTCAACTGAACCCCAACAATCACTCTTCAAACTTCAAAGCAAATAGATAACAAAAATTGACTAAAGACAAATAATATTTTATTGATGAGCTCAATTCTGATGATGAAAACTAGAAGTACACCAACAAGCAAGCTAAAAAGCAAATCTTTGACCTCAGTCCAAATTAAATTCAAGTCTCAACAATAGCTGAGGAAAGCAATGCATTTTTGGTAAACAAAAATTCACTGCAGTCCCTCAAGTTTCAATGAATTCGCTTTAATAGGAAAAAAAATCAAGGAAATCTAAAGTCGAACCTGAACATGTCAATTCCTCGTGAACATTTCAATGAACAAAGCTTACATCTTCACCAAACAGACATGGGTACTAATTATTTTTTGGCTAGGTATATGTAAGGGTGATATCAAGAATCTAAAAGAAATGTTGTTTATAGTTTAACTTCCATGACTAGGATCTGCTTTTACGTGTCCTTGGAAGTTTTTTTAATCTACCACTAAAAAAACTGTTTTATACCTTAGGGTTCCTTCTTCCTGCCAGCTCTCAACATTATCTATGTAGTTAGCTGGGTAAGGCAGATATTTTCAAATTTGACAAGAGTTTTCTTGTGAGGTTAGAACCGGTTACCTCTACGCTGCATACCTTGAAGGATCCTGGATCCTAGATCATAGAAGACGGGAGTCATTTGCCAAATCCATCTAGTCTTTTGTCCATGAAGCTATGAATGCTAATCCTTTTCTTTGATCATTACAAAATTTTGTTTCTCTAGTTTGAAAATTGAGCAAATCTTTGTGATTTTGTAGTCTTCTTTGTTCTGAGATTCCTGTAAATGATATTAGGGCTCTCTCTCCCAATGAATTTCACTTGAGTGTCCTCTTCAATCAAATCCCAAGAATCATTCTTCAAAGTTCAAAACTAACAGATGCTAAGAGTTGGCATAAGGAAGCAAAATATTTAATTCCTAAGCTAAACCCTGGGGACGAAAAATTGGAAGTCTGCAAGAAAATAAGATAAGCAACCTTTGACCTCAGTCCAAATTAAATTCAAATCTAAAAAACAGCTAAGAAGGTTGGCAATATGCTCCTATTAGAAAAACGCTCTGCAGCTTTTCAAATTCCAAGCAAATTTGCTTTAAAGGAAAACGGAATAGGAGAATATCTAAAGTTGAACTTGATGATAAGTGGAACTGGAAAACTATCCTCAAGAAACTGAGATACTAGTACCCTCTCACAAAGGGAAAAGCAAGCTGCTTCCAAACTTAATTAGCCCAAGGTTTCAAGGATTTGAAAGAGTCTATATATTGGGTTAAAAATTTTACAGGTGGTTGGAAGCAGTGAGCAATAAATAAATGATCGACGAGGCAATATCCTATGAGATCACAAACTCAGCAGTATATTCCGAACTAGTCCAGATGCCATTAAGCTTGAACAGTGGAGGGAGAGGTGCCTATGGAAAATGTGGAGAAACCTGTGACATAAGAGCATGTCCAATTTCACTTAGCCTTAGTTGCCACACTGGCTTCAGAGCTGGGAAATTATAAAAATAATGACAATTCAGACTAGATTTAGAAAAGCTTGACAGTACCCAGCACCTACATAAGCGTGGGAATGATGGTCCTCCAGAAGACGCACAATAACCTTGAGGCATAATTCTCTGTTCATAGATCAAGGTAGAAAATTTTCTCTTTAACAGCTGGGTATTTGTGGCTTTTGCCACAGACTAACAGATCGGATGATCATACTGCCGTATGGTCAGATGTGTAGAAAAATACATGTGTAGTTAAATTGATAGATTTTAAGTTCATAATGCACAAAGAGTGAACCTCGAGCTCAGCTTCCAAGCGATGTATGAATGTATGGGGATTCCTACATGTTCCCATATCGGGAACATTTACTATAAACAGTGCATACTATAATTTTGTTTAGTTTCCATTCAAAATCATAAAAATAAGCATCTAAAAAGGCTCAAAAACACTGTATGGCACCCAAAAAACTCTACCTGCATGACACAAAGCACAAACAGCACCATATCTGATAGACTTGAAACAAATTCTAGTTTAATGGTCTTTATTTCTCTTTTAAGAAACCAACTGAAAGAAAACAAATAAGAAGAACGCACAATGTGTGAACATAAAACTGGATAGAGTAAAATGGTCAAAAATGGCAAGACTTCCTTTGATTGAATGCCACACATTTTTACATCCATGAACAAGGCAAATACAGTTTACAAGGTAGAAATACTTGCTTATTTCCACCCCTAGGCATTGGAAGCTGAAAAATGACCTTCAGAAGCTCTCAAACAAAGAATTAGAATTTCTCAAATAGCTTCGATGGTAATGATATAAAGCAGACAAATGATTTCCACATCCATTGTGTGTAGTTCCCTTCAACTTGATTGCTGAGAAAAGTAACAGAAATTTGCCAAAGCAGTGAGGTGTGTAACATTCTCGAAGCTGAGAGATAAGTTTCTTCTTTTTACCTGGTAACAGCAGAGATACAGCCATCCTTATTGGGAAAAGGCATTGCTATCAGTATTAATGTTAGGAAATCCTTCATCACTGATGTTTGAAATGTCCTCTGCTTTGGCCAATGTTTCCTTTGAAGTTTCCTCTGCTTTGAGCATGGCGTTCCCCAAAGTGTCTCCTGCTTTATCACAGGTTTCACCCAACATATCCCCCGCCTTGGCCAAGGTTCCCTTTAAGGCATCCCCTGCTTTGTCCAATGTTCCTATTGAAGCATCCCTTGCTTTATCCAAGGTTACAGGCAAAATTGTCTCTGCTACATCTGAGGTTTCCTGCAATACTGCACCGGTGCTCTGGTCAACAACATCATTTTTGTCCTCTTCAATTCCACAGCCTTCCAGCTTCTTCTTCTCATGAAAAATATTCCAGAAGAAATCTGTCAACACTGACTCATAAGCCGGCATCTTCGCATAACCAGGAAAGTAATTGATATCAATCACAAGGTAATGATTCCCAACCTTGGTATCTCTGATAACATCAAAATTAAACAAATGCAATCCCAGTGCCTTTCTCAAGCTCCCAGCAATCTTTGCAACAAACCTTGCCGGTGGCAATTCAGCATCCTCTAAATGCATAACCTCATAATACATCTCATTCTGATGATCGTGGGTCACATTAGAAACATGACAGAATGGCATCGGGCCTTCCGAACTCCCCAATTTCTCCTCTGGCACATCAGGTAGGGATTTCCTCTTCACACACTTCACATAATCTCCCACAACATACACCTTAAAGATAACCCCACCGTGGTTAACAAACTCCTGCAGCACAAGTGGAGGCTTCAGCTTAAGCAGGCCTTCGGAATTATACACAAGAGACATTTTATGTGACTTGACACTCCCATCAGCAACCAAGGGTTTGGCAATAACAGGAAAATTTAACCCTACCAAGGTCTCACAATCACTCAGAGCCTCAGCCTTATAAACCACAATCTGTTTGGGTATTCCAAATGTCTCATCCTCATCCTCCTGTTTAATAATACTAAGTTCAGAAACCACTTGCAGCATAGAGATCCGATTGTGCAGCCTCTCAATAGCTTCAGGCCTATCAATAATGAACACATCTGGGTATCTCAACGTGTAGTCTTTCAACTGTTTTTTCCAATCCTCACCAGAAAGCTTATGCAGAATACAATCAAACGGGCCTTGATCTATTAAGGGTTTTTCATTGTCAATACAAATTAGGTCAATGCCTCGTTCCCTAGCAAGCTCAACCAATGAATGCTGAATAAAACTGTTCTTCTTCTTGGGTGCCAAGGCATACCCAATTCCATACCGTCTGTTTTCGTTCGACATGGCTTTACAAAAAACTTAAAGGATCTGGGCAGCCCAGAAATTCAGCGAGCATTTCAAAAAAAACCCAAACACCCAAATGAAAAACAAAAAAGCAAAACAAAATTACCCACAATACATTGAGCTCGGGAGCTTACCAGGGAAACAATGGGCATTTGCAGGATTGGGTTCTAACTAATGAAAGCATCCGGTTGCTTAATCCGGTGTCTCTTGGCCTTCTTTGTTCGAATTTGAAGTGTTTCTTTTTCTTAATGGGCATACCAAAAATATATAATCTTAGGAAAATTGAAGCCTCAGTTTGTTTCTTGTTCTTGTTCTTGTTCTGAGGTTATATAACGGGTGATAATAATCCAGAACCGCTAAATTGAAAGGTTAAAAGCGGAGAATACTAGTCATGAAATGAAAATGAATGGCATGATTTTAAACGAGATTCGCAAAGACAAAAGGAAGATGCAGAAGCATCTCAATTGTGTTGTTATCTGTTATGATGCTTCGAATAATCCAAAGCACCGAATTCCAAGCGAAGCGTTTAGGGTTTGCCATTCTTACTGCCTTTTATCTATGCATTAAATTTACTTAATTCCGATGTCCCACACACTAATTTGCTCTGTACTTATTAAAGCATTTGTATTTTTTCAGAAAAATAAAAAATAAAAAAAATCATCATTCTCGGGGAGGGTGGATCAGATTTATGTTTAAATTTCTTTATTTTAGATTCAATGGAGATTCCATGTGTTTATGATATATATGATTTTGAATATAATTTAACTAGTATATTTATATTTAAAAAATATATCTACAGTTAGAATGTAATGTTTCATTTCCCATTAAATATATTTCTTATTCTTGACATTTATAAATTACTGCACCAATATTTGCATTTTTGTTTAAAATAGTAAAAGAATCTTTGTGAGACCCTGTTGTGATTGTAGAACGCGTCTCTCTAAAAATGGGTTTTATATTATTTATTTTAATATGAAATGTAATTTTATATAAATGGTGGTTATTAGTGTATTAAATTATGTAGTGATTTGTAATTGTAGAGATGAAAAGTGTATTATTAATATTTTTTAATTTATTTTAGATTGGTTGTGATCTTTGTATTTAATGTAATAGTTTAGTGTTTAAATGGTGTATTTGTGTGACAAGTGGCATGAGAGACCCCACTCTTCGAATATAGATGGTAAGGTATAAACATTAGAGATTTCCAAGCCACCATCCATAAGAATAACCCATACATTGTAATGTACAAGGCTAGATCTATGTAGTATAAAGCTAAATCTATGTTCTTTTAAGAAAGAGAATGGGTAGCCTAATTCATATTTGTAATTTCCTTAGCTTGTTGTAGAAGCATAGGAGCCTCCTTCACCTTGAACTAGGCAAAATTAGAGCAATTGCCTAGAAGATGACATCTCGTTTGGAATATGGTAACTCAAAATCTAGTTGTTCAATTCATTGGATGTTCTAGCACTTAACTTTGCCTTAAAATCGTCCACGATAGAATCATTGGGTCGTTAAACTATAGTATTGTTCAACCCTTTGTTCTCCTTAAGTCATCTTGATGAAACAAAGGGTTGCAATGTTAGGGATACAAAAGGTACACTAGAGGTGGTGGTCTAAGACCACACCACTATAAGGCAAATCCCTAGACATTGAACTTTGTTTCATCCTACAGTGCAAAGATAACCTACACACAAAGAAAATAGAGAACCGACTACAAAGGCATCAAAAATTAGAAGAAATGTTAGCTTAATACATCTTACCACATGTATCCTAGACTGGTCACATGGATAATTATAATGAAAGAGACAAACGTAAGGAGTCCTAGCGTCAAATAAGTGGCATACTTCCACATCAAGCCTAAAAAATGGATACATGCATTGTCATCATTCAAATAATGGGGGTGATATCAAGGTAGGAGTAATAATTGAAATAAAAGTGGGGGAGTCATTAAATAATGTCAGAATATCCCAATCATTAGGATGCTTGCTAATTTGGGGCTTAGACAAACCATTCTCAATAGCCAAGCCTTGGTTGCTAAGCTTTATTGGTGATGGTGTAGGCATTCGGATTAGCCTTAGGCTAGAATTCTTAACTTCAAATATGTAGGTAGAGTTGATGACACTAAAATATCAAGGATGGATTTGGTCGAGAAAGATTCAATGGTTTGTAATACTATTAAGAAGGGGGTTTCTCTTGTTAAGGAAGGTCTCTTCTGGGTTATCAAAAATGGTCAAAGGACCCTTTTCTAGATTGGTGCTTGGGATCTCCATCCCCCAATCCTCACTTCCTTCCGTCCTCTTCAACCCTTGAGTCAAGTCTTTTAAGGCGGCAGGATGGTCTAAGGTTGCTAACTTTAAGAGTACTCATGTGGCGGGAGGAATTCCTGATCTATCAGTGGAAAGACTCCAATAGATGGCCAGTTGGGGGAAATCCTGAAGCCTGAGCCATCGCATCCTCCATTCTTATAGATCGACCTTGTCACTTTATGGAGGAAGAGGATGTTCTTATGTGGGGCCATGATCCTAAAGGGACTTATATGGTGGCTCTTGGTTATATGTCCATTGATCTAAAGAATGGTGAAAATAGAAATTTTCCTCGGTGGCACAAAATCTGGAACAAATGTAGCTAGTATAAATGCATTCTTCATTTGGTTGATCTATTAAAACAAGTGTCTCACCTGGGACAATATCAAAAAGAGAGATTTTTAGGACCCTTCAAAATGTGTTTTATGTGGCATGGTGAAGGAATTTGCTACTCGCCCTTTCTTCCTTTCTCCCTTCTCCACAAGTATTTGGGGAAAATGGCAGTAGATCTGGAACTGGCCTTTCATTCATGCTACCTCCTTGTCTAAGTTTTGGGTGAGCATGGTCTGCCACCTTCTTTGGTTTCTTTTC
This sequence comes from Cunninghamia lanceolata, assembly GCA_027924645.1. Classification (NCBI taxonomy): domain Eukaryota; kingdom Viridiplantae; phylum Streptophyta; class Pinopsida; order Cupressales; family Cupressaceae; genus Cunninghamia; species Cunninghamia lanceolata. Next base: position 4,491,568 of record BSBN01000516.1, read on the forward strand.
TTAATGTTGCTTGGGAGCTTGGTCCCACTTTTATTCTCTAGTAGAGCTAGCTTGAGTAAAATCATCAAATTTTCCAAGGACATCAGAGTCTCGCAAATTTGGTAGAAGGTCATGGTTTCTATCAAAGAGACCATTGTTGCCAAGTGCTCTTTGGATGAGATCCTATCACCCTTGGATCTTCAACTTTCCCCTGGGTTGCTCTCACCCTACCTTGAAGGCTTCTAAAAAGGTGAATAGGGTTGGTAAATGATCTCCCCCCACCAATTTTCTTTAAAATAAATATTAATGACTCTTCTTGTGGTAATCCAGGTCCTACCAAACTTGGAGGGGTTAAGATGTGGCAATTTGTTTATTCTTCTCTACTATTATGGGGTCAATACCAACAATCAGATGCAAGCTCATGCCATTGTGCTAGCTCTGGAAAAAACTTGTGAGTTGGGCTGGAAAAAGATTATTTGTGAATCAGACTCCCTAATCATGGTTTCTCTTTTGAATAAAGCAAGAACCCTCAAGTCATCTTGACGACTTTGGCTGAGCATATTCAATGCATAACATAAGGCATTCAAAAGACTACAACGATAATAAAAGTTAACATGGACCATCTGAAGGGTGGTGTTGCCAAAATATAGATTGTAGTGGCGCAAACCATGAAGGATTGCCACAAGGTTTAGAAAACGAGACAACTAAGTAATAAGCTAGCATGTAGTAAGAACAAGGGTACAGAGATATTTGGAAAAAAGATTAGCAGAAATGAGGAATTGACTAAGCACAAATGCTAAAAGACAATGCAGCGAATGAGAAGTTAAACAAGACCTTTTGAAATTAAACCAGTAATGAATCTAGAAAGAGAAGATACGACCCAACACATAAATAATCAATGTCTTAAAGAGGATCCAACAAGCAACTATGACACATGATAAATTTGAGATGACATGGATTTTAGGTGCTTAACATGTAAGATAGCATCTTGTTTGAATGTTAATATGCTTGCACACAAGAAGGCATCGAAAATTAGAAGAAATGCTAGCTTAATACATAAGCTCACATGAATCCCCACCTTATCACACGGATAATTATAATGAAAGAGACAAACGTGAGGAGTCCTCCCGTCGAATACGTGACATCCACATCAAGACTAAAAAATAGATACATGTCGTGAATAATATTTTACAATTAAAATCAAATCCTTAAGTATTTTGTGGATAAAGAAGGATATTTTTTTTTTCAAATTGTTTTCAATATTTTATTTTTAACAGTAGACCAGTCAACTATATAGAAATGAAATTCAGTGCACGTTGAAAAGTTAATGAAAAAAAAACACTGGTTTGAATAAAATGGTAGGAATATAAGAAATGGAATCATTGGGCTCATGGAATCTATGCGTAATATATGGCTTCAATTGGACAAAATAGGTTCTTTTCTCAAGTTCTAGAGTTGTTTTATCTATAGAAAAGGCAACTAAAGTTGGTGCAAGTAGCTAGGGAGGAAAATTATTGGAAACTAAAAATAAAGGCAAGAATCAACCTCTATATAGCATTTCGAATCTCCATGTAGTGCAAGTTGTTAAAGAGGAAAGGGAATTCTTAGGGTTCACGTTTAGAGAAAGAGAGAAGCTATTGGAGAGAATCTTTGAGGGAGCCCCACATCAAGTTGTAGGTGTGATAGCTCTGGAGTGGGAGAGATTTTTAAAAATGTATTTTTGGATGATTTTGGGGGCATTTTTTTTATGGCAATGGTATCGAGTGTAGGCATAAGTATGGCAGTAACTTTAGTGTTGTAATGGTGATATCTAAATATTTTTGTTTTGGGTCCACTTTGATTAGAGTGTTCTTAATGTAGTAACAAGTTTATAAGTGGTACTTTTTGTATAAATTTTGGTTCATGACTTTACTCTATCTTGTTTCCATCGTCACTCATTCTTAGAAATTGGTCTTGATCTCTAAGATTTTCATTCACCATGGATTATATTTGTGGGTGTCAAATTTACGTAGGTCATTTTTGTAGTTGTGGATTTGACCCAAGTTATTGCTATGGTTGGATACCTGAACCTCAAACTTTTAAAATTCAAAACTCAAATTTAAATCCCTGCTGACCTTTTCACTAGTTTGTGAGCTGACCTAGTACATGTTTATGTAGATTTGTGTGTTATGTTGTTGCATTTAAGGACATTCATTATTCATTTTGAAATCACCTAGGAATCACTAGAAGAACACTTGTGAGAGAGTATCATAGATAAATCACAGAGCAATGCATCCTAATTACATCATCAACTTGTGTCATCATATTAGGCATATTGTATACTTGTCTTCAATCTTGGTTCATAATCATTAAATCGACTTGCCTGAGGGCTTGACTGAGGAGAACATGACCCTCACTTAACAAGTTCCCAAGTGGTGTCTATAAATGCTACCTTGCTTTAGGCACATGTACAATGAGCTAAGGCAAATTTGCTATAATCATATATTCCCTGCTAGTTCACTTATGTGGGTACACATTTAGTTACATGCATTAGATCAGGTCCACAAATGTGAAGATCAGATCCATAGGCATGGATTTAAACCATAACAAAAGTAATCATTTTATAGATTTTGAGGTGTTCGTTTGACCAAGCCCTAAAATTCTAGCACATTGGTGAATCAACTATTGGCATCTTCAATGACATATTCCACCACTGGAAATCCAACTAAGTATTATATTTAACTTAAGTTTTGTAATTAATTATGCATTTATTATTCTAGTCTCAATTTCTTAAATCTAGGTTGATTGTTTATTTATTTAATTAGCCTAGATATTTATGCAAGCATGATTTATTCCATTACATTTTATTGGTCAACTAACATTCCTATACAACCTAGGGTTTTGGCCTTAGAGTTTATCCTTCTTTTATTAGGGTTTTAGATCTGACTTTATGAGTGCATATTTTTTAGATCTCATTAGGGTTTGGATCCCCTTTGCTTATACTTTATTGCTATATCTTTCTTTCAGGTTTTGGGTTTTCATTGTGTGACCTTTTTTTAATTCCACCAACCCACCCTTACTTTCACCTCTTGGGTTTCATTCAATAATTTATTTATAGATATGATTGCTTGCTAATTTTTAAGATTTTTTTATCAGATCTTACATCCCTTTATATCATTTGGCCATTAAGATTTTAAGAGTTCTTTGTGTATCAAGGTCTCATTCATATAATCACTTTCCCTCAAGAAGAATCCCTCATTTGAATCCTCAAATGGCCCAATTTGGTGAGAATGGTATGTATAATGGTCTTGATATGGATACTATTATTGTTACTATTATCATTGAGCCTGAGGTTGGAAAATTTGATCATGAGAGATATTTGGAACAATAATAGTTTGCACACGACCTTGTTAGTTTACCCAAGGTGGAGAGTCTCACATATATGGTTCAAGCCTTTCATGATTTGTTGCTTCCTAATCCATTTGGTTGGGAAGTGCTTTAAGACATTGAATTTAGAGTTACCCCTTCTAGTTCTTTGAATGTTGCATCTTTCTCGTTGTTTCCTCTTGATTTTGTTCCTTAGTTTGGCATGCCACCTTTTCCACCCCTTGATTCTATTTTTATGTTTATTTCCCATTTTTTGTTTTATGCATATGTTCCTCCTTCCTCCCATCCAACTATCATTTCACCTACCTTCCATACCATCTCTACTAGTGCCATGATTATCCATGTTTGTAGTGTTCCCTCTACCATTCTCACTTCCACCACTAGTGTTGCATCTTCTTCCCATCCTTCTAGTGTTACCCCTGCCTCTACTATTGCCATTCCTCACTTTATTCCTTGATCCATCCCCTATTCCATACCACATTACACTCCTCCTACCATACCCACGTGTTATCACTCTCTTTCTTGTCAACTTATATGCCCAACCTTTTGTATCTCATGTAACTAATACCACCATCCTTACTTCTACCTTGGATGCACTTATTCAAAATCTAGATGAAGTGGAGTATAAAGTTGATACAATGTCTAATGGACAAGATAAAGATGAATATGGGGAAGCACAAAATACACCATTTGCATTTGAGATTGTTACTTGTTCTTTACCTATTGGTTTTGTCGCACCTTGATTTGAAATTTAGAATGGAAAAGGCGATCCGAATACACATTTAAGGCTCTTAACTATTGCATATTTAGATTGTGTATGAAAAAGTATTGGATAAGTTATTTCCACACACTTTTAACAATTATGCTATAATGAGTGGGTTTTCTCTTTACCTCATGGATCTATTCATTCTTTTTCTTAGTTAGCCAAAGCATTCCTTAAGCACTCCAAAATTAATATGGGCCTAAAGACTACTATTTATGATTTATTTTGAGTGTATCCAAGGACCTAATGAGTGCAAACATAATATGTTATTAGATTTATGTCCTCGTGTTCTAAGTTGCACCATCAACTTCATGACGATGAGTTGTAAACTATTTTTATTAAGGGATTATTGTCACCTCTTTGAGACAATGTATACTTGAATAGCTTTGCTTCTTTTATGGACATGTGTGCTTATGTGAAGAATATTGAATTAAAGTTGTTTGCCTCTAATGCGCTTAAGTAAGGTTCATCTCCTCATGGTTCTTCTACATATTCTTATCCTTAAGTTCCAAAAGACTAATACTTTTTCAAAGGGTAATGATCACAAAGATATAAAGGATGGTGTGCATCATGTTAATGTGCCTTCTTTCAAGCCTATTACTTTTTAGAATGTTTACAAAGTTACAAGAACCCTTGGATATTATGGTTCAAAGTTTATTGAGCTCTAATTTAATTATTCTTTTACATATTTGTCTATGAGACCCAACTATAGGGAGCTACCTAAAAACTATAATGAGAATGCAATATGTAACTTTCATAGAATTAATGAGCATCATACTCAAGGTTGTATGGCTTTGAAACTAAAGTGCAAGATTTGATAGGTAAACATATGATTCATATAGAGGGTGTCAATGATGGGGGAAATCCTTCAATTGATCCCCTAATTAGAATTTAGATTTGTACTAGTCCATTTTGTAGCAATGTTGATTCGAGCATAGTTATGTGTACAACTATAGTATCACCCATTTGTTTAGTTTGTACGCTTGTCTACACTTAATGCATGTTGAGAAACCATAAAATAACTCTACACAAGATAGTTCTACACATTACTTAGAGAACAATACCTATGCATCTTTAAACAACACTACATACATGCATATTTTGGTCTCATACATGGGAGCATATGCCCTCACTTGGATACATCCATATTGGCACCATTCACATCTAACACCTGATCAAATCTAAACCACATATTTTACCAACCATATGGGATTGACCCTTGGTACCAAACAAGTTTAACACCTGTCAAACTCTTGTCCACATGTAAAGCATTCCACAAACTTTTGACATATGTTAGGACTTAACATATTGTTAAAGGCCGGTTAATGACCCCTTTGTATAAATAGTTGTCTTATACAAGGTACATGCAATGTTCATACCAACAAGATTATTGTATAGAGAATACAATACAAATCTTCTTTTAGGTAATACATTTACATTGCAAAATATTTCATCTTATTGAATATGCATCTATATACTAATCAAAAGTTTCTTATGCATTTGTAGGTTATTACTTTAATTTGAAAATTTATCCTCTGATCCTCCTAGGGGTTGAATCATCAATATTAGAGCCTTAAAAATTTTCAACATTTCCATGTTCATTCAAACATGCTCACAACAAAAACAACAGAAGGATCACACCCCTAGTTCAGCATTTAAACAAACTTGTAAACACCGAGAGCAAAGAATAATGGTTGAAGAATGTATGCTTATGGATCCAACAGAAGTGCAAAAAGCTATTTAATGTAGCCTTAGAAATGAAACACCATGATATTTTTAAATAATTTCATGATTTCATGACTCAACTTGGACTAGAGTTGACACATCCCAGACAAACCACTATAACACATCATCATAACCCATTTAGGGTGCAAGTCAACCTTGACATTCTAATGTTCAAGGGTAAAGTTCATGTCATAGCATTGGACATTTGGATTTGATATCCAGACACGATTCTTTTTCAACAAATTTAATGAGGCTAAGATGATCTCATTCATAACATTAACGATTCCAATCATAGTACATCACTGGTGGTAAGAAACTACTGCAAAGCGTGATCAGGAGCATGACCCCATTAGAACTTGGAATGGCTTTGTTAATGCTCTACAAGATGAATGCTATCCTCTTAGACATTATGAGGATGAGTACATGAAGTTTCAACAACTGCATTAGTCTAGAGATCAAAGTGTGGAGTCCTACAACAATGAGTTCCATGACTACTCCATGTATTGATATGAGGAAATTCAAGAGCATCTTTGAGTCCTCAAATATATTAGCATATTTTCACCTCTTATCTATACAGAGATGGACTTCCTCCTATTAGATAATTCAGGTAAGGCATTCCACAAGGCATCCAAAATTGAAGTAAAGGCAAAGATGAAGCAACAACAACTATCTTTGTGCAAAGAAAAATAGGTGCAAGAAAAAAATTATTTTTATGGACCATGCTAGAGTATAGACACAAAGGCCACAATAAAGATTTCAGCCACCATCACTAAACCCAAAGTCTCCTAAGATGTCTAAAGTAGACATGAATAAAAGGGAAGTCAAAGTTCACAATGGTGTAACTATCATCACTCTTGTTCTCATAGCAACATTGATTGCCATGACTAAAAACCCTTGTTTCACAAGCAACATCAAATCTTGTTGGCAATAAAGAGACTGACCAAGAATCCCAATGCCTTAACACAAGTACTACAACTAACACTTCGTGAGAATGAGAGCAACTTTTCTACAGTGTTGGGTCAATGACAAGCCTACTCGTGTTATCATCAACATTGGTAGCCAAAAAATATAATCACGTAGAATATAGTGCAGTGCCTTGGGCTCCACACTAATGTTCATCCAACCCCCTACTCTTTAAGATGGCTACAACATGACAAGGAGATATAAGTAAAATACTAATACAAATTTAATTATGTTGTTAAATCTATGCGTGATACAGTCACTTGTGATGTCACGCCCCTAGAAGTTTGTGATATTTTTCTTAACAAGCCTTTTGTCTATCATTATGAGGGTACTTAGAGTGTGAAACCCAATAATGGAGAATTCACATTGGTGATTGGTATTTCAAATTATGAGAATGTCACCACAGTCTAGGCTAACCATAGTATCAACTAAATAGTGCAATAAAATAATTGTGCACACATAAAAAGTTCTTACTTCTGGTGGTTTGTGTACACAAACCTACATAAGAAAGCAAACATGCTCTCACACTACATGATCTCACATGTAATTTTTTACAATGACATCAGGTCAACATTAGTTTATGCTAGTACAATGAAGTCTTTGTCAACTGTGTGGGACTTCCCACATACTATGTAGTGCAACACAAAATTGACTTAATTCCTAGATCTCCTCTTCCAAATAACTCTCTATACCTGTGTGAGCAGGAAAAATCAGGTTAATAAGATCAAGCATTACAATCAAAACCCAATCTTACCACCTTCAAGAAATCTATCTAAATGACACAAATTGAAATCAAATCAAAGAACAATGTCACCTAGCTTGTGTTGATTCCTTGGTTGAATGTGGATTGCTTCTCGATAGTGAACAACCATAGTTGCCAAAGTTACCATGACGATAGATGATATGCTCAAAGTGCTTAATGGATGCTCAATATATATGATATGCATAAGATGATTAATGCATAAGATGATTATTTGGATGCTATAGAGATTGTGTTGTTTGAAATGAAATGAGAAGGTGTATATATAGCTCTCAACTAAGATTGATCAATAGTGAAGAAAAAGTGGCTATATAAATGGTTGAGATAATTCAGAAGGCATGGATAAATGTGTACAAGACATGTGTCCATTGGGAAAGCTTTTATTAAATGATTTTGTTGGCTTTGTTGGTGAAGATAAGATTGATTTTCTTAAAATAGGATGCTTTTCTATTTTAAGAGTTGGATAACAAGGATAATTGATTTTTAAACCAATTAAATCATTTTTTGTATTTAAACTATGAACAAGGCCAACTTGTACACATAGAAGAAAGTGATAAAGGAAGAAAATGATAAGATAAAAATAAATTAAACAAATAAATTCATTTGATTTATTTTTAAATGATGAAGAAAAAGGCTAAATTTAGAAAATTGAAAGAATAAATATAAATTAAATTAATTAATTAATTAAATTTATATGCATGATGAGAAGATAAATAAATAAAATATTAATTTTATTTATTTAGAAGGATCAAATTAAATAAATTTAGAAAATTTATTTAATTTTAGAAGAATAATGGGATAATTAAATAATTAAAGATAATTTAATTATAGATAGAAAATAACTCCGCATAGTGGAGAGAAGGATAACTATTTTCCATTCGATAATTTTTTGGATGTTATGTACTCTCAGAATACACAGGAAGAAGATAGTCTATCTTCTTTGGTAAGAGCCTGCTGGCATTGAGAAGAGATTATAGTATCTCCATAGGAGACAACTATTAGTTGTGAAGAGAACGAAGCTTGCACTCTAGGCAAGAGTATTAGAGATTTCTAACTATAGAGGCTACGTATTATATTTATTCATATCTTATTCTAAGGGTTGAAGAGCGCAGAAGCGCCAACCCAAGCAACATTGTGTGTGGCATATTAAACTATTGTTATCTTTACTATTGACTCAGTCGAACCAGTCGACAGCCTATATATATATAAGGATGGCGAGTGGAAGCGGGAGCAGGTTTGGGAGTGATAGTGGAGTGGAGGCTAGCGAAGAAGATGATGGGATGATGATGATTCAGACAATAAAGTTTCAGTTACGGGGGAAGAAGACCCCAGACTGGTGGTATCTTAGATGGGTTGGGTGGAGGTCTCAGCTTTGGCGGAGCTTCTGACCTTTAAGATGTTGCTGTGGTTTTTTGGTGGATGTTTTGGCGAGGGCCATGTGGTGGCTTGGAAAGGTGTTTCGGCCTCAGTTGAGGCTAGGTGGAGGAAGCGACCCTGAGGAGTCTCAGGTGGTGGAGGCAGACTTTGGTAGGGGAGTTTTTGACTGCGGTAATAGTAGTGGTCTTGGTGGAGGAGCCTAAGTGGAGCGCCATTCGATTAAGTCACATAATGACTTTAGCACTGATGGTGGGTCTGGAGGAGTTTTTGGACTATGAGCTAGTTCTGGTGGGGCCTGGCTTTGGTTACGAGATTGGCCTTGGACATGATAAGGGAGCTCTGGTTTCCCTGCGTCTGAGGGGAGTTATTGAGTGCATATTTGGTCTCGAACTTGGACCTGGCTCTAAGACCTGGTTGATAGTTTTTCTCCTTAGTTGCATTATGTGCAGAGGGAGAGGAAGAGTAGACGTAGGTGAGGAGAGGTATCGGTCGAAGATTGAGAGGAGTTTTAGGACCTGGCATTGGTCCTGACGAAGTTGGAATTGTCAAGTTTAAAACCTTGACATTCATGGTTCCATTTAATGGATGTTTGGACAATTTCTGGTCTCTCTCTACCCCTCAAAGGGCAGTTCTTCGGTGGGCTATTTGTTTGATATTTGTCGATCCATCTGCAGTGCTGGTAGATCCTCTCATGCTGACTCTTTTCTTCTGGTGCCTCCCCTATTTGGGGACTGGTCGAGGTTGCGGGCAGTGGTTTGGGTGTTGCTTTGGTTACAGTGTCGTTGGCAATGCTGGTGATGGGTGAAGTCTTGGGGGTGGGTTTGGAGGTGGTTCAGACTGGGTGGGGTGTTGGGCGGTGCTAGTGGTGATAGCGGGTTTGGACTTGGTGGTGGCATTGGTTAGTGTGCCAAGTTCAATTCTTGGCATTTATGTTGCAATTGACGATTGGACACACTTTTTTCCTTCTCTGTCCTCATAACAGATAGATCTTCGATGAGTGTGCCGAAGTCTTGCTGATTGCCAACTAATATTTGTAGTGTTGCATATTTCTTTGGGGGATGTGCCTTTGGGATCCTTCTGCCAATAGTTTCTGCCACAGTGGGAGCATGTTGCTTGCCCAAGTGGTCTTTCATTTGCATTTCACTTTCCAACTCATAATTTTCATTTATATATCCATATGGACTTTTTTGGTCACCCTATCTTTGGCAATTTGATGGCCTCTATGTCCATATTTGCCTAGTCCAAGCCTCTCTATGTACTTTTTGCCTTATATAATATAATTACCGGCTTTGTTGTTTATCAAGCAAAAAAAAATTATAGATAGAAAATAGAAGAATAAAGATAATGAAAATAGATGAAATTAATTAAATAAATATAATTTATTTAATTAATGTTGGAAATAGATGGTTTAGAAGAAAATTGATAATTGATACAAGTGTGCTAGACAAAATTGACATATGTAGTGGTGAATAATGCAACAAATCGATAAATGATTGAAGGGTCAATTTTGGGTGTCTACATTTTACCCCTCTTTGAGACAATGTACTTTAGGATGTTGTTTCAAAGAAGATGTGACTGATACGTGAGGTAAACAAGCTGTGCCCCAGTGAAACTAGCGGGTGATGCCCCTTAAAGAGGAAAACCAGGCTATCAGGAAAAAAAGACTGGGTTAACTTGCGATTAGATGACAAAACAAGGCTAAACTAGGTTGACAAGAAGAATTAGGGTTTGGGTTGTAACACAGCAGGGACAGGCCCAGATTCAGAGACAAAGACAGGTTCAGGGATAGGATCCCTAGTAGTAGTAGTAGCTTGTGATTAGAGGTGGATGGGGATGGGGACAACAGGCAGAGACAGAGGAGACTCATATGCGGTGGCAGCTACAAAATGAGATGGGTAGGAGGATTCGTCTGGAGGCTCGCTTCAGACAGATGAGACAGGATAGGGACTGAGCCTTGGTTGAGATGAGATGGGCACGAGCCCAGATGCAACTTTATAGGCACAGGCTACACCAGATGACATAGTAGTGGCTCGGCTGACTACATAGAGAGATGTAGTAGTGCAGAGGTTGTAGACTGTTACAATTGAATGAGATACAACTAGAGTGGCCTTGAGTATAGACCAAATAGGGGTGTTTTTGGTGGGTGAGCTCGCTCATGTACAGGGTGAGCTAGGGATAGCATAGACAGAGGCTGAGTATTATAGGGGTCTATACTATGGTGTAGTTCTTGCGGACTAGCGACAACCAAGCTTCAGGAGCAGATCAGCCTCAAGGAGGACTGCGAGGTCAGTGAGATCTGGACCATCAATTATGGGACCACCCCTACAGCTAGGTACATGAGGATCTCAAGGTGCAGATCAGGGAGAGGCTTCATTAGGGAGTGCCATCCACCCAAGACACTAGGGATAACTTGGTTGTTGTATCATTGTTTGTATCATGTATATCTTTTGAGGCTTGTGAGATGATGTATGTATTTTGATGACTCTTTGATAGCCACTTTGTATATATCGATTCATTTTGTATATGATGAGACACTTATGTATTGACCCAGATATATATATATATATATATATATGATGGATTTTGATGGCAATATATGATATCATGATTATGGGTGCACATGTTATGATGTTGATATTTATAGTTTTATGTTTTCATGATTATGACATGTATATGGTAGCTATGTAAATGATAAATAGATATGATTATGATTTGATGTGGCAATGCTTATAATGAATGAATGCTTATGAAAAATATATCCTTATGTTAATGGATAGATGATGGCTTTATGCAAATGAAATGTACAATGATCTATGTTATGCAAATATATGATATATGATATATGATAATGATATAGGGTGATATATGTATAACACACTTGTTTTGTAGGATGGAGATAATGAAGACATGGATGATGATGAACATAAGAAAGTAGGTAAAATCCAACTGATCAATCCTTGTGAGAGCTATGAATTTTATTGCAGGATAAATGGATGGATGATGGATAATGGATGCAACTTCTTGGCAACGGTTGCACACAAATTTAAAGATTGCAATCATTATGTTTGGTATAGCATATGGATGTTATGCACCAAGGTATAAAGACCAGGGTGACGATGTATCCAATGCATTCAGCATAATACAATCTTGTCTATCATATGAGGTCAAGATGTTGATCCAACATACACAAGATATGAATATTAGTTGTTCTGAGATGGACTTTAACTCTGCAAGCAAACGGTTTGAACTTATTTCCACTAAACATAATGAAACTTTGTTGGTTATATGTGTTAAGGGAAAATTGGAGTAAACATGAATAATCAATATAATCAATATCAAAATACCCAAAACTCAACGAAATACAGAAATAAAAAGATCAATCAAACAAAAGAACTACAAAAACCTTTGCAAACCTCAAAGCTTCATAGCTTCTATTGGTTGCCTATCTCAATCGATCTTGCATATATGAATAAGGCCCTCAAAGAGTGCACTTCCTTGCTATTCCAAGATTGTCAATGGAGAATGGCTATGATAGTGCTTTGTAATGAAAAGGAGCTTCATAACAATGGTTGTAGTATGTGGTAACAAGTGTGATCACAAGCAATGAAGGAATTGATGCCAAAGGCGCGCTGAAATTCCTGCAGAGTAACGATACTTAAAGCTTGGATGATTGAAATGGAAGAATATGGTTCAATTTATAGACTCAGAAGAGAAGATCAACGGTAAAGAAATAATGAGGAACGTGTGCGGATAAGAAGACAAGTGTCACCCAAAAGTTATTTTATTTGAGTTAACTACTTTCTTTTCTAAAGATAAGACAAGATTTTCATAAATTAATTTTTTTTTTTTCTAATTTAAGAAATATTGATAAAAACAAGGTTGATTGGATAGATAACTCAACTTTGAGATATGCCTTTGCATGATTTGAGAGAAATTAAATAATAAATTATTTAATTTTGTGTGCATAAAGAAGAAGACTTATTTTTAGAAGATTTGGAAGATATTTGAAGAATTAGAAGATAAGAAAACAAATTAAATAAATAGATTTATTTAATTGTTGTGCATGATTTGGAAGAATAAATAAAATACTTGATTATATTTTATTTTTGGAGATTGAAAGGATTTAAATAAATTTGATTTGATTTATTCAAATTTGGGAGAATGATTTTATTTAATTAAATAATTAAGAATTATTTAATTGTTTTGGAAGAATTAAATTAAATAAATGATTTTATTTAATTTTGACTTTAGAAGAGGTAATTAAATATTTCGATATTTAATAAATTTAGAAGAATATGAATCAAATAAATAAATTTATTTATTTATTTATTGATGGAAGAATTAGAAGGGAATAAATATTAAGAATATTTATTTAGACCAAGTCGTGTCATTTTTAGGCGTATACATTTTGCCCCTCTTTGATGCAATGCAGTTTACAATGTTGCTTCAAAGAATAAATAGTCTGATAATGATACACGCCCCAGTGATGATGCCTGCTCGGGAGATTGGATGGGAAGAAGGCAAAAGGCATGAGATGGACAATCTCACGAAGATGAAGGGAAAACTTGGTTAGGATTGAAGAAAATAGGATGCATTTTTGAGAAACAGGAAGAAAACGGGTGCAGGAAGTAGTCATAGTCACCACATAGCGAGTTTAGGGTTTGCATGCTATATATAGGAGTTGGGTCCACAAGACAAATCATTTGCACACTTGGCTTTGTTTGATTTTCTTTTGAGAGCTTAGGAGAGCATAGAGCAGTCAGCACTAGAATGGATATTCCGCGCAAGGAGCACTGCTTTGAGCGAGTCCGACAATTTGACCGGCCAGTAGAGGCAGGACCCCCGATATGTATCTCAAAAAATTTCTCCTAGGGTCAATTTTTAGTGCAATAAATGCTAGGCAAAATTAGGCTAGATAAATGCACTAAATCGTAGTTCAGCGCATATGACATGCGAAATTGCGCATCTGTCATTCTGTGATGCATATAGGATATAGAATGGCGCATGCATGAAAGCTGTGCATGCACGAGTAAGGTCAACACATGCATAATTTGGCGGCACTTTTACGATATGAGTCAGCGCATGCAACGGGGTAGCGCATTTATAGTATAGGACGGCGCATGCATGAAATGTTACAGCGCATGTGTCAGAAGTGGTGCATTTGATAAGAAATGGCACATGTACCTTCTGTTATGGCGCATATGATATAGATAGTCAGTTTACTTAACAAAATTGACTCGATTGGCATCATGTTTGACGCATCAATTGATAAGCTATCTCCGAGATTGTAGGAATCTAGTTAAGAGATGTAGTGTGTTGTTTTGATCAATTTGATATGTTAAGTTACTTGATATGTTTCTATAGATATGTTGAGCATGGTACTTGCAGCTTTAAGTTGACACCTTGCTTTGCGTGCTTGTAGGAGGACATATGAGATACATTGATGTTGCGAGAGCAGTTTCCCATGCCGATGTTGCAGTGACATATGTTGACTAAGATAGATCGAGAGGCGCTAGATGCGATGGGGTTGAACTACGTGTGCTTTATGCCTGAGGTTTGAGTGAACCGAGGCTTATTGACTACAGTAGTAGAGAGGTTTCACAGTGAGGACGGGACCTTTCACTTCCCGACTGGCAAGATGACGGTGACCTTAGAGGATGTATACAGGATACTCCACTTGTTGATTCAGGGAGAGCTCGTGGAGTATGATCCACAGCGGGATGCAAGACTTGCTGAGTGCAGGTGGGTGTTTGATGACCCTGAGCTAGTAGGACATGTCATATCCTAGCAGGACATTCATGATTACTATGACTATTTCCCTGGGATAGTTGCAAGATTGATCAGAGGCGTTGTATGCCCCAATAGGAGATCGCATGGGTTCCCAATTGGATGGGGACGGATCATGGAGAGGATGGTCACAGAGGGCACCTGTTATGCTTAGGGTGTTTGCATTTTGGCACACCTATACCATGACATGCATCAGGTGGTATAACACAAGGGTGATAGTCTATCAGCAGGTGTCTCACTGTTGCAGTTTTGGCTATGGGAGCACATTGCCATCACTAGACTGACTTATGTTTTTCAGAGACAGAGGGGAGAGCCTTACAGCTATGGCTATGCAGGAGTGATTTCCCAACATAGACTGGGGAAGCTCAAGTATTGAAGGCATGCCCTAGATGGAGTAGATGTGGTCATTTGGCGACCATATCTAGACTATGAGCCTTGGGAGGACGAGGTGGATGAGATGTCGTACTGTTATCAGACTCAATGGCTAATAGGCCAGACGCGATTCATCTTAGAGAGATAGATCGTCAGCCGGGTTTGGAAGGAGTTTGGGAGGAGATAGGGCATGCCACAGGGGTAGGCTCTATTTGCACGGACTCATGCTAAAAGATTTAGATGGGGGCCAGTGGTGTCTTATGAGGAGGTAGTGGCAGAGTTTCGATAGATTCCCTATGCTACCTAGCCGATGAGGAGAGAGATCGCAGATGCAGGGATGACACTGGACTATGAGGAGTGGTTCACTGCCCACCCTTTTCTGAGATACTCTGGGCCTGGAGAGCTGGTTCCACGTATAGACGAGGCAGATTCAGATGACAAGGGCCAGGTTAGCAGGAGGAGGAGGAGGAGGAGAGGATGGGGAGGTGGAGGAGATGATGGAGGAGGGGGAGGTGATGGAGATGGAGATAGACCTAGGCAGAGGAGGAGAGCTAGGTAGGGACCTTCCCACACTTAGCAGGTAGTGTAGCCGCAGGCTGCACACCAGGCACAGATGCCGCCACCTTAGCAGGTGGCACAGCAGCAGGTACCTCAGCCATAGGGGCAGGGATAGGCATAGGCACCTTAGGGTCCAGTACAGTCGAATGTCCAGGAGAGAGCCATTGCTATGCTGAGAGGGTAGGTTCGACAGCTGCGGGCACAACTTAGGATGGCCGAGGCTTGGCGGGAGACAGATGCAAAGGTTATCTCGAAACTCACTAGAGAGCGAGATATGGCAAAGGTGAGGATACAAGTTATCTAAGTAGATCAGGATACAGTAGTGGCAACCCTTGGGACAGATGCTACTAGCAGCTTTTTGGTTGGACAGGTGCACCAGGCCCAGGCACAGTTAGCATAGGCATAGGGACAGCTAGGACAGGCACATGCACAGTTGGCACAGGTGTAGGGGCAGTTAGCGCAGGTGCAGGGTGAGCTTGCCAAAGCGCAGGCTCAAACACAGTACTATCAGGGGTTATACCATGGTGCTGTGCCAGTTAGTCAGAGGGCTCCGAGCTACAGGAGCCAGTCTATGGCCTCTCAGAGAGCAGGTGGATTGAGGTTGGGAGCCTCTATGATGGGCCCACAGTAGTCTTTGGCCAGCAGAGGAGGGGACTCAGGAGACACTGCTGGGAGCAGCAGTTCATAGTAGTAGGGTTAGCAGACACTTGCGCAGATTTTGGCTCCTACGTACACTTTTTGATGGCTCAGATAGCTAGATATGTATATAGAGATGGACCTTTTGATATTGTACATTTGGACACGTTTATGATATTTATATGATGATGCAGCTATTTGATGATCTCTATATGCAGTTTGCTCATTCTATGTTATGGATGCATTTCTATTGTATGATGGTGCCCATGTGATGCATATTTTGACTATGTCTATATGATGCTATGTGATAATTATCTAATGCATTCTTAGATGTTTATGATGTTATGTGACCTAATGCAGACTTAGATGTTTTTACTTGATATGCCTCTAATGTGCGAATGCAAATGGTATCTATATGATTATGCAATTTATGTGATGCACTTATCTATGTTTTTGATTTTTTTTTGCTGACACTATGTGATGATTGCAAAAATGTATATGGATGACCTGATGCACTTATTATGTATGCAACCGATTTAATCATGTAAATGACTATCTCATGTGGTATGATATGCAACTATATGCTATGTTTTTGTGATGTCCAAATGTACTCTATCGACACAGAGATGATATAATGGTAGATAGAAGATTGATTGAAAGAATGACTCAATAAAAAGACTCACAAGCTTTGATTTGTATTGATACTCTGCATTGTTTGGATCTTTTATTGCATGGGATACGGATGTATGGATGTACAATGGATGTATGATGGATGTTTTGCTTTTGACATCTTGATGGTGCAAGTATTTTGAAGTGCTTATTTCATCATTGGGTGATTTTTTTGGTACTTTTTCTGAATGTTGTAAGTTAATACAAGCATCTAGGTATAATTGAACTGAGATGACTTGAGTATCGCTTACATGGATTTTGCTTTAGCAAGTTAATACAAGCATCGAGGTATTAATTAAACTGAAATGACCTAAGTATTTATTGCATAACAACAGACAAGGATTGCCCTCGTTCATGTTAGACCTTTGAAGTCCTCGATGATCTTTTGCCGATCATGTCATTAGACAAGGCTTCACATTACTAAAGATTAATCCACAAACAACAAACAAAGAAAAGAATCATGCCCCCATCATAGCATCTCTATCTTTTGGCATCCTTGAATAGCATAGAAAGACATAATAGCAAAATTCAAGACTCAGTAGCTTAACCATGATTCCTATCCACAAAATGTTTTTGCATTTAGATGTGTTTATTTCTTGCCACAATTTAGGTAAAATCATTTAGAGTGCTTTAGGTATTTGCTTGCTTTGCTTTGGATAGGTTAATGCCTTGCGTCAAGGTTTCTACTTGAAAAGCAGGTTTTGCTTGTGCTTGCTTGCCTTTGAGAGAGGTTCCATAATCTTTATTGGTGAGACAGACCCTAAGGGACTGACCTAGTTCCTCAGGGGCTCGTTGCTAAATGGCCTTGCCTACGTGACAACGTAGTTCGGGGTGAACCCTAATGAACCTAAGACCTAGGTGATAGGAAGTGGTGTGGACTCAGATAGATAGAAGGACTAGACACGTGACGAATGGGACAGTGGGAGCCTCGGGGGTGCATTGAATAATGGCCTTGCCTATGTGATGACACAGAGGCGACGTAGTTCATGGACTTGGACCATGTGGATACTGATGAGAGACACTATGCTAGGCTGACACTATGGATAGGATATGGGATAAAACATTGGTTGACAAGGCAACAAAGAGATAGAGTATCAAGCCATGATAGGTTATCATTAGGATTTTATTATGGAACATATATGGATCGAATGGGACACGAGTGAAGGAAGAAGGGACACAAGGTGATTGGTTTCCCAAAGATGGAGGAAGCAGTCTATCACAAGTAACGCATGTTTACCAGGTTTTCACCACTTGCTTTTATTTGCACGAAAGCTAAAAAGTACACATGACGCCTGTCTTCCAGGTTTTCATCATGATACCTATCCAAGACGCCTGTTTGCTAGGTTTTCACCAAAGGACAATTTTTTTTGTATTTTTCTGATTTTTTTATTTTTTTTGATTTTTTGATTTTTTTTTTTGTATTTTATGCCCCCTTACATTGGGGTTCTCTTAGGTATAGAACTAATGAAGATGCATGCTATTGATTGGGTCATCGAATAGCTCACTCTCTGATGTTGCTAACTGATATGCCCCCGATCCATAAGCAGCTACGATCACATAAGGCCCAAGCCAGTTGGGTTCAAACTTGCCTTTCTTTTCCCGATCCTATTGATTGCAGGGGTTCTTCTTAAGTACTAGATCTCCAACCTTAAAGACTCTTGGGTAGACTCTATGGTTGTAACTTCATGACATCATTTTTCGATATGCCTTGAGATGATCAAAGGCTTTCTGTCTCCTTTCCTCTAGCAACTCTAGTTCTTGCAATCTAGAAACTCTATATTCTTCATCTGTTATGAGACCTTTTAACGACACCCTGAGAGATGGTAACTCGACCTCAATGGGGAGGATAGCTTCTGAACCATAGACAAGGGCGTAAGGGGTAGCACCTGTGGGAGTGCATATACTAGTTCTGTAGGCCCACAGAGTGGGATTGAGTTGGATGTGCTAATCACGACCAACATCGTTGACTGTCTTCTTGAGGAGTTTCAAGATGGTCTTGTTGGCTGCTTCTACTTGGCCGTTGCCTTGGGGGTAATAGGGTGTGGAGAAATGATGTTGGATTTTGAATCGATCACAGAGTTCTTGGACATCTTGGTTTTTGAAGGGTCTTCCGTTATCCATGATAATGGATGAGGGAATTCCGTATCTGCAGATGAGGTAATTAAGGATGAATAAGGAGATTTGCTTACCTGTGACGGTGGTGAGGGGGATGACTTCAATCCACTTGGTAAAGTACTCAGTGGTGGTTATTATGAATTTGTGGCCATTAGATGAGGGTGGATGGATTTTACCTACAAGGTCAAGTCCCCATTGACAAAAGGGCCAAGGTGTCATTAAAGGTCTCAACTCTTGAGCTGGTGCATGTATTAGGTTCCTGTGTATCTAGCACTGCTTGCACTTCTTCACAAATTGATATGAATCTATTTCCATCTTCGGCCAATAATAACCGAAATGCAGGAGTTTCTTAGCTAAGGAAGGACTGCTAGAGTGTGTTCCGTAGATCCCTTTGTGTACATCTTGTAAGGCATCTTGGGATTCTTCTCGTTTTAAACAACAGAGTAAAGTAACATCTAGACCACGTCAGTATAAGGTGTCAACAATAATGGTATAGTGAGAGGTTTGGCATATAAAGGTTCATCATTGGTTTGAAGATAAGTCAGGTGGGAGGGTGTTGTCCTTAAGGTAAGTGTAAACCTTACCGTACCAAGGTGAATCAGATCCAACTAATAGGCACATGGAGTGGGTTTCAGGAAGATCATAAGCTGGTTGCTGAATTGATTCCACTAAGAACTCATACCGTGACTCATTCTCTAGGATTTTGAGAAGAGAGGCAATGGTTTCCATGGCATCTGCTGCTTTGTTTTCAATGTGAGGTATCTGCTCAAAAGAGATGATCACAAAGTATTCCTTAAAGTCCTCGACCATCCGTTTGTATGGGACAAGCTTGTCATCTTTGGTTTGGTAATCGTCATTGACATGATTGATCACTAGTTGAGAATCACCATAGACATGTAGCTCTTTGATTTTCCACTCAATTGCCATCTTGAGGCCAATGACCAAGGCTTCATATTCTGCTATGTTGTTGGTGCATGGAAATAATAGATGGTAAGACTTCGATATGGTGTCGCCATGAGGAGTTACAAACAAGATTCCTGCCCCTGATCCATGGTTTGTGTAGGACCCATCAAAGTAGAGTTTCCAGGAATGTGTTGATATATTGAACAAGGATTCATCTGGAAACTCAAATTTCATTGGTGTGGTGTCTTGTAGTGGTGCATCTACTAATTGATCAACAATGACTTGTCCCTTGATAGCCTTTCTGTCTACATACTCAATGTCATATTCACTTAGGAGCATTACCCATTTGGCTAGGTGACCTGTTAGAGCTGCTTTGCTTAGTAGGTACTTTAGTGGATCTATTTTTGCAATAAGTTTGACTGGATGTGCTAGCATATAATGTCAAAGTTTTTGGGAAGCAAAAACTACCACAAGACATGATCTTTCTATCTGAGAGTATTGCAACTCATAGCCCACCAATGTGTGACTGATGTAGTAGATGGATCTTTCTTTATTTTCATAATCTTGTTGTTCAAGAAGGGCCCCAAGAGCTGTTGGTGTAGCAGATATGTACAGTAACAATGGTTTCCCTTGGACAGGGGGCATGAGGATGGGTCGATTCATAAGATACTCTTTTAGTTTGTCGAATGCCTCTTCGTACTTCTCATCCCATTTGAATGGAATGTTCTTATGTAGGAGATGATTGAAGGGTTGACACTTGTCTGCCAGTTGTGATATGAACCTACGGATTGCTTGTAGCTTGCCCTATAGAGATCTTAGTTGGGTAAGATTCTTGGGTGGTGGCATGTCCATAATAGCCTTGACTTTGGTGGGGTCCACCTCTATTCTGTTTGCCAATACAATAAAACCTAGGAGCTTGCTTGAGGTGACTCCAAACACACACTTCTTTGGGTTCAACCTGAATTTGAATTGTTTGAGTCTCTGAAAGACTTTCCCTAACACATCCAGGTGTGATTATCTTGTGAGTGACTTTGCAAAGATATCATCTACATAGTCTTCCATGGTGACGTGCATCATATCGTGGAATATAGTGGTCATAGCATGTTGATATGTGGCCCCTGTGTTTTTTAGCCCAAATGACATGACATTCTAGCAGAAAATGCCCCATGGACAAGTAAAAGTTGTCTTATGCTAGTCTTCTGGTGCTATCCTGATCTGATTGTATCGTGAGAAGCCATCCATGAGAGATAACATGGTATGCCCTGTTGTTAAGTCGACTATGATATCTATATTTGGCAATGAAAAATCATCCTTACGGCAAGCTTTGTTTAGATCTCTAAAATCATTGCATAGTCTGACTCGGCCATCAGGTTAGGACACTGGTACTATGTTGGATACCCATTCTGGATAGTCTATAGCTCTGATGAACCCCACATCCAGTAGTTTCTTGAGTTCTTTTTTACAAGCAGTGCAATGTGTGGATGCATTTTTCTAAGATTTTGTTTCACTGGTTTCACTCCTGGATCTAATGGAAGATGATGTAGAATCAAATCTGGATCTAACCCCGGCATATCTGTGTATGACCAAGCAAAATTGACTTGCTTTCTCTTGAAGAATGGTACAAGCTTAGTCTTTTCTGGTCGGGTTAGAGACTTAGCAAAGTGAATGATCTTAGGTTGTTCCTCTGTTCTAATGTTAACAGGCTCTGTGGGTTTCACAACAATCTGAGACTTCTCCTGGTGCATGTCATTGGGGAGAGTGCCAAGCCTTCCATCCTCAGGTGCCACAGTTTGGTTTTCACCATCGAATGCGTCCTTTCTTTTTACTATTTTGGGATTTGACATTGCTGCAGAGCGGTTTTCACCGTCATATCCAATTTTTATTTTGATATTTTTGTGACTGGAAGGTTTGGCACCCTCTTTGAAATAAGCCACGGTATTAAGTTCAATGGCAAAGCTAGCTTTATGATCTCCTTTAGGTAGGTGGTCCCTAAGTTCCATGTAGTCAATATGGGCATCATCATTTTGGAACATATCTAGTTGCGGGGTTCCTTGTAGATCCCAGTCAATAAGTTCAGGATGCACAAGGGGGAGGGAGTCAGAGGATAGATCTAATTCGTTGATAGTTTGAATGGATATGCTAGGTGTATTGGTAGGGAGAGTGTTTGGGATGGTCCTTTCCTCCAAATTATTTATTGCGATAAAACTCGAACCTTCCTCGAAAATCATATTCTTAGGGATAGGCAAATCACACTCTAGTGGCCTATGCAGTAGCGTTTGTCCCTCACGGTAGGGCCTATAAGTTTGAATGGTATCAACCTCTTTATCATCATAGGAATGCTTTGTCAGCTCATCCCACTCATATTCATTGGAATCTGTGTTACTATCCTCTTGAAGGGTATGGATCATTTCCACAAGACAAGCATTTGCTTTAGCTTTGCCCTTATCTTTATATCCTAGACCTTTTGTAGTTCTAGCCAATGAGGATGAAGAAGGTTGAATGGGTTCTATAATTCCTTCTTTTCTTAGGCTGATGGGGCCTTGTCCTTTGTAACCCATTCTGTGTAGGATAGATTCACCTTGCCCATAGATTTCCGTTGGGAGCTCAGGTGGTTCTTGTTGTATGTTCTCTTCTTCTTCAGTGTAAAGCCATCGTAAGATATCTCTTTCCTATGTTTCATATGATAGGGTCCCCCATTTTACAAAGGGAGTTGTGGGAGGTGTAGGAGGAGTAGATGGCTTTGGAAAATGCTTGGGTCACCTGAAGGATCTAGGAGATAGAGGTAATTTGGCTAGATTGAGGCTATGCTCAATGGAGTATTCCCCTACTCCCATTTCTTTGATGGTAATTTTTTGCTCTTTGGGCTTGGATGAGGAAGCTTCAGAGATAGAATCATGCTGTGGGGTAGGGGATGTAGATGCTCTATTGTTGGGTATAATGCAATCAGGTTTTGAAAGGACAAAGTTGCAATGTTGAAAGGGGTCTGGGTCACCTTGGATGGTGACTTGCTTGCCGTTATGAGGGAATTTTATGCATTGGTGATAGGTAGAAGGTACAACTTTCATGGCATGAATCCATGGTCTACCTAGAAGAATATTATAGGTTAGCTCCCTATCTACGACTTGGCACACAACGTCTTTTATCACCGGTTCCATTTGTATGGGTAATACCGCTATTCCCTTGGTAGTTCTGTCCTCTTCATCATAGGCTTTGATAGTAATCTTCTTCCTTGGATCAACTGTGTTTTCAGAGAACCCCAATGTAAGGACTAGCTTTAGTGTGCAAATATTTAAACCGGCTCCCCCATCAATGAGAACCCTCTTGATGCAGTGCTTGTGGATGAAGGCGACAATATGTAAAGGGGTGTTATGAGGTTGAGACACTAAGAGGTCATATTGTTCTAAATGATATGGTACTAGAGGAGGTCAGATTGCCTACCATGACTTGAAACTTCTCTTGGGCCAAGTTAGTGGGTACAGTGGTTTCCACTAAGGCTTTATCAAGAATCTCCTTGTGGGAAGGAGATAGACGCAACAACTCTAAGATAGAAATGTGAGCAGGAGTCTTTCATAGTTGGTCTATGACACTATACTGATGGAAGTTGGACTAAGAAGGTGATGACCTTGGAGGAATGGTATTCAATGTGACCTTACCACTGCAGGTGATGATACTGCAATCAGTTCTATTGGGCTCTGATCATTGGTTGGGCGTAACCACATTGATTTGTGGTACATGCTCTGATATGCAATTGATGGTATAATCAAATGGCACACTTGCGTAATTGGCATTACTATTCCCATTATTCTGATTTTGCCTGTTGCGGTTGTTGTGGTTGTTTCCATTGTTGTTATTGCTGTTGTTGTTGTTGTTGTTGTATGACCTGTCATGATTGAGAAGTGGATCTTTGTAAGCCACATGCGTCTCATTAGAAGTATGTTGTTGAGCACCTCCTTGATTTTGATCAAGTATGTCTTGAATAACATGTTTGAGATGGATACAATTGTTGGTTGTATATCCTCTTCCTCTATGATACTCACAATAGTTGGTGTCTTTCCAATAGTGAGGTTTTATTTGAGGTTCGTAATCGCTTGTTGGCGGTAGAGAGATTTCATTGTTGGCCAATAGCTTCCTTAATGCAGACTCTTGGGACTCACCCAGTGGTGTGAACTTTCACCTTGGATTTGAGTTGAACCATGGTCTTGGCTCCTGAGAGAATGTTTTGTTGGGCGTAGCATTGCTTGCCTCTCCTTTGAGAGTGAATATTGGTTGTTGTTTGGGAGCCGCCACTTTGGCATCAACTACTCCATCGTTGACGATATTTTTGTTTTTAGTCCAAAACTTTGATTTGTCAGTCATGTAGTTGGAGGTAGGTGTGTCTTTGTATAACTTGATTTGTCCCTTGGTGATCATAGCTTTCTCAATGAACAATCCCATTTCAATGACCTTTGAAAATGAGGTGGGGTATTGAATTTGTATTTGATAGCTTAGATCGGAGTTGAGGTTGTGGACAAACATCTCCATTAATTACTTCTCAGGTACATCAGATGAACATTTGCTTTCCAATCGTCTCCACCTTTGTAGGAAGGAGGTGAATGATGCACCACTCTTTTGCTTGGTATTGCATAGATCAAGCATGGAGACTTCATGTTCAATATTGTACGAGAAGTGCGTGATGAATTTGTTGACTAACTCATCAAAAGTTTTGATGCCCGGTGGAAGCTGTGAGAACCACTCCATGGCTTGACTACCTAGAGATCTAGGGAATAGTCTCATTAAGAAAGTCTCATTGTGAACTACTTCCATGCATGTGGCGTTGAATTCCCTAATGTGATCTCTAGGGTCCCCTTTTCCTTTGTACTTGTCAAACTTAGGGACTTTGAATCGAAAGGGGAGTGGTATCATGTTCAAACTTTTATCAAAGTGGTACAGTGCAATATCTTCCAAGGAGTAGGTTTTAGTGTTTGTACCCATCTTGAGATCCATCATTTGTTGCGTTAGACCCTTGATTTGTTTCCTCATTTCTTCCATAGGTGTGTTTGGGTCTATGACTTTCTTTCCTTTATCTTCACCGTTGTGGTGTTCATGATTATCCTCTATGGTCTCTTTGAGTTTGCTTAGATCAAAATAAGTGGGGAGCTTAATTCCAAGATTTACAAGATGATAAAAATACTTGTGAGTGTCCTCATGGAGCACTTTCTCCAGCAAGCATTGGAATTTCTGATCTTGGAGGTGTCCTTAATAATCTTCTTGAGAGATTTCCTCATCACTATCATGAGGGGTGACAATACAGTTAGATGATCTAGCCATTTCAAGTTGCTTTTGGTATTGAGATCTAGTTAGAACCAGGCAAGGTGATGTGGGATGTAGTGGGATGAAACTAGAGATTTTGGCAAGGTGCCAGTGGAGACTACTGAGAATAGGATACTTATGACAAGATTTGGACAAGGGACTCTTTTGATCAATGATTCCAAGTAAGGCGGCCGATACAAGATGATAGCCACTAGTAAGGGTACTCAATACCTGTCTTATTGTGTAGGTACTAGTGCACTAAGACCACTAGCGAAGTTCTGTGACTTACTAGGGTTACTTGAATCCAAAATGATCCGAAAAAGGGGTCTATGCTAATCTGATATGGGATATTTTGACTTTGGACTAGGAGGACCTAATAGAAGGTGAATGAGATGACCAACAAAAGAGAGATTTTGACGTGAAACAGATGGAAAAGTGACTACAAGGTAAGATCTGATCTTAGAACTTAGAAATAGGCTGAAATGGGTACCCAGAAATGATAAAATTTTTCTCTCAAAGACTGTGGAAGTAAATTTTTCTCTCAAAGACTGTGGAAGTGCTCATTATCATTCATGCACCGGAACATATTCGCCGCAAAAACTAGTAAATGCGCAACAAGTCGGCATAGAAGTGCCACACTGGTAAATTTCAGATGTGCCACAAGTTAGCACAAATGCGTAGCAAAAGAGGACGAATGCGCGGCTCTGGTTTTTCAGTGATTTTTGCAAGTTTCTGGCAATTTTTTGATGTTTTTGGTATCTTTAGTTGCAAGGTCTTTTTGATTTGATTTTCTAAAATTATGGCAAGAAGACATAGCAAACACAAAGAATGTTTTTATGGTTTTTTATTTTTTTGTGATTTTTTGACTCTTTTTGGACTAAAAGAAAGCAAGTACAATCCTAAGTTTCAAAGGACAGTATAAAACTGAATTCTCACTATCTCTAGTGAAGCATCTTTGGGAGGTGATAATCACCCTTCCCTACACTGGATTATAGGGGTTTTTGGCCACTAGGAACAAAGGATGAGTAATAAAGGCAACCATTTGAGTTGTTATACATGCGGCAACACTACTCTCTGTTATGGAGTCTCCCAGCCTGCAAGGGTTGCGCTTTGGAGGGTTTTGGGGGAGGTTGGCTGTCGATATAACACAAATGCACTCATTGTTTGAAGCTTTTGCTCCAAACACAATTTATTTATAGTGGATTGGTAGGGCTTGGTGTCTAGCCTGTTACCACTTAGGGTCGTTCCTACTTGGATGAACGGTATCCAAGAGTAGACCCCTCTAAAGGAAAAACACATGCCAAAATGATATGTCTGGCATTTTGGTCACCCAAGATAGGGGAGAGCATAGGCTTGGTATCATTCCCAAAACATAGAAGACAATAGTTTTTTTCCCCTAGTTAAAATGAGAAAAACTAGATGAGCAATCTACTTGGGCAAGCACAGAAATTTGTTAACTTTGAAGTGATAACAAGATAGCATTGATGTGTTCAATTTTAGCCTAGATAGTAATGAGTTGTTAACTTTGATGTGATAACAACATAGCAATGGTCTAGTTTTACCAAGATAGCAATGATTAGTTCAATTTTAACCCAGATAATAATGAGTTGTTAACTTTGAAGTGATAACAAGATAGCAATATAGCAATGATTCAATGGTATGCAAGATAGCAATGATTCAATTACCACCTTCCTAGTTAAGACTATGTGAGATTTGCATGAGCATCCATTTACTTTCCCATTAGAAATTGAAGTGTGAGTTAACAAGTGCAACTATATGATTCTAAACCAGTACCTAGCCTGCAAAACAGATCAAGAGTGTTCCTACAAAAGACATCAGTGTTAGCAAAAACTTTAAGGAAACCCTAAAAATCATTGCCTAGATCAGATGCACAGCTTTAGAGATTGAATGTGCGGAAACAAAGCTCAGAAGTGCCGCAGTACATATGCGCTAAGACAAAGGTCAAAAGTGCAGGAAAACAATGTATATGTGCTGAATTGACAGATGCGTCGTATTGGAGGATAGATGCACCAGAACAGAGTCTGTATGCGCTGAAATAATGTATGCACCAGAACAGATAGCAAATGCTTGTTAGGATGTGTTAGATGCACAATTTCTTCCTGTGTACGGCTTTCTAAAACACAAAAACTCAGTTTTGGGGTTAAATTTGGGGCTAGGCCCCACGGTGGGTACAAAAAATGTTAAGGGAAAATTGGAGTAAACATGAATAATCAATATCAAATTACCAAAAACTCAACGAAATACAGAAACAAAGAGATCAATCAAACAAAAGAACTTCAAAAACCTTGGCAAACGTCAAAGCTTCATAGCTTCCGTTGGTTGCCTATCTCAATCGATCTTGCATATATGAATAAGACCATCAGAGAGTGCACTTCCTTGCTATTTCAAGATTGTCAATGGAGAGTGGCTATGATAGTGCTTTGTAATGAAGAGGAGCTTCACAACAATGGTAGTAGTATGTAGTAACGAGTGTCAATGAAGGAATTGATGCCAAAGACACGCTAAAATTCTTGCAGAGTAACGATACTTAAAGCTTGGATGATTGAAATGGAAGAATAGGGTTTAATTTATAGACTCAGAAGAGAAGATCAATGGTATAGAAAAAATAGGAACGTGCGCGAATAAGAAGAAGACAAGTGTCACCCAAAAGCTGTTTTATTTGAGTTAACAACTTTCTTTTCTAAAGATAAGACATGCTTTTCATAAATTAGAAAACTTTTTTGTAATTTAAGAGATATTGATAAAAACAAGGTTGATTGGATAGATAACTCAACTTTGAGATTTGCTTTTGTATGATTTGAGAGAAATAAAATAATAAATTATTTAATTTTGTGTGCATGAAGAAGAAGACTTATTTTTAGAAGATTTGGAAGATATTTGAAGAATTAGAAGATAAGAAAGCAAATTAAATAAATAGATTTATTTAATTGTTGTGCATGATTTGGAAGAATAAATAAAATACTTGATTATATTTTATTTTTGGAGATTGAGAGGATTTAAATAAATTTGATTTGATTTATTCAAATTTGGAAGAATGATTTTATTTAATTAAATAATTAAGAATTATTTAATTGTTTTGGAAGAATTAAATTAAATAAATGATTTTATTTAATTTTGACTTTAGAAGAGGTAATGAAATATTTCGATATTTAATTAATTTAGAAGAATATGAATCAAATAAATAAATTTGTTTATTTATTTATTGATAGAATAATTAGAAGGGAATAAATATTAAGAATATTTATTTAGACCGAGTCGTGTCATTTTTAGGCGTATACAATATGTATGGGAAGTAGTCTTAGCATAAAATAGTCTTAGTACATAAAAGGCTTTTTAGGTCGTCAGATGAAAAGATATTGATATGCAAGATGCTAATCCCAACACGTACAAGATACCATTAGGCATAGTAGGAGAATAAGATCATCCCACAAACACAACATACAAAAGCAAATGACTATGCCCCAGTCCATACTTCATCACAACATACCAAGATATAAGAAATCAAGGTAGTCTTGACTAGGTATGAGAAAGAGACAAAAGATAGATCAAAATAAAACAATGACACAACCATCATGTTCTCTTACCAAAAGAGGATGCTCATAGATAGATTGGATAACGCCTTGTTGTGAGGAAAGATATATCCTATTAAAGGCTGAGATGTTGGATTGATATAGCAAATGTTGGCTAAAGGCATGTAGACAAATGGCTTTGTTTACCTTTGATTTGATGAGTGCATGAGCTGTCAAGACATGCGTAGTTTGCTTTCTGCTTGAGTTAGTCAAAGTGAGATGGAAGATGGAAGGATGAAGTGAAAATGGAAGAATGAATCATTTGTGCTTGCGTACTGGATACTTCCTTCGTATTTCAGACTGCCTACATACCCTGTATCCACAGGATCAAAGCACAGTACGATGATGATGAAAGTGATGATATGTAGTTGTAGGTGTTTATTGATGATATGGGAGATAGATGATTGAAGAATATGAGATGGATGAAGATGATGATGGGTGAAGGTTGGATGAATGATGAAATATAGAAGAGGTGTATCGCCTGTGCTTGAGTCTAGATATTTCTTTTGTATTCCAGACTGCCTACATACTCTATATCCATAGGATCAAAACACTTAATGATAGAGATGAAAGTGATGCTATGTAGTTCTAGGTGTTTATTGATGATGTGGGAGATGGATGATTGAAGAATGTGAGATAGATGATGATGGGTGAAGGTTGGATGAAGGATGAAAGATGGAAGAGGTGTATCACCTGTGCCTAAGTTTGGATACTTTCTTCGTATTCCAGACTGCAGGCCTACATACCTTGTATCCACAGGATCAAGGCACTTAACGATAGAGATGATATGTAGTTCTTATGATGTTTTGGTGGTGTTGATGGAGGTAAATGGATTGACAAGATTATAGATTGATGGGATTGCCTGTTTGACTATGTGAGATGTTGATGGGATGCTAGGTGATGATGTTGTAAGTATCCACCCCAAAAACTAAGCGCAAGCAAGTGGCCCCAGTGTGGGAATGACTTATTATGGAAGGTGATGGATTAGGTGACCTAGCTCTAGACAAATGATGGAATAGAATGACACTTCAACTCCAACAATTTCCAAACCATGATAGGAGTAAAGTATGGAGGTGAAAAAGGGAGTGGTCTTATTATGGATAAATAGGTTTATTGTGCGATGGGTGGAGTTTATTATGGTATATATGTTGTTTATTATGGGATAGATGGAATTTATTATGGGATGGATGGTATGGTGAACGAAACTGAATAGATGGTAAGAGCTAGTTCTACACAGCACCTGTTTGCTAGGTTTTCACTATGGTACTTATCTAAGGCGCCTGTTTACTAGGTTTTCACCAGAGGATAGATTTTTTTATTTGTTTCATTTTTTTTTTTGAATTGTGTTGGGGATATTCCAAGGATCAAGCATAAATTTTTTTAAGATGAACACTATTGATGGGTTTATCCAAAGGAATGCCTTTAGGTGTTGAGAAAGTATAAGCTCCTGATCCATAGACTGTTGTGATCACAAAAGGTCCTAGCCAATTTGGTTCAAATTTACTCTTCTTTTCATAGTCATGTTGATTTCTTTGATTCTCTTTGAGGACAAG
This sequence comes from Cunninghamia lanceolata, assembly GCA_027924645.1. NCBI lineage: Eukaryota > Viridiplantae > Streptophyta > Pinopsida > Cupressales > Cupressaceae > Cunninghamia > Cunninghamia lanceolata. The sequence continues at coordinate 4,521,973 of BSBN01000516.1, forward strand.
GTCTCCGACCTAGAACCTTCTTTTCTTGATCTTTTTGTTATAGCTACGACGAAGATGATTTTGATAGACTTGAAGGTGATTGAGTGCAGTGAGGCATCTTTTGTCCAATAGCTCTAGATCATTCAATTTGGATATTCTGTACTCCTCATCAGAAATGATATGGTGTAATGAAACTCTCAGTGATGGGATCTCAACCTCAATAGGTAAGATAGCTTCAGTGTCATACACAAGAGCATAGAGTGTAGCACTAATAGGAGTTCTGACGCTTGTTCGATAGGCCCACAAGGCTGGATTAAGTTGTAGATGCCAATCACAACTAGCTTCATTGACTATCTTTTTAAGAATTTTGATGATAGTCTTGTTAGAAGCCTCAGTTTGGCCGTTACTTTGGGGATAACAAGGTGTGGAAAACCTATGTTGGATATGGAATTTATTGCATAAAGCACAGACTTCTTGATTTTTGAAAGGGCGTCCATTATCTGTAACGATGGATTGTGGACCTCCATACCGACAAATGATATAATGGATGATGAATTTGGATATTTGCTTTCCTGCGATATAGGTCATTGGTATAGCTTCTACTCACTTTGTAAAGTACTCAGTGGCGGTAATGATAAGTTTATGGCCATTGGATGAAGGGGGATGAATCTTTCCTATGAGGTCGAGTCCCCACTGCGAGAAAGGTCAAGGAGTAGTAATAGGTTGTAGCTCATGTGCTAGAGCATGTATCAAATCCCCATGTTACTGACATTTTAGGCATTTCTTCACAAATTATTATGCATCTTGCTCCATGGTTGGCCAGTAATATCCAACTCTCAAGATTTTCTTAGTAAGGCTAGGGCCGACATAATGTGAACCAAAGACACCTTCGTGTACCTCACGTAAGGCAAGTTTAGCTTCTTCCAAGTCAAGACATCTAAGAAGGATACCATCGAGACTCTTATGGTATAGGGTTTCTCCAATGATGGCGTAACAAGAGGCTTGGGGGATAAAGGTTTTGCATTGTGTGTTGGATAATTAAAATGAAAAAGTACCATTGTGGAGATACTCACATATATCCTCGTAACAAGGAGAATTGGGAGCAACAATTTCACATATAAGCTTAGATTGTGGAACTTCAAAAGCTGGAATCAAAAGTTGTTCAACTAGGAACTCACATCTCTGTGTGTTAGTAGGCATATCTAGAAGAGAACCAATTATAGCCATAACATTTGTTGCTTTGTTGTTTATCCTAAGGATTTTCTCAAATGTGATTTTGGAAAAGTATTTCTTGAAATCATCTACCATCAACTTGTATGGGAGGAGTTTTTTAATCTTTTGTTTGATATTCGTCCAAAACTTGTTTGATGACCAGCTGAGAATCTCCAAAAAATTGTAGCTATTTGATATCCCATTGTACTACCATACATAATTCGGTGATCAAGGCTTCATATTCAGAAATGTTATTAGTGCAAGGGAAGGCAATCTTGTATGATTTAGGTATACAATCACCTTGAGGATGATGAATAATATTCTAGCTCTAGATCCATGTTGTGTATATGAACCATCAAAGTATAGCTGCCAAACTACTGAAGGATATAGATTGAATAAATCTTCATCAGGAAACTCAGGATGGATAGGATGAATATCTGTCATTGGTGCTTTTGCTAGTTGATCAGCTATCACTTGTCCCTTTATGGCTTTCCAATCAACATATTATATGTCAAATTCACTGAGAATCATTATCCATTTTGCTAATCTGCTTGTGAGTACTGCTTTGGACAAAAGATACTTGAGTGGATCCAATTTAGATATGAGCTTTGTCCTTTGGTTCAACATGTAGTGCCGCAACTTTTGGAAAGCAAACACTATAGCTAAACATGCTTTTTCCATGGATGAATAATTAAGGTCATAGCCGATGAGAGTTTTGCTGATATAATAGATAGCTTGTTCTTTCCTTGACTCGTCATGTTGAGCTAAAAGGGCACCTAGAACTATTGTTGTTGAAGAAATGTATAGTAGCAATGGTCGATCAGGCACATGAGGTACCAATACGAGAGGTAGCTAGATATTTCTTTATTTGATCAAAAGCTTGTTAGCACTTATCATCCCATTTAAAAGGTTCTCCCTTCCAGAGCAAGTGTTGAAAAGGATGACATTTATCTGCTAGTTGTGAAATGAACCTGCGGATAGATTGTAATCTACCTTGAAGACTACGAAGCTATTTCAAATTTGATGGTGGAGGCATGCCAACTATAGCTTTTACCTTATTTGGATCAACTTCTATGCCTCTTCAGGATACAATGTAACCCAATAGCTTTCCATAAGTCACCCCGAATACACATTTCTTAGGATTTAATCTCACTTGATACTATTCTAGTCTATCAAAGATCTGTTCTAGTACTTTTAGATGACCTTCTCTGGTTTTTTATTTGCCCAAGATATCATCAACATAATCTTCCATTATGGTGTGAAAAATATCATGGAAGATAACAGTCATGGCTTGTTGATATGTAGCTCCTGCATTCCTAAGACAAAAATGCATTACTTGCCAACAGTAAGTACCCCATGGACATATGAAAGTTGTTTTATGTTGATCTTTGGGAGCGATTAGAATTTTGTTGTAGCTAGAAAATCCATCCATTAGTGATAACATTTCATGTCCTACTGTGAGATCAACAATGATATCTATGCTTAGAAGTGGAAATCATCTTTAGGGCAGGCTTTGTTGAGATCTCTGAAATCAGTGTAGCAATGGATGCCCCCATTCGGTTTAGAAACTGGTACTAGATTTGAAACCCATTCAGGATAATCAATAGGCCATATGAACTTAGCATCCAATAGTTTCTAAATTTCTACTTTGACCAAGAGTGCTATTTGAGGATGCATTTTCCGTAGCTTTTGTTTGACAGGTTTTGCATTTGGAAATACTGCTAGATGATGTACCACAAGTGAGGGATCCAACCCCGGCATATCTGCATAAGTGCATGTGAAGTTGATTGATCTTTTCATGAAGAAGGCAGTGAAATCTGTTCTCTCATGATCTAATAGTGATGCCGCTAGAAATGTGATCTTAGGATTTTGTGTTGTACCTAGATTTATCTCTTGAGATTTCTCCACCAACAAGGGTGACCGTTCTTGATATTTAGTAGTCAAAGGAAGGTCAAATCCTCCATCCTTGGGTGCCTCAGAGAGGTTTTCACCCTCAGATACATTGTTTATTTTTACTTTTTCCTCATCAAGAGGTGCCTTTCAGTTTTCACCTAGTGACCTTTCTTTTTTGATTTTATTTATTTCACTTTTGCGACTGAAGGATTTAACACTTCCACCAAAGTATGATAACTAAGGTAGGTCCATCATGAATCCCACTTTGTGATCTCCAAATGGTATGCATTTCCTTAAACCCATTAACTCTACTAAGGCTTCATCATTTTGAAATGTGTCTAGAATAGGTGCCCCCTGTTGGTCCCAATCAATGAGGTCAGGATATACGAGTTGAAGGTCAGGTGATTTAGGTTGAGAGGTAAAGGAGGCGGATGATATCATGAAGATGGATAGTTCTTGGAATAGTTCAGTTATATGGAAAGATGAATCATCGATGGCATCCTGACTAAAGGTCTCTTCTGTGGGAAAAGCTTCGGCTACCTTATCGAGAATACACTCATTGTCGGAGGAAGGCGGAACCTCCTTATCATACCCTAAAGCTTTCTTATTAAACTTCTTGGTGACAATGATAGGTTCAACAGGTCCTTGTCTATGCGGTCCTAGACCTCCTTGTCCTTTATAACCCATGTTCTTGATGATCAAAAATCCATTGTTATAGTGTTCCACTTCTAAAGTGACTTGGTCATTTTCATCATAAAAGATGCAAGAGGATATGTCATCAATAACTTCATCTTCTAGCATTCCTGATTGGATGAACATAGTTGGAGGGACAATGATAGTAGCTTTGGATGAGATAGCTTTAGATATGGATGGTTCAAGACCATAGGATTTAGGCGATAAGGGCAAGGCTCCTATACAACAAGATTCTTGCAGACTATATTCATCAAGTCCTTTCTCTTTGTTTGAACATCAATATTGGGGATGGATTTACTAGATGAAGGCTTATTCAAATCAGATGGATCAACATAGGATGTAGATGGATGGGCTTCGGCGTTGATAGGTATGCGGTTAGGATTTTAATATTTGGCTTGGAAGGCTCAACAAAACTCAAATGGATTAGGATCGGCAGGGATCATAATTTCAACACCATTATAAGGAAATTTCAGACATTGATGATATGTGGATGGAACTGCTTTCATGGCATGTAACCAAGGACAACCAAGGATAATGTTGTATGGAAATTCAATGTCTAGGACTTGACAACGGGTATCGATAGTAACAAGGCCAACCCTAATAGGTAGAAAGACAATTCCTTCAGATTCTCTCTCTGCATCATCATATGCTTTGATAGTTATGCTCTTGGTAGTGTCAATGTGATCCTCAGAATATCCTAGTTGTTTTACAAGCTTTAGAGAACATATATTTAACCCAGCTCCACCATCTATTAGTATTTGTTTGACTCAGCATTGGCTTATGTAGACCTCGATATGGAGAGCATCGTTATGGGATGGATCGGATGATGAAAGGTCTTTATTAGAGAAGGTCAGACGATAGGGTGATGCAATACTCACTACCATGGCTTGGAATTGTGTAATATCAATATCATTGGGTGCCAACGACTCTTGTAAGGCTTTATCTAAGATATCTTTATGGGCAGGTGATATACACAATAATTCTAAAATAGAGATATGAGGAGTCTTACCTAGATGTTCAAGGATATTGTATCCAGAGTTTAGGCGTATGGTAGGTGGTGCTCCTTGGATAGTAACATGGCCTCGACGGGTGGTAACGACACAATCAGGTTCTTTTCCTCTTATGGTAATGGGTTCTTTTCCTCTTATAGTAATGGTAGATATGCGAGCTTGGTCAATACGTCCAATGGTCAATGACTCATAGGTATAATGGACATTCTTCCCCGTATTAGAGGCACTTGCTTTATCATGTGGTGGAAGTGGATTCTTGAAAGCATCAAGGTCATAATTTGTCGTTTGTTTTGGTGGATCAATATTGATTTCTCCTTGATCAATAAGATTCTGAATCAAATGTTTCAATTTCATACAACTAGCTGTGTTATGTCCTTTCACTCTATGATAGTCACAATATTCATTGTTTTTATACCAATTAGGTTTAAACTGTGGTTCATCATATGGTCGAGCTTTAGGTAGCATAATCTTGCCTAATTGTACTAGCTTTTTGAGAATAAATTTGATAGGCTCTCCCAAAGGAGTAAATTTGCATCTAGGTGATGGATTTGTTTTAGCTTGGTTTCTTGGAACAAAGGGTGTGTCCTTGGATCCCACTTGGATGCCACTTGAACATTCTTTGCATCAACAATGCCATCATTGACAACATTTTTTTTCTTGTTCCAAAAGTGGGATTGTCCATTGTCTTTTGTTTCCTTGAAAATATTGATTAGGCCTTTGGCAATTAAAGCTTTTTCAATGTTTGTTCCCTTGGATATGAGTTCATCAAAGGTAGTCACACTTTGAATATGTAATTGAAATGATAGTTCAGGATGGAGATTTTGAACAAAGATATAGACTTGTTGTTTCTCAGGGATCTGCCATGGGAGATTATTAGCCATATTTTGCCATCGTTGGATGAAAGATGAGAAGGTTTCCCCATTTTGTTGTTTGTTGTTGACAAGATCATTCATGGATATCTCATTTTCTACATTGAAAGCAAAGTGTGATACAAATTTCCTTGCCAATTCTTTGAATGACTTGATGCCCAGAGGTAGGTGAGAAAACCATTCCATAGCTTGTCCCCCAAGACTACAAGGAAATAGACGTAGAAGATATGTGTCATTATATGCAACATCAAGACAAGCTACATAAAATGATCTAAGATGGTCATTTGGATCACCTTTTCCTTTGTATTTCTCAAATTGTGGTATCTTAAAATGTGGAAAAAAGGTATCATTTGAAGTGACTTATCAAAAGGATATGGGCATACATCCTCAAAGGAAAATGTCTTCTTTGTTTGGCTCATACTCATATATGTGATTTGTTGTTGTAACTGATTGAATTACTGCTCAAAATCAGATGTAGATGGTTGTTGTTGTTGCATGGAATTTTGATGACTTAGATGAGGTATTTGGTACATTAGAGTTTGATTTGGAGGGTGTTGTTATGATGTATGATACAGTGGGGGGTATGTGTTTTGGCCTTGGTTATCAAATGATGGGAATGTGTATGAGTTTGGTGATGGGGTAACGTTCTGGGTTTGTATCGCATGTGAACCAAAGGATGGATTGATGTAAGAGATATGTTGATTGGAAGTTGGTGGAACTTAGGATACGAAAGGTGGATTGTGATAGGATGTATAAGGGTTGGATGGTTGTGGTCCAAGTGAAATAAGTTGTTCAACATATCATAAATTGGAATGTGCTCGTGATATGAAAGGTTGGTCAATAAATGATGTGTTAGGATTGGATAGCACATGGGATGTTTAGAGTATATTCATAGATGATGTATTGAGATGGGAAGACACATTAGATGGCTGGGATGGTTCAACATGTGACACACTTGGATTAGAAACTTGAGGTACATGTGACACATGCAGAGGAGTTATATTCGTGGAAGAAGATAGGATGGGATGTGATGCATGAGATGAGGCGACATGTGGCTTTTGATTAGGGACTAGGGGTGCTTGTGACACATGTGAGGAAGTTATGTTCATGGAAGAAGATGGAATGGGATTCGACACATGAGATGGATTAACATGTGGCACATTTTGATTAGAGACTTGAGGTGCTTGTGACACATGTGAATTGATCATGTAAGATGGTGTTAACAAAGGCTCTATTGATGTGGGAACATTTGGTTGGCTTGATGTCATAGACGTAGAGGATGCATGGGATGTATAGGTAGATTGATTAGTCAAAGGTGGTGTTTGGATGTTGTATGTAGATGTTGTGGGTTTGGTGGACATAGTAGTAATAGCCTTATGGGTTTCCTTAGCAATAATGGTATCATTGATTGAATCTTGTTTTCTGATTATGGATATGTCAAAGTCACTTGGCAATTTGGCTCCTCCTTTAGATAATTGTAAGAAAAACCTATTGGGATTAGACTTTAAGAGATTATTGACATTTTGTAAAGATTTGAAGTCTTCTAACTCCTCTAGATCATCTTGAGATTCCTCATAGGTAGATTGATGATATGGTGGTGGTTGAGTTGATGAAGGTCCAAGATGATATTGTGATGTTTGAGTTGATGATGATGGTCCAAAAGTATAGCCCAAGGGTACAAAGATACTAGCATCCATTCTAGTTGTGAATTTTGAAGCATTCTTAAGAGGCGTAGATTGATATTCTTTGAGGTTAGCCTCCATAGCTACCTTATATTGACTCCTAGTTTGAGGCATTGGTTGATGATGAATGAGATTTTTGGACTTGTGTGACAGCTGAGACTCTTGGATTGATTGATTGGTTTGATTGATTGATGATTGGCTTGATCAATTGATTGGATTGATTGATTGATTGGATTGCTGATTGATTTGGATAGGATGGGTTGATTGATGATTGATTGATTGATTGGTTGGATTGATTTGGATTGGTTTGATTAGATAAGATTATCCCCCAAGAGATAGACTCATGAACTCAAGGGTAGACCAAATTGATTGATGATGGTGATATAGCCCAAATCAAAAGGAACCACTCTCTTAAGATAGAAAAGATTGTCGTGATATGATCAAAAGATTATTAGTGACCAAAGCCAAGGGATTGTGTTGATTTGATTGATTGATTGACATTGATGGCTATTTTAGAGTCTCAAGAGGATGCAAGGGCTCAAAAAGTCCAAAATATGATGTGATCATGATGAATAAGATGAGTGTTGGCTATAGATGATCAGTGTACAGTCTAGGAAACTGATGACAAGGCTAAGGACTAACTGGAATGAGGTTTTAGACTGGATAAACTGAAAAGAGTCTGTAGATTGCAGAGGTGAGATTGTGCCAACCGGAGGTGAGTCAGGATAGCTCAAAAGTGACTTAGGATAATCTAAAGGCAATTTTTTGCAGCTCAAAGGTGATTAGATATGGTTCAAAAGTGACTGTGGACTGTGCAAAGGTGATTTTTAGTGACAATGACTAGTTTTCAATAAGTATTTAGCAAGAGAACAAACAACAAAGACACAATCAGAAAGTTTTGGATGACTCTGATACAAAATTAGAGTAAAAGTCTAAATGAGGGCCTAGATTAGCCCAAATTTTTCACTGGTCTCGACAAATTTGAAAACACTTGTAAGCATGTACAACCTGGGTTAGAAAGAGGATACTACTTGTTGAGTCCCTACTTGGATTTCTCCATATACTGAGACAAAGCAGACAACTAGAGATATTGGTGACACTGGCTCCCCCACCACAGCATGGGCACACCAAATCTCTCACCTTGAAGATATGTAGATCTTATGAACCGATGGATTTTTTGTCTCCACAATGAATAGTGTTGGCAAGAGACACATTGTAGCTTCATGATTGTTGTCATTGATGGCAATAAAGTTCATCCCACACATTCGCAGGACATGGTGTGCCTATACCGGAAGTCATATTGAAGAGTGTTATGGTTCGGTAAGCAAGAACAGAGCATGTGGCAAGGTCCGACAGTCAGGTTCGGATCTCTTAGAGGAAGTATCTTAGTAAAGTGTGGACTTGAGGAAGTCAAGAGGTGTACCTTGATTGATACATTCTAGAGATTGAGCCTCCGGTGATGAAAGAGTGAAAAGATATGAGCACCTAAGTGTTGGGCTCCTATTTGGTAGAGTTGACAGAAGAAGAACTGACCGGTAGAGCATCAGAGCTTAATCCGGATGAGTTATTGATTGTGATCAAGTTTCTTAAGGTATCATTCATGATTGGCCGACATGATTGATGACTTCTATAAGCATCTCTTTGATACGCATCACTTGATAAGCAAGGATTCAGCTGACAGACCAAGAGTTTGGGAAAATAGTAAGTATTCTGGATACTGACTAAAAAGTGGATGAAATCCTTGGTGCAGATATATATACCAGATTGATTTTGGTATGAAGAAGTGTGTGTGTTGTGGTATACGAATAAAAGCAGAAGAGCAGTGTGGAAGTAGTAAGGCAGGTCTGATATGTGACAGGACAACAACACCAAGAAGAGGAAGAATGAAGTGCAGCAAATCAGTATATTGAACCTAACCGAAACTGAACCTTAGCATATGTGGATGCTTCTCATCAGTTCAAGTATCTAGTTTCCTTGTATAAACTATTGTAGGCAGTGAGCCTCTTGTGAGCAGTGTGCTCGAGCAGTGAGCCCTCATTGGCAAGTGCCATTTTGTACTATCTTATTCTTTTAATAGAGATTACAATCTTGGGTTAATCACCTTGTGGTTTTTTCCCTTAAACAGGGTTTTCCACATCAAAATCATTGTGTCACATGTATTGATGTTATTTCCATTTCGTGGTTATGTTTGCTTATATGATTTAATGCTGCATTACTTGTTAAGGAATATCAGAAAGTAGAAGTAATTAAGATAACTGATTCACTCCCCCCTCTCAGTTATCAACAATTGTTATCAGAGCTAAGTTCCTCCAAACAGAGCCTAACAGCTTGAGGAAGATTTGGGAATTCAAATGGATGTGTATGGTATGAGGGAACAACTTCAGTCTACCCTAGATGATCTTGAGCAATCTAACTCTGAAGTCAATGAATTGAAGGAAAGACTCAAACAGGCTGATGATTTCATAAATGAACTAAAAGGGAAACTGAGTATCTCTATGAAAAAGAGAAAGGATCTACTTCAGCAATTGGCAAATCAAGGTGAAGACAATGATACAAATGAAGATCTGATGGAGAAAACCAAGCTATGTGAAAAGTTATCAAAAGAGGTCATTATGGTAAGACATGAAATGGAATCAAGAGTTATGAAATTTACCCAAGAAATTGAAGAGAAAAGGAAAACTGAAGATGATCTAAGACAATCTCTCAAAGAGAAATTAGAAGACTGCCACAAAATCGATAGAATAATCAAGCATCTTGAATCTGATCTTGAAGAAGCTAGGGATAATGAAGAACAACTTGAGAATCAAATTGACACTCTTAAAAAGGATCTTCAAACAACAAACGAATACAAAGAGAAATTCAAGATAAGCTCTGCCCAACTTGAAGTTCTTCTTCAAAGCCAAAAGAGGGTAGATGACAAGAAAGGTTTGGGGTATGAGAAAGGTGAAAGCTCCAGATTTGGTCAGAAGAACTCTAGATCAGAAAATCCAAGAAATAGGCCTAGAAGACCTCTAGTAAGGCAACCCAATGCTCAAAGATATCCATCCTTCAATGGATACTGCCACAACTGTAATAATTTTGGTCATAAAGCAAATCAGTGTAGAAGAAGAATAAACCAGACTAATTCATCCTTCTCCAGACAGTGTTTCAATTGCAAAAGGTATGGTCACAAATCTCATGAGTGTAGAAACATGCAAATAAATAATTTATTCAATAGAAGATGCTTTGCATGAAATAGAATAGGACATATGGCTAATTAGTGTAGATCAAGAGGATATCAGTCAAATATTCAAAGAAATGTTGTCTGCTACAATTGCAATAGATCCAGTCATATTGCCAAATTCTGCAGAAGTAAGAATCAGAACAATAAGGGTCCAGTACATCATAATCAAAACCAAGACAAAGGAAAAAGAAAAATGAATGTGGATGAAATTCAAAGGGAAATGAACAAGATTTGGGTAAAGAGGAGTACAAAAAATGTTGAGGATGGATCCGCACCAGAATTTGGTGCTGATATTCCTTCCAGAAACTAAATAGATGAGCTCTGGCTCAGGGGGAGTAACAAAAGAAAAACATTTTCCCCCAGCCAGTCATTAGGTACCCAAAATTGGCACATAAAAGGTTGCGGATTAAAGGATTATCAGAGAAACATCTAAAGAAGGTTTGGTAAAGATATGAAAGATCCACAAGAAGGTTTGAAGAGTCTAATCTTCCAAGATAGATCCAGTTTTGATCTATCATCCGGTAAAAGCAAGATTCTCACAGTTAGATCCGGTTTGATTCAAAATTGAGGAATCTTGATCTACGGAGAGATCAAATGATTATGGAAAGGAAGATAGCTTGTCCTTATTCACCAAGAATAATTCTAAGTGTATCTCAGTGATCCAAAAAAGATGTATCTCAGATTAAGAAGAACAAGGCAACCAGAATAACTTAAGTTGCACATTTATTGCAATATGGATTTAGGGTTTTCTTAGAAATAAAAGGGTTCATTTGCTCATCATTTGTACAGTTACATTAGAGAAGAAAAGAAAAGGAGCTCTGAAACAAATTGTTTCAAATTTCTCAAAGATCAACTGCTGAAGTCGATTCATCCAGCAAATCAATCTGGCTCACTCCGCGAACCCTAGAAGTGCAAAAGGTATTTTCTATTATTGAATATCTCTCTGTAAATGTTTTGAAAGATGGATACTCTAAATATTGTGAAGATCACTGATAGGCCTCACCCCAAATTCAAGAAACATGCCTACAAATCCCTGGCAGTAGATCCCCTAGGGGCTTTTTCTGGTGTTTCGCATGGAGTTCTGCATGTAGAAGATATTAGGGTTTACATTCATGCAAACATTGAAGAATTTGGAGAATTCAAGTTGAGGGATATCTACCACAAGGAACTGATAAATGAATCACTTAAGCTTAAACCCCAATATAAGGCCATCTGGGAAAAACATTTTGGGCAGTGCATTCATTTCCCCTATTTTACTGAAGATGAGTGGGTCCGGTATGTTTTGAGCAGAGTGCATGACAACTTCATGTGGCTGAATAGACCATTCAAGATCACAAAAGATGCTATTAAAGCAGTAACCGGTTTGCACTCATCTGGAGGGTTACCTGTTCTCAAATCAGTCAAGAATCAAATTGTGAGTGAGGCTACCGGATCAAGGTTTGACAAGAGAGCAATGAAAATAGAAGATATCACTGATCCAGATATCAAGTTTGCCTCCATGATCATCGGTTACAAGATATATCACTCTAGCAGGGAAAGTTCAGTACCCAGACCTGCAATTTACACTGCTTATGAAATGTTAAGAAAAGATGCTGACTATGACCTTTGTGAGCTCCTTCTAAACCAACTTTTGGAGAACCTACAAAAGATAAAGAAGGATAAGAAGAATTCCTTCAAATATGGTGGCCTAATACTCTGTCTATTCTTTGACTTCATGAATGAGCTACCCGGATCTAATGGGTGGATATGGAAAAATGACAGACCAGTAGCAATACAAATCAGAGACTATCTGCATGGAATTGGCGATGCTAATGCACAGAATATAGCATTGTGGGGTTATTTCAAAAATTTCCAAAGCATGATGCAGGCTAGAGAAAGAATTCCCCAATCCCTAGCTGAAAAATACAAGGATATAGTGTGCTTTATGGTAGACACTGATCAATGCCTAATGGAGGCAGTGGAACCAAGAACAATATGGATCATACCCATGGGGTATGAAGTGGATGAGAAAATTGTAGAGCTGCATGTTCAACACATGCTAAGTCAGCCCAAGGATCCTAAGGCAGAAAGGTTTGGAACCTTTGAAGAATTGAGTGTAAAGATTCATGTGGAACTAAGACAATCAGAGATGAAGAGAAAAGTGAGAAAAGAAGTAGAGAATGATGCCAAAAGGTATGGCATCTCAAAAGAGGCACTTGATGCACATAGAGAAAAGATGGAAAGGATAGAAAAAGAAAAGGAAGAGGCAGAAAAAGAAAGTGCTCCGGTAGAAGCCCCCTCCCAGACCAGATCCTCTAAAAGCTTTGCATCTGCCACTGCTAAGAGCTCAAAGGCATCAAAACCGGAAGCAAAATCATCTGGTAAAGGAGAAAAGAGAACTAAGACAAAGGCTACAAGATCATATACAAGCCTCAAAGATGATGAAGAGACAGAATTTGATGAAGAGATCAAGAAGATGATGAAGAAGAAGAAAGTATCTGGAGAATCCTCTACTGGTCTAGACAAGGAAGAAGAAAAGACAGATAAAAGTGTTGAGAAGCCTACTCTTGACGATATCATCAAGGCAATTACTGTGGATGGAAACCTGAAAATACTAACAAAATTCTATGATGAATGTAGTGAAGCTGACCAAAAGATCCTGCAAGATGCCATAGTCAAGTATCTGAATATCTACAACAAATCTTTCATCGAAATCATATCCCTAATTCCTAAAATCCTTGAGAAGGAACTTGAAATCAGAAAGAATAATGCTAAAGCAAAGGATATGGAGATCCAGGAACAGATAGCCATTCAACTCTATCCTTCCATCACTCCTAAGCAAAAGAATATGATCTTCAAAGATTGCAAGGATGAGTTTCAGAGCAATAGGATGAATCAATTTATGCTTGGAGAAACTGACAAGGTGGCTAAAGAAATAGAAGACATCCTTCGGAATGCATACAAAAGATTCAATATTCCTATTATATAGGACTTAGGTGATGATCCCTAGGCCATGGATGACAAAGAAGAATCTACTAAGACAGTGGTAGAAGAGGTAAAAGAGACAGGTGAAGAGAAAGATAAGGACCTGGATTCCTCTGCTCTAGAAGAGGAAGTCCATAAAGAAGCAAACATCTCTCCTTCAGTTTCCCCTGCAGACTCTGGATCTAAAGGAGAAAACTAGTCAAGGAGAAGAAGTACAAGAAAAAGAAAAAGGTCAAACAGAGAAAACCTCAGATGACAGTGCTAAGGCTACAGAAGGGGAGAAAACCCTGTCACCAACAAGAGACATAGCAGAAGCAGTCAAAGATTTCTTAACCAAAGAGATGATGAAATTTGATGAACCAGAACTTCTTCAAGGACCGTTCAATTTTGACTCCCTCTCCCCGATTCAAACCATGAAGCTAGCATCCTTTACTTCAGCAAAGGCAAAAGAAAAACTTTTGAAATCTCACATAGAAGATTGTGAGCTAATTGAGATTGCATCCGGTGCACTAGAGAAAATCATGCCATCCTTTCAAAAGGATTCTTCAGCCTCCACATCCAGTAACTTAAAATCTCTTGTCAATTCAATTAGCACACATTTTGATTCTTTGGAGAAGTCAGCTGAAGAAAAGGTCCGAAAGGAGTTTTTGGGAAAAAGATTCTCCAAAGTGCAGGGTCTAATAAAAAATGATAGGAGAGTTATGGATATTGGAATAAAGAGCTTAGAAAATGCTCTCAAAGATGGCAGAGATATCTATAAATTTTGTTTATCCTAGCCTAAAGTGACTAAGGACATTGAGAAGAAAGTAAAAGAGTAAGAGGATAAACTATTAAGTTTATCTCAAAGTTTTGATCCTCTCTCCTCCTCCTTAGTAAATCAAGAGTGTTAGGCTATTGTAGTCACAAATGAAATAAAGAAGCTTGAGAAGGAGAAGAAAAATAGAATAAACAGGTTTAGTGAACTTAGAGGGATAATTATCCCTAAGTTAGAAGCCATGCATGAAGGCCTAAGTGATACACAGACCACAGCCCGGACCAATGATCTGACAGATCTAAAGAGGGTAGAAGCTTTTGCATTCCTATTGAGTGGTCACATCTCAATTTTGGACAGGATGAAGAGGAGTTGGGCAACAGAAGTAGTACAGTTGAAAACCACTTTTGTAGATATAGTTAAGTATATGTAAGTAAAACATGTATATATGTTTTTGAGGCCAAGTATAGATTTGTTTTTGGAAAATTTTGGTGTGCGGACCCTACCCTTTGCCATTGATGTCAAAGGGGGAGTGAGGAATAGTGAAAAATATGGAATCCAGCTAAGGGGGAGCTCCGGTAAAGTGTACATTAGAACAGAGCAGCAGCTAAGGGGGAGTGTAGTATGACACTTAGTCATTTTTCACTAAGTGTTGCCATCAATGCCAAAGGGGGAGATTGTTGGCAAGAGACACATTGTAGCTTCATGATTGTTGTCATTGATGGCAACAAAGTTCATCCCACACATCCATAGGACATGGTGTGCCTATACCGGAAGTCAGATTGAAGAGTGTTATGGTCTGGTAAGCAAGAACATAGCATGTGGCAAGGTTCGACAGTCAAGTCTGGATTTCTCAGAGGAAGTATCTTAGTAAAGTGCGGACTTGGGGAAGTCAAGAGGTGTACCTTGACTGATACATTCTAGAGATTGAAACTCTGGTGATGAAAGAGTGAAAAGATATGAGCACCTAAGTTTGGGCTCCTGTTTGGTAGAGTTGACAGAAGAAGAACTGACCGGCAGAGCATCATATCTTAATCCGGATGAGTTATTGATTGTGATCTAGTTTCTTAACGTATCATTCATGATTGGCCGACATGATTGATGACTTATATAAGCATCTCTTTGATACACATCACTTGATAAGCAAGGATTCAGCTGACAGACCAAGAGTTTGGGAAAATAGTAAGTATTCTGGATGCTGACTAAAAAGTGGATGAAATCCTTGGTGCAGATATATATACCAGATTGATTTTGGTATGAAGAAGTGTGTGTGTTGTGGTGTACGAATAAAAGCAGAAGAGTAGTGTGGAAGTAGTAAGGCAGGTCCGATATGTGACAGAACAGCAACACCAAGAAGAGGAAGAGTGAAGTGCAGCAAATTAGTATATTGAACCTAACCGGAACTGAACCTTAGCATATGTGGATGCTTCTCATCAGTTCAAGTATCTAGTTTCCTTGTATAAACTATTGTAGGCAGTGAGCCTCTTGTGAGCAGTGTGCTCGGGCAGTGAGCCCAAGTGCCATTTTGTACTATCTTATTCTTTTAAGAGAGAATACAATCTTGGGTTAATCACCCCGTGGTTTTTTCCTTTAAACAGGGTTTTCCATGTCAAAATCATTGTGTCATGTGTATTGATGTTATTTCCATTTCATGGTTATGTTTGCTTATATGATTTAATGTTGCATTAATTGTTAAGGAAGATCAGAAAGTAGAAGTAATTAAGATAACTAATTCACCCCCCTCTCAGTTATCAACAAATAGTACGTATAGGGCAGCTTCAGAGGTCTAACCTGTTGCACCAGCAAGCAAAAAGGTTTTTGGCCTCTACAACAAGTGGTTTCTAGTAATGATTCAGGGGACTGACACATTACGAGCATCCAACAAGCTACTTAAAGCTTTAACTAGTTCTACTAGGAGTCTAATATACACAAGGTATGCCTCCTTTCAAACTAGCAATGTATAGTAAGCGTTAATACTAGTTAGACTTGGCTTTCACCTTATCCTTTTTTATATAGTAGACCAAATGAAAGTACCGCTTGAGGTCATTCCCTTGGGGTGAGTACCTCTTTTCCCACCAAGGCAGGCCTCTCTAAAGATAATAACAAGTTCTCTTACACCCAAGATCCATTTGATAGGCAAGGGGAGAGGATACATTTGTTATTGGCCTAGGGATCTAACTAATGTAACACACAAACAAGCAAGCAAGAAAGAAAGCAAGCAAGCAAAGCAAACAAAACAAACAAGTTCTTTTTAAGCACCAAATGAAATGTTCCTAGATTAGTAAAAATAAGGTAAATCTTTGACCGATCGACTTGCAATAGATTTATTAGTAGTCTCAGATCCACCTTTCTTTGACAATCGATAAAAAGTTGTACCAATAGATGTTAGCCTCAAAGAAATCAAGATTATAATAGTGCAGACCAAAGGTGACGAAAACAGAATGCAAAAGTGATTATCTGCAAATCAAAAGCCACTAAATTTATACCAAAGGTGACGGACTGTTGATCAGAGGCAATTTTGGGTGGTGCAAAGGCAACTAAATACTATGCAGAGGCGATTATTTATCAACTAGATGTGCTCAGATATCTATAACCTGTAAAATTCACACAACAGAGCCAAATAAATGATCATAAAATGGATATAAGAGACTCTGATAACCCAGAAAGATGGATAAATTGAATCAAATCTGTACCCTGCAGCCAAAACACAAAAGATCCAACAATATGATATGATTAGGTCAAAGATAAACCAAACCCCAAATAAAGCAGCTTGAGGATGGAAAAAGACAATTAGGGTTAGCAAATAAACCAACTTGCAACCCAAATTAGACAACTAAAATCAGAGAAAATCTTGCAAAGACAAATATATCAATAAAACCCTAATGCAACCAGAAGTGACTTCTGGTAGACCAAAGGCAATTAGATATAGACCAAAGGCGATGAAAAGTCATTCAAAGGTGATTTTCCCCCAACTGAAAGTGATGCAGAGCTGTTCAAAGACAATTTTGCATAGACCAAATGCAATTTTCTACCGATCAATTGTGCTATTCCATACCTAGACTTCAAAAAAATGACTTTTCAAAGAAAAATTAACCAAGGATGTGAGTCCCACTGGGTGTGCCAGAATGTGTGAGCGGGAAAAATTAGGTTAATAAGATCAAGCACTACAATCAAAACCCAATCCTACCACCTTCAAGAAATCTATCTAAATGACACAAAATGAAAACAAATCAAAGAACAATGTCACCTA
This sequence comes from Cunninghamia lanceolata, assembly GCA_027924645.1. Taxonomy (NCBI): domain Eukaryota; kingdom Viridiplantae; phylum Streptophyta; class Pinopsida; order Cupressales; family Cupressaceae; genus Cunninghamia; species Cunninghamia lanceolata. The sequence continues at coordinate 4,539,499 of BSBN01000516.1, forward strand.
GATTGTGTTGATTCCTTGGTTGAATGTGGATTACTTCCCAATAGTGAACAACCATAGTTGCCAAAGCTGCCATGACGATAGATGACATGCTCAAAGTGCTTAATGAATGCTCAATAGATATGATATGCATAAGATGATAATCTGGATGCTATAGAGATTGTGTTGTTTGAAATGAAATGAGAGGCTGTATATATAGCTCTCAACTAAGATTGATCAATGGTGGAGAAAAAGTGGCTATATGAACAGTTGAGATAATTCAGAAGGCATGGATGAATGTGTACAAGAAATGTGTGCATAGGGAAAGCTTTTATTAAATGATTTTGTTGGCTTTGTTGGTGGAGATAAGATTGATTTTCTTAAAATATGATGCTTTTCTATTTTAAGAGTTGGATGACCAGGATAATTAATTTTTAAACTAATTAAATCATTTTTTGTATTTAAACTATGAACAAGGCCAACTTGTACACATAGAAGAAAGTGATAAAAGAGGAAAATGATAAGATAAAAATAAATTAAACAAATAAATTCATTTAATTTATTTTTAAATGATGAAGAAAAAGGCTAAATTTAGAAAATTGAAAGAATAAATATAAATTAATTAAATAAATTTATTTAATTTATATGCATGATGAGAAGATAAATAAATAAAATATTAATTTTATTTATTTAGAAGGATCAAATTAAATAAATTTGGAAAATTTATTTAATTTTAGAAGAATAATGGGATAATTAAATAATTAAATATTATTTAATTATAGATTAAAAATAGAAGAATTTATAAGATAATGAAAATAGATGAAAATAATTAAATAAATATAATTTAATAATTAATGATGGAAATAGATGGTTTAGAAGAAAATAGATAATTGATACAAGCGTGCTCGACAAAATTGACATATGCAGTGGTGAATAATGCAACAAATCGATAAATGATCGAAGGGTCAATTTTGGGTGTCTACAATACCTATTACCCAATTTTTTTTGTCTTTGGTGTTTTCCAATTAAGTCTTTGCTTTCTACATCCTTTCGCCTTCAAGTTTTGGCTTAGTCCCTAAGTCCCCCTTTCCTTGTTGGTGTTTTCACCTATTCACAAACTTTATCGGTGATTTCATCTTTTCTAGAACCTACTGATAAAGCATTTTTCCCTCTCCCTTTGGTGTCACTTTGTTTCCCATCGATCATTTTCACCGATCACTAACTTGAGTCTCTTTTGAACCCTTTTGTTGGCAAGTTTTATGTTTTATGACCCTAGCGACTCCTGGTGTTCCTAGTTTAGAAAGTCTATTTTTCACCGATCGATGGAAACCTCAAAGAGAAAATGTATCGACGAATATCTCAAGTTTTGAACTTGTTCCTTTGGCTGATAATGTGTTTCAAAGTTCTCACTTTTGCTGATTTAACAACCCACCAACTGAAGACTCATCATTAAGGAAAAGTTTGTTTACATCGTTGATTTTTCGAGTTTTTAAATTCATCCACTTGCCAGTTTATCTTTGAAAAAGATTATCCTCATCGATCAAGGTGCAGAGATTAAGGCACTGTACTGCATCATTATTAGCAGGAGTAATTTCACACACATAATTGGTCCTATCACATTTATAATCCCTAAAGCCTATTTATGAAATTTGGCCTCACCACAAATGCTAGCTTAAATGGGATTTATTAGAGAATTATTAAAATTATTGTAATTGTGAGTTCTTCATTCTCAGAAGCGGCTACAAAAGGCATCTAAGTATCCAGTCTTTAGGAGTTTGGAGGAAATTGTCTTAGCGATATTTCAGTCAGTTTGTGACTCGTAGAGTAATCAGGTCAGTGGATTTATAAACACTCTTTACTCTTGTTTGTGTGAATACATTTCAGTTTGGGAATTGTACATTTTATTAGTAAAAGGTTTCATGAGTACCGCATATACTTCCCACCTGAACCCTCTTATTGCTTGCCAAATTTTGTTAAGAACCCTCGACTCATACATCTGGTGGGCAGTTAGACTGGTTAGGATGAAATACAAATACCATGGCTTTGATGTTACATCAATCATAGATAATAATCTAGTGGGTATTAGAGACACAAAGTTAGGGCATGTAGATTTGAAGGACTTTTGGAATAGAATGAATGAGGACCCTGGGTCAGCCCTGGTAGAAAAGACCTTTTCTAGCAGTCTTGCTCATGTAGGAGGATTCCTGTCAGCCGTGCAATGCCCTGATTTGGTGCTCACCTGTGTTAAAAGATATCACACAGAAACTAAGGAAATCAAGTCTTTGATGGGACTGTTATTGCAAAACTTGGCGTTGAATCAATCAGTCATGCCTTTAGATTACTAGAAAGAGATGAATATGTCAGCATGTCTGTTGAGGTTGGGTGGAACTACTATTTGGATAGAAAAGATTGGTGTCTCACAACCATAGCTAAACACTGGCTTAAGAATGAGAAGAATGGTAAATCACAAGTCTCGCAAAACTTGAAGTGAGCTCATGTCAAAGAAGACATATCTGATATGATTACCCTGTTGCATAGAGTGGTAGGAAATGATGAATCTAGTTCATTTGAGAAGTGGGTGTGCTAATTTATCCTTATGATTTGTAGTGAAATCTAGTATATTGATTGGGCTGGGATTATCAATGATCACATTAATGGTTAGTTGGTTAATTTCCACAAGAAGGGAACCTTTTACATGTGCTTGTAGTTGTTTTATGTGATTGCTGATACTCAAGTAGTGTGGTCAGGATTGAAAACATTTGGTACTCTCTCTAGTGACATGCCAGTGTATGGATATTTTCCACAGTTGCAAGAAGAGAATGGGAATAAAGATTATAGTCAAGTTAATGATGCATTTTTTATGTACAATGTAAAAAGAATTGATGGTAACCCTGGTGTTAGAATATCTCAAGAAGCAACACAATTCATGATGCAATATGGGAGTTTCTTCATCCTGTTTGATAGATTCTCTTATGTGAGGATAGGTGGCTTTGAAAGTGCACCATACAAGCTGCCCAGATATGCTAGTGACTTTATTGTTTTTCTTAAGTGTGTAGACAAATGGCATAAGTGAGTAAAAGATATCATGACATGAAAAAGAGGGGTTACCCCTTCCTTGCTAATTTGACTTATTTCACGTGTAAGACATATGATAATGCCAGGAATGTATAAAGAATTCTTTCCAAGTTCAATTTTCATTTGTTTACTACTTGACCATATTTTGATAGTAAAGATTATGTTAAGAAGAACTTTTATGGAGGAGCTTCTTAAGAACACCAATCCCATCTTGAAGATTACTAGGAGGATTGTGTTGATGAGCATGAGGTGCAATGGAGAGACTGGATGAGGTTGATAATGAATCAAATTCAAGCTTTTAAGCTAGGGTGGGTTATACCTGATATGGTGGATGATAACTCAGAAATCATTGATGAAGGCTATTATATTGAAAGCTCTAAGCCTGCACCCAAAGTTTGATGGTCAGAGAAAGAAATTATTGATCTTTATGTACGATCATCTTTTGTATTGGATAAGACTAAGAGGTGGTTAAAATCTAAAGCTATTGATTATGCAGGTGGTAATTCTCCTCAGAAAGAGCATGTCTCAAAGGAGCAAAGGTATTCTGCAGCTTCAACTTCACAAAGGGTCTTACCTAATGTGTATGTTACTAGGTCTAGAGTTGTATCTCAGCAAGGAGACCGAGGGGATGAACCGAAGATAACTAGAAGTTGAATAGAACATGTGAAGAAGATAGCGAGGTGCCCAAGAGCAAATTGGAAATGAAGAAGAATCTTAAAATTGATGCCCTAGATTCTCTACAACAACTTTAGGTTGATCATGAGGCTTCCCCCACTCCATCTCCTTTAGGTAATCTATCTTCATCCCTTTAATAAATTGATCAAGATAATGTTCTTCATGCTATGTTCAATGTGCCTTCCTCCTCGCCTTAGCCACAACTTGATCAAGAGAAGCTGAAATCTATTCTAGTTAATACCATTTCAAATGTTGTTGATAATAATTCTATTTTACCATCCACCTCCTAGCTTAAGAAGGTAGTAGATAAAAAGAGGAAATACACCCCTATGGTAGACCTAGGATTCGATACTATGGCCAAGCTTCTCCAAGCCAACCCTCAGCCTAAAAAGGCCAAGAGAATGTCAAGGGTGGTAGTTGATTTTCTTTCAGGACACCATATTCTAGAAATTGCTAACCCCATTGGGGATAAGGATGAACAAAGTGTTACCGAATCAGATTTTAGTGTAAGGAAAATTAATATGGGTCCTCCTACCATAGAGGGTGATATTTACCATGCAAAATTGTTAGTAAATGTTTTAGCCAAGAGACTGGAAGAAAAATTGGTAAAGGAAAAGCTACTAGGGCAGGTGAATGTCCTTACCTCATACATACAATCGATTGTAGATACTACCTCCTAGCCTTTGGACACTACACTTGACACCTCTGTTAAGGGTATAAGTCTAGGTGTAGTAGAACAAATTAAGAAGTACCAAGCTTTGGCTAGGGCTATAGAATCTTGGGTTGAAAAGGTAACAATTGATGGTTTATTGTATAGTGAGGAGGTTATGAAGTTGTATAATGATATTGTAGCTAGGATGAAGAAACTCAACACTAATATGCAGTCTTCCAGAAAAGAGGAAACTCTATTGATGATTATTGCAAGGGATATGCAAGAAATGGTCAAAGTTGACACCAGTATTTTGGTTTTAGAAAATGTTTTCAACAAACTAGAAGAAAATGAATCTATCTCTTGGTTAAATGTAGTTGAATGGAAAATATTTATGGTTAAACAATTTTTGGTTGAATTGAAGAAGATATTAAGCCAATATAATGCAGATTTATTGGACATCAGAGCCAATTGTTTTGCTTTGGAAACTGACATTTTGGATGAAAATGAAGAAAACCTCTTGGATGTGAAAGATGTTAAGCAAGGTTTCAAGAAGTTAATCACTAAGGAATTAACTGGTAATGATGTGGTTAATGGTATTTATATGGAAAAAGTGTGCCATATATCTTCTAGCGTTTCCAATTTCAAGCGTGAAATCACATGTATAAACAAAAGACTTAATGAAGCTGATAAAACCATCAGTATGTGGAGAATTCGGGTACATGTGACCATCAGTCCTAGTGGAAAGATCATCACCCCAGTGATTACCAGGTTCAGTAATTTCAAGGCAAAGACGAATCCACCAAAAGACAAGGTTGTAATAGGGGATCAAACCAAAGAGGACGTGTCAACCAAGAAGGAAGATCAAGAGATTACGGCTTAGTTTCTTTCTGTTGTTTATTTGCAAAGACTTTAAATTTCAAAATTAAGTAAACTTTTTAAATATTTTATATTTATATGTATATTTAATTTCAGTCGGTTAACTATCAAGAATTCGTTACTCATCAAGACAATTTCATTTTTATGAGGCTCTATATATCCTATCATGTGGATGATGGGGATATTTTAGCAAAACTTTGTTTGTGAAGGGATCATTTTATAAAGTAGTTATCAAGGACTTTTCTAGGGTTTTTTAGATGCATATGAAAGAGTTCTAAAGAGAATAAATTGTAGGATTTTGTAAACTTTGAGTTACATTTTCTGTATGTGTGTATTCATTGTATGATTGAATGTGCAATGTTTAATCTCTGAGATATCTTGCTATGTGATGGAAATTCAGATTATGTCCCTTTCATTTGGCTCATTGATTGTAGTTTCTTTTCCGTATGTTAAAGAATGCAAGTGGTGATTTTATAATTTTTAGTTTATACATATTTGTTACATTGAGTAGATTTGTTTTGTGAGGCTTTGTACTCATATATAATCAAGTTTTGGGTAGAAAATATCCTTTCCTATTTTCAAGTTAAAAGCATACCCAATTTACTTTTTTGTTTATATCATAAGAGGGAGATGCCCCTCAAAACGCAGAGGAAGATTATAGTTTATGAATAATCTCTCCAATTGTTAGTGTATTTGTGGCTATTTGTTGGGCAAGGGTTATATTTAAAATATAGTGACAAATCTATTCACTAACATATTTTTGGTGACTCTACTAGGGACTTCATCGAATAGAAACATATATTTCTTTATTGAAGTTGACTTTATCCCAAAACATGCTTTATTATGGGATTGCAATCCAATAGAACCCATGTGTTGCGGCTTGGTGGTACGTGGTTAGGAGATAATATTGAAGATATCATTTCAAACTTTTGAGTAGTTTCCTGGTGAAATAGAACTTCCAGACCTCAATATCAAGAAGTCAAGCACCAACCACTTCAATTCCTACACATAGAGAACAAATTAGAAAATGTGTGGAATGTGAAATGGATGACATAGCTACAAAAAATTTACATGATCATTAAGCATAGAGAGGGGTACACAAACAAGGTTACAAATTGCTTTAGTTAACCATAAATCTATGCACTTACCATTGTATTGGAGTTATGCAACCATGATTTTTTGACTAGGGATCACTATACTCAACAAATAAAGATTCCATGCCACTATTCAAAATGCTTGTGCAAGGTACACCCTAAGAGATTCAAATTTCTAATTGTATTATCTACAAGCTAGGACATCTATGTGTTCCCTTTGGAGCACCTGGACAATCATTGATTTGGGAAGCATATTATTCTAAAATGTCAGGTTGATTTAATATCACCAAAATGATTGTGGCACTTCAACAACATTTTATTGGCCTCACAAGCATATAGACATTGAGTGCCACATAAAGTACTAAATACCTTTCTATATCACAAATACTTCAAATAAGGCTTTGGGGCTTTATAGTCTTCTAGTAGTATCTCAATGAACATGGTGTTTCTCAATAGCCTACCAACTAGCAAACACTAGAACAAATTTGTATTTTTTGTGGTCAATAGGTTATCTAAATGGTCATCATGGCCACTTGTAAAAGGAACATCACAGTGTTTGATACCACACACATTTTGTTCAACCATGATGTTTATCTCTATTTCAAGCTTCCAACCTCCATTATCCTTAACCATAACCTAAGGTTCATCAATGCTTTCTGGAAAACTGTTTGGACCATGTTGGGCACATAATCAGATAAGTCCACAATTCTTCACCCTTAGATTGATGGACAAATGGAGGTGGTCAATCACACATTGGTTTACCTTTTACGAATTCACAATAGCACACATCCATGCACTTGGGATGATAATCTACCTTTCATCCAAAATGCTTACAATGTGACATTGCATGGCTCTATGAGACATAGTCCTTTCCAAACATGTCTTGGGTTTCAAATAGTGGTGCCCCTCAACATATCTTATCACACTCAAACAACTTCCAAGACACACACATAGGAATAAGAAGTGGACAAAGCATAATATATCATCTAACAAATCCAAGACCTTCATCATCAAGTTCAACAAATTCTTTAGTGCCAACAATAAAAATACAAAGACTATCATAATGCCCATCATGTACCACACACTTTTCAAGTCAGTGACAAAGTATGGATTCATCTTTAGAAGGAATGTTTCCATGGTTCACACCACAATATCAAACCTTTGTGCTATGGTCCTTACACCATACTACACACAGCTCGTGAGAACACTTTCATTCTTGACATATACCATAGTATTTAGGTGTTCATCCTATTTTCAACATAGAGCTACTCAAACCATATTTCCCTCCACTTTTAGATCCAACACAGTCTCAACTTCCAATAGATCTAGACCATACTTATGTCAGTCCAATGGTAAAAGATGACATCATTGACATGACTACAACTAGTACTCGCTTAGGCATTTGTCAACTATTTTGCATAGTCAAGAGTGGGTAGTATGTTGCTCAATCCAAATGGTACAAGTTGGAACAACTTCATGCCCAATTTCTTGTACTCGACTCAAAGGCAATGGAAACCATTACTTTTAAAGAAGGGGTGAATGATTTGAGTGTAGTCGTACTATGAGGCCCATTCCTTTACCTTGGATTCACATCTTATTTTGATAGACGTGTTTGTTTATGACACTCATGGGTATGTTATTTTACTTGTAAAGATTACAGACTATGATGACACTAATATTATGCTTAGAATAGTAGTTTATTATCTGTTTGATGATGACTCGGGTAACTAATGATTATGGACTTGTTCATATTTTCTAGGTTAGAGGTTACAAATTATAATTAATTTATCACTATGGATTGATTTTAGAATAACATAATTGTGTATGATAAATCTAAATTTTATTTGGTTAAATGTTATTTGTTTATGCAATTTTGTATTAATAGATGATTTAAACTTGTTATTTGTTTTTTATTTAATTATGATAATATTGTTAATTATGAAATATTTATGATGCATATATTAATTTAATTATGATTGTTTCTTCAACTATTCTCTTAGATATATTAACATCTGTGTGCAAGTGTGTAGGTTAAATTTCATGACCAGTGGAAAAATCATGGAGGTTCCCCAAGAAACCATTGTTGTGTTTCCCTAGTGTACCTAGGCCTTATCCTAAGAGAGGATTAAGGTCTTCTTGTGTAAACGTATTGTGGGTGTGATTGTGTTAATTAATTTTTTGTTAATTTATGTTGGGTATAGTTAAATTCCCTTAATTGTCAAATCTTGGATTTGAACTTAAGAGGGAGATTTTGGAGTCATAAAGTGTTATTTTATTTATTACTTATATAAAATTAAACCCTTATAATGATGACCCATGAGAGGGGCACATGTTTTAATATTTAAAAATTGTTTTAGAAGTATCTAGAGGCTTGAAAAGTGCCTTAGAAGATAGGTGACAAGTTTTTGGGAGACAAATTTTTTTCTTTTGAATTACAAGTCAAAACCTAACCCTAGTTTTATTTTTTTTTTAATTTTTTTTTGAAATCTTGGTTTGGGGTTGGCCTTTCTATTGTAGAACTTTTCTATTTGAGGAACAAGGATTTTAGAAGAAGGGAGATTGGATGAAAAACTTGGGAGTTTGGAGAAGATAAAAAATTTGAATCAAGGCTTCACCTAAGTTGGTTGAAGCATTAAGGTAGGATTTTAAGCCATTTTTAGATCATGGTAGTGTTGTTTGTGATTATTATGAAAAAAATATGGTTGTTAATTTTTGTATGGATTCTCTTGTTTTTGTACATGTTGAAAACCCCTTTGTGCATTACACTTTATGTATTGATGATTTTGTATATGGGGTTGTGTTGGGTGTGGATCTTTCCATTTGAGTTAAGAGCCATCCATGTATTAGGGTTGAGCGAGATGTGGGCCCTCTCTTGGGGAAACATTCTATTGTATGGTGTTTTGGCATGAGTGCTTTTGTGTATGGTGATTAGGTTGTGGAGAGGAGTTGAATGTTATTGTAGGTTATTTGTGTTGTGGTGGATATGTAATTTAGATGATAGAGTATTGTGATGAATTGGAGAGTGTTGGTAAATATATTTGTCACTGTGAAAATATTATATGACTCATCCATGAGAAATGACTTATATACCAACAGTTGGAGAGGTTGTAACCGAATGGACCAACCTTCCTCTACATTTGAGAGGAGCAACTTCCTCATATGATAATAATTTTTTTGGGGTATACTTTTAATCAGAAAGCAGGAAAGGTGACCTAATCTAAAAAACTTGGAAATAAAAGAAATAAGAGGGGGAAAATCCTAGGTAGATATCACTTTCATAATTTCCTAGAATAATAAAGAGATCTTTAGAAATCTACACAAAGACAAATTCTCTAATTTATCTCTATGAGATCTTATGTGGGGGTATAACAAGGATGCAAATACAAGTATAAAGTCCAACTTAAGGAAGAGTAACTTGATAATCTTCTCAACATATAGATTGAAAGAAATTGTCTATATCAATTCCAAATCACATTGAACAGTTGCAATGAAAATGATAATTATTTCCTATCAAACAACAAAGATTCATACATAGAATGGCTATTAATCTAACATAAGAAAGAATAATAGAATAAAAGAGACAATACATAGGCTCATAATCTGGCAATATCACTCCTTTATTGATTATCTAAGGGAAACAAATATATTTCTCTTCTATGTCAAAATTGAGATGCTCAAAAAGTCTTGTAATTACATTTCATCCTTGTATAAATAAGCTCTTCCTCAATAACTATCTAGAAATAAAAAATATAAGATAGTTGTTAAATTTTTCATACAAAGTTATAAAATAAAGCCACTTTATAAAGTTATATTAAAATAACTTTATATTACATTTGGGAAAATATAATAAAATAACTTTTAAAATATGATCAAATTTTCAATTTTGTTTCTCCAGCACATTCTCTTTAGTAGCCTCAGATTTATTTGATGAAGATGATAGCTCTTTGTATATTCTGAACTGTTTGATGGCTGGCACCATCAATTATGATCCTAGAACTGTCATATTAACTAGTCTCAATTTCCAAGTTATTAGGCTTTCTTCAAGTTCTCTTAATTTCCCATGCACTACTGATAGATCTTTTCAAAAGCTGGTTTTGCATTTGATATTAAGGGTTTTGAAATTTATCCACATCAATGGTTTCCTTATTAAAAAGTTCTTTCAAGATCAAATCCTTGTAATATTGTTTGATTGATTGGATATCTTCTACACCTGAGTTATCCCCTTTCAAGATATCTATTTTAAAATTTAAACAATTTGTGATAACTTTAGACTTGATCTGTTTAGATTGTTTCATAGACCTTTTCAATTAGGACACAATTTTTTTGATAACCATTATTTTCTACTCAATGCTTTTAAGCCATATTACTGCATTGATTTCTTTAGGTTTGATCATAATTTCTTCGAAGATTAATGTTTTGCAAGTCATATCTTGACATTTCATCTATGTCTTTGGCTAAAAGTTGCCAAACTAGTGTTAGAACACACTGATATACTAAGAGGGGGGTGAATAAGTATGTGCCAAAACTTAATCTAATTCAACTTTTAACAATAAAAACCATCTACTGAATTAAACAAATAATAAAGCAATTCAGAGCACAAGCATTCATCACACAACCATAACACCAGATTTACATGGAAAAACCATAGAAGGGAAAAACCAAGGTGAGCAAGCTGCTTGGATCTACTATCCAAATCTAGCCTCACAAATAACAACAAGATTTACAACAAGTTTTATAGGCTACAACCCAAAGGAAGCAACAACTCCTTGAATAATAGTTTTTATGGCTTCAACCAAAGGAAGCTACAACCCCCTATAGTGCTACAACACTTATAGAAAGAGGCTACAACCTCTGTGCAAATCACCTAACAAATTCCATTGATCAAACACCTCCACAACAACAACACCCTTCACACATCAACTCCTCTGCTTAACAAACTCTGCTACCTTCAACACACTTCCACACACACACTCACACTCACATTGACACTTGCACATACATCCTTGCACATTCTCACACACTCTTAATTTTCACACCAAATAGGATCTTTCACTTATATCCTCCATAAGCTTCAAAATCTTTCTCCTTCATCTGCCAAGATGAAACGTGTAGCATGAAACATGCAACAACCACAATAAGTTGGCACCCAAAAACATGTAAAAATCTAATGCAGTTTGAACCAAGATTATAACCAGGTCCTATTCTTCCTTAGCACATATCTCCATGCTAGTGCACCCTTCCAACACACAGTGCAATCACCTAGATGTATCAAGTCGGCTTCACAAACTCTTATTCTTCCACAAAATAGCTCTAGACCTAAAGCAATATCAAAGAGACCAATTAACATCATGCGAATCACTTCAAATACATTATATGACTTATAAGAACATTTCCATACATTCTTTTCTCTAAAAAATGCATCTTCTTTCTGGCACAATCAAACATACATTGATCCCAGTACCTCTTGCAAACTCTAAACACATAGTTATGAGATAGAACATTGAAAAATAGACTTACAATACACTTCAACACTTGAACCTTGGAATGAACAAACATACATACCATCTGAACTCAACTTCCAAACAACATAGCCAAATAATTAAATGTGGTGAAATGCGATGGCTTTCACTTTCTCCTTCTGACAACCCAAATCAGCAACATATATCTTTGCTTTGCTAACTTCAGAGAACCTCTTGTGGTACAACTTATAATCTAAAACTTGAAACATGCAAACCTTTCATCTGTATCCAGCTATCCTTCAAGCTGCAAGATCACATCTTCACATGCAGAGAAATGTGGTGCATTTCTCTAACTCATCCTAACTGCAAAAAATCTAAACCATTGTCTTCACTCTGCTAGCTCTATAATCTTTTGCGGTAACTTCTATGCTCTAAAATTAGGAACATACCTTTTTCACATCTATCTCTTTCTAACTTTCACACTGTAAGGCCATACCTTCAAATGCAAAGGAATGCAGAGGATTCTACCGTGCTTCTTCAGTGCAACTTCCTATGCCTTGGTCTGTTTGAAATTTTCTTTCACAACTGAAGCAATACTTTTCATCAGGAAACAAAGAAAACAACATTCACCTCATCAGCGGCTTCATTCACAACATCATACACAACAATCACAACTCTTTTCAACCAAAATAAGGATATTCATGATAGCACAACCTTTGTTCATGATCTTTAGTAGATAAGGTACAACTATGTAGAGATGATACTGATCCATCTCCTTCACAACTTTTTGATCAACACTCTTCTATTTGCTCCTCTGCACATCAGTTTGCCTACAATACTTCTAATTACTTATTCTACTATCATCACTACTCTACAACAATCTCCCCCTTTGTCATTGATGGAAACACTAACCTGATATGCAATTTTGTCCCCCTTTAACATCAAGGACAAAGGGCTAGTGGTCTTTCTCTAAACTAATCTTCTTTTAACTCCCCTTGTCTGCATTAGTCTTGATTTCTTTTACTGCTGCTCATCTATTAGCTCCCCCTGACTGTTGAATCCTTGTCATCCTTCTACCTACTCCCCTTGAGAGGTAGCTTCCATCAATCTAGGAAAAAGATATGTCTTGAACTACTCCCCTTGGACAGATGCACCATTTATGCATCTAGTTAGAAGAAGTAGGGGCAACAACCCCTAACTTCTATCTAAGATACTCAAATGTGTCCTTAGAAAGTGCATTTATAAAGATGTCTGCAACTTGATCCTTTGTAGGCACATACTCCAATCTAACCTCTTGATTTGCAACCTTCTCTCTCAAAAAGTGATATTTGATAGATATGTTCTTGGTTATAGAATGTATCACTAGATTCTTTGAAATATTTATGGCACTTGTATTGTCACAAAGAATAGGAATGGGCTCATCATACACTACCTTGATATCTTTCAATGTTTGCTTCATCCGCAACACTTGAGTGTAGCAGGATGCTATAGCTATATACTCTACTTTAGCTATTGATAAGGACACTAATTCCTGCTTCTTACTAAGCCACGAAACTAATCTGTTTCCCAAAAGAAAGCTCCACCACTAGTACTTCTTCTATCATGAACACTACCAGTCCAATCTGCATCAGTATAAGCACTCAGAGAAAATACATCACCCTTTTGATACCACAATCCATATTTCAAAATGCTCTTCAAATATCTGAAGATCCTTTTGACTACCTTCACATGTGTTTCTCTTGGATTGGCTTGGAACCTTCCAACCAAGAAAACAACTTGCATAATGTCAGGCCTTGATGCTATTAAGTATAGTAGGATCCCAATCATAGACCTATACAGAGTCTGATCAACTTGAGGTGAGTCATCATCTTTGCTCAAATGACAACCTATTACCATAGTAGTACTCACTTGTTTGCAGTCCTCCATACCAAACTTCTTCAACATCTCCTTGACATACTTTGCTTGAGAGATAAAGATGCCATCATCTGATTGAGCAATTTGGAGTCCAAGAAAGAATGATAGCTCACCTAACATAGACATTTCAAATTCTTTTTGCATCTCTTCTACAAACTTCTTACACATTTCATCATTGCCACCAAATATTATATCATCAACATACACAACAACAATTAGAATTTGTTCATCCTTAATTTTGATGTAAAGATTATTATCTGCAGAACCTTTCTTGAAGCCCTACTAGAGTAAGTACTTGTCCAACCTTGCATACCAAGTCCTAGGGGCTTGTTTGAGACCATACAAATCCTTCTTAAGTCTACATACCATGTTTGGACCTTTTGATAACCAAAATCCATCAGGATGATCTATGTAGACTTCTTCTAAGTCACCATTCAAGAATATAGATTTGACATCCATTTGATATACCTTGAAACCCTTGTGAATTGCAAGTGCAAGAAACATTTTGATTGCCTCCATTCTTTCTACTAGAGCAAATGTCTCCTCAAAATAAATTCCTTCTACTTGTGAATAACCTTTCTAGACCAACTTTGCTTTGTTCCTTACCACTTCTCCATCTTCATTCAATTTATTTTTGAACACCCACTTTATACCTTCACATTTTTGTCTACAGGCCTTGGCACCAATTCCCAAGTTTGATTCTTCTCTGTGTAATTTAGTTCTTCCATTGCTTGTATCCATCCTTCATCCATACTAGACTTAGCAAACGTTTTAGGTTCTACTCTTGATAGTAAGGAAAATTTTACCTGTTTATTTGCTCTTGCAAACCTTCTTCTTGTCTGCACTCCTTCATTCTTGTCTTTAATGATCCAATCTTTTGAATGCTTCTTCTGAACATACTTGGCAAGAGTCTTGGTAGTCTTCTGTTGAGTTTCTTCCTTTTCTTCAAATTCTTCTGTGCAGGTAGGTTTATATGACCAACAATCTTCTTTCTCATCTATGATTTAATGTGACTTCATCAACCTTAACATTTGCACTCTCAACTATCTTCCTCAGTCTTTTTTTGTAGCACTTGTAAGCTTTTCTTCTAGTTGAGTATCCAAGAAAGATTCCTTCATTAGCTCTTGAGTCAAACTTTCCTAGACCTTCTTCATCTATTTTGATGTAGCACTTGCTTCCAAAAACTCTAAAATACTTGACTGATGTTGGTCTACCATACCATAGCTCATAAGGTGTCTTGGTGATGTGCACTCTTAGTTGTCCTCTATTGAGAATGTAGACAATAGTATGGACTGCCTCTTTCCAATATGTATCAAGCATCTTGGTTTCATTCAACATTGTTCTTGCCATCTCCTGAATTGTTCTATTCTTCCTTTCCACAACTCCATTTTGCCAAGGAGTTCTTATAGTAGAAAAGTGACTCTTTATTCCATGATCTTCACAATATTCTTCAAACTCACTTGATGTGAACTCACCAACTCTATCATACCTTAAACACTTAATTCTAGCATTCATTTCATTTTCAACCATGGATTTGAAAATCTTAAACCTACTAAAAGCTTTTGATTTTTCTTTTAAAAATGTAACCCATGTCATTCTAGAGAAATCATCAATGAGCAACATGAAATACCTCTCACCTTGTAGACTCTTTGTCCTAGTAGGTCTGTACAAGTCAGTATGAACTAGTTCTAATGGCCTTGTAGAAGAATACTCTTTAGATTGAATCTTATTCTTGTCTACTTCCCAATCTGACATTCCTTGCATAAGGTACTTGCAAATTTGATGATCTTTGGCATGTCTTACTCATTGCATGGAGCTAATCTTCACAAGATTGTCAAAGTTGACATTCCCCATTCATTTGTGCCATAACCAACATTCATTTATTTGTCCTTTAAGACAAGCCCTTCCATTAAACCTTTTAGGTTATACAAGTTGTTCTCTGTCCTAGAACTTTCTGCCACCAATCTTCCAGACTTTGCTCTTTTGATTTCACATCCTTGATCATGAAATATGAGATTGTATCCTTTTCTGCACATCTAACTTACACTGAGAAGATTGTGCTTGAGACCTTCTACATAAAGGACATCATTTGTTATGGATTTTCCATTAATATGTATGGTACCTTTTCCACAAATCTTTACAATTGAATTGTCCTGAACCTAAATGATCCACCATTCCACTTAACAAGATCGATGAATTTGCTCTTATCACCTGTCATGTGGCTTGTACATCCACTATCTATTACCCAGAGATTTGTTTTCCCTCGATCATGAAATGTTGTTTGGACAATCATTGAACTTTCAACTTCATTGTTTGTTTCCAGTCTTTTGGAGGAAACACTTTCTTTGACTTGTTTAGCAACATCTATCAACTAAGATTCTGATTTTGCTAATCCACTCTTGCAATATCTTGGTATGTGTCCAATATTGTTGCAAATTTGACATACCACATTGACATCCACTAGTGAAGCAAGAGAATTCCTACTTACAAGATTTCTCCTATTCATTTCAAACTTGCAATCCATAGCCTTATGACCAAATTTATTGTAGATAAAACAATAACCAAAGAAAGCATGATTGAACCTGTTTATGGAGAATTGTCTTACATGAAAAGGCATGATGAGATCTGCTCCTTCAGTGTCATCCAAACTTCCAAACTTTACTTTTTCCAATTTATTTTTGAGTGAAAATATTTCTTTCTCAAGTCTTGTGCATTCTTTTGTCTTAGCTTCAATCAGATCTCTTTGTTCTTGGTTCTTTTTCCTTACATAATCCAAGTCTTCAAGAGCATAAATAAGTTCACCTTCAAAATCAACTTCATATTCTTTTTCATCTACAGTCTTGTCTGAACCATCAGAGATCACCATAGCCATGAATAGAGATTCTCCTTTTTCATCATCTGATGAGTAATGATCTACTTTTGTGGAGCTGTAGTCTTCTTTGGAAAGGAGGTTCCTCTTGAAATTGTTCATCTTTAAACCCTTGCTGCCATTTTCATTTTCTCTAAAAGGACATTTAGAAGCATAATGACCAACTCTTCAACATTTAAAACATTTGAAAGGTAACTTACCTTTATACTTGCCTGATCCCCTCTTTAGCTTTCTCACAAAGTTTTGTTCTTCTTCCTCACCTTCACTATATAAATCAGATGTTCCTTAATTCTTCACAGCTTTGAAAGAAGCTTCTCTTTTGTATGGACCTATGAATTCATTTCTCACCTCATAGGCAGTGAGGGACCCAAACAACTCTTCCATGGTAAGTGTCTTTAGATCTTTGGCTTCTCCAATTGCAGAAACTTTTGAATCAAATATGTGAGGGAGAGTTCTTAGGACTTTCTTCATAACCACTATATCAACTAGATCTTCACCTAGACTTTTGATTCCATTGATTGCTTCATCTACTCGGATCAAATAGCTAGCAATGTTTTCCTCTTCTTTCATCCTTAGATTCTCAAACACTGTTTTGTAGGATTGTAATTTTGCTTTCTTTACATTGTCATTTCCTTCATAGAGATTTTTGAGCTTATCCCATCTTGCACTGCACTACCTTGACAAGCTTTGAACTTGTCAAACCACTTAGGATGGAATTCTTGGCTTTGGCATTGTCTTCATGAGACTTCTTTGCATCTAAATTTGTAATAGGATGTTTAGGTTCAGTATAAAGATCCATTACAGCTCTCCAAACATCATACCCTAGTGAGGTAAGATAGGCTTCCATCCTTACACTCCATAAGGCATAGTTACTTCCATCAAATATTGGTGCTTTAGAAGAGGACTCTTTCTGAGCCATGTGTTCTACTTCAAGACCTACCTTTAGCTATTAGGCTGTACCAAGGAACTCATCTTTGATACCAACTATTAGAACACATTGATATACTAAGAGGGAGGGGTGAATCACTATATGCCAAAACTTAATACAATTCAACTTTTAATAATAAAAACCATCTACTGCATTAAACAAATAATAAAGCAATTTAGAGCACAAGCATTCATCACACAACCATAATACCAAATTTACATGGAGAACCCTAGAAGGGAAAAACCCCAATGAGCAAGCTGCTTGGATCTATTGTCCAAATCTAGCCTCACAAATAAAAACAAGATTTACAATAGGTTTTATGTGCTACAACCCAAAGAAAGTAACAACTCCCTGAATAAATTTTTTTTTGGCTTCAACCGAAGGAAGCTACAACTCCCTATAGTACTACAACACTTATAGAAAGAGGCTACAACCTCTGTACAAATCACCTGACAAATTCCACTGATCAAACACCTCTGTAGCAACAACACCGTTCACACATCAAGTCCTCTACTCAACAAACTCTGCTACCTTCAACACACTTCCACACACACACACACACTCACATTCACACTCACACACTCTCACACAATCTTAATTTTCACACCAAATAGGATCTTTCATTTATATCCTTCGCAAGCTTCAAAATCTTTCTCCTTCGTCGGCCAAGATAAAATGTGTAGCATGAAACGTGTAATGACCACAACAAGTCAGTGCCCAAAAACATGTAGAAATCCAACACGGTTCGAACCAAGATTATAACCAAGTCCTATTCTTCCTTAGTACATACCTCCATGTTGGTACACCCTTCCAACACATGACGCAATCACCTAGATGTATCAAGTTAGCTTCACAAACACTTATTCTTCCACAAAATAGCTCTAGACCTAAAGCGGTACCAGAGAGACCAATTAACATCATCCAGATCATTTCAAATACATTATTTGACTTGTAAGGACATTTCCATACATTCCTTTCTCTAAAAAATGCATCTTCATTCTGGTGCAATCAAACAAACACTGATCTCAGTACCTCTTGCAAACTCTGAACACACAGTCATGAGATAAAACATTAAAAAATAGACTTGCGGTACACTTCAACACCTAAACCTTGGAATGAACAAATATACAGACCATCTGAACTCAACTTCCATACAACATAGCCAAATAATGAAATGCGGTGGCTTTCACTTTCTCCTTCTGACAACCCAAATCAGTAACATGATATGTCTTTGCTTTGCTAACTCCAGAGAACCTCTTGCCATACAACTTATCATCTAAAACTTGAAACATGCAAACCTTTCATCTGTATCCAGCTATCTTTCAAAACACAAGATCACATCTTCAAATGCAAAGAAATGTGGAGCATTTCTCTGACTCATCCTGATTGCAACAACTCTAAACCAATGTCTTCACTCTACTAGCTCTATAATCTTTTGTGGTAACTTTTGTGCTAAAAAATTAGGAACATACCTTCTTCACATATGTATCTGTCTAACTTCCACACTACAAGGCCATACCTTCAAATGTAGAGGAATGCAGAGTAGTCTACTGAGCTTCTTCAGTGCAACTTCTTGTGCCTTGGTGTGTCTAGAACTTTCTTTCACAACTAAAGAAATGATTTTCACCAGGAAACAAAGAATACAACATTCACCTCATCAGAGACTTCATTCACAACATCATACACAACAATCACAAATCTTTTCAACCAAAATAGGAATCTTCATGATAGCACAACCTTTGTTCATGATCTTTAGTAGATAAGGTACAATTGTGTAGAGATGATACTGATCCATCTCCTTCACAACTCTTTGATCAACACTCTTCTATATGCTCCTCTGCACATCACTTTGATTACAATAGTTTTGATAACTTATTCTACTGTCATCACCAATCTACAATAATCTCCCTTTGGCATCTCTATTGACATCACTGATCATCACTCCATACTACCGTTGACATCAATGACAACACATATGCAATAACTGTATCTTCTTTCTTTATTATGGCAATTTCTTCATTCAATTCCTTAACTTTTGCATCAGCTTCTTGCTATAACTTTACAACTTCTTCAATACACACCAAACCATCAATAATTATCTACTCAACCCAAGTCTTAGAAACTTTACTAAATATTTGATACTTGCTAATCTTTTCTATATCATCTTTATCAATTCCATTTATATCCAAATTACCTTGAATTGATGATGATGTACTAGAAGTTTGAGTGGATGTGTCTATAATAGACCTAATATAGGACGTCAAAATTTGAACTTGTTCTTCATATTGTTCTCAAATTATCTTCTCCTTCTCAGTCCTCTATACTAGTTTAGCAACTAAAATCTAGAAATTATGAATATCTCCCTCATGGGTTGAGAGACCAAGATCAACTTTAGAAATCTCAAAGTCATCTTTAGTTGCCTCCTGTTCATTTTTAGGTTTTTCTACTTCCACATATTGTTCCCCAGATGGGTCAACCAACAACCTAGAAGCAACTTGGGCCTTCTTGGGTTTTGGCTATGCCCATGTAACAACTTGTCCACCACATGCAAATCTTGATCAATCATATCCCTATACTTCCTTTTCTTATACACCACTCCCTTTATCCATTGATAGGATAAGGGTATCTTATGTGGACTAGAGGTAGATGAAATAGGAGGTAGGGTACTTTTGAGAAAATTATTTAGAGTATCTTCTTGATGAGGAGATGGGGGTGTAGATTTATGTACAATAGTTTCAGGCTTAGGTGAGGGTGGAGGTTGATGGGTTTAAATATTGGCCTCTTTTGTGTTGTTTTTATATGCTTTCAGACCTTTTGCACTTGATCTTCCAGATACTTTTCAAACATTACCATCATGATATACTATCTTTTTATATATTTTGCAAAACCTTGAACCTATTTTGTTAATATGAAATATGGTGATGATATTTCTCAATTGAATGATTTGAACATGAGTATGTATGCAATATAGATGAGATTCTATGATTTAATTATGAAGGTTATTTACACTCATATGTTTTGTGGATTAACCCCTGTGTAGCAACACGCACGTGGCATCAAGGAGAGGAGAATTTGTAGCAAGTCGTAGAACAAGGAATTGAAGGAAGTTGAAATAAAGCTGCCAAAAGTGCAGGCAACTAGAAGCTGAATGCGAATCATTATGGGAAGAAATAAATGTAGAAGAAGTAGACTTGTTCCAAGATTCTAACCGCAGCTTATGTGTTTCTCATATGAGCCATTGGATAGGAATTCATTTTTGAATGGGATTCTCTTTCCTCTACTCAGTTAGAATTAATAAATCAATCTTAACTCTGTATCCTAATATCTAGGAATGGATTAATGATTGTAGTTAGTTGGTAGTTGAATAAGACTCTCTCATTTTGTATAAGATAGGGGATGAGCTCAGAGTCACTATTAGAAGATACAACAGTTAGTTATTTCTCCAGGCATGAATTGTTGAAATGCAATTATTGAATAAAATTTACAAAAAGGATTCTGTTTGAAGTATTTTCATGATATGGAATGAATGAAACTATGTGTTATGTGTATGCATGAGGATCTAAGTTAGATTTGATTTCCAGCTAAGTGAGTTAGTCCACTGAGCCAACCACTCAAGGTACTGATCTTCACTTCATTTATTTTCTTATTCATTTATGCATTCTTGTTAAAGCTATTTTTTGTTATTTTATAATGCATTGTGAAGTTAAGTAGAATACTCTTGTTAATTACAATAGTTGTGGTTCATGAACAAATGTATAATTGATCCATGTTAGTCCTCCAGAGGTTAGCATTAGCTTTCTCATCATTTTGAATGGTTTTGGATTAGTTCTGTACTTTTTGTTGTTAGCAATTATCTACAGCTTATGCTACAGGTACCCATAGCCACTAGGTTATATATCTATTTTTACTGTTCTTGCATTTTTGTGAATTCCAACAAAGTGGAATAATCTGAGTAGGTTTGAATAGGATAGTTTAGGAGAATATGAGCCCCTGAAGGCACATATAGTGCAATGCCATCATAAGCTTATGATCCTTGGTTGATAATTAAATGTAGGTGTATAATGTCAAGTGCACTTTTCAGATAGGTTTACCCTTGAATTGTGTCAAGTGTACAATGCATTAGTTAGCCTCTACATTTTTGGTGCCATTGCTAGGGATGGTGCTACCTTCATAGGCTCATTTCACATGTTTTCATAGCTTAAATTTTGATTCTAGCATTAGGATTGATAGATTCACTCTTCAAGAAACACCAGAAATTGTAGTAACATTGTGCAGGACCGTTGATATACAAAAGCTAAATCCACTATATGCGGAGGTTGAGAGACAACCAAGGTAGATTCCTCCCTTCAAATTATCAGGACAGAGAAGATATTGTTGACTTTATCAACTATACAGTAGGGATTGCTGAAGGAGAACTTGTTCTTCCAACTTCATCAATACCTTCTACATCTTCATCAACTTCTTCCACAAGTATAGAAGGGACCTTTAGAACCATGGCAAATGTGGTGGTGGATGATCCACCAGAGAAAGCAACGTTTGAGTTTCCTATCACTAATCAGGAGAGGGCTATAGTGCTAAAGAACATTCCACCTTCAGCATTACCAGTCTTCTATGGCTTAGTGACAGAGGACCTAGATACATTTCTATTTGAGTTTGATATCTTGTGTAGGAGCTATGACTACACTTCAGATGCTCACATGCTTAAACTCTTGCCTGCCACTCTCAAGGATGTAGCCTTGAGATGGTTTATGGGGCTAGGAAAAGATGTCATTCCAGACTGGGATACAATGAAGGAGAGATTCTTGGAGAAATACCAAGATTAATGTAGAGGACATGATAGGAGGAGAGATGACATCTTCAGGATGTCACAAAGAGGAGGAGCCACTGGAAGATTATGTTGAAAGATTCTAGTTTGCCTTGAAGAAAAACCCCCAAAATAGATTGTCTGATGAATCACTAAAGCTGGTCTTTTTGAGAGGGGTTAATGATGATTGCATGGATGCCCTGAATCTCATTGGGCAAGGTGATGTTTCTTAATTACCTTTTGAAACAATCTACAAAGTTTGTAGAAATTATTCAAGAACTTTCACCAGACGACCAAGAGGAGAAAGGACATCCATCACAAACAAAGCAACCAATGGGGTTTCAAGAGTGGAAATCAGTAACTTGCTATCTAACATGAAGGAGGATATCATTAGCCATATGGCTACATAGTTAGACACTCTTCACATCAAGAAGAAACAAGAAGAGGTAGAAGCAATGCTTACTGAGTACTGTCCCAACTGTAGACAAAGGAAGGCCAATTGTAAATGCAAGAGGGTGGCTAGTATCTAGAAAGAGAAGGTTGAAAGGCTAGAATTTTAGCCATTTGAAGGAGAGGATGGGCAACTGTTCTACATATCTCAAAGGAGACCTTGGCAGCAAAGACAAGGTATGCCTTCCAATCCACTTAATTTTAATTCACCCTTTCCTACTACAAACCAAAATTTCTCTACTTGGAATACTCAACCATGGCCTATCAATCAAAATCTATGGCAAAACCCACAATGGCCTACTCCACAACCTAGTTGGAACCAACAACAACCAAACCCATGGCCCCAATAAAGCTTCTAAGGTTCCAACTATAACCCCCAGTAGCCTACACAACAACATCAGTGGTCGCCCCAATGGAAAAAAGGCTAGAAATGGCAGTAAAATGCAAATTACCAGCAACCTATGCTTCCATCTTAGCCCCGGCAGCCAACAATCATGCCTCCGTCCACTCCTCAAACTCAACCTCCTAGATCTACCCAACTCCTTACCCAACCTGCACCTAACCCTAACAACAAGCCTGTTCAATAGGCTTATACTAACGAGGTGATGCAATACCCCACCTATGGGGTAGAGGTGAGTGATGTTCACCTTAGATTAGGGAAGCAACTTGTGAGCCCTTCATCTCCCCAAATTACAGAACTTGAATATGAAGAACCCACAGAGGAAGCCTCAGATAAGCTACCTTTGGAACTTGAATCAAATCAGGACCCTTAGACCACTTCACATCCAAAGCCTCCTTTCCCTGAATGCTTGGCTATCCAAAAGCAACCATCACAGGCTAAAACTGACCTTCTAGGCTAGTTAAAAGAAATAAGCATAAAGATTCCCTTAATCCAAGCTATCAAAGATATTCCTATCTATACTAAGACTATTAGAGATCTCTGCATAAAGAAACCAAGAAGGAAGAGAACGAACCCAAAGATAGTCCAACTTTTGGGTAACCTTGCTAACATAATGTTGGGGAATATAACTATCCCCAAATATACAGGTCCAAGTAGTCCAGTAGTGGGCATAATAATCAATGGGACTCTAATCAAGAATACTTTGATAGACTTGAGTGATGCAATTAATGTAATGACCTAGGAGACAATGTAGATGCTGTAGTTAAACAACCTTAGGCCTACTCAGATAGTTTTTCAATTAGCTGATAGGTCTACAGTTAAACCTGAAGGAGTCATTAAGGACTTGGTAATTGCATTAGATTCCTAGGAATACACTGTTGATTTTATAGTACTCCAGCCCAAGGTCAATCTTGATGGTTATCCTCTTATAGTAGGTCGACCATGGCTTGCCACAACAGATGCATTTATAGGTTGCAAGTCAGGAAATATGATCATATCTAATGGGACTGTGACCAAGAAATTGTTCTTATATCCACCAACCCAACCATACCATGAACTTGAGCAGACCATTTGGCCTACTTTGGATGATGAGGACAAATATTCACTGCAAACCTTGATGACCATTGAACACAGCCCCTTGCTAGATATCCAGGATGAAGATGAGCTAATAGCTCACATTATACAAAATGACTGTGGGAGGCACTCGCAGTAGCAGGACTGTCTATCCTACTCACAAGACTCCTAAGAAGCATAATACCCACCGGTTCCTCAAAAGAGGTATCCCAAATATTTCATACTTTATTACCCCAGCAATGCTTACCAGTAATACCTAGCCTTGATTTATCCTCTGTACAAGAAATGTCTAAACAATTAGAAATCAAGCCAGGAAAGATGTTGACTGTTAATAATGCATTGACTGATGAACAACATCAATCCCTACATGCAGTGTTGCAGGCACACGCAACATCGTTTGCATAGGATTATAGTAACATGAAAGGCATTGATCCTACCTTATCCATGCACAAAATTTACATTGATGATGGTCACAGACCTATAAGGCAGCAATAGAGATGCATGAACCCTAGTTTAAGAGAGAGTGAAATTTGAACTTCAAAAGCTTTTGGATGCAGGATTTATATATCTCATTTAACATAGTGAATGGGTTTCACCATTGGTAATAGTTCCCAAGAAAGGTGGCAAATGGTGAGTTTGTGTTGACTACAAGGAACTAAATGCTGCCACAAGGAAGGATCACTTCCCATTGCCATTTATTGACCAAGTTCTTGACTCTTTGGCAGGGAAGAAATACTTCTCATTTATTGATGGTTTTATTGGCTATAACCAAATCAAGATTGCACATGAGGATCAAGATAAGATAATGTTTACCTGCCCTTGGGGGACCTATGCATATTCTATTTTGCCTTTTGGTCTATGTAATGTTCCAACCACATTTCAAAGAGTAGTACTCAATATTTTCTTTGATTTTGCCCATGATAGCATGGAGATTTACATGGATGACTTCACCACATATGGTAAAACATATGATGAAGCCTTACACAATTTGGAGAAAGTTTTAAAGAGATGCACATAGCACAATCTATCTTTGAGCAATGAAAAATGTTTTATGATGATGACACATGGCATTGTCTTGGGAAATTTTATCTCAAGTGTAGGAATACAAGTTGACCCAAAGAAGATTGAAATCATATCTACTCTGCCTATTCCACGGAGATAGAAGGATGTAAGGAGCTTCCTTGGACATGCAGGTTATTATAGGCAGTTCATTCAAGATTTTAGTAAAATTGGTGCCCCTTTGTTTACTGTGTTGACAAAATACATTGACTTTGAATGGACCCCAGACTATCAGAATTCATTTGAGAAGCTAAAAGCAGCCTTGACACAAGCTCTAGTTCTAAGATGACCAAATTGCACACTGCCCTTTCATAGCCACACTGATGCATCAAACTTTGCCATTGGAGTAGTCTTAGGCCAACAAGAAGGAAATAAAGAGTATGTAATATACTATATCAGCAAAAACCTACAGGGAGCTGAGCTGAAGTACACTATGACAGAAAAGGAAATGTTAGTTGTTGTTTATACCATTAACAAATTTAGACACTACATTACTGGCTATAAAGTGTTCATAAATACATATCATACAACAATCAGATATTTGATGAATAAGCCAATAGTGGGCAAAAGACTTGTAAGGTGGTTGTTGTTATTGCAAGAATTTGACATAACAATAGTTGACAAACCAGGAAAGGCTAATGTGGTTGCTGATTTTCTGTCTAGACTGCCTACACAATCAACAGAAGGAGTGGTTGATGATTCTTTTCCTGATGAGCATCTATTTGTTCTAAACATACACACTCCATGGTATGTAGATATAGCTAATTATTTGGTGATAGGGCAAATTCCAGGTTACTTTTCTCCAAGGGAGAAAAGACAGTTAGTTCACAAATGCTTCCCTTATTCTTGGATTTATAGATTCCTATTCTACATTGGCCTAGATAACATTATGAGAAGATGTATTAGGAAGGATGAAGTGTCTGACATATTGAAGGCATGTCATGATGAACCCTGCGGTGGACATTTTGTAGCCAAAAGAACAACCTTCAAGATCTTGACAACATGATATTATTGACCAACACTGCATAAAGACTTTGTCAAGTATACTAGAAGCTGTGATTGATGCCAGAGAATGGGGAGGCCTTCAAGAAGTGATGAAATGCCTTTGCAGCCCCAAATAACATTAACTCTTTTTGATAAGTGGGGGTTGGATTTTGTTGGACCTATTTCTCCCACTTCAAACAACAAGGAATATATACTGGTATGCACTGATTACTTAACCAAATGGGTAGAAGTAAAAGATTTGCAGTTTGCCAGAGATGGCAATGTGGCAAAATTTTTATATGAGGAAATCTTCACTAGGTATGGTGTACCTAGGGAGATAGTGACTGATCAAAGACCACATTTCACACCAGACTTAATCACCAAACCAGTGGAGGAGTATCAGATCAGACACAAGAAGTCCACCCCATATCATCCTCATGCTAATGGTCAAGTCGAGGTTACAAACAGGGAGATTGAGAATATATTGACAAAAATAGTACAACTCCACATAAGAGATTGAGTTTTTAGATTACCAAAAGTTGTTTGGGCATATAGAATCACACGAAAGACAACTACAAGATTCACTCCTTATGAATTGGTTTATGGCAAGACAAGAATATTGCTTATAGAGTTTGAATACAAAACTCTGAGAATAACAGTGGAATTGGGGATGGACTTGATAGAGGCTCAAAAGGAAGGGTTACAACATTTGAATGCTCTTGATGAAATTAGATTAGAGGCCATACACCCCACAGAGGTTATTCAGAAACAAAGAATCAAATGGCATGATCAGTATATAAAGACTAAAGAGTTTAATGTTGGTGATTGGGCCCTTCTCTATGATTCCAGATATAAATATTTCAAAGGCAAGCTTCAATGGGACCATATGAGATTCAACAGGTATTCCCTAATGGTACAGTCCAACTACAAACCATTGATGAGGTTAGATTTTCATTATTGGTAAATGGACATAAGCTGAAACTTTATAAGAAACCGCTTCAAAAAGATGATTTTATTGTCTCTCTAACAAACAAGTATGGCACTCATAGTGATATTGATGAAGGCTCTAAAACACACAATGATGTACTGAAAAAAAGTGATCCACCCATCATGTCTAGTGATGCAGAGATTAAATTGCACGACTCAACCCCTGTCATTAAGACTTAATTTTTATTGCTTTGCACTTCACATGCACATACAACACACTACCCATGGTGAACACAGTTATCTCCAGAGGGACCTATTCTTAAGTCTCAGTCAGGACCTGAAATAATGAATATGTAAACATTCAGTCGGGACCTGTACTGGAGGTACCCATAGCAACACCTATTTGTAGAAGTCTTCAACACTTTGGAAAAAAGTAAACTACTTTCCCACGCATTCCATTTCTTCCACACATGTTTTATTCATTTTGAATAAATCAAATGCCCACAACAAAAATTTTCAACTCACACGCATGAGTTGTTTCATCAAGTATTGCGAGCTGTCACATCAGATCACTTCCGATGTACCTACCACCTTACCATTCACTCTCATGCATTTCATTATGCTCACATCAAATAAATGCCAAGTACGTGTGTTAAGGGAAAATTGGAGTAAACATGAATAATCAATATATCAATATCAATAATACCCAAAACTCAATGAAAAGAGAAATAATCAAGATCAAACAAAAAAAGATGAAACCTTTGCAAACCTCAATGCTTCATAGCTTCCATTGGTTGCCTATCTCAATCGATCTTGCATGTATGAAGAAGGCCCTTAGAGAGTGCACTTCCTTGCTATTCCAAGATTGTCAATGGAGAATGACTACGATAGTGCTTTGTAATGAAGATGTGCTTCACAACAATGGTAGTGATATAGTAACAAGTTGATCGCAAGCAAAAGGAATGACTTGGATGCCAAAGGTGCACTATAATTCCTACAGAGTAACAATACTAAAAGCTTGGATGGATGAAATGGAAGAATTGGGTTCAATTTATAGACTTGAGAAAAAGAAGATCAATGGTATAGAAAGAATGAGAAGATCAACGGTTGAGAATGGTTGATGAATGTGTGCGAATAAGAAGACATGTATCTTGCTGTATTTTGCACGAAAGGAATTAATAAAATAGAAGAAGAGTTAACTATAGAGATTAATCAATTAAAAGAATAGATCAATCAGTTAAGAGAATAGAAATTGCATGAGGATGAGAAGATATTTTAGCTCAATTAAACATTTAGAATATTCAATTGCGTGTGCAAAAGGATTGAATTATATTGAGAGATAACTCAATTTAGAAGAAGTGGACAACTTAAATAAATATTTGATTTATTTAAATTTAGAGAAGATATTATTGGAAGAAACAATTAAATAATTGATATCATTTAATTTAGAATGAATTTGGAAGAACTAATTAAATAATTGATATTATTTAATTTGTTGGAGGAATTAGAAAAATTTAGGAATTTTTAATTAAATAAATAGATTTTATTTAATTGTTGGAAGAATATGAATTAAATAAATAAATTTGTTTGTTTATTTATTGATAGAGGAATTTGACTTAAATAAATATTAAGAATACTTATTTGGATAGAGTTGTGTCATTTTTAGGCATATACATGTCTTAGTTTGCCCTTGGTACAGGTTATGACGACAGGATGCCCCCTCGAGAGATTAGATGAGAAGAAGGCAGAAGGGTGTAAGATGAACAATCTCATGAAGAAGAAGGAAAAACTAGAAAAAAAAAGGATGCATTTCGGAGAAACAGGAAGAAATAGGCGCGAGAAGTAGTCATAGTCATCACACAGCTAGTTAGGGTTTGCTTGCTATATATAGGAGCTGGGTCCACATGACAAGTCATTTGTACACTTGGCTTTAGTTGATTTGCCCCTGAGAGCATAGGAGAGAATATAGGAGCATAAAGCAGTCGGCAGTGAGATGGATATTCTGCGTGAGGAGCACCTCTTTGAACGAGTTCATCGGTTCGATCGACCAGCTGAGGCAGGACCACCAGTATGTATCTCAAAAAATTTCACCTAGGGTCATGTATGAGTGTAATAAATGCTAGGGAAAAATAGGTAAAACAAATGCACAGGAAGGCAGTTCAGAACATATGTGATGCAGAATTGCGTATCTGATTTCCTACGGTGCATTTGAGATAAGAAACTGTGCATACATGAGTTATGTGCATGCATGCCATAAGTTGGCGCATGCATGATTAGGTTGCACATGCATGTTGTCTTCCGGCGCATAGGATTAGGCTGCACATATACTAGGTATAGCTACACTTCTGATATGGATCAGCGCATTTAAGAAATGCTGTGGCGCATCTGCCAGAAGTGGCGCATTTGTTGAGAAATTGTGCATTTACCTTCTATTTCAGCGCATATGCATAGGATAGTTAGATTACTTAACAAAATTGACTCAATTGGCATCTTGCTCAATGTGTCAATCGATAAGCTATCTCCGAGATTGCGGGAATCTAGTCAAGAGATGTAGTATGCTGTTTTGATCAATTTGATATGCTAAGTTAGTGATATGATTCTTTAGATATGTTAAGCAGGGTATTTTGTAGCTTTAGGTTGATGCATTGCTTTGTGTGTTTGCAGGAGGACATTTGAGATACACTTATGTCGAGGGAGCAGTTTCCCTTACCAATGTTGCAACGTTACATGCTCACTGAGATAGATCGAGAGGCTCTCGGGGCAATGGGCCTTGATTACGTTTGCTTCATGCCTGAGGTTCATGCGAACCTCAGTTTACTGACTGCAGCAATGGAGAGATTCCATAGCGAGGATGGGACTTTTCACTTTCCAACTGGTGAGATGGTTGTGAATCTCGAGGACGTCTATAGGATATTATACTTGTCGATACAGGGTGAGCTTGTAGAGTATGATCCTCAGCAGGATGTCAGACTTGCAGAGTGTAGACGGGTGTTTGATGACCTTGAGCTAGACTGTCAGGTTATCTCCTGGTAAGACATACATGATTATTATGACTACTTCCCTAGTATAGTGGCAGGATTGATCAGAGGCATTATATGCCCTGATAGGAGATTACATGGGTTCCCGATTGGATGGGGACAGATCATGGAGAGGATGATCACAGAGGGCACCCTCTATGCATGGGGTGTCTATGTATTGGTGCACCTATACCATGATATGCATCAGGTGGTATACCATAGGGGTACTAGGCTATCGGTAGGTGTTTCACTTTTGCAGTTTTGGCTATGGGAGCATATCGCCATCATGCGGCTGATATGCATCTTTTCTAGGCAGACAGGAGAGCTGTATAGCTATGGATATGCAGGAGTGCTTTCCCAGCACATGATGGGGAAGCTAGAATACTAGAGGCATGTGTTGGATGGTGTAGATGTAGTTACCTGGTGCTCATATCTAGACTGTGATCCTTGGGATGATGAGCTACCACACTACTTTCAGACTCGGTGGCTCATAGGTAGGACTCAGTTCATTTTAGAGAGACAGATTGTTAGTAGGGTTCGAAGGCAGTTCGGCAGGATACAAGGCATGCCGCAAGGACAGGCCTCCTTTGTGTGCACCCATGCAGAGAGATTCATATGGGGCCCAGTTGCTTCTTATGAGGAGGCCTTGGTAGAGTTTTAGTAGCCGCCCTATGTTGCCTGGTCCATGAGGAGAGAGATAGTAGATGTAGGGATGACTCCTGATTACGAGGAGTGGTTCACCGCTCACCCTTTTCTGAGGTACTTAGGGCCCGGAGAGTTGGTTCCTTGCATAGATGAGGAGGATTTAGATGATGAGGGTAGGGCTAGTAGGAGGAGGAGGAGGCAGAGGAGGAGAGGAGGACAGGGAGATGGAGGAGATGGTGGAGATGGAGGAGGAGGTGGAGGATTGAGACAGAGGAGGAGGAGGATTGAGACAGAGGAGGAGATATAGGGAGGGATCTTCTCGCCCTCAACAGGTAGTGTAGCCACAAGTTGCATAGCAGGTTTAGATGCCGCCACCACAGCAGGTGGCCCAGCAGCAGGTGCCCCAATAATAGGTGCAGGGATAGGGATAGGTTCCTCAGGGTTCGGTGCAGTTAGATGCTTAGGAGCGGGCTATTGCCATGTTGAGGGGACAAGTTAGTCAGTTGAGGGTACAACTCAGGATGGATGAGTCTCGGTGGGAGTCAAATGTAGTGTGCTTGTCAGAGCTCTCTTTAGAGTGAGACTCAGCCCTAGCGAGGGTGTGGGCTATTAGAGTAGAGAGAGATGCAGAAGTGATAGCCCTGGGCACATATGGTACTAGTAGCTTCTTAGTTGGACAAGTGCAACAGGCACAGACATAACTTGTACAGGTACATGCATAGCTAGCACAGGTACAGGGGTAGTTGGCATAGGTACAGGGTGAGCTTGCCAGAGCGTAGGCTCAGACGCAGTACTATCGGGGGCTATACCATGGTGTCGTACCAGCAGAGTAGAGGGCACCTAGCTATAGGAGCCAGTCTGTGGCTTCACAGAGAGCAAGAGGTTCACGATTAGGAGCCTCTGTGATGGGCCCACAGCAGTCTGGGGCCAGCAGGGGAGGGGATGGAGAGGGCAGTGCTGGGAGTAGTGGCCCACAGTAGCAGGGTTAGCTGACACTTTGTATATATTTTGATTTTTATGTATACACTCTTTTGATGGCTCAGATAGCCTAACATGTATGTGTACCATTTTTGTGTTTGAGACATGTATCATTATTTATTGAGATGTATACACTATATATGACATTGACTCAAAGATGGACCTTTGATATTGTACATTTGGACATATTTTATTTGATATTTATATGATGATGCAGCTATTGATGCTCTATATATGCAGTTGTTTATGTTATATGTCATAGATGCATTTCTATTGTATGATGGTACACATGTGATGCATAAAGGAATTTGAGTTAAATAAATATTAAGAATACTTATTTGGACAGAGTTGTGTCATTTTTAGGCATATACATTTTGCCCCTCTTTGATGCAATGTAGTTTATGATGTTTCAAAGAATAAGAATTTTCTGATAATGATACATGTCTTAGTTTGCCCCTAGTACATGTTATGACGACAGGATGCCCCCTCGATAGATTAGATGAGAAGAAGGTAGAAGGGCGTAAGACGAACAATCTCACGAAGAAGGAAAAACTAGAAAAAAATAGGATGCGTTTTAGAGAAACAGGAAGAAACAGGCGCGGGAAGTAGTCATAGTCATCACACAACTAGTTAGGGTTTGCTTGCTATATATAGGAGCTGGGTCCACATGACAAGTCATTTGTACACTTGGCTTTAGTTGATTTGCCCCTGAGAGCATAGGAGAGCAT
Organism: Cunninghamia lanceolata; assembly: GCA_027924645.1. Classification (NCBI taxonomy): domain Eukaryota; kingdom Viridiplantae; phylum Streptophyta; class Pinopsida; order Cupressales; family Cupressaceae; genus Cunninghamia; species Cunninghamia lanceolata. The sequence goes on from BSBN01000516.1 coordinate 4,572,083, forward strand.
ATAGGAGCATAAAGTAGTTGGCAGTGAGATGGATATTTCATGCGAGCACTGCTTTGAGCGAGTTCATCAGTTTGATCGACCAGCTGAGGCAGGACCACCGGTATGTATCTCAAAAAATTTCACCTAGGGTCATGTATGAGTGTAATAAATGCTAGAGAAAAATAGGTAAAACAAATGCGCAGGAAGGCAGTTTGGCACATATGCGATGCAGAATTGCGTATCTGATTTCCTACGGTGCACTTGAGAGAAGAAACTGCACATACATGAGTTCTGCGCATGCATGCCATAAGTTGGTGCATGCATGATTAGGTTGCACATGCATGTTGTCTTCCAGCGCATAGGATTAGGCTGCACATATACTAGGTATAGCTGCACTTCTGATATGGATCAGTGCATTTAAGAAATGCTGTGGCGCATTTGTTGAGAAATTGTGCATTTACCTTCTATTTCAGCGCATATGCATAGGATAGTTAGATTACTTAACAAAATTGACTCAATTGGCATCTTGCTCGATGTGTCAATCGATAAGCTATCTCTAAGATTGCGGGAATCTAGTCAAGAGATGTAGTATGTGATTTTGATCAATTTGATATGCTAAGTTAGTGATATGATTCTTTAGATATGTTAAGTAGGATATTTTGTAGCTTTAGGTTGATGCATTGCTTTGCGTGTTTGCAGGAGGACATTTGAGATACACTTATGTCAAGGGAGCAGTTTCCCTTACCAATGTTACAATGTTACATGCTTACTGAGATAGATCGAGAGGCTCTCGGGGCAATTGGCCTTGATTAAGTTTGCTTCATGCCTGAGGTTCGTGCGAACCTCAGTTTACTGACTGCAGCAATGGAGAGATTCCATAGCGAGAATAGGACTTTTCACTTTCTGACTGGTGAGATGGTGGTGACTCTCGAGGACGTCTACAGGTTATTACACTTGCCGATACAGGGTGAGCTTGTAGAGTATGACCTCAGCAGGATGCCGGACTTGCAGAGTGCAGACGGGTGTTTGATGACCCTGAGCTAGACTGTCAGGTTATCTCTTGGTAGGACATACATGATTATTATGACTACTTCCCTAGTATAGTGGCAGGATTGATCAGAGGCATTATATGCCCCGATAGGAGATAGCATGGGTTCCTGATTGGATGGGGACAGATCATGGAGAGGATGATCACAGAGGGCACCCTCTATGCATGGGGTGTCTGTGTATTGGCACACCTATACCATGATATGCATTAGGTGGTATACCACAGGGGTACCAGTCTATCGACAGGTGTTTCACTATTGCAGTTTTGGCTATGGGAGCATATTGCCTTCACGCAGCTGATATGCATCTTTTCTAGGCAGAGAGGAGAGCTGTATAGATATGGATATGCAAGAGTGCTTTCCCAGCACATGATGGGGAAGCTAGAATACTAGAGGCATGCGTTGGATGGTGTAGATGTAGTTACCTGGTGCTCATATCTAGACTATGATCCTTGGGATGACGAGTTACCACACTACTTTCAGACTCGGTGGCTCATAGGCAAGACTTGGTTCATTTTGGAGAGACAGATTGTTAGCAGGGTTTGGAGGCAGTTCAACAGGATACAAGGCATGCCACAGGGACATGTCTCGTTTGTGCGCACCCATGCAGAGAGATTCATATGGGGCCCAGTTACTTCTTATGAGGAGGCCTTGGTAGAGTTTTAGCAGCCGCCCTATGTTGCCTGGTCCATGAGGAGAGAGATAGCAGATGTAGGGATGACTCCTGATTACGAGGAGTGGTTCACCGATCACCTTTTTTTGAGGTACTCAGGGACCAAAGAGTTGGGTCCTTGCATAGATGAGGAGGATTTAGATGATGAGGGTAGGGATAGTAGGAGGAAGAGGAGGCAGAGGAGGAGAGGAGGAAAGGGAGATGGAGGAGGAGGAGGAGGATTGAGACATAGGAGGAGATCTAGGGAGGGATCTTCTCGCCCTCAACAGGTAGTGTAGCCACAGGTTGCATAGCAGGTTCAGATGCCGCCACCATAGCAAGTGGCCCAATAGCAGGTGCCCCAACAGTAGGTGTAGGGACAGGGATAGGTTCCTCAGGGTTCGGTGTAGTTAGGTGCTTAGGAGCGGGCTATTGCCATGTTGAGGGGACAAGTTAGTCAGTTGAGGGCACAACTCAGGATGGATGAGTCTTGGTGGGAGTCAGATGCAGGATGCTTGTTAGAGCTCTCTAGAGAGCGAGACTTAGCCCTGGCGAGGGTGTGGGCTATTAGAGTAGAGAGAGATGTGGAAGTGGTAGCCCTGGGCACATATGGTACTAGCAGCTTCTTAGTTGGATAAGTGCAACAGGCACAGACATAGCTTGTACAGGTACAGGCATAGCTGGCACAGGTACAGGGGTAGTTGGCACAGGTACAGGGTGAGCTTTCCAGAGCGTAGGCTCAGACACAGTACTATTAGGGGCTGTATCATGGTGCCGTACCAGCAGAGCAGAGGGCACCTAGCTACAGGAGCCAGTCTGTGGCTTCATAGAGAGCAAGTGGTTCATGGTCAGGAGCCTCTGTGATGGGCCCACAGTAGTCTGGGGCTAGCAGGGGAGGGGATGGAGAGGGCAGTGCTGGGAGTAGTGGCCCATAGTAGCAGGGTTAGCTGACACTTTGTATAGATTTTGATTTTTATGTATACACTCTTTTGATGGGTCAGATAGCCTGACATGTATGTGTACCATTTTTGTGTTTGAGACATGTATCATTATTTATTGAGATGTATACACTATATATGACATTGACTCAGAGATGGACCTTTGATATTGTACATTTGGACATATTTTATTTGATATTTATATGATGATGCAGCTATTGATGCTCTATAGATGCAGTTGCTTATGTTTTATGTCATGGATGCATTTCTATTGTATGATGGTACACATGTGATGCATACTATGATTTATGTCTGTGCTGTTTATCTAATGCAGACTTAGGTGATTACTTGATGCTATGTGATGCTATCTAATGAAGACTTAGATGATTACTTGATGCTATGTGATGTTATCGAATGATGACTTATATGATTATGATGCTATGTGATGTTATCTGATGTGTTATGCTTTCTATATGATGATGTTATTTATACGATGCTCTACATGTCTTTGCCTATGTTTTTGATTTTTTCTGTGGGTATTGTGCTATGTATGATGCAAATGGATATGGATGATCTAATGCATTTATTATGTATGCAAATGATTTAATCATGTTAATGACTATCTCAAGTGATATGATATGCAAACTATGCTATATTTTTGTTATGTCCAAATGTACTCAATCGACACAGAGATGACACAATGATAGACAGAAGATTGATTGAAGATTGACTTGGTAGAAAGACTCACAAGCTTTTATTTATATTGGTACTCTATATTTTGTGGCTCTTTTATTGCATGGGATATGGATGTTTTTATGGATGTATAATGGATGTGAATGGTGTTTACTTTCTTAACATCTTGATGGTGCAAGTATTTTGAAGTGGTTATTTCATCATTGGGCAATTTCTTTTGGTACTTTTTCCAAATGTTCTAAGTTAATACAAGCATCTAGGTATAATTGAACTGAGATGACTTGAGTATTACTTACATGGATTTTGATTTAGCAAGTTAATACAAGCATCGAGGTATAATTGAACCAAGATGACCTGAGTATTTCTTGTGTATCAATAGACAAGGATTGCCCTCGTTGTGATCTTTTGCCGATCATGTCGTTAGACAAGGCGTCACATTACTAAAGTTTAATCCACAAACAACAAACAAAGAAAATAATCATGCCCCCATCATAGCATCTCTAGCTTTTGGCATCCTTGAGTAGCATAGAAAGATATGATAACAAAAATTAAGATGCTATAACCTAAGCTGATCACAATCAAAAAACATTTTTGCATTTAGATGTGTTTGTTCCTTGCCATAATTTAGGTAAAATCATTTAGAGTACTTTAGGTACTTTCTTTGCTTTGGATAGGTTGAGGTCTTACGCCAAATTTTTTTGCTTGAAAGTAGGTTTTGCTTGCGCTTGGTTGCCTTGTGAAAGGTTCCACAATCCTTATTGGTGAGACGGACCCTAAGGGACCGACCTATTGCCTCAGGGGCTCATTGCTAAATGGCCTTGCCTACGTGACGACGCAGAGGCAACGTAGTTTGGGGTGAACCCTAATGGACCTAAGACCTAGGTGATAGAAAGTGGCGTGGACTCAGATAGATAGAAGGACCAGACACAGGATGGATGGGTAAGTGGGAGCCTCGAGGGCACATTTGAGAAATGGCCTTGCCTACGTGATGATGCAAAGGTAATGTAGTTCATGGACTTGGACCATGTGGGCACTGATGATAGATGCTATGCTAGGCTGACACTATGGATATGATACTGGATAAGACCTTGGTTGATAAGGTGACAAAAGAGATAGAGTATCAAGCCATGATAGGTTATCATTAGGTTTTATTATGGAATAGATATGGATCGATGAAGAACGATGGAAGGAAGAATGGACACAAGGTGATTGGTTTCCCAAAGATGGAGGAAGCGGTTTATCACAAGTAACACCTGTTTACTAGGTTTTCACCACTTGCTTTTATTTGCATGCAAGCTAAGAGTACACATGACACCTGTTTGCCAGGTTTTCATCATGGTACCTATCCAAGGTGCCTGTTTGCTAGGTTTTCACCAAAGGATGATTTTTTTTGTTATTTTTTCATTTTTTTGCTTTTTTTAAATTTTTTTTTGTAATTTTTGCCCCCCTTACATTGGGGTTCTCTTAGGTATAGAACTGGCGAAGATGCATATTGTTGATTGGGTCATCAAACAACTCACCTTCTAATGTTGCCAACTGATATGCCCTCGATCTATAGGCAACAATGATCACATAAGGCCCAAGCTAGTTGGGTTCAAACTTGCCTTTCTTTTCTCAATCTTGTTGATTGTGGGGATTTTCCTTAAGTACTAGATCTCCAACCTTGAAGACTCTTGGACGGACTCTAGTTGTAGCTTCGTGACATCATTTGTTGGTATGCCTTGAGATAATTGAAGGCCTTCTATCTCTTTTCCTCTAGCAACTCTAGCTCTTGCAATCTAGAAACTCTGTACTCTTCATCAGTTATGAGACCTTTTAATGACACCCTTAGAGATGGTAACTCGACCTCGATGGCCAAAATGGCTTCTGATCCATAGATAAGGGCATAAGGGGTAACACCTGTGGGAGTGCGTATACTAGTTCGATAGGCCCACAGAGTGGGATTGAGTTGGATGTGCCAATCATGGCTAGCATCGTTGACTGTCTTCTTGAGGAGTTTCAAGATTGTTTTGTTGGATGCTTCTACTTGGCCATTGCCTTGGGGGTAATAGGGTGTGGAGAAATAGTGTTGGATTTTGAATCTGTCACAAAGCTCTTGTACATCCTGGTTCTTGAAAGGTCTTCCATTATTTGTGATTATGGATGAGGGAATTTCATATCTGTAGATGAGGTAATTGAGGATGAATGAGGAAATCTATTTACCTGTGATAGTGGTGAGGGGAACGACTTCAATCCATTTGGTAAAGTATTTAGTGGCGGTTATTATGATCTTGTGGCCGTTGGATGAGGGAGGGTGAATTTTACCCACAAGGTTGAGTACCCATTGACAAAAGGGCCAATGTGTCATTAAAGGTCTAAGCTCTTGAGATGGTCCATGTATCTAGTACTACCTGCACTTCTTCACAAACTGATATGAATCTATTTCCATGTTTGGCCAATAGTATCGCAAATGTATGAGTTTCTTAGATAAAGAAGAACGGCTAGAGTGTGTTCCACAAATCCATTCGTGCACATCTCGTAAGGCGGTTTGAGATTCTTCTCATTCTAAACAATGAAGTAAAGTACCATCCATACCATGTTGGTATAGGGTGTCAGCAATAATGGTATAACGAGAGGTTTGGTGGATGAAGGTTCGATGTTGGTTTGAAGACAAGTTAGGTGGGAGGGTGTTATCCTTGAGGTAAGTGTAAATCTTACTGTACCAAGGTGAATCAAATCTAACTAATAGGCATATGGAGTGTGTTTCAGGAAGATCATAAGTTGGTTGTTGAATTGACTCGACCAAGAACTCATACCGTGACTCATTCTCTGGGATCTCGAGGAGCGAGGCAATGGTTGCCATGGCATCTGCCGCTTTGTTTTCAATGCGAGGTATCTGCTCAAAGGAGATGATCACAAAGTTCTCTTTAAAGTCATCGACCATGCACTTGTATGGGATAAGCTTCTCATCTTTGGTTTGATAGTCGTCATTGACTTGATTGATTACCAACTGGGAGTCACCATAGACATGTAGCTCTTTGATTTTCCAATCTGTTGCCATTTTGAGACTAATGACCAAGGCCTCATACTCTGCTATATTGTTTGTGCATGGGAATAATAGGAGATAAGACTTAGGTATGGTGTCACCGTGAGGAGTGATCAACAAGATTCCTACCCCCGATCCATGGTTTGTATAGGATCCATCAAAGTAGAGTTTCCATGAGTGTGTTTTGATATTGAACAAGGATTCATCTAGAAAATCAAATGTCATTAGTGTGGTATCTTGTAATGGTGCATCTGCTAACTAATCAACAATGATTTGTCCTTTGATAGCCTTTCTGTCTACATACTCAATGTCATATTCACTTAGGAGCATTACCCACTTGGCTAGGTGACCTATTAGAGCTGCTTTGCTTAATAGGTATTTTAGTGGATCTATCTTTGCAATAAGCTTGAATGGATGTGCTAGAATGTAATGTTGTAGTTTTTGGGAAGCAAAAACCACAGCAAGGCATGATCTTTCTATTTGAGAGTATTGCAGTTCATAACCCACCAATGTGCGACTGATGTAGTAGACAACTCTTTCTTTACCTTTGTAGTCTTGTTGTGCTAGGAGGGCCCCAAGGGCTATTAATGTAGTAGATATGTAAAGTAACAACGGTTTTCCTTGGATAGGAGGCATCAAGATAGGCAGGTTCATAAGATATTCCTTCAGTTTGCCAAATGCCTTTTCGCATTTTTCATCCCACCTAAATGGAATGTTCTTGTGTAGGAGATGATTGAAAGGTTGGCACTTGTCTGCTAGTTGTGATATGAACCGACGGATTGCTTACAGCTTGCCCTGTAGAAACCACAGTTGAGTAATATTCTTTAGCAGTGGCATTTCCATGATGGCCTTGACTTTGGTAGGATCTACTTCAATCCCATTTGCTGATACAATGAAGCCTAAGAGCTTGCCCGAGGTGACTCCAAACACATATTTCTTTGGATTCAACCTGACTTTGAATTCTTCTAGTCTCTGGAAGACCCTCTCTAGTACATCTAGGTGTGATTCTCTTGTGAGTGACTTTGCAAGGATGTCATCTACATAGTCCTCCATTGTGACGTGCATCATATGATGGAAGATAGTGGTCATAGCACGTTGATATGTTGCTCCTGCGTTCTTTAGCCCAAATGGCATGATATTCCAATAGAAAGTGCCCCATGGACAAGTGAAAACTGTATTATGTTGGTCTTTTGGTGCTATTCTAATTTGATTATATCCAGAGAAGCCATGCATGAGAGATAACATGGTATGCCCTGCTGTTAAGTCGACTATGATATCTATATTTGGCAACAGAAAGTCATCCTTGCGGCAAGCTTTGTTTAGATCTCTAAAATCATTGCATAATCTGACTCGGCCATCAAGTTTGGATGCTGGCACTATGTTGGAGACCCACTCCAGATAGTCTATGGTTTTGATGAACCCTACATCCAGTAGTTTCTTGAGTTCTTCTTTCACTAGTAGTGCAATGTGTAGATGCATCTTTCTAAGTTTTTGTTTGACTGGTTTCACTCCTGGATCCAGTGGAAGATGATGTAGAATCAAATCTGGATCCAATCTTGGCATATCTACGTATGACCAAGCAAAGTTGAATTGCTTTTTCTTGAAGAATGGTACAAACTTAGTCTTTTCTAGTGGAGTCAGAGACTTAGCAAAGTGAATGATCTTAGGCTGTTCCTCTGTTCCAATGTTAACAGGTTATGTAGGTTCCACAACAATCTGAGACTTCTCTTGGTGCATGTCATTGGGGAGAGTGTTAAGCCTTCCATCATCAGGTGCCACAATTTAGTTTTCACCATTGGATGCATCCTTTCTTTTTACTATTTTGGGATTTGATACTGCCGTGGAGCGATTTTCACCATCGGATCTAGTTTTTTTTTTTGATATTTTTGTGACTGGAAGGCTTGGTACCCTCTTTGAAATAAGCCACGATATTGAGCTCAATGGCAAAGCTAGCTTTATGATCTCCTGTAGGTAGGTGGTCCCTAAGTTCCATGTAGTCAATGTAGGCATCATCGTTTTGGAACATGTCTAGTTGCGGGGTTCCTTGTAGATCCCAGTCGATAAGTTCAGGATGCACAAGGGGGAGGGAGTCAGAGGATAGATCTGATTCATTGATAGTTTGAATGGATATGCAAGGGGTATTGGTAGGGATAGGGGCCAGGATGGCACTTTCCTCTAAATTGTTTATTGTGATAAAACTTGAACCTTCCTCGAAATTCGTATTCTTGGGAATTGGTGAATCACACTCTAATGATCTATGCATTATTGTTTATCCCTCATGGTAGGGGCTATACGTTTGAATGGTGTCAACTTCCTTGTCATCATAGCAGTGCTCTGTCAGCTCATCCCACTCATATTCATTGGAATATGTGTCATTGTCCTCTTGAAGGTTATGGATCATTTCCACAAGACAAGCATTTGCTTTTTCTTTGCCCTTGTCTTTGTATCCTAGACCTTTTGTATTTCTTGCCAATGAGGATGAAGACGGTTGAATGGGTTCTATTATTCCTTCTTTTCTTAGGCCAATGGGACATTGTCCTTCATAACCCATTCTGTGTAAGATAGACTCACCTCACCCATAGATTTCTATTAGGAGCTTAGGTGGTTCTTGTTGTGTGTTCTCTTCTTCTTCTGTGTAGAGCCATTGTAAGATATCTCCTTCCTCTGTTTGATTTGATAGGGTCCCCCATTTTACAAAGGGAGCTGTAGGAGGTGTAGGAGGAGTGGATGGCTTTGGAAAATGTTTGGGCTTCCTAAAGGATCTAGGAGATAGAGGTAATTTGGCTAAGTTGAGGCTGTGCTCAATGGAGTATTCCCCTACTCCTGTTTCTTTGATGGTAATTTTCTACTCCTTGGGCTTGGATGAGGAAGCTTCAGAGGTAGAATCATGTTGTGAGGTAGGGGATGTAGAAGCTCTATTGTTGGGTATGATGTAATCAGGATTTGAGCAGACAGAGTTGCAATGCTGAAAGGGGTTGGGATCACCTTGGATGGTGACTTGTTTTCTGTTATGAGGGAGTTTTATACATTGGTGGTAGGTAGAAGGTACAACTTTCATGGCATGAATCCATGGTCTACCTAGGAGAATATTATAGGCTAGCTCCCTGTCTCGGACTTGGCAAACAACGTCCTTTATTACTGGTCCCACTTGTATTGGTAACACCACTGTTCCTTTAGTAGTTCTTTCAACCCCAATGTAAGGACTAGCTTGAGTGTGCAAATATTTAAACCGGATCCTCCATCAATGAGAACCCTTTTGATACGGTGTTTGTGAATGAAAGCAACGATATGCAAGGGTGTGTTATGAGGCTGAGACACTGAGAGGTCATCCTGTTCAGTAAACGATATGGTGCTAGAGGAGGTTAGATTTCATAGCATGGCTTGAAAATTCTCTTGTGCCAAGTTCGTGGGCATAGCCATTTCTACTAGGGGTTTATCGAGAATCTCTTTGTGGGAAGAAGACAGATGCAACAACTCTAAGATAGAAATGTGGGCAGGAGTTTTTTGCAGTTGGTCTATGACACTATACTGATGGGAGGTGGACTGAGAAGGTGACGATCTTGGAGGGAGGGTGTTCAACATGACCTTACCACTACAGGTGATGATGTTGCAATCAGTTTCGTTGGGTCTTGTTTGTTGGTTGGATGTGACCACATTGATTTGTGGGATGCACTCTGATATGCAGTTGATGGTATAATCAAATGGTACACTTGCATAGTTAGCATTATTATTCCCAATATTCTGATTTTGTCTATTGTGGTTGTTATTGTTGTTGTTGTACGACCTATCGTGATTGAGAAGTGAATCCTTGTATGCCACATGCATCTTGTTAGAGGTATGTTGTTGAGAACCTACTTGATTTTGGTCAAGTATGTCTTGGATGACATGCTTGAGATGGATACAATTGTTGGTTGTGTGGCCTTTTCCTCAATGATACTCGCAAAAATTGATGTCTTTCCAATAGTGAGGTTTAAATTGAGGCTCATAGTCACTAGTTGGCAAGAGAGTGATCTCATTGTTGGCCAATAGCTTTCTTAACACAGACTCTTGGGACTCTCCCAGCAGTGTGAAATTTTGCCTAGGATTGGAGATGTACCATGGCTTTGACTCCCGAGAGAATGTTTTGTTGGGCGTAGCGTTGCTTGCCTCTCCTTTGAGAGTGAATATTGGTTGCTGTTTGGGAGCCGCCACCTTGGTATTAACCACTCCATTATTGACAACATTTTTATTCTTTGTCCAAAATTTTGACTTGTCTGTAGTGTAGTTAGAGTTAGGGGTGTCCTTGTACAACTTTATTTGCTGCTTAGCAATCATAGCTTTCTCGATAAATTATCCCATCTCAATGACCTTCAAAAATGAGGTAGGGCATTGAATTTGGATTTGGTAGCTTAGATCAGAGTTAAGGTTGTGTACAAACATCTCTATCAATTACTTCTCAGGTACATTATATGAGCATTTTCTCGTGAGTTGTCTCCACCTTTGTAAGGAGGCGAAGGATTTGCCACTCTTTTGCTTGGTATTGCATAGGTCGAGCATGTAGACTTCATGTTCAATGTTATACAAGAAGTGCGTGACAAACTTGTTTACTAACTCATCAAAAGTTTTGATACCCAGTGGAAGTTGTGAGAACCACTCCATGGCTTGACTACCTAGAGATCTAGGGAATAATCTCATTAATAAAGTTTTGTTGTGAGCTACTTCCATGCATGCGGTGGTAAATTCCCTAATGTGATCTCTTGTGTCCCCTTTCCCTTTGTACTTGTCAAACTTAGGAACTTCGAACCGAAAGGGGAAGGGCACCATGTTCAAAATTTTGTCAAAGGGGTACGGTGTGATGTCTTCCAAGGAGTAGGTTTTAGTGTTTGTTCCTATTTTGAGATCCATCATTTGCTGCATTAGGCCCTCGATTTGTTTCCTCATTTCTTCCATAGGCATGTTTGGGTCCACGCCTTTCTTCCCTTTGTCCTCACTAGTGTGGTTTTCAGGAGTTTCCTCTATGGTCTCTTTTAGTTTGTTGAGATTGAAGTCAGTGGGGAGCTTAAGTCCCAGATTTGCAAGATGAATATAGTACTTGTGAGGGTCCTCGTGGAGCACTTTTTCTAGCAAGTGTTGAAATTTATGATCTTGGAGGGTTCCTTGGTACTCTTCCTGAGAGATTTCCTCATCACTATTGTGAGGGGTGACAATGTGGTTGGATGATCCAACCATTTCAAGTTGTTTTTTGTATTGAGATCTAGGTAAAACCATGCAAGGCGACGTGGGAGGCAGTGGGATGAAACTAGAGACTTTGATAAGGTGCTGGCGGAGATTGTTGAGAAGAGGATACTTATGATGAGATTTGAACAAGGGACTCTTTTGATCAATGATTCCAAGTAAGATGACCGATACAAGACGATAGCCACAAGTAAGGGTACTTAATACCCATTTACTGTGTAGAGGCTAGTCGTGCACCAAGACCACTAGCAAAGTTTCGTGACCTACTAGGGTTACTTGAATCCAAAATGATTTGAAAAGGGTCTTGCGCTAATTTGACATAGAATACTTGGACTTTGCTCTAGGGAGACCTAGAGAAGGTGGATGAGATGACCGATGAAAAGAGAGGGTTTGATGCGAAACGAATGGAAAAGTGACTGCAAGGTAAAATCTAATCTCAAAGTTTGGAACTAGGTTGAAATGGGTACCCAAAAAGGTGAACAAATTTTTCTCCAAATGTGTGGAAGTACTCACAGTCACGGATGCGCAGAAACAAATGTGCAGTGGAAGGGGATATAAGTGCCAAAAGTTGATACAAATGCATAGTATTGGTAAAAATTAGATGCACAGTAACAGGTGATAAAATCATAGGAAGTTGGTATAGATGCATAGTGGGTTAGTTTAAATGCACATCTTTGCAGGACAGATACACAGCTCTGGTTTTTTTGATTGTTTTTGCAATTTTTGACATGTTTTTTGATGTTTTTGGTTTCTCGGTTGCAAGATGGTCTTTTTGATATGATTTTATTAATTATGGCAAGAAGACACAGCAAACACAAAGAATGTTTTCATGGTTTTTGAATTTTTTTTGGGACTCTTTTTGACTCAAAAAGAAAGTATAAATCCTAGGTTGGAAAAGGCAATATTTGTCGGATCCCCTAGCTGTGCATATTCAAAGTGGATAGCTTCAGGATATTGGCAGCATCGGCTCCTCTCCATGGCACACACTTCTCATGCATACCAAGATCTGAGTTTCCCAAGGCTCGTACCCCCACCAAACCTTACGATTGTCTCTGCTATCTCTACTAAGAACCACATGAATCAGGGCAGCTTCAAAGGTCCCACCTTTTGCGCTAACAAATAGAAGGATTTTGGTCTACTAAAACAAGGATGACTAGTAAGTGCAACTGTTCAAGTGGTTATACATGTGGCAACACTACTCTCCGTTATGGAGTCTCCCATCCTGCAAGGGTTGAGCCTTGAAGGGTTTTGGGGGAGTTAGATGTCAGTATAACACAACTTCACTCATTGTTTGAAGCTTTTGCTCCAAACACAATTTATTTATAGTGGCTCGGTAGAGCTTGGCTTTAGCTTATTACCACTTAAGGTTGCTCCCCAAGGACAGACGAGTATCCAAGGGCAGGGCTCTCTAAAGGTTAAACATATGTGAAAATGATATGTCTGGCATTTTGGTCACCCAAGATAGGGGAGAGCATATGCCTGGTATCATTCCCAAAAACACAAAAGACAGTGGTTCCTTTCCCCTAATTAAAATGAAAAAGAGTATATAAGCTAGCTACTTGGGCACATACGTAAGTTGTTAACTTTGAAAGCAAGATGGCAATGGTTCAATTTTATCCTCCTAGCATTGGGACTAGATTCAAGTTGATGCAACAAGATTCAAATTACTCCTTTCCTAGTTAGATCTAGATGTGATTTTACATGAACATTTGATTACTATCCTTTAAAAAAGATGATGTGTTAACAATGCAACTAGAATGACTAAACCAGCCCCTAATCCTGCAAGTAGATGAGAGAATATTCCTGCAAAAAGGTGTCAACGTTAGCAAAAACCACAAGAAATACCCTAAGAACTACTGTTCCAAACAGATGTGCAACTTTAGAGCCTAAATGCATAGAAATAGAGCTTAGAAGCGCAAGAGTACAAATGCACTAAGACAGAGGTTAAAAGTGCAAGAATACATAATATATGCTTATAATTAGCAGATGCACTGTATCAGAGGTTATATGCGCCGAAACAGAGCCTGTATGCGCCAAAAGATTGGATGCACTGGAATAGATAGTAGATGCATGTTAGGATGTGTCAAATGCACATATTCCTCCTGTGTATGGCTTCATAACACACAAAAACTCAATTTTTGGGTTAAATTTGGGCTAGGCCCCATGGTGGGCACCAAAAATGTAGAGGGAAAATTGGAGTAAACATGAATAATCAATATATCAATATTAATAATACCCAAAACTCAACGAAAAGGGAAATAATCAAGATCAAACAAACAAAAGATGAAACCTTTGCAAACCTCAATACTTCATAGCTTCCGTTGGTTGCCTATCTCAATCGATCTTGCATGTATGAATAAGGCCCTCAGAGAGTGCACTTCCTTGCTATTCCAAGATTGTCAATGGAGAATGGCTATGATAGTGCTTTGTAATGAAGATGAGCTTCACAACAATGGTAGTGATATGGTAACAAGTTGATCGCAAGCAAAAGGAATGACTTGGGTGCCAAAGGCACTGTAATTCCTACAGAGTAACAATCCTAAAAGCTGGATGAAATGGAAGAATAGGGTTCAATTTATAGACTTGAGAGAAAGAAGATCAACGGTATAGAAAGAATGAGAAGATCAACAGTTGAGAATGGTTGAGGAACGTGTGCGAATAAGAAGAAGACATGTGTCTTTCTATATTTTGCATGAGAGGAATTAATAAAATAGAAGAAGAGTTAACTGCAGAGATTAATCAATTAAAAGAATAGATCAATCAATTAAGAGAATAGAACTAGAGAATAGAAATTGCATGAGGATGAGAAGATATTTTAGCTCAATTAAATATTTAGAATATTCAATTGCATGTGCACAAGAATTGAATTATATTTAGAGATAACTCAATTTAGAAGAAGTGGACAACTTAAATAAATATTTGATTTATTTAAATTTAGAGAAGATATTATTGGAAGAAACAATTAAATAATTGATATAATTTAATTTAGAATGAATTTGGAAGAACTAATTAAATAATTGGTATTATTTAATTTGTTGGAGGAATTAGAAGAATTTAGGAATTTTTAATTAAATAAATTGATTTTATTTAATTGTTGGAAGAATATGAATTAAATAAATAAATTTGTTTGTTTATTTATTGGTAGAGGAATTTGACTTAAATACATATTAAGAATATTTATTTGGACAGAGTCGTGTCATTTTTAGGCGTATACAATGTGTTCTCCAGTTCCAAGGTGCGCTGATCACTTACCTCCATGGTGTATGTACAAAAGGTAACCTTACATGATTAACTTAGATTTCATTTTATATTCATTATTACTCTTCATTTAATTCATGCATGCGAAAATATATATCACCATTAAATTTCATAATTACTCTTTCAACCCTATCAATTCACGCGTGAAGTGAGGTCACTTCACCCATTAGTTGGGGGGAGGGGTATAATGGTTAGTTAAATTTTTTGATTTTCGCCACCCAAGTCTTTAGAGTTATCAGATAGAATTCTATGCCATTTTTCCAAAGATAGTAGACCTACCTTGTTTCATCCAAATTGTGAACTTATTACCCTATGAGTGAGATGAGATACAAAATTTTACATACATGAGAGATCCAAAAGTTATAGTTGGGGGGAATAGAAGAAGGCACAAGAAAAGGCAGCAAATTATAGGTTCTTTTGAAGGTGGTGGAATCGAAGTTGAGTAGAAATTGAAACCTTTTGAGGTTTCAGAGTACAGAGACAATGGGAGGTGATTTTATAAGATGAGAACCATCTATGCATAAGGAAATATTAGGGGATATGATGGTTCTACCACTCTTCACCAGAGTGGGATGGCTAGATTACTTCTTGAAGCTAACAAAATATGACAATGAAATTGCAAAAGAATTTGTAGCTACATTGCGGTATGATGAGGCAACAGTCATGGGATTGGTTGTCGATGCTTTTGAAATGGCCATTGCCCAAGTTACAGGATTGCCGCGTATAGGGTCTAAATATCCAGCTCATGCTGATGCAACTGAAGTAAGAGAAGAATTCTGCGAGCATGGACAGAACCTGGACTCAACATCACAAGGTACAAAGAGACTATCCCTTCCATTCTTTTGGGGGAAATGTGCTTCTTATATCATTAAATACTTTACCTATGATGGTTGGCACAATTTGTTATATACTGTGCACTTTAAGTTACTAAATCACTTACGTCATAATAATTTAGTCAATGTTCCCAATTTCTTCTATAACATGTTGAAGAGGATGGCATCTGACTATCAGAGAAAGCAAATGGACACCATGTTGTCCCATCACTACTTAATAGCCCTATTGGTTAAGAGAAGCCTGGGAATTCAACATCCACAGATTAATTGGAATGCCTTTAAAAAATGCATAGATATCACAAAACTACTGGAAGTACCTAAAGGAGAGGATGAACCTCAACATGAATTAGAACTTGAGATTGCACCTAAAATTGAACTGAAGTAAGAAGAGCCACAGGAGGAAAATACTCTAGAAAATAGGCCGGTGGTAACAAAGAAACCCTCATCTTCTACAAACCGCAAAGCTATGAGAGGCGTTGCTTCAACATCTTCTAAGAAAAAGAAGAATAAGAAAGGTGTTGAGAAACATAAGAGCACTGTAAAAGAAGAGGATGCAGGGGAGAAGAAGAAGGAGAGTAAAAAGAAGAGGAAAAGTGAAGTTAAATAGGAAAATATTACTCCCAAGTGCTTAGGAAGGTTGAAAAGGCAGAATGTTGAAGAAAGAATTATTGAGGAACAGGGGCAGGAAGAAAATGGTGAAGGATAGTAGCACCATGATTCAACACTGCTGGACATAGACTCAAACAAAGAAGGGGACGCTCGTAAGAATGTCCTTGCTGATGTTCATAAAAATATCAATGTGCCTGCTAAGAGGAGAAGGCATGTTTCTTCATCTTCCAAATCTGATTCAGAAGATATTTTTATTGCAAAGAAGATAGGGAAGTCAGTTCCTAGTAGCTTTGCTAGGGAAATTTTTGATATCATTGGGGATGATGATGAAGGTTTAAATTTTGAAGAGGAAAAAGAACTGTTAGAGGATAGGAATATAAGGAAAGAGCTTTAAGAAGCTCTTGTCAGGATAAAGCAATTGGAAGAGCAAATAAAGCAATATGAGGAAAAGGACAAAGAGAAGGAGATAAGAATACAAGAATTGGAGGAGAAAATCCAAATGTACGGCCATGGAACCAACTTGGATCTGTTAGCACAGATGGCTGAGAATAAAATAAAAACTGAAGAGAATAAAGCACTAAATCCACAACCTCATGTAACAAGGTCTCCAACATATCTCACCACTTTGTCTTTGGGCTTTGAATTGATGAAACTTACTAACAAATTCAAATAGGAAAAAGAAAGCTAGGAGGAAGAAAAACAAACTCTCAATGTATCACTAGAAGGTAAGAATTTGGAGTTGAAAAGATTGGAAGGTAAATTGATAGAGGTAATAAACAGATCCATTCAAATTATTGAGTGTATACCTCCACTTAGGGTGTATGCATTGTTTCTAAAAGAAAAATTTCTCATTTTTCAGTTCAATAAGTTCATTAATGATCAACCTGTTTCTTTAAACTCGAAGCATAAGTTTCTCAGCTATTTCAAAGAAATCAGCCTAGAGGAGCAAGATCAGTTGTGTGAGTATTGTTTACACAACTATTTGATGGCAGAGGATATAGAATGGAACCCCTTAATTTATGTTGGGGATTTACAAGTTAGAGTGCTGTCATCCTATTTCAAGAATGAGCAGCTCAGAGGTGAACTAATGGACAGATATGAAGAACAAGAGAAAATAGTGGCACTACAGATTAGAAAAGAATCAATGAATCCCAATGTAATCATTACTCAATGGTTGACACTCCTTTCTCATAGGGGTCTAGGAAAGATAATCATGGATTTGAGACTCCAAGATTATAGAAGGATACAATAGCTGGTAGTGCCTATCCTTCAAAACTACCTAAGGTATGTACAAAGCAGATGGAATAACCTAACCCCAGAGTTGCAAAGGAAAGAGCCTCACTCTTTCCATAATTTTATAAATATGTTTGAAATACTGTGCAAGTACATCTAGGTTTCAGGACAAAAAGGAGTGGGATGGCTGCCATCCTCCTATTCTCCTCCATCCAGTACCACACTGGATAGGAGAAAAGAATGATGAATGTAGAAGTGTAGATTTAGTTAAGATGGATAGGCTTGCATGTTATAATGGTTTCTATCTTAAGCAGGGGGTGGGGGTCAGAGAAGTGATGGACCTTAGGCAGATCACCTTGCATTACAATCTTTTCCTCTAGATGTTTAATTAAGTGTTTTGCTTGAGGACAAGCAAAAGGATAGTTGGGAGAAATGATGGGTTCAAATATTGGCCTCTTTTGTGTTGTTTTTATATTCTTTCAGACCTTTTGCACATGATCTTCCAGATACTTTTCAAACATTACCATCATGATATATTATCTTTTTATATATTTTGCAAAACCTTGAACCTATTTTGTTAATATGAAATATGGTGCTGATATTTATCAATTGAATGATTTGAACATGAGTATGTATGTAATATAGATGAGTTTCTATGGTTTAATTATGAAGGTTATTTTTGTGCATATGTTTTGTAGATTAACCCCTATGCAGCAACAAGCATGTGGCATCAAGGAGAGGAGAATTTGTAGCAAGTCGTAGAACAGGGGAATCGAAGGAAGTTGAAATCAAGCCGTGAAAAGTGTAGACAGCTGGAAGCTGAACATGAATCATTATGTTAAGAAATAAATGCAGAAGAAGACTTGTTCCAAGATTCTAAATGTAGCTTATGTGTTTCTCATATGGGTCATTGCATAGGAATTCTTATTTGAATGGGATTCTCCTTCCTCTGTTAAGTTAGAATTAATAAATCAATCTTAACTCTGTATCCTAATATCTAGGAATGGATTAATGATTGTAGTTAGTTGGTAGTTGAATAATACTCTCCCATTTTGTATAAGTTAGGGGATGAGCTCGGAGTCAAGGAGTTACTCAATTGTTGGTTATTTTATTCACTATTAGAAGATACAACAGTTAGTTATTTCTCCAAACATGAATTGTTGAAATGCAATTATTGAATAAAATCTACAAAAAGGATTCTGTTTAAAGTATTTCTATGATATGGAATGAATGAAACTATGTGTTATGTGGATGCATGAGTATCTGAGTTAGATTTTTTTTCCATCTAAGTGAGTCAGTCCCCTGAGCTGGCCACTCAAGGTACTAATCTTCACTTCATTTATTTTCTTATTCATTTATGCATTCTTGTTAAAGCTATTTTCTGTTATTTTATAAATGTATTGTGAAGTTAAGTAGAATACTCTTGTTAATTACAGTACTTGTGGTTCATGAACAAATGTATAATTGATCCATCTTAGTCCTTCAGAGGTTAGCATTAGATTTCTCATTATTTTTAATGGTTTTGGATTAGTTATGTACTTTTCTGTTGTTAGCAGTTATCTATAGTTTATGTTGCAGGTACCCATAGCCACTAGGTTCTATAACTATTTTTACTATTCTTGCATTTTTGTGAATTCCAGCAAAGTAGAATAATCTGAGTAGGTTTGAATAGGATAGTTTAGGAGAATATGAGCCCCTGAAGGCACATATAGTTCATTGCCATCATAAGCTTATGCTCCTTGGTTGATAATTTAATGTAGGTGTATAATGTCAAGTGGACTGTTCAGATAGGTTTACCCCTGAATTGTGTCAATTATACAACACATTAGTTAGCCTCTACAGAGGTGATGGAGGTGTAGGATTTTGAGATGTAAGTGAGGTTGCATTAGGATCAACTTTGACTTCCTCTTGCTATTTTTCTTCTTGTACTTGTTGAGAGGCTTGAGGTCTTTTTACTTGTAACTTTGCTTTACCTCCATTACCTCCTTGAGAACATGAAGTTTTTAGATCCACTAATTTCTTTTAATCTTCCCCATGTCCTCCTGTAGGTATATTTGATCTTGTCATTGATATATACACATTGGTAGTTGTTGTAGACGCAGTTGTTTTACCCTATTTCTTTGTATGTTTTTGTTGTTTAGAAGAAACATTTTGAGGTCGGATAGCAGTATGTTCAACTAATTTGGCATCAAGCCACTTCTTAGACTTGTTTAAAACAAAGAAAGACCTCTCTTAT
Organism: Cunninghamia lanceolata; assembly: GCA_027924645.1. Taxonomy (NCBI): domain Eukaryota; kingdom Viridiplantae; phylum Streptophyta; class Pinopsida; order Cupressales; family Cupressaceae; genus Cunninghamia; species Cunninghamia lanceolata. The sequence continues at coordinate 4,591,799 of BSBN01000516.1, forward strand.
GTCATCTTGATCTTTCTCTGACCAATTTATTGGTGTGAGAGGTTGAAACTAGCGAGTGTCCATATAAACTTTTTCATATTAGAGCCATCATCTTCAAGATCGACAATGTCCCACCCTAACTCATATTCATTTATTTGTTGAATGGTCATTCTAGATCAATCTCTTTTCTTAACTTCAAAATCATTTTCACAATCATCCCAATAATCTTCGAGGTGTGGGCAATGAAAATATCTAGATCTGAGGTGTAAATGATCTCTTACATAATTCTTACTATCAAATGGGTATCTTGTGTAATAGAAGTGCATGGTGACCTTGACAAGAGGTCTCTCCACATTTTACACTTCAAAAGTGGATGGGAATGTGTATTAGGTCAAGCCTATGGGAAAAGGATAAGCAACCTTCTTCTTATCCCTACATTTCTTATTAACACATTCAATTTGCCTGCATAACTCAATCAAAATTAGATGATCACTTGGATATCTGGGAAACCTGTAAGGATATTAATCAAATCCTCCAATCCTAATATATGTAAACCTTGGAAATTAGATTCATAATTAACCACCAAATTGAGAAATTAGGTTTGTATCTTTAGGAGAGATTCTTAATCCAACATTCGCATCAAGTTCCCTCACTGTGAGAATTGTGAAGGTGTCATTGACTCTTTTGAAATGTTTTTTTTCTATTTTCTAGTTTTAGTTGTGGATAAACATCATATATCTAATTAGTATCATCATAAACCCCAATTTCTTACAATCCTAGTCATGGGTGGATGCTTGCAATGGCATAGAATAGGTAATAAGTCATATAAAATTGTTGGGTGTTCTAAAAATTTACCAGTTGATTATGCAAGTTGTTAATAATAAATTTTCCCTAATCAATAAATTGTGAGGCATAACTAATAACTATGATAAATTGACACATCCAATACTCAAGTGAATTGGTTTCTTTACTCCATGTTTCTTCAAAATCAAGATTTTTAGTCCATCTTATTTTTCCCCTTGTTCCTATGTCATGTTCCAAAGTCTCAGTCTCTTTTTCTTCTTCTATCAGCAAATTCTTCCTTTTCCAAACTTAAAGTTTGAAGCCTTATTGCTTATAATGTTTTGTTGGCAAACTTAATATTTTCAAAACTTGGCTCATCCCTTTGTTTTGTCAGGAAATGTCTCAGTCGGTGAACCTGTTGGAAAAATATTGTATTTACGAACTATGTCAGTAAATTTATAAGATCACGAACTCTTATTTTTCCTTACAAGTGTTCATTGTCTCACTTTTCTTTAGTCTGCTACTTTTCTTTTTCATGAACTTAATTTTGGTTCATAAGTTGTGCTTTTCACCGATTCACCAATTTCCCGATAACCCAACTGTAGTCCTTAGCATTGTCGAGTCCTCTTATCAACTATCTTTTTCTTTTGTGAACTAAGTTTGGTCCCTGAGTTTTATTTTTCTCCAGTTTCTTGATAAGCTTACATTCTCTATTCTTGTCAAGCATCTCCCACTAATAAAAGAAGAAATGTCTTTGGCTCATAGCCTTGCTCAATAAATATCGTGGAGATCCCATTTTGCCGACTACAGTTACAATTTTTGAACTTGGTTCATGTTTTGGTGAAATCACCGAGAAAGCAATGGGCACATATATAATTGGGCACACATGAGGTTCGTGAACACTACTTTTTTCCAATAAAACAAAGGAAGGTGTTAGAAGTTATGTTTGTCAAAATAAAAGTTTGTTGATGGCTAGGTTGTGTGACGGCTAAATTTGGCGATATAGGGAATGAGTAAAGTGTTTGGCATCATGACCACAACATTTATTGAAAAGAACATTTAATGTCCCAACCCTAACCTACTTTACTATCTTATAAAATGAAGTTTCTCTTTTAACATTATCACAATTGTTTTTGAGAAATCTATCCTGAGAACTAACCATAGTCAATCTAGCCGTCCTCTTCCCATAAAGCATCACCATCAAGGTAAGTTCCTGGCCCTTTCTTCTTTTCAAATTGAAGAGATCATTGCTAGCTAGTTGAGTGGAGGGTTTGGTCGTGGCTTTCTCTATTCTTCATGACTTGTGAAACCCCATTTCTCTCTATAGTTAATCATAGATCTCCCTCGCTTGACCTGAGTCTCCTGTGCCTAACCCTAGTCAAAAGCCTTTCTTACTGGTTACTCAGGTCAGTCAAGATGAAATACAAATACCAAGGGTTGGACATTTCCTTCATTATTGGGAATGAATTGGCAGGGGTGAAAGACATTGATCTGGGACATGTTGACCTCGCTGAATTTTGGGCCAAAATAAACGCCAATCCCAGGTTATCGATTGCCTATAAGACCCTAAATAGTGGGCTAGCACACACATGCAATTTCCCCTTAGCTATTAAGTGTGCTAATCTAGTAATGTCTTGTATTCAAAATTACCATGTTGAGACTCGAGAAATTAGAATGGTGAGTGGTAAAACCATGTTGCAGATAAATGCTGAGATTGTTAGTGATAGATTGGGTCTGCTTGTATGTGAGGAATATGCTAAGGTAACACAGAAAAATGGTTCAAACTTCTACATAAATGGGAAGAAGATGTGTAAGGATGCCATAGCTACCACATGGCTGAAGAAGGAGAAGGGAGGTTCACAATTGCCCAAAAAATTGGTTAGAGGCCATTTCAAAGATGACATTTCAGATATGATTACCCTGCTACACAGGTTTATGGGTAGTGGGGAGTGAGATGAATTTGAAAACTAGATATGTCAGTTTATTCTTGTGATTTGCACTGGTAAGTAGTACATTTGCTAGTCTCAGTTAATAAGTGATCACCTGCATAATAAGAAATTTCATGTGTGTTCATAGTTAATTTATTTGTTGGCTACTACCTAGCAAGTTTGGCCAGGCTTGGAGGTAGCAGGTCTATTGACCCCAGATGTACAGGTATATGATTACTTTCCCCAACTGCAAGAGGAGAATTAAAATAAGGTTTATATGAGACTAAATGATGCTTTCCTAATGCTTATGGTCAGAAGAATTTGGGAAAATCCTGAAGTCAGGATCTCAACCAAGGCAACCAATTGGATAATGAAATTTGGCAGTTACTTCATTCAATTTGACAAATTTACCTATATTAGGATAGGTGGTTTTGAATTCCCCCCACTGAAATTGCCAAGATATGCTTATGATTATGTGATATTCTTAGAAGTATGTAGACAGGCCTATTTGGCAGGAAAAATATATTATGATTCTAAGAAGAAAGGGTACCCATTTCCACTAAGGTTGACTCACTATACTTGCACAAAACTAGAGAATGCAAAAAATGTGGATAGATTGTTGGCCCAATTTCATTTTCAATCTTTTAGTTCTAGAAGTTTCTTTGATAGTAAGGACTTTGTGAAGAAAAAACTGTATTTCCCCATGTTAAGAGAACATAGGCCTCAATTAGAGGACTTTTGGGCAGATTGTGTTGATGAATATGAATTTCTAAGAAGAGATAGGTCAAGGCTGACCCAAGACTAGATGAGAATTTATAAGCTTGGCTGGAAACTTCCTAATGTAGTTGATGACTACTCTAATGTGGTTGACACTGCTTTTGCTACTAAGAGTGCCAAACCCTTACCTAATATTGATTGGGATGTAGATGAAATTATAGATCTTAAGACTAGGTCTTATTTTGTGTTGCATAGAAGTCAAATATGGATGCATTCTAAGGTGAATGGTAATGGTGCAGGTTCTCCTTCTCATAAGGAGCAAATTATGGATCAACAACAAGTATCTACAAGTATTTCTAACATTAGCACTCTTTCCACTGGCCAAGATACTGGGTTACCATCTCCAATTGCAAGGCAGGATGGGTCAGATGGGCCTCAACATGAGACACATTCTAAAGTTTTTGTTAGGGATAGTGTGCAAATGCCCAAGAAGAAACTAAGGACCAAGAAGTACCTAAATCCACAGGCAGATAAAAGATTAGGGAAACAACGATAGGAATTGCAGAGTGAAGGGGATGAGGAAGCAACATCACATGCAAAGTAAAGTGGAACTCCTCATATTTCTTAGGATGAATTATTTCAAACTCCCCCTCCTCCTCAATAGAAACTAGCAGTGGATAATACTTCCAAATCAAATAAGGTTTATCAAAAGGTCACAGGTGATTGTTCAATGACTACCACCCTTGCTTGGTTGAGAACAAAGGTTGGAAATAAAAGGAGGTATTCTCATATCATTGATACAGAATTTGACGCAGTAGCTAGACTACTTAAGTTGGATTCCACCCCCAAGAAGGCTAAAAGAATGTCCAGACTAATGGTGGATCCAATCTTAAAGCATCAGTATGTAGAGATTGCAAAGCCCATGACAGACAAGGAGATGGAGAATGTATTTGTAGATGACTTCCATGTTACTACAATAGATCTTGGACCACCTTTTGTGCAAGGAGATATTCACAATGCAAAGTTCTTTATAGATATTTTAGCCACTCATTTGGAAGAGAAAGAAAAGGAGAATGAGGTTTTGGAGGATCAGGTAAACATCCTAACCTCATATATTAAATCCATTGTTGATACTAATTCACATTCACTAGATGCCACTATTGGTATTCCCAAAGGTGTAAGTACTGATGTTTTTGACTAGATAAATAGATATAAATACCTGGGAATTGCGGTGGAAGAATGGGTGGAAAAATTGATAGTTGATGGTCTTCTCCTTATTTATGATATTTTTACTTTATATTCCAAGATTTCCAACAAATAAACTAAAATTTTGAAGGATTTGAAGACAATTAAGAAGGATAAGGCTATGTGAATGTAGCTAAAAATAGTCTTACTACTATGAGCAAGTTGGATTCTAGCATTCTTGTTGCAGAAAAGGTTATTGATAAGCATGAGGAGAATGAATCTACAAAATGGTTGACCACAATAGATTGGAAATTGAGTATGGAAAAATAATGTATAAGTGATTTGAAAAATGTGGCCAAGAATAATATATCTTATTTGCTCGATCCTAGAAGTGCTTGTATTTCTTTGGGTGTTAATCTTTATGATGACATTGAATCTAGTATCATAAAAGTGGCAAACATCAAACAAGCCTTTATGGAATTTCTCATTGAGGAATTAAAGATTAATAAGGATGCAACAGGAAATTCCATAGAGCATTTGAGTAACATGTCTACTTGTGTGCTCAATTTCAAGAAGGATATTGGGGAAACACAGAAGAAATTTGAGGAGACTAGTAGCATACTACAGATGTGGAGGACACAATTAGAAATCACCAGCATTCCTGATACTAAAAGTGTCATCTCGATCCTGAGAAAATTTAAAGTTCTCTACGCCAAGTTGGACACATCCCATAAAGCAGGAGGTGAAATGGGAAAGAAGGCTACAGACGAACCAGAGGAATCTAATACAGAGGATGAAGAAGATAATGAACCATCTTCATAACTATTCTTTGAGTTTTTAATATTTGTTAAGTCAAAACTCTTTGATTATTCGAGATTATGTCTCATTTAATATTTTATGGACTTTATTTTATTATATGTTGTCGGTTGTATAAACAGTTATTCGGGGAAAAGTTAGGTCTTCTCTTTTACTATATAATGTATGAGTAAAAGAGAGGAAAGGATATTTTGATGGAATTTACTTTTCATGATTTGATCACTTGATATTATATCATTTTGGGAAGGGGGATATTTGATACAATATATGTGGTGCCAATTTTGGATAGAGCACAGTATTTTGTTCTAATAGTTTCCATTAATACAAGAGGAAAGTTGACCGTGTGTCCGCTATTCCTTTATGTATTTGCCATTTAGTTCTTTGTATGTTGAATGTCTGGTATGTGGAATCTTGATATCTGCATTCTCTATATGGAATATTGATAACCTGCTTCTTCTATGAGCATATTGCCATTGGAGTGTCTTTTTTCTTATGTTGGAATTTGATGCAAAGGTGGTGGTTCAATTACTGTGGATCATTCATTGATTTTCTTTCATTAGTATGCCTAAAGGGAGCTCATAATATATTATTATTTTGAATAAGGTTCTTGCTTGCAATATAGTATGTGTTGTGGTTTTGATTGATATTCATATTTGTGAAAAATTACCTTTCTCGCTTTCAGGTTAAAAGCGCATCAGAAAAATTTTAAACTTATCTTATGAAGGGAGCTGTACTTTATTAAACATTCAGAGGGTAATTTACAAAATTGTCCAAATGTTGGTGAATTTTGTTACTACTAAACTGAGCGAGTCATTATTAAATAACTAGTAACAAAATTTGTTCACTAACAAATTTTTGGTGACTATATTGGGGATCAAAATAGTAAGATCATTGCAATTAAATTTTATTGGTTTCCCTAATCTTATATAAAAATATATATTGGTTGAATCCAAAATTATACTACTTCTGTTATAATCATAAAAGGAGATTTAAACCATATATAAGGAAGGTTTATAAAATTTTTGAGTTGCAATGCACGAGAAAGATTTCCTTCATTTTTGAAAAAGCTTGCTAGTACATAAAAGAATAATATATATGGTGCTCCAGAGAGGGTTTAGACTAGTACTCCAATCCAACGTAAATTGGCTCAATGTTGAGCAAGAAGATATAATCACTGATTTGAGGAATTTAGCCTGGGAAAATAGGTGGACTAACGAACAATTCCACTAGGTTAATGAAACTCTTGATTTTGAAGAAGATCTTGCTGAAGAATTAAGAAGACACACCAGAGAATTTGGGGTTGTACATGAAAATTATCTTGTAGAAGGGATCATCACAGTGCCTAAGAGAGAAAGGCCCTTCCAAATACAAAAAGTTTTGGATAATAGGAGGAATAACCAGAGGAACAATCAGCAAAACAACTGTTAGAACAATTAGTGGAACAATCAATAAATTAATCTTTGGATCAATTGTGTGAATTGATGTGAAAAGGTGGCGGCTCTATTGTGTGTAATATACTGTTTTATTATTCAAGATATCTCCTAAAAGATACATGAGGGGAGACATGAATAAAGGTATCGTTGACTTTGACTTTGATTTATTGGAATCTACTAATTTCATCGCCTTTCCTTTAAATCATAAAGTTAGGTCTTCCAATAGAGCTTCTTCTCTTGTTTGTCCTATTTCATCTTATGTGTGTCAAGCACTCATCTTGCATGACACCACTCTGCCTATGGTAATTAACCTACAACCTCATATGGCTCACCAGCAACAGCAACAACCACCCGTCCCATGGGGTGCTACTATTGGACCGTTGGCACTTGGTAATCAGCTACATGACTTGCCTAGAGGCTCTGTGAAGATTTTGTAAAAATTCAGAGGAGATGGCAAAGTGTAACATGTCAACTCATATTACCCTAATTATCAACTCAATTTACCATCAAGTAAATAGTCATGAACAACATAATCATTTTTCTATTTAATAGTATTCAAATTCATAATCAATAATTAAATGCATATCTTTTTTGAATAATTTCAAAACTAAAATTTGTAACATATTCAAAGATAACATAATAGTGAATTCCTTCACTTTACAATCATAATGTTTTTCTCATGTCTATAATGATAAGTTTTACATAAAATTCTTGACGGTCAAGTCATATAATAGAATATACTCCATCTGGAATATTGATATCTATCTTCATAAGTCTTGGCTTGTCATCTTCTTGGGAAGGAGAGCATCACTTGAGTGCTTTTCCTCCAATCATAGACCGATGATCCCCCACACAACTTCCTACCTAGAAGTGGCCCTAGCCTTCATGAAGGAAGTAGATATAAGGAACCATAAGGTTTCCATCTAAGTTCTGGTGTTGTGTCCTTCATAAATCATCACTGTCATACAACTATAGATCCACTCTAACTATGTATGACACTACTGGATGGTTAAGCCATCTGGAGCACAGTGAACTGACTAATGCATGCAGAGACAGATGCATTACTTTGGCCAAAGTTTTAATTTAAATAAATGTTTCGCAATGAACTTAGTCAAATGTTCACACACTTGTAACTCGACTTAGAAGTTATCTCATCCTACAGTGTTTTTGGTTGACCTTTCCTGGTCACAAATTTAGTCCATCTTCTTGGACTTCCAACTCTGTTCCTAGAGTAAATTTCATTGGTTTTCTTGTTGCATCTGCAACATGGAATTTGTGACTCCTCGTCACTCTATTCCTTTCTTAAGTACATAAGTTCTTGGTTTCTTACCACAAAATCAATTGTGGATAACATCTCTATGAGATGAGTTTGAATAAATTTTTAGGTTAATGGATCTCCATTTGATCCTTGTCAACTGAAACATGGTTCATTCAAATTGATAATACCATTGTAAAACAAGTTTCATATTTTACCATAAATGTCAGGGTGTACTTAGAGAGCTATCATCTCCAGTCCCGACGTCATTATAAAATCATTAGTTATCTCAAGATAACAATAAATCATCAACTTTTGTCAAAGAAATATTCATAGTCTACTAGAGACTTGATAGGTAATAATATTAATACCTTCCATCTTTATAAATAGTGTTCAAAAAGATAACACAATCATTTTGCTATCTTGCTCTATTGATTTCTTTCCAAGATAATGCAAGATATATATATATATATATATATATATATATATATATATATATATATATATATATTCAGAGTGTGATAATGTTATCATTACCAACTCAGTCATCTTTAATGATCAAGAAGGGCCTACTGCTCTCTTTCTATCATGAGACAACCGAAGGCACGTACATAAAGCATATAAGAAGAAATATTTCTAATATAAATCATATGTCAAGAACCTTAAGATTCAGTCTACAACATTATTTTAATAAAGACATAGCACACTGAATTCGTGGAGTGGCTCTCGGCCAACTACCAGGTAACTAGAGTAATATACCATCTTTCCTTATCTTGAAAGCATGGCTAAAGATAGGATTTTGATTTAGTCCTATATAAAGGCTAAAGACTTTACAGTCTTGAGTTAAGTTTGTATAAATACTGGGCCATTACCATGGCTGTGATTATATCCATATATACTACTACAATAGTGAGGTATGTTGTCAACCTTATCAGCCTCCACAACTTCTTTTAGACTATCATATGATTCAACTGTAAAGGCTCAAACAAGATTTTAACTAATACAAACATTTCCAATGCCCTTGGCCTCATGGCCTCAATGGGCTTCTATAGTCATATCAATGTTTCCAGCGCTTGACCTCATGGCCTTGACGAGCTTCTACAATCATACCAAAGTTTAACTATAGATTTCAGCCTTCAAGGCCGTAAGTAACAATTTGAAAACATATTACTGTATCACAATATATGTTACACAATTAATGGAATACCTAAGACTATGTGAAGTCTGTGTACAGTCGTATTCGAAGCTTATGCCTCTCTTGAGCTTCACTGCTCACAACTTTCTTTGCTCTTTCCCCGAGCTCCGTTCTCCCTTCGATACTCTAAAAACTAACTTTTAAAAAGTGACTTCTCTTGAGGTATCAAGATTTTTTACTCTCCTTCTCACCCTGCAGGAATAGCTCCACCATCCCTTAAAGCTCTCCCATTGAGAGCATGCAACACTTGATCAAGCAACAAACAAGGGTTGGTTGGGGCTTCCAAAGCACTTCTCTCACTCCTCCCTACTTTGAGGGATGTTGGTTGCATCAGCTATGAGCACGCAATGATAATACATCACTAGATAAATATCATAGCAAAAGGTGGTGAAACAAATAATGATAACCATATAATACACATATATATGCATCATAAATTATACTATAATATATAATATGGTAATCTATATCATTACCAAAGTAACATTACTAACATGGAAAACATTGAGTAAGCACCAAAATATAAATAAGGGGTCGAAGCTCACTTCTCCCATTTCACAATCTTAGCAAAATATCCAGAGTAAATAAATTGATATACTCAGATGTAATAAATAAACATATAGGAGATCCTAACAAAGACAAAGGTTAACTACAACTAACAATAATTTTCTAAGAACATTCATTTAGTTAGATCGACATAAAAGATGTTGAAAAACCTTAACTTGTCATGTCAATAATTAGTCAGATCAAAATCAACTCAACAAGAGAGATTGGCCAAAACATACCCCGTCTCACAATTGTTTCATGTAAAGAATAATGTTAAAACCTCAAATGGCAAACTATCTTTTTTCATAACATCTATTTCCTTCTCTAGAGCGATACTCTCCTTCCCTTCTCAGAATTGGAATTCTCTTTTCCTAGTTACACTCACAATCATTCAAAACCATGATCAATGTATAATCATCAAATTATTATGCATCATACTAAAATAATCTCAATTACAAGTAATCTCATGTCTAATTTAACAACATTAATCATAATCCATATAACCAATGATTTATCCTGACATTTTCCACAAACGTCAAATTATTAATCTATGATTACTGATCTAGTTAATCTCGTAAAAAGTAAAAGTTAAATATAGTCAAAGTTGGGGATGTAACACAAAGTCATGCCTGATGAACATATTAATGCCTTCTTTGTTGCATGCTCCATTTCAGGTGTCCAACATGAAGATGTTTCTGCCAGACTCTTTGTTGAGACCTTGTCTGAAGCTACTATTGAGTTGTTTTACCACCTGGCTCCTGGGTCTATTGATGGTTGGGCCACCATGAGGACCAAATTTGAAAATAGATTTAAAATAGTTGAAAATGAACATACATTACTAGCTCAGTTGACTTCCTTAAAGAAATAGATACATGAGCCCATGAGGGAGTTCATGTCCTAGTTTAATTGAATTGTAAATAGAATAACTCCTAACATGAGGCCTAGTGATGATATTCAGAAGTGTTTCTTCATAAATTCCCTACCTCCAGATGTTAGTTGCACTTTGAAGAGGGAAGGAGTAGAAAATCTCCAGGGAGCTCAAGAAATAGGCATTTCCATTGAGGATGATCTCATAATGACAGGAAAGTGGAGAAGAGAAGTACATGCCAACAAGGGCTAGACAAGTACCTCTACTGATCCTATAATACAACACTTGGCCAATGATGTGCTTGCTCTCAAGAGACAAATGCCTAGGGGACAACAACAACCTTACTACCATGATGCTCCCAAAAGGGATTATGGGATGCCAAATGTCAATAATAAAGCTCTAATGTTGCCTTGCCCAACACAAAGATTGGCATTAGAAGGTCCTTCAACCAGTGGGAAGGCTAACCATATGGTATGAAACTTCCATCTTAACACTGATCATGATGGCAATTCTTGTCCTGAAATGACTAAATTCATGCAAATGCTATCTATGAATGAGCACATTAATGAGCCCACTGTGGAGGATGATGACATGGAGTAGCATGAGGATGCCACTATAAAATTTCTGTAGTATGAATCTGACTCAGTTAGGAGTGAATATTTATATGCTGAATTGGAGAACCTGAATTGTACAGTCTTCACCAAGGGGCAGAAAAATCATAAAAAAAAGGAGGAACACAGGAATAAGTCTAGTACTGATACTCCTCCTAGAGTCATATTATCCAGGAATACTATTGGATGATTCAAGAAAATAGATGGATGCAACTCTTAGGCTGCATTCCCAAGGTACCTTTTTCTTCTTTTGAAGAGTCTGTTCCACTTGCTTTTGATATAGTGGAATCTTGTAAAAATACTAAGATCCAAATTTCTTAGGCAGATTACCTTAGGCTAAACATTTCTGAATTAGATAGACTTGTAAGATATGTAAAACAAGAACCATCTTCATCTTCTTCCCATGTAATGCCCAGTTTTCAAAGAATGTTGAAAAAGAAAAAGTAATTCACATAGAACAACCATCTGTTTCTAGGAAATCCAAACCAAGAAATCCGTTTGATAAACCAAATCCTTTTTATATTTCTCTATTCATAGCTGGATACAAACTAAGAAATTGTGTCATTGATTCTGGGGCATCTGACAATGTCATGACTGCTCAAGTAGCCAAAGCACTAGGTTTGTCTCTTACCTCATCCCATGGAAAGTGCTACTCAATGGATTGCACCCAAGTTCCCATCGTTGGTCAAATTAAAGATGCCTAGGTAGCCTTGGCTGCCTATCCCAAAAAGAGAATTAAGTTGACCATTTTAGTGCCTGATATACTTGCTAGTTATGGCATGCTGATGAGTAGGAGTTTTTGCAGAGATCTTGGGGGCAAAATCCAGATGGACTGGTCTCATGCTTTGATACTTGTACATGGGAAGAAAGTTAGGTTGGAGCCTGAACCCAAGGCTAAATTTAGTGTTTTGAAGTCTGAGGATCCCAGGTCAGAGATCTTGTATGTGGAAATTGACTCAGGAACTTATATGTTCTCATCTACTTTAGAGGGAGAAGAATCTGAACTGATTGGGCCTAACTTGTCTAATGAGATGTGGACATTAGAGTTTGATGGTAGCTGCTCCTGATGATTATAATTTTCCCTTTTCTTTCAAATTGGAGTTTGAAAACACCAATAACACTATCAAATATGAAACATTGCTTCTATGATTAGAGATGGAAAAATAGAAAGGAATCAAGCAGTTGAGAGCTCTTGAGGATGCATAACTGATTGTTAAATAGGTAAGGAATGTTTTATCTATAAAGAATGGCAGGCTAAGACATTATCATAAAAGGGTTTGGGATAGTTTAGTATTTTGATGCCTTTTTATCGAGTCTATTCCTAGGGAGAAAAATACTAGGGCAGATTCTCTGGTAGTTTCAACATCCTTACTTCTCCCCCATCCTGATTTCAAAGACAATTCTTATCGGGTGGAAGTTCTTTATAGTCCTAGTGTACCAGATAATGTGAACCACTAGTAGGTATTTTATAACGATAAACATATTATTTCTTTCTTAGAAAAGGTTGATGCTTTTGTAAATATGTTCTTTGAAGGAAGCAGTTAAAAGAGTAATGAGGTCACAGAAGGTGTTACTAGTCAACCTGATGGAGCAAATGAGGAAGTGATTCAGCTAAAAGGGAATAAAATTCCCAAAGGCTTGGTGAGTTTAGAAGATCTTTTTGACAAGCATGATAGGTATGTCAAACAAAAAGTCCAATCTGCTGTCAATTCTTTAGCTGAATATGATCATGTAAATATTGGTATAGATGCAGAACCCAAGTTGGTATGCATTGGAAAATGTTGTACAACTTAGGAAAGGGAATGGTTAATCTCACTGCTGGTTAGATATAGAGATGTTTTTTCTTGGTGCTATGCAAACCTTAAAAAGTTCATAGATGGGAGACTTCAGCATCACATTCCCTTGAAACTAGATACTAATCCTTTCAGGCAAAAACATAGATCTTATAACCCTAATATTGTAGATGCTATCTTTAATTAGATTGATAAGATGTTGAAATCAAAGATTAAATACCCTATACATCATTCCACTTGGGTGGCCAATATAGTTCCTGTTAGAAAGAAGAGTGGAGAGATAAGGATCTGTGTTGACTTTAGGAACTTAAATCAAGCTTCATTAAATGATAACTATCCCTTGCCTGTAATGGATCATATTCTACAGACTGTTTCAATCTTTGAAGTGATGTCTATGCTAGATGGTTTCTCTAGATACAATCAAATAGGTGTGGCTCCTGAAGACCAACATAAGACAACTTTCACTACTCCTAGAGGGACCTTTTCTTATAATAGAATGCCTTCTGGGATAAGAAATGCTGGTGCAACTTTCTAGAGAGCCATGGACTTGTCTTTTGGAGGACCTAAAAGATAATATAATTGTCATTTACCTTGACGACCTGATTGTCTTTTCTAAGAAGATAGCTGATCAGATTGACCACCTGGAAGTTGTGTTACATAGATGTAGAGACCAAGGTATATCCTTAAATCCCAAGAAGTCTATCTTCGTAGTTACTAAGGGAAAACTCTTGGGACACATTATGTCTAAAGAGGGGATCAAGATAGATCCTAAGAGAGTTAAGGTTGTTCAGCAACTAAGCCTCCCTACCAGGAAAAGTCATACTAGGTCTTTCTTTGGACAAGTTAATTTCTTAAGGAGGTTTGTTCCTAATTTTGTAGATCTGACCAGACATATAGCATAGATGATGAAGGACAAGCATGTTTTAAAATGGAATAATGAGGGAAAGGAAACATTCAAGGCCATTAAAGAAGCAATCACCAATGCCCCAACTCTGATACACCTTGATTTCGATAGAGACTTCATCATTTATTATTATGCATTAGAGCATATCTTGTCTACCATACTGCTTTAGAAAAATAAACAAGGTATAGAGTCCCCTATAGCCTTCATGAGTACACCTTTGAAGAGACATGAGTTGAATTACTCACCCATGGAGAAGCATGCCTTTACGGTAGTGAAATCACTAAAGCAATTCAAGTTCTATATCCTTCATTCTCATGTGGTTATTTATGTTCTAGATCTTCTAGTTAAATCCATTTTGACACAACAAGAGATAAGTAGTAATAAAAGAGGGGCTTGGGTGACAAAAGTGCAAGAATATGATGTTACCATTAAACCAACAAAACTAGTCAGGGGTAGAGGTCTTTGCAAGTTAATAACAAAAAATCTACCTAAGGAGAATGAGGATATTCCTCACTTTGTTTGTAGATATTACTGATGAGTGATTTTCTAACATCACTTTATTTCTGACTTATGGAGAATGCCCACCTCACCTCTCAGCTAAAGAAAAGAGGAATTTGAAGCTCAAATCTGCAAAGTATGTGATATGGGAAAACTCTCTATACAAAAAGGGGATTGATAGTACATTTTTTAGGTTTGTAGGGAAGGAACAACACAAGAAAATCCTTGAGTTATTTCATAATGAAGTATGTGGAGGGCATCTGTCAGCATCGGTAACAACTTTTAAGATCTTAAGACAATGCTTTTATTGGTTGGGCATGTTCAAGGATGCTTATGACTAGATGTCTAAATGTGATAAGTGTATAAGATTTGCCAGCAGACCTTAGTTAGCTGTTCTTTCTCTTAGACCAATAATTATTGAAGAACCTTTCCAACAATGGGGCTTAAACTTTATAGGGCCAATCAATCCAAACTCTAGTGCAGGACACACCCATATTCTGATAGCCACGAATTATTTCACTAAGTGGGTGGAAGCTACTCTTGTGAAACATACTACCTCTGAGGTGGTGTGTAAATTCTTGAAAGAAAACATCTTAGTCAGGTTTGGAGTCTCCAAGAAGATTGTGATAGATAATACCCCTAGTTTCTCCTATTCTAAAATGTCTCTTTTTCTGTCATAATTATGGGATTAATCTTTCACATTCTTTTGATTACTATCCTTAGGGAAATGACCAAACAAAATCCAACAATAAAATTTTGATCACTATCATTCGTAAACTAGTGGAGGATAATCAAAGGACTTGGCACAAGAATATTTATGATGCACTATGGGAAGACATGACTACCTTGAAAAGAGCAACTGGTATGTTCCCATTTGAACTTGTGTATGGTGCTGGTAGTGCTCTACCTATTTGATTGGAGCTTTCAACTTTAAATCTACAAAAAGGCCATTGAAGATGAATATTTTAGGGCTGTTGTAGAAAAGAGGATTATGTATCTCTTAAAGATTGAAGAACAAAGGGAAGAAGTGGTGGATTGTATTATAGAACGTCAGAAGAAGGTAAAAATAATTTTTGACAAGAAAGCTAGGCAAAGGGACTTTGTGATTGGAGATCCGGTGTTGCTATGGGATTAAAGGAAGGAGCCTAGTGGGCTCATGGAAATTTGATTCGCTTTGGAAGGGTCCTTTCAGGATCAAAGTAGTTGTTGGTGATAATGCCTATTTCCTGGCATATCTAGATGGTGCCGAGTTACCTCTTGCCTATAATGGGCAAGATTTGAAACATTATAATTGGTGATTTTGGTTCTACCATGTACCATAGTTTCTTTGTTGTCTTATTTTGTCTTATTTTTCTTTCATTTTTGGTGTGTTCGAGTCTGACTCTATGGCCCAATGAATAAGGCACTGGCTTGCCATAATTCTCTAGGATCTCTACATCCTTCTAGTCTTACTCCCCAGTTAGAGCCAGTTGTTTCCCTAAAATCAAGATTTTTGGTCCATCTTAATTTTCCCCTTGTCCTTGTGTCATGTTCCAAAGTCTCAATCTCATTTTCTTCTTCTATCAGCAAATTCTTTCTTTTCTAAACTTAATGTTTGAAGCCTTATTGCTTATAACACTTTATCGACAAACTTAATATTTTCAAAACTTGGCTCATCCCTTTGTTTTGTCAAGAAATGTCTCTATCGGCGAACCTATCGAAAAAATATTACATTTATGAACTATGTCGGTAAATTTCTAAGTTCACAAACTCTTATTTTTCCTAACAAGTGTTCATTGTCTAACTTTTCTTTAGTCGACTACTTTTCTTTTTCATGAACTTAATTTTGGTTCATAAGTTGTGCTTTTCACTGATTCTCTGATTTCCCAATAACTTGACTGTAGTCCTTAGCCTTGTTGAGTCCTCTTATCGACTATCTTTTTCTTTTGTGAACTAAGTTTGGTTCCTAAGTTTTGTTTTTCTCTAGTTTCCTGATAAGCTGATAAGATGACAGTCTTTGTTCTTGTCAAGTGTCTCCCACCAATAAAATAAGAAATGTCTTTGGCTCACAACCTTGCTCAATAAAGATTGTGGAGAGCACATTTTGTGGACTACAGTTACAATTTCTGAACTTGGTTCATGTTTTGGTGAAATTACCAACAAAGCAATGGGCACATATATAATCAGGCATACATGAGGTTTGTGAACACTGCTTTTTGTCGATAAAACAAAGGAAGGTGTTAGAAGTTGTGTTCATTAAAATAAAATTTCGTCGATGGCTAGGTTGTGTGACAACTAAATTTGGTGATAAAGGGAATGCGTAAAGTGTTTGGCGTCAAGACCACAACATTTATTACAAAGAACATTTAATGTCCCAACCCTAACCTACTTTACTATCTTATAAAATAAACTTTATCTTTTAACATTCTCATAATTGTTATTGAGAAAGCTTTCCTGGGAGCTAACCACTTTTAGTTTAGCCGTCCTCTTCTCATAAAGCATCACCATCAAGGTAAGTTCCTGGCCCTTTCTTCTTTTGAAATTGAAGAGATCATTGCTAGCTAGCTGTGAGGGGGTTTGTTTATGTCTTTCTCTATTGTCCATGACTTGTGAAACACCATTTCTCTTGACCATTAATCATAGCTCTCCCTTGCTTGACTTGAGTCTCTTGTGCCTAACCCTGGTCAAAAGCCTTACATACTGGTTACTAGGGTCAATCAAGATCAAATACAAATACCAAGGGTTGGATATTTCCTTCATTATCGAGAATGAATTGGTGGGGGTGAAAGACATTGATCTGGGACATGTTGACCTCACAAAATTTTGGGCCAGAATAAACACCAATCCCAGGTCATCAATTGCCCAAAAGACCTTGAATAGTGGGCTAGCACACGTAGGCGATTTCCCCTCAGCTTTTAAGTGTACTAATCTAGTAATGGCTTTTGTTCAAAATTACCATGCTAAGACATGAGAAATTAGAACGGTGAGCAGTAGAACCATGTTGCAGATAAATGCTGACATTATTAGTGATAGATTGGGCTTGCCTGGACGTGAGGAATATGTTAAGGTAACATAGGAAACTAGTTTGAACTTCTACATAGATGGGAAGAAGATTTGTAAGGATGTTATAGCTACCATGTGGCTAAAGAAGGAGAAGGGACGTTCACAATTTCCCAAAAACCTAGTTAGAGGCCATTTCAAATTCAGATATGATTACCCTACTGCACAAGGTGATGGGTAGTGGGGAGTGTGATGAATTTGAAAATTGGACGTGTCAATTTATTCTTGTGATTTGTAACGGTAAGTAGTACATTGACTGGTCTCAGTTTATAAGTGATCACCTACATGACCAATTGGTCAATTTTCACAATAATAATAGATTTCATCTGTTTTCATATTTAATTTATTTGTTGGCTACTACCCAACAAGTTTGGCCAAGCTTGGAGGTAACAGGTTCATTGACCCCAGATGTATAGGTATATGATTACTTTCCCCAACTACTAGAGGAGAATGGAAATAAGGTTTATAGGAGAGTAAATGATGCTTTTCTAATTCTTATGGTCAAGGTAATTTGGGAAAATCCTGAAGTCAGGATCTCAACTGAGGTGACCAATTGGATAATGAATTTTGGTAGTTACTTCAATCAATTTGACAAATTTAACTATATTAGGATAGGTGGTTTTGAATTTGCCCCACCAAAATTGCCAAGATATGCTTCTGATTATGTGATATTCTTGGAAGTATGTAGATAGATCCATTTGGTAGGAAAAAATTATTATGATTATAAGAAGAAAGGGTACCCATTTCCACTAAGGCTGACTCACTATACTTGCTCAAACTAGAGAATGCCAAAAATGTGGATAGATTGTTGGCCCAATTTCACTTTCAATCTTTCAGTTCCAGAAGTTTCTTTGATAGTAAGGACTTTGTGAAGAAAAAATTGTATTTCCCCAAGTTAAGAGAACATAGGCCTCAATTAGAGGACTTTTGGGTGGATTGTCTTGATGAATATGAAGTCTAAAGGAGAGATTGGTCAAGGCTGACCCTAGACCCGATGAGAATTTATAAGTTTGGATGGAAACTTCCTAATGTAGTTGATGACTACTCTAATGTGGTTGACCTTGCTTTTGCTGTTGAGAGTGCCAAACCCTTACCTAATATTGATTGAGATGTAGATGAAATTTTAGATCTTAAGACTAGGTCTTATTTTGTGTTGCATAGAAGTCAAATATGGCTGCATTCTAAGGTGAATGGTGATTGTGCAAGTTCTCCTTCTCATAAGGAGCAAATTATGGATCAACAAGTATCTACAGGTACTACTAACATTAGCACTCCTGCCATTGGCCAACATACTGGGTTACCATCTCCAGCTGCAAGTAGGATGGGTCAGATGGGCCTCAACAGGAGACACATTCTAAATTTTTTGCTAAGGATAGTGTGCAAATGCCCAAGAAGAAACAAAGGACCAAGAAGTGCCTTAATCTACATGTAGATAAAACATTAGGGCAACAACAACATGAATTGCAGAGTGAAAGGGATGAGGAAGCAATATCACATGTAAAGTAGAGTGGAACTCCTCCTCATATTTCTTAGGATGGATTATTTCAAACTCCCCCTCCTCCTCAATAGTAACCAATAGTAGATAATACTCCCAAATCAGATAAGGTTTCTCAAAAGGTCACAGGTGATTATTTAGTGACTACCACCCCTGCTTGGTTGAGAACAGAGGTTGGAAATAAAAGGAGGTATTCTCAGATCATTGATACATAATTTGATGCAGTAGCTAGACTGTTTAAGTTGGATTCCATGCCTAATAAGGATAAAGGAATGTCCAGACTAATGGTGGATCCAGTATCAAAGCATCAGTATTAGAGATCGCAGAGACCATGATAGACAAGGAGATGAAGGATGTATCTGTAGATGACTTCCATGTTAGTACAATAGATCTTGGACCACCTTCTATGCAAGGAGATATTCACAATGCAAAGATATCTGTAGATATTTTAGCCACTCATTTGGAAGATAAATAAAAGGAGAATGAGGTTTTAGAGGATCAAGTAAACATCCTAACCTCATATATCAAATCCATTGTTGATACTACTTCCCAGCCACTAGACACCACTACTGGTATTCCCAAAGGTGTAAGTACTGATGTTTTTGACCAGATAAATAGATATAAATACCTACGAAAGACAGTGGAAGAATGGGTGGAAAAATTGACAGTTGATTGTCTTCTCCTTATTCATGATATTTTTACTTTATATACCAAGATTTCCAACAAATAAACTAAAATTTTGAAGGATTTGAAGACAATTAAGAAGGATAAGGCTATGTTGAATATAGCTAAAAATAGTCTTACTGCTATGAGCAAGTTGGATTATAGCATTCTTGTTGCATAAAAGGTTATTGATAAGCCTGACGAGAATGAATCTACAAAATGGTTGACTGCAATAGATTGGAAATTGAATATGGAAAAATAATGTATAAGTGATTTGAAAAATCTAGCCAAGAATAATAGATCTTGTAGACACTCAAAAATGTCCACTTGTTGCAACGTTACACCATTTAGACATCTCCTATCATCTTTGCCCTAGATCCCCATGTCGTCGCCTAATCTAGCATTTTCCTCTAATAAATTAAATAAATCTAACATTTATTTAATTTGTCCCCATCCCTTTAACATCATTAAATAAATAAATTATATTTATTTATTTAGTCCACTTTCCTCTTAAATAAAATAAAATAAATATTTTATTTAATTTATCACTTTATCCCCTTTCCTCTTAAAATAAATAAATAATTTCATTTATTTATTTTAGTTCTCATATACCTCATAATTAAATAATTAAATAATTTAATTATGACTCACCTACTTACCATTTTGATCACTCAACTCATCTCACCTACCTTCTATTTTCATCTCCACCCACCACTCAACTCTTTTCTCTCACTTTCCAATTATCTATCAAGTGAACTCTTCCACTTTCCATTTCTTTTCCCAAGTTCCACAATGCAACTTTCCAATTCAATTGTCACTCACGAAATGGAAGGTTTATCCTTCCATTTTCTCACATTTGTCTATTTAAACCCCTCATTTTCATGCCATTTGTATGGATGAATCTTTGAAGCACTAAAACTCTGCTGAAATTCCACCTCATCCATCAACCTCTACCTATCTTTCTCTCATCTATCAATCTTCATCTTCATCGTTTTGCTGCAAGACACGAGTAATCAACAAATCATAATTGAACCAAGGAATTGAAGCATCTAGGTGACCTCGTTTATGTTGCATGTTGTTTTAATCACTTAGGTTGGATTTCTTGAAGGTATTTGGGTTTTTAATCTTGATTTGCATGGTGTGATCTAATGATGAAATTGTCCTTAGTATACATTCTGGCACGCCCGGTGGGATTGAATTACTAGTTTTCGCTTTAAAAAATTTGCTTTTACCTAACCCTCATTTGTAAGTTTTTTTAAGAATCTACTACAGGTGATCTCTGGGGCAAAAATGGATAGTGCCATCACTCCGGGAGGCTGATTCCAAGCTTCTGGACTATAAATTTGCATATCTTTTGTCATAGGAAAATTTTTTGTAAAAATTTGAATTTTCTTTTACTTTTCAGCCCATATAGTATGGATCCGTATGGATCTGTACCATGTAGGCTTTCTTCTCATCCCTCTATGCCCTCTGTTTGTAGGTTGGGGTCTAGCATCTAAGGTTGGTAACGTTTGAGTGTGTTTTTGGGTGCTTTGGTTGTAGGCTGTTGTAGGGTCAAGACCCCCTGTCGCTATCTTCAAACCCCTCAGTTGACCAGATAATCTTTCATCAATGTTTTGTATTTCCTATTGCCATCATCATGTAGCCAATGTCCTTAAAACCTAATAGCTTTGCCTTCAACACCAACCCACGATTGTTTTCTATCGCTTGGATCTAAACTGCCTAAGCCCTTAGATTGTTAGTCGCTATTGACCTAGCCATAAAACCTTGTCGAAAACTCTACCTAAGTCTACCGTCGGTATCTCTCTAAATGCCCTCCATTTACCACTATGTCGACGCCATATCTCTACTTAGCCATAGTAAAACCCCCCTCTCACCTATCGACCACCCAATCATATTGTTGACTCATCGACCAACTTTGTAGTCGCTGCCTTGTAGCGAATCGTAGTCGCTGTCGACCACCCTATCAACCCTTATCAACCTGCTGACCACCTCCCTCATAATCCTAATCGATTCCCACCTTGACTCAAAATTGAGATGACAACCACAAGATCAAAGAAAAGGTGATCAAAGTATCAAAGGAAAGGTGGTCATTGTCTAACCCTTGGGTTATCATCTAAGTCTCTAGTCAAAGTCTTTGGTGGAGGTCTTTAGTCATAGTTTTTGTTGCCAGTCGAGGTCTTAGCTGTAGTCCTCGGTTCCAATTGTGGTCTATGTCTTATCTTGGTTAATGTCTTATCTTTAGATTTTAATTTTAACATTAAATGGTTGTTAATGTCAAATGTTTAACTCTTAGGTTTTGGATTTTTAAAAAAAGGTTGTGGTTTGGTCACCCACAAAACAACTACTTTAAACCAGCAACATAAAGCACCTTCCACACAACATAGGTGCCAAGAAGGAAATTTTGCAAAACCAACTATCATATTCAAACTTTGGTCAACCAATCAAAAAGGGGGTATATTTTTCTTTTTGTTGTAACTTCTGCATACGGCATTTGATTTCCGCAAATGAACACTCATCGGAAAGGTAATTTGATAAATTTTGTAGTGGAGCAGGTCTCATCAAGGTAATTTTGCCATTTTGATAGGTAATTTCTTAGGTAAACCTCATCCTTCTTTCAAACTTCAATTGATCATATCTTGAGCAAAACACATCCAAATTTAACAATTTTTTAAAAAATTGCATGGAATCATCTAAATTTTCTATTTATACACTCTATTTTTCAATATAAGATCATTTATTCAAACTTTTTAACAGATTTATTTTTATAGAAACTAATGATTTATCTGTATAGCTTATCAAACCATGCGTGTCAAAGAATGGAGAAAGCAAACTACTGATCTATCTTCTATAGGTTCGAGTAGTCCAAGACAAATAATCATTTATCACTAAAGTAGGCACACTTCAGTTTGGTGCTTAAAAATTAACAATCTATCTTCATTGTGTCTGCTTTTCTCTTTTTTGGTTTGCTTGTCTAAGTCTAATTGTAACCCGATTTGGCAATGAAAGTATCCTCTCCCCCTGCCTAACCAATGGATCTGGGGTGCACGAGAAATCATTGTCAACTCTAGAGGGCCTACCTTCCCATTGTGAGAAGGGGTACGACCCAAGCAGAAACAGGTCAAAGCCAGACCATTCCAATCAACTATATAAATAATGCATTTGTGATGAAAGTCACAAACGACGGGTGTTGTCCCACTATACCGATAGCCAACCTCCCCCAAAACCCAATAGAGTGTAACCTTTTTGGGCAAGGAGACTCCATAATGGAGAGTAGTGCTGCCACGTGTATAGCCACCTGAATGGAAACCTGAACTAAACACCATGTCTTAGTGGCCAAAAACCCATATTTGTTGGTGCAAAAGGTGGGACCTTCGAAGCTTCCCTAATTCATGTGGTTCTTAGCAGAGGTAGCAAGGACAATCCTAGGGTTTGGTGGGGGGATGAGCCTTGGGAAACCTAGATCTTGGTATGCGTGAGAAGTGAGTGCTGTGGAGGGGAGCCGGTGCTACCAAGATCCTAGAGCTACCCGCTTTGAATAAGCATATCTAGGGGATCCAACAAATATAGCCTTTGCCTAGCCTTAGGATGTAATGATTGAGCATGGCTTGTGTATGAGTGTCTTCCTTCTTGTTTGCTTGCTGTAAAATTGCCAAAAAAACTGTCAAAACCAAAATCCTTGTCACAAAACAATCTCAAACAATTTCATCCTAACACATATTCTAAGCCACATCATCCATGTCCTCTAATCCTAACCATCCTAGCTAAGTCATTTCATCCTAGTCATTACCCAATCAACTTCATCCATTTCTTATCTAAATCACATCTTATTCATCCCACATCCTCATATCGTCATCTACCACTTCTAAACATGGACATGACATTCCCAAACAAGACCTATGAGAATGATCCTTATGGCACCTTAAGAATGCTTGATACCCTTGAGTGGCTATATAGAAAGGAACCCATCCCTATGCCACCACAACACCAACAATTCCCACAACATCAAGCCATAAGCAAATTCCAACAATCCCAAATCCAATCATCACATCAACCCTATCCATCTACCTATCATGTTACCCCCGCACCAACCTATCCCATTTCTTCTAATAACAACCCTTATCCATATTACTCCACCCCTCAACAACCATTATCCTATGTGATCCCTCCACCACAACACTATCACAACTTCCAACAAATTCAACCTACACAACCTACCATGTCATCTCTTCATCAAACAGATTCACCAACCTATCAGTGCCCCCCACAACATGAACATGCAAATTCAAGTGGCTCTTTCTACATAAATCAAGTGAACCCAAGTCCACTCTTGCCACAAGACCTAATAGACTTAAGTCCACCTATGTAACAAGACTTAATAACCTTTGACTCAAGTCTAAGTGACCCTTTGTACATAAACCAAGTATCCTTAAGTCCAACTATGCTACAAGACTTAATAGCCTTTGACAAGGGAGACACCAACCTTGAGCAAGCATCTTATGAACATCCTCCATCAGCATCTGAGCACATGCCAACACATGAGTCAACTAGTCCTCTCCCAGCACCTTCATGTCAACCTTCTAATCCATCAATCCCTCCACTAAAAGATCCCTTGGAGATGATCCTAGCTACAACAATTGGTCCAAGAAAATTTGATTGAGCTGCCACCGATAACACCTTTTGAAGAAATCTACTTTAAACCCCAATGGTATAAAGATGATGAATATTGTGCATACCATAGGTGTAAGGGCCATCTCATATCCACTTGTATACAATTTAAAAGATTGATCAAGAACCTAAAAGATTGTGGTAAGATTGGGTTAGATAAAACCAATCCGTCTAATCCACGTATCCTTCCATCTAGCCCAAGTCCTCACCCATCTAATCCCATTATCCATCCCACAAGTCCTAATCCGAAGCCTTCAACTTACACTATCATCATCCATCTGCTCTATTATCCATCCACCCATACCCTTGCAAAGGATGTGATCCATTGGCTATTAGCAAGGAATAAATCATTGCCATGTCATCAAAGTCCCATTCATGAGCTTATCAAAGAATCTCCCAATACCTTGCTTATTCCTCCATCTCCACCATGTGGTCCACAAACCATTGAACTTATTGAACAAACTTCTCCCATGAGTCCACATCAAGACCTATCATACCCTCATGTTATTAAGCAAAAGCCTATCCAAGCGTCATCCCCTCCCATCCAAGTAATCCAAGAGGTCTATCAAGAGCATGATCCTAAGCATGTGGAAACATTAACTCCCTATCTAAGTCAAGATCAAATCCCTTACATTCCATCTATGCTACCCATTCATAACATTTACCTCTTCCATGATCAATATGATATTACTAATGAAGAATCTATCCATGAGCACCTTGATCTTACCCATAATCCCATACCTATCCGTGAGCAAGTTATCCCAATTGCTCCTATCCATCCTCCATCTAACCTTAATGAGACAACATTTGCTTCTCATAATGAGACATGTACCTCCCAAGAACACATAAACATAGAAGATCAAACAAATACCTTGTATCATAATGAACATAAGCAAGATCCTAATGATCCTCCATCACCTACTATCGACCCTATCGCAACTCCACCATCATGTCCTATTAGTCTATCCACCTTTATTCATGAGTATTCCTACTTAGAACACCACCAACCATTATCCTCTATTTCACTTTCTTCATCCAATAAGGAGATTGTGTCTAGTGTTCCACCTACACCTAGTTCCATAGTCGACTGCATCCTCCAATACATGAACTATCAAGGTAAGGGTTTAGGCCCTCTTGAACAAGGTATTTTAGTACGCTCTCACTTGGCCTTGGATACACACCTCAAGGTCAACAATCTAAAGATGTTGGTACTTCCTCCATTCTTCCTAAGTTCACCACTTCTTATCACAAATCCCATCATACAACCAAAACATATGTTGCCATTCCACCTCCATCCTCTTATAAATCGCAAAAGCATGTGACCATACACCTTCCACCATCCACTTTGCCTCCGCTTCTTCCAACTCCTAACATCCCTCCATCCACTTTATCTCCATTACTTCCAACACCTTATCCATCCATATATAACTCTTCTAAGAATCCCAATCATGGCCAACAAATGCACATTGTCTAAACATGAAGCTTCCTCTCCTTCCACTCACCCCATAGGATTCCAAAGCAAAAATTTGGATGCCTCTACCCAAGAATCAAAGAAAAATCCATCTCAAAAGTTGTCTTCACCCACACACCTCAAAGCAAAAATGAAAAAGGTGTGGGTTTCCAAGCAACAAGTGATTACTTTGGATCCATCTCTAAAGCTGTATACAACCACCCACCTCAAAGCAAATCTGAAAAAGATGTGGTTCCCTAAGAAAAAATCTATCGAGTCAAATGAGGCGTCCACCTCTCATGAATCCCAACCATCTCCTTCTGTCCATTCCATCCAAAAGTCTCAAGTTCCTCCATCCCATATGAAAAGTAAAAATCATAAAAACACTAAGTCTATGTTGGTCCCTAAATGCCTAAATCAACCATCTCCTAAGCAAACAACTCCATTGCTTCCTACACCACCTTCCCATCATAAGATCCAATGTTTATCATGGCGTGTGCAGCCGTTGGTCATGGTTCCCTTCCATCCCACAATTCCACATACCTCCATCTCCCCATCCTTCATCCACTATCCTACATATTTTCCTCATCACTTTCCTATGGTCCATGCTTTTGCATAATCCCTCCATCCATAAGTCCTTCATAATCCACATCATAATCCACATTATAATCCACTATTGCACCTACCATAATCCATTATGTACCTTCTCCATATCAATTTCATGTAATCACCTACCAACATCTATGAGCACACTTGACATGGTCCATGCAGTGACATCTCTCTAGCAGGACTATCACCTTTCATTGGCACTAGACACTTGAGTCCCTTTTGTCCATATCCACCTATCCCAGTAAAAAAAAAAAACAAAAAAAGAGTAAAGAGAAATCCCTTCGTCCAATGGTGAAAACCTGGCAAGCAGGTGCCTTGGATAAGTACCATGTTGAAAACCTGGCAAACAAGTGTCATGCATAAAGTTTGATCTTCTATGTCACCTACACTTGGGGGCACCTTGTCTCATCCTCCTATCATTTTCAACATATCTTATCCTATCATTTCCATCTTACCATCCTTATCCATTACACCTACACATATCTATACTATCGAGTCCATCCATCCACCCTTCTCCTTTTGATCTTGATAAAGATTGGGGGCAAAAATGTTAAAATATGCTTTGGTTATCTCTTGATATACCTCACCCCTACTAATCCATCCTATTGTCCTATTCACATCCCATTGTCATAAGCCTAATCCTATCACTATCCTATCGTCCTGAGCCTTGTCATGAAAAATCCCAAGCATACTATCTAGAATGGGGCATGTCATTTCCTATGCAACATAGTCTTTGAGATCACATCCTAGCTCTCTTATGCATACATCCAATGTCACCTATCTTCTTATCCAATCATTTATCATGAGTCTTCCTTTCCATCCCTTACCGCCCATCCTTTTATCCATTCATCCTAATCCATCCTATATCCTTTCTTGCACCTAGACTTGGTCCTCCCTCATCATTGGCATTTCACATAGAGGCTGTACAAATTGTAAATCCATTGACATCCCAAAACAGTCCTGAAAAAATCCAAAAAATCCAAAAAAATCATAAACTGTCCTTAAAAAATCCATAAAAATTACAAACTGTCTTGAAAAAATCCAAAAATTCGTATAAAGACCTGAAAAAATCCAAAAAATCATAAAAAGACTTGAAAAAATACAAAAAA
Source organism: Cunninghamia lanceolata (assembly GCA_027924645.1). Classification (NCBI taxonomy): domain Eukaryota; kingdom Viridiplantae; phylum Streptophyta; class Pinopsida; order Cupressales; family Cupressaceae; genus Cunninghamia; species Cunninghamia lanceolata. Next base: position 4,619,343 of record BSBN01000516.1, read on the forward strand.
ATTACAAAAAGTCCTGAAAAAAATCCACAAAAAACAAATCATAAAAAGTCTTGAAAAAATCCACAAAAAATAAATCATAAAAAGTCTTGAAAAAATCCAAAAAATCGTATAATGTCCTGAAAAAATTCAAAAAATCATAAATTGCCCTGAAAAATCCATAAAAAATATAAAAAGTCCTGAAAAAAGTACAAAAAAATTAAATATTCCCAAAATACAAAAAAATCATAAAATCTAACAAAATCAATCAAATCATTCAATCACCAAATCCAATTCTTCCAGTTAGTTCAAATCATCAAATCCAATCATTAAATCAAGTCCAATCATCAGATTCAATCGTAAAAATCAATTCATCAAATCAAATCCATCAAAACAAGTCTAATCAAATCAACAATCAAATCTACTAATCAAATCAACAATCAAATCAAGTTAGCAATCAAATCATCCAACCATCAAATCAAATCAAAACAAATCCGATCAAATCATCAAATCAAATCAAGCCAATCTCTCAATCAATCCAATCAATCAATGAAACTCAAATCAATCATCAATCCACTTTCATCATCAATAAAACACAAGTCAGAACTACATATCATTTCTATCATTATGTGCCTTGATCTCATGGATACAGGGTATATAGGCAGTCTGGAGTACGAAGAAAGTACCCAGATTCAGGCACAGACAATATTCCTCTTTCTTCCATCTCATCATCTTCTTCTATCTTCTATCTTCATCAATTCTTCCGTCTTTCAAAACAATTCTTCCAATCAATCTTCATGAATCATTTCTTCAATCAATCACTTCTTCCAATCATTCCAAGAAATCAACTCAAATGCAAGTTATCCTTTATCCATGCCAATTAAGTTAAATGAAGTTTGTCAAATTATCCAATTGCAATCAATGGTCTTGATCGTATCCTTGTTGTAAACCCAATTAATCATCAATCCATCATCCTTGCGTTACTCTAGGGATATATCATTCCCTGCCATGACAACACTTTTATCTAACACTATCATCAATCAATCAATCAGCATTCAATCATTGGTTTACGGCTTGACAGGGGCAATACCTTGTTTGTTTTTGAATCATTTGTGCATGCTTGCTTGTGTGTGCTATCATTTTTTTTATCTTGCATTTGCATCTGTATCATCCCATCTAATATTCATATCTTGTATGTAGACAAGGTTGTTTTACATTGGGGCATGAGACACATTGTCACCTTGGTCCCTATAACCTGGTGCATAACGTCTTTTGCTATATCAAACATATGGTTGCTCACTTTCATTGTAGCATAACACATCCTTCCTTTCTTCTATCCATTTCCTCCTCTTTCTTCCTTGACCAATCCAATTCATTTTGAGAGCCTACTCGTGTTTGTCCAACCTGCGTATCCTCTTGAGGGGGCACCACCATCATCATTCTATCCTCATCCTATCTTTCTCCTCTATCCATGTCTTAGCTTCTTTGAAATGATGTTACTCGACATAAATCACATCAACTCGAACATCATCTCAAAGAGGGGCAAAATGTAGACACCCAAAAATGTGCATGTAATGTCCCTTACCCAACTTGCCCTAGAATTCACTTGTGAATTAGGTTTAGGGTTTCTTCTCTTTTAATGGGGTAACCTTGGGTTGAATAAATCACACGTTCTTTTGAATTAGTACATGTACATGTAGCATCATGTATATTCAAGTCCATATTACTACATGTTAGTTTTAATATCTAGTATTCATCAGTCCAACATAAACACACTTGCATTTTGAAACACATAGGTAAAAGAAAACATTCATCATGCCAGGGGATGGAAATACATAAGCACTTAGTAGCCTAAGGCCTACCACAGTCCTATTGCCTAAACCCTTGATGAGGGCCTATGGGGGTTGGTCCTTTTGCCCAATCCCTCGTCTGGGCCTATGGGGGCATATTCCAATGTGGGACTCCCATCCCTCCATGGTCCAAACCTTTGACTCAGGCCTACGGGAGCATAATGCCCAAACCCTTGTCTCAAGCCTATGGGGACGAAACCTTAGATGGGGTTTATAGGCAATCTACTAAGGTTTATGCATTCTTCATGCCAGGGGAGGGGAAGACATAAGCTCTTAGTAGCCTAAGGCCTACCACAGTCCTATTGCCCGAACCCTTGACTCAGGCCTATGGGGGCTGGTCCTTTTGCCCAATCCCTCGTCTCGGGCCTATGGGGGCATGTTCCAATGTGGGACCCCCATCCCTCCATGGTCCAACCCCTTGACTCGGGCCTACAGGGGCATAATGCCCCAACCCTTGTCTCGAGCCTATGGGGACGAAACCTTAGATGGGGTTTATAGGCAATCTACTAAGGTTTATGCATTCTCCCTTCCTGGTTGAATCACAAACATAATACATGCAGTTTCCACACACATTTCCAAAACATACAATTTGCCTTTATTATTATGAATGGTGTTATAAAGTAATATATGATACAACATGAGATATATTTGTAATGTCCCCATGCCTATTCTTTAATATTTATATATTATAGTATTTGTTATAATATTAATAATAACTCTATATTATATTATTATATATGTTGTTAATAGTATTATATATATATTTGATTGCTTGCCAGCACTTGAATTCTATTGTTATTTTATTATTAACATATATAATATATTACTATTCATTATCATTATAATATTACTATTATATATATCATTTAATTATTATATTTGCTGTGATGTACATATCTCTATATATTAATTTATGATATCTTTCTTACTTATGACTCAAAAATATATGTATATATAATGCAGATCTAAATATATCTATTTATAGGATACTTTTTATATATATTTTCTTCCGATGATGTTTTCCTTCTATCTCACAACGTTTATTTATTTCCCTTTCAAGAGATATGTTGGAAGAAGCACGTCTATTATTATGCTTGGTGGTAAAAGACATACTTACCCTCTTATAATTTTTATTACTTTATATTAATTTCCTTTTGTGGTAAAACTAGTTCTAACCATACGTTACTCCCTTATCATAAGAGGATAGGTTAAAAGATGTTTATTTATATTATTATTTATTTATATTATATCATTATAATAAATGATATATGATTTATATTATATTATTTATATTTATATTACAATATAAGATAATAATAATAATATTTGTATTTATATTATTAGATATATTTATAATATATTATTTGTATTTATATTATATCATTATAATAAATGATACATGATTTATATTATATTATTTATATGTGTTATTTATAAATATAATAATAATATATCTTGTTAATTGTTTTAAATAAATATTATTTAAATATATTAAATATATTCCCTTTATAATAAATAATACATAATGGATTTAATTATAAATTACTAATATAGGGACATGACAACCCTCCCCACTCAAAATTGCTTGTCCTCAAGCAATCACAACTAAGGCAAAAGTATAAATAATTTAATATTAAAGTATACATAAAAAATGGTAATAATAAATTTAATATTAAAGTATGTAATATTTTTTTATTTTATTTTTATTTATTTATTTTTAAATGTTATAGCTATGTTTAATAGGGTTGAGGATCTAAGCACATGGTTATTATGATCACAAATTAGTTAATTTATATATGTGTTCTTAAATATACATCTATATATAAACTATATATGATGTATTTATACAACATATAATATTTATAATATTAATTGAATTTACTATATGGGGTTATATATTATGATATAATCTTATAACTATTAAATAACATTAAGTTGAGATGAAAATAACTTTTTCAAATATATTATTTTATGAGAACTTAGAGGTATCTTACTACATAGCTATTTATAAATTATATTTTAATTACTTTATTTTACTATTTCATTTATTATATTTACTTAATGAATTTTATTGTTATACAAGTTGTTTTATTTATTTATTTATTTAAGTATTATCCACAGGATGGCAGGATGATTGCTCTGATACCATAGTAATGTCCCTTACCCAACTTGCCCTAGAATTCACTTGTGAATTAGGTTTAGGGTTTCTTCTCTTTTAATGGGGTAACCTTGGGTTGAATAAATCACACGTTCTTTTGAATTAGTACATGTACATGTAGCATCACGTATATTCAAGTCCATATTGCTACATGTTAGTTTTAATATCTAGTATTCATCAGTCCAACATAAACACACTTGCATTTTGAAACACATAGATAAAAGAAAACATTCATCATGCCAGGGGATGGAAATACATAAGCTCTTAGTAGCCTAAGGCCTACCACAGTCCTATTGCCTGAACCCTTGACGAGGGCCTATGGGGGCTGGTCCTTTTGGCCAATCCCTCATCTAGGCCTATGGGGGCATATTCCAATGTGGGACCCCCATCCCTCCATGGTCCAAACCTTTGACTCAGGCCTACGGGAGCATAATGCCCAAACCCTTGTCTCAGGCCTATGGGGACGAAACCTTAGATGGGGTTTATAGGCAATCTACTAAGGTTTATGCATTCTTCATGCTAGGGGAGGGGAAGACATAAGCTCTTAGTAGCCTAAGGCCTACCACAGTCCTATTGCCTAAACCCTTGACTCGGGCCTATGGGGGTTGGCCCGTTTGCCCAATCCCTCGTCTCGGGCCTATGGGGGCATGTTCCAATGTGAGACCCCCATCCTTCCATGGTCCAAATCCTTGACTCAGGCCTATGGGGGTATAATGCCCAAACCCTTGTCTCGGGCCTATGGGGATGAAACCTTAGATGGGGTTTATAGGCAATCTACTAAGGTTTATGCATTCTCCCTTCCTGGTTGAATCATAAACGCAATACATGCAGTTTCCACACACATTTCCAAAACATACAATTTGCCTTTATTATTATGAATGGTGTTATACAGTAATATATGATACAACATGAGATATATTTGTAATGTCCCCATGCCTATTCTTTAATATTTATATATTATAGTATTTGTTATAATATTAATAATGACTCTATATTATATTATTATATATGTTATTAATAGTATTATATATATATATATATATATATATAGATATCATTTAATTATTATATTTGCTACTAATGTACATATCTCTATATATTAATTTATGATATCTTTCTTACTTATGACTCAAAAATATATGTATATATAATGTAGATCTAAATATATCTATTTATAGGATACTTTTTTTATATATTTTCTTCCGATGATGTTTTCCTTCTATCTCACAACCTTTATTTATTTCTCTTTCAACAGATATGTTTGAAGAAGCACGTGTCTTATTATGCTTGGTGGTAAAACACATACTTACCCTCTTATAATTTTTATTACTTTATATTAATTCCCTTTTGTGGTAAAACTAGTTCTAACCATATGTAACTCCCTTATCATAAGAGGATAGGTTAAAAGATGTTTATTTATATTATATTATTATAATAAACGATATATGATTTATATTATATTATTTATATTTATATTACAATATAAGATAATAATAATAATATTTGTATTTATATTATATCATTATAATAAATGATACATGATTTATATTATATTATTTATGTGTTATTTATAAATATAATAATAATATATCTTGTTAATTGTTTTAAATAAATATTATTTAAATATATTAAATATATTCCCTTTATAATAAATAATACATAATGGATTTAATTATAAATTACTAATATAGGGACATGACAACCCTCCCCACTCAAAATTGCTTGTCCTCAAGCTATCACAACTAAGGCAAAAGTATAAATAATTTAATATTAAAGTATACATAAAAAATGGTAATAATAAATTTAATATTAAAGTATGTAATATTATTTTTATTTTTATTTTTATTTATTTATTTTTAAATGTTATAGCTATGTTTAATAGGGTTGAGGATCTAAGCACATGGTTATTATGATCACAAATTAGTTAATTTATATGTGTTCTTAAAAATACATCTATATATAAACTATATATGATGTATTTATACAACATATAATATTTATAATATTAATTGAATTTACTATATGGGGTTATATATTATGATATCATCTTATAGCTATTAAGTAACATTAAGTTGAGATGAAAATAACTTTTTCAAATATATTATTTTATGAGAACTTGAAGGTATCTCACTACATATTTATTTATAAATTATATTTTAATTACTTTATTTCATTTAGTATATTTACTTAATGAATTTTATTGTTATACAAGTTGTTTTATTTATTTATTTATTTAATTAAGTACTATCCACAGGATGGCAGGATGACTGCTCTGATACCATTGTAATGCTCTGATACCATTGTAATGTCCCTTACCCAACTTGCCCTAGAATTCACTTGTGAATTAGGTTTAGGGTTTCTGCTCTTTTAATGGGGTAACCTTGGGTTGAATAAATCACACGTTCTTTTGAATTAGTACATGTACATGTAGCATCATGTATATTCAAGTCCATATTGCTACATGTTAGTTTTAATATCTAGTATTCATCAGTCCAACATAAACACACTTGCATTTTGAAACATATAGGTAAAAAAAAACATTCATCACGCCAGGGGATGGAAATACATAAGCTCTTAGTAGCGTAAGGCCTACCACAGTCCTATTGCCTGAACCCTTGATGAGGGCCTATGGAGGCTAGTCCTTTTGCCCAATCCCTCATCCGGGACTATGGGGGCATATTCCAATGTGGGACACCCATCCCTCCATGGTCCAAACCTTTGACTCAGGCCTACGGGAGCATAATGCCCAAACCCTTGTCTCAGGCCTATGGGGACGAAACCTTAGATGGGGTTTATAGGCAATCTACTAAGGTTTATGCATTCTTCATGCCAGGGGAGGGGAAGACATAAGCTCTTAGTAGCCTAAGGCCTACCACAGTCCTATTGCCCGAACCCTTTCCTGGTTGAATCACAAACGTAATACATGCAGTTTCCACACACATTTCCAAAACATACAATTTGCCTTTATTATTATGAATGGTGTTATACAGTAATATATGATACAACATGACATATATTTGTAATGTCCCCATGCCTATTCTTTAATATTTATATATTATAGTATTTGTTATAATATTAATAATAACTCGATATTATATTATTATATATGTTATTAATAGTATTATATATATATATATATATATATATATATATATTTGATTGCTTGCCAGCACTTGAATTCTATTGTTATTTTATTATTAACATATATAATATATTACTATTCATTATCATTATAATATTACTATTATAAATATATATATATATAGATATCATTTAATTATTATATTTGCTGCTGATGTACATATCTCTATATATTAATTTATGATATCTTTCTTACTTATGACTCAAAAATATATGTATATATAATGCAGATCTAAATATATCTATTTATAGGATATTTTTTTATATATTTTCTTCCGATGATGTTTTCCTTCTATTTCACAACCTTTATTTATTTCCCTTTCAAGAGATATGTTCAAGAAGCACGTCTCTTATTATGCTTGGTGGTAAAACACATACTTACCCTCTTATAATTTTTATTACTTTATATTAATTCCCTTTTGTGGTAAAACTAGTTCTAACCATACGTAACTCCCTTATCATAAGAGGATAGGTTAAAAGATGTTTATTTATATTATTATTTATTTATATTATATCATTATAATAAATGATATATGATTTATATTATATTATTTATATTTATATTACAATATAAGATAATAATAATATTATTTGTATTTATATTATATCATTATAATAAATGATACATGATTTATATTATATTATTTATATGTGTTATTTATAAATATAATAATAATATATCTTGTTAATTGTTTTAAATAAATATTATTTAAATATATTAAATATATTCCCTTTATAATAAATAATACATAATGGATTTAATTATAAATTACTAATATAGGGAAATGACAGTCCACTTGTCACAACATTATACCATTTAGACATCTCCTATCATCTTTGCCCTAGATCCCCATGTTGTTGCCTAATCTAGCATTTTCCTCTAATAAATTAAATAAATCTAACATTTATTTAATTTGTCCCCATCCCTTTAACATCATTAAATAAATAAATTATATTTATTTATTTAGTCCACTTTCCTCTTAAATAAAATAAAATAAATATTTTATTTAATTTATCACTTTATCCCCTTTCCTCTTAAAATAAATAAATAATTTCATTTATTTATTTTAGTTCTCACATACCTCATAATTAAATAATTAAATAATTTAATTATGACTCACCTACTTACCATTTTGATCACTCAACTCATCTCACCTACCTTCTATTTTCATCTCCACCCACCACTCAACTCTTTTCTCTCACTTTCCAATTATCTCTCAAGTGAACTCTTCCACTTTCCATTTCTTTTCCCAAGTTGTACAATGCAACTTTCCAATTCAATTGTCACTCACGAAATGGAAGGTTTATCCTTCCATTTTCTCACATTTGTCTATTTAAACCCCTCATTTTCATGCCATTTGTATGGATGAATCTTTGAAGCACTGACACTCTGCCAAAATTCTACCTCATCCATCAACCTCTACCTATCTTTCTCTCATCTATCAATCTTCATCTTCATCGTTGTGCTGCAAGACACGAGCAATCAACAAATCATAATTAAACCAAGGAATCGAAGCATCTAGGTGATCTCATTTATGTTGCATGTTGTTTTAATCACTTAGGTTGGATTGATTGAAGGTATCTGGGTTTTTAATCTTGATTTGCATGGTTTGATCTAATGATGAAATTTTCCTTGGTATATAGATCTTATTTGCTTGATCTCAGAAGTGCTTCTATTTCTTTAGGTTCTGATCTTTATGATGACATTGAATCTGATATTTTGGAAGTGGAAACCATCAAAAAAACCTTTAAGGATTTTCTCATTGAGGAATTAGATTAAAGAGGATGCAGTAGCAAATTCCATAGAGCATTTAAGTAACGTGTCTACTTGTGTGCTCAATTTCAAGAAGAATATCGGGGAAAGAAGAAATTTGAGTAGACCAGTAGCATACTACAGATGTGGAGGACACGATTAGTAATCAATGACATTCTTGATACTAAATGTGTCATCAATCCTAAGCAAATTTAAAGTTCTCCAAGTCAAGTTGGACGCATCCCAGAAAGCAGGAGGTGAAATGGGAAAGAAGGCTACAGATGAACCAGATGAATATGATACAAAGGATGAAGAAGATAATGATCCGTCTTCATAACTGTTCTTTGAGTTTTTATGATTTGTTAAGTCAAAACTCTTAGATTATTCAAGACTATGTCTCATTTAATATTTCATGGACTTTATTTTATTATATGTTGTCGGTTGTATGAACAGTTATTTAGGGAAAAGTTAGTTCTCTTTTACTATATAATGTGATAGTAAAAGAGAGGAAAGTGTCTTTTGGTGGAATTTACTTTTCATGATTTGATCACTTGATATTATATCATTTTGGGAAGTAAGGGGGATATTTGATACAGTGTATTTGGTGCCAATTTTGGATAGAACAGAGTAATTTGTTCTAATCTTTTCCATTAACACAAGAGGAAAGTTGACAGTTTGTTTGCTATTCCTTTGTGTATTTGCCATTTAGTTCTTCATATGTTGAATGTGTGGTATGTGGAGTCTTGATATCTATATTCTCTGTATGGAATATTGATAACCTACTTCTTCTGTGAGCATATTGCCATTGGAGTGTCTTCTTTCTTATGTTGGAATTTGATGCAAAGGTGGCAATTCAATTACTGTGGATCATTCATTTATTATTTTGAATAAGGTTATTGCCTGCAATGCAATATGTGTTGTGGTTTTGATTGATATTCTTTTTGTGAAAAATTACCTTTCCTACTTTTAGGTTAATTTACAAAATTGTCCAACTGTTGGTGAATTTTGTTACTACTAAACTGGGTGAGTCATTATTAAATAACTGGTAACAAAATCTATTCACTAACACTCCCCATAACCCTGTGAAGTAGGGTTATAATGTTAGACACATCTTCATTGCAATGTGACCTAAGTAAGTTCTTCAGGAGCCAGGATTTCACTTTCTTTGGCACTTTGAGCTAATGTTTGGCTATTTTGTCCAAGCACAAATCTTTCTTCTTTGTAAAATAAAAATTAGCCTTTTCAATGCTCATGTTAGCATACTCATCCTTGGGTGGAAGTCTAAATACAATACTTAATGAAGGCCCATCTAGCTTGGCCATGACTCGATCATCAGCAGACCTAACTTCCCTATTTTTTGGCTTGTAGTGTTTTACACAGGCGAGCACTAAGTCTATATATTATACTGAGGTTGGGAAACCTCCCGCATGTGCTAGTCCACTTTGAAAGGTTGCCTTGGCCATTTTAGACCTTAGGTTTCAAGACATTCGTTGCCAAAATTCTTCCAGGTCAATTTGCCCTAGTTTGTTATCCCTGACATTCGACAAATAATTATATGCAGAGATGACTCCCTTTCATACCCTTGATAAGCATACTTCATTTTATAGGTTTAAACTTGGCTAAAAATTTAGGGTAGAGGATTTAGGTGAATAACGAAATGTGCAAAATTTTATAGTAGTGCTTAAAAATGAAATTTTGAGCATAAAGCCAAGAGTTTGCCAATATAGAATAAAAAATCTGACAAGTGTAAAGGAGGGATTGATTTACCTCTTAGTTTGGTTTGAAAAGATCCAAAGATGATGGAAAATGGCTACAACAGTTGCGAGATCATTATGGATGAGTATGCAAGACTTCTTCTTCATGCATGAGCTTAAGTGTTTCAAAATGACTAGTGAAACCCTTTTTATATTTTGAAAATTCTTCTTTTTCTTCTTTGTCGGGGGTTCATCAATGACATAGCACTAACACCACTTCTTCATTGCTTTCTTCTTTTTAAAAGTATTAGAATTGTATAGAGAACTTGGAACTTGTTGAAGGTTCAATAGGTTCACATAACTTATCAACCCTCTGATATTTTGTTTATTGTGCCCCTTTATACTCATATCAAAATTATAACTTCTTTGAAACATTTTATCTTTGGCAATTTCTCAAATGTCTGAGGTTTACCGACAACATGAAACTTTATGAACACTTCAAAGGTTTAGAGTTTGTGGTGATTTGAACCATGTCAGGCACCTTAGGATAACATGGAACCTTGTCAGAGGTTTAATGGGTTCATGGAACCTAGGAAACCTCTGACATTTTATTTGATTGCCTTCATAAACATTTGAAATAAGATGTAAGATCTTTTAGAGCTTGAGAAGGTATTGGGAACTTTATAATGATAACATTGAACTTTGTAGGAGGTTTAATAGGTTCACAAAACCAATGAACCCTTTGATGTTTTTTTAAGTAGAGAAAAATGAAGCTAAAAAGAACTATGTTGGGGGTTCGCCTAGTTCTCAGTACTACCCAAATCATGGACACTTTGAATGAAAGAAATAAGTTAGGGTTCAAACTGGCTCTCGGTACCTAGTGAAATCCTGATAGTTCCTAATGGTACTAAAAACTCTGACAAAGGCACATTTTCTTGAAAAAACACTTGAAAGGGAAATGTAAAGGGTCAAGATTTGTGAAATAGAGAATTTCAAAGACATTGAAACATGGGAAGTTGACATTGAGTGTTGAAAATGATAAAATATAGACTTAGTCATGTTTTTGAGGCAACAATTGGCTCTATCTGGGGACAAGGACCTTGTGGATGTAGAAGAACCTAGAGACTTTCGTAAGACCAATGCTTTATATTTTAGGAAATAGAGTTAACACAAGGACACTCTCAGATGGATAAAAAAAGGGAAAACAAAACAAGGAAACAAACAAAGAAGACACATAAACAAACTAAGACAAAGAAAACTAATTGTATAGGGATGGGGAACAACCCATTTCACATGTTCCATAATTTAATATCCTGTCCATTAAATGGAAGATCCAGGAGTGTTCCATCAAGGTAAGATAACATATATGCATTATTTCCACAAACTTGTGTGATTCAAAAGGGTCCCTTCAAAAGAGAATCAAACTTACCATGAGCTCTCATGGGCTCCCTTCTTTTATCTCGAACTAAAACATGATCTCCAACATTGAAATTTTTGATTCTTGCTCTTTTTTCAAAAATGATTTTGACCTTGCCCTGGTGTGTTGAACACACCAAGATACTAAGAGGGGGGGTGAATCAGTATCTAAACAAAATTCAAATCCTTTGGAGTAGATTAAAACTTAAGCATTACAACATTAACATAAACATGAAAGAACAACACAATACACATTAACACATAACACCAGATATATGTGGAAAACCCAAGAAGGGAAAAACTATGGTGAGAATTAACTCACAATTAATGAAACTCAAAATAACAAATTCATTTTAGGGCTACAACCCAAGGAAGCTACTACTCCCTGAAAAATTTGCTTTAGGGTCACTCCCAAGGAAGCTGCAACTCCTTGCAAACTTTGTTTTAGGGCTACAACCCAAGGAAGCAACTACTCCTTGATTTGAGAACAAACTCAGAGATGATTACAATATGACAGTCCTTTTACTGCCTAAAAATTGACATTGAAGCTCACACCTTTGACAATTGCAATTCTTCTTCTTCTGCTGATTAGATCAATTAAGTGCACTCCTCACTTCCCTCTTGTCACAAAATTGTCTTCAAGATGAATCAAGACAACCTCTACTACTTTTGCTCTTTCTCCTTTAGCCACACATCACAATGCATATGATATTTATATTCTGCTCTTTTTCACACTCACATATTCATCTTCACAATAATACCTTACCTAGACAAACTAGGTTTACAACATATACATGACATTACATTGATTTTCATTACAAGTTAGCCAATACAACAAGGCTATTATATTTTACAAGTCAGCCAAAAATTATACAACATGAAACTTGCATAGGATAAGCCCTATCATGAACAACATGCTACACCAGAAGAAACCACACAGTTTGTGGACCCCAATTCATGCTTAGTCCGGTCCTAAACATCCTTCATAGTATCATTCTTAAAGGAATCACCTCCACACACATCACTCATTTGAAATAGGATGACCTTAAGCAGGAAGACATGAAATTTGAAGTATAACAGTCAAAACCACTTGAAAACCTTGTGCGGTACTAGAAACACGAAAGATCTTCATGAAATTCTTCCAAATGAGTCTTCATGACTCATACAACACCTTCAAATACATCTCTAACTCTACACAACAAATATATTGTGCCACATACCTTAAAACATGCACATTGAGATCAAACAGCGATCTAGAACACCCTGTAACACACTGTCATTGAGAAATTGACCTTGCGAAGCACTGAAACACTTGAACCTCATGTGGATGTACTCATATATTTCTATGATCATATCTTTAAAACCACATAGCCTTATCTATCATTGTGGAGAAATGCAGAGCATCCCAAACAGTCTTCATCATCACTTGATTCTGTCAAATACAGACCAGAACTCTGTCTTTCATGACTTTCACTGCGGAGGGACAAATGATTTGAAACTTTGGATTTAACACCTTTACATCATACTTATCTTAACTTCTAAACTGCATGACCATATCTTCAAATGCAGAGAGATGTGGAGCCATATATTGCAGTACTTTGAATACCTTCTTTAGGAACAACACTGTCTCCAAATTGTCAACTGCAAAACACACTTTTGGTAGTCTAAACAATATGAAACTTGGAACATACATGCTTTGACACTATATGATGTTATCTTCAAATCTGTAGAGATACAACATCAAAAGCATGAAAATGCAGAGTAATCTCCCAGATAGACTTCAAAATAGTCTTTCTGTAGCAGGACTTTCACCAACATCCAGAGGCCAAACCTTCTTTATATCAACACATACATTCTTAAGAACATCAGGAGAGAGCATACAATATACTTTAGACCATTAGTAATATGTCCCCAACATTAGAAACACATCCAATCATCTTAGTGCTTCTAATTCCCATATTAATATATCTTCTTGATGCTTCTAATTCCCATCTTAATATGTCTTCTTGATGCTTTTAACTCCCATCTTAATATAACTTCATACTCAACTCTACATTGACCGAGGCATGACATCCAATCATGAACTTTAGTAACCACATTATATTCAACATGACATCCAACCATGAACTTCAGTAACCACATTATATTAGCAATGTATCAGGCAATCCAATTTGAGTTTTGACATCAATGACAACCAAATGCCAACAATCTCCCCCTTTGGCATTGATGGCATACCTGCACATTCTCCACCTTTGACACCAAGGACAAAGGGAAACTCCTTCTCCCTTTGGGCATAACTTCTTGCAACAAATTGAATCCCCCTATCATTAGCAACCACTACTTACTCCCCCTGAGAGGTAGCCACCATTAGTCTAAGAAAAAGATATAACATGAACCACTCCCCTTGGACAGATGCACCACTATGCATCTAGCAAGAAAAAGGAGGGGCAATTACCCCTAACCTCTGCCAGAGATTCTCAAAATTTTCCTTTGCAAGAGCCTTTGTGAAAATATCTACAATCTGATCCATTGTTGGAACATATTCCAACCTTACTTCCTTATCTGCAACCTTCTCTCTCAAAAACTTATACCTGATTGCTGTAGGCTTGGTTCTAGAATGCATCACTGGATTCTTGGAAATATTGATAGCACTTGTATTATCACACAAAATAGGAATAGGCTCATCACACAATATTTTGATATCCTTCAGGATTTGTTTCATCCATAATAATTGTGTACAACATGATGCTACTGTAATATACTCTATCTCTGTAGTTGATAAGGACACTAAATCTTGCTTCTTGCCTTTCCATGAAACTAATCTACTTCCTAAAAAGAAAGCACTACCACTTGTACTTCTTCTATCATCAACACAACTAGCCCAATCAGCATCAATGTAGGCACTCAGACCAAAATCATTACCTCTTGGATACCATAAGCCATAATCTGGAGTTCCTTTCAAGTATCAAAATATTCTTTTCATTGCCTTCTCATGTGTTTTCTTGGGATTAGCTTGATATCTGGTAACCACATATACTTCATGCATGATATCAGGTCTAGAAGTAGTTAAGTACATCAATCCTCCAATCATAGATCTATAAGAAGTCTGATCAACCACTATAGACTCATCATCCTTGCTCAAGTGACATCCAGTGACCATAGGAGTACTTACTAGTTTTGAATCCTCTATACCAAACTTCTTCAACATCTCTCTAACATACTTAGCCTGAGAAATAAAGATACCATCATCTAGCTAAGAAATTTGAAGTCCTAGGAAGAAAGACATCTCACCAATCATAGACATCTCAAACTCTTTTTGCATCTCCTCTAAAAACTTCTTACACATATCATCATATCCACCAAAGATGATGTCATCAACATAAATTGCAACTATCAATATCATATCTCCTTCTTCCTTGATGTAAAGATTGCTATTTGTAGAACCTTTCTTGAAGCCTTGCTGAACTAAGTACTTGTCCAACCTAGCATACCAAGCTCTAGGTGTTTGCTTAAGACCATACAAAGCTTTCTTGAGTTTGCACACCATGTTTGGATCTTCTGATATTTGAAAACCATCAGGTTGCTTAATGTAGAATTCCTCCTCTAGATCACCATTCAAAAATGCTGACTTGACATCCATTTGATAATCCTTAAAGTTCTTGTGAATAGAAAGAGCAAGAAACATTTTGATTGCCTCCATCCTAGCTACTAGAGCATAGGTTTCTTTAAAGTCAATGCCTTCAACTTGTGAATATTCTTTACACACCAATCTTGTTTTGTTCCTCACAACTTCACCTTCCTCATTCAGCATGTTCTGGAACACCAACTTTGTTCCTATAAAATTCTTATTGGCTGGTCTGGGAACCAATTCCCATGTTTGATTCTTCTCAATCTGATCTAGTTCTTCTTCCATTGCCTTTATCCATCCATCATCTTTGCTAGCATCAGCAAAGGTTTTGCGTTCTTCTCTTGATAATAAACACAAGTTTACTTGCTCATATGCTTTTGTAAGACTTCTCCAGGTCAACAAACCTTTATCCTTGTCCCCAATGATTTGATCTATTGAATGATTCTTCTAAACATACTTTTCTGGAGTCTTGGGTATCTTCTCTAGTTCTTGTTCCTTTTCTTCTTTCCCTTCTTCTTCTTCATCTTCAAAGCATGGAAAGATATCAGATCTAGAGTCCTTTGATTATTATGAGATCTGATACAAGTCTTCATCTACTTTGACCTTTGTTCTTTCAATCATCTTTCCCAATCTCTTGTTGTAGCATCTATAGGCCTTGCTTTTGGTTGAGTAACTAAGAAAGATCCCTTCATCACTTCTTGAATAACACTTTCCTAAATCTTCTGCATATCTTCTGATATAGCATTCGCTGCCAAAGATCTTGAAGTATCTGATAGTAGGAGGTCTTCCATACCATAGCTCATAAGGGGTCTTAGTGTTATTGATCCTCAGCTGTACTCTATTAGTCAGATAGACAACAGTGTGAACTACTTCCTTCCAGTACATGTCAGGCAAATCTGCATCCTTCAACATTGCCCTATCCATTTCTTGCACAATCCTATTCTTTCTTTCCACTACCTCATTTTGCTGAGGGGTCCTAGGAGCTGACAAATGTCTCCTAATACCATGAACTTCACAAAACTTATCAAATTCATTTGAAGTAAACTCACCTCCTCTATCAGACCTTAAACATTTGATCTTAGTATCCATCTCATTCTCAACCATGGCTTTGAAAACCTTAAACTTATCAAAGGCATCTAATTTTTCTCTTAAGAAGGTAACCCAAGTCATTCTAGAATAATCATCAATAAGGAACATGAAATACCTTTCACCTTGTTGATTCTTTACTCTTGTAGGGCCACATAGGTCAGCATGAATCATCTCCAATGGCATTGAAGAAGAGTACTCCTTGCTCTTGAAACTTGCCTTTGTCTGCTTTCCCATTTGACATTCCTTGCATAATGTGTTTGTAGGCTTGGTTATCTTGGGCATGTATCTCACCGCATGAATAGAGCTGATCTTTACCATGTTTTCAAAGTTGTTGTGTCCCATTCACTTGTACCATATCCAATATTCACTAGATTGAGCCAATAAGCATGTTCTTCCTGTAAGGAAGCTAAGGTAGCGGAACAACTTCCTACACTAATCTTGGGAGGAGGATCTAATGCAAAACTTTACAAATCTTTAATAGTTACAAAATTTTTTTAAAAAATAAACATAGATATCATACATACTACAACATAGTGATTTATGTGGGAAAACCCTTTCGAGAGAAAACCCCACACTCCAAAAGCCACCCAATAAATTATTCAAAAATCACAAAGATTACAATATACTTGTAAAGAAAGCTTCTCACAAGAGTATCACCACTAGAGATCCAGAGACAACACAACCACTATCAGACTCTCAGAATACATCACAATACTACAACCGTAATACAATGCCCTCATAAAATAGGGTTACCTTCTATGGCAAGACAAGCCAACAAAATATCTACCATCAGATCTAAAACCTAATAATGAACAGTCTGGATTTACAATATATCATTAATTTAATGTATGTCAGGCATTTAATAGTTTTTGTTAACAAAAAAATGTTAACACACATCCCACTCCACCCCATTCTCCCATTGTATATTACACCTATTGGTGTAACTAGGAAATACATATAAATATATATATATATATATCCTATCAACAATAAACCTTATATAATTGCAAGGTTGAGACACATTTTCCCAACAAATCTCCCACTTTTCAAACACATTGCAATAGAAATGGAAGGGAGTAAACATCATCTCTTAATTGCTAAGGGCCAAAAGGCCCATAGTCTCTAAACACCATCTAAACTTTTTTGTGCTCACAGGCTTAGTTAAAGAATTAACAACATTCATCAAAGTCTCCACCTTAACCAGATTCACCCCACCATCTTCGACCATATCTCTAACAAAATGATACTGTACATCAATGTGCTTGGTCTTGGCATGAAATGTTGGGTTCTTAGCTAGATAGATTGCACTCTGTCACAATAAATTGTCACTACACCTTGTTTTACTCTAATATCTGAACATAGTCTCTTAAGCCAAATGGCTTCTTTCCAAGCATGAGTAGCTGCCATTTACTTAGCTTTAGTAGTGGACAAAGCAACCATAACCTATCGCTTACTCATCCAACTAATTGCACCACCAAATAAAGTAAACACATAAGCACTGGTGGATCATCTACTATCAATATCACCTACCCAGTCTGAATCCACATAACCATGAATATCAAGGCAAATATCATCTTCAATCAAATTACTATGATAACACAAGGAATACTTTGAGGTGTCACACAAATATCTGAAGACTCTTTTGACTACATCCAAATGAACTCTACATGATTAGACATATATCTAGAAAGAACTCCCACTGCTTGGGCAATGTCTAGTCTAATATAAACCACAACATACATCAAACTTCCAACTGCACTCTGGTAAGGCACTCTGCTCATCTCTTCCATCTCTAATGGAGATGTTGGACAATCTAAAATAGATAACTTTGTTCCAACTGAAAAGGGAACACACAATGGTCTACAGTACTGCATGTTAAACCTCTGTATAATTGAATTGACATACTTACTTTGGCTAAGCCATAGCTTTCTGTTCACTCTATCTCTTCTAATTTCCATCCCAAGAATGTGTCTAGCTGCACCAAGGTCTTTCATTTCAAATTTAGCAGCAAGTTGAGATTTTAGTTTTGAAATCATACCTTTCCCTTTACCAATAAATAACATATCATCAACATATAATGCAATAAATAGGAAACAATCACCATCAGTTTTATAATAAACACAATGATCTAATGTAGAATGCTCAAATCCCAAACTCAACACATATGTATCTGAAAGGAAGCTAGGCGTGCGGAAATTGCTTCCTACACTAATCTAATGAGGGGAGGAGAGTGCAAATTTAATTTAATCCTTACTATTACAACAATGTTAAAACACTAATAGAGATATTGTAGCAAACACATACACAAGAAAGTGAGACACAAGAAGAGAGACACAAGCTATACGTGGGGAAAACCCTTATCGGGTGAAAAACCCCACATTCCAAAACCTGCACAATGTATTATAAAAAATGAAATGGTTTACAATACACTTGCAATGCAAGCTCTCAGGAGTCTTTGACACTCATATCTGGAGACAAATCGGTAGCATAATAGTACCTGTCAAACCTATAATACATCTCTCAAAAGCACCTGTTTATATAGAATATACAAGGCAGAAATGGCTCCACATAGGAATGGGCGTCCAACATGGCCTCATGGCCCAAAACCCATGCCTATGGACTCTTGTCCAACTTTGTAGGATGTTCCTGACACTTGTCAAGTCATCCCATCCAAAGGAGGTCACATATTTCCAAAATGGGCTATGACAGATGCTCTTACAACTCTTACAACCGTCATAGAATCTGTCATAGTTGTCATAACTTACAGTTATAGAGAATCTATCATACACATGCTATAAATAGCATATTCTCTTACAACATGTCAAATTCCACCTTGGGGCACCCAAAGATGCCTTTTTCAAAGATGCTCTTCGACACATGTCTTCACCTATCATAGAATCTCCTATTTTTGACTCTTACATGTCATAACTTCGTCATAGGAATCTATCATGACCGTTACGATTAATATTCCCTTACACAACATCTAAGATGTCGTACATGGCAAAATATTCCTACCACTAAGTGGGATGCCTATCTCCTCATGTGAGGATAAAAAATACATGTGGTCATATGCCATGTAGGATGACACATCACCATGCCAACTCCCACAATATGACAACATAGGATTTGCATCTAATTAATACAATAGGCAATTAATAAATAAATACAATGTAAAAATACAAGGAATTACCAAGGTTGAGACACCTTAATTCCCAACATTCTCCCACTTGTCAAACACCTTGTAAGAGCCAATAGAATTAATAGGATTTAACTGTTATAGGCCGAGAGGCCATAGACTCCGAACACCATCTAAACTTCTCTGTGCCCACTGGTTTCGTCAATGCATCTATAACATTCTTCAAAGTATCTACCTTCTCCAAATTTACCTTCCCATCCTCTACCATGTCTTGCACGAAGTAAAACTACACATCAATATGCTTTGTTCTAGCATGGAAAATTAGATTCTTTGCAAGGCAAATTGCACTTTGACTGTCACAACTGATTGTAATCTGTCCTGCATCAACACCAATATCTGAACACAATCTCTTAAGCCAAGTGGCTTCCTTACAAGCATGAGTTGCAGCCATATACCCAGCTTCTGTAGTGGACAAAGCAACCACAGGTTGTCACTTACTCATCCAACTAATTGCACCACCAAACATAGTGAACACATAGGCATTGTTGGATCTCCTACTGTCAATGTCACCTGCCCAATTAGAATCCACAAATCCACAAATACAAACTAAATCCGGAGGTCTTGTAGCATTGCCATGATAGCAAATGGAATACTCAGAAGTACACCTCAAATATCTAAACACTCGCTTAACTGCATTCCAATGTACCCGTCTAGGATTAGCCATAAATTGACTAAGGACTCCCACTGCTTGGGCAATGTCTGGTCTTGTGCAGACCATAGCATACATTAAACTACCAAAAACACTAGCATAAGGTACTTTGGTCATGTCCTCCACCTCACTAGGATATTTTGGACAATCATTAACATACAACTTTGTCCCCAATGAAACAGGAACACACAATGGTCTACAATCTACCATGCTGAACTTGTCCAACACGGTCTTCAAATACTTACTCTAGCTTAACCAAAGTTTTCTATTAGCTCTGTCTCTTCTGATTTCCATTCCCATAATGTACCTGGCTGCCCCAAGATTTTTCATCTCAAACTATGCTGACAACTGAGACTTCAAATCAGAAATCATATTCTTACTATTTCCAATCAACAACATATCGTCAACATACAATGCAATAATGAGAATGCGATCATTGTCAAATTTATAATACACACAATGATCTGATTTCAATCTTAGATATCTAATTGACAACACAAAGGCATCAAACTTCAAGTACCACATCCTAGGAGTCTGCTTCAAACCATACAAAGACTTCTTTAACTTGTAAACCAAAATTTCTTTACCTTTCTCTATGTAATGCTCTGGCTATGACATGTAAATCTCTTCCTCCAAATCACCATGAAGGAAAGCTATCTTCACATTCATCTATTCTACCTCCAATTCATAAGCATCTACAAGAGATAACAAAAATTGAATGGATGTCAGCTTTGCAATGGGAGAGAAAATTTCACCATAATCAATTCCCTCCACTTCTGAATACCCCTTCGCAACCAATCTAGTCTTATACTTTTCAACATTGCCATCTTCACTAAATTTCTTCTTGAACACCCATTTGCAACCAACAGGTTTCCATCCATCAGGTAAAGGCACCAAGTCCCATGTTTTATTCTTTTCCAAAGAAGCCATCTCATCTTCCATGGCCTCCTTCCAGAAACCTGCATATTTCATGCCCATAACTTCTTTCACAGTTCTAGGCTCATCAGTGTTAGTAAGTAAAGAAAAATCACAACTAGAATCAAGTAATGAATAACCAAACCTATTGATGAAAGTAGATTGTCATTGATGTCAAAAAGGTGTTGGTATTGATAGGAGTTGTTCATATACTTCAGGTTGATATGTTGTTTCATGGCTAAGTCAGGAAATGCTAACTTGTTTAAATGGGCACGAATATCTCATGCCATGTTTAAATGATGGTGAGCAAAGGCATGTTTTAAATATTCATTCAAAGGATTTTGTTTTATGAAGAACCTTATTTAATGGGAGCTCCATTTATTAAAAAGCATCCAAATATATTTGAAGATCAATATTTAATGGGAGCAAATTGGAAGGAGAGCTCAAATTGCTTTATTTAAATAAAGTGGACTTTATATGCTTAAAAAGTGGGGAGCAAAAGCATTGAATATTTAAATATATAAAATTTGATTTTTATCCTATTTTGTTGATCCCCTTTAAATGCCATATTTTATGACATAAATAAAAATGTGAAGTTACAAAGCTACTTTTAAGAAGATTTTCAAAGCTATTTTTAAGGAGATTTTTGTGGGAATTTTTATGAAGATTTTTTTCTTCTTTCTATTTTTTAAACTCTCCTTCATGGCAAGAAGAATATTAAGGAGTAGTTTTTTTTTTTTTAAAAGGGAAGTTATTTTGAGAGATATTTCTTATTTTGATGAGAAGGTTAAAAGTTTTTTTTGTGGAGAATATTTTTATTTTGCAGATGGTTTTTTTGGAAGAAGAAAATGAAGAGAAGTATGGAAGTTTTTTCTTGAAGATATTTTATTTTGCAGATTGAAGATTTCTTGAAATAAAATTGCAGAGAAGATAAAAAGGCAGATTGGTTTATTTTTGAAGATATTTGCAGAGAAGGGTCATTTAATGAATATTTTTGATGAAAATTTTTTCCAGGATTTGAAGTATTTTTTTGTGAAGCTTTTTATGTGTAGATTGAGGAAGATTGACAATATTTCATTGAATTTTTTTATTATAGAAAATCAAAGGTTATTTGCAGATGAACATAAAGTTTTGACAGAGATTTTTTTATGAAGACTTTATACAAGGCAAAATGATTTTTGAAGTCTTGTTGAAAAGAAAATGAAAAATGTGAAGGAGAAGATGAAGGGTTTGAGAAGATGAAAGTTCTCAAAGATTTTTTATTTGCAGAGGGAAATTGAAAAGTCTTTGAATTAAATATGCACAGATAAATATGAAGATTTATATTCTTGCAGGAAAATAGTTTTTGCAGGTGAAGATGAATGGATCAGAGAAAAATGAAATTTGAAGATGAAATAAATTATTTCATATCAATCTGATTTAATTCTAAAAGATATTATTATTGTAATTTATGAAGAAGAAATTGCAAGAGTCTTTGAAGTGCAGAGAAAATATGAAGTGTTTTTGAAGATATATTTTAAAAAATAGAGATTCTGACAGGGAATTGAATGGGTGCATTAAATGGAAGACATTTACAGATATAAGGGCAAAAATAAGATATTAAAAATCATTGAATTTGTTTTTTAGAATATGAAAGGTTTTATGCTCACTAAAATAGATTTGCAGGACAGAGAATTTGAAGAGACCATATTTGGAAATGCAAGAATATCATCTTGTATATATTGGCTTGGCAGATGGATTAATGCAATGTTGTTGAGTATATCCGGATGTAGGATTGATTTTGAATAGAATGGACATTTGACAGACACATGAGAGAGAAGAAATGTTTTGTATTGAAACAGAGAAACCCTCTGAATTCTTTCTGTAGTAGGGGTTGGTGCTCCTTGAAGCTGGTGCTTCTAAACAGTATGCCAGTGAGGCTTGCAGGTCAGTGAGACCTTAACATTTGTCAGTGAGACACATATTGTAGCCAGTGAGGCTTCTTTGTAGCCAGTGAGGCATGTTTTATCAGTTAAGCCAGTGAGGCAATTTTGGAGTGGTTTTTCTACCCCTAGAGGGTTTTCCACTCGTGCAATTCTTGTGTCTTGATTCATATTGATTATCTCTCTATGGTTGTATGTTTTACTCATGAGTTTTTATTTTCATTCTCAGTTATGTGCATATGTGTTTGACAAAGTTATGTGCATATGTGTTTGACAATTCAATGATAACTTTCTCTCCTTGTGCTCTCCAAGTTAAAGTTTTTAAAAAGATTAGAAAATTCACACAACACTGATTCACCCCCCCTCTCAGTGTTGTCCTTAACTCCTACACCTATCAGGTTGCTTTCTTGTTCATGTAGACCTCCTCAATGGCTGAGGTTGAGGTTCTACTTTTTCTTCTGAGCTTTCAGAGTTGCTAGAGCTCTCCTCATCATCAGGTCTCACAGGGTCTATTTGTTCAGTCTTCTTAGGGGTAGAAGGAAACTGAACCGCATCTTCTTTCTTTTCTATCTGTTATGGCTATAGAACAATGGAAGAAGGTGTTAGCTCTCTGAAGATAACACTTCTGCTATACAACAATTTTTCAGTAACAGGATCCCAAAGCTTGTATCCTTTCACACTGACACCATAGCCAATGAAAATACATTTAACAGCCTTGTTCTCCAATTTAGACCATTTCTCCCTAGGCACATGTGCATATGCCTCACAACCAAAAACACAAAGATGTCTAAGTGAAGGCTCTTAGTTGCCGTTGCACCAAAAGGTCGACCTATTAATGCCCGATACAACCACTTGACTTAACAAGCACGGGAGGTGGTTAAGCCCTTGTCAAAAACCACCGCAGTGCAACACTGAACAAGAAGACCAAGGGTCACACCTTGCAACATCCCCCCCAGCACAAGCACGGGGTTTGAACTTGTGACCTTGGCTCTGATACCAACTATTAGTTTCTGTTGCACCAAAAGATCGACCTATTAATGCCTGATACAACCACTTGACTTAACAAGCACAGGAAGTGGTTAAGCCCTTGTCACAAACCACCACAGTGCAGCGCTGAACAAGAAGACCAAGGGTCACACCTTACAACAAAGGCTTCTTACCAGACCACACCTCTATAGGTGTCTTACCAACAAGAGCTAATGTAGGAGATCTGTTTACCAGATAGCAAGCAGTGGCAACATTTTCAGCCCAAAACTTTTATTCGAGGCTTGGTCCACTAAGCATACTCCTAGCCTTCTCCATCAGTGTCCTGTTCATCCTCTCTATAACTCCATTTTGCTACGGGGTATATGGAGTTGTCTTATGCCTTTCAATCCCTTGCTCTTTACAGAACTTATCAAATTCTGCCAAACAAAACTCACCACCATTGTCAGTTCTCAAACACTTAATCTTTTTACTAGTCTGATTTGCAACAAAGGATTTAAACTCCTTAAACTGACTAAAGACTTTAGTCTTGCTTTTGATAAAATAAACTCATGTCCTTCTACTGTAAACATCTATGAAAGATACAAAATATATAGATTTTGAAATTGAAGGAACATTAACAAGACCAAACACATCAGAATGAATAAGATCCAATACACCAGAAGACTTGTGAGAACTAGAGTAAAACTGAACACAGTTTTGCTTTCCATAAATGCAGTGTTCACAAAATTTGAACTCAAGATTACAATCATTTAACCCCTAAACGAGGTTTTTATTTTTCAGGGTACGTAGACCCTTCTCACCAATGTGGCCATATCTCAAATGCCATAACATAGTCTTTTCAGTAGAAAGCTTAGCTTCCATAGCATGTGCACTACCATCAGAACTAGTTACAACAGATTTCTTCACTGCTCATTTAGATGGTGGGGATGAAGTGACTGCAACTCATTTCTTCAAGTCAGAAGAACTATTGCACTGTGAAGTGTATGCCTCTAGTTGAAATAGAGTACCTCTCTGAGTACCCTTTGCAAGCACCATAGATCCTCTAGTCATCTTGCATCCAACCTTTGAAAAGACAACCTGCACACCTACATCATTCAACATACTTACAAAAAGTAGGTTCCATGCAAGGCCTAGAATGTGCATAACTCTAGTGATACCCTTCACTCATCCATTAGGAATCAGATTGAGACTCTTCCATGACCAACAATCTTCATATGAGAATCATCACCCAGGTACACTCTTCCACCATCAAACTCTTCATACTTCATGAACTAGTCCTGATGTGAGGTCATGTGGAATGATGCACTAGAATCAATCAACCACACATCATCAGATGTATGGGTGGCCAGGGTTGTGATGAAGGCATCACTATCATCTTGTGACTTGTCAGAATCTGAATCAAGAGCTTTCTTCTTCTTTTTCTTCTCCTCTTTGCATTCATTTTGGAAATACCCAGTTTTACCACAGTTCCAATAGAGAGCGTTGGACTTTCCAGGAGATTTGGATCTCCCACGGGATTTAGATCTGCCCTTATCACCTTTCTTGTCCTTCTTCTTCCCTTTCTCTTTGGGTCTTCTATGAATCGCAAGAGCCTCTTTGGCTGCCTCAGAAAACTTCCTCTGCATTTCTTCATATAACAACAAGGACACCACATCTTCCATCTTGAAGGTGGTAGTAGTGCTTCCGATAGCCATGACAAGATGATCCCATGAATCTGGCAAAGAACAAAGAAGGGTCATACATCGATCCTTCTCCTCTATTTTCACACCCACAGATGTCAACTGGGTAACAATCATGTTAAAAGCATTCACGTGATCCACAACAGATCCTCTGTTTTCCATCTTCAAAGCGAACAACTTCTTTTTCAAGAAAAAGTTTGATTACCAAGGACTTGGCCTGATAAACATCACCCAACTTCTTCCAAAGATCTTTCGTGCTCTTCTCCTTATGGACATTCAACAGGACAAAGTCAACTAAATAAAGTCTTATGAGACCCTTAGCCTTCTAATCTTTGAGGTCCCAATCAGCTTGTGACATTGTTGTAGGATTCACACCGGATACAGTTTCCCATAGGTCACAATCAACAAGTAGGTCCTCCATCTTGAGTTTCCATAACTCAAAATTAGTGCCATTGAATTTCTCAACCTCTAACCTTCCAGATGTGGTTGCCATCTCCTTGCTGCAACAAGATATAGAATACTCTAAACAACACTACCAATCAACCTAAGATTAGCTCAAAAAACCCTACCTAGTAGCTAGAACCAAATTGGCCAGTCTCTAATACAAACTAAAAGGAAGCTAGGTGTGTGGAAATTGCTTCCTACACTAATCTAATGAGGGGAGGAGAGTGCAAATTCAATTTTATCCTTACTATTACAACAATGTTAAAACACTAACAGAGATATTGTAGTAAACACATACACAAGAAAGTGAGACAGAAGAAGAGAGACACTAGATATACGTGGGGAAAACCCTTATCGGGTGAAAAACCCCACACTCCAAAATGTGCACAATGTATTATCAAAACTAAAATGGTTTACAATACACTTGCAATGCAAGCTCTCAGGAGTCTTTGACACTCGTATCTGGAGACAAACTAGCAGCATAACAGTACCTATCAAACCTATAATACATCTCCTCTCAAAAGCACCTGTTTATATAGAATATACAAGGCAGAAATGGCTCCACATAGGGATGGGCGCCCAACATGGCCTCATGGCCCAAAACCCATGCCTATGGACACTTGTCCAACTCTGTAGGATGCTCCTGACACTTGTCAAGTCACCCCATCCCAAGGAGGTCACCTATTTCTAAAATGGGCTATGACAGATGCTCTTACGACTCTTACAACCGTCATAGAATCTGTCCTAGTTGTCATAACTTACAACTGTAAGAGAATCTATCATACACATGCTGTAAATAACATATTCTATTACAACATGTCATAGTCCACCTTGGGGTGCCCAAAGATGCTCTTTGACACATGTCTTCACCTGTCATAGAATCTCCTATTTCTAACTCTTACATGTCATAACTTCGTCATAGGAATCTGTCATGACCGTTACGGTCAATATTCCCTTACACAACATCCAAGATGCCAACACATGGCAAAATATTCCTACCACTAAGTGGGACGCCTATCTCCTCATGTGAGGACAAAAAATACATGTGGTCATATACCATGTAGGATGACACATCACCGTGCCAACTCCCACAATATGACAACATAGGATTTGCATCCAATTAATACAATAGGCAATTAATAAATAAATACAATGTAAAAATACAAGGAATTACCAAGGTTGAGACACCTTAATTTCTAACAGTATCAAATTTCTGGTACCACATCCTAAGACTCTATTTTATACCATACAAAGATTTCTTCAATTTGAAAACCAAATTACCTTTACCTTTCACCTCATAGTGCTCTAGCTGTGTCATATAAATATCCTCCTCCAAGTCACCATGAAGGAAATCAATTTTCACATCCATTTTCTCAACCTCTAAATCATAAGAAATAACAATAGAAATCAAAGATCTAATAGATGTCATTTTCGCAACAAGAGAAAATATCTCACAATAATCAACACCCTCAACTTGAGAGTAACCTTTCACAACCAACCTTGCCTTGTACTTCTCAGTACCTCCATTTGAACCAATCTTTTTCTTGAACACCCATTTGTAACTAATAGATTTTCATCCTTCAGGAAATGGTAAAAGATCCCATGTATCATTCTTTTTCAAAGATGTCATTTCTTCATCTATAGCAATCTTGCAGGATTCTGCATCATTCATACCTAATGCCTCTTCTACAGATCTGGGTTCATCCATGTTAGTATTCAAAGAAAAAATACTTCTCCAATCATCAGGTGAATACCTTTTAGGTGGTTGTCTATGCCTTGTAGACCTACGAACAAACTGAGTTGGAGGTTCCTCCCCCTCTTCTGAAGATTCAGAGCTAG
Organism: Cunninghamia lanceolata; assembly: GCA_027924645.1. NCBI lineage: Eukaryota > Viridiplantae > Streptophyta > Pinopsida > Cupressales > Cupressaceae > Cunninghamia > Cunninghamia lanceolata. Next base: position 4,647,679 of record BSBN01000516.1, read on the forward strand.
ATGAGCTATCCTCAACTTCTTTTCTATCCATGGGCCTCGATTCAACTTTCTCAGGTGTAGAAGGAAATTAAATCACATCTTCCTATTTACTTTGTTCTAGCTGCAATGTAACAGAAGAAGGCTTAGTTTCTCTTAAAATAACACTTCTACTATATATTACCTTTTGTGCAATAGGATCCCAAATCTTGTATCCTTTCACACCATAACTGTATTTGATGAAGATACATTTCACATCCTTGTTCTCTAACTTTGTTCGCTTCTCCTTTGGCACATGTATATATGCCTCGCAACCAAAAACTCTAAGATGTCTTAATGAAGGCTTGTGACCTGACCATGCCTCTGTAGGCATCTTATCAACAAGAGTTGATGTATGAGACCTGTTAATTAGATAACATGCAGTGGCAACAACTTCAGCCAAAAACCTTTGTTCTAGACCAACACCACTCAAAATACTCCTAGTCTTCTCCATCAGTGTCCTGTTCATTCTTTCTGTAACTCCATTTTGTTGTGGAGAGTATGGAGTTTTCTTTTGTCTATGAATACCACAATCTTTACAAAATATATCAAAATTATTAGAGAAAAATTCACTGCCATTATCAGTCCTAAAACATTTTATTTTCTTTCCAGTCTGCAACTCAACCATTGCTTTAAATTCTATAAATCGACTGAAAACTTCAGATTTACTCTTTAGAAAGTATACCCATGTCCTTCTATTATAGTCATCAATAAATGAAACATAATATGTGGATTTTCCAATTGAAGGAACATCTACAGGACCAAACACATCAAAATGAATAAGATCTAATACACCACAAGATTTATGAGTACTCAAGTAAAAATGAATGTGGATTTGTTTTCCATAAATTCAATGCTCACAAAAATCATACTCAAGATTACGATCAGACAACCCTTCAACAAGGTTTTTATTTTTCAAGATCCGTAGACCCTTTTCTCTAATGTGGCCATTTCTCTGGTGCCATAACATAGTTTTCTCTACAGGTAACTTTGATTCAGAAGAAAGAGTACCCTTGGGTACCCAAAATCCATTACCATCTGCTGAAGATGAAACCCTCACTTCTTCCATAGACTTGCTTTTCACAGAAGTACTATTGCACTCAATAGTGCTTGCATCGAGCTTATATAATGTGCCATATCTGACACCTCTAGCAATCACCATAGCACCTCTAACCCATCTTGCATACTACATCAGAAAATACTACCTGTACACTTGCATCTATTAGTTTTCTCACAGATAACAAATTTCATGCTAATCCAAGGATATGTAACACACCATTAATCCTTTTCATTCTATCATCAGGAAACCTGATTCTAACTTCACCACGACCAACAATATTTAAATAAGAATCATCACCCAAGTACACCTTACCTCCATCAAATTCTTCATATTCAAAAAACCAATCTCTATTAAAGGTCATATGGAAAGATGCACCTGAGTCAATTAACCACGCATCATTACCTACACGAGTTACCAAAGATGCAATGAATGCATCACCATCTTCCTTCTCAGACTCAATATCAGAATCAAATCTCTTCTTTTTCTTCTTCTTTTCTTCTTTTCATTCCTTATGAATATGTCCAGGCTTACCATAGTTCCAACAAACAACTTTTGACTTCCCAAGAGATTTGGATCTCCCCTTGGACTTGGATTTATCACGCTTCTCATTCTTCTTGACTTTTTCCTTAGGTCTTCCATGAATGTTTAGGGCTTCCTTGGCACTAATGGATACCTTCCTCCTCATCTCTTCAGAAAGTAAAGAACCCACTACATCTTCAGTCTTCAATATAACAGAAGTAATCCCAATAGCCATAACAAGAAAATCCCAAAAATTAGGCAAAGAACAAAGCAATATCTGACATTTCTCCTCATCCATTTTGACACCAACTGATGCCAATTGAGCCACCAACATATTGAGTACTTCCAAGTGGTCTATAATTCATCCATCATCTTCCATTCTCAAGGAATACAATTTCTTCCTTAAGAAAATCTTGTTCACTAAAGATTTGGCTTGATACATCTCACCAAGATTCTTCCATAGTTTCTATGCAGAGGTCTCTTCATGGGCATTGATTAAAATAGAGTGCCAAACACAATCTGATTAGACCCTTGGCTTTACGGTTCATAACATCATATTGAGTAACCAAAGTAGGATCTACAGGCCTTGAAACCTTCTCATCAACATCATCCCACAGATCTCGATCTATCAACAGATCCTCCATCTTTAGATTCCACATTTCAAAATTATTTCTAGAAAATTTATCCACCTCTATTCACCCTGATGAACTTTCCATCTAAAAATTCCTACAACAAGATCACAAAGTGTCTTCTGCACAAGCTCCCACTCAAATTTGGATTAGTTCAGAAAACCCAACAAACCACAACTGAAACCAAAGGTGATCAAGCTCTAATACCACTTGTAAGGAAGCTATGGTAGTGAAACAACTTCCTACACTAATCTTGAGAGGAGGATAATGAAAAACTTTACAAATCTTTAACAGTTACAAAAACTTAAATAGAAATAAACATAGATATCATGCATACCACAACATAGTGATTTACATGGGAAAAACCCTTTCAGGAGAAAAACCCCACACTCCAAAATCTGCCCTATATATTATTCAGAAATCATAAAGATTACAATATACTTGTAGAGAAAGCTTCTCACAAGAGTATCACCACCAAAGATCCAGAGACAACATGACCGCTATCAAACTCTCAGAGTACATCATGATACTGTGGCCATAATACAACACCCTCATAAAATAGGGTTACCTTCTAGGGCAAGACAAGCCAACAAAATATCTACCATCAGATCTAAAACCTAATAATGAACAATCCAGGTTTACAATATATCATTAATTTAATGTATGTCAGCCATTTAACAATTTTTGTTAACAAAAAATGTTAACACGCATCCCACTCCATCCCATGCTCGCATTGTATATTACACCTATAGGTGTAACTAGGAAATATATATATATATCCTATCAACAATAAACCTTATATAATTGCAAGGTTGAGACACATTTTCCCAACACTTCCATTTACCTCCTTTAGATGATAGATATCACCATATGACTTGATGCCTTCTGCAACAAGTTTTTTGGACCCTACCTTCCTGATTTCACAACCTTTGGAATGAAAGGTAAGATTGTATCCTTTACTGCACATCTGACTAACACTGAGAAGATTATGCTTTAGCCCTTTGACATAGAAGACATCCTCTGTCATGTTCTTCCCATCAATAGTTATAACACCCTTTCCACAGATTTGTGCTGACTCATCACCAACAAACTTAACAGCTCCACCATTCCACTTTTCAAGGCTGAATAACTTCTCCTTTTCACTAGTCATATGATTAGAACAACCATTGTCAATTATCCAAGCTTTGGCTTCTTCTCTTGCATGAAAAGTAATCCATACCACCATTGATCTATCATTGTTTTTGGTCATCTTGCAAGGTATCAGTCTCTTCACATTTTTTAGTATCATCCTTTTTGTTACCAACATTAAAGGCCATGAAAAGTGTTTCATCATTTAAATCATCATGATCCTCATCTTCTGAAGAACAACTTCTCTCTATGGAATACATGCTTCTTTTGAACTTGTCTCTCTTGTTACTACCCCTTGATTCTTTAAAAGGACATTTAGAAGCAAAATGACCAATCTTTCCACAATTGAAACATTTGAAGGTTGACTTACCTCTGTATTTGCCTGTACCTTTCATTAGGGTTTTTACAAAGTTTGCTTCTACTTCATCAAGGTCATCATCTTGATTAGCTTCTTCATCCCCTGTCTTCTTACTGGATTTGCATGCAGTCTCCTTCTTTAGAATAATTTTGTCAAATTCTCTCGTTTCAAAGGCTATGAGAGAGTCAAACAATTAATCTACTGTGTATGTATCCAGATCCTGAGACTCCTCAATAGCAGATACCTTATGACTGCAATATTTGGGAAGAGTTCTTAATACCTTCTTCACGATTTCATCTTCTCACTTCACCACCAAGACCTGTGATGCCATTAACTATTTCATCCACTCAGAGGATATAACTAGCAATGTCTTCATCTTCTTTCATCCTCAGGGTCTTAAATTTCCTCTTGAAGATTTGCATCTTGGCTTGCTTCACTTTGTTATCTCCTCCATAAATGCCTTCAAGTTTTACCCAGACATCCTTAGTAGATTTGCAACTCATTACCTTTAGAAGTTCTATATTTGGCAGTCCACTCATGATAGTACTCTTTGCCTTGGCATTATTATCATACAATCTGATCTCATCAGCATCTGTTGGCTTAGAACTAGGAGTAGTGTAGCCCTTCACAACAACTTTCCATACACCAAACCCTGGAGAAGATAGATAGTTCTCCATCCTTATCTTCCAAAAGGAATAATTTGTTCCATCAAACATAGGTACCTTGTGAGATCCATTAGGAGCCATCCCGAACCTTCCTCAAGTAGTTAAGCTTCTTTTGAGTAACCTGGCTTTGATACCAATTGTTGAACACACTAAGATACTAAGAGGGGGGGCTGAATCAGTATCTAAACAAATTTCAAATCCTCCAGAGAAGATTAAAACTTAAGCATTGCAACATAAACATAAACATGAAAGATCAACACAATGCACATCAACACATAACACTAGATATACATGGAAAAACTAAGAAGGGAAAAACCATGGTGAGGATTAACTCACAATATATGAAGCTCAAAATAACAACTTTATTTTAGGGCTACAACCCAAGGAAGGTACTACTCCTTGCTAACTTTGTTTTAGGGCTACAACCCAAGGAAGCTCAACTCCCTAAAAAAATTGCTTTTGGGTCACTCCCAAGAAAGCTACATCTCCCTTCGGACTTTGTTTTAGGGCTACAACCCAAGGAAACAACTACTCTTTGATTTGAGAACAAACTTAGAGATGATTACAGTATGACAATCCTTCTACTACCTGAAAACTGACATTGAAGCTCACACCTTTGATGATTACAATTCTACTTCTTTTGATGATTGGATCAATTAGGCACACCCTTCACTTCCCTCCTATCACAAAAATGTCTTCAAGATGAATCAAGACAACCTCTAATACTTCTGCTTTTTCTCCTTCAGTCACACATCACAATGCATATGATATTCATATTCTACTCTTTTTCACACTCAAATATTCATCTTCACAATCATACCTTACCTAGACCAACTGGGTTTACAATATATACATGACATTACATTGATTTTCATTACAAGTCAGCCAATACAACAAGACTATTACATTTTACAAGTCAAACAAAGATTATACAACATGAAACTTGCATAGGGTAAGCCCTATCATGAACAACACGCTACACTAGAAGAAACCACATGTTTTGTGGAACCCAATTCATGCTTAGTCTGTGTTTAATAGGACAAGAGGGAAGATGGGATTGATAGGTGATTTAGTTTAGGTCCTGCTTTCACTACAAACATTCAAGGACTTTCAACCTAGTTGAATCACAACTTTGGCAAGAAGATTCACCTATAGGTTGAGGGTCACTTGTAATAATGTGGAAATTCAGAATTTGTTGATTAATGTATTAATTTAATGCCCAATTATGCTTAAAACCCTAATTATGCAAAATAGTAAATAAACGAATGAATCCTGACAAATGCTCACACACAAAGATATAATATTCAAATTAGATACATACTTGGTTTCAAGAGTCTAATTCCTAAAATGTTAGGGGCTAAAGAGTAGGTGCCCAAGCCCAAGGTATAGTTTTCTGTAGAAATTCCTAGAAATGATCTGTAACCTATTTCTACTGTTTCAAAGGTTTTTAGGCACAAAGATCTAGGGGGCTTTGGGACAGGTGCCCAAGTCCAGGCAGTCCTTTTCTTCTTTGATCTTGACTCTATATTTCATGTCATAGCCTCCTGCAACTCCACTTCCGTAGAACATGACACCTGTCACCTACAATCAGAAAGAAAGGAGTTGGAGGTTGTGGTGTTTAGGAGCTTGCCTTAGTTAAGCCCTAGAATGAAATTCAAGCCTTCCAACACCATTGTTTGATAAAGAGTGTGTATCCCTATGGGATAGAGGCAAAAAAAATGATAAACTTGATAAATGATTGATTCAACACAAATAGATATCACCTTAGAGGTGTAGCTCGCATGTAGATGAAAATCCTTCAACACATGAGAAGATGAAGCCAAATCTGCATAACAAACACAATAACAAGACAAGTCTGCTTTGCCACAATGAATGCTTTGAATGCTCTAAAATTATAAGTTTTCCAAAAGTTCATAATCATCTTCTAGTTTACAAATGAAACCCTAAACATGCTTATATATGCATTCTCGCTTTAATTTTGTAATTCAAAGTTAAGATGTCAGCAACAGAATCTCTTAATGGTCACAAAACTGACATTCAAATTTGGGACCCACTAGGGGAGATAAACAATAAAAAAAGAGAGAGGAGAACAAGTATCTTACGAACAATTATGTAGGAGGATGCTCCCAGGTCATCAATCACAATGCTATGGCCCCAAGACACAATACACAACAATAAAAAAAAGAGAAGCAAGATAGAAGAATAATGATACAAATAGAAGAATGATCACAACAGAGGTAGTCTCCCGATATCCTTGACCGTACAAGAGTATCAAGGGTCATCCAGGGAGGCCTAAACAACACATAACACATCACGGGGGAACACAACATGAGAGAGGAAGGGTTAGAAACACTTACTTGATACAACACAATGCTAATAACATACATATCTAGGAGGAGGCCACCCTTGAGAGAAACTATAATAGTTTCTACAATGAGTGCGGCTTAAAGAGGGAGAAATACTTACCTTATTGAACGTGATATTTCTTAGCAGACAATTCTTGTCTATTAGCTTAGGATATCTCGCATGTTGATTTGGTCCTGTAGATATTGTATTAATATTGAGTTTAGGACAAAGAAAGGCTTTGATGGGATTCAAAGAGCGGTATCCAATATCGACTGTGTAGTTAATTTGAGAAACTTGTAAAGGTACTCTGATTCCTTTTTGATTTACACCACATCCATTACCTATATAGTCACAAATTTTGTACAAAATATGAAATCCACGACCATATAGAGAATCCATTTCTTTAGAGGAAGGTGAAGCCTCGTAGGTCTCATAATCTGTAGTTTAAGTAAGGGTATTGTCTTTGTTTTCTACCAAGGAAAATTTAGGTTTCTTAGGTGTTTCAAAAGATTGCTTGGATGAGATCGATGTAACTTTTGATGTGTTAGGGTTATTAAGTTTATATTCCCCTACACTGCAAGGGTTAAAATCTAATGAACCCCAATCATCACCAAAAAGTGCTTTCGATGTTTTAGAGTCTTGCACAACATTATCTGTGACAAGGGGCTTTGATGAATCCACTCGTAAGCTGTTTAGACTCATATGATTGTTAACTTGTCTTTGTGAATCAATATGTAAACAACTTTCTGGTTTAGGATTGACTTCCATGGTGTAGATCCTGTCTTGATAAATAAAATTTATTGATCAATGAAGGGTAGACAGAACTGCCCCCATGGCATGGATCCATAGTCTACCAAGGATCATATTATATGAAATTAAAATAGGCATGACATGAAAAAGGGTAGATAATGTCACGGGTCACACCTTAAGTTATAGTACCCATGGATTGTCTACCAACATTATCAAATCCACGAATGCTAATTATATCTGGTTTAATCAAAGATGTATCAACCTTAATCCTATGTAACAAATTAATACCACAAAAATTAAGAGCCGATCCATTGTCAATCATAACTTGCTTTATCAACTTTTTATCTACCATGATAAATATGATAAGAGGATTGTATTGGTTTTTAACTTTGGCTGATGGTAATTCATGTGGTTGAAATAGAATATCTATTTTTGTCACATGCATACAATCTAATAGAGCTGCTACATCATTCAGCTTAACAACAGGTGGTACAATCACCTTTTGTAAAGCTTCTTGGAGCATTCCATGATATGTTGGCGATGTCTGTATTAAATCCCAAAGAGAGATCTTAGTTGGAGTAGCGCGAAGTTGCTTGACAAGATCATATTCTTGACCACTTTTAGGAGTAAGATGGGGTAGTGGAGGGAGCATAGGTTGAGAATATGGAAGAGAGACAGGCACATGAGGTGCTTGCTTACTTTGCTTATTATTGCAAGTGTTGTATGTGTGAGCAATCACGGGATGCTGTGGCACATTTTGAACACCTTGATTTCTTTGATGATTTGTCTTACATAGTTTAGGATGTAATCTGGGGGTTGAGGTGTTTTTTGATCACCTTGAACTGTAATCACCTATTTGAAGCAAGAAGGTGCATTAGGTGCCTCCTACACAACCATCTTAGGAATATTGCTACACTTATCTAGTAACCCCTTGGTGGGTGGAATGAGTCTATTAGTGAAGATTGAATTAACATTGTTTTCCTCTTGATTATACCCAACATCTATCCCTAAAGGATTTAATGTGAGATACCTTTTCTCATCCACTAATGCTTCATCCTGGCCAGGGGGAGCATTGGAATGAAAGAAAGGTAAGGTGTTGTTAGGAAGGTTAGGTGTTGTATCATTAGTGATGTCTAAGGGACTTGAATTTACAACCATAGTAGAGTTATCCATAGTCTTTTCATCTAAGGTTCTTGGACATTTAACTATAGGAGAAGTAGGATAACTTATGGGATCATCAACATCATTATATTCTTTAGTTATCAATTCTAAGGCATTAACGGAAGAACTTTCACTGTCATATTTCTCATGAGTATTCCTAGAGATAAATTTGGATAAATATTCTAATATCAAAGAATATGCTCCTATGAGTAATGTGAAGCTATCAAAATCATGTATATAACAAATTAATTTAAGCTCATGTGTAGAACATTTAGAAACATCAATATCATGTACACATGCTATATGTTCCAGAACATGAGGGTTCTCATTAGTGAAATTAGAGAAATTTTCAAAATCCAAGATATACTCATGCAAAGATTTCCATAAAGATGCCATCTTGAGATGTCTTGTAACATCAATATCCAATGAGATCTAGTAAAACAAGACATGCAAAGTTTTTGTGATGATTAAGGTACCCTAGATGTGTGACTATTTCACTCCTAAACACTTGTTTGAGGAAAAGGGCTAAAGGGACACACAAAGTCCACAACAAACACAATGGCTAGGAGGAAAATAGTACAACACAAGAAGGCTTGATTGATGATTTTATATATTTAGATTGAATGCAATGAAACAACAAAAATTATGCTTGTTTATGCACCTAAAATATTCACTTTTTTTTTAACCTTTTTCCATGCAAATGACTAAAAGATGAATTGTTGTAAGGAAATTGATGAGGGGAAGTGAATTATAACCTTAATATCAGTCCAATAATTCAGCAATATCCTTCACAACACACCTATAATGCAAATCTAGATAAATGACAAGGCAAAATCTAGTGAAAATGCAAGGTTTTCAAACCTTAATTGTGAAATTAAGATATGAATATATGCAAAATTATGTATGAATGTTTTCCAATCAGATTTATGATGCAGAAAAACTTGGCTCAGATATGAAAATGATGCAAAAATCCTACAATTCTCAATGCAAGTGAAATTTTAAAGGGAGATGAGTGAAAATGCTAGTTTTTGTTGAAATTGACTATGTGAAAATGCAAAATCTAAGATGTAAATGCAAAAACACACAATAATGCAACACTACAATAAAAAATTAGATTTGAATGAATGTTTTAAAAGAGTAGTAAAATCTGAACCAAGATTTTAATTGCAAACCCTAGTTAATGCAAAGACTAGGTTTTATGAAAAATGCACATTTCAAGCAAAATCTAACAAACTAAGCATGCAAATGCAATAAAAATGATTAATTAATGATGTAATACTATAATTTATATCATATCTGATGTAAAAATCATAAATTAAATGAATTTTATGAAATTAATGCAAACTATGTCAAAATGAAAGCCTAGGATGCCAATTTTTACAAGTTTTTCAATTTGTTTGTAAATTTTCAAATGGAATAAGATGAAAATTAAATTAATGAATGTAAATCTAAAGTAAAACACTCAGAAAGGTGCAAAATTCAATAAAAACATGGGTTCACCAAAATGTTCAATAGGAAAAGAGGGAAGATGGGATGGATAGGTGATTTAGTTTAGGTCTTCCTTTCACTACAAACATTCAAGGACTTTCAACCAAGTTGAATCACAACTTTGGAAAGAGGATTCAACTATAGGTTAAGGGTCACTTGTAATGATGTGGAAATTTAGAAGTTGTTGATTAATGTATTAATTTAATGCCTAATTATGCTTAAAACCCTAATTATGAGAAATCATAAATAAATGAATGAATCTCTACAAATGCTTGCACACAGAGATGTAATATTCAAATTAGATACATACCCAATTTAAAGATTCTAGTTCCTAAAATGTCAAGGGCTAAAGAGTAGGTTCCCAAGCCAAGGTACAATTTTTTGTAGAAATTCGAGGAAATGATTTGTAACTTGTTTCTGTTGTTCAGGAGGTTTTCAGGCACAGAGATCTAGAGGACTTTAGGGTGGGTGACCAAGCCCAGGCAATCCTTTTCTTCTCTAATCATGACTCTATACTTCATATCACAGCCTCCTGCAACTCCACTTCCACAGAACACGACACCTGTCATCTGCAATCACAAAGAAGGGGGTTGGGGGTTGTGGTGTTTAGGAACTTGCCTCAGTCAAGCCCCGGAATGGCATTCAAGCCTTCCAACACCATTGTTTGATAAAGAGTGTGCATCCCTGTGGGATAGAGGTAAAAGAAATGATAAACTTGATAAATGATTGATTCAACACAAATAGATATCACCTTGGAGGTTTAGGTCGCATGTAGATGAAAATCCTTCAACACATGAGAAGATGAAGCCAAATTTGCATAATAAACACAATAACAAGACAAGTTTGCTCTGCCACAATGAATGCTTTGAATGCTCTAAAATTATAAGTTTGTCAAAAGTTCATAATCATCTTGTAGTTTACAAATGAAACCCTAAACATGCTTATATATGCATTCTCGCTTTAATTTCATAATTCAAACTTAAGATGTTGGCAACGGAACCTCTTAACGGTCACAAAACTGACATTCAAATTTGGGACCCACCTAAAATAGGATAGGACTAGGGTCTAAGTGCCCAAGCCCTTGGGTTCTATTTTAAGTTGGGTCTAAGCTCAACAATGTCCCTCAAGCCTCATTTGACATGGGTTTCAGGCCATTTTGTTTCGGGAGTTAAAATGAACATGCAAGATGCAAAACAAGGGACCCAGGAGCTAAACTTAGGAGGTAAAAGTCCTAGGGGGACATTTTATGACATAACATTCTGGTCTTAAACATCCTTTATAGCATTTTTCTTCAAGGAATCACCTCCGCACACATCGCTCATTTGAAATGGGATGGCCTTAAGCAAGAAGACATAAAATTTCAAATATAACGATCACAACCACTTGAAATCTTTATGCAGTACTGGAAACACAAAAGATCTTCATGAAATTCTTCTAGATGAGTCTTCATGACTCATACAATAGCTTTAGATACATCTCTAACTCTACATAGCAAATACATTGTGCATACCTTAAAACATGCACACTGAGATCAAACAACCATTCAGAACACCCTGTAACACACTGTCATTGAGAAACTAACCTTGAGGAGTACCAAAACACTTGAACCTCATGTGGATGCACTCATACATTTCTATGATCATATCCTTAAAACTGCATAGCCATATCTATCATTACGGAGAAATGCAGGGCATCCCAAACAGTCTTCATAATCACTTGATTATGTCAAAACAAAGACCAGAACTCTGTCTTTCATAACTTTCACCGTGGAGGGACAAATGATTTGAAACTTTGGATTTAGCACCTTTACATCATACTTATCTTAACTTCTGAACTACATGACCATATCTTCAAATGTGGAGCCAAACATTTTAGTACTGTGAATACCTTCTTTAGGAACAACACTATCTCCAAACTGTCAACTGCAAAACACACTTTCGGTAGTCGAAACAATATAAAACTTTTAACATACATGCTTTGACACTATATGAAGTTGTCTTCCAATCCGCAGAGATACAACATCAAAAGCATGAAAATGTAGAGCAATCTCCCAGACAGACTTCAAAACAGTCTTTCTGTAGCAGGAACTTTCACCAACATCTGGAGGCCAAACCTTCTTTGTATCAACACATACATTCTTAGGAAGAACAAGAGAGAACACATAATATGCTTTAGACCATTAGTGACATCTACCCAACATCATCAACACATCTGATCATCTTAGTGTTTCTAATTCCCATATTAATGTATCTTCTTGATGCTTCTAATTCCCATCTTAATATGTCTTCTTGATGCTTCTAATTCCCATCTTAATATAACTTCATACTCAACTCTGCACTAACTGAGGCATGACATCCAACCATGAACTTCAATAACCACATTATATTCAACATGACATCCAACCATGAACTTTAGTAACCATAATATATTAGGAATGTATCAGGCAGTCCAAACTGAGTGCTAACATCAATGACAACCAAATGCCAACATGGTGTTGAGAAATTCTATCAGCTACTTTCTCCCTTTGTTCTTTGATTTTATTCAAGTACATTACTCTTCTCGAGCGCATCTTGAAACTATTCATCCTTGATGACACTCTGTAGTTTAGCTACTGAAAGCTCCAAAGGAATCAGTAATGCACTATTGATGCCATAAACCAATTCGAAGGGGGACATGTCTATCGCTCTTTTTGGTGTTATGCTATCAGACCAAATAGCATCAAACAAATTTTTATGTTAGTTCCTCTAATTATCATCCACTAGTTTACGAACAATAATTACTAGATTCTTGTTGCTAGATTTTGCTTGACCGTTTCCTTGTGGATAGTAATCTGATGAGTGTGCTAGGAAAATACCATGATCATAGCAGAAAAGAGATATCTCTATGGAGGAAAAGTTGGATGCATTATCCATTAACAACTTTTGTGGAACTCCAAACCTAACCAATATATTCTATTTTATAAAATTACAAACTACTTCAGATGTAGTTTGCTTAACAGGAATAACTTCTACCCACTTAGTAAAATAATTTGTTGTAGTTAAGATGTGGGTATGTCCAACACTAGAATGAGGGTTTATTCGTCTAATGAAATCTAATCCCCATTACTAAAATGGTTCTTCTATTACTACTAACCAAAGGGGAAGTGCTACCAATTATGGTTTACCAGAAAATTGCATACATTTTTCACGTTTAGACGTCCAATTGTAAGCATCTTTAAACATACCAGGCCAATAATAACAATTTCTAAGAATCTTGAAAGCTGTAACGGATGAGGAATAATGGCCCCCACATGCATCACTATGAAAATGTTGAAATTAGGGCAAACAACTAAGAGGGGGGGAGGGGGTGAATCAGTTGTCACAAAACTTTTATCTTTTACTGCATTTAATCTTCTTTACCACTTATTAACAGCTTAATGATTTAACCATGAAAGCATGAATCAACAACACATGAGTAGAAACATAATCAACACACATAACACTAGGATTTTACATGGAAACCTGATTAAGGGAAAAACCACGGTGGGGGTTAACCCACAAGATTTATTCTCTATTAAAAGAATAGAAAAATGGGAAGGCACTTGCCTTCAGGCACACTGCCTAGAGTTCACTGCTCAAAGGAGGCTCACTGCCTACAAGAACATTCACAAGGTTAACACTGAAAGGTTGAACTGAAAAACAACATCTTCTTCATGCAATGTTTAGTTCCATTGAAGCTCACAGCACCTCTGCTCTGCCCCCAAACACTTCTTCGCTACCTCCGCATCTTCACTCACATTCCCACAATTCCACGACTTCATAACACTTATTTATACATGACATTGACTTTGGAATGAACATCAAAGTTGGCCTTACAATCATCTATCTAGAACATTCTCCAAGATAGGCATTACAAGCAATTACAAGACTTAAAATGCTGCATGCAAACCATTACATTGTCGGCCAAACATAGCTGAGATTTAAATCTTCCTCGAACAACACACCATGCTACATAGAACTCTTTTTAGATCATTTGCAACATGCACCAAGCATCTGGTCAGCTAAGACTAGAAAGGACAGCAACACCCAAGGAGAAATCTTCAACCATGAGCTCAATCCTCAATGCGGACCACCAACACAATAGGCACATGATCCAAAGACCACCACAAGCATAGTGAAATCAACAAGAACAACCACATCACCTCAAATCACTAGAAACACTTGCATCTTCATCTGAGAACTTAAGAACACTAATTGTCATGAATGTCACACTAGAAAGATTGCTTACGGACCTCCAAACCATGAACCACTTGAGTTGAGGACACACACCAATATCCCAAACATGCCTCTAGATCTGCAGACCATAATATTCCAATGCGGAGCAATCCGGACCAAATTCCTATCACTCTGTCACCTCTGAACAACTACAAAACTTGGTTCTACTTAGATGGCCATAACTTCACCAATGCTCCACGTGGACCTCTCAAATCTTAACTGGAGCAACTTTAGACAATCCTCTACAAAACCCTTTAGTCCACAAACTCTGATCTTCTTCTCATCGGAAATGTTGAGCAATCTACTTTACTGAATTGCATTGTCTTCACTGTCTCTAACAAAGAGATATGTTGACATCAATGACAACACATCATATGCACATATTCGCAACAGAAAATTTTTAGAAGTTTTTCTTGTTGTTCTTTGTCTACACAACTCAAAAATATCCTATCAATGCTCTTCTTATATAAGTGTTACCCCATATAATATACTTGGTGGATTTCAACTTGATATTCCTTCTCTCCTTTGCTAATAGGTGTGCTAGGCATTCACCATATGTCAAATAGTAAGCAATGTTCAAAAACCATTCATCTTTAATTCCAAAAAAAGCACAAGGGGAAGGTCCTCTGACTCTTCAGGCTTGTTCTCAGCAACTAGTTTGCAAAGTCCCCTTCCTCTAAACAACTTGGTTGGTTTGATTTCTCCATCGTATTCTTGGACTTTGGTGATCCAATCTCCCCTTCTATTACAACTTATATCTTGTTGGGTTAGGATGCTTTTAATTGTTGGATCTGGGACAAATATAGTAGTATGAGAGTGAAGGATATGAAATCAAAACTGTTTCATCACCTTTACTACAACAAAGATGTGTTTTTCAACTTGAAAATAGTTTAGTTCATGTTTCTTCAAAGGAATTCTCATGAAAGCTATTGGAGATTCAATACCTTGATCATTTTTTGTAGAAGAATAGTTGACAACGTATGTTCCGATGCATAACTATAAATGATAAAATCATTGTTGAAATCAAGCTACATCAGAATTGGGGCATTAGCTAGGATTGTTTTAATTTCATTAAAATTTTTCTTACTAGTATTATTCCATTTGAAACCTTGGTTTCTTTTCATCATCTCTGCAATGTGTCTTGTTAGTTCTGAAAATTTATGAACAAACCTCCTCAAAAAATTGATTTTCCCAAAGAAAGATCTAACTCCCATTACACTGGTTAGGAGGCTAATCTACTAAATGGTTTTCACCCTCTCTAGGTTAATTTGGATACCTTTTTTCAAAACAATATATCCCAACAATTTTCCTTCAGTCACTCCAAAAATTTACTTTTAGGGTTCATGGTGTTTTGTGTAAAAAGAGGGGGTTTTCAATTTCAATGAAAGTGTAGGTTAAAACCTCCTTTCACACCTTACATTTAAGGACATAAATCAAGTCAAGCCACAATCTTTACAAGAGGGATTTGTTTCAAATATAGTGTCACTTGTATCGAAGAGGAAACTTAGAATTTTCTAATTTATTGATTAATTAAAGCTCGATTATGCTTAAAAACCTAATTTCATAAAATCGTAAATAAATAGATGAATCATGACAAATTCTCACACATAGAGATATCAAATGAAAATTAGATACATACCATATTTCTAGATTCCATATCTAGAAAAGCAGTGGATGAAAGAGCGGGTACCTAAATCCAAGGTGGCAACTTCTTCAGGGATCTCTAGAATTTATCTATAACTAATCACCACTATCACATAGGTTTTCTGCTTCAGGGATTCAGAGGACTAAAGAGCGGGCACCCAAGTCCAGGTCATAGTTTTCATCTTAGATCCGTAATTCTGACACTCTATTATGCCTCCTTGCAACTCCACTTCTTCCGATTCTACACCCATAACCTGCAATAACAGAAAAAGGGGTTGGGGGTTGTGGTATCTAGGAGCTTGCCTCAGTCAAGCCCTGGAAGGACATTCAAGTCTTCTAAACACCGTTATTAGATCTATGAGAGTACGTATCCCAGTGGGATAGAGACAAAAACCAATTGATAAATGATTGAAAACACAAATAAATGTCACCTCAGAGGTGTAGCTCGCATATAGATGAAACTTCTTCACATCATGAAAAGATGAAGCCAAATCTGTATAAAAAACACAATAACAAGACAAGTTTGCTTTGCAACAATGAATACTTTGAATGCTCTAAAATCATAAGTGTGCCAAAAGTTCATTATCATCTTCTAGTTTACAAATGAATCCCTAAACATGCTTATATATGCAACTAAGCACATTCTCGCTTTAATTTCATAATTCAAACTTGAGATGTCGACAACGAACACTTCTAATGGTCATGTTGTATTTACTGATCATATGTTTCGTCCTAGGTTCAGCCTCTATCCTTATTTGTTCTGGAATCCCTTTCCAGGGTAACCACATGTGAGTAAAATTAGTGGACATGTAACAATTGAGGGTTTTTGACCAATCCCTACTAAGCAACATCCCATAGGTATCAAGGATATCCACCACTTGGATGTCAATGTAATATTGTACCCTTGGGTTTGATGCTAATTGCATGTGGATATGTGTTAACTCTCCTACCACACTTACTTCAGTTTTATCTAACTGTGTCACCTTCTTGAGGGACTCGGCTAGATGCAATCCTAGGGCATTGCAAATGGAAAGCGACATCACATTTATTCATGCACCCGAATCCACTAAGTAGTTATGCAAGTTCTTTCCAAATATTCTTAGCATGAGTAAGAATGGGGGTGATTTAGTCTTGTCTCTATATAGAGTCATATGTGATGTCTCAATGGCTTGGACAGTAGTCTGCACCCTATGTTTAATATTGTTTTCTTTGGAAGCAGGATCTTTAGTCAGGATTTGACTAGGATTGTGACTGTAATTATCATCTTTTGGTGTGGATTCATCTAGGGATTTCAGGAAGGCTTTGTTGATGACTAGAGTTTTAAGGAGCTCTGACAGGGATAAGATGATTTTAATCTTTTTCATCTCTTCTACTAGATACGTGACTAGTTTGTCAAATTCAGGCAACTGACTGATGGCTTTTGACACTGTACTTTGGGGTGTAAAATACTTAGTACTAACCTTGGGAGGACTAGGATTATTACTAGCTTTGGGATCTGGTGGAGTGTTAAAATTATTGGGAGGAACTGATGTGGTTAAAGGGCCAGGTGGTCTATTAGGATTACTCCTAAGATTATAATTATGTCTACCCTAATATTGTTGTTGATAAGCATGAACCTCTTCATGTTCTAGTTCTGGTTCATTTTCATCCTCAAAGGGAAACACATAATTTGTCTCAAATGCTAAGATAGACTCCTCACATGCTAATGTGTAATTCTCATGAGTGGAAGTCATGTGATGATGTTGATGACTGGTAGAACTTTCTAACATCAGGGCAGATTCATGCCCTAAAGGGACGATTTCATTCCCCTTAGGATGAGGAAGATCTCCTACAATGTTAGACACTTCAGCCTGGAAGATACTAGCTGCTATTTTAAATTGGGGAAAGTCTAACTCTGCATGTGCACTAGTATTATTCATCCTGCACCAATTAGTGAGTGCAGCTTCTATAAGGTTCACCCTGGTTGTTTGTTTAGGCTCACTAGGATGCTAATTATCCAATGGTGATGGTAATGAACCATTGTTTGGCCTAGTATTCCATGTTCTAGGTGGCCTAGGAGTAGTATTGCTGTTATTATTGTTGTTGAAATTCCTTTCATTGTTATATCCTTTGTCAGGATATCCAGACATATCATTATTGTTCCCATATCCTCTATTCTGATTGGATTGGGAGTAGAAGTTTTGGCTTCTTATTTGTGTAATCTCACTGGTTAACTTCCTAAATTGTGTGGATATTTATTTGATGTCATTATTTTCTCCCTGAACCTTGGCTACTACATTTTCTTGCTGAGGTTTGAAGAAGGAACTACCATTATTGTTTTACCCTGCATCTTGAGGAGTTTGTCCAGGATGAAGTATCATCTGGCCATTTCCATTTGGAGGAGGCATAATACTAAGCGAAGGTACTTGCAGGGGACTAGGCATGATGGATGGAGGTATCATAACTCCATTACCCTGTGGTTGCATAGGAAATGCAGGATATCTAGTATTAGGTGTAAAGCCTGGTGTTAATTGTTGATTCACTTTAATGGCTTCTTCAAAAGCACCTGCTAATGAAGTGATAGCTGGATGTGTGCTTTTGATGAACATGGATGTTAAAGGATCTAAAGCTAAAAAGTATATGGACCTGGCTACCTCATCAGCTACATTGTATGGAGCAACTAGCTTGGAATACATTTTCTAAAACCTGGCATTGAAGTTAGAGATCATTTCTCCCTTAGCTCTTTTGATTGTGGCAAGCATGTGATAAATGATAGCTGGATCTACTGGTATTTTAAATCTTCCTATGAAGGCTTTCTCTAAGGCATCCTAGGTACGGATGGTTTTAGTAAGACTGATGTACCATCTATAAGCTTCTTCTCCCAAGGAGTAAGGAAACAATCTGCACACAACATCCTCATGCTCTATTCTTGCTCTAAAGCAGGCTTCCTTATAGGCTCTAATATGATCTTTTGCATCCTGATAAGGGTGATACTTTGGACATATTTTGTTAGGATTTTTAGGTAAAGGATGGTATGTCACAAACTGAAGTGGTGATTAAGTTGCCAAGAAAGACATTGTGACTAGTGCTTGATGCACTTGAGGTATAATTGGAGATCCCAGAGAAATGACTGGGGACACTAGAGGTGTTACAGTAGGTCTAGACGAAGATAGTGATGCACTAGACTCAAGACTATGATGAATATCAGTTGTATGGGGTCTAAGTCCACGAATAGGCAATTCTTTAAAGAGTCCAATGGATCTGGACCTAGTATTAGGCATGTGAGCCAAAATTCTATAACTTAAGACAAAATATGGATATTTTGGTCTAAATCTTTGCAAAGATCAAGAGATGTGTTCCTCTAAGGGGAATATTTAGGATCTAGAATCTGTAATAACCAAGTATTTGCACAATATTTACACAAAATGTAAATATGAACATGGACTTGGATTTTCTGACTATAAATATCAGGTCACCTGGTAACAAGGATGGGAAATTGCAAAAATATTTGTAGGAAAACCTAAATAGTGACTCAATGTTGAGGACTTTGAACAATTGACTGTAAAGATAGAGGCATTCATGCACAAGATTAAGATATTTATGATTAGAATTCTCAAAACAACTTGAAACAAGTGAAACTTTACACAACTACCCAAAATATAACCAATTCTTATGAACTTTGATAAGATCACCTTGTGCAGATGCAGAGATGATGTCCAAGCAACCGATTTAAGGAACATAACAAGTTTGGCCCTCCTTCTAGCGCCAATTTATGTTGGTTATGATGTTATGCATAAACAAGCATAGATAAAGAAATGCAAATCAAACCTTTATCATCTTGAGAGATACGATGAATTCAAAGAATTCATGATCCCAAGTCTCCATGGATTAGTTCATAATCTACTGATGTTTCTCATTGATTTGATGTGCCTTGCTATTATCCATTCAAGGGGCCTTACGTTTGTAATTCCAAGAACTTATGTCTGGACGTTATGAGGTTTACCCTCTTTCTGTAAATCTTTCAACAAACAAGGTTAATCTTACTGTATTTAAATAGATGATGAGGATATTTTCTAAGTTTGATCAATTCTTCTGTTCCTCCACTGATATGAGCTAAATTTCTCTTCTGCACTATAATTTTTATCTAATGATGTATCCATAGGTAGAGATTTACATGAATATTGTCATTTTTTATGTTCACTTACATGATATTTATCATTTCAACATGCTTTTTGGCTCAAATATGCTATGAATATTCAATTACCTGCGAGATATCAACATATTTTACTGTATTTGCTTAAGATTTTATGTAAATTTGCAATTATGATGATGATTTTAAAATGAAATCAAACAAATTTGAATGAATGCTTGCTAAATTTTACTAAAATGAGTGAATCTTTAGCTATTGATCCATATACATTCCTGATACTATCATGAAGAGAAGGAAATCAAACCATATGTTCACCAGGATGTTCCACAACTAGATATGATTGATGCTAACTTCAATGGAAAAGGAATGAAAGCAACATGCACAACATGAAATGCACTCCAAGGGACGCAACAAATCAAAGTACAAGTCAAGAATCCATTCATAGATTACTCAAAGTTTACAATTGTATGTAATCTAAGCTTCTTCTTCATTAAGTATACGAAAGAGATGTACATTTACAATTAGCTTTGAGAGTTAGTCCTGATGCTTCAACAATCTAATCTCAATTAAGTTTTGAATGAATACAAAATGCACTCCATCTCCCTTTCATAGAACAAGAGGAGGAGGCAGTTACAAAATGATCCTAGGATCATGATTTATCAATTAGGATCAATGGTCCATATTACTCCTTGACCAAGTCAACGGTAGACACGTGGCACAGGTTGCCAACTGGCAACCATTTGGTAGAATATCATGTACATGATCATGTATTGTTGCATCATGCTTATTCTTCATCTTCCTCATCAGTGAATGAGTCTTCTTCTTCCGTATGCACATTGATCACTCCCCCGATGAGCTCATATGCTTGTACTATCCTTTCAATTTCACCTCCATCTTGGACCTTGGCTTTGGTGACTGCATGTTCTTCTTAATTTAATTGTGCTTGTAATGTAGACCATTTGTTCTTTCTGCTACTTAACAGTTCATTATATTTTTCTAACTTTGCTTTCATCCTAATGGCCTTGTTAATTATATCCTCTGATAAATGATTGAGTGGGTCATCTGCAGCTGGCTTGAAATTGTCTTGGAAGGCTTTAACTGCAAAGTATGCATCTTGATTTTCAATCTTTCCTTCCACCTTTTCTTCAAGAGCCTCTAGGATTTCTACTACATCAGATAAAAGTTTGTGCAATCTCACATTGATATCTCTGAGTTTTACATTGCACTTCCTAAGGATATCACTTTCAAATTTGGTATCTTCATACCATATGCTTAATAGCTTTGATGTTTGGTTATTCAATATCTTGTTGTATACCAGGACATTGGCATCTATGCACCTCATTTCTGACAGGGCAATCAGATGTTTCTCAATCTTGATTGACCTTTTCCCAACTTCCTTTTGTAATTTATCTACCTTTCTCTTCAATGTGCTGAGTAGGTTCCAATTATTAAGAGAAGTCTTTATTACTTTCTCTACCTCTGTGATGAATTGGATGAACCAATTGTCCATCATATGTGCTTTTTGCTTCATGATGTCCAATCCTATTATCTCATCCTGTGATATGATAGTCAATGGGGTGGATGTGCTGACTAGCATGTTATTGGGATCTATCAGTCCCTTTATGAATGTATGCAACTGAGAAATGTACTCTTTGTGCACCTTATTTTTATCCTTCTCTTTCTCTACTCTATTGAATAAAGAATCAATTATATCTCTGGCCTCTTGGCCCTCTTGTTGCTCTATAGCAAAGCCCAAGTCAATAGTGGTTATTTGGAATTCACTAGCACTTATTTCTCCCTTGGCTTTGTCCACCACAAGTACAGCTATTTCAGCTATTCTCCTACCTATTGCTGAGTCTCTCTTTATTGCTGATGTGGTCCTAGCCCTTCTCCTTGGCTTGGCTGTATTGGCTGAAAATAATAAAGCAATATCAAATTCTGCTGCAACACTAGGTGGATGTGCATGTACCTCTTGTTGCAGCCAATATGGTGCCTCATCTATAGACCCTTGCTAGCCTATGTGTTCAATGTGAACATCTTGAGATTCTATCTTCTGTTCCACCCTTGGTGGTGGTTACTCTTCCTCTTGTTCATCAGGTATTTCTTCATCCTGCTTCTCCTCATGTGTAGGGATATCTTGTATCAGCTTTTCATTCTTATCTTGTTCATCTTGTGATGGTCGTGGATCTACATAAGGGTTTGGATTGCTCTTATCTAGCATATCCTAATGATCTTTCTGACTATCTTCATTCATATATTCTTTCTTTTCTTGATCATTGCCCACTTGAGGGCCTTGTTCCCCATCATTTGGTATACCTGCCTCTTTAGAATCTTGGGGTTTATCTACCTCCACTTTATCTGGCTCCCTCTCAGGTACTTGTTCATTATCCTGGCCATCATTTAGATTAGGTGCCTCTTCATCTTCCATGTGTACATTGAATTTTAGTTTAGTTTTCTCTAGAGGTAGGTCTTCACCTTTACTTTCCTCATCCTTGCCCTGATATGTCAAATCTATCGCTACTAGGCTGGTAACCTGCTCGACTAATCCAGGCAAACCAATTTGTTGTGCTACAATTTAAGGATTACCCTCTATTATCTCCTCTTCTTTGACCTCCTTTTGTAGTGTGGGGATGCCACGAGGGGTCATCTTTGTGTTCTTTACTAATGTCTCCATAGAACTGGTTGACACTTCATTTACCACATCATCATCTGATAA
This sequence comes from Cunninghamia lanceolata, assembly GCA_027924645.1. Classification (NCBI taxonomy): domain Eukaryota; kingdom Viridiplantae; phylum Streptophyta; class Pinopsida; order Cupressales; family Cupressaceae; genus Cunninghamia; species Cunninghamia lanceolata. Next base: position 4,670,540 of record BSBN01000516.1, read on the forward strand.
CTCCACAGTGTTATCCAATGGAAAAGACTAGTCACTTCTTTTATTATGCATGTCCTTCCTTTGCTCATCTGCCAATTCAGTCTTGAAGTGCACTATGGTAGGAATATGAACTTCATGTTGTAGGGTTCTCTTGATACCTTCACCACCTTTTCCTTTTAGTATGATGGTAGGATTCACACCTACCATCCCCCTCATTGCAGATGCCTACTTCTTTTGGGGCACCTCCTGGGTTTTCTTTTTCTTTCTACTTATCAGGAGATCATCATCATCTATACTTTCCTCTTCAACCTCATAAGTAGGAGCAGGTTTTGTAATAGGCTTCTGTTGCTTTGTAGGTGCATGAGATGTTGTGGTAGTAGAGGTAGAGGCTAGATCCTCCTTAGGTTGAGGATAACGAATGATCCTTACACCAACCACCTGGTTTCCTTTCTTGGATTTTTCTTACTGCCTCTTGCCTTTAGATGCCCTCTTTTCTTTGAGGAAATCATCGTACTCCTCATTTGTTAACTCTTGTCTCTTTCTCTTTTTATCAATGGTGAGAGCTACCCCCTTTTTCTTCAACTTTGTAACTTCCCCATCCACCCAGTCTTTGGTTAATAGTATAACCTTTTGTGTTATCTGTTCTAATGATGTTTCTTCTAGCTGATTCCAATTAGGGGATGATATTGTTTCATTGTATATCTTCTTGCTCTCATATTCTTGGGACATGACTATATAGTCATGATTATGCAATTGTGTTGGAACTGGGATGCAATCCAATGTGTGTATTTTTTGCAGACTAATCCTTTGATAGCTTCTCATTCTCACTTCCACTTCATCATCACAATTAGTCCTATAGTCCTCAAGATGCATCTGATGCATTGGTTTCTTATATAGTTTCTGCATCCTACCATATGGGTCATATTGCTTGGACAGTGAAAAAGGTTGCAATGACATCAACTGCAATCCCCCTGTTGCCTCAGGGAACATATACCACCCAATCATGATTGGGAACAGGACATGAGGTATCTTGCCTCTCTCAATATAGGCCTCAAATGAAGGCAATATATGCATGGCCATCTCCATCAGTATGGCCTTATCAGTTGGGTATCTTGGCAACATGAGAGGTTGCCCAATGAAACCTTCTATTCTTATATATGTGAATGTGGGGAATTGCATGAACCAAGCCCCATGCTTGTAGATTATGGCTTTAGCTTCCATGCTCAACCTCTTTGCTCTATCTTCCTCCATAGTCCTTACTAAATGCATGGAAAATGAATCATTCACTCTTCGATAGTGTTGGAGACACTCTATTTGTTTCAACTATGGGTAATGATCCCATATGTTCACATTTCCAGGGTTATTTCCAACCCTACCAACTGTTTACAAACCATTGAATGTCTCCCTAAATGCACATGCATAAACTACATAAGAGGTCATATGAAACATATTGGTCTTTCCTAGATTCCTCATTCCTTCATCCAGACTATCACTTATGATCTTTTCCCACTGGGGTTTTTTAGTAGTATCTGCCACCATCCTTATGGGACCATACATCCAATTTTCAAAACATCTAGCATTTGGTCTTCCCCTCATTTGGCTAAGCATCACCATCATGTATTAATATTCAGGGTCGAAATCAAACTTATATAAATGCATAGGTAGCTTTGTAGAAGCTTTATATGTACTGTCGTTGGCTCTCTAGGAGAACACGATTCTTTTGCAATCCTTTTGGGTTTTATTGTATTTCTTTCTAACTTCTCCAAGTTTATTTTGCACGTATTAGGCCTTTTGGGTAAATTGAAAGCTGCAGTGATGCCCTCAATCGAAAAGTTTGCATATACCCAGCCATGCTTCTCTACCTTTCTGTTGTCGATATTGTAATTGCAAGCACATTCTACTACCAACTCGATGGCTTCCATTGCATAAGGGAATTCTCCCTCATGCCACATGCCTAAGTTATAAATATTAATGAGTAGGGGTTGTCCACTCCCCTTTTCTGACAATGTCATCCATGCATCCAAATCAGTATTCCCTAGATGAGTGTCATTTATCTGGCCATACTTGAATGATATTCCTTCTAGTTGTATACCCATAGGCTTTAGGAACTCTATGTCTAACCTGTTCTTTCAGATTGCTATGATATCCTGAGATAAAACATATGCATTTCTTACCCTAACATGTCATGTGCATATGTGGATCAACAATTATATGAATATCATGATGTTTTGATTATTATTCAACACATTTCATACATCATCATATTGATTTACATTGGTAAAAACAACATTTACCTGCCCATTTACCATAAACGACAAACGAGGGTTTTGTCTTTACATATCTGATATTCGCTACCTTTTAACCATTCAATTGATATCCAGTTGTCCACGTTCACCTTGCAATTACCTTTCCTTTGTTTACCATTCAAATCTGCACCCCATTCTCTTGCTTTCACAGGTCGCAGTAAGATCACCTTAATCACACAGTAACTCTGCAACTTTCGCTTGAATACATGATAAGTTCAAAATGAGATGAAATCCTTGTTTTTAATTAAAAACATTGTCAAATTAGGGCATGATTAATGCTTAATTATTGATATCTATTGATCAACACCTAAGCATTGGAGATGTTAACAGGTGGCGTGCGTCTATTTGAAATTTTGGAGGTTCACCCACCATTAGAATAGCATTTAATGTGGGCGGGCACATTAGCAAATATCATGGATATTAAGAGCATGACCCACAGGAAGATGATGACATCATCATGACAATGACTGACCATTGACCAACGATTGAAATCGAGTCATTTTACTTTTGTTTAACAATCATGATAACATAATGTACTGATATGATTACGCCAATGTTCCATGTGGCAGCAACCTATTGGTTCATAATGATCTGCATGTTATACGTCTCAAAAGATGGATGTTGGGATATTAAGAAATATTAGGGTTCTTAAGTATGTGGAACATCCCCCACATTCGAAGATTAGGATGACGTTAGCATCCTTCATCAATATTTCAGACTGGAGAGGGAGTGACGTCATTGTCATATTAGCAAAGATCAGGGATCTTAGTTAATATGCGGGATATTAAGGTTTTCCTTTACTTTGCATTAGATCAGGATATTAACAAATATCTGAGATATTTAAGAAATAGGTGACCCCTTTTGATGTCAAGAATATGATGACGTCATCGTAATATCAGGTCTTCTTTATATCAGGTTAAGATGATGTCACCATCATATTAACAAAGATCAGGGATCTTAGTTAATGTGACAAATATTAAGGATTATACTGATATCGAGTATTGATGTTATATCTGAGGTAAGCCCACACATTAGTGAATATCAGGGATATTAAGAAATATCACCCTCCGACAATGTGTGTGGGTTCTTGACGGGTAAATGCCTCCTGAATTTAAATTTGACGTTTGCATATTAACGAATATGCAAAATATTAAGGTTTCCTGCATCAAAACATATGTCTGGGATATTAATGAATATCAAGAATATTAGGGAATTTGATGATCCTCCTTGAGTGACCATTTTGACCAAACTTTGACCGAACATAACTTTTCATCCTTAAGGAATTTCAAGGTGATTCAAAAGGCAAAGCTGCTTAAAATTTTGCACTCTTTCACTTGATGGGATTCAAGATAGTAGAATTTGACTTTAGTATTCAAGCCTCCTCTATGAGGTTTATGCATACATAAGGTGATATCCTATCACTACATCTGAAATTTAAATTTTACCATACCACCCAAAGAAAGCAAAGAATAGGGAAAAAGCCAAAAAAGTTGGGTCCCTGTTTTGCTAAGGCAAAATGGGGCATGTTGTGTAACTACACAACAACTTGCCACCAAGAAAACAATGAAATTCCAATAATTCAAGGGATGAGTATAAGTTAAAACATAATGCTCCAACTCTTGCTAAGAATAAGCATCCTAAACTTCCGAATGGTATCATGTTCATCAATGTTTCAATGTATTGAAGAGGGATCAAGTGTGTGCATGTGATTCATATCCCTCATCTTGCAAATGAGTTGAAAACACTAGTGCCAGAGTTAAGCTACATAATTTGATTTATCCCTCATAGCCAACTTGGATAGAGCCTTGCTGCCAGTAGGCATCCATAGCCCCGGCAAGGTTATCTTTGCATTTCCCCTAAGTAGAGTCCCACTGCTAGTCAGACGTCTATATCCCCAGTAGAGTTACTTAGATGGCCTCATTTTCTCCTTAGATATTCAATATGTTTCTTTTCTTTTATATTCATAAGATGTCATCATGTAAGCTCAGTTTGTAAGGTGTGGTCACTTACTGATTTAGGTTGGGAATTGCAATAGCAAGGGAAACCTTTTGATTTTTCACTTAACTCCACACTGGTCTGTTCAACAAACCCAAGGCTGTTAGGTGTGTAATGCGAAGATCTCCTTGAACAAGAAAAGCAATATTGATGAACATGATATCACATATCTGATCAGAAACATTTGTTAACATGAGTCACAACCTATGTATAAACTTATATCCAACTCTTGAATTCTAACAATTTTAGTTGTGTTATATAGTGAAAAGGTGCATCATTTTGCCTAACCAAAACAAGGACTCAACGCCAACAAGCAAAAAAAAAAAAACACACCCAAACAGACTATACAAATAGCTATATAGAATGTACATTATGGTATAGTATCATAACATGACTCCTCTCTCTAAGCTTGGAAATAATGTTTGATAGATTGTCCATTGACTGGCAATGGGACGTTCTCACCTGTTAGGGTCTAGAGTTTGTAGGTACTATCACCTAAGATTTCTGAGATCTGGAAAGGACCTATCCAAAGTTTGTCAAATTTTCCATGATCACCTTTCTTTTCATGTGTTTTATCCCAAGCTAGGACTAAGTTTGATATTCTAAAATCTTTTATCGTGGCTCTCTTGTCAAACCAACATTTGACAGTAGCTTGATGTTTGGTGAATTGGTCAATTACCCTATCTCTCTTCTCTTCTAGGTGAATGAGTTGTAGCAACGTAACTTCTTTCTTATTATTTATGCCCAAATATTATTGTGCAAACTACAGTGTGGGGATCTTTAGGTTAACATGTAGTATGGGATCCAGTCCATACACCAATTGGTAAGGAGAATTTCCTAAAGCAATTTTCATTTTGGTTAGATCTACCCATAAAACATACTTGAGCAAGGTATTCCACTCCCTAGGGTTCTTTTCTATCAATTTCTTTGTGATGTTCAATAAATTCTTATTTGTTGACTCTGCTAAGCCATTTCCCTAGGGATAATAGTTTGAAGAAAATTTTAAAATGATTCCATAATCAAAAGCCCAACTTGACAATCTTAATGATGCAAAAGCGGGTCCATTATAACATTTAAGGGCATAAGGAACTCCATACTTGGTTATTATGTTGTTCTCCAAAAATTTAATCACATCTACTATAGTGCAATTCTTGCTTGGTGTAGGGCCACCTAACAACTCGGCTTATTTTGTTGTTTGTTTGTCATAAGGTCAAACCGACCAATTGTTGTTTTTCAGTTTTTTGTGTTCAGTTGTAATAAGGGTAGTTCGGGGATATGAAGCGGTTGGCCTTCCCCAACTGTCATGAACGGTTGATCTCCCACTGTATTGGGATAAATTGGCAGTAGACCAAACATGTGGTTTCGGTTCTGAGTTCAGTTGCGTATGTTCAATTCTGTGCAAAAAAGAATAACAAAAACTCTATTCTATTCGTGGTGTGAAAAAATCTGTTAACTGTGGGTATATTTCCCTTTCTTATAACATAGTCATTTCTATTCTGCAAGTTGTCGAAGTATGAATCGATGAAGTATTCCATTGGTGGGATTTCTGTTGAAATCAGTGGAATGGCTTTGTTGTGTACATATGTGTTTTTATTTTCTATTCTTGTTCCTGTGTGTTGTGTTCTGTTTAACAGTGTAGAGGACCGGGTTGAAGGTATTGCATAGTAAGCGCCCTAGCATTTCTATGTGCTAGGGTTTAGTTGAAAGTTAGGCAAAGTGAATTTTTGCTTAAGTGTTGGAGTACCATCGATGAGACTGGGGGTTATCAGCAGAGTATTTAGTATTCTGGGTGAAGGTAGTAGTCTTCCCGAAGAGTAGTCAGGGTGACCAAGTACATCGGCAAAGTTTGGTGAAGGTTCACCAAAATGAGAAGTCATACCAAAGTCAGTGTATCGGTGTGAGTTTGATTTAGTCTCGTTGAAGCCAAGTTCAACCATCGGCGTATCAGCAGAGCCTTGTAGAAGTTCAGCGATGAAGGTAGTCACGCCGACAGTGAAAGTCTAAGTTGATGTTGGAGTGTGTCCATTTGTGTATTGGTAGGAGATTAGAAGTGTCCACCAATAGCTAGGGTCACACCGAAGTCAATGTGTATCAGTGTATCGGGAAGATAATTAAAGAGTTTGCCGATAGTGTGTAGTCACACTGAAGACTATGTAGATTGGCCTATCAGTAAGAGCAGCGACATTGGAAGACAAGGTCAAAGTTGAGCTGATAGCAGTCTGTCTTACCAACGAGTGTGAAGCGAAGGAGATATCGGTATGTTAGCATAGCAGAATTTAAGCTCGCTGATAGTATGAAGTCTTGCCGATAGTGAATTCAAAGGGTTCGACGAGTTCAAAAGGATCTAAAAGTTTATAAGTGAACAGTTTCCACTATGCACTCTGCATCATATTGGTATCAGAGCTTTAGGCGGTCTGTGTGGTGACGTGTTTTGAACAAGTCTGTGTATGTCAGTAGACAAGAGTGAAGGAGAGGCTAGCAGCATGCCTCCAAAGGGGATGACAGCAGAAGTGCTTAAGAAGTTTTAAGAGATGGAAGAGATGATGAAGGTTGGAGTCAAGGAAACACTCCAATTTGAGTTGAAGGCACTGAAGATAGGAAAGAAATCAGATGGTGAATCTAATGAAGAAGAAGAAGATGGGGAAGAGGAAACAACCCCAGAACAGGTAGATATATCTGCAGACCAGAAATAATTTTTGGATGCCATAAGGACACTCGGTAAGGAGTCGTCTGAATCAAAAATGGAGATTTTGATGTTCGGTGGAAAGATGGATGCAGATGAAGTCATCAAATGGGTTGAGGCTTTGAATAATTACTTCGAGTACAAGGAGGTACTGGAGAATAAAAGAGTCAAGTTTGCAAAGATGAAATTGAAAGGTGTTGCACTCACGTGGTGGAACTACACCCAGGGAGAAAGGGTGAAGAGTGGAAAGAGCATGATCTCATCCTAGAGTCAGATGGTAGAGAGGATCAAGGCTCAGTTCCTACCATCGGATTATGAAGTGTAGATATACAGGAAAATGTAGAATCTCAGAGAGAAGGTTATGGATGTATCCACCTATACAGAGGAATTTCACAAATTGTCTATAAGGTGTGGACTTGCTGAGGATGAGAAAGGAAGAGTTACCAGGTATATTAATGGCCTGAAGTACAGTATACAAGATGAGATTACCATCTTGACACCAGAAACTGTGGACAAGTGTTTCCAAGTGGCGCTAAGAGTAGAAGAGAAGTAGAAAAGAAAGGGAGAATAGTAGAATAGAGGTAGAGGTGGAAGAAATTTTAGGGGCAGAAATAACTTTGGTGACAAAAATCAGTTCCAAAAGAATCAAGGGGAGTCTAGTCAGCATGAACATAGTGGAGAATCTAGTTCCAGAGGGGGTTTCAGAGGAAGGAGACCCAATGGGAGAGGCAGATTTGGTGGACCAGGTAGAGGTCCTAACGTCTTCATGGGAAGATGTTATAATTGTAACCAAATTGGGCACATAGCAGGCAAGTGTCCAGAGAAAGCCTCAAGCTCTCATGGAGGAGAGAGAAGGAGCCAGCTGATTCAAGAAGAAGATTGTTAGAGTGTGAACTCACCTATGGGAAGCGTAGCTCCAACACAAGATGGAGAGAATCTCATGATGAGAAGGACGATGCTGAAAGTGCCATAGAACAAGGAACCACCCCAGAGGAAGACACTATTTAGAACTCTGTGTAAAGTTTTCGGCAAAAGGTGTAAGGTAATTTTTTATTCTAGCTCAACTGAAAATTTAGTTTCAGTAGAAATGGTAGAGAAATTGAATTTGAAAAGATTGCCACATGTTAGTCCATACAAAATGTCCTGGATGAACAAAGGGCAACAAGTCTTGGTTGATGAACAAGCTTGGGTAGAATTTCAGATAGGGGAATATAGGGACAAAATGATGTGTGATATAATTCCCATGGATGCATGCCATTTACTGTTAGGAAGACCTTAGCAGTATGATGTACAAGCCCAGCATGATGGTAAATCCAATTCCTTTGTTATCACCAAGAATGGTAGACAGTATAAGATGGATCCTTTACCAGAAGAGGGTGTAGACAAGAATGTAGGCTCAAGTGTCATGTTAGTGAGTGGGGTTTCTCCATACTTTTAAAGAAGAGGGAACCTAGGGGTATGCTCTGATTTTGAAACCTAAAGACAATTCTAATTTATCTAAAAACAACAAGGAAAAAGTCCCTAAGGAAGTACAGGAATTGTTAGACAAGTATAAGAGTATCATGGTGGAGGATATGCCCAATACACTACCCCCTGTGAGAGACATAAGTCATCAGATTGACTTCATCCCAGGATCCACATTGCCAAATAAACCAGCTTATAAAATGACACCTAATCAGAATGAGGAGATTGCTAAACAAGTGCAAGAATTGTTGGATAAGGGTTTTGTGAGGAAAAGTCTTAGTCCATGTGTTGTACGCATAGTTTTAGCTCCCAAGAAGGATGGCAAATGGAGGTTGTGCATTGATTTGAGGGCCATCAATAAGATCACCATCAGATATAAGTTTCTTATGCCTAGAATAGAGGACCTCATGGATTGTTTGGGAGGAGCTCGGTGCTTTTCTAAAATTGATCTCAAAAGTGGATACCATTAGATCAAGATTAGACAAGGGGATGAATGGAAGACAACCTTTAAGACTAATGAGGGTCTTTATGAGTGGGTGGTGATGCCATTTGGACTGTCAAATGCTCCAAGCACTTTCATGCGTCTAATGAATGAGGTATTGAAAGATTTTATTGGCAAATTTGTTGTTGTCTATCTTGATGATATTCTAATTTTTAGCAAGACAAAAGAAGAACATTTATAGTATTTGGAACAGGTATTGAAGAAGTTGCATGAGGAGAAACTGATGATCAATATGGAGAAGAGTGTCTTCATGAAGGAAGAACTCACATACCTTGGATTTGTGATATCCCAGGGTAATTTGAAAATGGATCCAAAGAAGGTAAATGCTATTCTGTCTTGGCCAGCACCTAAAACTGTAAGTGATGTAAGAAGTTTTCACGGTTTGGCAACCTTTATAGGAAATTCATAAAATGATTCAGTCATATTTGTGCACCCATTCTGGATACCATAAAAGGAGGACATAAATGTAAGTTTGTTTGGAATAAAGTAGTAGATGAATCTTTTGAGATTCTTAAACAGAAGGTAGCAGAGAAACCCATTTTGGTTTTGCCTGATTTTAATAAGTTGTTGACTGTGGAATGTGATGTTAGTAACCTTGCCATTGGTGCTATCTTGAGTCAGGAAGGCAGACCTGTTGCTTTCTTTAGTGAAAAGCTGAATGATGCTAAAAGAAAGTATTCCACATATGATCTAGAATTGTATGCAATGGTTCAATCATTGAAAAAATGGAGACATTATCTCTTGCCCAAGGAATTCATTGTTTATACTGACAACCATGCTTTGAGTTTTCTGAATTCACAGGAGAAGCTAAATCACAGGCATATGAAGTGGGTTAAACAACTCCAGGCATATACTTTTTCCATCAAACATAAGAAGGGACAAGCCAACAAGGTGGTAGATGCTCCAAGAAGAAGAGTGTGTACTATACAGGAAATCCAGTTGCAAAGTGTGGGAGTGGATTCTCTCAAGAATATGTACCAGGATGATGAGGACTTCAAGGAGATATATGCAGTTTGTTCACAATTTTCAGATTCCTATCATTCTAATTTTTCTGAATATTTGTTACAGCAAGGGCTGCTGTTCAAAGGTAGCCAACTATGTGTGCCTAGGTGTTCCATGAGGGAGAACATCATAAAAGAGAAACATTGAAGTAGTCTTGGAGGTCATTTTGGACTGGACAAGACATTGGAGCAAGTGCAAAGGTTTTACTTTTGGCCTAAGATGCAAACAGATGTTATAAAATTTGTAGACAATTGTCACATTTACCAGAGAGCCAAAGGGACTTCATCCAATGAAGGTCTCTATCAACCACTTCCAATTCCTCAAAGGCCATCGGAGTGTATAAGTATGGATTTTGTTTTGGGTCTTCCCTGAACTCAAAGAGGTTTTGACAGTGTATTTGTTGTAGTTGATAGATTCAGTAAAATGGCTCATTTTGTGCCATGTAAATGTACCAATGATGCTTCACACATTGCTGGTCTATTCTTTAAGGAGATTGTTCAAATTCATGGTTTGCCATTGAATATTGTCACTGACAGAGATCCCAAATTTGTGGAACATTTTTGGCACACATTGTGGAAGAAATTGGGCTCTCAATTATCTTTCACGTTAGCCTATCACCCTCAGACGGATGGACAAACTGAGGTGGTGAATAGATCACTGGGTAATCTTTTGAGGTGTTTGACTAAACAGCATGGAGAAGCATGGGATATGATCATCCCACAAGCAGAATTTGCATATAATGACTCTGTCAATCAGAGCATAGGAAAGAGTCCTTTTGAAGTTGTATATGGGATTCACCCAAGGGGAATTTTGGAGTTGAGAGATCTCCAGAACATGGAGAAAAGGAGTGCACAAGGAGAAGATTTTACAGTCAGTATGAAGGATATCCATGATGCTGTAAGGGAAACTATCTAGAAGAACACAGGGAAATACAAAGGGAGAGCTGATCAGAAGAAAAGGGATGTCCAATACAAAGTTGGCTATCTGGTAATGGCATATCTGAAGAAGGAAAGACTTCCGAAGGGGCAGCCCACGAAACTTCTTATGAAAAAGATTGGTCCATGCAAGATTGTTCACAAATTTGGGCCTAATGCCTACGAGATTGAACTTCCTCTAGGTTTAGCAATATCAACCATTTTCAATGTGTCCAACTTGTTTCCATTTAGAGGAGACAATGTTGTTGGTTCAGATGTGATAGAAGTAGGGGATGCAGAATGGATTTCTGATTTTCCACCAAGTCAACTAGTACAACTGGAATGTATTTTGGACACCAAAGTTCAGAAGAAGACTAGGCATAAAACCTACAAGCAACATCTGGTCAAATGGCATGGTTTGGTTGATGAAGATGCTACTTGGATGAGCAAGGAGGACATCATCAAACATGGGGTTACTATTTCAGACTTGGTTCCTCAAGGGACTTGAGTTCTTTTAAACCCCAGGAGTATGGTGGAGGGGCACCTAATAACTTAGCTTATATTGTTGTTTGTTTGTCATAAGGTCAAACCAACCAATTGTTGTTTTTTAATTTTTTGTGTTCAGTTGTAATAAGGGTAGTTTAGGGATATGAAGCGGTTGGCCTTCCCCAACTATCATGAATGGTTGATCTCCCATTGTATTGGGATAAATTGGCAGCAGACTGAACATGTGGGTTTAGTTTTGAGTTTAGTTGCGTATGTTCAATTCTGTACAAAAAAGAATAACAAAAACTCTGTTCTGTTCGTGGTGTGAAAAAATCTGTTAACTGTTGGTATATTTCCCTTTCCTATAACGTAGTCATTTCTGTTTTGCAAGTTGTTGAAGTATGAATCCATGAAGCATTCCACTGGTGGGATTTCTGTTGAAATCAGTGGAATGGCTTCGTTGTGTACATATGTGTTTTTTATTTTCTGTTCTTGTTCCTGTGTGTTGTGTTTTGTTTAATAGTGCAGAGGAACGGGTCGAAGGTATTGCATAGTAAGCACCCTAGCATTTCTATGTGCTAGGGTTTAGTCAAAAGTTAGGCGAAGTGAAGTTTTGCCTAAGTGTTGGAGTACCATTGGTGAGACTAGGGGTTATCGGTAGAGTATTTAGTATTCTGGGTGAAGGTAGTAGTATGCCTGAAGAGTAGTTGGGGTGACCAAGTACATCAGCAAAGTTTGGTGAAGGTTTGCTGAAATGAGAAGTCATACCGAAGTCAGTGTATCGGTGTGAGTTTGATTTAGTCTTGCCAAAGCCAAGTTCAACCATTGGCGTATCGACAGAGCCTTGTAGAAGTTTGTTGACGAAGGTAGTCACGCTGACAGTGAAAGTCTAAGTTGATGCTGGAGTGTGTCCATCGGTGTATCAGCAGGAGATTAGAAGTGTCTACCGATAGCTAGGTTCACACCAAAGTCAATGTGTATTGGTGTATTGGGAAGATAATTAAAGAGTTTTTTGATAGTGTGTAGTCACACTGAAGACTACGTAGATTGGCCTATTGGTAAGAGCAGTGACGTCAGAAGACAAGGTCAAAGTTGAGCCGATAGTGGTCTGTCTTACCGACGAGTGTGGAGCGAAGGAGCTCTCAGTATGTCAGCTCAATAGAATTTGAGCTCGCCGATAGTATGAAGTCTTGCCTATAGTGAATTCAGAGGGTTCGACAGGTTCAAAAGGATCTAAAAGTTTATAAGTGAATGATTTCCACTGTGCACTCTGCATCATTGCTACTGACTACTTTGGTCCACCTGGTGTAGTAATTAATGATTGTCAAAACATACCTATGGCTTGAAGATGATAGATGATTGATAGGACTTATAAAATCCATGCCCCACTAGGCAAATGGGCGCATCTCCATAATTGGCTGTAAGGGTTGAGCAACGTATCTCTCCCTGGTGGTAGCAATTTGGCAAGTATGACAAAATTTGATATGCTTAGCAGTGTCTTTAAAAATTGTTGGCCAATAGTATCCTACTCTTGGGATGGTGTGTGTAGTGGCTAAATGAGATCCATGTGTTGTTCCAAATTTGTCATGTAGCTCAGTGAGGACCTTATCTGCCTCTGGCTTGTCTAGACATCTAAGGTAGATTTCTTCATAATTCTTCTTGAAAAGGATTCCTCCTTTGATCATTTATTTTTGTGATCTTATCTTCAAAGCTCTCCTTTGAGAGGCTTGCATCTTCCATGGGCATCTCCTAGTGATCAGAATATGTTTGATGTCTGAGTACCATTCCTTGTTTTCTTTTTTGTTTACAACATATTGTTGCCTCACTATATTAGGATCAATCTCAGAAATCATCTGGCTTAGTGCTTGGCCTCTAACCAACTTCATGGGTGTTATATCCATATCATATTCTTGGAGGACTATTATCCATTTGGTTCTTTTCTCTCTAGGTTCATTCTACATCAAGAGCATTTTAACTGCTGCATCAGGTACTATAGCGATTATCTTGCTTCTTAAGATGTAGTGTCTAAATTTCTTTATAGCCCTGACCAAAGCAAGAGCTTGTCTTTCCACATCCATATATTTAAGCTCCACATCTCTGAATGGAGAACTCATGAAAGATATGGTTTTTTCTTCTTTGTCTTCATTTCTCTATGTTAGAACTGCTACACAAGTATGCTCTGAATAAATATAAAACTCTCTTGTGTAATCTGGGCTGATTAGGACAGGTGCATCTGATATGGCCTTCTTGATGTCCTCAAATGTTGCCTTTGCTTCAAGTGTGCATTTGATCTTGGCATCTTTTTTGAGCATTGCATTGAGTGGCCTAACAATTTCTACAAACGCTGTGATGAACTTCCTTACAAAGTTTATCTTACCAAAGTAAGATTTAAGTTCTTTCTTACTCCCAGGAAGTTGTAACTTCATGATAGATTCTACCCTTGCAAGGTCAATGGTGATCCCATTTTCTAATATTAGGTGACCAAGTAACTTACCTGTAGTTACTCCAAATATGCATTTCTTTGGGTTTAGTGAGATGCCATATTGTTCACATTTCTTGAGTACCTTTCTGAGGTCTTCTATATGATCACCCCTTTTCTTCGAGAAGATAGTCAGGTCATCCATGTATATGACTATGCATTTGCCAACCAGGCCTCTAAATGCTATATCCATTGCACACTGGAATGCGGCTCTAGCATTGATCAAGACAAAAGGCATGTGTTTATAAGAAAATATTCCCCACTTGGTAGTGAATGTTGTCTTTAATCTATCCACTTTGTCTACCATCACCTAGTTGTATCCTGAGAAACCATCTAGGAAAGACATCATTTGATCTCCATTCACTATCTGCAAAACTTCATCCAATAAGAGTAAAGGATAGTTATCCTTCTCTGAAGCTCTATTCAGGTTTCTAAAATCTACGCATAGGTGTATGTCACTGTTCTTTTTTCTTACTGGTACCAGATTGGCTACCCATGTTGGGTGCCTAACAGGAAATTTGATCCTAGTGTTCAACAACTTCTTGACTTCTTCAAAAATTATAGTCTCCAATAGTGCATTAACATGCCTTTATTTTTGTCTAAAAGGTTTAGCATTAGGCTTCAATGGAATACTATGAGTAATGATTGATGTGTCATATGTCTTTAACTCATCATACATCCAGGCAATAACATGAATATAATCTTTCAATTCTTGGGTTATCCCTACCTTCTCTTCTTCAGAACAAACATTACCAATCAAGACATTCCTTATTTCTTCATTTTTTCCTATGTTGACTAGTGAATATTCCCCTCCATCTGTCTTGGGGAGATCCTTTTGTTTCATCATGTTATGTAGATCAAATGCCTTTTCTAATTCTATCATACCTTTAGGGATCCTATTATTGGGCAAGTCCATAATTTCTTCCTCTTCCCACACATGATCTTCCAAGTTCTTTTCATCTAGGATTTGTGCATCAAATATGTCCCTGTTTGCTATAAAATCTAGGATATGCTAATCATCATCAAACACTTGAAGATTAGTAACATTGTCAGGTATGGAGGGTACTGATATTAGCTCAACTAAAAATCTCTTTAATCCAGAAATGGACAAAGGTTCCAATGTACTGGTAGCCTATGCCAAGGCATCTACTCTATGATTTTGTTCTTAAATGCATCAAATTCTTCAATCAGGTCCCAAACTCTATGCCTATAGTTGGATAACCTCTTGTAATTACAAGCATAGATACTTCTCATTTGTCTCACCACCAATTCTAAATCTTCATAGATGTGCAGAATCTTGACTTTCTTCCTAAGAGCAAACAATAACCCATGAATTAAGGCTTCATATTTTGTCACATTATTAGTGCATGGGAATTGCAATCTGCATGCTGCCAAAAAGGACTTCCCTGCTGGGTCAATGAGGTTGATGCCTACTTTAGCTCCTTGTTTGGATTTAGAACCATCAAATCTAAGGATCCATGGCTTATCTTCTGTTAATGGCTTATTAGGACCTTCTCTTTTCTTTTTGGCTCTAGCAATTGCACCGCTTGAAATCCACTTTAGCTTTTGAGGCTCACTATTTGTCATTTTTGGTGGTTGATGTGAACATGATACATCTCCTCTTTTCATTTCTATAGTATCATCACTACCACTATCTTGATGTTCTTCCATCTCTTTCCTCTTCTCTTTAGACATGTCTCTGATATCAAATAACTTGTTCCTTGGATATAATTGTTCTTATTCATATGCAGGCATAAGGCACATGTGGTTTTAGAATGTGGTGCCTCATGGAGTCTGCACCAACCTTCAATTAAGGTGTGGTGTGGAGAGACCTCTTGCAATGTAAGTCTTTGTATTTGTTTGGATAGAAACTCTTCAAACTTTGTCAGGTTACTTCCTCTATCTTCATCTAACAATTCATCATCTTACTCGATTAAGTAATCAGTCCCTAGGGTGATATCACTTTCTTCTAGATTGTATATGCAAGCCTCATCCTGATGTGCATTCTCTTCATGTTCTTCTAGATTTCTTCTAGATTGTATATGCAAGCCTCATCCTAATGTGCGTTCTCTTCATGTTCTCCTATATCTAAAGATGACAAATAAGAGTTAGTATCATCATAACTATATATTGTACTTACTTCAGTTGAAGATGACCCCATCTCACTATAAGTTCTTTCCAACTCAATCATATCTAAGCATGCATCACAATCCTTTTCTGAATACGCTTCGTCATGTAACCTGCACCAACCTTCAATTAAGATATCCTTAGTGGATATACCTAATGTCTGGCAATGGTGTATCTCTCTAGATAGATAGTGTTCAAAATCCTTAAAGTGATCTGTTTCATCATCATCAGTTGAACTATGGTCAGACTCTATGATCATCTTACTCTCTTGATCAACAATACCAATGATATATTATATGTGAATGTTGAACTAGGAGTATATACTATAAGACCTCAAACGGTCCAAATAGAGGAGTATATACTATAAGACATCTAAGACATATTCTGATCACTGGGAGATGCCCACAGAAGATGCAAGCCTCTCAAAGGAGAGATTTGAAGATAAGATCACAAAAACACATGATCAAAGGAGGAATCCTTTTCAAGAAGAATTATGAAGGAATCTACCTTAGATGTCTGGACAAGCCAGAGGCAGATAAGGTCCTCACTGAGATACATGACAAATTTGGAATAGCACATGGATCTCATTTAGCCACTACACACGCCATCCTGAGAGAAGGCTACTACTGGCCAACAATTTTTAAAGACACTGCTGAGCATATCAAATGTTGTCATACTTACCAAATTTCTACCAACAGGGAGAGATATGCTGCTCAACCCTTACAGCCAGTTATGGAGATGTGCCCATTTGCCTAGTGGGGCATGGATTTTATAGGTCCTATCAATCCTCCATCATCGTCAGGCCACATGTATGTTTTGACAGTCACTGATTACTGCACTAGGTGGACCGAAGCAGTCAGTAGCAAGACTTACACCACAAAAGATGTGATTAAATTTCTAGAGAACAACATAATAACTAGGTATGGAGTTCCTTATGCCCTTCTATGTGATGATGGACCTGATTTTGCATCATTAAGATTGCCAAGTTGGGCTTTTGATTATGGAATCATTTTAAAATTTTCTTCAAACTATTATCCATAGGGAAATGGCTTAGCAGAGTCAACAAATAAGAATTTATTAAACATCATAAAGAAATTGATAGAAAAGAACCCTAGGTAGTGGAATACCCTGCTCAAGTATGCCTTATGGGTAGATTGAACCAAAATGAAAATCGCTTTAGGGAATTCTCCTTACCAGTTGGTGTATGGACTAGATCCCATCCTACATGTTAACCTAAAGATCCCCACACTGCAGTTTGCACAAGAATATTTGGGCATAAATAATAAGAAAGAAGTTAGGTTGCTACAACTCATGCACCTAGAAGAGAAGAGAGATAGGGCAATTGACCAATTCGCCAAACATCAGGCTACTGTCAAATGTTGGTTTGACAAGAGAGCTAGGATAAAAGTTTTTAGAATATCAGATTTAGTCCTTAGCTTGGGACAAAGCACATGAAAAGAAAGGTGATCATGGAAAATTTGACAAACTTTGGATAGGTCCTTTCTAGATCTCAGAAATCTTAGGTAATAGTACCTACAGATTCAAGACCCTAACAGGGGAGGATGTCCCATTGCCAGTCAATGGACAATTTCTCAAACATTATTTCCAAGCTTAGAGAGAGGAGTCATGTTATGATATTGTACCATAATGTACATTCTGTATAGCTATTTGTATAGTTTGTTTTGGTGTGTTTATTTTTTTCTTCTTGTTGGCATTGAGTCCTTGTTTTGGTTAGGCAAAATGATGCACCTTTTCACTATAGAACAAAACTAAAATTGTTAGAATTCAAGAGTTGGATATAAGTTTATACATAGGTTGTGACTCATGTTAACAAATGTTCCTGATTGGTCTGTGATATCCTATTCATCAGTCTTACTTTTCTTGTTCAAGGAGATCTTCACATGACACACCTAATAGCCTCGGGTTTGTTGAACACACTAGTGTGGAGTTAACTGAAAAATCAAAAGGTTGCCCTTGCTACCATTGTAATTCCCAACTTAAATCAACAAGTGACCACACCTTGCAAACTGAGCTTACATGATGACATCTTATGAATATAAAAGAAAATAAACATATTGAATATCTAAGGAGAAAATGAGGCCATCTAAGTAACTCTACCGGGGCTATAGACGCCTGACTGATAGTGGGGCTCTACTTAGGGGAATTACAAAGATAACCTTTCCGGAGATATGGATGCCTATTAGCAGCAAGACTCTATCCAGGTTGGCTATGAGGGATAAATCAAATTATGTAGCTTAACTATGGCACTAGTGTTTTCAATTCATTTGCAAGATGAGAGATATGAATCACATGCACACATTTGATCCCTTTTCAATACATTGAAACATTGATGAACATGATACCATTTAGAAGATTAGGATGCTTATGCTTAGCAAGAGTTGGAGCATTATGTTTTAACTTATACTCATCCCTTGAATTATTGGAATTTCATTGTTTTCTTTGGTGGCAAGTTGTTGTGTAGTTACACAACACGCCCCATTTTGCCTTAGCTAGCTTTTTCCCTATTTTTTTCTTGCTTTGGGCGGTATGGTAAAAGTCAAATTTCAGATGCAATGATAGGATATCATCCTATGTATGCATAAACCTCATAGAGGAGGTTTGAATACTAAAGTCAAATTCTACTATCTTGAACCCCATCAAATGAAAGAGTGAAAAATTTGAAGCAACTTTGCCTTTTGAATCACCTTGAAATTCCTTAAGGATAAAAAGTTATGTTCGGTCAAAGTTTGGTCAAACTGGTCACTCAGGGAGGATCGGCACATTCCCTAATATTCTTGGTATTCGTTAATATCCTAGACATATGTTTTGATGCAGGAAGCCTTAATATTCTGCATATTCGTTAATATGTAGACGTCAAATTTAAACTCAGGAGGCATTTACCCGTCAAGAACCCGCGCACATTGCCGAAGGGTGATATTTCTTAATATCCCTAATATTCACTAATGTGTGGGCTTACCTCAGATATAATGTAAATACTCGATATTGGTATAATCCTTAATATCCATCACATTAACTAAGATCCTTGATCTTTGTTAATATGATGATGATGTCATCTTAACCCGATATAAAGAAGACCCAATATGACAATGACGTCGTCATATTCCTGACATCAAAAGGGGTCACCTATTTCTTAAATATCTTGGATATTTGTTAATATCCTGATCCAAAGCAAAGTAAAGGAAAACCTTAATATACTGCATATTAACTAACATACCTGATCTTTGCTAATATGATGATGACATCACTCCTGCTCCAGTCTAAAATATTGATGAAGGATGTTGACATCATCCTAATCTTTGAATGTGGGGGATGTTTCGCATACTTAGGAACCCTAATATTTCTTAATATCCCAACATCCATCTTTTGAGATGTATAACATGCAAATCGTTATGAACCAATAGGTTGTTGCCACGTGGCACATTGACTTAATCATATCAGCACATTATGTTATCATAATTGTTAAACAAAAGTAAAATGACCTGATTTTAGTTGTTGGTCAATGGTCGGTCATCATCATCTTCTGGGGGGTCATGTTTTTAATATCCCTGATATCTGCCAATGTGCGCGCCCGCATTAAATGTTATTCTAATGGTGGGTGAACCTCCAAAATTTCAAATAGATGCATGCCACCTGTTAACATCTCTAATGCTTAGGTGTCGATCAACAATCACGCCCTAATTTGATAATGTTTTTGATTAAAAATAAGGATTTGATCTCATTTTGAACTTATCACGTATTCAAGCAAAATTTGGAGAGTTACTGTGTGATTAAGGTGATCTTGCCGCAACCTATGAAAGCAATAGAACGGGGTGTGGATTCAAATGGTAAATAAAGGAAGGTAATTGTAAGGTGAACATGCATAGCCAAATATCAATTGAATAGTTAAAAGGTGGCAAATATTAGGTATGTAACGCCAAAACCCTATTTTGTCATTTATGGTAAATGGGCAAGTAAATGCCATTTTGACCATAGTAAATACATATGATGATGTATGAAATGTGTTGAATAATAATCAAAACATCATGATATTCAGATAATTGTTGATCCACATATGCACATGCCATGTTAGGGTAAGAAATGCATATGTTTTTATCACAAGATATCATGGCAGTCTGAAAGAACATGTTAGACACAGAGTTCCTAAAGCCTATGGGTATACAACCAGAAGGAATATCATTCAAGTATGGCCAGATAAACAACACTCATCCAGGGAATACTGATCTGGATGCATGGATGACATTGTCAGAAAAGGGGAGCGGACAACCCCTGCTCATCAATATTTATAACTCAGGCATGTGGCATGCAGGAGGATTCCCTTACACAATGGAAGCTACCGAGCTGGTAGTAGAATGTGCTCGCAATTACAATACTGACAACATAAAGGTAGAGAAGCATGGCTCAGTATATGCAAACTTTTTGATTAAGGGCATCACTGTAGCTTTCAATTTATCCAAAGGGCCTAATACGTGCAAAATAAACTTGGAGAAGTTAGAAAAGAAATACAAGAAAACCCAAAAGGATTGGAGAAGAATCATGTTCTCCTAGAGAGCCAATGATAGTACATATAAAGCTTCTGCAAAGCTACCTATGCATTTATATAAGTTTGATTTCGCCCCTGAATATCAGTACATGATGGTGATGCTTAGCCGAATGAGGGGAAGACCAAATGTTGGATGTTTTAAAAATTAGATGTAGGGTCTCATAAGGATGGTGGCAAATACTACTGAAAAACCCCAGCGGGCAAAGATCATAAGTGACACTCTGGATGAAGGAATGAGGAATCTAGGAGGAAAGACCAATACGTTTCATATGACCTCTTATGTAGTTTATGCATGTACATTTAGGGCGACATTCAGTGGTTTGCAAACAGTTGGTAGGGTTGGAAATAACCTTGGAGATGTGAACATATGGGATCATTACCCATAGTTAAAACAAACAGAGTCTCTGCAACACTATCAAAGAGTGAATGATTTATTTTCCATGCATTTAGTAAGGACTATGGAAGAAGACAGAGCAAAGAGGTTGAGCATGGAAGCTCAAGCCATAATCTACAAGCCTGGGGCTTGGTTCATCCAATTCCCCACATTCACATATATATGAATAGAAGGCTTTACTAGGTAGCCTCTCATGTTTCCAAGATACCCAACTGATAAGGTCATACTAATGTAGATGGCCATGCATATATTGCCTTCATTTGAGGCCTATATTGAGAGAGGCAAGATACCTAATGTCTTGTTCCCAATCATGATTGGGTGGTATATGTGCCCTGACAAGGAGAGTGCCAAAGAGGCAACAAGGGGATTGCAGTTGATGTTATTGCTACCTTTTTCACTATCTAGGCAATATGACCCATATGGTAGGATGCATGTACTATATAAGAAACCAATGTATCAGATGCATCTTGAGGACTATTGGACTTATTGTGATGATGAATTGGAAGTGAGAAGGAGAAGTTATGAAAGGCTTACTCTGCAACAAATATGCACATTGGATTGCATCCTAGTTCCAACATAATTGCATGATGATGATGGTATGGTCATGTACCAAGAATATGAGAGAAAGAAGATATACAATGAAATAATATCATCCCCTGATTGGAATCAGCTAGAAGAAACATCATTAGAATAGATAACACAAAAGGTTATACTATTAACCAAAGACTGGGTGGATGGGGAAGTTACAAAGTTGAAGAAAAAGAGGGTACCTCTCGCCATTGATAAAAATAGAAAGAGGCAAGAGTTAACAGATGAGGAGTATGATGATTTCCTCAAAGAAAAGAGGGCATCTAAAGGTGAGAGGTAGCAAGAAAAATCCAAGAAAGGAAACCAGGCGGTTGGTGTAAGGATCATTCGTTATCCTCAACCTAAGGAGGATCTAGCCTCTACCTCTGCTGCCACAACATTCATGCACCTACAGAGCAACAAAAGCCTATTACAAAACTTGCTCCAACTTATGAGGTTGAAGACGAAAGTATAGATGATGATGATCTCCTAATAAGTAGAAAGAAAAAGAAAACCCAGGAGGTGCCCCAAAAGAAGCAGACATTTGCAATGAGGGGGATGGTAGGTGTGAATCCTACCATCATACTAAAAGGAAAAGGTGGTGAAGGTATCAAGAGAACCCTATCTCAAGAGAACCTTGTAGACGAAGGAGACACATAGTAAAAGAAGTGATCAGTCTTTTCCATTGGATAACACTGTGGAGTTATTAGATGATGATGTGGTAAATGAAGTGTCTATCAGTTCTATGGAGACACTAGTAAAGAACACAAAGATGACCCCTTGTGGCACCCCCACAGTACAAAAGGAGGTTGAAAAAGAGGAGATAACAGAGGGTAACCCTGAAATTGTAGCACAACAAATTGATTTGGCTAGATCAGTAGAGCAGGTTACTAGCCCAACAACGATACATTTGACATATCAGGGTGAGGATGACCAAAGTAAAGGTGAAGGCCTTCCTCCAGAGTAGACTAAACTAAAAGTCAATGTACACATGGAAGATGAAGAGGCACCTGATCTAAATGACAGTTAGGATAATGAACAAGTACCTAAGAGGGAGCCAGAAAAAGTGGAGGTAGATAAACCCCAAGATTCTAAAGTGGTAGGTATCCTAAATGATGGGGAACAAGGCCCTCAGGCAGGTGTTGATAAAGAAAAGAAATAAGATGTGAATGAAGATAGTTACAAAGATCATTAGGATATGCTAGATAAGAGCAATCCAAACCCTCATGTAGATCCACCACCATCACAAGATCAATAGGATAAGAATGAAAAGGTGATACAAGATGTCCCTGCACATGAGGAGAAGTAGGATGAAGAGATACCTAATGAATAAGAGGAAGAGCAACCACCACCAAGGGTGGAACAAAATATAGAATCTCAAGATGTTCACATTGAACACACAGGCCAGCAAGGGTCTACATATGAGGCACCATATTGGCTGCAACAAGAGGTACATGCACATACACCTAGTGTTGCATCAGAATTTGATATTGCTTCATTATTTTCAACTAATATAGCCAAGCCAAGGAGAAGGGCTAGGGCCACATCAGCAATAAAGAGAGACTCAGCAATAGGTAGGAGAACAACTGAAATAGCTATACTTGTGGTGGACAAAGCTAAGGGAGAAATAAGTGCTAGTGAATTCCAAATAACCACTTTTGACTTGGGCTTTGCTATAGAGCAACAAAAGGGCCAAGAGGCCAAAGATATAATTGATTCTTTATTGAATAGAGTTGAGAAAGAGAAGGATAAAAATAAGGTGCACAAAAGGCACATTGCTCAGTTGCATACATTCATAAATGGACTGATAGATCCCAATAATATGCCAATCAGCACATCCACCCCATTGAATATCATATCACAGGATGAGATAACAGGACTGGACACCATGATGCACAAAGCACATATGATGGACAATTGGTTCATCCAATTCATCAGAGAGGCAGAGAAAGTAATAAAGACTTCTCTTAATAATTGGAACCTGCTCAGCACATTGAAGAGCAAGGTAGATAAATTGCAAAAGGAAGTTGGGCAAAGGTCAATCAAGATTGAGAAACATCTAACTGCCCTATCAGAAATGAGGTGCATAGATGCCAATGTCCTGGTATACAACAAGATATTGAATAACCAGACATCAAAGTTGTTAAGCATATGGTATGAAGATACCAAATTTGAAAGTGATATCCTTAGGAAGTGTAATGCAAAACTCAGAGATATCAATGTGAGATTGCACAAACTTTTATCTAATGAAGTAGAAATCCTAGAGGCTCTTGAAGAAATGGTGGAAGGGAAGATTGAAATTCAAGATGCAAACTTTGTAGTTAAAGCCTTCCAAGACAATTTAGAGTCGGCTGTAGATGACCCCCTCAATTATTTATAAGAGGATATAATTAACAAGGCCATCAGGATGAAAGCAAAGGTAGAAAAATATAATGAAGTGTTAAGTAGAAGAAAGAACAAATGGTCTACATTACGAGCACAGTTAAATTCAGAAGAACATGCAGTCACCAAAGCCAAGGTCCAAGATGGAGGTGAAATTGAAAGGATAGTACAAGCATATGAGCCCATCAGGGGAGTGATCAATGTGCGCACAGAAGAAGACTCATTCACTGATGAAGAAGATGAAGAATAAGCATGATGCAACAAGTCACGATCATGTACATGATATGCTACAAGATGGTTGCCAATTGGCAACCTGTGCCACGTGTCTACCATTGACTTGGTCAAGGAGTAATATGGACCATTGATCCTAATTGATAAATTTTAATCCTAGGATCATTTTGTCACTGCCTCCTCGTCTTGTTCTATAAAAGGGATATGGAGTACATTTTGTATTCATTTGAAACTTAATTGAGATTAGATTGTTGAAGCATCAGGGCTAACTCTCAAAGCTAATTGTAAATACATCTCTTTCGTATACTTAATGAAGAAGAAGCTTTGATTACATACAATCATAAACTTTGAGTAATCTGTGAATGGATTCTTGACTTGTACTTTGATTTGCTGCATCCCTTGGAGTGCAGTTCATGTTGTGCATGTTAATTTCATTCCTTTTCCATCAAAGTTAGCATCAATCATATCTAGCCGTGGAACATCCTGGTGAACATATGGTTTGATTTCCTTCTCTTCATGACAATATCAGGAATGTATATGGATCAATAGCTAAAGATTCACTCATTTTAGTAAAATTTAGCAAGCATTCATTCAAATTTATTTGATTTCATTTTAAAATCATCATCATAATTGTAAATTTACATAAAATCTTAAGCAAATACAGTAAAATATGTTGATATCCCGCAGGTAATTGAATAGTCATAGCATATTTGAGTCAAAAAGCATGTTGAAATGATAAATATCATGCAAGTGAACATAAATAATGACAATATTCATGTAAATCTCTGCCTATAGATACATCATTAGATAAAAATTACAGTGCATAAGAGAAATTTAGCTCATCAGTGGAGGAACAAAAGAATTGATCAAACTTAGAAAATATCCTCATCATCTGTTTAAATATAGTAAGATTAACCTTTTTTGTTGAAAGATTTACAGAAAGTAGGTAAAACTTAGGATGTCCAAATATAAGTTCTTGGAATTACAAATTTAAGGCCCCTTAAATGGAAAACAAGACACATCAAACTAATGGGCAACATTAGTAGATTATGAACTAATCCATAGAGACTTGGGATCATGAATTCTTTGAATTCATCATATCTTTCAAGATGATAAATGTTTGATTTGCATTTCTTTATCTATGCTTGTTTATGCATAACATCATAACCAACAGGTCACATAATCGACATTTAAAATTTGGGACCCCACTAAATAGGGTAGGACTAGGGCATGGGCGCCCAAGCCCTCAGCGCCACTCTCAAGGCAGGTTCAAGCTCAACATTGTTCCCTAGGTCTATTTTGACATGGGTTTTCAGGGATCGGGAGTTAAAATAAACATGCATGATTACACTATAAGGACTTGAGAGCCAAACTTAGGAGGGAAAAAGTCTTAAGGAGACATTTTGTGGCTATGCATGAATGCAAGGCCCATACATGCATTAAAGTACAGTTAACAAACACAGCAAACATGCTAGGCACTTAGAGCTAATGTATACACAAAGATTGAGGAACTATTTCTATCCCCTTGTCTCAGGTAGACATTAGAGAAGACACATTGCAGACACGCCAAACACAATGAAGATAGTAACAAGCACACAAAACACGGAGAATACAATAACAAGCACATAAAACACAGAGAAGACAGTATTGAAGACACTCAAAACATAGTGAATGCAGTGATTATTTCTTTTATTTTCATATATAAATGAATGCAGATGCACATGCATGGAAAGTAAAAATGCAACACACCACCCAAAATATAGGAGGGGCATTTCACCACACTCTTTAGACTGCATATGGGGCAACAGACATGCAATACGAATCTTAGAGTGCGGGAGGGGCATTCGCCACGCTCTTTGGACTATACTTGAGAACAAGCACACCATACAAATCCCAAAGCTTAGGAGGGGCATTTCACCATGCTCTTTGGACTATACTTAGGAACAAACATGCCATACAAATCCCAAAGCATAGGAGGGGCTTTTCGCCACACTCTTTGGACTATACTTGGGAACAAACACACGGAAGACACGAGCATCATGTAGTATGCCAGAGACATACTATATGTCTAAAACATGACAAAAAATGTGATGGAAGGAACTTATTGCTAAGCCCCCACCACTCAAGCACATTATAGGGACACCTGACAGTTGGGCTTATGCCAAAACAACCACCAAAGACATGCTTAAGGGAGGATACACCAACCCTGCCTACTCAGAGGACTTTTAGAATAAAAAGGATGCGCACTAGCTCAAGAGATACACCATCCCTACCTCTGCAAAGGGATTTGAAATAAAAGGATATGCATGATATCCCATGTCCAGAGAGGGCTTAAAATAAAAGGATATGCACGATATCTCACCTCTGCAGAGGCCTTTTTTGCTTGAAATATAAAATAAAGATGTGCACTCGCATGGAGATACAACATCTCGCCTCCATAGATGGCTTACAAACACACTTTGTTAGTACCAAAATCATTAGACAACTTACCTTATATGCCCCCACCTTAAGGTGGTTGATGTTGTGTACTGATATCAAGCACTTTAAGGTAGAGATAAAATACACAAGTGAATAAGAGCTTTCACAAAGCCCATGCCCCTCAGAGGTGACATGTACTTTATGATCATTGAATGTTCCCACAAACACACAATTCCCTGCAATAAGAGAGGTTAGAAATCTTTCTCTAATATAATAACCACATCACATGATAAAATAAATGCTTGCAATCATTCACATAAAGAGTTGAGGCTATACTACGGGTTTGAGTTCCAAGTATAACCGTGGGGCTATACTGTAGAAATCTCAAAATTGAGTGTAACCAAGGCCAGATTCAAAGATAAACAAAGTGCACAAAGCAGATGTAGTGTTATAGTTTGTTAGTATGATAATACAACATCAAAATATCACACAGAGTGATTATACTAGCCAAGCATTGGATAATATATATCAACCCCATCATCATATATGGACTAGGTCCATTTTTGCTTACTCGCTGAAGGGACACGTGGTTTGTATTAGTATTATTTGTTTTTTGTCATCTTCCATCTAGGTAGAACCACTAGAAGAAGGTAAAAAATAAATCAAGAGAGGAGAGAAAGTGCCTTAGGGTTGTCACGTAGGAATGTGCCCCTAGGTCACGAACCGTAACGCTATGCCCCTAAGACACAACACACAACAATAAAAATAGAGGAGAAGAAAGATGGAAGAATGATGATACAAATAGAAGAAGGGTCACAACAGAGGTGGTCTCCCGATATCTTTGACCTTACAAGAGTATCAAGGGTCATCCAAGGAGGCCTAAACAACACATAACACATCACGGGGAAAACACAACACAGAGTTAAAGGGTTAGAAATACTTACCTGTAGGCAGGCTCATGCTAGATATTGTCAATAATCAAATCATCCTCCTCCCAATCTCATATGTTAGAGGAAAGAGGAACATAAGGTACAATGGCTAATTCTTTGTCATTGTTTGTAAAGTTTGCTTTGTTAAGATCTTCCTTGTTTGTTTTAGTGTTAGAAGGTGGAATATTTTCTTGTTCAAGTGCATTTTTTTGTGCTAAAGCTTGTCTTCTCTTCCTCCTTTCTCTTGCTTGTCAATTTCTTTTTGTTCTATTGCTTATATCTTTAAAAGTGTTGTCATCTTGTTCCATTGGTTTTTGTATCTTAGAGGAGGAAGCTTGTTCAAATCTTATTTGTCTTGATGAAATACCTTGTTCTTGATGACTCACTCTTGATCCTTATAAGGATGGTGGGGGAGGAACCTCAGTATAGAGTCCTTTATCTTTCTCTCTAGGAAGTTCTTCTAATGCGGGTTGTTCTTCTCTTATTGTTTCTTGAATAGAAAGACTGACCACTCGATGTAGAAATTTTGCTTTGTATTTTCTATATCCCAAGAAGTTAAAATGTGTTCATGGCTCTGGTTCCTGATTAGATCATGGCCAAAAGTAATCAAGGTTGAAGTGTTGTCTTGTAACCAGAGGCTTATATCTATTGCGAGGAATAGTATGCACTTGTCCGTTCAAAGGAAATTTTACATAGTTATGAATCGTTGAAGGGACAACTTTCATAGCCTTTAACCATGGCTGTCCTAATTTTATAAAGAAGAGGTCAAATAGAGGGACAACATCAAATAGTTATTCTACATATTTTTCAAATACCATGACCAATAAAGATATCTTCCCAAAAGTGTTTATAAAAGTTCCATTATGTGTCTTAATCATCATGTCGAAAGGATCATAGAAGTCTTGTACCAAACCATGTGAATAAAGGAACTCTTTTGTTGATACAATAGTCATGCAATTAGGATCCACAAGTGTTCCATCCACTGGATTTTCCATTATTTTCATAGTGATATAAAGAGGTCCTTCAGTTTCTCCAATTGTTCTATCATGAGGTGTAAATACAATTTCGGGTTCAGGGACCTTTCTTTTCATATAAGGCCTAAGAGGGAACCTAGTGTTATTGTTGTGATTAGAAGCCATGTGTATATGTTTTCAAATCAATGTAAAATCAGATTTTAAAATATTTTCAAAACTTATGCAAGGAACAAATGCAAAATTATGTAAGTTTATGACCTAAAATGCTTGAATTTTTCACTTTTTTCAATGTAAATGCCTAAAAGAAAAGGTGTTGTAAGGAAATTGATGAGATGAAGAGAATAGTAAGCTATATATCAGTCCAATAATGTAGAAATATCCTTCACAACACACCTATAATGCAAATCTATATGCAAAATAAGTCAAAATTTAGTGAAAATGCAAGTTTTTCAAACCCTAAGTGTGAAATTAAGGCATGAATATGTGCAAAATGATGTGTAAATGAATTCTAATTAGATCTCTGATGCAAAATAACTCAGCTCAGATATAAAAATGCTTTTAAAGTCCTACAATGCTCAATGCAAGTGCAATTTTTAATGATGATGAATGAAAAATGCTAGTTTTTGTTGAAATTATCTAAGTGTAAATGCAAATTTTTGAAATATGAATGCAAAAACACACAAAAATGCAACACTACAACCATAAATTTTTATACAGAGTCCACTCTCAGTATACATATTTGGCGTCCACTCTCAGTATACATATTTGGTGTCCACTGTCAGTATACATATTTTCTTCCACTCTCAGTATACATATTTGCTTCCACTCTCAGTATACATATTTGCATCCACTCTCAGTATACATATTTGCATCCGCTCTCAGTATACATATTTGGCATAATTGCCCCTCACTCATATTATGAAACAAGATTTTAACTACAAACCCTAGTTTTTTAAATTACTATGTTATAAGAAAAATTCAAAATTTCAAGCAAACCCTAGCAATTTTAATATGAAAAATGCAATGCAAACGATTATAATGTGATGAATTTCTATAATTTATATCAGATATAATTTAAAAATAAAAAAAATAAATGAATTTAAATGAAAATTAATTCAAATTATTTCAAAATGCAAACCTAAAATAACACATTTTTCAAATGTTTCAAAATTTTATTTTATTTTGTAAATTTTCAAATGCAATATGAAAATGATGAATAAAATGAATGCAAGCCTAAAGTACAACACTTAGCAAGGTGCAAAATTGAAATAAAACACGGTTTCACCAAAATGTTTCGTGTAAAAAGAGGGGGTTTTCAATGTCATTGAAAGTGTAGGTTAAATCCTCCTTTCACACCTTACATTCAAGGACATAAATCAAGTCAAGCCACAATCTTTACAAGAGGGTTTTGCTTCAAATTCAATGCCACTTTTATCAAAGAGGAAACTTAGAATTTGCTGATTTATTGATTAATTAAAGCCCGACTATGCTTAAAACCCTAATTTCGTAAAATCATAAATAAATGGATGAATCACGACAAATGCTCACACATAGAGATATCAAATGACAATTAGATACATACTAGATTTCAAGATTCTATATTTGGAAAAAGTTGGGGACAAAAGAGCGGGCACCCGAGTCCATGGTGCAACTTCTTCAGGGATCTCTAGAATTTGTCTATAACTAATCATCACTGTCATAGAGGTTTTCTGCTTCGGGAATCTAGAGGACTAAAGAGTGGGTGCCCAAGTCCACGTCCTAGTTTTCTTCTTAGATCCATAATTCTGACACTCTGTTATGCCTCCGTACAACTCCACTTCTTCTGATTTTGCACCTGTAATGTGCAATAATAGAAAAGGGGGTTGGGGGTTGTGGTGTCTAGGAGCATGCCTCAATCAAGCCTTGGAAGGACATTCAAGTCTTCCAAACACCATTGTAAGATAGAGATTGTGTATCCCTGTGGGATAGAGGTAAAAACCAATTAATAAATGATTGAAAACACAAATAAATGTCACCTCAGAGGTGTAGCTTGCATATAGATGAAAATCCTTCACATCACGAGAAGATGAAGCCAAATATGCATAACAAACACAATAACAAGACAAGTCTTCTCTGCAACAATGAATAGTTTGAATGCTCTAAAATCATAAGTGTGCCAAAAGTTCATAATCATCTTCTAGTTTAGAAATGAATCCCTAACATGCTTATATATGCAACTAAACACATTCTTTCTTTAATTTCGTAATTCAAACTTGAGATGTTGGCAACGGACACTTCTAACAGTCACATAACTGACATTTAAAATTTGGGACCCTACTAAATAGGGTAGGACTAGGGCATAGGCACCCAGGCCCTCAGCCACATTTTTAAGGTAGGGTTAAGCTCATCACTGTCCGCTAGGTCCATTTTGAGATGGGTTTTCAGGGATTTCCATCAGGAGTTAAAATAAACATGCATGATTACACTAAAGGATTCGGAAGCTAAACTTAGGAGGCAAAAAGTCTTAGGGAGACATTTTCCAATGTAACACATGAAAATGCCATGTTGATGACATCGTCGTAGCATGACTTCCAAATATTTAAAATTGTCTTCTCTTTTTTATAAAAGATAGTGAGATCTTCTAGATAAATCACAATAATTTTAATCTTTAGATCTCTAAAGGACAGGTCTATAGCTCATTGAAATGTAGCACCAACATTAATTAAGCCAAAAGGCATATGATTGTAAGTGAGCGTACCCCAAAGTGTTGTAAAAGTAGTTTTATGCTGATCTTCTTGTACCACGCTAATCTGATTATAACCATAAAAACCATCTAACATGGACACCATTTTAGATCTGGAAACTATTTGGAGGATGCGGTCCATTACTGGTAATGGGTAGTTATCATTTAAAGAGGTTTGATTTAAATTCCTAAAATCAACACAAATCCTAATCTCACCGTTCTTTTTTCATACAGGTACAATATTAGCTACCCAAGTTGAATGATGAATTGGATAAATAATTTTTTCCTTCAACATCTTATCAATCTCTTGAAAAATTGCATCATCAATCTTTGGGTTGTATGGACGTTATTTCTACCTAAATGGAGCTACTCCTAGCTTGAGAGGAATATGATGTTGCAACTTTCTATCCATAAAATTTTTAGGTCTTTGGTGCAGGAGCACCCCTACAAGACAGGATATAGGTTCATTGTCCGCATGACAGGACATTAGTCTATTGTTGGCATGTTTGACTTCATAATGTAATAAGGTCCCTTGGACGAATGCATATGTATTAGATCAGCCTAGGAGAGTGTGCAGGCAGTTAGAGCTCGTGATCAGGTAGTATGAGCGGTCCTCTCCCAGCCGCTTGGAAGCTCCTAGCCGCTGGGAATCGAGTTGGTAGTACTCGTAGGATATTGCTATAAATAACTCAGATCAGTTAGGGTTTGAGATCATATAGAGGAGAAGAAAGAGTAGTAGTTATGTTATGTTGTACTGGTGATTGAGTGAGATCCAGAGATCAGTCCAGACATTGTGAAACATTGTTGTTCGATAGTATTGTAGAAACAGGACATTTGTGTTTCATCTAAATAAGATCTCATCAATTGCATTATCTGGTTTATCAGCTGTTTATGTTTTGATTTCTGTTCTGATTACAGGTTAATGGATTCTTTCAACCCTTCCACCGGTTGATTCTGTGAATCGGTGGAATGGTCATGCATGTTAGTTTAGGTTGTATTTTAATTTTCTGTTTATGCATTTCATTGTGTGGGAGATCGATTGGTAGCATGCTATGAATCAACCTAGCATCCTCATGTGCTAGGGTTTAGGAAGATAAACTGTTAAGTTTTGATCTGAAGGTGATCCGGCCCGATCATCATGTTTTCTTTGTAAAATTGTGCGGTTCTGTGAGTTTGCATGCAACTGACGGATATACAGGGATCTGCATGTGCTTTTCCAGTCGGAGTGAATCACATCGACATCTGCGAGTATATCGCTATCCGGATCAGGTTATGAAGCTGACGAAGACTGTATGTTTCAAGTGCATTAGGATGATATAGGTTGGATATATACTCAGTGTATATATCATCGTCAAGATCATCTTTCGTGTGTATCCATCATCTGCATATTGCTATCGCATAAAGGAGTGAAAGTTCACTTTTTGGCTAAGGACCGGAAAGGTCATCACCAGGATATTGAAAAGATCACCGGATATTCATTATCATGTTGCGGAGGATATAAGTGTCTTATATCCTGTTGACATCATCATCAGGTGCATTGACATCATCATCGGGTGCAAGTGACGTCATTGTCATCAGGTTATTGCGAATATCACCCTATGCAAGTTTATCCTGCTATCGCTAAGTGTTTTGGCATCGGCGTAAGTCATCGGCATAAAGTTTGGTTGACATCATCAGGATGTTTCAATATGACCGGATAAGTCATATCCTGATGCTGCTTGTTTGAGTCGTCAGATATCGGGGTGACGTAAGCATCGAAGGAAAGGTGCTTGAAGTTGTCGTCATCAGGGTATATGGGAGGAACCGAATATTTCATATCCTGCTGATGAAGGTGATGTTGAACATCATGATGCTGAAGATAGAGTTTGGCAGTAAGATGAACAGTGAACATCAGGAGGATGTTTGTGCTTGCTGAATGTGATGATGCTGCTGAAGGGCGAAAGGTGATAAGGAAGTGAACAGTAGTTAGCAGGAGGATATTTCATGCCTCTTCGAAATATGATGATGATGATAAGCTGATAGGTATTACATACTGCATGTCCAGGATTTTAACATGCTGGTTGTGTTAATGACTCCTCCTTCCCATTTGTAAGCTTCTGTTGTGTTTCCTCTGCATCATAGTGGTATCAGAGCAAAGGAAGGATCTTCTGGAAAAGATCAGGATATAGCAGGATGTCAGATGAAGAAGGAACATCTGAGATTCTGGCAAGGATGACCAACGTTGAGTTGGCAGTTCTGGTAAAGAAACAGATTGCAGAGAGCAAGGCCGTGAAGGCTCAGAATCAGGAATTGAAGGATGAGTTAGAGAAGTTGAGGAATAGAGTAGGTTCTGGTAGAGAAGAAGATAGGGAAGAAGAAGAGATCCCTAGTTGGAACGAGGAGGTCGTTCCTGCAGACCAGAGACCACTGTTGAACGCCCTCAAGGCCATGGAGAGGAGAACCATGGATGTGAAATTGGATTTGCCAGTGTTTACAGGAAAGATGGAACCTGATTCAGTGATGGAGTGGATAGACTCCTTGAACAATTTCTTTGAAACAGAGGAGATACCAGAACAACAGAGGGTGAAAATAGCCCAGTCAAAAATGAAAGAAGCTACCTTGACATGGTGGAATTTCGTCCAAGATGATAGAGTATAGGAAGGAAAGCGTAGAGTCACTACATGGAAGAAAATGATGGCATTAGTAAAGGAAGGTTATGTCCCATTGGATTACAGTATCCAATTACACAAGAGGAAGCAAAACCTGAAGCAGAAGGAGCTAGATGTCAGCTCATATACAGAAGAATTCATGAAACTTTGTATGAAAACAAAGGTAAAGGAAAGTGAAGAAGAGAAGGTAGCCAGATACCTTAATGGATTGAGGTTCAACATTCAGGAAGATTTAAGTCTGCATAATCCAGATACAGTTCAGAAATGCTTTCAGTTGGCATTGAAAGTGGAAGAGAAGTTAAAGAGAAAACAAGAACAACACAATAGAGGAAGAGGAAGACAACAAAGGGGTGGAAGAGGTCCTTTTCGAGGTAGAGGACATGGACATGGATATCAAGGAGAATCCAATCATGACAATAGTAAGGGAAACAATAGTCAGAACCAGGGGGAAAATTATAGTCAACAAGGAAACTTCAGAGGTAGAAGACCTTTCAGAGGAAGATCCCAGGGCAGAGGATCCATCAGATGTTATAACTGTAACAAAGAAGGCCATATAGCCAGCAGATGTCCAGAAAAGGCCACAAGCTCAACAGGAGAAAGGAGAACAAATCTGGTCCAAGAACCTGATAATCAAAGTATGACAGGCTCTAATGATTTTCAGAGTGTGAATGCTCCTGATAATTATGGATACCCAGAAAGTGGAGAGTCTCTAATGATGAGAAGAATAGTGACTACCATGAAGGTACCTGACAAAGAATCCCCTCCAAGAAAGTCTCTTTTCAGGACTATTTGCAAAGCAGGAGGTAAGGCATGTAAAGTTTTGATTGATTCTGGTTCTATTAAAAATTTTGTGTCTGAAGAAATGGTGACAAAGCTTAAGCTTAGGAGATTACCTCACCCATCCCCATACAAAATCTCATGGCTTACCCAAGGTCAGCAGACAATTGTAGAAGAGCAGGCTTGGGTAGAATTTCAGATTGGAGCATATAAGGATAAGTTGTTGTTTGACATTACCACGATGGATGCTTGCAATCTTTTATTTGGTAGACCATGGCAGTATGATTTGAAGGCACAACATGATGGTGTTAGAAACACCTATACAATCACTAAAGATGGTAAGGTTATAAAGTTACTACCATTGACGGAGAAGGAGGAGAAATCTAAAGGAAAAGAGGTGAAGGTAATGCTGATGGAAGGTAAACAGTTCATGAAAGAAGTAGCAGCAGAAGGTGCAGTTGCATATGCCCTAATCCCATGTATGAGGGTGAATAAAGAACAACAGCAAGAAGTCAAGGAAGAGAAGAAGCAAAGGTTCATAGACCCAGCTATCCAAGAGCTATTGGATAAGTACAAAGGTATCATCTCAGAAGGAATGCCAAGATCCCTACCACCTGTCAGGGATATTAGTCACTGCATAGACTTAATTCCAGGATCAACACTTCCAAACAAAGCAGCCTATAAGCTAACTCCAGAACAGAATGCAGAAGTAGCCAGACAAATTGAAGAATTATTGGATTCAGGTCTGATTGGGAAAAGTTTAAGTCCATGTGCAGTACCAGCTATACTAGCACCAAAGAAGGAAGGTACTTGGAGGCTTTGCACAGATTCCAGAGCTATTAACAAGATCACAATTAGGTATAGGTTTCCAATCCCTAGGATAGAGGATTTACTTGACTATTTGGGAGGTGCTAAGTATTTTACAAAAATAGATTTGAAGAGTGGATATCATCAGATCAGGATTAGGCTAGGGGATGAATGGAAAACAGCATTCAAAACTAATGAAGGGTTATATGAGTGGAAGGTTATGCCTTTTGGTTTATCTAATGCACCTAGTACTTTTATGAGGTTGATGAATGAGGTTTTGAAAGAGTTCATTGGTAAGTTTGTCATAGTATATCTAGATGACATTCTGATTTTCAGCAACACAAAAGAAGAACATCTCAGACACATAGATTTGGTTCTTAAGAGGTTACATGAAGAGCAGTTGATGATAAATTTAGACAAGTGTTTGTTCATGCAAGAGGAGATCACATATTTGGGTTTTGTCATTTCACAAGGAAAGTTACAAATGGATAGGGAGAAGGTAAATGCCATATTGTCTTGGCCAACCCCAAAGACTATGAATGATGTCAGAAGTTTCCATGGGTTAGCAACCTTCTACAGGAAGTTTATAAGAGGGTTTAGTCATATTTGTGCACCCATGCTTGATACCATCAAAGGAGGACAGAAGTGCAGATTTGTTTGGACTCAAAGAGCAGATGATTCTTTTGAAACATTGAAGAAGAAGGTGGCACAGCAGCCAGTCCTTGCACTTCCAGACTTTAACAAAATCTTTCAGGTGGAATGTGATGCCAGTCACATGGCCATTGGAGCAGTACTCAGCCAAGAAGGTAGACCTATTGCATTTTTCAGTGAGAAGCTCAATGATGCTAAAAAGAGGTATTCCTCATATGATTTGGAAATGTATGCTTTAGTCCAGTCACTCAAGAAATGGAGGCATTACTTGATGCCAAAGGAATTCATAGTATTCACAGATAACCAGGCTCTGAGTTTCATAAACAGCCAGGAAAAGCTGAACTACAGACACATGAAATGGGTAGAAACCTTACAAGCGTTTACTTTTACATTGAAGCATAAGAAAGGAGTCAAGAATAAAGTTGCAGATGCTTTGAGCAGGAGAGTTCTAACAGTCAACCAGATTCAGTTAGAAAGTGTTGGCATTGATTCACTAAAGACCATGTATGAGACTGATGAAGATTTTGGGGAGATATATCATGTATGTACTTCTTTTGGAGAGAAATATCATGCTGAATTCTCTGAATTTTTGATTCAGGATGGATTGTTGTTCAAAGGTGGACAATTATGTATTCCAAGGTGTTCTATGAGGTTAAACATCATTAAGGAGAAACATTGTGGAGCTATGGCAGGTCATTTTGGTCTAGATAAGACTCTTGATCTTGTCCGCAGACATTACTTTTGGCCTAAGTTACAATCAGATGTCAGAAAGTTTGTAGAGACATGTGTGATATGTCAGAAAGCTAAAGGCAGGTCAACTAATGCAGGTTTATATCAGCCCTTACCCATTCCTTCCAGACCATGGGAAAGCATAAGTATGGATTTTGTCTTAGGTTTACCAAGGACAAGGAAAGGGTTTGACAGTGTTTTTGTTGTAGTGGATAGATTCAGCAAAATGGCACATTTCTTGCCATGCAAAACCACTGCTGATGCTTCATACATTGCAGATTTGTTTTTCAGGGAGATTGTCAGAATCCATGGATTGCCATTGAGCATAGTGTCAGATAGGGATGTGAAGTTTATTGGTCACTTCTGGAGAACTCTTTGGAGGAAACTTGGAACAAATTTGTCTTTTTCCTCTGCATATCATCCTCAAACGGATGGACAGACTGAAGTAGTGAACCGTTCCTTAGGAAATTTGCTTAGATGTTTGACAAAACAACATGGAGAAAAGTGGGATAATATTCTATCTCAAGCTGAATTTTCCTATAATGATACTGTCAATAGGAGCATAGGGAAATCACCTTTTCAGATAGTTTATGGTGTGCATCCAAGAGGAATTTTGGAATTGAGAGATCTACCTACAGTAGACCCTGTTAGTGCAGAAGGAGAAGCTTTTGCAGAAGCCATAAAAGAGGTTCATGATCAAGTCAAGACCCAACTACAGCAAACCACCTTGAAGTATAAGGAATATGCTGATAAAAAGAAGAAGGATGTTCAGTTTGATGTTGGAGATTTGGTATGGGTTCATTTAAAGAAGGACAGACTTCCTAAGGGCAAATATACTAAACTCATGCAGAGAAAAGTTGGACCATGTCAGATCTTGCACAAGCATGGACAGAATGCTTATGAGATACAACTCCCCCTTGATCTTGGTTTGTCGCCTATATTCAATGTATGTGATTTAACTCCATACAAGTCTTATCCAGATGCAGATCAGGATCTCCTACAGGATACAGTCCATGATAACATTCCCAAGCATGATCCTCCACAGTTGCAGAAGGTTTTGGACACCAGAGTGGTCAAACAGACCCGGAACAAACAGTACTTGGAGTATCTAGTCTCTTGGAAGGGAAAACCTAATTCTGAAGCAGTCTGGATGACTGAAGAGTAGATCCAGAAACATGGTGCAGATCTTCATACTTTCATCTCAAGTGGACTTGAGATTTCTTCTTCTGGGGAGTATGGTGCAGGAGCACCCCTACAAGCCAGGATATAGGTTCATTGTCCGCATGATAGGACATTAGTCTATTGTTAGCATGTTTGACTTCATAATGTAATAAGGTCCCTTGGACCAATGCATATGTATTAGATCAGCCTAGGAGAGTGTGCAGGCAGTTAGAGCTCGTGATCAGGTAGTATGAGCGGTCCTCTCCCAGCCACTTGGAAGCTCCCAGCCGCTGGGAATCGAGTTGGTAGTACTCGTAGGATATTGCTATAAATAACTCAGATCAGTTAGGGTTTGAGATCATATAGAGGAGAAGAAAGAGTAGTAGTTATGTTATGTTGTACTGGTGATTGAGTGAGATCCAGAGATCAGTCCAGACATTGTGAAACATTGTTGTTCGATAGTATTGTAGAAACAGGACATTTGTGTTTCATCTAAATAAGATCTCATCAATTGCATTATCTGGTTTATCAGCTGTTTATGTTTTGATTTCTGTTCTGATTACAGGTTAATGGATTCTTTCAACCCTTCCACCGGTTGATTCTGTGAATTGGTGGAATGGTCATGCATGTTAGTTTAGGTTGTATTTTAATTTTCTGTTTATGCATTTCATTGTGTGGGAGATCGATTGGTAGCATGCTATGAATCAACCTAGCATCCTCATGTGCTAGGGTTTAGGAAGATAAACTGTTAAGTTTTGATCTGAAGGTGATCCGGCCCGATCATCATGTTTTCTTTGTAAAATTGTGCGGTTCTGTGAGTTTGCATGCAGCTGACAGATATACAGGGATCTGCATGTGCTTTTCCAGTCGGAGTGAATCGCATCGACATCTGCGAGTATATCGCTATCCGGATCAGGTTATGAAGCTGATGAAGACTGTATGTTTCAAGTGCATCAGGATGATATAGGTTGGATATATACTCAGTGTATATATCATTGTCAAGATCATCTTTCGTGTGTATCCATCATCCGCATATTGCTATCGCATAAAGGAGGATGTTTGTGCTTGCTGAATGTGATGATGCTGCTGATAGCCGAATATCATGATGCTGCTGAAGGGCGAAAGGTGATAAGGAAGTGAACAGTAGTTAGCAGGAGGATATTTCATGCCTCTTCGAAATATGATGATGATGATAAGCCGATAGGTATTACATACTGCATGTCCAGGATTTTAACATGCTGGTTGTGTTAATGACTCCTCCTTCCCATTTGTAAGCTTCTGTTGCGTTTCCTCTGCATCAGTCTTCATATCCCCATGTGAACACATCTTTTTACTTATATAATAAAGTTATCAATCTTTCTCTTTCCTTCAGAGTACAACACCTACCAATACAAACAACTTTAGGATTATCTGCAGCGCCTATATTGATTTTTTAATATTCTACTGAGTTGTTTGTAGTATTTTGGATTTTATATTTGATGAATCTATCATTCCTATTAAACAAATCTTCTAAAGAAAGCCAAATATGCATAACAAACACAATAACAAGACAAGTCTTCTCTGCAACAATGAATACTTTGAATGCTCTAAAATCATAAGTGTGCCAAAAGTTCATAATCATCTTCTAGTTTAGAAATGAATCCCTAACATGCTTATATATGCAACTAAACACATTCTTTCTTTAATTTCATAATTCAAACTTGAGATGTCGGCAATGGACACTTCTAACAGTCACATAACTGACATTTAAAATTTGGGACCCTACTAAATAGGGTAGGACTAGGGCATAGGCACCCAGGCCCTCAGCCACATTTTTAAGGTAGGGTTAAGCTCATCACTGTCCGCTAGGTCCATTTTGAGATGGGTTTTCAGGGATTTCCATTAGGAGTTAAAATAAACATGCATGATTACACTAAAGGATTCGGAAGCTAAACTTAGGAGGCAAAAAGTCCTAGGGAGACATTTTCCAACGTAACACATGAAAATGCCATGTTGATGACATCGTCGTAGCATGACTTCCAAATATTTAAAATTGTCTTCTCTTTTTTATAAAAGATAGTGAGATCTTCTAGATAAATCACAATAATTTTAATCTTTAGATCTCTAAAGGACAGGTCTATAGCTCGTTGAAATGTAGCACCAACATTAATTAAGCCAAAAGGCATATGATTGTAAGTGAGCATACCCCAAAGTGTTGTAAAAGTAGTTTTATGCTGATCTTCTTGTACCACGCTAATCTGATTATAACCATAAAAACCATCTAACATGGACACCATTTTAGATCTGGAAACTATTTGGAGGATGCGGTCCATTACTGGTAATGGGTAGTTATCATTTAAAGAGGTTTGATTTAAATTCCTAAAATCAACACAAATCCTAATCTCACCGTTCTTTTTTCATACAGGTACAATATTAGCTACCCAAGTTGAATGATGAATTGGATAAATAATTTTTTCCTTCAACATCTTATCAATCTCTTGAAAAATTGCATCATCAATCTTTGGGTTGTATGGACGTTATTTCTACCTAAATGGAGCTACTCCTAGCTTGAGAGGAATATGATGTTGCAACTTTCTATCCATAAAATTTTTAGGTCTTCATATCCCCATGTGAACACATCTTTTTACTTATATAATAAAGTTATCAATCTTTCTCTTTCCTTCAGAGTACAACACCTACCAATACAAACAACTTTAGGATTATCTGCAGCGCCTATATTGATTTTTTAATATTCTACTGAGTTGTTTGTAGTATTTTGGATTTTATATTTGATGAATCTATCATTCCTATTAAACAAATCTTCTAAAGAAACTAGTCCTTTAGGAATTTTATTCCCTTTAAGCTGAAGTACTCCATCTTTTAAATCAAGAGAGAATTCGCAACACTCAGAACCACTTCCTTCAAAATATAAATTCATGAACATTTCTGCCTTTTCAAGTAAGGCTATAATTTGTTTATCATCCTTGAAAACCTGCCAATGATCAACATTATCAAGCATGCTTGGATGGTTTACGAGTTCAATCCTATATGAATTCTCTTTGAAATCAAGATGTGAGAGTAACAATGATGTCAACTAGTGAATCTGCCCTTGAGTTTTGTTCTCTGAGGACAACCTCAATCGTAAAGGTATCAAAATGTTTAATATTATCCCATAATCTATTTTTGTAATGTCTGAGTCTTTCATTTTTGATTCAGAGAATTTTTCTCACTTAATTAACAATTGACTCAACATCTCCAATAACTCTTAATTGTTTGACTCCTTTCTCCTTTGCAGCAGCAAGACCCAAGAGTAAGGCTTCATACTCAACAATATTATTAGTGTTTTCAAATTCCAATTTATAAGAAAAAGAAAACTTATTACCATTTTGAGAAATCAAAATGACTCCAACCCCTGATCTGGAAGAAGAACAACTTCCATCAAATTCCAAACTCTAGAGTCCTAATGATAAGTCCAAACCAACAAATTCTAGAGTTTCTTCACCTAGACTAGAAGAAAACATGTATGTACCCAAACTAGTTTCTTCATATAATATCTCAGCTCTAGGATCATCTAATTTAAGTACTGTAAATTTTTATTTTTATTCAGGATCTAGACTAACCTTTTTACCACCACTAGGGATGAAAGAATGTGAGCAATCCATCTAAATTTCACCCCTAGGTCTTTACAAAAACTCATGCTTAATAACATGTCCTAACTTGTAGGGATATCAACCACCAAGATGGTTAATTTGAGTCTTTTATTAGGATAAGTGGCTAAATCCACTTGGGCATCTTTGATTTTTCTAATAAGAGAGACTTGTTTAGACTCCATTGAATAGCACTTACCATAAGTCTTGGTAAGGGAAAGGCCTAAGGCATGAGCAACCTTTGCTGGCATAGCATTATTAGATGCACCCTTGAAACCCATAATGTAATTTCTCAACTTGCACCGGTAATGTATAGAGATATATAGAATGGGTTAGGTTTCTCATCAAATTTAGATGGCAGAAGGTTTTTGGTTTTGGAAGACAAACCAAATGAGTGAATTTCAATGTTGGTATTTACATTAGAGGACTAAGAATTTATATTAGGGAAGGAGGAAATGGAAGGATCTAATTTTACATAATGTACAAGATGGTCCAGTTAACTGGGGTTTAATTTGAGATACTCATCTTGGGAAATTTGGACCTTAGTATTCTTACAATATTATAAAAAGTCAAAAGAACCACAAGATTTATTTATAGGCAAAGATGAAGAAGGAGAAGAAGAAGAATTGATTTCTCCTGTAGGTTTAGATGCAGCAACAACATAAGAAGAATTTGGAGACAAAATATACTTTGGAGATGGGACAACAACATCACTTTTTTAGTTTTTTTGATTTCCATCTTCTTTGGATGCTTGGATCTGCTGATTTGTATTGAACACACCAAGATACTGAGAGAGGGGTGAATCAGTATCTAACCAATCTTCTATTTTAACAACTTAAACTTATGAAGCAGATTAAAAATTAAGCATCACAATATTAACATAAGCATGAAAGATTAACACAATGCACATTAACACATAATACCAGATATACGTGGAAAACCCAAGAAGGGAAAAACCATGGTGAGGATTAACTCACAATATATGAAGCTCAAATAACAACTTTATTTTAGGGCTACAACCCAAGGAAGCTACTACTCCTTGAATTGAGAACACACTTACAAAGATTACAGTATGACAGTCCTTCTACTGTCTAAAAATTGACATTGAAATCCACACCTTTGATGATTGCAATTCTTCCTCTTCACACTTTCTTTTGATGATTGGATCAGTTAGGCACACTCTACACTTGATCACTATCACAAATATGTCTTCAAAATGAACCTGGACAACATCTATAACTTTTGCTCTTTCCCCTTTAGTTGCACATCAAAATGCATTCATTATGCTCCTTATCTGCTTGCAAAATTTTTAATCAACTTGCAATCACACCTCACCTCACTCAATTTGATTTACAATTTATACAAGATGTTACATTGATTACATTGCTTGTCGGCCAAATATAACATGAAAAATGCATTTACAAGTCAGCCAGACAACACACAACATGAAACGTGTAGAAGATAGGTTCTAAGTAAAACCATACATTACACTAGCAGAAGACCCATGCCTTGCGAACACCAACACTTGCTTAACTAGATCCAAAACATCCTTCATAGCTTCAAACACCAAGGAATTACATCCATACACTCTGCTCATTTGAAAATAGGATAACTTTAAACAAAAACACATGAACCTTGAAGCATAATGGCCACATCAACTTGAAAACCTTGTGCGGTACTGGAAACAAGAAAGATCTTCATGAAACTTTTCTAGATGATTCTACAAGACTCATACAACATCCCCAAACACTTCTTTACCTCCGTACATCAAAGAATTTGCACCGCAAATCTTCAATCATAAACTCTAAGAATAATCTATCATCTGAAACACACTACAACATGATGTCATTTGAAAACTAAGCTGCTAACCACCAAGAACCTTGAATTGCAAGGAAGCATGTAATAAACATCCATAAACGTGTCCTCAAAACTATAAGGGCAATCATTCATTTTCAGAGGAATGCAAAGCATTCCAGTAGGCCTTCAACACTAGCTTACTCTACTAGAACACATGTTGGTACTTTATCATGCATAACTTTCATAGTGGAAGGACAAATGATCTAAAAACTTGGAATTATCACCTTCACTACACCATGAACATAGTTCCACAACTGCATGGCCATATCTGCAAATGTGAAGGATACAGAGCATTCCATTGTCGTACATAGAACAGCTTCACAAAGACAACAGTGTTCAAACAATCAACAGCAAAACACTCTTCTAGTAATCCAATCATCATAGAACTTGGAACATACATACTTCAGACCATCAGTAACATCAACAATACATCTGATCATCTTTGTGCTTCTAATTCCCATATTAATATGAACTATATCTTTTCCCTTCTCTTGTTTGATGGGACATGACATCCAACCATGAACACCATCACACCACCATGATAGTGTTGATATCAATGACAACCTAGTGACAATGTTGACATCAATGACAACCCTAGGAACCATATGTGTAACAATTTCCCCCATTGGCATCGATGGCAACACATCTCTACTTCTCTCCCCCTTTGACATCAAGGACAAAGGGCAACCACTACCTGCACATCAGAGACCACATACCTACACATTCTTTCTTAGGGCATGACTTCTTCTTGTAGAAAACAAACTCCCCTTATCACCAGTAACCACTACTTGCTCCCCCTGAGAGGTAGCCACCATCAGTCCAGGAACAAGATATGACATGAAATCCCTATGGATAGATGCACCACTATGAATCTAGCAATTAGGGACAATTACCCCTAACCTCTACCAGAGATCCTCAAAAGTATCCTTTGCAAGATCCTTTGTGAAAATATCTACTATCTGATCTTTTGTTGGAACATATTCCAACTTCACTTCCTTATTTGCAACTTTCTCTCTCAAAAAGTGATACCTGATTTCTATATGCTTGGTTCTAGAATGCATCACTGGGTTCTTGGAAATGTTGATAGCACTTGTATTGTCACATAAGATAGGAATAGGATCATCATACAGTACCTTGATATCCTTTAGGGTTTTCTTCATCCACAACACTTGTGTATAGAAAGATGCTGTTGCAATGTACTCTATCTCTATAGTAGATAAGGACATTGAATCTTGCTTCTTACTCTACCATGAAACCAATATGCTTCCTAAGAAGAAAGCACCACCACTTGTACTTCTTCTATCATCAACACAACTAGCCCAGTCAACATCAATGTAAGCACTCAAATCAAAATCATTACCTCTTGGATACCATAGGCCATAGTCCAGAGTTCCTTTCAAGTATCTGAATATTCTT
This sequence comes from Cunninghamia lanceolata, assembly GCA_027924645.1. Classification (NCBI taxonomy): domain Eukaryota; kingdom Viridiplantae; phylum Streptophyta; class Pinopsida; order Cupressales; family Cupressaceae; genus Cunninghamia; species Cunninghamia lanceolata. Next base: position 4,715,327 of record BSBN01000516.1, read on the forward strand.
TTCACTACCATCTCATGTGTTTACTTGGAATTGTCTTGATATTTGGCAACCACACATATTGCATGCATAATATCAGGTCTAGAAGCAGTCAAGTACAACAATCCTCCAATCATAGATATATATAGACAATCTAATCCACCTCTAGAGACTCATCATCTTTGCTCAAGTGACATCTAGTGACCATGGGAGTACTCACTGGTTTTGAATCCTCCATACCAAACTTCTTCAACAACTCTTTGACATACTTAGCTTGAGAAATAAAGATACCACCATCTAGCTGAGTAATCTAAATTCCAAGAAAGAAATACATTTCACCAATCATAGACAACTCAAACTCTTTTTGCATCTCCTTTGCAAACCTCTTACACATATCATCATCTCCACCAAAGATGATGTCATCAACATATACTGCAACTATCAATATCATGTCTCCTTTATCCTTGATGTAAAGATTACTATCTGTAGTACCTTTCTTGAAGCCCTACTGAAGTAAGTACTTGTCCACCTAGCATACCAAGCTCTAGGTGCTTTCTTAAGACCATACAAATTGCACACCATGTTTAGATTTTTTGATATCTGGAAACCATCTGGTTGTTCAATATAAACCTCTTCCTCTAGATCACCATTCAGAAATGCTAACTTAACATCCATCTAATATGCCTTGAAGTTCTTATGAGCAGCAAGAGCAAGGAACATTATGATTGCCTCCATCCTTGCTACCAAAGAAAAAGTCTCCTCAAAATCAATACCTTCAACTTGTGTGTATCCTTTGCATACCAGTCTTGCCTTGTTCCTTACAACTTCACCTTCTTCACTTAGTTTGTTCTAGAACACCCATTTTGTTCCTATGACATTCTTATTTGTTGGTCTAGGAACCAATTCCCATGTCTGATTATTCTCAATTTGATCCAATTTTTCTTCCATGGCTTTTATCCATCCATTATCTTTGCTGGCATCAGCAAAGTTTTTGGGTTCCACTTTTGATAAAAAACCACAAGTTTACTTGCTCATGTGTCTTAGTAAGCCTTCTCCTTGTTTGCACACCTTCATCCTTATCTCCAATGATTTGATCTACTGAGTGGTTCTTCTAAACATACTTTGCTGGAGTCTTAGGCATCTTCTCTTGTTCTTGTTCCTTTTCTTCTTTCACTTCTTCTTCATCTATAATGCATGGAAAGATATCAGATTCAAAGTCCTTTGATTCATGTGAGATCTGATATAGGTCTTCATCTACCTTGACATTTGTGCTTTCAATCATCTTTCCCTACCTCTTGTTGTAGCATCTATAAGCGTTGCTTCTGGTTGAGTAGCCAAGAAATATTCCTTCATCACCTCTTAAATCAAACTTTTCTAGGTCTTCTTCATCTCTTCCAATATAGCATTTGTTGCCAAAGATCATGAAGTATCTAACTCTGGGAGGTCTTCCATACCATATCTCATAAGGGGTCTTAGTGTTGTTGACCCTCAGTTGCACTCTATTAATTAAATAGACATCAGTATGAACTACGTCCTTCCAGTACATATCAGGCAGATCTACATCTTTCAACATTTCCCTAGACATCTCTTACACAATCCTATTCTTTCTTTCCACTACCCGATTTTGCTGAGGGGTCCTAGGGGCTAACAGATGTCTCCTAATACCATTATCTTCACAAAATTTTTCAAATTTGTTTGAAGTAAACTCACCTCCTCTATCAGACCTCAAATATTTGATCTTGGCATCTACTTCATTCTCAACCATAGCTTTGAAAACTTTAAATTTATCAAGGGCATCTGATTTTTCTCTTAGGAGAGTAACCCAAGTCATTCTAGAATAATCATCAATAAGAAACATGAAATACCTCTCTTCTTGTTGACTCTTCACTCTTGTAGGGACACATAGATCAGTGTGAATCAGCTCCAATGGATTTGAAGAAGAATACTCCTTGCTTTTGAAGCTTGTCTTTGTCTGCTTTCCCATTTGACATTCCCTACATACTACATTTGTAGGCTTGATTATCTTAGGTATATCTCTCACTACATGAGTAGAGCTAATCTTTACCATATTATCAAAATTGTTGTGTCCCATTCTCTTGTGCCACAAGCAACATTCACTGGATTGGGCCAATAAACATGTTCTTCCATTTACCTCCTTTAGATGATAGATGTCACCATATGTCTTGATACCTTCTGCAACTAGTTTTCTAGACCCTGGCTTCATGATTTCACAACCCTTGGCATGAAAGGTGAGATTATACCCCTTGCTGCACATCTGACTAACACTAAGAAGATTGTGTTTAGCCCTTTGACATAGAGAACATCCTCAGTCTTGTTCTTCCCATCAATAGTTATAGCACTTTTTCCACAGATCTATTTTGACTCATCACCACCAAACTTGACAGCACCACCATCCCACTTTTCAAGGCTGATAAACTTCTCCTTGTCACTAGTCATATGATTTGAGCATCTATTGTCAATTACCCAAGCCTCGGCTTATTCTTTTGCATGAAAGGCAATCCATACAACCACTAATCTTTCATTGTTTTGGTCTATCTTCAAGGCATTAGTCTTATCATATTTTTCAACATCATTCTTTTAGTCACCAACACTCAAAGCCATGAAAAGTGTTTCATCATTTGAATCATCATGATCCTCATCCTCTGAAGAATAATTGCTCTCTGTGGAATACAAAATTCTTTTGAACTTGTCTCTTTTGTAACCACCTCTTGATTCCTTAAAAGGACATTTAGAAGCAAAGTGACCAACCTTTCCACAATTGAAACATTTGAAGGGTAACTTACCTTTGTATTTCCTAGTGCCTTTCTCCAGTCTTCTCACAAAATTTGCTTCAACTTCATTAGAGCTTTCATCTTCATCAACAACTTCTTCCTTTGTCTTCACATTGGCTTTGACAGAAGCTTCTTTCTTTGGAGCATCACTGCGAAATTCTCTCATTTTAAAGGTAGCAAGGGAACCAAATAGTTTGTCTACAGTGTATGTATCCAAGTCTGCATTCTCCTCAATGGCAGATACCTTATGACTGTAAGATTTGGGAAGAGATCTCAAAACCTTTTTCACAATCTCATCTTCTTTCACTTCTCCACCAAGACCTATGATTTCATTGACCATTTCATTCACCCAGAGCATATATCCAGTAATGTCTTCATCCTTTAACATTTTCAAGTTCTCAAATCTACTCTTGAAGATATGCATCTTGGCTTGCTTTACTTTCCTATCTCCTTCATAAATGGTTTCAAGTTTATCCCAAAATTCTTTAGCAGAACTGTAACTCATTACCTTTGAAAGTTCTGAATCAGCAAACCCACTCATGATAGCAAACTTTGCCTTGGCATTGTTATCATACTTCTTAACTTCATCTGCATTTGTAGGAATAGTACCAGGAACTTTGTAACCATTCTTGACAGATTCCCAAACACCACACCCTAGAGAGTTGATATAGACTTCCATCCTTAGCTTCCAAAAATAAAAATTTGTCCCATCAAACCTAGGTATCTTGTTGGATCCATTTTGTGCCATCCCAAACCTTCCTCAAGTGATTAAGCTTCCCTCAGAGGAATTTGGTTCTGATACTAATTGTTGAACACACCAAGATACTGAGAGGGGGGGTGAATCAATATCTAACCAATCTTCAATTTTAACAACTTTGACTTATCTGGAGTAGATTAAAACTTAAGCATCACAGTATTAACATAAGCATGAAAGATTAACTCAATGCACATTAATACATAACACCAGATATACATGGAAAACTGAAGGGAAAAACAACGGTGAGGATTAACTCACAATATATAAAGCTCAAATAACAACTTTGTTTTAGGGATACAACCCAAGGATGCTACTACTCCCTGAAATCTTTGATTTAGGGTCACTCCCAAGGAAGCTAATACTCCCTAAATTGAGAACACACTTACAAAGATTACAGTATGACAGTCCTTCTATTGTCTAAAAACTAATATTGAAATCCACTCCTTTGATGATTACAATTCTTCCTCTTCACACTTTCTTCTGATGATCAGATTAGTTAGGCACACTCTACACTTGATCACTGTCACAAATATGTCTTCAAGATGAATCTAGATATCATCTACAACTTTTGCTCTTTCTCCTTTAGTCGCACATCAAAATGCATTCATTATGCTCCTTATCTGCTTGCAAAATTTTTAATCAACTTGCAATCACACCTCACCTCACTCAATTTGATTTACAATTTATACAAGATGTTACATTGATTACATTGCTTGTCGGCCAGATATAACATGAAAAATGCATTTACAAGTTGGCCAGACAACACACAACATGAAATGTGTAGAAGATAGGTCCTAAGTAAAACCATACATCACACCAACAGAAGACCCATGCCTTGTGGACACCAACACTTGCTTAACCAAGTCCAAAACATCCTTCACAACTTCAAACACCAAGGAATTACATCTGCACACTTTGCTCATTTGAAAATAGGACAACTTTAAGAAAAAACACATGAACCTTGAAGCATAATGACCACATCAACTTGAAAACCTTGTGTGGTAATAGAAACAAGAAAGATCTTCATGAAACTTTTCCAAATGAGTCTATAGGACTCATACAACATCCCCAAACACTCCTTTACCCCTGCACACCAACAAATTTATCTGAAACACACTACAACATGCTGTTATTTGAAAATTAAGCTGTGGACCACCAAGAACCTTGAAACTACAAGGAAGCATGTAATACACATCCATAAACATGTCCTCAAAACTGCAATGACAATCATTCATTTCCAGAGGAATGCAGAGTATTCCAACAAGCCTTCAACACTAGCTTACTTTGCTAGAACACATGCATGTACTTTATCATGCATAAATTTCATAGAGGAAGGACAAATGATTTAAAAACTTGGAATTATCACCTTCACTACACCCTAAACATAGTTCTAGAACCACATGGCCATATCTACAAATGTGGAGGAATGCAGAGCATTCCATTGTCCTACATAAAACACTTTCACAGAGACAACACTATCTTCAAACAACCAACAACAAAACACTCTTTCGGTATCCAATCATCATAGAACTTGGAACATACATGCTTTAGACCATTAGTAACATCAACAATACATCTAATCATCTTTGTGCTTCTAATTCCCATATTAATATGAACTATATCTTCTCCCTTCTCTTGTTGGATGGGACACAACATCCAACTATGAACACCATCACACCACCATGATAGTGTTGACATCAACGACAACCCTAGGAACTATATATGTAACAATTTCTTGTGAAAATAGCACATGATTGTCCATCTAATTGTGTGAAAATATCACCTCCTCTTTATGAACCAGATTCATATTCAAGAAAGTGAATAGTATAGTTACAATATAAATTTGTTTCTTCTTCAAAAGTTTCTACTTCTTCCAAAGCTGAACTTTCATAGTAGTCATCTACATAAACCTATTTATTTCTAGGCACAAGGAACCATCATGGTCATTTGTGAGGTGAAAATTAAACATTACATTACCCTTCCCACTTGTGGAAGGACCTTCTATGGCAAGCCTTTGTAAAGGTGGTGGCAACTCCAATGTCTTATTTCTGTTATTGTTATTGGGCTACATATAATTTCTTCTGTGTATATCATAATATAAAGGCTATTAAGGTTGTTGTACCCATGGTAGTGTCTCTTTAAAGCAATAACATCATTAGCTAGCCTTTGAATCACAAGATTTAAAGATGTGGCTGCTAGATTTTTACCTGTTTGAAGCTCCTTTTTCCATTTTCTAGTAGTAAGGAGATCATCCTTGATTTCAGTGGCTACATTCTGAATCGCTTCTAAATCAACAACCCTTTCACTTAGATGAAAACTAATATTTGTAGGTTTTACATTAATAAAGAAGCACTTTTCATTTTCAGCAATAGATCTTTTTGTTGTTGGGATTTTGTTTACAATTTTATTGAATTTTTCCACAAATCCACACATGGGCTCATGCATCTCATTTTTTAATTGTGTCAGTTTAGCAAGTAGAGAGTGTTCATCCATAGGAGTTTTAAACTGATCTTCAAATTTTATGATCACAACATCCTAGGAATTAATTGATGTAGAGGTTAAGTGATAAAACCATTTAGCAACTGCATCTGTAAGAGACTCCACAAATAGTCTAATTGAAACATCCTTGCGTTGAACATTGAGAACAACACAAGAAACAAAGAAGGCATTAATATGTTCAGTAGTTAAGACTTTTCCATCTCCCTTGAACCTAGTCAAGATTTTCCTAGAGCCATGTGGTAGATTGTGTAATTGATTTCCAAGTGCTAAGGGACCAATGGTTGCACCCCATGGTATAGGTGGTTGTTGTTGATAAGCCATAGCTGGTTAAAAATTAACAACAAGAGGAAGAACAATCTTGTGTAATACCAATGTTTGACAAGTAGAGGAGTTTATAGGTGTCCTCGTTGGTGAAGGTGACCTACTTGTTGATTTAAATTTTCTTGTAAGTGTTGAGGTTGCAACAAAATTTGTTCTTTCCAACCTTTCAAAATTAGGGTCTATAATACCCTTACTACGATATCCTCTAGTGTACCTCTTACTAGCCAATTTGAGACTTATTCTTGATTGTTTGGTTGGTTATTTAGCTAGTTATTTAGAGCAGCTTCTACATGATTTCTTCTATTCCTTCATGGTATGAAAACAAACCCCTCAACAACAAACAACTAGTGTGCTTGTCTAAATCTTCTTGCTATTTGCCTTATCTCTTGCCCCAAATCTTCTTTGTTATCTAGCACTTGACTGACTTGGTAGAATTGATGATTGGACCTTCAATATCTCTAGGCAAGATCACACAAGTAAGTTAGGATATCTTCTTTTTCAACATTAAACCAGTTAATATTATGCTACAAAATAGGTCCAAAATTATACTAAAGCACCATGGCTGCACATTTAAGAAAATTTCTTGGAGTTTGATTAAAAAAACCTACTGATAAAATAATAGGTCTTCAATTTGTTTCTTAGTAGAGTAGCCAAAAATCTATTGGTAAATAGATTTGTCACCGCAAAAATATTATATGACTCACCCAAGGAGGAGTGACTTATATACCAACAGTTGGAGAGATTGTAATCAAATGAACCAATCTTCCTCTACTTGTGAGAGGAGCAGCTTCCTTGTATGATTATAATTTTTTTGGGGGTATGCTTTTAATCATAAAGTAGGAAAGGTAACCTAATCTAACAAACTTGGACAATCCAACCTAATCTAACCTAAGAAGACCCAAGTTGCTTCTAGGTTGATGATTAACCCATCTAAGGAATAATATGTGGAAATAGAAAAACCTAAAAATGATAAAAATGAATAAGAGGCAACTAATTAGATTAGGTTACCATGTAATAGCTTGGCCACCACATTGAAATCCAGATAAATCGTAACCCTATACTTCCTTTTCTTACACACCACTCCCTTTAGACATGGAGAGGATGAGGGTGTCTTCTATGGACTGGACGTAAATGAAATAGGAGGTAGGGTACTTTTGAGAAAATTATCTACAATATCTTCTTGATGAGGAGATGGGGATGGAGATTTGTGTATAGCAGCTTTAGCTCAAGTGAGTGTGGAGGTGATGGAGGAGTAGGATTTTGTGATGGAAGCAAGGTTGAATTAGTATCAACTTTGACTTCCTACTACAATTTTTCTTCTTGTACCTATTGAGAGGCTTGAGCTCCTTTTACCTGTAACTTTGCTCCACCTCCATTACCTCCTTGAGCACATGAATTTTTTAGATCCACTCCTTTCTTTGTATCTTCACCATCTCCTCCTCCAGTTGTATTTGATCTTGTCCTAGATATATGCACATTGGTAATTATTGTAGATGCAACTGTTTCACCCTATTTCTCTATTTATTTTTTCTATTTTGAAGAAGCATTCTGAGGTTGGGTAGTAGTATGTTCAACTAATTTGGCATCAAGCCACTTCTTGGATTTGTTTAAAACAAAGAAGGACCTCTCTTTATATGTCAGATTGCTCTTTTTCTGACCAATTGATTGATGTGAGGGGTTGAAATTAGAGAGTGTTCATATAAACTTTTTTAATCATATCAGAGCCATCATCTTCAAGATTGGCAGTGTCCCACCCTAACTCATATTCATTTATTTGTTGAATCCAGTCATTTTAGACCAATCTATTTTCTTGACTTCAAAATCATTTTCATAATTAGCCCAATAATCTTCGAGGTGTGGGTAGTGAAAATATGTAGATCTTAGGTGTAAATGATCTTGTACATAATTCTTACTATCAAATGGGTATCTCATGCAATAGAAGCGCATGGTGACCTTTGACAAGAGATTTCTCTAAATTTTATGCTTCAAAAGTGGATGGGCATGTGTAATAGCTCAAGCCTATGGGAAAAGGATAACCAACCTTCTTCTTATCCCTGCATTTATTAGTAACACTTTTAATTTGCCTACATAACTCAATTAAAATCAAATGATCACTTAGATATCTAGGCAACTTGTAAGAATATTCATCAAATCCTCCAATACTAATATATGTAAACCTTGGAAATTGGATGAAGTAACTGCGAAATTGACAAATCAGGTTTGCAACTTTAGAAGAGATTCTCAATATGACATTTGCATCAAGTTCCCTCACTGTGAGCAATTTGAAGGAGTTATTGACTCTTCTAAAATGTTTGTTGCTATTTTCTTGTTGAAACTATGGATAAAAATCATAAATCTAAGTCGTATCATCATAAACCCTAATTTCTTGCAATCCTGGCCATGGGTGCATGCTTGCAATGGCATAGAAGAGGTAAGAAGTCATATAAAATTGTTGGGTGTTCTAAAAATTCACCAATTGGTTATGCAAGTTGTCACTAATCAATTTTCCTCAGTTAAGAAATTGTGAGTCATAACCAATAACTATGAGAAATTGACACATCAAATACTTAAATGAACTAGTTTCTTTACTCCCCATAACCCTGTGAAGTAGGGTGACAATGTCAGACACATCTTCATTGAATTGGGACCTCAGTAAGTTCTTAGGGAGATTGGATCTCCCTTTCTTGACACTTTGATCCAATGTTTGGCTATATTGTTCAAGAGCAAATCTTTCTTCTTTGTAAAATAGAAATTGGCCTTTTTAATGCTCATGTTAGCATAATCATCACTGGGTGGAAGTCTAAATACGATACTCAGTGAAGGCCCATCTAGCTTGGCCATGACCCAATCATCAGTTGACCTAACTTCCCTATTTTCTGGCTTGTAGTGTTTTACATAGGCGAGCACCAAGTCTATACACTATACTGAGGTTGGGAAACCTCTCACATGTGCTAGTCTGCTTTGAAAGGTTACCTTGGCCATTTAAGACCTTGGGTTCCAAGACATTTATTGCCAAAATTCTTCCAGGTTAATATGCCCTAGTTTGCTATCCTTGACATGGGATAAGGAATTATGTAGGACTGGCTCCCTTTCATACCCTTGATATGCATACTTCATTTTCTAGGTTTAAACATGGCCAAAATTTTAGGGTAGAGGATTTAGGCAAACAATAAAATATGCACAATTTTACAGAACTAGGGCTTAATGCATTTTTCAGCATAAATCCAAGAGTTTGACAATGTAGAATGAAAAAGTTGATAAGTGTATAGAAGGGATTGATTTACCTCTTATTTTGGTTCAAAAAGATCCAAAGATGACAGAAAATGGTTACAGGAGCTGCAAGATCATCATGGATGAGTATGTAGGACTTCTTCATTCATGAGCTTAAGTGTTTCAAAATGACTGGTTAAACCCCTTATATATTTTGAAAATTCTTCTTTTTCTTCTTTGTTAGGGGTTCACCGATGATATAGCACTAACACCACTTTTTCATTACTTTCTTCTTTTTAGAAGTATCGGAGCTGTATAGAGAACGTGAAACTTGTCGAAGGTTCAATAGGTTCACAGAACCTATGAACCATTTGACACTTTGTCTATTGTGCCTCTTTGTACTCATATCAAAATTATAACTTCTTTGATGAGTTCTCAAATATTAGAGGTTCATCGACAACATGAAACTTTATGAACACTTCAAAGGTTTAGAGTTTACGATGATTTTAACTATGTTAGACACTTGAGGATAACATGGAACCTTGTTGGAGGTTTAATGGGTTAATGAAACTTAGGAAACCTCCGAAATTTCATTTGATTGTCTTCATAAACATTTGAAATAAGATGTAAGAGCTTTCGGAGCTTACGAAGGTATTAGGAAATTTATAATGATAACATTGAACTTCATCGGAGGTTCAATAGGTTCACGGAACCTATGAACCCTCTAACATTTTTAAGTAGAGAACAATGAAGCTAAAAAGAATTATGTCAAAGGTTTGCCTAGTTCTCGATACTACCCAAATCGTCGACACTTTGAAAGAAAGAAATAATTCAGGGTTCAAATTGGTTCTTGATACCTGGTGAACTCTCGATAGTTCTTGATGGTACTAACAGCTTCAACAAAGGCAAATATTTGGTTGAAAAAAATACTTGAAATGGAAATGTAAAGGCTCAGGATTTGTGAAATAGAGAATTTCAAAGACATTGAAACATGGGAACTTGACGCCGAGTGTTGAAAATGAGAAAAAATGGACTTAGTCAAGTTTTTTAGGCAACATAGAGTTATAGAATTCTTTAGAAAATAAATATATTGTGAGATATTTCTATTGATTGGATTATATGATTTGAATGAGGAATTATTGTGTTGATTTTGAGAATTGTGGGAATCTTTGATTTATGAGGAGGTGGAGAATATTGTTATACTTTGATTCTTACCCAATAGGTTAGTGAGTCCCCTTGACTCCCCCTTGTTAATGGATCTTGGGAAGATTCATTTGTGTGTGTAAGAAATTGGGTAGTTTTCAAATTTATGTGTCTTTGTGTATACTTACACATTGTAAAATTGGTTTCTTGGGAGCGTCCTAGCTCTAGGGTGGATGTGCTTGCAAGTCCTATAGTTGGGAGGTGAGCTAGCCTTGGTCATGAGAGGCTTTGTGGCTACTTGTGTTGCCGATTTAAACTATATTATGGATGGGAACCTCATTGTGAAGATATGAAATATAATTTCTTTATGTCTTTGAAACACCCTCATTGTTGATGGGTTTATGTGATTTTACCTATTTTGGGTTTGACACATTAGTTTGTCATAAAACAATTGAATCTATCTTGTAAATAGAATTAGTATTATATTTGGCCATTATAACTATTTTTTAGAAGAGATACATACATGTTTTTATACCTTGAAGATTTGAAATGCATATACACTTTTTGTTACTTGAACAATTTGTTATTTTGAGATAGAGGATAGTAATGTTTTGACCATAAGTTTTAATTGATCAGCTAGGTTGGCCCAATTTTTGGATAAGTTGTTTTGAACTAAGTAATAGAAAAACACTTTAAATTGTATCTCTCAATTCTATACCTAGAATTCTCTATGATTAAATCTATAGGACTGTTTTATTATAGTTTATTGTTTGAGATAGAGGACACCAATGTTTTGACCATAGATTTTAATTGGTCAATTGGGTTAGCTTAATTTTTAGATATAGTGTTTTAAAATAATTAATAGAAAAAATCTTTAAATTTTAGCTCCCAATTCTATGTCTAGAACTCTCTATGATTAAATTTATAGGATTGTTTTATAACAATTTACTATTTGAGATAGAGGACAACAATGTCTTGACCATAATTTTTAGTTGGCCAACTAGGTTGGCCTAATTTTTGGATATGTTTTTTTGAACTAAGTATTAGAACAACCCTTTAAATTTTATCTTTCAATCATATGTCAATCATTCTCTATGAATAAATCTACATAATTGTTTTACAATAGTTTTGTAATAAACTGTCATGCAGACCTTTATATATTTTTCCATTCATATTCCATTGTGAATTTTGAAAAACAATTTCTGGGCTTTGTAGCACTTTAAGTCTTCTTTCTTTTCCATATTATAATTTAGAAAAATGTTATGTTTTGATAAAGTTATAATAAATTTATTCCAGGTTGTGATTATATGATTGCAACCTAATTTTGCATGATGAGACTAACTTATTTGCACCATTGGAAAGGTCTTGGAAATCTTTAATGTTTTTTGAGTTTTTGAAAGGTTTTTAAAGTCATTTATACAAATTTATTTCATGTTTATCCCGATGACATTCCACATGACCACTATTTTTAGAGGTGTTTCATCCAACAATTCCTAGGCCTCCTTATGCTTGAATTTCTTTGAGACATTTGGTCAAACAAATTGCATTCCTTTTCTGTAGGTGCACATTTCATGAGGTATTTTATAAAATAGTTCACTTACATTCATAATTTGCATGAAATTTTACTTGAGTCATTGTAATAATAACCGTTACACAAAATCTATATCTGTATGCTTTTGTGGATATCCTCAAATCATATTTTCAATCACAAAAGTTGTTGAGTGTTCTAGGTCTAACTTTTTAATTTCTTCTCTCTATGTGTGGTGCCATTCTTTTTTGCATTGCACCTAACTTGTAAATGGCATGTCATTGTGAAATATGGCAATGCCCTATTTTCTCCCATTGGTGTTATTATTTTGTGCCTCATTTTACATGGTTGTTGTGTTGGATTCAATTGTGCCCACCTTGATTTTTTACTTTCTTAAGCCATGTATGAAATATAAAAAAAGATAATTATTGGTTCAAATGTTTCCTACACCTCTTGAATGGATTGAGATTTGAAGGCTCATGCCAAGCTTCATGCTTGTTAAACTTGTGTGTGTTGAACACACCCAGATACTGAGAGGGGGGGTGAATCAGTATCCAAACAAACTTCAAATCCTCTGGAGAAGATTAAAACTCAAACATTACAACATTAACATAAACATGAAAGATCGACATAATGTACATTAACACATAACACTAGATATACATGGAAAACCCCAAAAGGGGAAAAACCACGGTGAGGATTAACTCACAATATATGAAGCTTAATGCTATAAAAATTACAACTTTGTTTTAGGGCTATAACCCAAGGAAGCTACTACTCCCTGCTGACTTTGCTTTAGGGCTACAACCCAAGGGCTACTACTCCCTGAAGACTTTTTTTTAGGGTCACTCCCAAGAAAGCTACTACTCCTTGATCTAAGAACAAACTCAGAAAAGATTACAGTATGATAGTCCTATTGCCTGAAACTAACAATGAAGCTCACATCTTTGATGATTGCAATACTACCTCTTCATTCTTCTTCTAATGATTAGATCAATTAGGCACATTGTTCACTTCCCTCCTATCATAAAATGTCTTCAAGATGAATCAGGACAGCCCTTATTACTTCTACTCGTTCTCCTTCAATCGCACATCATAATGCATATCATATTAATATTCTGCTCTTCACATGCTCATTTCACAATCATCACAATCATACCTCACCTAGATCAAATAGGTTTACAATATATACATGGCACTACATTGATTACATTACAAGTCAGCCAATACAACAAGAATATTACAATTTACAAGTTGGCCAGAGATCACACAACATGAAACATGCATAGGGCAAGCCCTATCAAGAACTACACACTACTCCAGAAAGAGACACACACCTTGTGAATCCCAACACATTCTTAACCCAGTCCTAAACACTCTTCATAGAAATATCCTTCAAGGAATAACATCCACATGCTTCACAAATTTGAATTAGGTTGCCCTTAAGCAAGAAAACATGAAGCTTGTAGCACATTGGTCTTCAAAATCTTAGTGGCACTCATGAATGATAAAACATTACTTTTTCTTCTTCCAGGTAAGTTGGAAGGACCTATACAACATCTCTAGACACTTCCTGAACTTCATACAACAAGAACATCGTGGCGCACATCATCAACATTCCTCAGTCAACTAGAGCATTTACTATAAATTTATATGAAATCTTTAATTTCTTTGCCCTTGTGCTTCTATAGTTGTCCCCTAGATAAATGTTTTGATTACAAAATTCAATATCATTTAAGATGTCATACATGTATGCCATATGTCTTGACACACCGCTATCAAGGATCCACTTATTATAAATAGATATAGAAAGGGTAGTATAAAGAGCAATGCTTTTGTTTTGATTTTGAGCTTGGTTATAATTTTGGAATAAATTTTGGTTTTGAGATTAACTTTGATTTTGATTTGAGAATTTTCTTTTTTAAATATTTTTAGAGTTTTTGTTATTGAATGATATTTTATTGTCCTTTTTAAAATAATAATTTATATCTTTGTGACCCATTTTACCACAAGTATTTATTTTTGGATTTTAAAGAACTTTGAATATTTAGAAGAGTTAGGATGTTTTGATTGGTTGTCACCCTTCTTTTTTGAAAACAATATGTTTTTCTATTGAACATACAAAGTTTCAAAAAGTTTTTCTTTGGAATCTAAATTTAACATTACTTGTTCTTCCTAAATAATAAGAGTAGATAGTGTTAAAAGATTAGGAAGATCTTGTTCATTTTCATATTTAGATTTTATGATTGAAATAAAGTTCCTTATTTTTTATGAATATTCATTTGAATGATAAAGTAAAAAAGTTTGTCTTGGATAAGGTTGCGGTTGCAACCATCCAATTGCAATTTTATGTTTTTTCTTTAGCAAGATATTTTATTATTTTTCATATCCTTTCATAGGAGAGGTGAAACTTTTAAGTAGGTTGATAATTGTAGAGAGTCTAGTACCATTGTGCATGGACTCTAAGAGTTTCTATGCTTCACTAGGTGATTCTAGACTTCTAATATGAAGAAGAAATTCATCTCTGACACTTCTTAGAAGGATAGACAAAGATTCTTGAGTTCTACGATTGAAAGCATTTAAAAGTTCTACATTTATATACCTACCTTTAAGTACTTTCTCAAATCCACTTATAATGGTCCCTAGGTTTCTGCCATAAAGTCAACCTTTAATCTGATTTTCCATATCAAATAATTACTCTCATTAAGCATATGTGATTTGTCAATAGTAAACATATGGGATGCCATTGAAAATTCAATTCAATTTTAGTTTAAAAATGATATTTATGAAATTGATTGAAATACAAATAATTATAATTTGTACCAAGTAAACATAAAAATCGTTAATTCACTTTTCAAAAAAAATACTTAAATAAAATTAAATTTTAAAAGTAAAATTACATGTCATTTTTCTTATTATAAATTAAAAAAATTCTATTCAAAATAATTTAAAAAGTATTTTCATTTATAATATAAAAAATATTATTTAAATTCTCATATCAAATAAAATAGCTAAATGACTTTAATTTTTTAGATAAAAAAATTAAAACATATATTCATAGTGTAAATTAGAACCAATAAAATTGACTTAATTTATAATACATAATGAGGAGCTCCTAGAAGGTTTTACTATGATCTCATTGATAGAGTATGTGAAAAAATAAAATAGAATTTTAGTCAACATACAAATTATGGACAAAGGTAATAATAAGGCCATATAACTTGAGAAAAAATAAACAAGGCCTCCCTTTTATAAAATCTTATTACGGTACAAATATATTTTTTATGAACTTCAATTGGAAAAAAAAGATAACAAAAATATAAGGCCTAAAAAGAACTTTATAATATATCTGAGCCTTAATTTTTGTTTGTCTATTTTATTTTCATTTACAAAAGGAGTGGTAGGAAGGAAGAAGCCATAACCATGAAGTGAAATATTAGTAGTAAGAAGAGAAATGACAACTAAAAAATAGGTATAATATATATTTTATTATTACTATTATTTTTTAAAAATAAATTTGATGCAAACAAGGGTTTTATAGTCTCCTTGGAGGAGCCACACCCTCTTATGATAGGGTTGCGACTTCCATGGTGGAGCTATAACCTTCTTGATAGGGCTATGACTTCTATGGTTGACTAGTGCCCTTCTTGATAGGGCCATACCCTCTACCATGGGCCGCCCCAACAAGGTTTTCAAAAAAAGAAAAAAAATATATTATTTTTATAATAAACTCCTTAATTTAAATTTTTGATATATTTTTGTATTTCCATGGGCCACTCTAACAAAGGTTTAAAAAAATATTTGACTATTATTTTTATAATATTTTTTTTAATTTAGATTCTTGATATACATTTTTTATTTCAAGGACACGACACTATGTCAAAGAGAATGGAAGTTTTTAAAACATGGTTTTTAGAATATCTGGAAAAGCATGGAATATAGATAAATTTAGCCACTTACAACAACGTATGCCTATTATTTAGCTTTTTAAAAGATTTGCTTGGAGAAGAGAAATTTTATCTCATGAATTTGTGTAACAAAAATCCTTTGATTAGGGTTTACAGATAGATTAAAACATTGAATTAGGATGATAGTGGCCATTAAGGGCAAATTGTAGATTTAGTGTACTATTGATGATTGAAGTTTTTAAAATAAAATCAAATTTATTGTATATAAAATCTATATACTATTTTGTATATTTAAAAAATTGTCTTAATTATTTTTTGTAATTTATATATTTAAGGAAAATAAAAAATTAAACTAGCTTAAAGCTTGCTTTGATACCATGATATGAATCATAATTCATAAGGTGAATTTAATTATTATTTGCATACAATATATATATTGATTATTAAAATCATGAATGTATAGCATAATTAAAACAAGTGCATAAGAACACATAGAAGCATAAAATTATGGTGGAGAAAACCATAAGGTAAAAAAACCCACAAAATAGTATCATACATTAGGAAAACTTAGATGATTATTTGTAAATTACAAATAATTGAACCTAGGAAATATCTCTTTTCTCCTTCTTCTAAATGACCTCTATAAATCCTCTATTGTATGGTGAAATATTCACCTAATCCCAAAATCTCCAATAGTGATTCTCAATGGTAATTCCCTAAAATACATGGAAATAAGGTAGGTAATACCTTTAGGAAGTTACCACACCCCTTAAAACTAACATTATAATTAATTAATAACTTTTTTGGTTGGTAAACATGGCTATAGCGGCCAAACCCATATATATTGATATCAAAATTTCATACATATTCTGATTGGCTGCTCCTATGGAGGGCCAAGACAAAAACCCATAAGGTAACAAAGTTACAAAATTTGCTATCAACAGTAGTAGCAACTATCTACAACACCTATAGATTTATAAGATAACCCAACACACATTAACCACTATCAGACTTTGTTCATACATTTTGATTTGTTTCAGTCTCCCCACCCATGCTCAACTATGAACTCCCCTTCTCAGGTGTGAAAGACCAGTCCACCCCTTGCACTAGTGCAACACCAGAAGCTAATTTGAGGAATTCAATTCCTATTTTTCCTGTTGTTTCTGGAGCTCTTCATTCTGCCCCACTGTCAAGATTATAAACAGGACCCAAGGATTGGTGTAAGGTGGGTTGATAACCAACTAGACCCTAGCTCTAAGGTGAAATCCAAGTCCAACCATGATATCATCCAGAATTGTCCTCATTCTATGCCTCCACCATGGTTTGATCAGAGATTTCACAACAATTCTAATAACTTCCTTCAACTCCCCTACCAAACATCAAAGAGATACTTATGTTGACTTTGTAGTGATGTGAAGTTGAGAGAAAAGTCTCATCTAGTACCACTCTTATCACATGTGTCATGATAATAGCCCTAACCTTAAAAATATTTTCCAACCTTATATTTGATATCTCCTTGAGGAAGGCAATTTCCCTTTTTTAGTAGCCATCCTCACTATGGTATCCATGACCAATTTTCTCCACCATTCTACAATGTAGGAGTCTAAAATGTAGTTTATAGACCTTAATAGTAGCTCAAATATGATCATTTCCATTATATTTTAAATATTTACCATTACCCTTCACAATGCTTTTTCTAGTTTGATCTATGCCAAATGCAACCCCAACTTAAAATTATTATGAAATCCCATTACACAATCATGGGAAGAAAAATGGTATATCTGGCACAATCTAACTCCACGTGTGTGGAGAGATGTCCATTATACATTCCTTGTTTGATTTGATTTCCACATTTGTCAATATGTCTATGTCACCATTTGCTTCCCTATAGACATGACTTATTGTGTATGCTGATAAATATTTAATTAGGGGCCAATAAAGATTAAGAATATTGTTTTTTTTTTTTTAAATGCGCTTGGTAAACTTTTTTAACGTGACTGGCGACGCTAGTGCGACACGCCCTCCGGCTCCATGCGAATGCTTTTGCCTAGAGCAATGAACCGGTGGGGCCACAACTAGGCGACCTCATCCCCTAGGAAGAACACTTCAAACCCGCGCACTCATTGGCCCAGCGAAGGCATAAAGCCTTGCGAGCTCGTTGGCCCAGCAGGGGTTTGAACTCTGGTGGCCGCCACTACAACCGAGCGACTTAACCACCGAACCATGCCATCATCAGCAAAGATTAAGAATATTGTTAATTTTCTAATTAGGAGAGGATTTCTTATGGATGACATTTATTATAATTGATGAATCTCCCTCAATGTAAACTCATGTAACTATGCCATAATACTTACAAGTTTGAAGCCAAACTAGAATGGCGTGGGATTCCACCTCGTTATTGGTGCCCATCGAGAGTTTTTTCATTACTACACCAATTAGATTTCCTTCATGATCTTTGATTATACACCCAACCCTCGAATGTCCATTGTTATCCCTTGGTGCGTCATCAAAATTGAGCTTGTTCCAACATTCAGGCAAATGGATCCATTTGACACCTAGTCTTGGGTTTGGGACTAGATTGACTCTGACAACCCCATGAATAAAGGATAATTGATTAATATTTAAAATAAATCTTTATATTAATAAAATTATTAATTAATTAATTATTATTTTAATATATGGTAAAAGCATATTTATATTATAAGGTTGTAAACCTTATATTAGAGATTTTTATAAATGTTTATCTTAGACCTATGTTTAGATCCCTAATAACATTATGCTCTAACACTACCTCAATAGGATCAACATATGTATCATAAAATTTAATGTCCTCTATGGGATAATCCTTTATAATTCTATGATGCCTAAATGACGGGGATGATTTATGATTATAAATGTGTCTTTGTGAATAAAAGTAGCATATAAAGGTTTCACTTGTGGTATGTCTACTTTCATTTGTGATGTTTCATTGTTAGCACATTGAACGTTATCATGAGAATGTGTAGTTAATGATGTATCTTTTATAATCTTTGTCTCACTTCAAATCTCTTTAGATATCTTTATTTTTATTGTAATATTCATTAAAATTCTTGGGTCAACCATCATGTAACCACATAGTATACCATTTATTCTTGCTTCCATGTATATTTTTCCGTGCTTTTGATCGTATTTGATATATTTGTGAATAACATTGATATTATGTGGATTATATGTATCCATTAGTTTTTCAGTGAAACCAATACATTCAATATAACTGGCATTAAAGGGATCCTCATCATCTATTTCTTCTTATTTGCATTCATCATGTTGAGCTACTAATGATGTATTTTTATGATTATAAATATTCTCAACTTGAATCACATTGTTGTCAATAAAATCTTGGACTTTATGCTTTAGTGTAATATCCCTACCTATGGATGTCCATGTATATGATGATAATCTAAAAAAAGAATTAGCATTGAAGTAAAATAAAGCACCTTTATATGTATCCATTGGTTTAACATGAGGTAATGTGATAAGTTTATTTTATAATAATTGTTGTAACCCTATATGTGGAGGATCCTCCAATATAGTAAACTTTCAATACTTTCTCAGGTTTTAGTTAATCAATATTTTCATGATGACCATTGCCAAAATTAATAATTTTAAATTAACCATCATTGCATCCATTTTTTAAAATTGACTTTGATTAAAATTCAAGAATGATAGGAAGTGTTAGAGATGTTATATGTATGATATAATCTTCTAACAACAGGAGCTCACTAAGTTGTATACTAGCAGATAATTTAGAAAAAGAACTATAATTATTGAGACTCACATTTTCTTGAATGATGGGTAAGTGAATATTGATAAATAAATGTTGGTGCTCACTTTTTGACATTTTAAACTATTGTAATTCTGTGTTTCATGATTTAACTGTGTGATGGATTTTTGTCTCAACATTTTGGATTACACTCCATGATCCATCATTAGGAGAGTAGAGAGAAAGAGAATAGAAATGGTAGTTTTGCAGACAAAGCAAGCTAAATAGGAGGGAAAGGGATGGCTTAGGAACCAAGAGACCACCAAGAGAAACAATAATATAAGCATACTTCTAGTCATACTAAAAACATACAAACACTCACACATCCAAACACATAAACACATAATTATAAAAACAAAAATACAAACACAATGAAACACATTATATATATATATATATATATATATATATATATATATATATATATATATATATATATATATATATATATATATATATATATAATGAGATACAATAAGTATCATATTAATATACGTGATATAAATGCAGAGATGAGAAGAAACAAGGAAAAATAAATAAACAAACATATATAATTAAAGTTATAGAACTAAATATTGTGTATATAAAGAAAGCAAAAAACCAAAAAATTGAGGACTAGAAAAAGGAAAAATAAGCAAAAAGCAAAAAATGATTGTATAAATAAACCCTATAAATCTATATAGAATAACCAAATGGTTTATTTATACAATCCTTTGGTTATTCTATATAGATTTACAGGGTTTATTTATACAATCCTTTTTTGTTTTTTGCTTATTTTTTCCTTTTTCTAGTCAAATTTTTGGTTTTTTTCTTTCTTTATATACACAATATTTAGTTCTATAACTTTAATTATAGAATTATATAACTTCTATGTGTGTGTGTGTTTATCTATTTGTTTTTTTTGTTTATTTGTTTTTCCTTGTTGCTTCTCATCTGTGCATTTATATCACATATATTAATATGATACTTATTATTATATCTCAATATATATAATGTGTTTCATTGTGTTTGTATTTTTCTTTTATAATTATGTGTTTATGTGTTTGTATATTTTTAGTATGACTAGAAGTATGATTATATTATTGTTTTTCCTAGTGGTCTCTTGGTTCCTGCACCATCGCTTTCTCTCCTTCTATTTAGCTTACTTTGTCTGCAAAACTACCATTTCTATTCTCTTGCTCTCTACTCTCTTGATGATGGATCATGGAGTGTGATTTGAAACGCTAAGACAAAAATCCATCACACAGTTAAATCTTGAAACACAGAATTACAATATCATGGACTATGGAAATTTGATGTCTACTATTTTTAACTATTTTTTCTAACATAGTTTGAAACCTTAGCACATAATCATTGATTGTCTTTTTTTTTTTTGCATATTCTTTATTTGTCAACTATTACTTTAGGCTCAATGTTGTATTGAAAATGAATAACAAAGGCATTGTCTAAGTATTCAAAGGAACTAATTAAAGCATGAGGTAAAGTATAAATCCAAGTAAGTTCCAAATCTATCAAGCTTTGTAGGAATAACTTAGCAAGTAATTGCTAATCATAAATGTAGTCTAAAGATGTTGTATTAAAGGAACATATGTGAGATAATGACTCACCTCTACCATCATACATTGTAAATATAGGTGCCATAAATCTATTTGGTGAATGATAATCCAATAGTCATAAGTGTTGCAAAGACGGTTGCCGTTGCACCAAAAGATCGACTTGTTAATGCTCGATACAACCGCCAGAGTTAATGAATCCATGGGAGGTGGTTAAGCCTTGTCACAAACCCAAAAGATACACTTCACAACACAAGGAGACCAAGGGCACACACCTTGCAATAATCCCCCCCAGCGCAAGTGAGGGGTTCGAACTTGCGACCTAGGCTCTGATACGAATTGTTGCAAAGACAGTTGTCGTTGCACCAAAAGATCAACATGTTAATGCCCAATACAATTGATAGAGTTAATGAATCCATGGGAGGCAGTTAAGCCTTGTCACAAACCCAAGTGTTGCACTATACAACACAAGGAGACCATGCGCACACACCTTGCAACAATAAGCCGATGTATTATGTTGTAATTCCCTTGTTCTATACTAGTTAAGAGACTTTTGTAAATCAATTATGCATGTTTCTATCATTTGTAGCTTACTCATGAAGGTGGCTAAAAGGTTGGGATATGAATGAATGTGCAAGATGGAGTGGTAGATATAAAAAGTATATGAGTGGATAGTGAAGGGTGTTGAACACAGTAGGATACTAAGAGGGGGTGAATCAGTATCTAAATAAACTTCAAATCCTCCGAAGTAGTTTAAAACTTAAGCATTACAACATTAACATAAACATGAAAGACCAACACAATGCACATAAAAAAATAACACCAGATATATGTGGAAAACCCAAGAAGGGAAAAACTAGTGGTGAGGATTAACTCACAATATATGAAGCTCAAAATAACAACTTTGTTTTAGGGCTACAACTACTCCCTGAAAACTTTGCTTTAGGGTCACTCCCAAGGAAGCTACAACTCTCTGTAGAATTTATTTTAGGGCTACAACCCAAGGAAGCAACTACTCTCTGATCTGAGAACAAACTCAAAGATGATTACAGTATCACAGTCCATCTACTACCTAAAAAATGACATTGAAGCTTACACCTTTGATGATTGCAATTCTGCCTCTTCGCACTTTCTTTTGATGATTGGATCAGTTAGGCACACTCTTTACTTCCCTCCTATCACAAAAATATCTTCAAGATGAATTAGGATAGCCTCTAACACTTCTGCTCTTTCTCCTTTAGTCAGACATCACAATGCATATATTTTTCATATTTTGCCCTTCACACACTCACATATTCATTTTCACAATCATACTTCACCTAGATCAAATAGGTTTACAATATATACATGACATCACATTGATTACATTATAAGTTAGCCAATAAAATAAGAATATTACATTTTACAAGTTGGCCAGAGATTATACAACATGAAACTTGCATAGGGTAAGCCCTACCATGAACAACACGCTACACTAGAAGAAACCACACACTTTGTAGATCCCAACACATGCTTAGTCTGATCCTAAGCATCCTTTACAAAATCATTCTTGAAAAGAATCACCTCCACACACATCACTTATTTGAAATAGGATGGCCTTAAGCAGGAAGACATGAAATTTGAAGTATAATAGTCACTACCACTTGAAAACCTTGTGCGGTACTGGAAACACAAAAGATCCTCATGAATTTATTCTAGATGAGTCTTCACGACTCATGTAACACCTTCAGATACACCTCTAACTCTGCACAGTAAATAGATTGTGCCACATAGCTTAAAACATGCACACTAAGATCAAACAACCATCTGGAACACATTGTAACCCATTGTCATTGAGAAACTAAGTCTGTGGACCTCCAAAACACCTGAAACACATATGGATGCACTCATACCCTTCTTTGAACATGTACTCAAAACTGCATAGCCATATCTATCATTTCAAAGAAATGCAGAGTATCCCAAACATAATTTATCATCACTTGATTCTGTCAAAACACAGACCAGAACTCTGTCTTTTATAACTTTCACTGCGAAGGCACAAATGACCTAAAAATTTGGATTTAGCACCTTTACATCATACTTATCTTAACTTCTAATCATCATGACCATATCTTTAAATGCGAAGAAAATGCAGAGCCAAATATTGCATTACTGTGAATACCTTCTTTAGGAACAACACTGTCTCCAAACTGTCAACTGCAAAACACTCTTCCAGTAGTCCAAACAATATGAAACTTGGAACATACATGCTTTGACACTATATGCAGTTGTCTTCCAATCCATAGAGATACAACATCAAAAGCATGAAAATATAGAGCAATCTCCTAGACGGTCTTCAAAATAGTCTTCTTGTAGTAGAAACTTTCACCAACTTCTAGAGGCCAAAACCTTCATTTAACAACATATACATCCTTGAGAAAAACAAGAAGGATCAAACAACATCTTTTCATTCTCATCATAGCTTAATATATCATCGTGCATCTTAGTGCTTCTAATTCCCATCTTATTATTTCATCATGAGAACATGACATCCAACCATGAACTGTATCTTCTCTGCTAGATATGACATGACATCTAACCATGAACTTATAATTTACATATTAATATATATCTTCTCTGCTATCACTGGATAAGACATGATGTCATGCCCACTCATACACACATGCATAAATGGACATAAACAAAATGTAACTACTTTTTTTGAAATAATATGATAATAGGAGTTACATTACTTGCATTCCCAAGTTATAGTAGTAACCCGATGACACCTTGGAGTAGACAATAATTAAACCTAAATTCAATTATAAGTTACAACTATGCAACTAGCTTTAATTTAAATAATAATTAATTAAATGGCTCTTATCTCACTTTGCAATCTATATGCCAAATTGTAATATCAAACATAGAACTTTTAATTCCCATCTTAATATATCTTCTTTAGGACATGACATCCAACCATGAACACCATGACACATCCATGATAGTGTTGACATCAATGACAACCTTAGGAACCATATGTGTAACAATCTCCCCCTTTGGCATTGATGGCAACACATACCTGCACATTCTCCCCATTTGACATCAAGGACAAATGGCAACTTCTTCTCTCTTAGGGAATAACTTCTTCTTGCAACAAATAGACTCCCCCAATAATCAGAAACCACTACTTCTCCCCCTGAGAGGTAGCCACCATTAGTCCAAGAAAAAGATATAACATGAACCACTCCCCCTGGACAGATGCACCACTATGCATCTAGCAAGAAGGAGGGGCAATTACCCCTAATCTCTGTCAGAGATCTTCAAAAGTATCCTTTGCAAGAGCCTTTGTGAAAATATTTGCAATTTGATCCTATGTTAAAACATATTCCAATCTTATTTCCTTATCTACAACTTTCTCTCTCAAAAAGTGATACTTTATTGCTAGATGCTTGGTTCTAGAATGCATTACTAGATTTTTGGAAATATTGATAGCACTTGTATTATCACACAAAATAGGAGTAGGCTCATCATACAATACCTTGATATCTTTTAGGGTTTGTTTCATCCACAATACTTGTGTATAGCATGATGCTACAATATACTCGGCCTCTATAGTTAATAATGACACTGAATCTTTCTTCTTGCTCTGCCATGAAACCAATCTGCTTCCTAAAAAAAGCACCACCACTTGTACTTCTATCATCAACACAACTAGCCCAATTAGCATCAATAGAGGCACTCAGATCAAAGTCATTACCTCTTGGATACCATAAGCCATAATCCAGAGTTCCTTGCAAGTACCTAAATATTCTTTTCACTGCCTTCTCATCTGTTTGCTTGGGATTAGCTTGATATCTGGCAACTACACATACTGCATGCATAATATCAGGTCCAGAAGCAGTTAAGTACAACAATCCTCTAATCATAGATCTATAGGAAGTCTGATCCACCTTTAGAGACTCATCATCCTTGCTCAAGTGACATCCAGTGACCATGGGAGTACTCACTAGTTTTGAATCCTCCATACCAAACTTCTTCAACATCTCTTTGACATACTTAGCTTGAGAAATAAAGATACCATCATCTAGTTGAGCAATTTGAAGTCCAAGGAAGAAAGACATTTCACCAATCATAAACATCTCAAACTCTTTTTACATCTCCTCTGCAAACCTCTTACACATATCATCATTTCCACCAAAGATGACGTCATCAATATATTGCAACTATCAATATCATATCTCCTTCTTCCTTGATGTAAAGATTGCTATCCATCCCTACTAAAGTAAGTACTTATCCAACCTAGCATACCAAGCCCTAGGTGCTTGCTTGAGACCATACAAAGCCTTTTTGAGTCTACACACCATGTTTGGATCTTCTGATATCTAGAAACCATCTGATTGCTCAATGTAAACCTCTTCCTCTAGATCACCATTCAAAAATGTTGACTTGACATCCATCTGATATACCTTGAAGTTCTTATGAGCAGCAAGGGTAAGAAACCTTCTGATTGCCTCCATCTTGGCTATTGGAGAAAAAGTCTCCTCAAAATCAATGCCTTCAACTTAAGAGTAGCCCATACATACCAATCTTTCTTTGTTCCTTAAAACTTCACCTTCTTCATTCAACTTGTTCCAGAACATCCACTTTGTTCCTATAACATTCTTATTGGCTGGCCTAGGAACCAATTCCCATGTTCAATTCTTCTCAATTTGATCCAATTCTTCTTCCATTGCCTTTATCCATCCATCATCTTTGCTAGGTTTTGGGTTCAACCTTTGATAGTAAACACAAGTTTACTTGCTCATATGTTTTTGCAAAAATTCTCCTAGTCAAACACACCTTTATTCTTGTCCCCAATGATCTGATATGTTGAATGGTTCTTCTGAACCTACTTTACTGGAGTCTTGGGTATCTGCTCTGGTTCTTGTTCCTTTTCTTCTTTCCCTTCTTCTACTTCATCTTCAATGCATGGAAAGATATAAAATCCAAAGTCCTCTGATTCTTGTGAGATCTGATGCAAGTCTTCATCTACTTTGACATTTGTGCTTTCAATCATGTTCCCCAATCTCTTGTTGTAGCATCTATAGGCCTTGCTTTTGGTTGAGTAACCAAGAAAGATCCCTTCATCACTTCTTGAATCAAACTTACCAAGGTCTTCTTCATCTCTTTTGATATAGCATTTGCTACCAAAGATCCTAAAGTATCTGACAGTAGGGGGTCTTCCATACCATAGCTCATAAGGGGTCCTAGTGCTATTGACCCTTAACTGTACTCTATTAGTCAGATAGACAACAGTGTGAACTACTTCCTTCAAGTACATGTCAAGCATATCTGCATCCTTCAACATTGCCCTAGCCATCTCTTGCACAGTCCTATTCTTCCTTTCCACTAGCCCATTCTGCTGAGGGGTCCTAGGAGCTGACAGATGTCTCCTAATACCATGATCTTCACAAAACTGATCAAATTCATTTGAAGTGAACTCACCTCCTCTATCAGACCTTAAACATTTGACCTTAGTATCCATTTCATTCTCAACCATAGCTTTGAAAACCTTAAACTTATCAAAGGCATCTAATTTTTCTCTTAAGAAAGTAACCCAAGTCGTTCTAGAATAATCAACAATATGTAACATGAAATACCTTTCACCTTGTTAACTCTTTACTCTTTTAGGGCCACAAAGGTTAGTATGGATCAGCTCCAATGGCATTGAAGAAGAGTACTCCTTGCTTTTGAAACTTGTCTTTGTCTGCTTTCCCATTTGACATTCCTTGCATATTGTGTTTGTGGGCTTGGTTATCTTGGGCATATCTCTCACCGCATGAATCGAGTTGATCTTTACCATATTGTCAAAGTTAGTGTGTCCAATTTTCTTGTGCCATAGCTAGTACTCACTGAATTGACCCAATAAGCATGTTCTTCCATTTACCTCCTTTAGATGATAGATATCACCATATGACTTGATGCCTTCTGCAACTAGTTTCCCGGACCCTGCCTTCCTAATTTCACAACCTTTAGTTATAGTTTTTCCTTTAGTGGTGAATTATATATATATATATTCATTCAAATTTGTTTTATTACTAATGTTGTTTTAAATTTTTTTATTTCTCTCTATTTAAAAAAATAGGGACAATATATATATATATATATATATATATGTATATATATATATATATATGTATATATATATATATATATGTATATATATATACATATATATATGTATATATATATATATGTATATATATATATGTACATATATATATGTATATATATATATGTGTATATATATATATGTGTATATATATATGTGTGTGTGTGTATATATATATATATATTACTTTAGAGATAATAAGTATTTATGTATATATATATATATGTGTGTATATATATATGTGTATATATATATGTGTGTGTGTGTATATATATATATTACTTTAGAGATAATAAGTATTTAAGTTTATTTCTAAAATCAATAAGCATTGAAATCGAATAGTGTTAGGGTTTGTTTTAAAAGTTTTGAGAAAAAAAACAAGAATAAGGATTTGACCGAGCGGCCAACTCTGTAATACAAAGTAGCCATAGGGCTCTGGGTGGGGGCACAGGATCCCCGACCTACAAAGCCCTCGGGCTCTGTGGGGCGGGTGCCCTGCCCCCAGCTGGGTTGGTCGTGGCTGGCAGGCCTTTCGGGCCTGCCACCCCATTATATAAAACCCTGCATTGTTTAAAATAAAGTTCTCTACTCTTAAACGCCTCGGCGTATATTTTGATTCAGCCTTGGGACATTTTTGTTAAACCCTATGTAAAATTAAATATTTGTTATTTAAATTAGATATTTGTGTATTTATTTTATTTCGGTCCTGTACTATTTGAAACCCTACCGTATTAATATATGTAATATTAAAATAGATTTGTGGTATTAGTGATATATATATATATATAGGGAGAGAGAGAGAGAGAGAGAGAGAGAGAATCTTGAACTCAGTTTATATATATATATCATACACATATGGAGGTATATATAGCTCTGTCTTCTTTTTTGAATCTATTTTATCAAAAAAAAAAATTCTAGAGAAATATTTATTTGAAAAAATAGCAAATAAATCCTATTGGAGAACTTTATGGGTGCATTTTAAACTTTATCAATAATCTTTTGAAACATAGAAATTTGAAAAAAACTAAATATTAGGAAACAAAAATAAACCTGTGCAATGAAATAAAGACATGGAAAAAAAAAATAGTTAGAAAACAATCTTGGGAAAATAACCTTCCCACTTGGGGAAGGGATTTTCCTCCTTCCTTCCAACTTATTCAACCTACACCCAACCAAAACCAAGTTAGACATATGAGAGCAAATGAGAATAATCTTGCTTTTATAAATTATTTTTAGGGCATGATGTGATGCCCTAGGTTTTAGGAGAATGATTAAACTTAAACCTTTTTGTTACCCCTCTTAAACTTACTTAGAGAAATCATATTAATTTATTACTTAAGCTTTATGTTGTGAATAATTCTTTCATTTTATTTATTTGGCTTTAGTACTATAGTTAATTGGGTTATTTAAATTGATTTAGTTTAAATGTTTTAGTTTTATAGTTGATGCTATTAATTTATTTTGTCATAGTTCTATAGTTGGGGAGAAGTATTTTTTTTCTTTTATTTTTCACATAGCTACTATAGTGGCGTTATGCTGCCAAAATTTTAGCGAAACTAATTTCCTAGTAATGTTATGTTGGTGAAATTTTTGGGATTCGAGTATATGTTTATTGATGTAAATTTTATGGCAATTTGTAGAGATGATTATTTAATTAATTGATTTCATTATTTTACTTTCCCATTTTATTATATGTGGTTAGATGTTTTTTATTAAATGCTCGAGTCTTGTTATTTTCTTAGATAGATTTAAATGGTTATTATAGTTTATCTATCTTTACCATGTTAGTTTATGCATTTTAATGTTAATCTAGTTGATAGTTTATTTCTAGGGTTAGGTTTCGACTTAGGTCAAAATCGTATCACCTTCACTTAGGAAACCCTAGGGATGGTTCCTGGATGGAGACCACCCCTCTTAGAGACACTTTTTGTGATGCACACCCCCTTAGTTGCTATCATCATCGTAGGGATTGCAAAAGGCGTTTCACATCATCTCGCACCTTGTTTGACTTCCTCACCTTTGTGCGACGTGCCTAATGTGTGTTGCGAATACAACCACATTACACGCGTGTGTCATCAAGCACGCATGTTGTGCACAAGGGGGTTTAAGAGTCAGGTGGGAAAATTTTTTGATATTTCATGTCATGACCACATGACATATGTGGGCATGACATGGGGTTATCGTGTCATGGCCACATGGCAAATGTGGGCATGACAACTAATATGTATGGTAGTTTTTGATAAGATAAGTGGCAAACCAAGGGTGTCGAACCCATTACAAAGCAGCCTCAAGGGCACGCCATAGAGTCAACAAAAAAGACCAACACAACCAAAAGGGACCAAAGCCAGAAAACCAAAAACAATAGTCTAATAGCCGACAGACAGTAAATAGAGCAAAAAACACAAAAAGCCCCACAGGGTAGTTAAAGAGTTGCTCCCAATCCTCAGTGAGGAATTGGTACATGTCCTCGTATTCCTTTAGCTCTTTGTCCTTCAAGCCATGCCTGGTGAATTCAGTAGCCTACAACACTGCCAAAGTAGTCGTAGACCTATGCATGACTTTAGAGGTGAACCTCGCCAGTGTCATAAAATTTTTCTCCAACACTGTCATTTTGGTGTTGATGTCCTCTATCTCTTTACCTTTACTGATAGTCTTCTTACCCTTTTTGCTTTTGCTAGTTTCCTATTTGGTTTTCTCTGAGTTGTCCATCTTCGAAATCTAGGCATTAAAATCAGGGAAATTACTCAGTCCTTCATCTACAATCCTCCAAGATCATAGTGTCCTCCTGGTTCTCAGCCTTGGTCTCACTAGCTAGCTTCTCCTCAGCACCTTTCAACTCAACAATGTACTTCTACTCCTTTTGCACAGGGGTAGTATTCATGGCCAATCTGGTCGATCTTCTAGTCGATGAAACTCTTCCCTTACTCTGAGGAGCAACATACTCCTCATCCATCTTATCTTCACTACCATCCCCACCCTTAACAGAATCCTCATCCCCTTCCTCCAGGATGCTAGGGTTATTCTTGGAATTCATAGAGAGACTACCCCCATTTTTTCCAATCTTAACCTTCTTGTGGGAAATGTCGCCTTTACCATCACTAACAACAAGCTTCCTTTTGGTGGGTTTAGGTCTGGCTACCTTAGGGTCAATTTGATCCACATTTTGATCTTCACGGCTAATTAGTACATGGGTTTACTTTTTGGCCGAAGAGGACTTGGCAGTTTTGAGGGAGTGGATGTATTTCTCAGGGGTGATTTCAGTGATGATCACAGGGTTACTACAGGTGGGTTTCAGTTTGGGTTTAGGCATTGCAGAGGGGTTGTCAATGCGGGTAGCGATGATATTCTTGGGAGGACAGAGGGCTAAGTGAAACTTGTAAATCTTGTAAATTAACCTTTGGTGGAGCAAAATGGGGGGTTTCTTAGGGTCATTCTTGTGCTATTCAATGTCAGCCTCAACAAAAACTTCCAGCGAAGAAAGTAGGTAAAAAGGAAAGCTAATGAATTTGTTGCATCTAAAGTGATTCAGTAAAGCAAAGTGGTAGTGGAAGAACCGACGAAACCTACCTTCAAGTGTGAAGTACTTGATGATCATATGGCACACGTCGTCTCAGGGTTTAGGGAGCTACTCTCTATTGAACCCTCCTTGAAGGTTGTGCAAGACCTCATCTTTTTTCAAAAATAGAGCCATACCTTCCAGGTTTGAGACTTCACTGGTCTTCTTGTGTTTTACACCATCCGTGGGCATGCTTGTAGCCATCCCAATAACTTCTTTGGTCACTTCAAAACCAATGCCACCAACTTGGACATGTCTATTTGTCCAAGACCACGCAAACTGCATGGATAAGTTTTCATCATGCCCTTGAAGGCATTCCAAGAATGACACCACTCTGCTCTCCTGATAGATATGCCATAGGGTCTCGTTCTTCCTAAATTCTTCACAAGACTCCAGTTTAGTATGAGTCATATCCCCCCATTTGTAGAAAGCTTAGCAAAGATTTCAGATAGAAATGAGGCTCTTTACAGACAAATCCCTTTACCACCCTTAGCAGACATTTTAGGCAACAAGAAAGCTCTTTGCCGTGAAAAACTTTATCACTTCAAATATGAAATTGTGAGCCATGCAAGGTACGGAGATTAATGAATAACTTGACACATCTCCAGTTCAAAGTGACATTATTCCATAAATTTGCCTCATGTGAATTAGCATGCCAACCCATCTTATGATTACAACAATCATGAAGCTGGGTGCTACGAAGATTAGGAGTGTTAAACCAATCACCAATCACATGAGTGGCCATGTGATTAACCCCTTAGGGCATCCATGTCATCATGTTACTTTTGAAACATGTCAGCCTATTGCATTTAATACTTCTCTTAAGGACGATCTGTCGGTATTCCATCCCGTCACTGGATCTAGCTCCTAAGGCAAACCTTAGGCCACAAATCAGACTTGGAAAGGTTTAAATTCATGAGGAATTAGGTATGGAGTCCCACTCTGTACATAGGATTTTTTGAATTTGAGTAGGGAGGTTTTCAAGTTTTTTCCAACATCTCCAATTGCTCAAGCTCTAACCCAGGTTGGCCATGCCATCGGCCACTTTATTGCCTTCATGATAGGTATGTCCTATCTCCTTTTGGGTGAACCCAATCAGTAAGCTCTTAATGTTCTCACTTATGTCTTTGAGTTTCCATCCGCTATCAGTCCTGCCAAGGGTAGCATCAAAAATTACTTTTGAGTCTCCCTCAATTTGTAACTTATCCAATCCTAGTTAAAAGCCCAATTTCAGACCCCATAAGAGAGCTAGCCCCTCAACCACATTATTGGACTAGGTACCAATGCCCCTAGCATAAGCAACAATGAGCTTCCCTTGATCACTTCTGATGACCCCACCCGCACTTGCCAAAACAGTGGTCTTCTTTTAGCACCATCAAAATTGAGTTTGACCCAGTCCTTAGGGGGAGGTGTCTAGATGGTGCTTTGTCTAGCAAGCTACATAGAGTTGTCAAAGTTGGTTATGTCAGCTGTCAGACCCTAGTTCTTGGCAATATGGATCTCCAACTGAGTGGGGGGTTCCTTAGTAGCTTTTAGGGTACAGATGGATGTGTTTTCTGAGACCATTCTGCAGAAGGAGAAGAAGACATCCTTGGCACTCTTCGTCGTTTCCCTAAAAAAATTGTTGTTCCTTTCTTTTGAAATACTCCAGCCTAGGTGTGGGGGGATTTTCCTCCAAAGTTCTCTAATCCTTGGGTGAGAAAAGGGAGAGAGCCAGCCATGTATGAAGTCCATAAGGTTTTCATTTTGAACCCAATCTATACTGAGAATTATCAAGGTCCTTCACCAGACCTCCTTGGTGAAGTCACAGTGGAAAAGAATGTGCTATATTGATTCTTCCTCTTTTTGGCAAAGAACACATCTATTGACAAGTTAGAAAACTCTCTTATTGAGATTATCAGTGGTGATAATTTTGTACTGTGTCACAACCCACTAGAAAAAGTTGATCTTAGGTGTCAAGTTTTTATTCTAGACTTTCTTCCATAAGCTGCTATCCCAACCACCGTCAGTTAGCATGTTGTAATCTGATTTAATCGAGAAGGCCCCCTTTTTGTCTTGAGCCCATAGCATCTCATCCTCCCTAGGGAAAAAAGGGATTCTGTAATTCCTCAATTCCATTTGCAAGGATAAACACCCCTAGTTCCCAGTATGGCTACCCTCCCAACAGTCGATTATGTTCTTCCCTTGCCTTTGTCCCTCATTTTGAACCGTGATGTAATTGTTGACAAACCTCCCAAAATGAGTGACTGCTTTGGATTTAATGTTGATGTTTTCTTGGTTGGACAGGGGAGTCCCATGGAGCCAATTATCTTCCTAGAACCCGATTTTATTTCCTTTTCCTAGTTTCCACTTAATGTCTTGTGACAACGTTCTTCTAGTTTTGATCATTTTGTTCCAAATGATTGAGCCTTAAGGAAGGATCTCTCTCTCAATTAGCTCAATCTTTTCTCCATTATGGAGGTACTTGGATTTCATTATCTAAACCCAATTCTTATCTTCCTTAAGGAAATTCCATCTAATCTTGGCTAGCAAGGCTTTATTCATCAATTGAGTCTTTCTTATCCCCAATCCCCCTTGGAACTTGGGAAGGAAAATTTTGTCCTATCTAAGGAGAGACATTCTCTTCTTCTCCTCCACCCCCGTCCATAGAAAATTTTTCTAATTTTTTTCAAATTTGTCTGCTATATATCTGGGCATTTTAAAGAGGGAGAGATAGTAAGTGGGAATGCCTTGTAGGGAGGCCTTTAGGAGTTGATGTTTACTAGCTTGGCTCAGGAGTTTACCTCTCTAACATTCCATTTTTCTTTGAATTATCTCCAGGATGGAGTTCTAGAAGTTAGGGGTCACCTCCTTAACATTGAGGGGAGACCAAGGTAAGTTGTCGGGAGGTTGGTTTGATTGTAGTTTAGAATCTTCTTAACCTTCTCCCGAAGAACCATATTGGCATTAAAGAAGAACACATTACTCTTTTCATAATTTATACACTGTCCTGAGGCATTAGCATAAGAGTTCA
This sequence comes from Cunninghamia lanceolata, assembly GCA_027924645.1. Taxonomy (NCBI): domain Eukaryota; kingdom Viridiplantae; phylum Streptophyta; class Pinopsida; order Cupressales; family Cupressaceae; genus Cunninghamia; species Cunninghamia lanceolata. Next base: position 4,749,515 of record BSBN01000516.1, read on the forward strand.
ACAGGTCTTTCCATTTTCTGGCTTCCATAACTAAAGCCGAACCAAATAGCATAGTGTCATCAATGAATTGTTGGACAACCAAGGGCCTCACCATTGACGCAACTTTGATCCCTTTTAGTTCCTATCTATCCAGGCGGGAAAGAATGTTTCTGCCCATGACCTCAGCCAAAATGATGAACAAGTAGGGTGAGAGGGGATCCCCCTATCTAATGCCTCTGCCTGCATTAAAGAATCCCTGGGGAGAATCATTGACAAGCACTGAATACTTAACAATAGTGACACATTCCCTAATTAGGGTTATCATCTTGTCTTGGAAACTAAATTTCTTGAGAACCAAAAAGAGAAAGTTCCAAGAAATTCTGTCGTAAGCCTTAGAAATGTCTAGTTTGAGATCCATGTTGGGGGTGTTACTTCTGTCCATCGAATGGATAATTTCATGCGTGAAGATGGCAGTGTCAACAAGCTGTCTGCCAGGAACAAAACCTTTCTGAAAATCCGAGATGAGGCTATCAAGTAAAGGTTGGAGCCTAAGGACCAACACCTTCATGAAGATCTTATATATGGTGTTGCAGAGGTTGATGGGGCAGAAATCTACCATTTTCTCAGGGGTGTTCTTCTTAGGAATAAGGGCTATGAAAGTGGAATTAATTTTCTTGAGAATCTTGGTTTTCCTAAAGAAGTCCTTGGCAGCAGCCGTGACATCAAAGTAAACAATTTCCCAGAAGTCCTGGAAGAAGGCTAGAGGGAACCCATCTGGGCCCGAGGCTTTGAAAGCCCCCATAGAGAAAACAACTTCCCTGAATTCCTCCATAGTAATGGGAGCCAGCAATCTATTGTTGTCTTCAGCTGAGAGAACTGAGGGGATGTAATCTAGCAATTTTTCCACTACAGGGTGGTCAGTAGTGTTCCTATGTTTAGCTAGAAAGTTCTTGAAATAGTTGGAGGCTAGAAGCCCTAGTTCAACCTCAGAACTGACTTCCCTATTGTTTTCATCAAGAATCTTAGATATTCTGTTCCTTTTCCTATGTTTGATGGCTAACTGATGGAAGAACACAGTGTTTCAATCACCTTCGATTAGCCACTGAACTCTAGACTTCTGTTTCCAGAAGATCTCTTCCTTTTTCATTATTTCCCTTAGCTCCTTTTGGAGGGCTTCTTCCTTATTGAAGTTAGTCTCACTTTTGTCTCCCTTGGCCATATTTCCTTGGATTTCTGAGAGACTGTCAGAGATTTTTTTCTTTCGGTTCATGATATTACAAAAACAAAACCTATTCCAACCTTTGACTTTCTATTTATATGAATGAGCTTCTGGGTGAGTCTATGATGCAGAGGGTAAAGGTAGTGTTTGTTGAAGTTCACTCAATGAACTTATATCACTCAACTTCCTCCAAGAGATTTACAAAGGTGTTTGTGAAGACAAAGCCTACACAAGGCTATTATGAGATTGACCTAGCCTAGGACCACTATCTAGTGTCCTCCTCACAAGCTACTCATTTCTCACCTTGGAGAGTCACTGCTCAATCCAATCTCTATACACAATTCACCTTTTAAGGACTCACAACCTACTACCCACACCTCTACCAACAATGTCCACCTATAACTATTAACACATACTTGTCAAGGAATCATGACTATCATGAGGTCTATGACCAAAAGACTAATTTTTGCATTCTCTAGGGCAATGGACAGTAACAACAGTAGGACTATTCTAGGACAGTGTTTGAAAAAGGCTTAAGTCTTATAGGATTGGTTCAATCAACTTCTCAAGGCCTCAAATGACCATCAACACTCAATGCATACTAAACACTCAATGTAAACAAACAACCAATGTAAACAAACAACCATTTACTCTCATGCAGGCTCACACTGTGTTATACAGCACAGAGGACAGCAATAGCAGCTTGACTGTCCTATGACAGTGCTAAAATGATAGCTTATATCTTGTAGCCTATGTGAACAACAAAACTAGCATTAACTCTCCTATCCACAAGGATCTTCACACCAAACTCAATTTGTATCTACCAGGGACAGGACCAATAAGAAATTACTAACCAAATGCCTAAAATTCTGTACTAAACAGGACTGTGGATAGCAATTACCATGTGACTGTCTTGCAACAGTGCCAAAAGGGACTATTTCCTTGTAGCCTTGAAAATGACTACACAAAGGTATCTCCTCAGACCTACACAAAGCAATCAATAAGCTTTACACCTTCCAAAGCTCATTATAACCTTTCACCTATCCTCCAAGCTGTAGAACCGTACTCTGTCATAGGCTAGAATAACAGCAAACTGTTCTTTTCCATGAAAAAGGCCTACTTTTGATGGTTGTATGAAAGAAATGTATCAAACTTACATATACCAGACCTACCAAGAAATCATGCAGTCTTGTCCTCACCACAAGACATCAGATTCACCATGTATTAACTCTTCCTTATGACTGTCATCAGCATTGGCAACGCTGCCATTGTTTCTTGCTAACTAGTCACTGCTTTTGACTAGTTAGGATCATGCCAGATGCTTGAAAGAGGAGTCTTCAACCTACAAACCATGGAAAGCAATAAAACCTAACCTAATCTTCCCCATCCTTCTAAAAATGGTTGAAACTTTCAGAGGATAGAGGAAGAATTCACCATTTTTTGGACACAAACCCTAGTTAAGAGGGTTTCAAAATAGTTTCTACAAGTTGGATTGATTCTACCTTCTACAGAAGTGTCAAGAGCTCCAAGTAGATGCAAAAGAAAGGTGTTTGGTAAACCTAACAAATTTCCAACATTTCAACTCATGAACAATCCGTACCAGGCCGTACAGAATGGCTATTTCAATAAAAAAGTAGAAAACACAGTTTTTTACCTTAAAAAACTCCTCTTCTCTATTCATTTTTGGCATGTTTAAACAAACTAAAATTTATAGGAAGTTTTCCCCAATGTTTCCACTTCCCAATAGTTCATACAACTACCCAAGAAAGGTAGTGAACCGATGGAAGTGGTTGTTGTACATAAAACAACAAGTTTCTATAAGAAGCATTCCTATAAAATAGGCCTAAGTTAACTCCATATTGGACTAGTCAATCAAATGACTAAGTCTTTATTACAAAACAAGAAAATGGCTTTCAAAGCCTTAGGAAAAACCAAAATTAACAAGGTCACAAAATGTTATAGTCAAAAAAATGACTAAAACTGAAGCTCTTGCACCAGTCTAAACATTGAAGATCCATGTACTGTGATGCTCCACCAATCATTAACACAATCTTTGAAATCAGGGTGGGAGGCCCACATGATTTCATATCTGAATGGGAAAGGTCCCTTCGGGACACCTTCTCTCCAGGAGAAGAGGAGAGCATTGTGGTTCGAGATGGTGCGGGGAAGGGCTGTCAGAGTAGAGTGTTGCACTATGTCCCAATTGGACAAATCAAGAACCTGTCCAGTTTAACCTAAATCAATTGGTTTCCCCTTCTTTTATTAGTCCAGGAGAAGAGTTGGTTATTGACCTCGATATCCATCAGTCATGTTTGATTAAGGAAGTCAGCAAGATCAACCATGTTGTCAGAGTAGTCAGTGATGCCCCCAGACTTTTCTAAGGGGAACAACGGGGTATTGAAATCACCAGCCAACATCCATTTAGTCCTTTTCTGGATGTTGATTCTAGGAACAAGATTTTCCTAAAGGTCCTTCCTAGCACTTCTAGTATTAGGGGCATAGATATTTATGATTTTCAATTTGAGAGGAACCTCCTGCAACAATATAATGAAAAATGCACGAAATAATAGAAATAGTAGAAACACAGAAGAAATTTATTGATCGTAGGCCACTTCGAGGGGGCAACCTCCTTTGAGTAATCTCAATACAAGAAATTTGTGGATGCCTTCATTGGCCTCAACATGTACTTATATACTAAGTCTAATCTAAACAACTATTAATTCCCATGAATGTGGGATAATACAATATACTCATGAGACGACTTACAAAGCGTATGCATCCAAAAGTAATATACTAACAAAGTAAAGAGAAGGGTTAAACATAGGTTCCTAACATCCCCTCCCTATTAGAAAAGCTTTGTCCTCAAAGCTTAAGATGTGGAAATTGTTGTTGAATCTGAAGGAGTGGTTCCCATGTAGCATCTTTGGTTGCATTCCGTGCCAATGAATTAATACCTCTATGATGGATTGAGAGCGAAGCTAACAAGTGTGCCTGTCGAGGATTGCCTCCAGCTCCAAAATGATGGATCCTTCATTATCCAATTTTGGTAAAATAGTTTGTGCTCTGATGTTGGTGCCAAGAACTTTCTTTAGACAAGAGACATGAAATATTGGATGACCACAGGAAGGAGGAAACTCCAATTTATAAGCAACTAACCCAATCTTCTGAAGAACCTTATATGGCCCATAGAACTTTGGAGCTAGCTTATGACGCCCTCTGAGTTTTAGGGATGATTTCTTGTATGGCTGTAGATGAAGAAAAACCATATCACCTACTTGAAAAGTGCACTCAAAACAATGCTGATTGGCTTGTTTCATTCGATTTCTTGCCATGTGAAGATTGTCCTGCAAGATGCGAAGAATCTGATCCCAGGTTTGAAGAACCGTGTCGACTACCTAAACTAGTGAACTATTGGGGGTGTATGGAAGGAGCACTAGTGGTGCCTAACCATATGCTGCTTCATATGGGGTCATTTTAGATGCAGTGTGGTAGGAGGTATTGTACCACCATTTAGCAAGAGGAAGCCACTTTGCCCACTAATGTTGTTGTTCTGAGGTGAAGCAACAAAGATAAGTTTCTAAACATTTGTTGATAATTTCAGTCTGACCATCTATTTGTGGGTGATACCCCAAACTCATCTTCAGTTTGGTGCCAGTGTGTTGAAATAGTTCTGTCCAAAAATGATTAGTGAAAGTTGCATCATGATCTGAGACAATGGAAGAAGGGATGCCATGAAGATGAAATATCTAGTCCATGAAATTTTGTGCAACTGAGGAGGCGATATAGGGATGGATGAGGGAACAAAAATGACTATATTTGGAGAGGTGATCAACCACAACCAAGATCACTGTCTTCCCTCCAGATTTAGGGATCCCCTCAATGAAATCCATAGAAATATCTGTCCAAATCCATGTAAGGATGGGCAAGGGTTCGAGCAATCCAGGAAGGAGTGTCATTTCACCCTTGTTGCATTGGTAGGTATCACATGTAGCCACCATTTGTTAAATTTCCCTTTTCATTCCCTTCCAAAAGAAGTTATGCCGTGCCCGCTCATAAGTTTTGAGGAACCCAGAGTGCCCTGCCGATGGAGAAGCATGGAGTTCATAGAAGACAGCCTATTGAAGATCTATGCTCTGGGGAAGCACCAGACGACCCTTGTATTTCAAAGAAGCACCATCCCAAGTGTAATGCGGTATAGTAGAAGGGTTATTGGCTAACTTTTGAATGATGTGAGATAATGAAGAGTCATTGACATAGCCCTGCTAGATAGATTCCAACCAATTTGGAACAATCATAGAAATAGCTAAAAGAGAAGCTTGGTCATCAAATGTGCGAGAGAGAGCATCTGCCACAATATTGTCCTTAACCTTCTTGTAAGTGATCTCATAGTCATAACCCATGAGTTTGCTAACCCATTTCTTTTGTGTTGGGGAGGAGACCTGTTGTTCCAAGAAATATTTCAGACTCTGGTGATTAGTGTTGATACAAAAATGATTCCCTAGTAGGTATGGCCGCCACTTCTATACTGCATGCAAAATAGCCATCATTTCCTTCTCATATGTAGAGAGTACTAAATTTTTGCTAGAAAGGGCTTTGCTGGTGAACGTAATGGGATGTTCATCTTGAAGGAGAATAGCACCAAGTCCATTGCCGCAAGCATCACTCTCAATAGTGAAGGTCTTGGAAAAATCTGGCATAGCTAGAACAGGTGTAGTACACATAGCTTGTTTTAGGTTTTCGAATGCACACTCAGCAGCATGTGTCCATGTAAAAGCATCCTTTTTTGACATAGCTATTAATGGAGCTACAATCTTCCTGTAATCCTTGAAAAACTTGCAATAGTAGCCAGTTAGTCCCAAAAAACCATGGAGGCTCTTGAGTGTCTGAGGATGCAGCCAATTTTTCATGGCATCTATTTTTGTAGCATCCACTCGAACCCCTTGGTCTGAAAGAATGTGCCTGAGATACTCTTCTTCTTCCTCGCCAAAAACACATTTATACTATTTTGCATAGAGATGATGATTAGAGAGAAGTTACAGTATGAGATCCAAATGTTGGAGATGCTCAGCCCGTGTTTTACTATAGATGAGGATATCATTGAAGAAGACCAAAATGAATTTCTGCAGGTAGGGCCGAAATATTTTATTCATCAATGTCTGGAATGTTGAAGGAGCATTAGTGAGGCCAAAGAGCATGACCAAAAACTCATAGTGGCTATCATGTGTGCAGAAAGCCGTTTTAGGGATATCATCCTCATAAACCCGAATTTGGTGATACCCAGAACGAAGATCCAACTTGGAGAAAAAAATGAGTGCCATGAAGCTCATCAACAACAGGAATCAAAAACTTATCCTTGATTGTGATGTGATTAAGTGCTTGAAAGTCAATGCAGAAGTACCATGACCCATCTTTTTTTGGACAAGAAGAACTGGTGAGGAAAAGGAACTGGTATTAGGGCGTATAATACCTTGCTTTAGTAAGTCTTGAACGAGCATCTCAATCTCTGTCTTTTGGTGAAATGGGTAGCAGTATGGCCTGATGTTGGGAGGAATGCTTCCAGGAAGGAGCTGAATACGGTGGTCCTCTGGTCATGAAGGTGGCAATCCCACTGGTTCAGTAAAGACACATGCATACCTATCCAAAATTTGTTGTAGATTTGAAGGAGTAGTGGAGACCGCTGATGGTTGCATCTGAATGGAATGGAGCTGAGCAATGACACCATGTGAATTCTTCTTAAGAAGATTTTCCATGCGATGTGAACTTATGATGCTGAGAGACCCCGGTTGTAAGCCCTTCAATGTGTGTTTTTGCCCATTGTTTGAAAATTGCATCCAAAGTTCAGCAAAATCCCATAAGATGGGTCCAAGTGTGCGTAACCATTGGGTGCCCAAAACCACATCACATCCGCCTAAGGGCAAGGCAAACATGTTGGAGCGCAGGTTATAATCTCCAATAGAGATACACACATTGCGACACTTCCCTTTGCAAGGTAATGTGCCCCCATTGGCAATCATGACTTCAAAGCTGGAGCAAGGATGGACAAAACAATCAGCCTGTTTGGTGATCCAAGGGTCAATGAAGATATTAGTGCTACCAGAATCAATGAGTATTGTAAGAGGGAGCTTCTTGAAGTAACCCTTGATCTACATGGTTTGTGGGATGGTGACTCCTGCTAAAGCATGGAGAGAGATCTCTGGGTGGTCTTCCTGAGAAGTAGGATCAACAAGCCGCTGCTGAGTTTCGGCCTGATCATCTACTGTATCCTGAGCATCTTCATAAACTTTAATTGTAGGCAGAGAATCCACATCCAAGAGATAGAGCTTTTGCTCAACACATCTATGTCCCCGAGTGAATTTCTCATCACAATTATAACAAAGCCCTTTTTCTCTACATGCCCGCATCTCTGCTTCAGTCAAATGCTTGGTAGGAGTTGTTCTAGGAGCTAGTGTGATTGGAGCTCTTTGGGAAACCATATTTCTAAATGGAACAAAATTGGATTTGGATCGCTATTGAGTTGTGATCTTGTCCTCTGCCAACTTAGCCAACCCTAGGGCTTCCATCATTGTGCTGGGATGGAACATTTTAACCTTAGATTAGATTGCATCCTTCAAACCGCTGACAAAACAACTCCTGAAGAATTCATCAGAGAATCCCTCTGTGTGATTAGCTAGTTTTTCAAATTCTGTCTGATATTCTCTCACAGTGCCTATTTGGCGAAGTTTAGTGAGTGCTCCTATGAAGTCATCAAAAGCACTAGGGCCAAATCATTGCAAAATGAGTTTGCAAAAATCTGTCCATTTTGGCTCTTCATGAGCCTTGATATACCAACAAAACCATTGAAGGGCTTCATGTTCCAAATGAAAGAATGCAAGTGGGACTTTGTTGACATCAAAAGTATTATGTAGACTAAAATATTGTTTTTCCCGGTATATCCATCCAGTCAGATCATCACCATTGAAGTGAGGAAAATCAAGCTTCGGCCCAAGAAAATTGCTAGAAGAAGAGAACCCAGTGTCTGCAGAGGACTCTCGCTGCCGTCTATTCTTCATGGCTGAATGCTAAAGATTGAGGCCAAGAATTTTTTCATCCAGATCTTGGAGTTTGGTCATCCTCCATGTTTTTTGCTCTTGTGCAGGTGACAACCATAACCGAGAGTTTTTTTTTTTTCTAAGGACAAGATCACAGCTCAATTACTAGGAGTTTTTTTTTTTTAGGAAAAAGTTTCAGTTTTTGAGAAAAATTTGGACTTGGGAAAAACTCAAATGGGTAATTGGGGTTTGACTAGGTTTTGGACACTTTATGAGGGAAAGGGAAGCAGAAAATGGGGATTTTAGATGCGGGATGAAAGAATGGGAAAATTTGTCCAAGAGGGACAAAGGAGCAGAAATATGAAATGAACATTGTGGTAAAATTTGAAGGCTATTGGGTGAGAATCGAAAAAGGCAAACCCTAAAAATAGACAAATGTGGGATTTCTGTCTTCGATAAGTGGAATTTGGGATAGGGTCCTCAAGGAAGGAAATAGGTAGAATGAAATTTCAGGGGTTCCAATGAATTTTGAGAGGAAATGGAGCTAAAGCAAGGAAGATATGGTGAAAAATAGATTTTTTTTTCTAAAAATGATCTGCCAACTGCTCTGGATGGATTCAATATGCAATTTTTCAGTTGCCAATAGATATGGGCCCCAAGTATGTTTGGCTTCCTAAAGGTTCAAGGGAGTCACTTGGCCACCAATGTTGTCTAACAACTTGCATATTGGGGCAGTGCCCCTCACTCCATGGCTCAGGTAAAACTAATAACTGCTTTGCCACAAATGACAGCTCTTGGTTTACCTCATGGATGGGAACTAGTCAATCAGGTAGGGGCCGCTACCCTTTTCGCTGGCAGGTCCTCTCAATGGGTCAGCTACTTCAGGGTTCCTGTGGTACTCCTCACAATGAGTTTTAGGGCTATGCCCAAGCACTTCCCATAGTTAAGTGGATAGGGATATTCCCTAATCTAAACTTGCAATTGAAATAAACAATATAGATGTGAAAAAGAAAGAACTATTGCAATAATCACAGTGCCTGGAGACCACTGCAGAAAAAAATTGGTAGAAATTCCACCCAGTGAGCCCAAGAAAGCGCTCTGATACCAAATGAGAGGAACCTCCAACAACAATATAATGAAAAATGCATGAAATAACAAAAATAGCAAAAACACAGAAGGAATTTATTGATTGTAGGCCACTTCGAGGGGGTAACCTCCTTTGAGCAAGCTCAATACAATAAATTCGTGGATGTCTTCATTGGCCTCAACACGTACTTATATACTAAGTCTAATTTAAACAACTATTACTTCCCATGAATGTGGGATAATACAATATACTCATGGGACAATTACAAAGCATATGCGTCCAAAAGTAATATACTAACAAAGTAAAGAGAAGGGTTAAACATGGGTTCCTAACACAATTCTTTCTTATTGATAGTGAGTTTCACTTCCAGATTGTTTTTACTATAAGAGTAGTAGATGCCAGTGAACATGTGCTTATTCCACAGAGTAACTAGGCCTCTCGAGGCCCCAATAGAGGGGCTGATGAGGTAATCAACCGAAGGCTAGACTATGCTGGCAAATTTTTTGAAATTTTCTTCATTTATCTTAACTTCCTGGAGTAAGATTATGTCAACCTTATTTTCATATATGTAGTTCTTCACCATGAACTGCTTTTGGGGGCTATTGAGTCCCCTCACATTCCAGGAGAGAACTCTCATTTATTACCTTGTCTAGAGAGAGCCTCTAGGGTGCTTTGTCTTCCTATGGCTATTTCCTTGTTGGCATCCATATTTCATGTTTCTCACTGAGAAGGTCTACTTGCCTTCCCTTCTGTACCCACGTCCACAGACTTTTTTTTATTTCCTTTGCCCTTCTTTTTGGGGGTCACCCAGCCTTCTTAGTTGGTCCATGTGGAGTTGGGGCTAGCACCAGGTGATAGCACTCTAGTAGGAGATGTAGCAGTCAATTTCTCTAGGTTCTTCGAATCCTTGGAATGCTCTAGATTAGCTAGTATGTCCTCAGAAACCCTATCAAGAGGTATGGGTTTTTCCTTCTCTTTGGGGTCTGACATCTTATTTCCCCTTCTTTTGTCTCCTCTGAGTCAATAGTCTCAAGTTGGCCATGGTCTAAATGCAGCTAATCATCTACTGGAGAGCCCTTCTCTTGGGTCCCAACCAGTTTTTTAGGGATCTTCGGGGACTTAATAATGCTGAGCAAGTCCTCCTTAAATGGGTAGTCTTTAGCACTCCCCTCCTCATCCCTTGCTTCCTTAGGTTTCCAATTCCTCTAGAATTTACATTTGTTTATCAAATGGCCTTTCCTGGAATAGTTCCGGTAGAATGTGGTAGCGTTCTCATACACCAAGGGTTGTTCCTAGCTCCCCTACTTAGACTTTATGTTAATACTATTAGGGAGAGTTTTGTTGATGTTTACGCTAACACAAAAATGAGCATATACTAACCTTGTTTTGTGTTTAGTGGTTCCATCCAACGCAATGACCTTTCCAAACGAGTTTTTGATCCGTGAGAAGATCTCCTCGTCCCAGTATTCCAGGGGGAGGCTAGGCAGTTTGGCCCAAACCAGCACTGACCTATTTAGCTCCAAAGCTGCATTAAACCTAGGTTTCCAACGTCCCAGGCAGAGGTTATGTTTACCATATAGCCAGGGACCGCCTACTAATATCGCCAACGGGTCCTCTTTAGTAGTGAATTTGAAGAGAAAGAGGCCCCTTGCCATAGCATTGGTAGTGACACTCCCTTTCAGCTTCCACCTTGAGGCAATCCATCTTCTCACCATGTTAATGTTAGGTCTTAGGGCTTGGAACTTGCCCACCAATGAGAGTTCCATGGATGAAACGATTTTCTCCATCATGTGATCAGGTATTTGGAGGTCAGTACCATTCTCTGACTCTAACAACACAGGTTTGGTCTGGTCTTCCTCGAAATGTTCTTCTTCACCTAGAAGGACCTTTTTCCAAGCCTGGGGGTTCATCCCTGGGGCTAGGGAATCCCACTTAGTAGTACTACCCGAGGTAGTACAGGCAGCAGGTTCCACCAGAGGGCCCAACGGGGGAGCAGAGGGCCCCCCTTGGGCTGACGACAACCATGACGAAAGTAGGTTCAAAACTTGTTCGAGCAGGAAAGTTGCAAAGCAGGAAAGTTGTGTTATTAATTATTGTTAAATGTTTTACCTAATATGTATGGTAGTTGCTAAAGATGAGGATGAATCAAATATTAGCAAAAAATTCACTATGTCTTCTATTGATGACCCACTCTCAAGATGTTGTAGGAAATTGTCAAGATTAGGTAAAATATCCTCCATATATACTTCTAGTTTTATGTGTACCTCTAAAGCTAAATTATCGTCAATTAGAAGAAATTGTTCTTCATCCAACTATGATTTTTATTTTGTCTTGTCCTTTGTAAGTTCTTTAAACAATCCTTCAAATGCATAGAAAAAATTATTTGATGCTTCTTCATTCATGGCACAACTAATATTTTCTTGCTTAGTAAAAGAAATTAGATCATCATTTTACTACATGTACACATTGGGAACCTTGTCCTCCTAGAAAATAGATGATATACTTGTGTATTTTTGCCTATGTCCAAAATGGAAGGTTCTTATTATTTGGTCAATGGTCTTTCTTCCTCTCACAAAATTTGACCAAGGCTTCTAAGATAGACTGAATTTCCAACTCAGCCTCCTAATTTATCAATGAAGGGGCAAATATTGGCTCTGGAGATTAGGACGCCATTGTTGATTCTTTCCATGGATTCTCCTCATGCACTTTCCTCCTTTCTACTGCATGCTCTTTCTTAGCTCTTTGACTCCACGAGCATGTGTAGTCATTGAACACTTCATTGTGCCAATTAATTGTCACTTTATCATAAATTGGTTCATATTGAGAATATCTCATCATAGAGTCACCGTTGGGCTCATCTCAAAGATGTTGAAGGTTACCCAAAACCCTTTGATGATTTTACCTAAAAAAGACTATGAGTTGCACCATGTAATGCATCTTTAGATAATCTCTAGCATCATGATCTCTTGTCTCATAGAAAAAGAAAAAAATATTCATGTTATCATTAGGTGGTGACTCTAAAACAAGCCTTATAGGTAAAGGAGGTAGCATGATTCTATCATTTTTATTGGAAGGACCAAACTTTTTGAGGATGTGCTTGATATGGCTACACTAGAACATTTTGTTGGAACTATCTCTTCATCTTAGTTACATAACTCACCACTCACTACAAGAGGATTAGCTAAACTTTGAACCATGGGCTTGATAGAGTCTTTTTGGATCTTTCCAATATTAATCATGTCATCCTCTAACTTAACTACTCACTCCTAAGATTCTTCAAGTTCATCAATCTCACTAGATTTGATTATGAATGAGATCTTATATGAAAGTGCATTTATAAAACAACTAGAGAGGATTTCTAGAGATGGCTTTAGAGTTGCATTAATTCCCTCATGGGCTTATTATTTTCTTTCTTTACATTTAAGAGTCATGCAAAAATAATGTGTCTATCCTTAGTTGTCTTACAATGTGATAGGAACTTTTTCTGTATGATTTCTCAATTGGTGATTAAACTTGCAACAAGATGGTGGAACCATTTTATTGTGCTTCCAACCAAGGTCTTAACAAATAGTTTCCCAATGATATTATTATGTTTTGCTTGACAAATATTGTGTTGCGATGAAGGCAACAATGTGCTCATTGGGGTGCTATGTGTCATCACCATGAAACATGAGAAAACCCTTCTGTGAGCCTTGTGGAAAGTCATTGTGCTCTACAAGATCCAAGGGACTAATGTTGGCTCCCCATGCTAGATGAAGCAAAAGTGGACCACTATGTTTATGGGAATTATTGTTTCTATCATCCATCATTTATAAAGGCTACTTTCCACACAATATAGTGTAAATATTGTATGCCATAATGAAAAAGATTTAATTGAATGTGGTAAGTCTAGCTCTCCTAATGCAATCTTGACTTGTATGTATCTCATTCCCTAGTAGAGTCATAAAAAACTATTAGCATTTTAATTTATCTTTTACAAGAAAACACAAAATGAAATAGTGTGAGGATAAACCTCTCTTCAAATTCAAAGGGGAAGCTCTCCAAGATTTAAACAAAACCTAAAACTAAACTAATATTGGTCCTAGACACTAAATTATAGACAAGATGTATAGATATGAACACTTAGTGATCCATCATCAGAAGATGAGAGTTATCTAAAACGTTGATATAAAAATATATAGAGTTGAATCTAAAAACACTCCTACATAACATTTATATCTAAAAACTCATCAAGATTACTTTATAAAAGATCATACCATGAATCCTTATGCTATTGAAACAACTCATAGAGCTCTAATCGAAACTTCAACAAGCCAACCCACGAACAATCTTTTCAAATTACTTAAAAAACCCGACAGCTTCTTCACAATCCTTAAGTCTTTCTTCCTTTTTTGTTTGAAAAATATGATGACTAAATAATGTGCTTAAACTCATGCATAAATTTTGCATGCAATGACAAGGCAAAATTAGTGGTCACCATATTTTGCTTCGCTTCATGGAGGTTGAATAAGAAAAACAAAAAATGGATTCCAAGGAAAACTCTTGATAAACAATGAATTTGAGCTTATTCAATGCGCATTACTTAGCCAACGAGTCAACCATAAATGCATGTGTCCCTTCAATCAAACTTTGAGTTCCAAATTAAATGCAAGCTATAAGTAGTATCTTACATAATCCCTATGATCTTATCTTCACCATTAGATCCTTATCGACCACCATAGATCAATCTTAGGGTCCAATGCTTAGTTTCGGGATTTTATTAATGTCCATTGCCAAAGCCCGCAAATCTATCCTTTTTTTATTAGTTTAAAATTAATTTCTTTGAGTTTGGTTTCCATACCAATACAAAACTCACATAGTAATTAGATTTTATCATAGGTTTGTAGGATAAGGCTTCCACCTTTAAAATAAAACTTAGTTTAATATTAATTATCAAATATATAGTTTTATATGTAATTTGGTTATATATATATATATATGAACACATATAATATATGTTTGTTAGATACAAATATAAGAGACACTAAAGTAGTTCAAGTTAGGCTTAAAATGACATAGCTCAAAATTCAACGAACATAAGACACTCAATCACAACAAGGGTCTAAAGGACTAGAATTGGTGTCATTACTCTCCTAGAAAATGTTTTGTGGCCTAGTTTATAAAATTATAATGTCTTATGCGATGATTTCTATCCACCTGTAGTAGATGCTAGTCCATAAGTTAGTGACATCATGACAATAACAATATAAACCAAATTGAAACCTAAATAACGAGATTATCAACTTTGAACAATTAAACTTAAAATAATCTTACCAATACCCAAATTTGTAAGTGCAAATTATACAAGTATAATGCTCACACACAACATTAGCTTATCACATCAACCAAAATAAAACATGAAATCAATTAGTATAACTATAAAAAATGGCTATCATCAAATTTTAAAAAGAGAGGGTCATGCCAAATCAAGTTGTGATTCTATGCTCTAATTTCAAAATCCAAAATTCTGCATTCCTAGGTCAACAATCCCATAACCTAATTGATATCTATCTATGTGGGTGTCAAACTTTTAAATTTCATGTTGTATACACCTAAAAATGACACGACTCGTCTAAATAAATATTTTTAATATTTATTTAAGTCTACCTTCCTCTATCAATAAATAAATAATTAAATTTATTTATTCGATTCGTATTCCTCTAAGTTAATTAAATATCAAAATATTTAATTATCTCTTCTAAAGTCAAAATTAAATAAAATCCTTTATTTAATTAAATTCTTCCAAGCAATTAAATAATTCTAAATTATTTAATTAAGTCAAGTCTATTCCTCCAAATTTAAATAAAATTTAAATGTATACACCTAAAAATGACACGACTCTGTCCAAATAAATATTTTTAATATTTATTTAAGTCTATTTCTTCTATCAATAAATAAATAATTAAATTTATTTATTCAATTCATATTTCTCTAAGTTAATTAAATATCAAAAATATTTAATTACTTCTTCTAAAGTCAAAATTAAATAAAATCCTTTATTTAATTTATTTCTTTCAAAAAATTAAATAATTTCTAATTATTTAATTAAGTCATGCATTCTTCCAAATTTAAATAAATCATTTAAATTTATTTAAATCCTCTTAGTCTCTAAAATAAAATATAATTAAATATTTTATTTTATTCTTCTATCTTGCACAAGATAAATTAAATAAATTTATTTATTTAATTTGCTTTCTTATAAAAATATCTTCTTGCTTTCTTTCTAAAAATTGTAACTCATGCATATCTAATTAATTTATTTAATTAGATATTTCATCTATTATTCCTCTCATCTTTTTAGGATTTATTTCCTTTAAAGCAAAAAATCACATCAAATTTTCTTCCCTCTCCATAATCAATTAAATAAATTCTATTTATTTAATTAATTTCTTTATTCTTCTATTTTCCATCAAATGATTAAATAATTTTAAATTATTTAATTATTAAATCCTTCTTCTAAAAATAAATAAAATTAAATATTTTATTTATTTATTCATGATGCACATAAATTAAATAAATTTTATTTATTTAATTTGTATTTCATCCACTCTTATCTATATCATTTTCTTCTAAAAATAAATCTTCCTTGTCATGCAAAAGCAAAAGTGAGTTAACTCATTTAAAGCAACTTTGTTTTTATCAACAAAACTCTTAAATTAGAAAAATATATTCTAATTTAAGAAATAAAAACTCATTCTCATCAAGAAAGCAGTTAACTCAACAAAGCATCTTTTTGAATGACACATGTCCTTCTTCTATTCGCACATGTTCTCTCGAACATCCTCTACCATTGATCTTCTTATTTCTTCTACACCGTGATCCTCTCTCACACAACTCTATAAATACAACCCTCTATCTCTTCATTTCATATCCAACTTTTAAGTAAACTTATGCTGCAAAATTCATAGCGCGCCATTGGCACCCATTTTCACATCCACCATTTATCATTCATTTCATATTGTGTTGAAGCTCATTTTCAACACTACAAGTATCCAAGCCATTTCTCCTTATCATTTTGAGGAGTCGAAGCAAGGAAGCAAGCTTCCTGATGGCCATCTTCATCACCAAAAGATTAAGAAAGAATAGGCTAGAACAATGGAAATTGCAAGGTAAAAGGTTGTGAGTATCTCTCTTCTTTACTTTAAATCTCCTTTTATCTTCATATTCCATTGATGTTTGGGTTTTTATTACTCATTTGATTATTCCCATTTTTACCCTTACACATGCATCTAGGGTTATGTTTTTATAGGCATCATCCTAGGTCATTTGCACATATGACATAATTATTAGGACTAGGTGTGTTTTACACCTTGCAAGTCCTTGTTATAACGTTGGAATATTATTGTAATGTCAATATACTAGTTAGACATAACTTATTCTTCTAATGTTGTATGTGCAAATGGTCCCCTTGGACTTCAAGTTGAGAGCATTGAAACATATATTGGAGTCAAAATTGATGCCTAAGTTAAGTGAAACTAGTCTCTTAAAAAATAGGAGCCCATCTTGGAGGAGCTAGAATCTTAAGTGGAAGTTGAACTTCTCATGTAAAGTGTGATGTTTGGATTTGGGAGATGAGTCGAACGCATGTGTGTTCCTTGTTTGCATGTCAAGTAGTGGACACATGCCATTTGGTTCCAGCCATGGTTTTCAATACCACTTGGTGGTTTTGGATAACCAAAAATCCTATAAATTGGAGACTTGGATGAATAGTTTTACACACACAAGATTGGAGAGTTGAGGTGATGATTATTTACTCCAAGGTTGTAGCGATTACTACAATATTAGATTTGTGAATCCTTTCATTGTATTTTTTATCTTTCTCTAAGATTGACATAGTGAAGGACCTTTTTATGGTGCTAGGTTTTTTCCCATAAAAGTTTCCCAAGTTATACCCAGTGTTAATCTCTTTGTGTGGTTTTTATTGTTGTTGTTGTGAACATCATTTTTAGTTTGATATCTTTGTTATATCTAATTTATATCAATCATTAAGATCAATTTTAAGACAAGTTTGTTTCTTCTATCCAAAGAAATCAACCCCTAAATTTTATAAGAACAATTGAAAATAATGTTTTGACAAAAGTATCAAAGGACCTATCCTTTTGTAGGTACATTAGGCATGTTAGTGTACATCAATGAAAGATCAATGGATGTCACATTAGTAATTAAAAGTAAAACACTATTAGTACTAGACTCTTTTTATATTTACACAAACATATCACCTATTCCATTAAAAATAACACTTATAGTGCTTTTGTTTCCTTTTCAATAGTAAATAAATACTAAGAATAAAATTAAAAGGAAAATCTAAATGTTACGCACATTAAGTGGATAGACCAGTTGTAATTACAAAAATTTAAACTTTCATAAATAATGTAATAAAATAAATACCATAGGATTATTTTTAATTATCATTATTAATAAATAATAATAATAATTTAAGAGAAAAATCCAAATGTTGCTTTGCCTTCTTAATGAGATTGTTCAAGCCAATTATAAAACTCCTCCACTTAAACTGAAAACGCTGCTCCATTTTTTCCATTTATATTTTCGAAAAAGGAAGTAAGTAATAATTTACAATCAAACTAATTTACTCAATGAATGTGCACGTGTGAAACTTATTTTCGTTTCATGGACTAGTTGCATAGTATTTTAACCAACATTGGCGTTTGGTTAGGATCATGATTATTTTATTTATTATTATTATTTTTGAAAAATCCCCCTCCCAAGGTGTAACTATCAAACTTTTTCAAACCCAATGTGATGACAAACAAATTCCTTTCCATGATTTCATATCATCATTTTGCTCTTTGTACAATTTCAGCATAGAGTGTGACGTACGCCTTGAGACACCGTTTTTAATTGCAAGAGAGTTGACTTGGTTCATTATCATATCATGGGTGTGCCCAACTAAATTTTGTGGTTCTCTTTTTCATAACCACGTCATTTTTGATAGTGACAAAGTACCATCTTGTATAAAGTTTGGCTTATTTCTTTAGTCTTTTAATCTATTTAAGTATATATATATTTTTACATATTCAGCGCTTCTTTGTTTATTTATACACACTTCTATCCACCTATTTATCACACTTATCTATTTACTTACTTTCATTTAGTCGTTTGATACTTAGGTTTGACTGTCGTCTCATTCTAGAATAAGTCCATAGTCGCAAGGCAACCCCAAGGTTATAAATTTGTCCCTTTCCAATTTAAGATTCAAAATTCAGGTTTGGTCAATTGAACCTCTTCACTCCACTACCTTAAGTTGACTAAACACACATTTGACACAATTTGATGCTATGTGTTAGTATTTAAAATTCCAATCCTGGGACAAGAATCAAATACAATCATGTGTTCATCTCCTAATCAAACATTTTAGAGCATTGAAGTAATCAATAGTGACATATTTCAATTTGGTGTAATAAAAAAAGTAAAGACTCAACATACTTAGGTGCTTGCCTATTGTTTTCGATCTTGTTCAATTTCTGGGGATTATTCTAAGCAAAATTTTCTTGTGACATAATGACAATCCTTTAAGATATTTTAAAATACTGCCAAGTCCCTAGATATTTAGGAGTAGATCAGGTCACATATCAAGCAAAATTATAGAGCAGAACACCACTAATTGCTAGGATTCAAATTTAGAGCTCAAGTATAGATTTGTGATTGTGAATTCATCCCAGACCCACAGACTTTTCCTTTGACAAAGCAAAAATCCAACATGGACTTCTAGGCAACTCAGTGACAAAGAAGCATTGTTCCTAGGTTTGATATCAAATAGATTCTAGAATCTCATCTATTTGTTATTCATTATTTAGTTATTGAGCTAAGTATCATCACCCATCATGTTCAAATTCCAAAGTACATTGTTCGTATTACTATTCCTCAACTATATTTAGTTAATTTTGGTTGATTGTGCTTATTTTGGTTGCATTTACTTAATTAGTCTAGATTGACCCATAGGAAACCATATTTTCCTTTTCATTGTGGTGAACTCATCCGATCCTTCACATTCCAATCTTCTTGTTAGGTGTTTACATTATGTTAGGTTTTTTAGATATGCATTTTTCTAAGATTACATCCTCTTTTAAGATAATCCTCCTTTTACATCCTTGTGCTTCATTGATATATCTTTTTCTATTGGGGTTTGTGTGCTTTAATTGTGATATATTTTTCACCTACCTACCCACCAAGGCCACCACATTAGGGTTTTATTTTCAAATATTATATAGCATTGACTTCTATAATTTTTCAATTTGAAAGTGGTCATTTGAGCTTTATTTTCTTATCTTTTGTTTATGCCTACAAGGAGTGTCTGCCTAAACCCTAGCATGTCCCAATTCAATGAGAATGAAGTCTATTTGATGCTAATAATGAGAACAATGAGGAGTATGATCTGATGCTCATGTGGATAACCAAGATTTTACAAATGAGTTGGCTGGTTTGGCTAATGCAGAGAATCCTACACAACTAGCAGATATGTTTCATGCTATGTTTACAAGTAAATCATATGGACCTGAGACTGTGCAAGTGATTTTTGTTAATCTTACTTCTTCTATAGTGAATAGTGCATCTATTCCTACTCCCACCTCTACAATAGATCTCTCTTGCACCGCGACTCCTTCCACTACCACTACTCATCTTCGTGGTACCATGACCACAAGTGTCCCACATTTAGTACCTACCCCTTTTCCACTTACTCTCAACCTTATGGTCTAGAGCTAGAATATACTCCTCTCATGCTACCCATTACCCATATGATGTACAACACTCCCACACCTCTTTTATCCACTACTACTAGACCTATTGTTACCCCACTTATCCAAGCCACTTTCATACCCCATACAACATCCCATAACCTAAACACCATTATGTACCTTTCCTCTTCCATGCCCTTATACCAAGCCATTCCCGCATTCACCCCTCTCACCTCCCATACATACACCCATACCCCTTCTAGTGGTTCCCATTTAGTCACCATCCCTTCCTCTACCCTAGATGCATTGTTTCAAAAAATATATCAAGTAGAAAAGAGAGTAAACATAGAGCTTAATGATGGTGATGAATATAAGGATGATAGACATACACCACTATCTTATGATATTGTGACATGTCCATTATCTATGGGATTTGTGGCACCTCAATTTTCAATGTATGATGGAAAAGGTGACTTTAATACACATCTTAGATCTTATACAAACTTGCTTTACAAGGATAAGTTGTTAACAAAGTTATTTCCATACACTTTGAAATATTTTGCTATTGAGTTGTTCTTTTCACTTCTTCAAGAGTCTATTCATTCTTTTGATGATCTCACAAAAGTTTTTAAAGCAACTCAAAGTTAATTTGGGTCTTAGAGTAACAATTGTCGATTTATTTGAGTGTGCCTAAGGATATAATGAACACATTAGTGATTATTCCATTTGGTTTCAATCTGTGTGCCATAAGTTTATTACTCCTTCACATGATTTTGAAGTACAAAATATCTTTATTAAGGGATTGATTAAACCAATTCAAGACAATGTGTATTTGAACAAATTTTCTTCTTTTATGGACTTGTGTTCACATGCTAAAATGTAGAATTTAAGTTGCTTGCATATAATGCATTTAAATATGGATCATCAATTCAAAATGTTTCCTACATTTCCAAGTATTAAAAGTTAAAACAATTTTTAAAAGGCAGTGATATGAAGGAAAATGTAAATCAAGTTCTTAATACTTCTTTTCCTTATTTTAAACAAAATGCTCCTAGGAAGTTTGCTAAGCTTCAAGAATCCATATGTGCTGCAAATTTTGTTGAGTGCTAATCTAGTTTCACTCCCTCCTATTGATCCATTGGGTACATCTAAACTACTTCCTAAGTCATATAATGATCAAACATTACACACAATATTTCTTTACTTTTAAACATGAGGCACAATATCTCATAGTAAACAATACAATAATTACAATGAAAGTTGAAAGGGGTAATGATAATGGATAATCATCAATTCCCCCATAGAATATAATTTGATGCAAATCATTCATTTAAAGTTGAGATCCATGATAAGAAGCTCCTAGTGATAATTTGGAACATGGGGATAAAGTTTTTGTGGGAAACATTGAATCTAAAACTACATCTTCTTCTCCTCCTATGGCACCATTGATTACATTTTTTGATAATGAGATCCCACAAAACAATTATTATGGTCTATTATATACAAGAGAATTTTAGAGGTTCATCACCTACTGAGTTTCTTATTGATCTTGTATGCCAATAAAATATTTGTACAAAAGAAGTATTATTTAATACTCATATTAGAGACTAAGAATATGCACATTCTAGAGTTTAATTGAAAATGATTGATGGAATGTTAATCAACATATTGGGATCCCTTATTGTGCACTTGAGAGTTGGACCTAAGGTGTTGTTTGTCTTATGTCATGTATGATACCATCATGTGATAGATTTGGTGTATTACTGAGGAGACCAAGGATTGAGCAATGTAGAGCTATTCATTTTTTTTCATTAGCATGTTAAATTTATTCATGAAGGAAACATGATCATAATTGAAAGGGCTCATTATAAATTGATATCTAATGCTAGTCACTTTACACTGGATACATTTGTGTAGACACCAAAAGATGTACCTTATGAGAGATGATGACATACATGATTTATACAAGATACATGTTGATGAGTTACAAAGGATTGAAAAAAATAGATATAGATTTTCCAAAACCAACATAGCCTCAAGTTGCACAACCAAAGGTTAATATTTACAAATGCCTCAATATATACTTGCCTTCTGGTGATCTTTATGGGCAACAAATTACACATATACCAAAGATAATTATGAAGGAAGTAAAAGTGGCACCAATCATTGAGTTCCATGTACAAAATACTGTATGAAAACCAAAGCAAGAAATTGTGGTACATTAAAAAATATCATTTCACCACAACCACAAGTTATAAAGCAACAATGGGTAAGAAAAGATGTACCTAATGTTACACCTATTGAGCACATGTGTTCACCAAGCACAAAGGAATATCAAGATAAAATACATGTTATTGAAAAATCAATTAGAGAAGAGCAAAAACAAAAACAAAAATAAAAGGAAGACAAATTGGATGATGATTTTTGGGAAAATGATGACATAATGGATTATGAGCCTAAGATGGTGGTACCTAACAAGCACTTTGTTTAATGATTTATAAGCACCACTGTAGTATGTATTCATACATACCTATAGGTTAGATTTAATTGGTTTTGCCTTTTGAATTTCACATCTTATCTTCTCTTGGATTTTCTATTTTATGCCTTAGCCTTTTGAATATGTCCATATGGTTGTACCCTTTTATACCTATTTCACCTTTTATATTTGTTTCAAATTTATCTTCTTCCACTTAGGGGGTATTATTGATTTTCACTTTACCTTTCACTATTTGATTACACTTTTATTCTCCACTTGGGTTGCTTACTTTCTTTTTCTATCCTTTATTATTTGCCCATGTTTACATTACCTTTGCCTCCTTATACTTATGCTTATGACCCATAACTATTATATTGTTAAATCACACTTCCTACAAATTATTAATATCATATTTCTACATCATGGTTGTTAGAGCTTACATAGTGTTCCTACTTTCATACATCATGCTATGAATTTATCTACATTGACATATCATGCTTATTAGAGCCTATACTTTGGTCTTGTATTGATACATTTTGTCTCCTAAAGCTTCATATGCTAGGCCCATACATTGACACATATTACTGCCTATAATTACTTGTTGCATTAATATTTCCATATCATGCTTCTAGAGATTTTTCTTGGTCCTTCATTTCAATATTCCACCTCTATGTAGTCACCTTTACTTTGGGGAAGCATCATGTAGGTCCTCTAGTGGCACATTGAGCTTACTTTGTCATATTTTTACACAAGAGGGCATCATGCCTTCCCCCTTTACATATCATGCTTTCATTGGTACATCTTTAAACTTGGAGGCATCATGCCTTCCCCTTTTCTATACATCCCACCTTCATGGTTATACCTTTATAGTGGGGCATAATGCTAAGCACTCCCCTTTTATTATATTTGGGGGAATCATGCTTCCCTCTTTTCCAAATTATGCCTAGTATTTCTATATCTTTGGTACTTGACCTACCATTATGAATTTATACCTAGTTGTGGGATCTTGCCCCTTATCATGGTTTTATGCCTTTTTTTGGGCCCTTACACATAGTTTTGATTCCATACCATCTTTTCCATTACCACTATGGATTTAGTGCCTTATTGACCTTTTTGTGCTCATGCTCTTGGATGCCACATTGGGAAATTTTGGCTTTCAAGGGATGTATCACCATTATATTTCCCATACTAGGGGAAACCTCAACTTACTTGATGCTATCTCTAGCTCATGTGCTTACACAATACATTCTTTACACTTGTTACTCTAGATGACTATGTGATTACATGATTAGATGCTTATATCTTACATGATTATATGTATTTTTAGATTATTTAGTTGAAGGTTGGTAATGAGGCCCCAACCCTTACATTGCAGGGATACCACTTTAACTAACACTCTATTAGTAGAGGTACCATTTCCTTACAATTCAACTAGTAGGGATACCACTTTCATACAAATTCCACTTGGAGATACTACTTTGACTTATAATTCTATCGACATGGGATTATACTTGCTTACAATTATATCTACACCCCTCTAGCTTGAACACAACTCCTCTTTCTCTCTTCCTCTTTCCTCTTGTAGGGCATCTAATCCTCCACCTCCCTCTTAAAATCCTCTAGTGTGCACCTCTAGCTTGCTCCTCCAACTTGAATTCTATATCCTCTAGCTCATATCCTATCTCCTTTTATAGGGAATCTACTCCTCTACTTTCTTTCTCCTCCTTTGTCCTCTTGTCTTCCTTTAGCATGCTTATCAAGCATCACCTATGGGACTATACTACTACCTACCAATCAACTATAGCAAGACTACTACTTCAACATGCTTATTGGTGCTGATATATCACTTGGAGAGAATTGAACCTTGATCTCCATAATGAGAACCAAGTGGCCCTACCACTTGATTACAACCCCTTTGACAATATATGTTTACATGCTTAGATTACATTTTTTCATGTATTATTTTTCCTCTTCTAACAATTCCTTGTATCCTATGGATACAACTAGTTATCAGGGGTGGGGGGTGAGAGCAAGGGCATATCTTGTCACTAATGTTCCTAAGTTTAAATACATAAATAGTTACAAGTGCTTAAGAGACTTGTCTTATGAAGAATACATACATAGAGGGAAACCACACATGATCATGTCCTTGTAGGGTCCATTACTTTATATGGACTCCATGATGATATCCTTTGAGTGTGAATATTTAATTTACATGCATGTTTGTGAGTGCTATATTATTTAAGATGCATGATCATTTTAGGATTCACATGCATCTCAAAGTGGGTGCAAACTCCTTATGACACAATGAAAATCCTTTAAGGTATTTTTGAATATTTCCAAGTCCCTAGATATTTAGAATAAATATAGTAGAAGGTCATAGATCAAGTGGAATTATAGAGTAGAACACCATTGAGTTCCATGAAAAATCTAAAACTCAAGTGTAGATCCATGGCCATGATTTTGTCTCAGAACTATGAAATTTTCCTTTAATAAAGTAGATATCTAGCATGCACTTCTAGGAAAGTCACTGAAAAAGAGGAAGTATTTCCATGTCTAACATTAGATAGATTCTAGAATCTCATCCATTTTCTCTTTATTATTCAATTATCAAGCTAAACTTGTATCATCCTCCATCTTGTTCAAATGAACTAAAGTACATTTTAAACTTACTATTCCCAACTATATTTAGTTAATATAGGATAATTGTTCTTATTTGGTTGCTTTTACTTAACTAGTCTAAATTAACCCATATAGAGAGAGAGAGAGGAAAATTGTAACTTTAATTTGAATGTGGAATGTTTGAATCTTAGGCTCCATTTTTAGGATCTTATGATCAATCACAGAGAGAGAACACTTTACATAAGAAAATATAGGCTAGTGAGAAGGGGTGGGAAAATTTAAACTTGAATTTGAATGTTTTAAATTTTAGGGTAATTTTGAGGCACTTAGGATTAATCTTGAGGCACTTGGGATAGACCCATAACATAAAAGTGCTAGTCTTAAGGAAGTGAACAAATCTGTGGACATAAGTTTGAATGTAGGCCAATAAATGATGTGTAAATGGTTACTATATGAGAATGTGCATAAATCAGGTTGGGATGATGTCAAGTGCCTAGAAATAGGTGTAAATGAATGTGAGTCAAATAGGGATGAGCACCGAGTCTTGAACCAAACTTACCACAAAAGTGTGCTACTTGTTATATGTAATTATATTAAGACATTCCATAAAAATGATCCCACAACTAAATGGGAATTGGCATGGGTATGCAAATTTCACCACAACAATAATAAAAATTATGAAAAAAACACAAGCTACTAATCCATTTTTAACATGTCAAGAATAAATTTTCTATTGTTAAGGCAAGAGTAACCTCACCTTAATCAAACACCTCATTCCATTGACCTTTATTAAAGGTTAAATTGTTATTTTTTGATAATACCATAGAGGGGATTCTATTGGGCTCCTTGTCCATGATATATTATATAACCAATTACAAAAAATAAACATACTAAAGTGACTATAGATAATAAAGAGAACCAACAAACCTCCCACATAGGGGAGGACCAATAGTGACTATAGCATCATCAGATAAAATTCACCAAACTTGGAGCCAACACAAACATCTCACCAATCAAACCTAGACTAAGGAAAATGAGAGACCCCTAACCACCAACATCACTAATTGAACCATTAGCCGCATCACTCATAGAAGCAACACTCAACAAACCTTTAGCTCCAACCACAACAAACTTTAAGACAACTTTCTCATCCTTGTAGTAATTTAGAGCCACAAATTTGACACCATGTATTACCTCTTAGAATTGCTTATCTTAAAAAATAAGATTATCAATAAGGGAGGGGAGAGTACAAAGGAATTTGTCACCTCCAAAACACCTTGATTGTTCACTATTCAAAGATGATTAATGACAATGCAAAGATCCAAGAAGAAAGATGAGATTTTCCACAGTCTTGTTAGCTACCAACATGCTGAAATGGTAGTGTTGCATTGTGAGGATTTATTCCACATGCATAAGATTATGTTGTAATAGTATATTGTGTGAATATTTATAGTGTGTGGAATTATCCCACATTGGGTGTATCTCTTAAGGTCACTAGCTAGTGACACTCTATAAGAAAGTTGCACAAGTTATAATCATCAAGTTCTCAAGTGAGAAATGAAGTAAAGGTACCTAATGTAACTATTTTCAACTTTTGTGTTTATATCATGCATCCTATCCTTCGAAAATATAGGTCCTAAGCTTGTGGTTAGTGTGCTAAAAATTTCTAACATAGTATCAAATGTGTAGGTGTGAGCATGACGGTGAAGTTCACTTTTTTGTTGATGTGGTGTGATGATACTTCATGAATGTAGTTTTTTGACCATTTGACATAATGAGGTGTTGGTGTTGGTTAGAGGGTTTTCTCCATAACTCTCTTTAAATGCATGATCATGGTTTACTTTAGTGATTTTGTTTTATGGGTTCATTATCATAGACAAGGTATTCATCTCCGTTTTTCTAATTTTGTGTTTATTTCATTGTTGGATGTGGTATTGCTACATTTTTAATTTACATGTTTTTGTTGATTAGAGATCTATTGGTTTTCCTTTATCTTTGTGGTTATTATAGATATCACAAAATCCACTTAGTACTTTGTGTTTGTGCAAAGTATATTGGCTACAACATTTTTGATTTGAGGGTGTTTGAAGACATGTGTGGGTTAGTTGAGGTAGGGTATCTATTGTTAGTTTTGAAGGGAGCATGGATCTTCATGTTTAATTGGAACAAAAGTTATTTTTTAAAATCTATTTTAGGGTGCTATATGAGGTTGGTCTTTGTAAAGGCACTAGAATAGCACTTGGCGTTTGTGGTGGGGCACATATTGAAGTGGTGTAGGGAACCAATTTGAAGTTCCCACTATTTTTGAAGGAAGTGGGTACTAAGTTTATATATTATTTTTCAAATGAAGTACCTACACACATTTACAAAAGCTAGAAGAAATAAACTATTTTAATTAAAGATATGATATTTTATATGCATTGATGTAAAAATTCATAATTTTTTTTTTAGCAAAAGTTTTTTAATAAATTCTTTTATACAAAAGAAAATAAAAATATTACATGCCTTCCATTTTCATGATTTTTAATTAAATCACATATTTTTAAGTGATCATGCTACTTTAAGAACTTGGTCATATAGATGTGAGGTGTCTTTTACAAGGAGTTGATAGTTTAGTCCTAGATCACATGGTGATGCATTGATATTTTAGGCCTATGTCATGTGGACAATCCTTAAGGGTTTTTTCTCACTTGCCAAAGACCTACTTAGAGCCTAATTTTCTAGGAGGCATAACTTTCACATATTTTGATGAATTTAACTTCTATGAGTACCGTGTGTTTGGAAAGAAGAATAGAGTTCCATTTCCTACAAGAAGTACTAGAGAAAAATATGTTTTAGAAGTTATGCACTCAAATTGTTTAATCCAGTTGATGTGGGTTCTATTGGTAAATCATGTTATTATGTATTTATTGATGACTATTCAAGATATACCTAGGTTTATTTTCTTAGATCTAATATTAAGTTTTCTTCTAAGTTTAAGAATTTTAAGGC
This sequence comes from Cunninghamia lanceolata, assembly GCA_027924645.1. Taxonomy (NCBI): domain Eukaryota; kingdom Viridiplantae; phylum Streptophyta; class Pinopsida; order Cupressales; family Cupressaceae; genus Cunninghamia; species Cunninghamia lanceolata. Next base: position 4,777,650 of record BSBN01000516.1, read on the forward strand.
TTTGGTTGAGAAATAATGTGATAAGAAGGTAAAGGTGTTGAGATATGATAATGGAGGTGAATATTTCTCTATGGAATTTAATGATTTCTTTAGTCATGTAGGTCTTGTGTGATAAAAGATTACTCCTTGCAGCCAGAGCACAATGGGGTTGTAGAAAGGATGAACCAAACCTTAATGGAAAGAGCTAGAAGTGTGATGAGTGGTACATAGTTTGATCATTGCTTTTGGGAAGAGGTTGTGAGTACCACCTACTACTTGATTAATAGATATCCTTGTTTATCTCTTGTTGATAAAACCCCTTATGAGGTGTGGATAGGTAAGATACCATTTTTTCACATTTAAGGGTATTTGGCTATGAGGCTTTTTTTCATGTACCTAGAGAAAATAAATCTAAGTTGGATCCCAAGGCTTAAAAATGCATCTTCATTTGTTATGGTGACAATGCAAAGTGTTATAAGTTTTGAAATCCTCTAACCTTAAAAATTATTTATTGTAAGGATGTTTTCAAAGAACTTAAGAGTATTTTCTGATCTAGGATAGCCAAAGTAAAAAGAAGGAAATAAAATAGTGTGTTTTGAGACTAAGGTTGAGAAGTAGGAAGATGCACATGTTGAAGAACATAATGATGGATTAAAGGATGAATAGAAGAAGAGGATTCAAGTGAGAGTTTTGATTAGGTTGAGCATGCAAAAGAATAGACATAGTCCCTTCTAGATGTTTGTTATGTATTTGTTTTATCATGTACTGATGATGAACCTAAATATTTCATGGATGCTCTCTCTTCAAAGGATCATGATTCTTGGATGGAGGCCATGTAGGATGAGGTGATGGCCTTTGATAGATGTGACACTTGGGATCTTGTGAATTTGCTTGAGGGAAGGAAGCCAATTGGTTGCAAGCATGTGTTTAAAAAGAAATTTAGAGTAAATGGTAAGTTAGAGAGTACAAAGCCAGACTGGTGGCCAAGGGTTACTCTAAGAGAGGGAGTTGATTTTGGTAAAATTTTCTCTCGTATTGCTAAATTTTCTTCTATTAGATTCTTATTTTTCTATTGTTACTACTTGAAATCTTGAAGTAGAGCAAATGGATGCTAAAACTACTTTCTTGCATGGGGATCTTGAAGATGAAATTTACATGCGACACCTAGATGGGTTTAAGGTAAAAGGGAAAGAAAAATTGATTTTCAAGTTAAAATTATCATTATATGTTTTGAAACAATTAAAATGATAATTGTATGGTTTGAAATAATCACCTTAGATGTGGTATCAAAATTTTGATGCTTTTGCATTAAAGTTGGGTTATGTTAGAAGCAAAGATGATGACTATGTTCACATTTAATGTATTATGTGTTGGGAAAATGCCTAGTATGCACCTCTAGTATTGTAAGATATTATAAACAAAAGGCCTAATACAAGTGACAACAAACTATGCCCAATAAGCACAATCAAGACACATATTCATTTCCCACATTAACACTTACATGAAAGCCATGTAGATATTAGATCTATGAAAATTTTAGCAGTATAAAGGCATGTAAAATACCACTTTAAGAGCAAGAACAAGAGAAGAAAAGAAGCATAGATAGAATGTAAAGCCGATCCTTTTTATATTAGATAGATACTTTAGTATGTACTTATGGAATTTTATTTAGAGAACTATATTCTTTTATTATTATGATGATACTAAGAGACTATGATATATGTGGATTAGACATTATATATGTGTTTATCTTGTGTTTGTGATTACTAGATATATGTTGACTTAGAAAATTGAATGTTAGAATAGTTATATGATTGAGTGGATGGATTATATATATATATTGAAATATGAAAATTAATGTTGTTTAAATTAAATTGATACTTGATGAGGAATGATTAGTTTAATATTTTAATTGTATGTTTACTTTAATGTTGCTTTGGCTATTTCTACCAAGACATTCTGATATTTGAAATTTGAGTTTTGTAGGGGGTGGCCAAGGTAATATATTTTAGAGACCTTTCAAAGAACATCGTTATGTGCTAAACCCGTTATCCTAAGCCTATTCTGCATAGAGGAATATTGGCCTATATGTGTGTGTTGTAAATGTGTTGAGTCAATGTTATTTATTTATTTAATTTTAAATATTTTGGTGATTTTAATTAATATTATTAATTTTGGTATGCATGGATAATTTCTTGATGGATAATTAATTTATTTTAAAAGATTATTCTTTTGTTTTTAAATTTATTTATGGCAAAGCTATATTTTTGTTTTAATTGATTATTTAAACTTGAATTTGTTTTAACAGATTATATTAAAACTTTATTTTTTTTAATTGTTTTATTTTGAGCTTTATTTTGTTTTAATGAATTCTTTTTGGGAATTATTATTTATGGATTAGAATTTTGTGAAGAAGGGCTTTTTCACTTTGGTTGCATCTTTTATTCAATTTTATTGTTGTTCTTGGTATTCATGGGATTTTGGTGAAGAAAATGAGGAGAAAGAATAATTTGGGCAAGATAAAGGGTTTGAATTGGAAAGATGATTGATAGTATAGGACTTTTGAAAATGATATTTTTACCAATTTTGAGCTTCTCCTAACTTGGAGAGTAGAAGGTAGGATATATATATATATATATATATATATATATATATATATATATATATATATATATATATATATATAGTAAGAGTTTTGTTATATTTTTCTAAAAATTGAAATTGTCGTATGTTTGAATGTTTTTAATTTTCTTTATGGGATGGGTTATTTTGGAGCTGATCTCCCCTAAGGGGTGAGAACCTCCTATGTGATGGGGTTTGAGAGAGATGTGGAGCCTCTCTTGGGTGACCTTTTTGGTTGTTGGGTTTTGTTGATTATAGAGTTATTGTGATATGGATAGTTAATTGATGTTTTATGATGTTTTGTGATTTGGGAGGAAAAAGGAGATTTGTGTATTGTTATTTGGGAGGAAAAAGAAAATTTGTGTATTGTTATTGGGAGGAAAAGGGGTTTTGTGTGGAGATGTAGAAAAAAAAATGTTGTTGTGCTGGTTATGAGGAGGTTGTTGTGTGTGTTTTTGATATTGAAGAAGAAACTTATGAAAATAATTTGCTATTTGTCCCCCAAGAGGGATGATCATGCCCTCTTTCTCTATTTTGAAGAATCCATTTGGATTCTTAGTTTGTGAGTCATACTATAGGATTGTTGAAATTATGTTTTTGTTTGTTTGTTGTCAAGTTGAATGGTTGTATGTAAAACCTATGTTCTTGGCAGATCTCCTAGCTTGGGCATGGGTTGGTTATCCAATCCTATGGTAGGGAGGAGAGTGTGCCTGGCCATCTAATTTTGTGTGATATGTGAAGGATAGTTGTAATAGTTTTGAGAAGACTTGTGTTGTGTAAATTTCCTATATGTCAAAGAGCTTGGAGCTCTTCCTTGTGGATATTATGAAAAGTAGAAGTTTATCAATTTTAAATACAGTCATTATAGTTGGTTTAAGTTGAATGATTAATTGTAATTCTATTTATTTTTGTGTGGATCAAGGAACTAAAATTGTGTTTGGATATGTATGCAAAATTTTATGTAAAATCTTTGTTTATGATGTATGGAAGGAGCTAGTAAGTTGGGTGAACTAAATTGATATGTATTTAATTCTTTTCATTATATCTTTGTAAATCCATTCCTTAATACAATTTGTTTATAATTAAAATTTTTGTGTTTTCAATAACATTTGTTTTATGAACTGGGTTCTTTTGAAAATTTTAGGACAAGTGTAAAAATATGTTTTATAAATCATATAAAAAAATTAGTGATACCCAAATTCTATATTTTGAGATATAAAATATTTGTGCTGTTATAAAATTATTTTAAGAAAAACCATTCAGTTGCATCTTTAATAAATTTTATTTTAGAAACAAGGTTTCTTCAATATTTTTATTGAAGATGCGAAACCTAGTTGAATAAATCCTCACTAAAATTCAACCATATCCAGATTCTCAATTATGAAATTTGTACGAAATAGCGACTATCTATCTGTGTTGCCATTTTGAAAATTATGATTTTACATCTGATTATATAAGTTTTAGAAATTATATTAAAGAGAATTATTGTTAAATTCTTTATGAGATTTGTATATCTCTATGTTACCTTTCTAAAACATTCTAAAAGTTAGAAAGGGTTATGTTTTAAGAAAGTTATGGCTTTCTTAATGGAAGTTATTTTTATGCAATTATATACAAATTTCTCACATAAAAGTAATGATTGATAGTTAAATTCATACCTTCTTAAATTGTATAAAATTTCCTCAACTTGTGAATAGAAATGAATATCTACATTTTATTTAAATTTGAATCGAGAATAGAAAGTACAATATTTATATCTTAGTTGATTGTTTTCTTACTTTCTTAATTTAAACCGAATTTCCATGTCATGGGATAACAATAAATATTAGTATTACATTTGAGATTGAATCTAGAATAGTAAGTAAATGTCTTATCTTAGGAAGATTTATTATTTAAGATCATTTAGATAAATTTATTTGGATTAGCATTTGATTTTAATTTACCCTATTATGTTTAAAAGATGTTTTCTTTATCTTCTAACCTTGATTTAGTAGAAGCTTCATTTTGAAAATACAATATCTATAATGGTTAGATATCTCAGTCATCTTGCAATCTCTTTTGTTACATAAAAATATGCTCTTTGTAGATGTTTTTAAAATTTTATTTTGTTTTTAAATTGTGATTAGGAATAAATATGTAAATTAAGATGTTTAAAATATGTTTATATTGATTTACAGGTTAATAGAGTTTAGTTATGTCTTGATTTAGAAATAATGTTGAAGTATATGCTAGTAAGATGTTTATTAGTTGAATCATTTTAAATATTATCATACAAATTAACTTCATATTAATCAAGAACATTGTTACATATTGGTTAAATCATTTTTATGGATTTAGTTCAACTTATTTAGGGAATATTTTCTTTAAACTATTATAAATTAAATTAGTAATATAGTTATATAGTTTTCTTTTAAGCCTAAGAGAAAATACGTATTTGTTCCAACTACAAAATATTATAAAGTTTCAAAAATAAACTCTTCAAATTTATCTATATTGTTATATCTAAACTAATTAGTTAGGTTCTTAAAGGAATTTATATACAGGATGATTGTATTATGATTATAGAAAATTTATCATACTAAATTAACCTTTATCAATTGAAGCATTAGACAATTTAATGTCGTTAAAATTACCTATGGAATGAATAATAGGGCATGGGTTGCATTTAAAGTTTCTTATTAATTTATTATAGTCATGTTCTTTGACCCTTGGTAATTTTATTATGCTTAGAGAAAAAAATTGTAGTTACATATGCGTGTGCCCACTTGTATGTGTTTATATAGGTGGGCATTACACAGAAGAGAAGAGACACCGATATACGTGGGGAAAACCCTTTCAAGTAAAAAACTCACTCTCTAAAGCACAACACTAATTTGTTATTTAGCAACACACAACCATTATAATACACTTCTAAGCTCTTGAATTAACATGAAGAATATCATTCCGCTACTCTAAAGGAAGTTTGATAGCATAACCTTGCAATGAAAACTCATTGATGCCTTCATCTCAAGCCCTTAATTAATAGATTGAAGGAGGTCCAAAAAATGACCAAAAGGCATTACCATGGCTCTAAAAAAGGTCCAAAAATACCATGGGAAGAATTCTCACAACCCACATCCCATTTTGGCTCATTATTTTTCATTTACTTTAGAAAGATGCTCTATGATGCATCATAAGTGGGTTAAGATTCTTAGTCCACTTTGTAACTCCCTATAATCATGCTCTTACATGCATCATAGAATCTGTCATAAGTAACTCCCACATCTTACAATGTCATAATGACATTAGATGCTCTTACAACTTCTTACACACATGTCATACAAAGGCATACACATGGCATAATGGCCAACAACTTCTTACACACGTGTCATACAAAGGCATACACGTGGCAGAATGACCAAGTCATAAGTGGGACACCCCATTTCCCAAATGAGCATAAAACAATAAATAAATATTTTAAACATTAGGAAAGGTGTATGAAACACCTAATCCCAACATTATGATTAGATTCTAATTATTGTCTTGTATGTTGATAACATGTTTATTGGTAATAACAAGACAATGATTATGGAGATTAAAACTTAGCTTTCTAGTGCATTTGATATAAATGACCTAGGCGTAGAAAAATTAAATTTGGGAATGGAAATTAGTATGGACTAAGTTCATAGAAATCTTTGGCTCAGTTAGAGTAAGTAAGTTGACACTATTTTTTGGTAGTTTGCCATGTACAATTGTAAACTAGTGAGTATTCCTTTACCTATTGACATTGATATTTCATTGGATATGTGTTAGGTAAGTCAGATGAGGATTTTGAGGATATGTAAAATGTGTCTTATTATAGTATGGTTGGTAGCTTGATGTATGCAATGATTTGTACTAAACTAGATATTGCCCAAGCAATAAGAATTCCTAGCAAGTTTATTTCTAATCTTGGTAAAGAACATTGGACTTATGTTAAGAGGTATTTAGATATTTGCAAAGAACTTATAATTATTGCTTATGTTATCATGGTTCTAATAATGTAGTCAAGTTATTGGACATACATGACTTTTTTGATGTAGATTGGATAAGTCACTTGGATAGTAAAAAAGTCCACTTGGCCATGTGTTTTCTTTATTTGGCGGTATAGTCAATATGATGAGTAAGAGGCAACCCATGGTTTCTTTGTCCACTATTGAAGTAGAGTACATGGTTGTTACACATGTCTATAAAGAGGAAATTTAATTACACAAAATATGTTTAGGAGTTGGTTTTGATTGTGAGGTCATTCAAATTAGATGTGACAACCATAGTGCTTTCTCCAAGCCATTGTTTCATGGTAGTTGGTTTTGGTGAATCCACTTGTGGTTTCATTTCTCCAATACTATTTAAATTGGATGTAGTAGATAATTGTTTCATAGGTATTTTGTAGGCTAAGAACTATTATGCTACCAAAATGTTGTTAGATTGAAGGGAGAAAGTTGGATGCATTGATGTAACACGCCTATTGGATTAATAGAGACTTGCCATCTCTTTGATGGTGGATTTTTTTTCAGGAAGGGTTTCTCCACATACATCCGATGTTATGCGTTTAATTATATGTGCTTGCATATTTTAATTTGTTGCTTTGAATTAATACATGAATTTTCATGTTCTATTTAAGATTTAAAATTATTTATCACATGATGTAAATAAGACTTGAACACTTAATTATTATACTATCACTGTATTTGTTCACCTATTTCTCAACACTATTCTTAATAAATTTGGCTCTGATTTTCAAGCATAGATTTGCAGTAAATTTTCAAGAGTTCCATAGTGGTGTAGATGGTTTGTGATTTTGGTTCCTAACTTTTCCAAAAATGTAGTTTCTCAAAGGTGTTGCTATCTCATTCTCATTTTGGGAATTTTCAAGGCTCCTTTTGGGCACATACAAGCTCCTTTTTAAGCATCATTTTTATTGGAACTTCATGTTTTTTCACATACTTTGTGGTTGTAGAAGTTGTGAAACCAACCTCACAGGACCCAGTGAACACCTACAAAACCTAAGATTAACCTTCCCCAAAAGTAAAAAGTAAAAAGAGCAATTTGCACAAAAGAGGATGCAATTATTGAAATGGATTTATGAATTACATGAGAGAACTTGCTTTTATATTTGCAAGTTAGAAAACCCTAATGAGAGATTCCTAAGTTTAGCTTAAGTGAAATAAAGTAAAGTTGACTTAATTAATTAATCAATATGATTAAATTAATTAAGTAAAGAACCTATTACTCTAACACCCCCCCTTAAGATGAACTTAGGGAGAAGCTAAAAAACTAAGGACAAATGCATGAAAGAAAAGATGGGTTCCAGCAACTAGGCCTGATGAGGTACCCATGTACAAAAGAGTCTCTCACAAATAGAGAAAAGGAGAAAACCACATGGAAAAAAATCCTCCCTAAAAGAGAGAACAAACCTCCCTACAAGAGAGAGAGGAAGAGTGAAGGACTAAGAATCCTCCATAAAATATGTCCCAAAAGAATAGGAACATGAAGAACTCCACCAAAGCATGAAGAAGCTGCAAACATTATTGAAGACTGATTGCTATAGTGCTGAAAGAAGAACCTCCTCTAAAATAAGATAAAGATCAAAATCAATAAGACAAGAATCTGCATGAGTGCCCCTAATGACACTACTCGAATCAAATGGAAAACAAAGGTAAAACATCTAGAACTCAAAGTTACAAATGGCATAGGTACCAAAAGTTTGAAGAACTGATCAGGTGAAAATAGAAGGTCACCTCCAAAAAAGGAATGCAAGAGTGTCTATATGGTAAATGCTCCATCTCACTGAAATGCATGGGTAACTAGCCATTGATGTACCATTGCATCCGCCTAGTACATGGGAACAAATACTAGATACATAACTCACTCTAAAGAGAAACCAAGAAAGCATTAGCACCAACAATAGAAACCCCCCCATAACATGTAGACAAGGGAGAGCCATGATAGGTACACTGAAACTGTGTGAAAGCAAGAAGTGCATGTAGAAGAAACAAGAACATTTGAACATGCAAACATGAAAGTACCAGCAAATAAAAGGGTGTGCAAACCAAGGCACACACGCATGACAAAGGTGTGATGGAAAAACAAAAGGCAAACATCAACCACCCATGACACTTTATATCATAGTACGAGTACAATAAGGCACAAAATGATGTCCAAGACCATAAGAATACATGTATAATGCTTAGGCACTTTATTTCAGTGCATTTACATATGAGAAGTGCTTACAGTGGAAGCTCACAATGTCTAAAAAAGACCACATGCTGAAAATACAATTCTCTGATAGAAATAGAGGAAACTGATAGAACCATGATGGAGTACACAAAAAAACATGCACTTTCAAAAAATAGGACCCAAAAAGGAGTCCATATGTAGAAGATATGGCCCGTCAAAGTCTCCAAAACGAGAACTGCACAACAACACTAAGAAAACTGATTTATGGAAAAAACTAGAAGTTAAAAAATGAAAAACATCTGCACTACTGCAAAGATCATGAAATTCTACCCTATTTCAAAAAAAATTGCACCAAAAAATATGATCGTATGGCCAAGATATCGCCATTTGAAAATTAGGTGCAAAAGTGAAACTACCAATAGTGAGGGGTAAAAAATCCATCTCCACCAAATTTAGCAAAACTGCCACTAACTTCGGAGGCTTGCTAAAAATAGAAACTCGCTAAATGATTTGGAGTTTCACCAAGTATAGAGAGGCCCAGACAAATTTAGAGCTCTGCTAACTAGAAAAAATCTGCCAAATAAACCTCTAAAATAGAGGTATTACTAAAAAGGCCACCAAATGACACAAATCCCAAGGAAGGGCACAGTTATAGAGGACCAACCTGAAAGGATGTAGTGAACACCTGTAAAACCTAAGATTAACCTTCCACAAGAGAAAAAAGCAAAGAGAGCAATTTGCACAAAAGAGGATGTAATTAATGAAATGGATTTACGAATTACATGAGAGAACTTGCTTTTATATTTGCAAGTTAGAAAACCCTAATGAGAGATTCCTACGTTTAGCTTAAGTGAATTGTTTAGGGTGAAAATTGATAGCTGGTTTAAACTAGGTTAAATACTACCATTTCACCACTAAGCATTGGGAGGACAAAGACAAGCTTGTGAACAAGCTTCTAATCACTTTGTTTGTCCCTTATGCTCACGTGGTTATGAAACCTAAGGCCCTAATCGAGATTTTATCAAGTGTTTTCCTTTCAACGAAGTAAAACCCTAATTATGCCTTAAATCATAAATATATAGAAATTGATGAAGCAACTGGCAAAATTGATCACAGAAGTGTAGAGATAGAGTTTTAGAGATAGTATACCTTGATTTTGAGGGCTGCATGGACTAGGGCACCCACTCTAGTGTCCTAAAAGTTTCTGCACAGGAAAATCTTCTACACAGGGTGTCTGAGACTGCAAAGAGGCTTCTAGATCCCAGAGCAAAACCCCCGGTTGGACTAGGGCGCTCACTCCAATGTCCTGCAAGTCTTGGAATCCAGAAATCTGAAAGTCTGTCGAGACTATACCCACAATATCCTCCTTTTTGTAGCTTCTTTCCATCGAAACCTGTAAAACATGATCTACACATACAAAAGAAGGAAGATGTTGCAGCTATATAGGAGCTTGCCTCAGTCAAGCCCCATCTTTGGTATTTCTACCTCAATAATAGCCAAAGATAAAGATTTGCAGAAGTGTGTGCAAACCTAACAATGTGTTATGCATAAAATCAAACCCTAGATATCTCAATCAAGGGAAGATCAAGAACTTGCTTTGCATCAATAAACACACAATTTCACCTCAAAGAGATGAGATGAATGAAGACTTGTATGAACAAGAAGGAAAATCAGCAATATCCGTGAAGGATCTCGAAGCTTGTTGTTGGAGGCTTCAACCCTTCTCCCAATCATGCAAACGGTGTATAAACCCTAGGAAGAATAAGATAGACTCAAGATCTTTATTCCTAATCTTTATCCATTGTCTCCAAGATAGAAAATAAAGAATACTTTGAAGAGCTTCAACAAGTCACTGATCTTCAATGGAAATTGCAACAGAGTTTTGGCATCAAGCTTGCATAAGAATTGTGTATGATAAAATGATTTGCAAATGTCTTTTTATATCTAGCTTTAGGGAATTCAAATTTTGAAATAACATCTTGATATCGCATGAAAATTGAGAATTTGAAAATGAAATCTTGAGGCACTCAGCGGGAACCGACACCCCACCAAAATTCAAAATCCTGTGAAATGGGGGAGGACTAGGGCACGGGTGCCTAAGTCCTAGCCCCCAATTTCAGCTCAAATCTGCATTTTTGGGGGTCCTAGGGACCTAAATCTCAAATCTCTTTCTAGGTTCTATCAATAAGTTACCTCAAAAAGTGAATAGACTGCTCCTAGACTTAGTCAATTAGGGTTTCGGGAAGGCTGAGAAAGAAAAGGTTGGGAGGTCACCAAGAGTGAGAAGCTAAACTGAGGGAAATTGTACCATTCCATACAAGAGGACAATTTTTGACGTTACATTTAGCCCCCACTTTAGTGGCCATATGACACTGCATGCATATGCAACTAAAGGAAAGTAAATACTTCAATCATGAAAAGGATACCCAAAAGGATACTGTAGAGGAAGCCAAAGTGTTGTCGCTGAGAAGGAAGAAGGCCCCAAGTCTGCAATCCTGCAAGACCACAAAGTTAGGAACCGCATCCTGCAAAGGAACACTTGTGAGAGAAATCAAACTCAAATCCACCTGCAACCACCACCAATGAGTCAGTATCAAAAATGATAAGGGGGTTGAGTGATGAGGCAGGGAGGAAATCAAGGGAGATATATGCCCCCCTTGTTTCTGCTTGCTTAGTCTGAGAGTAGAAACAAGGAGATATCCACACGTCGATTTCAAGGGAAATGTGTTGTGAGGGTCATTTGAAGAAACAACGCTCAAACGCCACATTGGGGAAGAAAGAGAGCAGAACCAAAATTCCAATGTAACAAACGACACTGAAATTGGAGTTCGACAGCTCAAGAAAAGGGCTCAAGAGTGAAAAAGCACACTTTTGCACCTAGTTAGGAATATGCATTCTCACTCACTTTATGTAAAAGGGAGTTGTCACTTATCACTTAACTCTTTCTTGTTTCTTATCATTTTAGAGAGAGAGAAGTAGAATAGGAGAACAACCATGCCGAGCCGACGTCCATACCATCCACCACGACTAGAGATGCTCCGAGCCCAAGTGGCAGAGAGTCACTTTGAGGCTGAGGTAGGGTCCTAATTCCATCCTTCTGTCGTCTTTCGTTGTACATTTGTTTTCACGTTTATCGATGTCTATGCCAAGAGGGGAAGGTGGAAAGGGTTCCCAGATAGGGGCGTCTGGGTCCACCTAGGGCAACAGAGTCTCTTTGGGGTGCCCTAGTCCCATAGGGGTGCCAGTGTCCCTTTGGGGCGCCCTAGTCCACAGAGAACACAGGCCCTAGGCACAAGCATTCTGTTTAGTTCATGTTAGCTTATTTTGGTTTCTAGCAGGTATTCTGATACTATTGCTTTCTTTCTAATCTGGAGGATGTCCTTGAGATGTGTGAGCACATAGGTGGTCATCTGATGGCACTTCTGTGAGAGCACGCTAGTGCTTTGACTGCCACAGAGAGAGCATTTACAGACGGTGGGCCTATGGTGGGTGTTTGAGATGCCCACAATCAGATTCCACTGTGTGATACTTATGGCACTGATAGAGAGATAGGATGCAGATACATCCACATTCCATTTACCGACAGATGAGATTACCATCACACTGGAGGATGTATTTAGGATCCTTTGACTATCAATCCAAGGAGAGATAGTGAGGATTGTTGGACATCGCTCAATGGAGTATACTCGTGAGAGTCAACTGTACTGCTTGGGTCACACTATTTCACAAGCAGAGCAAGGACACATTCAACTCTGTTTACTAGAGTAGGGATGCAGAGACATTCCCTTACTATGAAGGATCATGATTATCAAAGTCATACTAGCTATCGTACCAGATGGATGAGAAACTCACCTTCACGGGGGTCTCGTTCACACTATCGGAGTGATGGAGGAGCATCAAACTATCTACACATAGGGGCGCAGTATGCTTGCACACCTATATCACAACTTAGGGTGATATGTCCACTATGAGATGCAGAGTCTGATGGTCTGTACATTACTATAGGTTTGGGCCTTTGAGCACATCAGGTGCACTCGACTGGTGGGTTTTCCTATAGAGACAACATTCACCCATCCACGTGTCTATGCCTATCCACTTGTCAGGTGTTCTAGGCATGACAATCTGTTATACTGGAGAGTAGTATTTGACAGATTACAACCTGGTAAGATCATCTAGAGACCATATCATGGCTACATCAGATGGCTTGGTGAGCATAGGCAACTAGCTCGAATGCAGAGGGATTGGCTGATGGCTGGTCACCTCGATCATGCTGTATCATGGTTCTACTTTGACAGGGTGGCACGATAGTTCAGACAGGTACAGGATGTTCCTATAGTTCATCTGAGCTACACACGTGCAGCTCAGAGTGCAGTCAAAGCTAATATTATCTGATGGTTGACTATAGCAGACGTACCACTTAGCTACGATGAGGGTCCTAAGGATGCAGAGCTGGTATCAAGTGCAAATGATGTTGGGTGTACCTAAGTATATCAGACCTAGTGGCACACAGCATGACCTGCACCTATCTTTCCACCCGAGCATCCTATAGGAGATGCTCGACCTTGGGCTGGTCATGTGAGTGACACAGGGGTGGAGGACGACATTAGTGACTTCGCGGGATACTATGATCTTGAGGAGGGTATGGAGGAGGATGAGGATGAGTTTGAGGAGGTCCCATCATAGTACGTCTTCAGAACGAGATCACGACAGAGCCAGTAGGAGATAGACACTAATGAGGAGACTGAGTTGAGACCATGGTCTAAGGCTTGTGGTCCTACTCCTGTAGATGATGCAAGGCCTAGTAAGATAGAGCAAGGGGAGAGTAGTAGGTCTATGCCCCCAGTTGTAGATTAGACAGCAAGGCTCATCACACCGTCAGTGATCCAAGATCCATCCTGGCGAGATGGAGATCTGGGTAAGGTTGGATTTATTATTTTATGTGTTGTATATTTTATTATTTGTGATCTATATGGGAGTCTAACATTTATCTCATCCTCTATTTTGGAGTTGGGACTGATGCATGGAGAGACTTTGTGAGTTGCATCATAGGAGACACAGTATTGACAGATGCCTCAGAGTAGCGGGTGTGGGCAAGCTATTCACCACGATCATCCACTAGGTGTCATGCTGAGATATTTATGCCTTTTGTTAGATATAGGATTGCTACAGAGGCCATGCTAGAGTAGTCTACATGAGAGAGAGAGAGAGGAGTTTTGACAGAGAGTTGAGTGCGCTGAGGCTGAGCTCAAGGCACAATAAGAGTAGACAGTATCGGTTCCTTCATTAGAGGGAGAGCCAGCTGTCAGTGAGTTCTTACTACGGGAGGTCCAATAGGCAAGAGTTGATAGAGATAGGGTTCAGGACGAGAGAGACTAGTACTAGAGGATGTACCAGGAGGCACATGAGCACATGAGTAGATGATAGAGATGAGAGGTGAGATCAGGGGGTTATGATCGCGAAGTGTCTCTAGGAGTCATTCGTGATCCGTAGCCATGCATGGTCAGGCTTCTATCACTCGCACACCATGAGGGCCTGAGGATACTGGCAATCGAGGCTCAGCTATGTGATTCATAGATTTTAGGTACTATGACATGCCATTTTGTTTTGAGGGATAGTCAACTTGGATGTATACATGAAACTGAGATATATATATATATATATATATGATTATTTCTTTTGGTCTATGTGTAATGGCTTTTGATCTATCACATGTGATTTTTGTAAAAATGCAACTAGTGATGATGTCTAAATGCTATAATTAATTCTATTGTGATATACTAACAATTCTAAAAAGAACATGTAGTAATGAGCACAATGATTAATTATTTTACACAACTTTAATTTCCATGCTACATTCAGTTAATGCAAAAGTGATCTAAGCAATTACTACTTAAACACGATACAACAATGATAAACTGAACAAAGATATAATACTAACTAAATTAAGACAAAACAGTAATAGCTTGTCGAAATTGAAGCTAATCTATGTGCTAAATTAGCTTAGGAACATTTAACATTAGATCTTAAGCATAAAATCTTTTGAGATGCATGGCATTAATAGGTTCTTTAAGTGGCTTACCTTGCTCATCGACTAATTTATACCCTTCGGATCCAAAAGTTTTAGTGATTATGTATGGTCCAAGCCAATTAGGGTTGAACTTACCTTTTTCACCAGGTGGTGCATTTACATTGCGTTGATTTTCATAAAAACCAAGTCCCCAACATTAAATGAACATTGTATGACTTTCTCATTATAGGCTCATTGCACACCTTTTTGATAAGCCTTAAGATGTTCAAGAGCGTTAATATGTCTTTTATCAAGCATCTCAAGTTCCTATAATCTTTTTTCTCATTCTATGTTATCATCCATGATATCTTTTAGGGAGATTCGCAAGGAAGGAATTTCTAACTCCAAGGGCATTATTACATATGTGCCATAGACATGATTATATGGTGTGTTACCTGTAGCCATTCAAATACTTGTTCTATAAGCCCATAAGGCATAGGATAATTGTGTATGCCAATCTTTTTGATGTTTATTAACAATTTTCCATAAAATCTATCTAATAACCTTGTTTGAAGCTTCTGCTTGGCCATTTGATTGAGGGTAATAAGGTGTGGAAAAGCAACGTTGTATATGATATTTTTTGAGGAACTTTTTCACATCCTTGTTCTTAAATGATGTACCATTGTTTGAAATCAAGGAAGAAGGTATTCCAAATCAAGAAAATATGTTATCTTGTATGAATCGATAGATTACATCGGCGGTCATGGATTGCAGAGGGACTGCTTGAACCCATTTTGTAAAATAATTAGTAGCAGTAATGATAAACGTATGTCCTTGAGAGGAGGGCTAGGAAATTTTACCTATGAGATCCAAGCCCCAGATAGAAAATGGCCATGGTGACACCTGGGCCTGAAGCTCTTGAGCAGGAGCATGGATGAGGTGTTTATGTTGTTGACATTGCGGGCATCTCTTGACATAAGCAAAGGAATCTTGTTCCATGTGCTACCAGTAGTACCCCATATGTAACAATTTTTGTACCAATGATTTTCCACCGAAATGCCCTCCACATGCACCAAAGTGAGCTTCTTCTAAAGCTATCAGAATTTCTGCATTACTTAAACATCAGAGTAAAACACCATTATAACTTCGTCGATACAAGACATTCGATAATATAATGTATCGCGCTGCTAGTTTATGTAAATGGAGTCAGGCATTCTTAGATGTCGAGTCTAGAATGGTTCCATCACATAAATAGTTGAATATGTAGGAGAACCATTCATCAGTGTATGTATTACCACAGAGTTTCAAATTCACAACTATAGGGCTTTCAATTATTGGTGTCTTAAGATTATGAACAATGAAGGTAAATTCCTCAGGAGAACCATCAGGGGATATAAGGGAAGCTGTGCTTGCCATTACATCCGCATGCTAGTTATCTTTCCTAGGAATGGTATCAATCGCATATGATGTAAATTGTTTTAAGAGAGATAATGCAAACTCACGATATTGAGAAAGCTTATTGTGCTTAGTTTGATACAATCCTGTGATTTGTTTAACAATCAACTAGGAATCACCGTATATTGTAATGTTTTTGATGTTAAGAGCCAAGGCTACATGAAGTCCAACGATAAGAGCTTCATATTCAGCTATATTGTTTGTGCATAAGAAATCTAAGTGGTAAGATATGGGAATCAGCTTACCAATGGGTATTAGTATAACACCAGCCCCAGAGGCCATTCGACATTTTGATCCGTCAAAGTATAACTCCTATTTTTCATCCGTATAGATTGTTAAAATCTATTCATCGAGGAAAGCATCAACATTTTGTATAGAAAAGGGTGAGGGAACTTCAGCTAACTGATTAGCTATCACTTGCCCTTTAATTGCTTTTTGTGAAATAAATTTGAGATCAAATTTTGTTAACATAACTCATTTAGCAAGATGACCTGATAAATTTGTTCTTGCAAAGAGATGTTTCAAAGGGTCAAATTTTACCATTACATGCACTTCAGCATTTAAGAGATAATGTATCGCACTTCATAATCAAACAAAGTACGAATGATGTAATAGACAACACATTCTTTGCCTTTAGCATTATGCTATGCTAACAAAGCTGCTAGGGCATTGTTAGATGCTAAAATGTATAACAGAAATGGTTTATCAGAAACAATGGGTTGCAAAATAGGTGAATTAGCTAAGTAATCCTTTAAACCATTGAAATCTTTTTGACATTCAGAATTCCATTGGAAATGAGAATCTTTCTTTAGTAATTGTGTAAAGGGGTAAGTCCTATCTGCAAGTTGTGAAACAAACTAACAGATGGCCTGTATCTTTCCCTGCAATCTATGAAGTTGAGATATGTTCTTAGGTATTGGCATATTAACAATCACATCTATCTTCTTCGTATCAACTTCTATACCTTGATTTGAAACAATAAATCCAAGTAACTTTCCACTATCCACACCAAAAACACACTTTCAGGGATTCAATCGCATATTATATTTTCATATGCGCTCAAATATTTGTCGAAGATTTTGCACATGATTCTTATGATGGATAGACTTCGCTAGGATGTCATCAACATAAGCTTCTAAAATATTGTGCATATAATCATGGAATATAAGAGTCATTGCATGTTGGTAAGTAGCTCCTGCATTCTTAAGTCCAAACGGCATGACTACCCAACAAAATGTACCCCAAGGTGTTATAAAGGTTGTTTTATACTGATCAAGAGGATTTATGAGGATTTGATTATATCTTGAAAATCCATCCATAAAAGAAAGCAACTCATGTCCAGCTATGGAATCTACAATCATATCGATATTAGGGAGTAGAAAATCATCTTTCAAAGATGCTAAATTTAAATCCCAAAAATTTGTGCACATTCTTATACGACCATCAGGTTTAGCTACGACAACAATATTTGAGATCCACAGAGAGTAATCAATAGGTCGAGTAAAACCAGCTTGTAAGAGTTTTTCTATTTTAATTTTAACAAGCAAAGCAATCTTAGGATTCATCTTGTGAATCTTTTGTTTGAATGGCTTAACATCTGGTTTCAATACAATATTATGCGTTACAATATGAGGATCTATACCAGGCATGCCTAAATAATTCCAAGCGAACAATTCTAAGAATTCATTCAACAGTTTAGTCATTTCTTCTTTCTCTTCCACATCTAACCAATCACCAATAGGGATAACTTTTTTAGGATTATCCTTATCCATAACAACATCGATAGTCTTTCCGTTAAGGAGAGTACTATGGTTAGGGGGATTGTAAGATTGTAATTGTTCTTCAATTTCTTCATTATGCTCTACTATAGTAGTTATTGTGCTAGTAGTCTTTCCAAAATATGCATCATTGTTTAAACAATAAGGTAGGCCACGTTTATGGTGATAACGAGGGATACCATCATAAGCACCTAAGAAGTCCATTATTGCTTCATCTGCCATAAACATATCTAATGGAAGTGATCCTAGAGGACAATTGATGTCAATCATCTCAGGAAATATCAAACTGAGTGTTGATATTGTATTCACATTTAGAGTAGGACGTTTGTGGACTTTGGATTCCTTAAAAGGATTATATCCAATGTCACTTGAGTAATGTTGCAAAGCAGATTCTATAGGGACTTTGATTCCTTGTTGATTTATGCCACAACCATTACCTACATAGTCACAATTTTTGTAAAGGATTTGGAATCCTCTGCCATAGAGAGAGGCCATTTCTTTGGAGGAAGGTGAAGCTTCATAAGTCTTATAATCAGTAGTATAAATCAGGGTATTGTCTTTATTTGTCAACAAAGAAGTCTTATGTTTATCATTCGAAGCATGCGATGTGATCGATGCAATATTTGATGTTTCGGGGATGGGGTTTTAAGTTTATATTCTCCTATGGAGGAAGATGCAAAATCTAACGAACCCCAGTTGTCACCAACAAATGCATTCGATTGCTTGGGATCTTGCATAACATTTGTAGAAGCAAGAGGAGCTAACAATTCAGCTTTCAAATTGTTTAAAATCTTAGGACCAACAACATGTTCATGCACTTCCATTTGCAAACAATTGTCCAGTTTAGGATCTGGATGGATAGTATGCAATTTACCTTTAAATATAAACTTAATCGAATGATGTAAAGTAGAAGGAACCGCTCTTAATACATGTATCCAATTTCTACCTAGAATCATGTTATAAGATAGAGAACAAGACATGACATGAATCAAGGTAGACACCATCACAGGTCCAACTTGTATAGGTAGAGTTATAGTACCCATAGATTGTCGTCCAACATTATCAAAGCCATGGATACTTAACAACTCTGGTTTGATAGAAGATACATCAACTTTAACCTTATGCAATAAATCAATGCCACAAACATTAAGGGATGACCCATTATCAATCATAACTCTCTTAACCAATGTTTTGTTGATTGTAATAAAGATAACTAAAGGGTCATACTGCTTCTGAACCTCGAGAGATGGTAGCTCATGTTGTTGAAATAAAATGTTTGTTTTCGTTGCATGCATACAATCTAGTAAAGCGGCAACATCATTTGGTTTAACAGTAGGAGGAACAATCACCTTTTGTAAAGCTTCTTGTAGCATTCCATGGTAAGTAGGTGAAGTTTGTATAAGTTTCCAAAGAGATATCTTTGTAGGAGTAGCACGAAGCGGCTCTACAAGATCATAGTCTTTACCACCTTTATATGTTAAACGAGGTGCTTGAGGAAGCATAGGTTGGGAAGCTAGTAAAGATATCAGAACATTCATTTGTTGTGTATTTTGTTTGTTATTCCAAGTGTTATATGCATGAGCAACCATATTATGATTGGTTTGTTGTAAGTTTTGTTTCGCAATTTGTTTTGCACAATCATAAATGTGATCAGGAGATTGAGAAGAGGATGAAAGACCTTTAACCACAAGCATAGGTTTAGAGGGTGGTTGAACCACATTTGCACATAGAGTAACCACAATTTTTAGTTTTTCAATCTCTTCTTTAAGTTTAGGAACATAAATCACATTTACTAATCTTTGGAATAGTGACGGCTTAGAGGCCGTAGTGGAATGTCCAATCGAGATAAAGTCCTCAAGGGCTTCATCTAACATATCGAAGTCATCAAAATCTTGTAAAAAATAATCTGACAATTTAACATGCTCTATTTAAACCAAGATTTAAATGCACAATGATCGCCTTTTGCAAATGAAATACAATTTCCAACAATAAATGATAATTTCCAACCCTTTTAGTGAAAAGATAAAGAATAATCCACAAATTAACATATGCAATTTCACTAACGAGGTTTTCCAATGTAATTATGCTCTAGGACAGCAAATTATTTCAAATCTAAAGTTTAAAAGGATGCAAATTCTTTAAAGCTCAGGTTCACCGAAATGTTTAGGGTGAAAATTGATAATTGGTTTAAACTAGGTTAAATATGAAAGGAAGCTAGGTGTGTGGAAATCACTTCCTACACTAATCTAATGAGGGGAGGAGAGTGCAAAATTTAATTTAATCCTTACAACTACAGCAACATAGAACATCTAATAGAGATATTGCAGCAATACACATGAACCAGAAAGAAGACAGAAGAAGAGAGACAAAGATATATGGCGGGGAAAACCCTTATCGGGTGAAAAACCCCACACTCAGAAACCTGCACAATGTATTAACAAAACTGAATGTTGTTTACAATACACTTGTATTGCAAGCTTCAATGGTCTTCAACACTCGTGTCTGGAGTCAATCTGATAGCATAATAGTACCTGTAAAACCTGTAATGCATCTCCTCCTCCAAGCACCTGTTTATATGGAAAATACAAGGCAGAAATGGTCCTATCTTGAGATGGGCATCCAACTTGGCCTCATGGACAAAAACCCACTCCTAAGGACACTTGGTCAACATTGTAGAATGTACCTAACACTTGTCCACAACTCCCATCCCAAAGAGGTCGCCTAGTTCAAAAATGGGCTATGACAGATGCTCTTACGACTCTTACGACCGTCATAGAATCTGTCATAGCAGTTACAACTTACAGCTATAAGAGAATCTATCATACATAGGCTATAAATAGCATATTCTCTTACAACATGTCATAATCCACCTTGGGGTGCCCAAATATGCCTTTTTCAAAGATGCTTCATGACACATGTCTTCACCTGTCTTACAAGCTTCTATTTTTGACTCTTACATGTCATAACTTCGTCATAGGAATCCGTCATAACCATTTCAGTCAACATTCCCTTACACAACATCCAAGATGCCGACACATGAAAAAATTCCCCTACCACCACGTGGGATGCCTATCTCCTCATGTGAGGAAAAAATTACAAGTTGTCATCTTCCATGTAGGATGACACATCACTATGCTGATGAGTGCCAAGTAGCACCCATGAAATACATCTTTTTACCTCTCTTTTTCTCTTTCCTGATCCCATCTTTTTTAATGTCTGCACCCAAATAAGCTAGCAAGATCGTTCTAGATAATGATTAATTGAGATAGATTACTTAAGATCATAATTTCTGATTGAGGGACTAATGTGCATGGAATTGATGGAAAAATGCAGAAACTTCTCTCTTTTTGAATCAACAGGTGTAGATGCCAGGAACAACAATTTTGTACATCTCCGAAGATAGTCTTCAATGATCTTTGGACACAATACTAGAGTACCATGACACCAGAAGTTTTGAAGTAAAGAGGAAAGCCTCTTCGAAGCTGGATGAGAGTTTGAAGTATCTCTGGAGCTGAACAAGAAGGCCACAATGGTATCTCTGGAGCTACGGACATCTCCGTAGCTACAGACATCTCCGGAGCTATAGACATATCTCTAGAGCTGCAGACAGGGACAGATATCTCCAGCGCCTCCTGAGAGCAGGGCATGTTTCCAGCATAAGCTGCCAATCAGGAACTCTCAACAGTGATCATAATACCCCTCATTTCACTCAAATAATCACCTGAGTAGTGAAGGGTCATCTTTAGTTGACTGTTGGAGTTTTTATCTTTTTAAAGTTTTTGCATGAGTTACATATAGAACTGATTCAAAATCCATATTTTTAGGGCCTCGCTGCCTAAATGTATTAAGACTCAAACTTAGAATTCTAAGTCGACTTCTGTTCCACTCAGTCTACTTTTATTGCATGATTATTTTTCCATAGTTCTAGTCATCTCATAGAAGAATTGGTAGATGAGATAAGTGATATGTCATCACTCATTTTATATATACTGATAGAAATAGTAGAAGAGATATATAATGATTGATTTGTTCTAATTCTTAGTAATCTCAGTTCTATGATATCAATATTTTTCATGAATGCAAAGCGAATGGAATTAGAATGAATTTAGTTGTGATTTTCTTCTTTTGTGCTGATTCTCTACTGTAGCCTTTAGCCCCAAGGGTGTGGAGCAAGGGCCCACTCTCACCACCAAGGCCGAAGGCTAGTACCACTGTTTTATTATTTTATATTTT
The DNA here is from genome assembly GCA_027924645.1 of Cunninghamia lanceolata. Classification (NCBI taxonomy): domain Eukaryota; kingdom Viridiplantae; phylum Streptophyta; class Pinopsida; order Cupressales; family Cupressaceae; genus Cunninghamia; species Cunninghamia lanceolata. Next base: position 4,799,922 of record BSBN01000516.1, read on the forward strand.
GCTATGAAAAGTATTTACTAATTTTTGATAGATAGATGCACGTTACTATTTTTAAATTATTTTAAGTAACTTCCTGTTTAATTCTATTTTCAGCATTCCTTAAATTCATTCAGTAAGTAGATAGATTAATCTCTTCAAATTAGTAGAAGCTGTTAAGATTAGCTAAGAAAACTGGTAACTATAGAATCCCTAATTATAGACAGCTAAGGACACAGCTCTGGATTTTGACATCTAAAATATGATTAAATGATGAGGTACAATGACACCTTGTCATTTTTGGTGCTGTTGCCAGGGATGTATTGTGTTAATTAGGGAAACTTAGTTAAAGCAGTTTTTTAGGATAGATCTGTATGGTTAGATCTAGAGATTCGAAAGGAAGATATATAAAATAGACACCCCAACAACAAGCCATAGGGGAAAGCAGTGGGGTGGCACAAGATCTTGTTGAAGAGAGAAACCTAGAACCTACTCTGGAAACTGCACCTCAAATCAATACTCCCTTAGATCCTCCAAATCTTCCACTTGCCGATTATATCCAGGAATTACAACAAAAGTTTCAGGCGGATCCTTTGATAGAATCTAATTTCCTAGAAGCTCAGGGAGAAGAACCAATACTAAACATGGACAATGATAATCATGAAGAAGAGGAAAATTAGGGTCTAAGAACCTTCTCATATCCTATTGTTTTGGCTACTGGAGACAATGCTCCTATGAAGAATATCTCACCAGCACACTTGCCAAATTTTAGAGGACTTTCTTCTGAGGATCCAGATCAGTTTTTGTTTTAATTCAAAGTAGTTTGCAAAACTTATGATTATGGATCAGATAACCAAAAACTCAAATTGTTCCCTTCAACTCTGAAAGATTCTGCGATGAGATGGTTTATGGGTTTAGCCCAGAATTTTATCCATTCTTGGGATTAGATGGAAACATAATTTTTGGAAAAATACCAAGATTATTATAGATCCAGTAATAAAAATGAAGAATTGTTTAAAATTAGGCAAGGAGAGGAAGAAACCTTAGAGGACTATGTTGACATGTTTAATTTTTCCTTGAGAAGGTATGGTAACCCAGTAGATCACGCCTTGGCCAGAACCCTGTTTGTAAAAGGATTGGATAGAGAATCAAAATAGGTACTAGATCTAATGGGAAAAGGAAATATCAACAAAATGGATATACCTGCTATAGAAGAACTCTGCAGGAACTATTCTAGAACCCAAGATGGAGTGAGGTCATCCAAAAATTTTAAAGGGAAAAATGAAATAGGATAGTTGATGGAATAGATTGCAAATCTAAAAACAAACATTTTGGTCCAATTAAATACCACATTGGATGGAATTCAAGCAAAAACTAGAACAACTGAATCACTCTCCATCTATTGTCCTAGGTGTAGAAACAAACATCTGTTGAGAGAATGCCCTTTGGACAAATCAGAGATTTGTCAGATCTGTGATAGGAAGCATCCTACCAGTTAATGTAGTCAACTTCCATCCTTGAAAAGATTGAGTAAGAAGAATGTTGTAATAGCAGAAGACATGAACTATGTGGGACAAAAATAAGGTAGGAATTTTCCTTATAATCAGTATCCAAACCAGCCTTCTTATAGGGGTCCTTCTAATTGGGGAAATAATCAGTGGAATTCAACTTGGCATGGGCCTCAGAATAATCCTCCTTGGGGATAGAAGGATTGGCCAAGTCAACATTGGCAAAACCAAAATTGGCAAAATCAGCCTTGGGGAAATCAACAGTGGCCACCATAGTTTGGATCACAAAACATGCAACCTCAATGGGGTTCTCAACAGGGATATTATCAACAATACCAGGGACAACCTAGATGTTTCCAACCTCAACAACAAGCTTTACTAACTGGACCCTCCAACACACAAGGTCAATCACAAAATGAACCAGTTAGCCAACCAAATTTACCAGCTCAGCCTATACCAAACCCATGGAATAAGCAGGGAGCAACTGTTTACATGACAAAGAAAGAAAACATGGCTAGTATTAACACTATATATTCAAATAATCTCTAGCTACGTTCTGGGAAAACATTCCCAAGACCATCTCCTCCAACTATAGTTGAAGTAACCAATGATGAGGTACCTAAAAATTCAGCTAGTCAACTCCTTGAGGAGATTACTAATGAAAAAGTGCTAAAGGAATCATCCTTGGACAACTCTGGAGTTGCTCCTAAAAGACCGACTTTGAGGAACATTCCTAAACACAATTCTGACAAGAGCTCTGGAGATGCTCCGGAGATGGAAAAACTAGCACCTTACCCAGAATGGCTTAAACAGTATGTTCCCCAGAAAAAGATCTTACAAAAACAAGTCCAAACCAACCTGGAATCAAAACTCTTACAATAAATCAAGCAACTAAACATCAAAATTCCTCTTCTCCAAGCAATTAGAGATGTACCAAAACTAAATCAGTTCATTAAACAATATTGTATCAAAACGTAGGGCAGGAAGAAAAACTTTCCCTCCACAATACAGGTGGAAGGAAAAGAAGTAAATCTATTGATGGGAGAAATTCTCCTCCCAAAATATGGAGACCCTGGAAATCCTGTCATAACTATTTTTATCTCAGGGGTAGAAATTTCAAATGTTCTAGTTGATTTGGGAGTAGCAATTAATGTGATGACAGTGCACACAATGGACAAATTAGCTCTATCAGGTATCCAATCCACAACTACGATTCTTCAACTTGCTGACCAGTCAGTAGCTATCCCAAAAGGAGTAATTACTGATGTTCTAGTTGTGATAGATTCATGGGAATCCCCATTGGACTTCCTGATATTAGAACCTAGAAACCAGAGAAATGCTTATCCTCTGATTTTAGGAAGACCATGGTTGGCTACAACAACAACATCTATTGATTGTCAAATTGGGGATATGGTCATTTCTAATGGGATAGATTTGCAGAAAATATCTTTGTATCCTCCATCTAAACCATCCATACATTATATAGGAAGAGTATGGGTGGATGAACTAGAGAACAATGACAACAGTGCCTCAGTAGCTATGGTAACCATCAAGGAACATCTAGGAGAGTTAGAAGAAGAAATATACTATGATACAACAAAAGACATTACTCACATCCAAATCAATAAGGATGTGATGGAGCTTGCCCAAGATTCTAGGAGAGAACTTCTTACTTCTTCTCATTGTACCCTCGCCAACATCATTCCTTGTGGGGAAACCTTTTATATAGACTTAGCCACTTTCCACATGTTGCTTCCACATTCTTGTCCTCTCAATACCATGACTCCAATGTACGGATTAACTACATCCATGGATCAAATCACAAAATAGGTCATGATTTTACTAGGGAAAACACTTAATATCAATACTCAGTTAACAGCAAATTAGGAAGAACAACTCATCCAACTTCTGATTTCCCATTCGACAACTTTTTGTTGGGAATACCAAGATATGAAAGGCATACCTCTTGAGATCTGTACCCATCATATATACATTGAGGATATTAAACCTGTTAGACAGCCCTAGAGAAGATTGAATCCTGCTTAAAGGATATTGTCAAAACTGAAATAGAAAAATTACTTCAAGCAGGGTTTATATATCCAATCTCAGACAGTTAATGGGTCTCACCCCTTGTCATAGTGCCTAAAAAGAATGGGAAATAGAGGGTGTGTATTGATTATAGGGAACTAAACAAGGCCACAAAAAAGGACTACTTTCCCCTACCATTCATTGACCAAGTACTAGACAACCTTGATGGGAGAAAGTATTTTTCTTTTCTAGATGGATTCAGTGGGTATAATCAAATTTAAGTAGCACCTGAAGACCAGGACAAAACCACCTTCACATGCTCTTGGGGAACTTTTGCTTACAAAGTTCTTCCCTTTGGACTATGCAATGCCCTAGCAACATTTTAGAGACTTGTTTTAGCTATTTTTGCTGAACTAGCTAATGAATGCATGGAGGTCTATATGGATGACTTTACTGTGTATGGGGATAATTTGAAGAAGCTCTCACAAACCTTGAGAAAGTAATGAAATGCTATGAGAAAAATCAATTATCCCTTAGCCATGAAAAGTGCTTCATGATGGTGGAGGAAGGAATTGTTTTGGGACACCACATTTCAGAAAAAGAGATCAAAGTGGATTAAAACAAGATAGAAGTGATCACATAGTTGCCTTCACCCAAAAATCAGACAGATGTTAGAAGTTTTCTAGGTCATGCCAGCTACTATAGGAGATTCATAAAAAATTTCAGCAGAATAGCTACCCCCCTGTTTACCCTACTTAACAAAGATACAGAATTTCTATGGACAGAAGAATGTCAATCAACATTTGAAACCTTGAAAGAGAAGCTTACTGTCACACCAATTTTGAGAGGACCTAATTGGACTTTACCATTTCACATACAGACTGATGCTTCAAATGAATCCATTGGGGCAGTTTTAGGACAAAAGGAGGAAGGAGAGAGAATGCATGCCATTTATTACATCAGCAAAAACCTTACCTCTGTAGAAACAAATTACACAACAACTGAAAAATAATTCTTGGCAGTCATCTATGCTATAAACAAATTTAGGCATTACATCACTAGATATAAAATATTTGTACACATTGATCATGCAACCATCAAGTACCTAATGAATAAACCAGTAGTAGGTGCAAGGATCACCAGGTGGTTATTGTTATTGCAGGAATTTGATATTACCATAGTTGATAATCTAGGAAATTTTAATTTGGTTGCTGATTTTTTGTCAAGATTGCATACAGGAGGAGACCAACTAGTGGAGGACAAGTTCCCAGATGAACATCTTTTTGCTATCTCCTCTACTGCACCTTGGTTTGCTGACATAGCTAATCTTTTAGCTACAGGCTTGTATCCATCCCATTTTACCTCAAAACAAAAAAAATGTTTAGTCAAAGAAAGTTTATCTTACAAATGGTTGAATGGTTTACTATTTAAATGTGGTCCTGATTTCATTCTACACAAGTGTTTAAAAGGTGATGAGATTTTTGATGTGTTGAGAGCATGTCATGATGAACCATCTGGTGGCCATTACTCCTTCCACCAGACAGTCCACAAGATCCTCAGAGCTAGTTACTACTGGCCCTCTCTTCATAAAGATACAAAGAAGTATGTGTAGCACTGTGACTAGTGCCAAAGGATGGGACAACCAACCTTTACCCATGAGATGTTACTACATCCTCAAGTCATGATGAAACCATTTGAGTAGTAGGGTTTAGACTTTGTGGGATCAATTTCCCCACCATCAGTAGACAAGGAGTACATTCTAGTATGCACAGACTATGTTACTAAATGGACCAAGTTTCAGGCATTACAATTTGCAAGAGAAGAAAAAGTTGCTGATTTGCTTTATAATAAGATTTTCTTAAGGTTTGGAGCCCCAAGATCAATAGTTTCAGATAGAGGACCTTATTTTGCTTCACAAGTAATCAAAGAATTCATATATTTATATCAAGTCAAGCACATAAAATCTTCACCTTACCATCCTCAAGCGAATGGGCATGTAGAAGTAACTAATAGAGAACTTGAAAATATTCTGACAAGGACAGTAGCAATGAATAGAAAAGATTGGGCTAACAGATTACCTGAAGCAGTTTGGGCTTACAATACCACTTGGAAGTCCACAACAAAGTTCTCACCATATGAATTGGTTTATGGGAAAACGCCTATTCTATCTATAGAATTTGAACTCCAGACACTTAAAACTGTGTTGGATATTGGTCTACCATTGTCTATAACTCAACAAAATAAAATTTTTCAGCTCAATGAGTTGGATGAAATTCAGACAAAGGCCATTCAGCAAACAGAACTGGTTCAGTATAAGATGAAGCAATGACATGACCAACACATCAAAAGGAGCACATTTCAGGAAGGTGATTGGGTTCTTCTTTATGATTCTAAATTCAAAGAATTCTAAGGGAAATTACAAACTCACTAGATGGTTCCTTATCAAATAAAGGAAGTTTTTAAAAATGGAATAGTATTATTGGAACATATTGACGGAAGCACATACACATTCCTAGTAAATGGTCACCGAATCAGACTCTATAAAAGACCATCTACTAAAGAAGAGTTTCTTAATGATTTGTGTTTTGATATAGGGGATACCTCCTCTATCACAGTGTTGGATTAAATTTGAAAAAAAAAAAAAAATAGAGAAAGATGGAAAACTAGTAAATGGCTATCTTTCTCGACCAAGGGAGTTGAAAACTAGCAAATGGTAGTTCCCTTCTTCAGGACAGTTGAAAAAAATTGAGCTATGGAGGTGATGAGGTGCTGGGAGTTAGTCAAACGCACTTTTGGTGCTTCACAAACTAGGAGCACCTCTGGCGCTTCACACACCAAGAGCACCTCTGGTGCTTCCCAAACTAGGAGCACCTCCGGTGCTCCATCCATAAAGAATCATTTACAACAATGGGCAGAGGGAATCCACTTCTCCAGGAAATAAAGTGGACACATCACATGATGAGGTCATCATGACTCATCCTCTGCTTTATGATAGGAATAAAATAAAATTAGCACGTATTCAATTGTAGTGGTATTCACAAAGGCGGCGCTGACGTCACCCAAGGAACATGGATTCTCGAACCACTCAGTGAAATGATTGCAGGTCGTGTACCAATGGAGTAGTGGGCATCATCTCAATCCACCAAAAGCTGCCCATATGCCACGTCGCATGCAGTCTCATAAATGTCACAGCATCTTTGCCGTGTACATTGCTCCTCATCATTAAAAATGATCCAGGTAATCCTATCTTAAATTAAGCATTAATAGCAACTGTCTTGTCTTTCTATTTTTGGGTGCCGCCACTATGACACGTCTTCCTACCATCATTTCCTTTTCTAAATTCACACATGCCGCTATCTGTGCTATACTGTCACCTTACCTCCGGAGTGTCCTATCACTTTGTTGCATTTATGACTGCCTAGGTACTCTAACTAATCTGCAAATCTTCCATAAGCCTAAGCTGAGAGACATAACAATCCTCATTCGAACCTCCAAAGTACCTTGAAGAACAAAGCAAATTAAATAGTCCTCCAGAGCCTACAGAGTTAAGAAGAAAGGATAAACTGCAGATTAAGGAGAGTGAGGGATTAAGCATAGAAGGTGGAACCAATTTAGCAATGGGGGTAAAGAAGAAGTCTAAGCCAAAAAGTGTTGTGGGTCTTCTGCAAGATGAAACTGCAACAAACATTCTAAGAACTGTAGGATGGCTGGACTTTCTAGAAAAATTTGAAGGGTTTCAAGAAGATATCGTGGATGAATTCCTCAGAAATCTAAGGGATAATTAGATAGCTATCAGAGGAGTCTGGATCAACCTCTCCTCAACCACTATCAGTCACATTTCTGGGCTACCTGAACAAGGTGAGAGGTTTTATCACCTAAAAACCTTATATATTGATTTGATTAAAAATTTCTCTATTCAAGGTGAACCTGCAATACAACTGCATTCAAATAAAAATGAAGTAAAAGGAATTCTTATGTCCACACTTCCAAACCCCTGGCAATCTGTTGCCACCTAGCTGATGAAATATTTTACTTGTGATGGTCAATTCTCTCTAGTTTTAGGACCAATCATGAAAATGCTAATTTTTCTAAGGCATGGGAATGGACACCTTGAGTGTAACATAAACATTCCCAATTTCTTGTATTCTGTCATCAGGGCAACTGTAGAAAAATATCAACAAAATAAGGGTCCCATGAAACATCATGGCCTCATTTTTCTAGTAGTCAAACACCACTTCCTGTCTCAGGCCAATGGGGAAGAATTATGGAAAAATTTCTTGAACAAAATTCCCAGGATAGAGAACTAGAGATGGCACAGCCAGGAGGTGAGGGTTCCCCTACTCACTAAGAGGAAGAAACTAAGCCTTCAACCTCCTCCATAGCTATTCAAAGAGGAAAGAAGTCCTCACAGGAGGCAACTTCATCTGCAGCCCTTGTTCTTGATAAAAAGAAGAAAGACAAAGAAATTGCAGAGTCTGCTCCTAAACAAACCCCATACATGACTCGATCAGTTAGGAGAAAGATGACTCTAAATAAGGAATCTTTCCCCAAGGAATTAATAGGGGAGAGGTCAGGATAGAAAATAGAGAAAACCTAGGCTAAAGAAACATCTGATGATTCAGATGAGATTCCTCTAGTCAGGAAGAGAAAACAAAGAGAAGTTTCCCCAGCACCATCTATTCATCTAGGGTCAAGCCCAATTTCATAACCATCATGTGCTCCAGAGACAGAACACATACAAACTCTTACTATTTCCTCAGATTCTAAGGATGAAAGACCTGCTCCGGAGGCACCTGCCCTACCTCTGCTATGGAGAAGCAAAAGGAAAAGATAACTCTCACAGGCTGAGGAAGATACTGCTCTCCTAGTTGAGGTACTCCTGGGTTTTAGAACATATAAGGATAAGGTTGGGCCTTCATTGGCGCCAGCAGAAGCAAAGGAACCCCAAGAGGACCCTCAGAACAGGCAGTCTAAAGAAGAAGATGAAACAGGGCAAGTGGGTACAGTTGACAGTGCAGGGCAAATGGCCATGGAAAACCCTGATGATCAGTAAACATCAACAGAAGCAGAAGCACAAACTTTCCCTCACCCCTCTGATCAAGAGGATGTTGAAATTTCAAAAGAACAACAAATGATAGAAGAAATTGAAAACCTAAAGAGACTACTCTGGGGGAAGAATCAGATTATTACTGACCTCAAGAAGGTCAGGATAGACGTAGAAATGGAGCAAAAACAAGTCATTAAAAATCTACAAACAAAACTCCAAAGCAAAAACAAGATCATCTAGGAGAAAGAAGCAGAATTAAAGGCCTAGAAAGTTGAGAAAGAAGCAAAATTGGAGGCCCAGAAAATTGAGGCAGTAAAACTATTGGAAGAAAAAGAGAAAGAAGAAGCACAGAGTGTTTCTGAGCTCACCATGGCTAGAGACAATAGCCTCACAATAATAGTAGCATTGATTGAGAAAATACATAGCCAGGATAGACAGTTAACTTAGACCAACAATAAACTAGATGACCAGGAGGAATATATTCAAGAGTTGGCTGGCCCAAGGGCAACCAATGACCAGGAAATTCAAATAGATGCATATGTGGGTCGAATCCCCATTGACATTCCTAAGGCCCTATTCCATTGGGAGAAGAAATGTAGAGAATATGAGGCTTCCAAGCCTATGCTTCAATTACAAAGGGCAGTCACTGCCAAAATAAAAAGAATAGAAACTCTAGAAGGAAAAATCAATGAAATGGCCTCCCTCTCTTTAGAAATTCTATCCTGTAGGCCTCCAAGTGCTAGCTATTCTATGTTCTTACAAGAAAGAGTCCTGCAAAGAAAATTCTCTTTAGTCATGTCTGACCTGGTTGAGGATACAGAGACAGTAGAAGGATTCATGACAGGATATACAAGGAGTAATGATGAGGACAAGAATTTCCTATGTGAATTATACCTGTATGGTTTCTATGTTAATGATATAACCTTCATTCTTAATCATTTTGTGGGAGAATGCCAGCTTAAAGCATTTATGTCCCTAATGAGGAATCATCAGATCTAGAATGAATGAATGGAAGATCATCTCAAGAAAGATATAGAAATAGATCTCTTCATCAGGAAGGAATGTCCCAATCCCAATGCTTTTAAGACCCAATTCAGGTCCTATATCTATCACCCTAAGAGTAAGAATAAAAATTTTCCATTATAACTAAAAAGTTTGCAAGAGTGCTCCATCGATTTTGGTCTTTTCATGAACAGTTCAGCAAATCCAGTACTTGCCATAGCAAAGAAAAGATGGAATGTTTTGACCTTAGAGCAAAAAATGAGAGAGGTGGTCACCCCTGCAAACTTAAGATTATTTATGAGAAAAGCAAAGTTAATATCCAAAATGATGGATAAGTATAACCAGGAATGGATAGGTGGACGGTTCAGGTCCCCTCTCATAATTGAACTACTTCCTGTCTAGGCTGAACAGATGGAAGATAAGAAATTGTAGGACTGGTTGAAGCAGGTTGATCAATACAGAGGCAATGGTAATACCAACCGCACAACTTGGTCTACCTATGCATAGGATTATAGCTTGATTGATAAGCTACTTTACTAGAATAAATCCAGATTGTAAGAAGTAGGAGGACCTGCCAAACCTTAGGTATGGTGGGATGATGAGTGCCAAGTAGCACCCATGAAATACATCTTTTTACCTCTCTTTTTCTCTTTCCTAATCCCATCTTTCTTAATGTCTGTACCCAAATAAGCTAGCAAGATCATTCTAGATAATGATTAATTGAGATAGATTACTTAAGATCATAATTTCTGATTGAGGGACTAATGCACATGGAATTGATGGAAAAATGCATAAACTTCTCTCTTTTTGAATCAACAGGTGTAGATGCTAGGAACAACAATTTTGTACATCTCTGAAGATAATCTTCAATGATCTCTGGAGACAATACCAAAGTACCATGACATCAGAAGTTTTGAAGTAAAGAGGAAAGCATCTCTGGAGCTGGATGGGAGTCTGGAGTATCTCTGGAGCTGAACAAGAAGGCCACAATGGTATCTCTGGAGCTACAGATATCTCCGTAGCTACAGACATCTCCGAAGCTACAGACATATCTCTGGAGCTGCAGACAAGGACAGATATCTCTGGTACCTCCTAAGAGTAGGGCATGTTTCCAACATAAGCTACCAATCAGGCACTCTCAGCAGTGATCCTAATACCCCTCATTTCACTCAAATCATCACCTGAGTAGTGAAGGGTCATCTTTAGTTGACTTCTGGAGTTCTTATCTTTTTAAAGTTTTTGCATGAGTTACGGATAGAACTGATTCAAAATCCATATTTTCAGGGCCTCGTTGCCCAACTGTATTAAGACTCAAACTTAGAATTCTGAGTGGACTTCTATTCCACTCAGTCTACTTTTATTGCATGATTATTTTTCCATAGTTAGATAGCTAGTGTAATAAAGAGATGGATGTCATCTCATAGAAGAACTGGTAGATGAGATAAGTGATATGTCATCACTCATTTTATATATACTGATAGAAACAACATAAGAGATATACAATGATTGATTTGTTCTAATTCTTAGTAATCTCAGTTTTGTGATATCAATATTTTTCATGAATGCAAAGTGAATGAAATTGGATTGAATTTAGTTGTGATCTTCTTCTTTTGTGTTGATTCTCTATTGTAGCCTTCAGCCCCAAGGGTGTGGAGCAAGGGCCCACTCTCACCACCAAGGCCGAAGGCTAGTACCACTATTTTATTATTTCAGATTTTGCTGTGAAAAGTATTTACTAATTTTTGATAGATAGATGCACGTTACTCTTTTTAAATTGTTTTAAGTAACTTCCTGTTTAATTTTGTTTTCAGCATTCCTTAAATTCATTTAGTAAGTAGATAGATTAATCTCTTCAAATTAGTAGAAGCTATTAAGATTAGCTAAGAAAATTGGTAACTATAGAATCCCTAATTGCAAACAGTCGAGGACATAGCCCTGGATTTTGACATCTGAAATATGATTAAATGATGAGGTACAATGACACCTTGTCACGTGCCACATCCCACAACATGACAATATGGAATTTATAATTATTTACAGCATAGGTAATGAATTAATAAATACAAACATAAATAATGCAAGGAATTACCAAGGTTGAGACACCTTAATTCCCAACATTCTCCCACTAGTCGAACACCTTGTAAGAGCTAATAGAATAATAGGATTTAACTGCTATAGGCCGAGAGGTCGATAGACTCCAAACACCATCTGAACATCTCTATGCTCACTGGCTTCGTCAATGCATCTATAACATTCTTCAAACTATCTAGCTTCTCCAAATTTACCTTCCCATCCTCTATCATGTCTGGTACAAAGTGAAACTGTACATCAATATGCTTTGTTCTGGCATGGAAAGTTGGATTCTTTGCAAGGCAAATCACACTCTGACTGTCACAATTGATAGTAATCTGACCTATATCAACACCAATATCTTAACACAATCTCTTAAGCCAAATGGCTTCCTTACAAACATGAGTTGCTGCCATATACTCAGCTTCTGTCATGGACAAAGCAACCATAGGTTTTCGCTTACTCATCCAACTAATAGCACCACCAAACAATGTAAACACATAAGCATTGGTGGATCTCCTATTGTTAATATCACCCGCCCAATCTGAATCCACAAATTCATGAATATTAATAGAATGTGGAGGCCCTGAAACATTACCATGATAGCATATGGAATACTTGAAAGTACCCCTCAAATATCTAAACACTCACTTAACTACATCCCAATGAACCCGTCCAGGATTAGCCATAAATTGACTAAGGATTCCCACTGCTTGGTTAATGTCTAGTCTTGTGCAGACCATAGCATACATCAAACTGCCAACAACACTAGCATAAGGTACTCTACTCATGTCCTCCACCTCACTAGGAGATTTTGGACAATCCTCAATAGACAAATTTGTCCCCAAAGAAATAGGAACACACAATGGTTTACAATTTTCCATGTTGAACCTATCCAACATGGTCTTCACATACTTACTCTGGCTTAACCAAAGTTTTCTATTGGTTCTATCTCTTTTGATTTCCATTCCTAGAATGTACCTGGCTGCCCCTAAATCTTTCATTTCAAATTATGTTGAAAACTAAGATTTGAAATCAGAAATCATATTGTTACCCTTCCCAATGAGCAATATATCATCAACATACAGTGCAACAATGAGAATACGATCACCATCAAACTTATAATACACACAGTGATTCAATTTTGATCTCAGAAATCTAATTGACAACACAAAGGCATCAAACTTCAAGTATCATCTCATAGGGGATTGCTTCAAACCATACAAAGACTTCTTAATCTTGCAAACCAAATTTTCTTTACCTTTCACCATGTAATGCTCTAGCTGTGACATGTAGATTTCTTCCTCCAAATCACCATGAAGGAAAGCTATCTTCACATCCATCTGTTCTACCTCTAAGTCATAAGCTGCTGTAAGAGACAACAGGAATCAAATGGATGTCAGCTTTGCAATAGGAGAGAAGATCTCACCATAATCTATACCCTCCACTTGTGAATACCCTTCGCAACCAATCTAGCCTTATACTTCTCAACACTACCATCTGCACCAAATTTCTTCTTGAACACCCATTTGCATCCAATGGGTTTCCCTCCATGAGGCAAAGGTACCAAGTCCCAAGTTTGATTCTTTTCCAAAGAAGCCATCTCATCCTCCATGGCCTCCTTCCGGGAACATGTATCTTTCATGTCCATAGCCTCTAATACAGTTCTAGGTTCATCACTATTAGTAAGCAAAGCAAAAGCACACCTAGAATCAAGCAATGTAAAACCAAACCTTTCAGGTTGCTTCCTTATCCGTGTAGACCTCCTTAAGTGCTGAGGTTGAGGTTCAACTTCTTCATCTGAGCTTTTAGAGCTACAAGAACTCTCCTCATCATTAGGTCCAACATTGTCTTTCTATTCAGTCTTCTCAGGGGTAGGAGGAAACTGAACAACATCCTCTTTCTTTTCTTTTTCTTCTAGCTACAAAATAGTGGAAGAAGGTGTAAGCTCTCTGAAGATGACACTTCTTCTATACAACACTTTTTTAGCCATAGGGTCCCAAAGCTTGTATCCTTTCACACAGACACCATAGCCAATGAAGATACACTTAACAACCTTGTTCTCCAATTTTGACTGCTTCTCCCTAGGCACATGTGCATATGCCTCACAACCAAAAACACAAAGATGCTTTATTGAAGGCTTTCTACTAGAACACACCTCCATGGGTGTCTTGCCAACAAGAGTTGATGTAGGAGATCTATTTACCAGATAGCAAGTAGTGGCAATAGCTTCAGCCCAAAACTTTTGTTTTAGGCCAGCTCCACTAAGCATACTCTTAGCCTTCTCCATCAGTGTCTTGTTCATCCTCTCTGTAACTCTATTTTTTTGTGGGGTGTATGGAGCTGTCTTATGTCTTTCAATCCCAAGTTCCTTGGAATATTTATCAAATTCTGTAGAACAGAACTCACCATCATTGTCAGTTCTCAAACACTTAATCTTTTTACCAGTCTGATTTTCAGCAAAGGCCTTAAACTCCTTAAACTTACTATAGACTTTAGATTTGCTTCTGAGAAAATAAATCCATGTCCTTCTACTGTAGTCATCTATAAAAGATACAAAATATACAAATTTTGATAATGAAGGAACATTAATAGGACCAAACACATCATAATGAATAAGGTCCAACACACCAGAAGACTTATGAGAACTCGAATAAAACTAAACATGGTTTTGTTTTCCATATATGTAATGTTCACAAAAGTCAAACTCAAGATTACAATCATCTAACCCCTCAATGAAGTTCTTATTTTTTAGCGTACACAGACCCTTCTCACCAATGTGGCCAAATCTCTTATGCCATAATATTGTCTTTTCAGTAGGAAGCTTAACTTCTAATGCACAGTTACAACTATCAGGACTAGATACAATAGATTTCTTCACTGCTCATTCAAATGGTGGGGATGAAATGACTGCTGCCCTCTTCCTTGAGTCAGAATAACTATTGCATTGTGAAATGCATGCCTCCAGCTGAAATAGAGTACCTCTCCTAGTACCCTTAACAAGCACCATAGCTCCTCTAGTCATATTGCATCCTTCTTTTGAAAAGACAACCTGCACACCTGCATCATTCAACATACTTACAGAAAGCAAGTTTGGTGCTAAGCCTGGGATGTGCATAACCCTAGAGATCCCTTCACTCGTCCATCAAGGAATCAGATAGAGACTCTTCCATGACCAACAATCTTCAGATGAGAGTCGTCACCTAGGTACACCTTTCCACTATCGAACTCATCATACTTAGTGAACTAGTCTTGATACGAGGTCATGTGGAATGATGCACCAAAATTAATCAGCCACACATCACCAGATGCATGGGTTTCCAAGGCTGTGATGAAGGCATTGCCATCATCTTGTGACTTGTCAGAATCTGAATCTAGGTTCTTCTTCTTCTTCTTCTTTTCCTCTTTGCATTCCTTTTGGAAATGCCCAGATTTACCATAGTTCCAACAGAGAGCCTTGGACTTTCCAGAAGATTTGGATCTCCCATGGGATTTAGATCTACCCTTCTTAGCTTTCTTATCTTTCTTTTTCCCTTTCTCCTTGGGTCTTCCATGAATCGCAAGAGCCTCTTTGGCATCCTTAGAAGACTTTCTCTGTATCTCTTTAGACAACAGTGAAGAAACCACTTCATCCATTTTGAATGTGGATGTGATGCTTCCAATAGCCATGACAAGATGATCCCATGAGTCTGGCAAAGAACAAAGCAAGTTCATACACCGATCCTCCTCCTTCATCTTCACACCAATGGATGTTAATTGTGCAACCAACATGTTGAAAGCATTCATATGTTCAGCAATGGATCCTTTGTCCTCCATTCGAAGAGAATATAACTTTTTTCTCAGAAAAAGTTTGTTAACCAAGGATCTGGCTTGGTACACATCTCCCAACTTCTTCCAAAGCAAGTTTGTGGTAGCCTCCTCATGGACATTTAATAGAATAGAATCAGCAAGACTAAGTCTTATGAGACCTTAGCCTTCTGATCCTTGAGATCCCAATCAGCTTGTGACATTGCATCTAGTTTAGTGCCACTGATAGTTTCCCAGAGGTCTCAGTCTACAAGCATGTCTTCCATCTTGAGCTTCCACAACTCAAAATTAGTGCCATTGAATTTCTCCACCTCTATCCTTCCAGATGTGCTTGCCATCTCCTTGCTGCAATAAGATTTAGAATACTCTGCATAGGCTCCCACTCAACTTAAGATCAGCTCAAAAAACCCTACCCAACAACTAGGACCAAAGGTGATCAAGCTCTGATACCAACTGAAAGGAAGCTAGGTGTGTGGAAATCGCTTCCTACACTAATCTAATGAGGGGAGGAGAGTGCAAATTCAATTTAATCCTTACAACTACAACAACATAGAACATCTAACAGAGATATTACAACAATACACATGAACTAGAAAGAAGATAAAATAAGAGAGACAAAGATATACGATGGGGAAAACCCTTATCGGGTGAAAAACCCCACACTCAGAAACCTGCACAATGTATTAACAAAATTGAATGCTGTTTACAATACATTTGCAATGCAAGCTTCAATGGTCTTCGACACTTATGTCTAGAGTCAATTTGATAGCATAACAGTACCTGTAAAACCTATAATGCATCTCCTCCTCCAAGCACCTATTTATAGAAACTACAAGGCAGAAATGGTCCTATCTTGAGATGGGCGTCCAACTTGGCCTCATGGCCCAAAACCCACACCTAAGGAAACTTAGTCAACATTGTAGAATGTGCATGACACTTGTCCATAGCTCCCATCTGAAAGAGGTCACCTATTTCCAAAATAGGCTATGACAGATGCTCTTACAACTCTTACGATCGTCATAGAATCTGTCATAGGAATTACAACTTACAGCTATAAGAGAATTTGTCATACACAGGCTATAAATAGCATATTCTCTTACAACATGTCATAGTCCACCTTGGGGCACCCAAATATGCCTTTTTCAAAGATGCTTCATGACACATGTCTTCACCTATCTTACAAGCTTCTATTTTTAACTCTTACATGTCATAACTTCGTCATAGGAATCTGTCATAACCGTTTCAGTCAACATTCCCTTACACAACATCCAAGATGCTGACACATGGTAAAATTCCCCTACCACTAAGTGGGATGCCTATCTCCTCATGTGAGGACAAAATTACAAGTTGTCATCATCCATGTAGGATGACACATCACCATGCCACATCCCACAACATGACAATATGGAATTTATAATTATTTACAACATAGGCAATGGATTAATAAATATAAACATAAATAATGCCAGATATTACCAAGGTTAAGACACCTTAAGTCCCAACAAAATACTACCATTTCACCACTAAGCATTGGGAGGATAAAGACCAAGCTTGTGAACAAGCTTCTAATTACTTTGTCTGTCCTTTATGCTCGCGTGGTTATGAAACCTAAGGCCCTAATCGAGATTTTATCAAGTGTTTTCCTTTCAACCAAGTAAAACCCTAATTATGCCTTAAATCAGAAATATATAGAAATTGATGAAGCAACTAGAAAAATTGATCATAGAAGTATAGAAATAGAGTTCCAGAGATAGTGTACCCAGATTTTGAGGGTTGCATGGACTAGGGCGCCCACTCCAATGTCCTGAAAGTTTCCACACAGGAAAATCTTTTGCACATGGTGTCTGAGACTGCTAAGAGGCTTCTAGATCCTGGAGCAAACCCCTGGTTGGACTAGGGTGCCTGCTCCAATGTCCTCAAGTCTCAAAATCCATAAATCCAATAGTTTGTCGTGACTAAACCCGCAATATCCTCCTTTCTGTAGCTTCTTTCCACCGAAATATGTAAAACATGATCTGCACATACAAAAGAAGGAAGATGTTGTGGCTATATAGGAGCTTGCCTTAGTCAAGCTCCGTCTTTGGTATTTCTAACTCAATAATAACTAGAGATAAAGATTTGTAGAAGTTTGTGCAAACCTAACAATGTGTTATGCATAAAATTAAACCCTAGATGTCTCAATCAAGGGAAGATCAACAACTTTCTTTGCATCAATAAACACATAAAATTTCACCTCAAGGAGATGAGATGAATGAAGACTTGTATGAATAAGAAGGCAAATCAGCAATGTCCAAGGAGGATCTCCAAGCTTGCTATTGGAGGCTTCAACCCTTATCCTGATCATACAAAGGGTGTACAAACCCTAGGAAGAATGAGATAGACTCAAGATCTTGATTCCTAATCTTCATCCATTGTCTCAAAGATAGCAAATAAAGAATACTTCAAAGAGCTTCAACAAGTCATTGATCTTCAATGGTAATTGCAGTAGAGTTTTGGTATCAAGATTGCATAAGAATTGTGTATGATAAAATGATTTGCAAATGTATTTTTATATCTAGCTTTAGGGAATTCAAATTTTGAAATAACGTCTCGATATAGCGCGAACATTGAGAATTTGAAAACAGAATCCTGAGGCACTCAACGGTAACTGAAACCCTGCCAAAATTCAAAATCTTGTGAAACGGGGGAGGACTAGGGCGCGGGCACCCAATTCCTAGCCCCCAATTTTAGCTCAGATCTATAGTTTTGGGGGTCCTAGGGACCTAAATCTTAAATCTCTTTCCAGGTTGTATCAATAAGTTACCTCAAAAAGTGAATAGACTGCTCCTAGACTTAGTCAATCAGGGTTTCGGGAAGGCCGAGAAAGAAAATGTTGGGAGGTCACCAAGAGTGAGGAGCTAAACTAAGGGAAATTGTACCATTCCATACAGGAGGACAATTTCTGACGTTACAGAAATAAAGTAAAGGTGACTTAATTAATTAATCAATATGATTAAACTAATTAAGTAAAGAACCTATTACTCTAACAGTGGTGGTATGTAGTGCCCCTCCGTTCCCACCATGGATGTGCAAGTTGTTGGCTTTGGAACTTGGAGATGAAGGTAAAATAAAAGGGATATTTAAAGGTATGTGCTAATGGTGTTAAGTAGTTGATGTTTGAAATTGACAACTGTAATATTGTTGCATAGACAGATGATATTTTGAGTAGATAGTAAAAATGTAAGTTGCCCAGTATTTTAGAATGCCTTGGAAGATAAAATTTTCTATTCTCATACTTGGGAATTTTTGCATAAAATATTATTGACAAGTGTTTGTGTTTATCTTTGTTTCTAGGGACTTCCACAAGGAAGCCTAATCCTAGGGGGGAGAGTGTAAGACCCTGTCCCTTGTGGCATTATTGATCCTGCTAGTCATTGATGGTTTATGTCCTATATTTTATGATCTTTTATGTTGAACAATATACATTAGTGATTATTGTTCCTATACATCAAGTTGCTTATATTTTGATTGTTAACTAACTAACTAACTAGTGGTGGTTGTGATTTCATGTGATAGCCAGATGAGTTATATTTCTTATCTATGTAAGTATGCAAAGATCGAGATGTTTCGTTATTATTATGTATATCAAATAGATTGCATCATGTTAGGTGATTTTATATTATGAATTTGAGTAAGTGTGAATATAAAGGTAATGATTGATATTAAATATTTGCTTGTAGTAGTATTTGTTACATGTTAATTAGATTACTGATAATTGGTAATATTTTGATATTAAATAGTATGATCAATCATTACTTGACTCTAAAAGATCATATGCAAGTAGGGAGAGTTAAATTATACTTGTGTAGGTTTAATCCTCTATTTGATTATCATTCTTAGAAGGTTATTTTTCATATGCCATTTGTTTCACTTACTATTAATTATGAGAAGTAATGACACTTTTGATTGAGTATACAGGTAAACAAAAAAATGGCTAATGTTGATGAATGAGTCACATAGATATTTCCCTTATGTCATTCTTGTGAATGTGTTTTAACCTTGTTTTGTAAGGGTAGTGCATGTGTGGGAGGTTATTTTATTAGACCCTTGAGTCACCTTTTTAAATGTGATTACTTATTGTACGTTTTATGAAGTTTTTATGTGGTTTTAATTGTATACAAAGTTTTCTAGGTGGTAGGTCTTTATTCCATAAAAACCCTTAAATAAAGTCTAAAACCCACTCTAATTACCCACTTATGAAAAGTGGTGAAAATTGGAGTTGGTTGAGTGGTTGGGAAGTAATGGGGAGTTGGTTACCTTTTTCCTTCTATATATATTCCTTCTCTTTGAAAGGAGAGGGGGAGTTTCTCTTTTGCCTTGGCTTCTCTCACTTGCTCCTGGTTGTTCTTGTTTTTCCTAATTTGGGAGGAGATTTCTTGATGGAAAGAAAAGGAAAGGATGGGTGAGGAAGAATGAAGGAAAGAGCTTGGATAAAGTGATGGTTTCTACCATATTTGGGTTGCCAATTCTTGTGGTAAGATCTACCCTTTTGGATTTGTGTTTTGTTGATATGAAAATGAATGATTGGAGTTTTCGTTGGTTTATGTATATCTTTGTTGATCCTTGTTTAAATGGGCATTTGTGATTGAAATCTATGTGAAGACTTAATGTTAGTTTCCTTGTGAGGATGTTGTGTGTGTTGGGGTTTGAGTGGGTAGGAGTTCCATCTTGTTGAGTTGAGCATGAATAGCCATTTTTGTGTGTTAAAGTAAAGCTTGAGTTATGTGAATGAATAGTTGATTTGTGTCATGTTTGGAAATGTAAGCCATGTAAATTGGGGAAGACCTGTTACAAACATGTGCCTAATCGTTGTTGTCATTGATGTCAACATATTAGTGTCAACTATATCTTATTTTATCACTTGTTTAGAAGACTTGTATGTTGAGGATATTGAGAAAATTAGCCTCTCCAAAAGAAACAAGTGAGTTACATATCTCTCTGTCAGAGATAGTGAAGACAATGCAGTTCAGTGAAGTGTATGGAAATAAGAGCATCTTAGAACATATTTCTAAGAACAGTGGTGTCTTCGACAGATTTAAAATTCTTTCAATCGCTTCAAAAAACATGCACAACTATGCCACAAGGTGGAAATAGATAGTTTATTTCCCCATTATTGAACCTTTAGAGAAAAGACTGAAGCAACTTTACAGTTTCAACAATAGACAACAGATTCAACTTACAGAATCACAACCATGAAAGAACAATAATAACAATACATAGATTTACGTGGGGAAAACCCTTTCGGGTAAAAAACCCCACACTCCAAAAGCCAGAGATCATTGTATTAATCAACAACAAAAAATACATAGTTACAATACAACATCAGACTCTCAAGCCTTCACAGAGTTATACATCTTGTTCTTTTATCTAGAGAATCTCAATAGTAACATGGCAAGATTAGCCTTGCTCTCTCTCGACCTCTATTTCTCCTTTTCTCAGTTTAGTCCTTTCACATACTATTATCATGTTGCGTACAACATATAGCATAGGACTTCCCCAAATAAGAATACTGAGCTCACCAGATTGAACTCTCAATCTAACTCTACCAATCTAAGACTGTCCATCTCCAAACTTGTCTAACCGTCTGAGCAACCAATCGATTCAATTATGCTCAGTCCAACTGTCCAAACTATCGTCTGACTATTTGCATTCGTGAGAACTCATTAGTCCCACATGCATCCGTCATCGATCTATTTTCCAATTTATATATACGACCCCATGTATGATAACCATCGACACTTTTGCTGACAAGACCAATCAGTCTACCATTCACCGACCATCAGAAAGACCCTAGCCAATGTCATTCATCAGAGTGACAACAAGATGTCAGAGCAACATTTTGAAAATACATCGATAGTAAATGTCTTGCCGATGCAAAGAACAAACTACTGTGAACACTGATGCCGATTGATGAGACAAAGCACAGCTCTCGCCGATGCTTATAATCTAAGTCACAATTACTCAACATTCTCCCACTTGATGAAGGAATTACATGATACCACCAATGCTCAGAACCAGAGTTGATACTGCCTCCAGTCCACTGTTCTCACAAGCTACACAGAAGCTCCAGCATAACCAACTTCACAGCTTCCAGAACATAGCCATGAAACCATTCTCCAGAAACAAGATATAACATCAACTAAAACAACAATCAGAAAACTGACTGCACCCATCCAACTGAACAAAACCCACGTGACTGAAAATAGCACACATAGCCAGTGCTAAAACATCCAATCACTCATACCTTGAAGGTATGAACATCAGCAGACTCATGCCACCTACATATGCACCCATCAACTGCAAATACAAGCTCTATGTGTCAACCAGTCGAAGAAGACCAAACACATCCAAGAACTCCCACTGCATGGGTAATGCAAATTTGAAAAAGATCAAGAGTGGGGAATGAGAATGTTCTTCCAAGATATCGAAGTCCCAATAACTTTCTCCAAGAACAATCTCCTCTAGATCTTTTGTTGAATTCACATTCAACCAAGGTAAAGACTCCTCGAACTTCCTACTACAAACTCTAATTAAACACAGCATATACAGTCTCACCTTATTCTCCATGTATCCATGAGTATCTGCAAATAATCATTTCATGCTAAACTCCAAATGCATCACTGTACCAACATGAACTAATCAAGCAAAAGATCAATGCATCCAACATAGAGAATCACCAAACCACTGTCAAAGCTCCAATCATCTGAATCAGGATCTTATCATGACACCATGATCTTACCATCCCCCTCTGGAGATTCCATGCTCCAGGTGAACATAACCATGGTCTCAAGAGCAATGTATCATGCCAAAACTCAAAAACAAAAAATCAAGAAAATATCATGACATGAAACAAACCATACTCTAAACCAACATCACCTGTCAAGCACCACTAGCACCTCAGCCAAGGATTTCATGAATCCTCCATGACTCCAAGATGTTACACATCCTCAAATAGTGCCCCTGCAAATGCGAAACCTTCTGCAGTAACAGGATCTAAAAGCTCCTCCTAGTAACATCTGCAACACTAAAGAAGATCATTCACCACTAAGTGATGAATGCACAGTCAATGCTAAAGCTCCTACTAAACCATTACAACTAAACTTTCTAAGCATCATGACCAAACATATCCTAATCTAAAAATCCTCTAGGTCCACACATTAACATGTCCATGTGACAATAAAACCAAGTGACACCAAGATCTCTAAACCAAGGAAATACTCTATCACTGTCAATAGCTTACACAAACCTGTGAATCCAAGCTATACATGATATCATGATACACATGCTACAGATTACTGACTATTTAGGTACTTTACACTGTCCACCCTTTTATCCCAATGCAATCACAACAATGCACAAGTAACCATAGACAAGGCCAACTAACAAGTCTACACAATCACATAATCAATCTTGTGGATATAGACCGTCCACTTCTGAGTCATCCCACTGCAATCAATAGGCTGTACACACCTAAAAAATTGCATAATTTGTAGATCCAAATATTCTGAAACATGCAAACCCACTATTGCACTAGAAACTATAAAACTGAGATCTCAAGGAATAGATAACAATGTAGACAACATGACTCAAGCACTAGATTACTTACAAATCTGATTAGCCAAACATGTCCACAACCTGAGCACCATAGTCAAGAAACCAGAAGCATTACCATAGAAATACTAAGTGACCTATCACTTACCAGTAATCCCATGCAGTGAAAGCATTTCACCTCCTCACACCATGCACAGAGCATGCATGCAAAACTGTAACTATATCATCCAGCAACACCCCAAAAGCCAGGGTCTAGAAATAGCTTAACTGCAGCTTCACAAAACCACAAGTTTTTCTATTGACCATGTAAAACCTACAAAACCGTTCATGCACATCCATATCTTCTTCACATCTGGTAGATTCTATAGTCAGAAACCAAAATACCATGATAGTTCAAACTAGAAAAAGATTAACATAGATGAGCATCATAGATTTTAAGGAAAATCTATTAAACCCTTCTGACGCAAGTACAAAACAACCACAAGGATTAAGAAAATCTAGGAACTGTAGGCCTAATTTAGACCAATTCCAAGATCACCATTATGTACAAGCATGTGAGAGATAAATTCAGGTTATATCAGAAGTTTCCAGACCTCAAAAGGATCAACTCCATAACCAAAATGCAACCGGGGCATCACATAATTAGCACCTTCTAATACCAAGAACAAATCCCAGCATAAGCACAATACTCCATGGCTGAGTAGCAACACAAACTTCTTCATATCATCAGAGAGCCTCTCACCAGACACCCACTATGAAAGTTACTGCAGAGACACAACCACAAAGCATAATACAACCCATGCAATAGGATTATACACTGTCAACTAAGAGCCTCAGGCCACATCATGACCAGCTCCAGTCTATTCATCTTCACCATCCTTCAAGCACTATTGAAACAGAACAACAAGATCAATTGCCAGACTTCACTCAAAACAAGGATCAAACATCAGACTATTCCTTTAGATTTCCTCAAGCCTATCACACTAAGAAATCATCATAGAAGGAATACCCAGACCTTATACACTAGGAACTCTTACATGCAAACACATGCAGCACACAAACATACATATGTGAGCAACAAAGCAGATCCTAGAAAAAGGCTCTGATACCACTTGTAAGGAAATAACAGCATCTTAGAATGTATTTCGAAGAACAGTGGTGTCTTCGATAGATTTAAAATTCTTTCAATCGCTTCAAAAAACACACACAACTATGCCACAAGGCGGAAACAAATAGTTTATTTCCCCATCGTTGAACCTTTAGAGAAAAGACTGATGCAACTTTACAATTTCAACAACAGACAACAGATTCAACTTACAAAATCAAAACCATGAAAGAACAATAATAAGAATACATAGATTTATGTGGGGAAAACCCTTCCGGGTAAAAAACCCCACACTCCAAAATTTAGAGATCATTGTATTAATCAGCAACAAAAAATACACAGTTACGATTCAATATCAGACTCTCAAGCCTTCATAGAGTTATACATCTTGTTCTTTCATCTAGAGAATCTCAACAGTAACATGGCAAGATCAACCTTGCTATCTCTTGATCTCTATTTATCCTTTTCTCAGTTCAGTCCTTTCACATACTATTATCATGCTGCGTACAACATACAGCATATGACTTCCCCCAAGAAGAATACTGAGCTCACCATATTGAACTCTCAATCTAACTCTACCAATCCAAGAATGTCCATCTCCAAACTTGTCTAACCGTCTAAGCAACCAATCGATTCAGTTACACTCAATCCAACCATCCAAATTGTCGTCTGACTATTCACATTCATGAGAACTCATTAGTCCCACATGCATCTGTCATCAGTCTATTTTCCAGTTTATATATACAACCCCATGCATGATAACCGTTGGCACTTTTGCTAACAAGACCAATTAGTCTACCATTCATCAACCATTAGAAAGACCCTAGCCGATGTCATTCATCAGAGTGACCACAAGCTGTCGAAGCAACATTTTGAAAATACATCAATAGTAATGGTCTTGCCGATGCAAAGAACAAACTACTGTGAACACTGATGCCAATCGATGAGACAAAGCACAGCTCTCACTGATGCCTGTAATCTGAGTCACAAGTACTCAACATGAAGTAGATTGCTCTATATTTCTAATGAGATGAAGATCAAAGTCTATAGATTAAAGGGTTTGTAGAGGATTTCTTGAAGTCGCTCCAGTTAAGATTTGAGAGGTCCGCATGAAGTATTTGTGAAGTTATGACCATCTGAGTAGAACTGGGTTTTGCAGTTGTTCATAGGTGACAGAGTGGTAGGAATTTGGTCTGGATTGCTCTGCATTTGAATATTATGGTCTGTGGTTCTAATGGTATGTTTGGGATGTTGGTGTGTATCCTCAACTCAAATGGTTCATGGTTTGGAGGTCCACAAGTAATCTTTCTAGTGTGACAGTCATGACAGTTAATGTTCTTGAGTTTCTAGATGAAGGTGCAAGTGATTCTAGTGATTTGAGGTGGTGCGATTATTCTGGTTTAGTTCATTGTGTTTGTGGTGGTCTCTGGATTGTGTGCCTATTATGTTGATGGTCCACATTGAAGATTGAGCTTGTGGTTGAAGATTTCTCCTTGAGTGTTGCTATTCTTTATAGTCTTGGTCGACTGGATGCTTGGTGCATGTTGCAGATGATCTAAGAAGAGTTCTATGGAGCGTGACATGTTGATCGAGGAAGATTTGAGTCTTAGCTATGTTTGGCCAACAATGTAATGATTCATATGTAGTATTTTAAGTCTTATGATTGTAATTGCTTGTAATGCCTATCTTGGAGAATGTTCTAGATAGATGATTGTAAGGCCGACTTTGATGTTCATTCCAAGGTCGATGTCATGTATAAATAAGCGTTGTGAGGTCATGGAAATGAGATGTGGTGAGAGAAGATGTGGATGTAGTGAGAAAGTGAGTAAGGGTAGAGCAGAGGTGTTGTACGCTTCAATGGAACTGAATCTTACATGAAGAAGATGTCATTTCTTAGTTCAACCTTTTAGTGTTAACCTTGTGAATGTTCCTGTAGGTAGTGAGCCTCTTTTGAGTAGTGAGCTTTGGGCAGTGCGCCCTAAGGCAATTGCCTTCCCATTTTTCTATTCTTTTAATAGAGAATAAATCTTGTGTGTTAATCCCCACCATGGTTTTTCCCTTAACCAGGTTTCCACATAAATATCCTAGTGTTATGTGTATTGATTATGTTTCTGCTCATGTGTTGTTGATTCATGCTTTCATGGTTATATCATTAATCTATTAATAAGTGGTAAAGAAGATTAAATACAGCAAAAGATAAAAATTTTGTCACAATTGATTCAACCCCGCTCTCAATTGTCTTCCCTAATATCAACAATTGGTATCAGAGCCAGTTCCTCTAAAAGAAGCTTGACGGCTTGGGGAGATCCAGGATGTAGACATACAAGAAGGACAATATGAGATTTGATGGAACAAATTACTCTCTTTTTAAGAATTAGATGGAGTGTCATTTGCAATGTATGGGTGATCCTTATTGGTTGATAACTAAGGATGATTATAAGCCTTTGGAGAAAGGTCCTTCAACTCTAGATGAAATCAAAGATGCTGAAAACAACATTTTGGCTAAAGAAGCATTGTTGAGTACCCTAACTGATACAGAAATGACAAATGTCCTAGAATTGAAAATTGCTTATGAAATCTGGAAGAAGTTGGAAACTCTATATGAAGGTGATGCATATGTCAAATGTACTAATTTGCAGAGCCTGAAGGGTAGATATGAAAGTTTGAGGATGAGAACATCACTTCCTACATGCAGAAGGTGAATGAACTTGTGTGTAGTATTAGGTGTGCTGGTGGAAAACTGGAAGAATTAGAGATTGTTGGCAAGGTGCTTAGATCCTTACCTACTTCATCTAAGCATAAAGTTGCTGCTATTGAGGAGATCAGGACTGTGACAACTATTACAAGGGATCATTTGGTTGGCAAGCTTTCAACATTTGAAATGAGTGAGTTTGGTGATTCCCTTCCTAAATCAGAATATGCTTTTAAGGCCAGTGTTTTCAGGAAGCAAAGAATTGATCCAGGTGAAATCTCTTCAAGAAGACTAACTAGATATGAGAAGGCAAGGAAGGAACTTGAAGAAGATGAAATGGAGCATGAAGAACTTGAAGCTCTTTTTGCCAAAAGATTACCAAGAGGATCCAGTAAGTATGAAGGAATGTTGCCTTTCAAATGTTTTTCTTGCAATAAGATTGGTCATTTTGCTTCAAGATGCCTAGAGAGGGTTTCAAAGCCAAACCCTAATAGATCTAGGTTTCAGAAGAAATGCTACTATGTCCAAGAAGCTACTAAGGAAGGAGTTATAGATGATGAATCTAATAAGGGAAGTACCTCTGGAAGTGAATGGGTGTTCATTGCTATCAAAGAAGAGGATCCGGTGCTTACTGAATCTGCTAGCTGTGTGAATGAGGAAAGTGCCTTGGTTACTCAGGTTGAAGAAAAGGATGAATGGGTGATTGACAGTGGATGCTCTCATCATATGACAGGTGATAAGAGTAAGTTTATAAGTATGGAAAGGTATGAAGGTGGAATTGTGAAGTTTGGAGATAATTTAGTTGGTAGAATACGTGGCAGAGGATCCATCTCTCTTGATGGTAAGAATAACACTAATGATGTTTTGTATGTAGAAGGGTTGAAGCATAATCTTCTCAGTGTTGGACAGTTGGTTGGGAAAGGGTATGATCTCCGATTCAAGGATGGAAAATGCAGAATTTTAGAAAGCTCTGAAATTGAGATTGCATTTGGTACACAGACTAGAGGTAATATCTTTCATTTAAGTGGTACTGGTAAAAGTTGTTTGATTTCTCAGATTGATTAGAGTTGGTTATAGAATAGGACAATGTGTCATGTAAACTTTGATAGTATTGTCTTGAGATAAGTACTACTCAGGCTGTGAGAGATCTTCCAAAGCTTGTAAAACCTGCTAATAGCATGTGTAAGGAATGTCAGTTGGGTAAATAGAGCAAAACTACATTCAAAAGTAAAGAACAATTTTCGAGTGGATTGTTGGAACTTGTACACACTGATTTGTGTGGTCTTTCTAGAGTTAGGAGTTTGCAAGGAGATAGATACTTTATGTTGCTAATTAATGATTACTCACAGGTGATGTGGGTGACTTTCGTGAGAGAGAAATCAGAGGCTCTTGACAGATTCAAGGTGTTCAAGGCTAGGGTGGAGAATGAGATCGGTGTAAAGATAAAGTGTCTGAGATTTGATAGAGGTGGAGAGTTTACATCTGGTGAGTTTAATGCATTTTGTGAAAAGAATGGAATAAGAAGACAATTATCTGCTCCTAGGACTCCTCAATAGAATGGAGTTTTGGAAAGGAAGAGCTAGACTATTCAAGAGGCTGCTAGAACCATGATGATGGAAGAAAATGTTCCACATGTCTATTAGAGAGAGGTTGTGAGTATTGCTGTCTACACTCTTAATCAGGTGTAGATCAAAGGTAATACTGGTAAAACTCCTTATGAACTATGGTTTGGTAAAGCTCCTACTATGAAATACTTCAAATTTTTTGGTAGTAAATGTTATATCAAAAGAGATGAAGATCTAGGCAAGTTTGATCGAAGGTGTGATGAAGGAATATTTCTGGGTTATTCTAACCAAAGCAAGGCATACCGGTGCTTTAACAAGAGATTGAAAAAAGATTGTTGAAAGTGCTAATGTCAAGGTTGATAAAAGCAAGGAGAGACCTTCCAAGTTTTGTGTATATGAATCAGATGATCAAAATGAAATTCCTCAAACTCAGATTCAAAGTGCTCCGGAGAATCCAGTGGTGTAGGAGCACCAAAGCATGATTTTGGTTCCAAGGCATGAGTTGTGGGTTTTTGGTCCTAGGGGTCACCAAGGGGCTAGTTTTGTTTTCAATAAGGTGTATTTAGACCATATGTTATGCTTCATGTTAGTTTGGTTAAGAATCTCACATATTGTCAAGGTGTTGTCAAACATAAAATGCTACAACAATGACAAATATGTTGTTGTGTGGAGGTTGAATGGCCAAGGGTGGTTATGGCCATTGGAAATACTTTGTATGGAGTTCAAATATGTACACAAACATTGAGGAGAGACTACTAATGAATAAAAAATCTAAATTTTATGCATTATACCCTATTTTTCTGCTATTTTGACTATAATTTCTCTATTTTCTATTTTGGTACAGTCCTGTATAGACCTGCATAGTGGAGTGTCATACATGATTGGAAAGGAGAAGGAGTAACCTTTCATTTTCTTCTAGTTTGAAGTCTTAATTCAATTTCTAGAGGAAGATATTGTACTTTTTCTATAGGTAGCCTGTTTAGTTAGGGTAACTAGGGTTTTGATTGAAAAAATGTCATAAAACTCCATTCCACCATTGAAATCCTCTAAAACTTGGTGGAATGGTGGAAGATGGACTAAATTTCATGTTGAAAAAAAGATTCAGGCCAGGAAGAGTTGGTTTGTGTATTTTAAAGTGATGCCCTAGGTGACTGTGGCATCATTTTCCTTGTTATTACATTTGGTATGGGAAGACCATCATGGGATGAGATTTTTTTTCTCCCTAACCTCAAAACCCACAAAATTCTTTGTTTTTCCATGAAATACACCTGTTCAAAGTGGAAACTTGCATTTTGGAGTCTTTAGGAGGGTAATTGCTTTGTAAATTAGGCCTAATTAGCCCTAGGACAGTCATAGTTTGCCTACTTTGTCTGAAACAACCCTACCTCATCCTTTAGTATGTTGACAAGTGGGATAAAGGGTACTCTGAAATGCCCTTAAATTTTTGTAATCATGTCCCTAGAGAAAGTTATGGTCTGAAAAGTCCTAAAACAGGGCTACAAGCAAAGAGGCCTAGTTGTAAGGGAAGGGCTAATAGATCTTGGTCCCTATGAAAACCAGTATTTGAAGAAGGTAGAATAGGTCCTAATGACTCCATAATTGCATCAAAGTGGTATCAGAGAAAAGGTTTTGATTGGGAGAAGTAGTTGTGTTTTGTGTCAAGAGAAGTTGAAGGTTGAAAGAGATAAGGTGTTGAAATGCCTCCAAAAGGTGGGTCAACAGTTGCTAGGGAATTGAAAGCCCTAAGAGAAGAGGTAGAAGCATTGAAGGGTAGAGAAAGAAGGAGCAAGGAAGGTGAAGAAGAAAGCACCTCTGAAGAAGAAGAAGAGGGTGAAGGTGGAGACCCTGTAGAGGGACCTCAAGAAGAGGAGACAACTCCTGAAGAGAGAAGGTTTATAAATGCTTTGAAGACTGTAAGAGGGGAGACCTCTGATGTGAAAATGGATCTGCCAATGTATGGGGGAAAGATGGATGCTGAAGAAGTGCTAGAATGGGTAGATGCCTTAAATAACTATTTTGAGTATAAGGAGGTGGCAGAGGATAAGAAAGTCAAGTTTGCCAAGACAAAGTTGAAGGGGTCTGCCTTGACATGGTGGAACTACATTCAAGAAGAGAGGGTGAAGAACAACAAGTCAATGATCAATTCATGGGGCCGGATGGTGTCTAAATTGAAGGTACAATTCATGCCTATTGATTATGAAGTGCAAGTGTATAGAAAATTGCAGAATTTGAAGCAAAGAGACATGGATGTGGCAACCTATACTGAGGAGTTTCATAAACTTGGTTTGAAGTCTAGTCATGTGGAGAATGAAAAGGAGAAAGTGGCTAGGTATTTGAATGGCCTAAGGTATAGCATTCAAGATGAAATGAGCCTTGTCACTCCCAAGAGAGTAGAAGACTATTTTCAAGTAGCATCTAAGGCTGGGGAGAAGCTTAAGAGGAAACAAGAGCAGCAGACCAAAGGTAGAGGAAGACACAATAGGGGCAGAGGTAACTTTGGAGGAGGCAGATCACAGTTCCAAAAGCAGTAAGGTGAATCTAGTGTTCAACAAGAACAAAACAGTGAGTCAAGAGGTGGATTTAGAGGGAGAAGATTAAACACAAGAGGCAGATTTGGAAACCAAGGAAGAGGAAACAATACCTTCTCTGGAAAGTGCTACCAATGTGGCCAATTTGGTCACCCTGCTTGGAGATGCCCAGATAAACAAGGTTCAATCTCACAAGGAGGGGAAAGAAGAATACAAATAGTCCAAGAAGAATAAGGAGAAAGTGTGACCTCACCCATGGTGAATGTTACTTCAGAGGTAGGAGAAATTTTGATGATCAGAAGAACATTGCTCAAGGTACCAGTTGTCAAAGAACCCCCACAAAGAAAGGCACTATTCAGAATCAATTGCAAGGTGCAAGGTAAGGTGTGTAAGGTAGTAGTGGATTCTGGTTCTACTAATAATCTTGTAGCATTAGATATGGTTGAGAAACTAAATTTGAAAAGAGTCCCTTATTCTAACCCCTATAAAGTTTCATGGCTCAATAAGGGGCAACAGGTGCTTGTGAATGAACAATCTTGGGTATAATTCAACATTGTGCCTACAAAGACAAAATTTTGTGTGAGATCATCCCTATGGATGTATGTCATTTACTTCTTGGCAGGCCTTGGTAGTTTGATAGGAAATCCAAGCATGATGGGGAGAAGAACACCTATGTGATCACAAAAGATGGAGTGGTTTACAATCTCACACCTCTACAAGAAGGAGATAAGGTAGATCGTAAGGGGCCTAGTGTGATGGTAGTGAAGGAGAAGGAGTTGTTGAAGACCATACATGAAGAAGGAGTTGGTTTTTCTATTGTTACTAAGTCTATCTCAGACCAAGCAACAACTGATAAGACTGAAATTCCTGAAGAGGTGTAGACCCTATTGAATAAGTATGAGAATATTGTGGAAAAAGAGTTGCCAAATACTTTTCCTCCTATGAGGAATATTAGCCATCAAATTGATCTCATTCCTGGTACAAGTTTTCCCAACAAGGCAGCTTATAAGATGACCCCACAACAAAATGAGGAGATCAAAAGGTAGATTCAAGGACTATTGGATAAGGGGTTGATAAGGGAGAGTTTGAGCCCTTGTGTTGTGCCTACTGTTTTGGCACCAAAGAAAGGGGGAGAATGGAGGTTATGTACTGATTCAAGAGCCCTTAATAAGATCACAATTAGGTATAGATTTCCCATACCAAGGATAGAAGATCTCATGGACAGTCTTGCAAGTTCATGCTATTTTTCAAAAATTAATCTCAAGAGTGCCTACCACCAGATAAGGATAAGAGAAGGTGATGAGCGGAGGACTACTTTCAAGACTAATTAAGGCCTCTATGAGTGGTTGGTGATGCATTTTGGCCTATCCAATGCCCCTAGTACATTCATGAGACTCATGAATGAGGTCTTAAAATATTTCATTGGCAAATTTGTGGCAGTATACTTAGATGACATCCTAGTATATAGCAAATCAAGAGAGGATCATTTACACCACTTGGATGAAGTATTCAAGAGATTGGATGAAGAGAGGTTAGTGATCAATCTTAAGAAGTGAATTTTTGAAAGATAATTTAGTCTATCTTGGATTTGTGATCTCCAGACAAACTTTAAAGATGGACCCTGCAAAAGTTGAGGCCATACTCACTTGACCAACACCTAGATCAGTGGGAGAAGTAAGGAGTTTTCATGGATTGGCCACCTTTTATAGGAAGTTCATTAAGAACTTTAGTCATATATGTTCTCCTATTCTTAACACCATTAAAGGGGAGAAGAAAAGTAGATTCCAATGGATTGATGCAGCAGATAAGAGCTTTGAATACCTCAAAACAAAAGTGGCACAAAGGCCCATCCTTGCTCTACCTGACTTTAACAAGGTGTTTACTATTGAATGTGATGCAAGCAATCAAGCAATTGGGGTAGTTTTAAGCCAAGAAGGTAGGCTAGTGGCATTTTTCAGTGAGAAGCTTAATGAGGCTAAGAGAAGGTATTCATCTTATGAGCTTGAATTATATGCTATGGTGCAGGCTCTCAAGAAATGGAGGCATTATCTTTTGCCCAAGGAATTCATTGTCTATACAGACAACCATGCATTGAGCTTCTTGAATAGTCAAGACAAATTAAACCATAAAGTGGGTGGAACAATTACAGGCCTACACATTTACAATCAAACTTAAGAAGGGTCAAGCCAACAAAGTTGCTGATGCACTCAGTAGGAGGGTGCTGATGGTCCAAGAAGTGCAACTTCAAAGTGTAGGAATTGATTCCCTAAAAGGTATGTGCCAAGAGGATGATGATTTCAAAGATGCTTTTGTTGTTTGTAATCAGTTTTCTAATTCATTCCATGGAGATTATGCTAATTATGTTTTACAAGATGGTCTTTTGTTCAAAGGTGCCCAATTATGTGTGCCAAGGTGCTCCATGAGGGAGAATTTGGTGAGAGAGAAGCATAGTGGAAGCCTAGGGGGACATTTTGGTTGTGACAAAAATTTAGAGCAGGTCAAGAGGTTCTACTATTGGCCCAAGATGCATTTAGATGTCAAAAGATTTGTGGAAGGATGTGTCATCAGCAAAAGAGCCAAAGGGATAAGTTCAAATGCAAGTTTGTACCAACCCTTGCCCATACCAAACAAACCGTAGGAATCAATAAGTATGGATTTCGTCTTAGGTCTACCTAGGATTGCAAGGGGATATGATAGTATATATGTTATAGTAGATAGGTTCAGCATGATGACACACTTCATTGCATGCAAAACAACTAATGATGCCTCTCATATAGAAAATTTGTTCTTTAAAGATATTGTAAGAATCCATGGATTGCCACTGTCCATTGTGTCTGATAGAGATGCAAAGTTTATTGGGCATTTTTGGAGAACACTATGGAGAAAACTAGGCACAATTTTAACCTACATTTCTGCCTATCATCCTTAGACTGATGGGCAGACTAAGGTTGTCAATATGTTCGTGGGAAACCTATTGAGATGCCTGACCAAGGAACACAATCAGGCCTGAGATTTAATCTTACCTTAGGCAGAATATGCCTATAATGACTTAGTTAACCGAAGTATTGGTAGAAGTCCATTTGAAGTTGTTTATGGAATACACCCTAGAGGTGTTTATGAACTGAGATATTTGAGTGGGATGAGTAAAAGAAGTGCTCAAGGAGAAGATTTTATTGTAGCTATCCATGACAAACATCAATAGGTCAAGGAGACACTTGAGAGGAATGTGGATAGGTATAAGAAGAGGACAGAGTTGAAGAGGAAGGATGTACAATTCCAGACTAGGAGATCTTGTCTTGGCACACTTAAGGAAGGAGAGATTGCCCAAAGGGAAGTACACCAAGCTGATGATGAAGAAAATAGGACCTTGTAAAGTGGTCCATAAGTATGGGAACAATGCTTATGAGATTGAACTCCCACAAAGAGTTGCCATATAACCCATTTTTAATGTCTTTGATCTCTATCCCTTCAAAGGATCTATTTGTATAGGTGAAGAAGCAAGTAAACCTGATGTTGATGATGAAGATTGGGTTAGAGGCCTTCCACCCAGCCAACCCATGAGGCTTGAGGCTATCTTGGACACCAAGGAAGTCAAGAGGACATAGAGAAAGGTCTACAAAGAGCATTTGGTCAAGTGGGCTAGCCTACCTATTGAAGATGACACTTGGATGTTTGAAGAAGACATTGCACAACATGGAGTAACTGTGGAAGACCTCATTTCATCAGGAGGATGAAATCATTTCACCCCCGGGTGTATGGTACAGGAGCACCAAAGCATGATTTTGGTTCTAAGGCATGAGTTGTGGGTTTTTGGTCCTAGGGGTCACTAAGGGGATAGTTTTTGTTTTCAATAAGGTCTATTTAGACCATATGTTATGCTTCATGTTAGTTTGGTTAAGAATCTCACATTTTGTCAAGGTGTTGTCAAACATAAAATGCTACAACAATGTCAAATATGTTGTTGTATGGAGGTTGAACAACCAAGGGTGGTTATGGCCATTGGAAATCCTTTGTATGGAGTTTAAATATGTACACAAATGTTGAGGAGAGACTGCTGATGAATACAAATATGAATTTTATGCATTATACCCTATTTTTCTGCTATTTTGACTATAATTTCTCTATTTTCTATTTTGGTACGGTCCTGTATGGACCTGCACAGTGGAGTGTCATACATGATTGGAAAGGGGAAGGAGTAACCTTTCATTTTATTCTGGTTTGAAGGCCTAATTCAATTTCTAGAGGAAGATATTGCACTTTTTCTGTAGGTAGCCTGTTTAGTTAGGGTAACTAGGGTTTTGATTGAAAAAATGTCATAAAACTCCATTCCACCATTGAAATCCTCTGAAACTTGGTGGAATGGTGAAAGAGGGACTAAATTTCATGTTGAAAAAAAGATTTAGGGAAGGAAGAGTTGGTTTGTGTATTTTAAAGTGATGCCCTAGGTGACTATGGCATCATTTTCCTTGTTGTTATTGCATTTGGTATGGGAAGACCATCATAGGATGAGACTGTTTTTCTCCCTAACCTCAAAACCCACAAAATCCTTTTCTTTTCCATGAAATACACTTGTTCAAAGTGGAAACTTGCATTTTGGAGTCTTTAGGAGGGTAATTGCTTTGTAAATTAGGCCTAACTGGTCCTAGGACAGTCATAGTTTGCCTACTTTGTCTGAAACAACCCTACCTCATCCTTTAGTATGTTGACAAGTGGGATAAAGGGTACTCTGAAATGCCCTTACATTTTTGTAATCATGTTCCTAGAGAAAATTATGGTGTGAAAAGTCCTAAAACATGGCCATAAGCAAAGAGGCCTAGTTGTGAGGGAAGGGCTAATAGATCTTGGTCCCTATGAAAACTAGTGTTTGAAAAAGGTAGAATAGGTCCTAATGACTCCATAATTGCATCATCCAGTGACCTAAGAAGCTAGTGCAAATGTTGAGGAACAAGTTTGAGAATCAGAAGGTCAAGAAAATCCCAAAACTCCTAGGTATGTGAGGTTGAATCATTTTGAAGATCAGATTATAAGAAATAGAAATAAAGGTGTTCAAACTAGAAGAAAAATTGCTAAAGAACAAGAAGAGTATTGTTTAATTTCAAAAGTTGAACCAAAATTAGTGAATGAAGCTTGTAATGATGAAAGTTGGGTAAAAGCAATGGAAGAAGAATTAATACAAATTGAAAAGAATCATACTTGGGATCTTGTTCCTAGACCTGAAAACAAAAATGTAGTTGGAACTAAATGGGTCTTCCAGAACAAATTGAATGAATATGGTGAAGTAGTGAGAAACAAAGCAAGATTGGTGTGCAAAGGATATTCTCAGGTAGAGGGAATTGATTTTGAAGAAACTTTTGCTTCGGTGGCAAGAATTGAAGCAGTCAGATTATTTCTTGCCTTTGCTTCTTACAAAGAATTCAAAGTTTACCAAATGGATGTCAAGTCAACATTCCTGAATGGAGAGTTGGAAGAAGAGGTCTACATTGAACAACCAGAAGTTTTCCAGTTGTCTGATCAAGGAGATAAGGTCTGCAGATTGAAGAAAGCATTGTATTGACTTAAACAAGCCCCAAGAGCCTGGTATGCAAGATTAGATAAGTATCTTCTAAAATTAGGTTTTAGCAAAGGTACAACTGACAATAATCTTTATTTCAAGATTGATCATGAACACATCTTGATTGTTGAGATATTTGTTGATGATATCATCTTTGGTGGAAATGAGAGCATGTGTAATAAATTTGCTAGTCAGATGCAAAGTGAATTTGGGATGTCCATGCTTGGTGAAATGAATTTCTTCTTGGGTTTGCAAATCATTCATTTAGATAAGGGCATCTTCATATCTCAATATAAGTATATAAAGGAGTTGTTGAAAAAGTTTAGAATGGAGGATTCAAAACCAGTGAGTACTCCTATGATAACCAGATGCAAGTTGAGTAAAGATGATGATTCCCCTAAGGCAGACCGAAAAAGGTATAGATCAATGATTGGAGGACTGCTTTATCTGACTCATACCAGACCTCATATTATGAATGCAGTTGGTCTTGTTGCTAGATTTCAAGTTGATCCTAGAGAATCTCATGTTGTGGCAGTCAAAAGAATTTTTAGATATCTGAAGGGAACATCTGATTATGGCTTATGGTATCCTAAGGGTGATGATTTCACTCTTCATGCATATATAGATGCTGATTGGGCAGGAGATGTGGATGACATGAAAAGTACTAGTAGAGGTGCATTTTTCTTGGGAAAGAGATTAGTTTCTTGGTTGAGCAAAAAGCAGGAGGCAATATCTCTGTCTACTGTAGAGGTAGAGTATATAGCAACAGCAAGCAATTGTACTCAAGTTTTGTGGATGAAACAAATGTTGAAGGATATTAGAATTGTGTTTAAAGAGCCTATTACAATCTTCTATGATAATTCAAGTGCAATAAACATTTCAGAGAATCCAGTGTTGCATTCAAAGACAAAGCACATATCCATCAAGTTTCACTTTTTGAGAGAGAAGGTAAATGAGAATGAAGTTAGATTGGAGTTTGTTGCTTCAAAGGATCAGATTGTGGATATCTTCAGTAAGCCTCTACCTAAGGACACTTTTGAGTATCTCATAGAGAAGCTAGGGGTGATCACCCCTCCTGTTCAGAACTAAGGTGCACTAGTGTGCATTAGTTTGGTGGAACTCAGTCATATCTTGTGATCTGGATTGGTGTTAAGGGGATGCTACTCAGGGGGAGTAGTCAGTTTGTTCTGAGTTCAGTTTGGTCTTGTCTAAGAAACAAAAAAGGGTGAGAGATGATTGCAAATATGTGCCCTTTGCCATTGATGTCAAAGGGGGAGAGAAGTCATGTGAAAAAATTGGATGGAAGTGAGTAGTTACTAGTAAAAGGGGGAGCAGTGAAGAAAGTGGTTGTAGGTGTGATGAGAGAAAGGGGGAGAAGCCCTTGTCTTGGTGGTTGAATCAGTTTTTCACATCATATGTTTCCATCAATGATAAAGGGGGAGATTGTTGTAAACATGTGCCTAATCGGTGTTGTCATTGATGTCAAGATATCCTTGTTGTCATTAGTGTCAACTGTATCTTATTCTATTACTTGTTTATAAGACTTGTATGTTGAGGATATTGAGAAAATTAGCCTCTCCGGAAGAAACAAGTGAGTTACATATCTCTCTGTCAGAGACATTGAAGATAGTGCAGTTCAGTGAAGTACATTGCTCTACATTTCCAGTGAGATGAAGATTAGAGTCTACAGATTAAAGGGTTTATAGAGGATATCTTGAAGTTGCTCCAGTTAAGATTTGAGAGGTCTGCATGAAGTATTTGTGAAGTTATGGCCATATGAGTAGAACTAGGTTTTGTAGTTGTTCAGAGGTGACAGAGGCAAGAATTTGGTTTGGATTTCTCTGCATTGGAATATTATGGTCTGCAGTTCTAATGGTATGTTTGGGATGTTGGTGTGTATCCTCAACTCAAGTGGTTCATGGTTTGGAGGTCTGCAAGCAATCTTTCTAGTGTGACAGTCATGACAGTTAGTGTTCTTGAGTTTTCAGATGAAGGTGCAAGTGTTTCTGGTGATTTGAGGTGGTGCAGTTGTTCTGGTTGATTTCATTGTGCTTGTGGTGGTTTCTGGATTGTGTACCTATTGTGTTGATGGTCTGCATTGAAGATTGAGCTCATGGTTGAATTTTTCTCCTTAAGTGTTTCTATTCTTTCTAGTCTTGGCCGACTAGATGCTTGGTGCGTGTTGCGGATGATCTAAGAAGAGTTCTATGGAGCTTGGTGTGTTGATCAAGGAACATTTGAGTCTCAGCTATGTTTGACCAATAGTGTAATGATTCACATGTAACATTTTAAGTCTTGTGATTGTAATTGATTGTAATGCCTATCTTGGAGAATGTTCCAAATAGAAGATTGTAAGGATGAACTTGATATTCATTCCAAAGTTGATGTCATGTATAAATAAGCATTGTGAAGTCATAGAAATGAGGTGTGGTGAGCGAAGATGTGGATGTAGTGAGAAATTGAGTAAGGGTAGAGCAGAGGTGTTGTGCGCTTCAATGGAACTAAATCTTGCATGAAGAAGATGTTTCTCGGTTCAACCTTTCAGTGTTAACCTTGTGAATGTTCCTGTAGGCAATGAGCCTCTTTTGAGTAGTGAGCTCTGGGCAGTGCACTCGAAGGCAAGTGCCTTCCCATTTTTCTATTCTTTTAACAGAGAATAAATCTCGTGGGTTAACCCCCACCGTTGTTTTTCCCTTAACTGAGTTTCCATGTAAAAATCCTAGTGTTATGTGTATTGATTATGTTTTTTCTCATGTGTTGTTGATTCATGGTTTCATAGTTATATCATTAATCTATTAACAAGTGGTAAAGAAGATTAAATGTAGCAAAAGATAAAAGTTTTGTGACAATTGATTCACCCCCTCTCAGTTGTCTGCCCTAATTTTAACAAGAGCTATGTGACCCTTAGAGCTTAGGGGTGGATTGAGCATCAATCCTATGGTTGGGAGGAGAGCTTGTGGCCATATTTTTGTTTATGTTGTCCTCTTCTTTCAAGAGATTACTAATGACATTAATATTACATTTTCTATATTAGGTTCTTTTCTATATGCTTTGGGATAATATGTCATTTGCAAATTAAATTGATGTAGTTCAACTATAATATTTTGATGATGCAGAGAAAGGACTCAAACAAGACTAACTTGACACATTCCAAATAGGATTTCAATACAAATGATGCCAATAAGCATTCTTGTTCATTCTTGGCAACTTACTCTTAAAGTCTAAAACATGGATGCAACAATTTAGACCTTTTAGAGCATAACTTTCATTGCAGACCAGATATTCAAAATCTAAGACCTATTTGAGATGCCATTTTTGCCCTTACTAAACATATGTCAAAATGGGCTAGGGTTGTTTTGTATGGAATAGGGAAAAACAAGGTTGTTCCAAACTGGGAACCCTAGGCAAAGTTCAGACCTACTGTTAGTAAAATGTCATAACTCACTCAAAGCCTAATGAAATCACATGCAACCAAAAGCATTGTAAACTAGAAACAAATATCTTTCCATCCATCTATAACATTCTTTGATATGAGGCCATACCAGGCCATACCATGCATGTTTTCAGACTGCATTTTTAGAAAATTGAACTTTACAGACCTTTCCTCAATAAAAATGCCATAACTTATTCAAATCTCCATGAAATTAGATGTAACAAAAAGAAATGGAAAGTAGATTCACTGCAATTTCATCCCTAATTAGTCTTAGACTAGTATTTCATCTTGAATCAGATGGAAAACAAAGGCAAAACATCTAGAACTTGAAGATACAAATGGCACATGTACCAAAGTTTGAAGAACTGATTAGGTGAAAATAGAAGGTTGCCTCCAAAAAAGGAATGCAAGAGTGTCCATATGGTAAATGCTCCACCTCACTAAAATGCATGGGTAACCAGCCACTAATGTATTGCTGCATGTACCTAGTATATAGGAACAAATACTAGATACATAAATCACTCCAACGTGAAACCAAGGAAGCATTAGCACCAATAGTAGAACCCCCCCCCCCAAATAACATGTAAACAAGGGAGAGCCATGATAGGTACACTGAAATTGTGTGAAAGCAAGAAGTGCATGTAGAAGAAACAAGAACATTTGAATGTGCAAACATGAAAGTACCAACAAATAAAAGGGTGCCCAAACCAAGGCACACACGCATGACAAAGGTGTGATGGCAAAAGAAAAGGCAAACATCAACCTCCCATGGCACTTTATATCATAGTGCGAGCACAATAAGGCACAAAATGATGTCCAAGATCACAAGAATACATGTACAATGTTGAGGCACTTTATTTCAGTGCGTTTACATATGAGAAGTGCTTACAGTGGAAGCTTAAAATGTCTAAAAAAGACCACATGCTGAAAATACAATTCTCTAACAAAAATATTGGAAATTGATAGAACCATGATGGAGTACATAGAAAAACATGCACTTTCAAAAAATAGGACCCAAAAAGGAGTCCGGATGTAGAAAATATGGCTCGTCAAAGTCTCCAAAACAAGAATTGCACAACAACACTGAGAAAAATGATTTCTGAAAAAAACTAGAAGTCAAAAAATGAAAAACATCTACAGTACTACAAAGATCATGAAATTCTACCATGTTTAAAAAAAAATTGCACTGAAAAATATCATCGTATGGCCAAGATATCGCCATTTGAAAATCAGGTGCAAAAGTGAAATTGCCAATGGTGAGGGGTAAAAAATCCATCTCCACCAAATTTAGCAAAACTACCACTAACTTTGGAGGCCTGCCAAAAATAGAGACTCACCAAATGATTTAGAGTTTCACCAAGTATAGAGAGGCCCAGACAAATTTAGAGCTCTGATAACTGGAAAAAATCTGCCAAATAAACCTCTAAAATAGAGGCACTGCTAAAAACTCCACCAAATGGTAGAAATCCCAACGAAGGATGCAAGTACAAAGGACCAACCTCATAGGACC
Organism: Cunninghamia lanceolata; assembly: GCA_027924645.1. Taxonomy (NCBI): domain Eukaryota; kingdom Viridiplantae; phylum Streptophyta; class Pinopsida; order Cupressales; family Cupressaceae; genus Cunninghamia; species Cunninghamia lanceolata. The sequence goes on from BSBN01000516.1 coordinate 4,841,334, forward strand.
TAGTGAACACCTGCAAAACCTAAGATTAACTTTCCACAAGAGAAAAAAGCAAAGAGAACAATTTGCACAAAAGAGGATGCAATTAATGAAATGGATTTATGAATTACATGAAAGAACTTGCTTTTATATTTTCAAGTTAGAAAACCCTAATGAGATATTCCTAAGTTTAGCTTCAGTGAAATAAAGTAGAGGTGACTTAATTAATTAATCAATATGATTAAATTAATTAAGTAAAGAACCTATTACTCTAACAGTGGTGGTATGTAGTGCCCCTCCATTCTTACCGTGGATGTGCAGGTAGTTGGCTTTGGAACTTGGAGATGAAGGTAAAATAAAAGGGATATTTAAAGGTATGTGCTAATGATATTAAGTAGTTGATGTTTGAAATTGACAACTACAATATTGTTGCATGGACGGATGATATTTTGAGTAGACAGTAAAAATGTAAGTTGCCTAGTATTTTAGAATGCCTTGGAAAATAAAATTTTCTATTTTCATACTTGGGAATTTTTGCATAAAATATTATTGACAAGTGTTTGTGTTTACCTTCATTTCTAGGGACTTCCATGAGGAAGCCTAATCCTAGGGGGGGAGAGTGTAAGACCCCGTCCCTTGTGGCCATATTGATCCTGCTAGTCATCGATGGTTTATGTCCTATATTTTATGATCTTTTATGTTGAACAATATACATTAGTGATTATTGTTCCTATACATCAAGTTGCTTATACTTTGATTGTTAACTAACTAACTAGTGGTTGTTGTGATTTCGTGTGATAGCCAAATGAGTTATATTCCTTATCTACATAAGTATGCAAAGATCGAGATGTTTCGTTATTATTATGTATATCAAATAGATTGCATCATGTTAGGTGATTTTATATTATGAGTGTAAGTGTGAATATAAAGGTAATGATTGATATTAAATATTTTCTTATAGTAGTATTTGTTACATGTTAATTAGATTATTGATAAGTGGTAATGTTTTGATATTAAATAGTATGATCAATCATTTGTTGACTCTAAAAGATATTATGCAAATAGGGAGAGTTAAATTATACTTGTGTAGATTTAATCCTCCATTTGATTATCATTCTTAGAAGGTTATTTTTCATATGCCATTTGTTTCAATTACTATTAATTATGAGAAGTACTGACACTTTTGGTTGAGTATACAGGTAAACAAAAAAAATGGCCAATGTTGATGAAGGGGTCACATAGATATTTCCCTTATGTCATTCTTGTGAATGTGTTTTAATCTTGTTTTGTAAGGGTAGTGCATGTGTGGGATGTTGTTTTATTAGACCCTTGAGTCATCTTTTTAAATGTGATTACTTATTGTATGTTTTATGAACTTTTTATGTGGTTTTAATTGTATACAAAGTTTCCTAGGTGGTAGGTCTATGGGTTAGGGGTCCTTTTATTCTATAAAACCTCTTAAATAAAGTCTAAAACCCACTCTAATTACCCACTTATGAAAAGTGACAAAAATTGGAGTTGGTTGGGTGGTTGGGAAGTTATGGAGAGTTGGTTACCTTTTTACTTCTATATATATTCCTTCTCTTTGAAAGGAGAGGGGGCTTTTCTCTTTTGCTTTGGCTTCTCTCACTTGCTCTTGGTTCTTCTTGTTTTTCCTAATTTGGGAGGAGATTTCTTCATGGAAATAAAAGGAAATGATGGGTGAGGAAGAATGGAGGAAAGGGCTTGGATAAAGTGAGGGTTTCTACCATATTTGGGTTGCCAATTCTCATGGTAAGATCTACCCTTTTGGATTTGAGTTTTGTTGATATGAAAATGAATGATTGGAGTTTTTGTTGGTCTATGTATATATTTGTGATTGAAATCTATGTGAAGACTTAATGTTGGTTTCCTTGTAAGGATGTTGTGTGTGTTGAGTTTGTGTGGTTTGGAGTTCCATCTTGTTGAGTTGAGCATGACTAGCCATTTTTGTGTGTTAAATTTAAGCTTGAGTTATGTGAATGAATAGTTGATTTGTGTCATGTTTAGAAATGTAAGCCATGTAAATTAGGGAAGAGCTGTGTGACCTTGAGATCTCGGGGGTGGATTGAGCATCAATCTTATGGTTGGGAGGAGAGCTTCTAGCCATATTTTTGTTTTTGTTGTCCTCTTCTTTCAAGAGATTACTAATGACATTACTATTACATTTTCTATATTAGTTTCTTTTCTTTATGCTTTAGGATAATATGTCATTTTCAAATTAAATTGATATAGTTCAACTATAATATTTTGATGATGTAGAGAAAGTACTCAAACAAGACTAACTTGACACATTCCAAATAGGGTTTCAATACAAATGATGCAAATATGCATTCTTATTCATTCTTGGCAACTTGCTCTTAAAGCCTAAAACATGGGTGCAAGAATTTAGACCTTTTTGAGCATAACTTTCATTGTAGACCAGATATTCAAAATCAAAGACCTGTTTGAGAAACCCATTTTTCCCTTACTAAACATATGTCAAAATAAGCTAGGGTTGTTTTGTATGGAATAGGGCAAAACAAGGTTGTTCCAAACTGGGAACCCTAGGTAGAGTTCAGACCTGCTGTTAGTAAAAATGTCATAACTCACTCAAAACCTAATGAAATCACATGAAACCAAAATAATTGTAAACTAGAAATAAATATATTTCCATACATCTATTACATTCCCTGATATGAGGCCGTACTAGGCCATACTTTCCATGTTTTCAGACTGTATTTTTCAGAAAATTAAATTTTATAGACCTACCCTCAATAAAAATGCCATAACTTATTCAAATCTCCATGAATTTAGATGCAACAAAAAAAATGGAAAGTAGATTCACTATACTTTTATCCACAATCAGTCTCAAATTAGTACTAGGTCATACAGATCCATACAATGCAAGATAGTAGCAGAAAAAGTTTGGAAACTGCAGAAAACAAGGTATTTTTATTACTTCAACTTCCAAAATCTAACCACCAACCCTCCATTCGACTTGGAAGCTCATCTTTATGCTTGTACAATCAAGTTATGCCCACCTACCAACCTACAACTACCATTTAATAAACTTTTAAAAAGTTGTCATTTGACAAGAAAAGTTGTTATGACAACACTTGACAACTTTTGACAATGTTTTCTTTTTTTTCAACTAAATGACACCAAATCTTCATCAATGTTTCCAAATGACTTATATTGGCAAAAAATGATCTTATTAACATTGAACAACACAAAATAAAACAAAAACTCAGACTTTGCCTCCTATAGGCATCAAGTCCTGAGGGTGCGCCTGCACCATTTGATCTACTTGTGTGTATGTCCATAGCACAATGGATCTAAATATATGTAAGTAGCTTAATCATGTGGAATATGGTGCAGAAAGGAAAGACGTTGCATGACATAGATATTTATCTTAGTCTTCCACCTCAAGTAAGTGACTTAGGAGGGATTAAATTAGCACTTTCAATCCTCTAGTAGATATTTAAAATATGTTGTTTTTACTTTCTACACTCAGTTGTTTGAGGAATCGTGGCCTCCTTTTCAATATTATGATATTAAAGAATTATTGATATGAATATTGAAATTAATGTGGTGCAAGGAAATGGTTCTAGGTAGTAAAAAGATAAAATTCATTATTGTTCTGGTTAGAGATTTATTGACTAATGGGAAGTAGTTTCACCCTGATGGAATAACAAAACAATACTTGGTGAGTAATGGAATTAAGTTTGATTAATGTTTCCTTGAATTGATGATTATCTTTCTTGTGATCATGAATGTCTCAATGAATGAAGGAAGTTATTGTGCTTTCTAGATCTTGAATGATACTCTAGAAAATAATATATGATCCCTTTTGAGATATTGTATCTAAGTCAACTTTATGGTTGAAAAATTAGTTGTTTCAAACTACGAAGTCTTTGCACTATGCGTACGTAGGCAAGGCCATCATGAGCCATCGAGATATAGGTTAGCCCCTTACAGCCTTAGGTTAGTATATAGTTCTCTTTTATGTTTATTGATAATCTTTGTGGAACTAATGTTCACTTTTAGATGCACAGATACAGGTCTGTTAACTAAGCAGATTACTGGAGCAAATAATATATTTTTCCACTATGCTAAGGATGACCTTATGGTTCTTACTATAATTATTTGTAAATGCATGAGATATGTCTTGTTCCTATTTGAAAATATCTGTTATCATGTATTTGTAAATTGGGATGTATCTCCATTTGTATCTCTTTACGTAACCTTTGTTTCTTGTAATCTTGATTTGTGAGTAACACAGTCGAGGAACCTTAGAGGACCTAATTTTAGATTATTATGTTATGTTATGCATTCTATTGTTATTTGCTATTAAAAAGAAATATTCCATTAATTTGACCTAGTTTTGTGTTGTCCTCTGGGGTTCATTGGTGAGGGCATTACACCTGGTATCAGAGCCATGGTTGCAGAACTGGGATCTCTAGTTAATATTGTCTCCCATGTCTAGTTATATTAACTTTCTCTATGCATGTGTTCTCAGATATCTAATGTATGGCTAGAAGGTCATAGGGACCCTTGTGTTAGATACCATGTTTTAATCTAAACACCCAGTTAAGATGTTAGGTAGAGGATTAGACAGTTTGTGTATGCTCCTATTGGGAGTGATTCCTTGGATGCTTGTAACTGTTGATTTTTTTGTCTTGTATGACCTTGTTTCATTTCCATGACTTCCAGTTCTTAAAAGTACAAATTTAGTCTTGGAATGCATGTGTAGGTTCAGACTAATTAGCTGACAAGTTGGCATGTGGATTTCTTTTGTTTGACTAAATGTGCATTAGGATAAGATGTTTTGTGCAGCTAGGTTACTTATGTGGTTCTATGTAAGTAGAAACGTATGTTATGTGGCTTAAAAGGGAAGTCCTGGCCTGAGTATGTCATCTCTTCATGTGTTTTTCCATGGTTTGCAGAAGTGTTTACACCCATATGTTGTTCGGTGCATTTCATAATATTAAGAATAGACTGCACGTAAAAGGGTTAGAATAGACTAAGGAAAAAGTATGTAGGTAATTTATAAATGAATTATTGCCTATCTTTTGTGATTGCTCTAATGCATGCAGAGTGATGTAATAGAATCTTGACCTTGTGTTTATAAATGGAAAATCTACATGTGGGAGGTAGTTAAGATTTGGTTAGGAAGGGTTGTGTTTGCAAGTTACTTGCATCGAATTAAATTATTTTGTTTCCTCTTTCTCTTAACCCACATATAATTAATAAAGAGAAATAGTCTTAAACCACATTATAATAAGAAATCATTTAGGCCTTAAATTTGTATGCTTAAACCTTGACTGTGAATCAAAGAATTATGTCTAAAATTACTTGAGTGATGGATCTTATGTTCTCCGGAAACTGCACTCCTTACTTTTAGTTATGCATAAAAGATAGATTATGAATGAGACTGAGTGTAGTTCCTGGGTATTTAATCTATGCATTTGGAAGTAAAAAATATGTGATTAAGTATTGCATTACATGATGTGATATATTTTTATTGGAAAGGGCTACTTTTGTGGAATAAATGAGATGCTAGTGCATAGAATCAGGTTTCTATTTTGAGAAATTATGATGATTGTGTTGTTATTTGAACATCCTGGTTGCTATGTGTAGTTGAAACCTATGATGTAATGTCTTTCTCTTTTCTTACTATCGTATAAATATTAAGGATTTATACATTGGATGTCTTGCATGTTGAATTGTTATGAAGGGGTAATGTGTGAAGTAATTAAGCCTAGGTATGGAACATGGATGTTTGAGTAGGCATAATCACTGTGTAAAGATTTAGTGTTTCTTGTACTAGCTTGGGATAAAGTTTGAGAGAATGTGGGATTGTGTTTTGGGAACAAATATGTGAATCCTTTTGTTCTATGAAAATTTGAATAACTTGTGATGAAGTAAGAGTTGTTTGTGTTTAGGAAAGACCTACATGAAGTAGTAAGAGTTAAGTAGAGGATCACTATTGTTCTTTTGTGAATATGGAATTTGTGTAACTCTGAATGCATGAATATTGATGTGGAAGTATTAATGATTCTTGGATGCATTTAGGGATTCATGGTACTTATGTAAAATTCTTATTGTGTGGAAGAAAAGTTAGTCTGCATATGCATATGTTATAGAATGTTATACCATAAAGGGATTATGGATAATAGGTAATGATATGATTGTTTATGGAAATAAACGTACTTATGGTATGTGATCTTTTGAAAAGTAATGGAATTGAGTATGTAAATGTAATCCCCTTGTAAATGTGAGAAACTAGTAATAGTGCATTGGTTGAGTGTTGTGAACACCCCATACTTGCTTTGTGTGCCCATGGGATGGTGATACTAGGTACCCATCCATAGGGAATATGTTGTATTTTAGGTGTGGGATTAGCCATACCATTATGTGTGCATGCATGTTTATTACCTGATTGAGGGCCAACCCATGTGTGGTTGAAATATATATATGAGAGTAGCCAAAAGTTGGTTTCGTAGATTCTCTTCTTTAAGTTCTCTAGTCCCTCAGTCTGTGAAGGGGTAGTAGCAGCCACAAAGTTCCTTGAGTGGGATGTGCAGCGCATGCATATTGCGGCGTAGAGTGGTCTTAGCTCAACTGATCCCGAGGAAAGTACTCACTACTTCCCCTTATGATGGATCAAGGTACTTGATCCATATGTGCTAGCCTAATCCCACAGTTATGAGTACAACAACATTAGTTTGTTAATATATGCCTGGCCGTCCATAGGGACATTGAATTAGCATTGTCTGGCCACTTGTAGGGGCATTGATCTAGCATTAGTGAGTCAACCTCATCTGTATGAGAGGTGAAGCTTGAGGAGCCCCATATTGATATAATCATATATGCATTATATATACCGTATCTGTATGTGTTCAGACATGATACATGGATACGATGCCACACCCCACTAATGTTTTGACACAGTGCTGGTGATGATGCTGTGTTGCTGATGGTAGCGAGCTAGGCTCGAGGACATAATGCCATGTACATAGACATGTGAAGGTGCACTATGAGATTGTGTTATGATAACCTACTTGTGTGATAAGTGTAATGGGGCCTCGTACACATGTAGAGGGATATTCATGTTTTCTTTCGAAAGTGTTTAGGTTAGTTAGCATATGGGTATGTCCTAGCCATGTATACCTTTGGCTACGATGAGTACCTGCATGTGCCTTCTCCATGAGGTGTCATTATGCGTGGTGTGTTCTGCGCGTGCCTACTTCCGTGGAGCTACAGACACACTGCCATGCGGTATACGAATAGTACGTGCCTTCTCTAGACAACATATAACCATGTCGCGCTGAGACATGATGCATGATGTGGCCGAGGTGCACATCTCATGCGGGTAGCCAAGGAGTGCATGGGCCACTTAGCTAGTCCATGCCACGTGACGACATGATGCAAGGTGTAGCTGAGTACACTCTAAGCCATGTAGATGGCATGCTCACTCTGTACCACATGAGGGCTACTGTCATAGCCTGACATTGTTCCCTCCTTTCTCGTTTGGTGGCTAGTATCTAGTCACGCAGTCTTGTATAGTGCAATTTTGAAGATTGTGTATTTTCTTTATGGTATTGATGATTTTCTATTTACTGTTAAGGCTGATATTTTGTTTATGTTTGATTGCAATGGTTTAGCCACAGTATGTGATTTTATTTATACGTAGCCCTCGTGGTTACATTTGATTTAGTGTTGAAATTGTGTGCATTTCTTTCTTTATTGTTGAAATTAAATTTTTATTTGATCTTTCATTATGACTTTGGTGGCTAAACTAGTTTATCCTTATTGTTTTCGATGTTGGCCATGTGTCGTATAGTGATTCCTCTCCAACGACATATGAGGCGGACTTGGTGAGTGTATACGAGGAAGTAGACATAGGGAACCTTGAGGATGGGGGTATGTGAGGTTGTTATATGGCTAGGACCACTACCCACCTATGTGTGATGACTATCTCTTAGAGGCTAACCACCTTATACAATAAGAGAGAGGTCATTGTGATCTTGTTTGGATGGTCTCACCCTGCATGTGTGGCCTAACACCAACAAGCCATTGAGTGTGAGGTATGGATTATGTGAGATGGATATTGGCTCTTGGCTCATGGATTATGTATCATGGATTAATATGCTACTATCCGGTGTCCAGATGGACCCTTATGTAGCCTTGTGATGTGATTCCTAGTGATGTGAAATTGTGTGTATGTGAAGAATGTATGTTAAATCATGAATATAGTACTTATGAAATGATAGATTGTGTTTCCATACTTCTAAAAAGGTGTAAAATCATGATCTTTGTTGAATATGTTATGAGATTTAGTGTTGTAAAATGAATAAAGTGGAATGTCTTGATGGATATTTAAGGAAAAATGTGTGCTTGGTGTGTATAATTATGTTGTGTTTTATGGAAGTGTAGCATTTTGAAGTATTGATCTATTAACAGTGTATTGGAAGAGGAATTGTAATTTAAGGGTAAAGAAAATGAAATGGTAATGCATTTGAAATTGAATATTTTTATATGTTTCTGTTATGAGAAATTCTGCTAGCTAGGACTAAAAGGGTGCAATGTTTCCTTTGTTTTGAAATAAACTAATGGGTGTTAATACTAATATGTAAGGATTTTGAGTGGTTTATGTACTATGGAACCATCTTTGAAATGCAAGTCTTGATTGCGTTATTATTGTGACATTAAAAACTAAAAGGATATGTCATATTTGAAATGGACTATATAAGTATATATTCTTGTGAGATGAATTATTTTCATAGGCCGAACTAGTGTATATTATTTTGATGTAATGAATCAGCTTTGATGTTGGTAATAGAAATTTGCAATACTAATATGTTATGTTTCCACCCTAGTTTGTGACTTCCAGGAGTAAGTCAAGTTTTAGGGGGGGAGGATGTAGTGCCCCTCCATTCTCACTGTGGATGTGTAGGTAGTTGGCTTTGGAACTTGGAGATGAAGGTAAAATAAAAGGGATATTTAAAGGTATGTGCTAATGATGTTAAGTAGTTGATGTTTGAAATTGACAACTGCAATATTGTTGTGCAACATGGACGGATGATATTTTGAGTAGACAATAAAAGTGTAAGTTGCCTAGTATTTTAGAATGCCTTGGAAGATAAAATTTTCTATTCTCATACTTGGGAATTTTTACATAAAATATTATTGACAAGTGTTTGTGTTTACCTTCATTTCTAGGGACTTCCAGGAGGAAGCCTAATCCTAGGGGGGAGAGTGTAAGACCTCGTCCTTTGTGGCCTTATTGATCCTGCTAGTCATTGATGGTTTATGTTCTATATTTTATGATCTTTTATGTTGAACAATATACATTAGTGATTATTGTTCCTATACATCAAGTTGCTTATACTTTGATTGTTAACTAACTAACTAGTGGTTGTTGTGATTTCGTGTGATAGCTAGATGCGTTATATTCCTTATCTACGTAAGTATGCAAAGATCGAGATGTTTCATTATTATTATGTATATCAAATAGATTGCATCATGTTAGGTGATTTTATATTATGAGTGTAAGTGTGAATATAAAGGTAATGATTGATATTAAATATTTGCTTGTAGTAGTATTTGTTACATGTTAATTAGATTATTGATAAGTGGTCATATTTTGATATTAAATAGTATGATCAATTATTGCTCAAGAATCTAAAAGATATTATGCAAGTAGGGAGATTTAAATTATAATTGTGTAGATTTAATCCTCTATTTGATTATCATTCTTAGAAGGTTATTTTTCATATGCCATTTGTTTCAATTACTATTAATTATGAGAAGTACTGACACTTTTGGTTGAGTATATAGGTAAACGAAAAAAATGGCCAATGTTGATGAAGGGGTCACATATATATTTCCCTTATGTCATTCTTGTGAATGTGTTTTAACCTTGTTTTGTAAGGGTAGTGCATGTGTGGGAGGTTTTTCTATTAGACCCTTGAGTCACCTTTTTAAATGTGATTACTTATTGTATGTTTTATGAAGTTTTTATGTGGTTTTAATTGTATACAAAATTTCCTAGGTGATAGGTCTATATGTTGGGTCCTTTAATTCCATAAAAACCCTTAAACAAAGTCTAAAACCCACTCTAATTACCCACTTATGAAAAGTGGTGAAAATTGGAGTTAGTTGGGTGGTTGGGAAGTTATGGGGAGTTGGTTACCTTTTTCCTTCTATATATATTCCTTCTCTTTGAAAGGAGAGGGGGTTTTTCTCTTTTGCCTTGGCTTCTCTCACTTGCTCTTGGTTGTTCTTGTTTTTCCTCATTTGGGAGGAGATTTCTTGATGGAAAGAAAAGGAAAGGATGGGTGAGGAAGAATGGAGGAAAGGGCTTGGAGAAAGTGGGGGTTTCTATCATATTTGGGTTGTCAATTCTCATGGTAAGATCTACCCCTTTGGATTTGAGTTTTGTTGATATGAAAATGAATGATTGGAGTTTTCATTGGTCTATGTATATCTTTGTTGATCGTTGTTTAAATGGGTATTTGTGATTGAAATCTATGTGAAGACTTAATGTTGGTTTCTTTGTGTGTTGGGGTTTGTGTGGGTTGGAGTTCCATCTTGTTGAGTTGAGCATGAATAGCCATTTTGTGTGTTAAAGTTAAGCTTGAGTTATGTGAATGAATAGTTGATTTGTGTCATGTTTGGAAATGTAAGCCATTAAATTGGGGAAGAGCTATGTGACCCTTAGAGCTCGGGGGTGGATTGAGCATCAATCCTATGGTTGGGAGGAGAGCTTCTGGCCATATTTTTGTTTTTTTTGTCCTATTCTTTCAGGAGATTACCAATGACATTAATATTACATTTTCTATATTAGGTTTTTTTCTATATGCTTTGGGATAATATGTCATTTGCAAATTAAATTGATGTAGTTCAACTGTAATATTTTGATGATGCAAAGAAAAAACTAAAAAAAGACTAACTTAACACATTTGAAATAAGGTTTCAATACAAATGATGCAAATATGCATTCTTGGCAACTTGCTCTTAAAGCCTAAAACATGGGTGCAACAATTTAGACCTTTTTGAGCATAACTTTCATTGAAGACCAGATGTTCAAAATCTAAGACCTTTTTGAGATACCCTTTTGGCCCTTACTAAACATATGTCAAAATGGGCTAGGGCTGTTTTATACAGAATAGGGCAAAACAAGGATGTTCCAAACTGGGAACCCTAGGCAGAGTTTAGACCTGATGTTAGTAAAAATGTCATAACTCACTCAAAACCTAATGAAATCACATGAAACCAAAAGAATTGTAAACTAGAAAAAAATATTTTTCCATCCATCTATTACATTTCCTAATATAAGGTTGTCCCAGGCCGTACCATGCATGTTTTCAGACTGCATTTTTAGAAAATTAAACTTTACAGACCTACCCTTGATAAAAATGCCATAACTTATTCAAATCTCCATGAAATTAGATGAAAAAAAAAGAAATAGAAAGTAGAGTCACTATACTTTCATCCCCAATTAGTCTCATACTAGTACTGGGTCATACAAATCTATACCATGCAATATAGTAGCAGAAAAAGTTTGGAAACTGCAGAATATAGGGTATTTTTATTACTTCAACTTCCAAAATCCAACCACCAACCCTCCATTTGACTTGGAGGATCATCTTTATGATTTTACAATCAACTTATGCTCCCAAACTAACCTACAACTACCATTTAACAACTTTTAACAAACTTTTAAAAAGTTGTCATTTGACAAGAAAAGTTGTTATGACAACACTTGACAACTTTTGGTCCAATGTTTTCTTTTTTTCAACTAGATAACACTAAACCTTCATCAATGATTCCAGATGACTTATATTGGCCAAAAATTATCTTATTAATATTGAACAACATAAAATATGACAAAAACTCAAACTTTGCCTCCTATAGGCATCAGGTCCTGAGGGTGCTCCTGCACCATTTGATCTACTTGTGTGTATGTCCATAGCACAATGGATCTAAATATATGTAAGTAGCTTAATCATGTGGAATATGGTGTAGAAAGGAAATAGGTTGCATGACATAGATCTTTATCTTAACCTTCCACCTCAAGTAAGTGACTTAATAAGGATTAAATTAGCAATTTCAATCCTCTAGTAGATATTTAAAATATGATGTTTTTACTTTCTACACTCAGTTGTTTTACAAATCATGGCCTCCTTTTCAATATTATGATATTAAGGACTTATTGATATGAATATTGAAATTAATATGGTGCAAGGAAATGGTTCTAGGTAGTAAAAAGATAAAATTCATTATTGTTCTGGTTAGAGATTTATTGACTAATGGGAAGTGGTTTCACTTTGATGGAATAACAAAACAATACTTGGTGAGTAATGGAATTAAGTTTGATTAATGTTTCCTTGAACTGATGATTATCTTTCCTGTGATCGTGAATGTCTCAATGAATGAAGTTATTGTGCTTTCTAGATCTTGAATGATACTCTAGAAATTAATATATGATCCCTTTTGAGATATTGTATCTAAGTCGACTTTATGGTTGAAAATTTAGTTGTTTCAAACTACAAAGTCTCTACGCTACACGTACGTAAGCAACGCCATCATGAGCCCCTAAGACATTAGGTCAACCCCTTAGGGCCTTAGGCTAGTATATAGTTCTTTTTTATGTTTATTGATAATCTTTGTGGAACTAATGTTCACTTTTAGATGCACAGATATAGGTCTATTAACTAAGTAGATTACTAGAGCAAATAATATGTTTTTCCACTATGCTAAGGACAACCTTATGGTTCTTACTATAATTGTTTGTAAATGCATGAGAGATGTCTTGTTCCTATTTGAAAAGATCTTGTATCATTTATTTGTAAATTGGGATGTATCTTTGTTTGTATCTCTTTACGTAACCTTTGTTTCTTGTAATCTTGATTTGTGAGTAACGTAGTCAAGGAACCTTAGAGGACCTAGGTTTAGATTATTATATTATGTTATTCATTCTATTGTTATTTGATTTTAAAAAAAAATTATTCCATTAATTTGACCTTGTTTAGTGTTGTCCTCTGGGGTTCATTAGCGGGGGCGTTATATGGTATCCTTGTTTTTCTGCCATTTCGTATCAAAATTGAAGTTTTAGTATTTTGGCCTCTTGAGGCATTTATGTTCATTGAGAGATCAAGTCCGCTATTGAACATATGACATGTGATAACTATAAATGCACTAGAAATATAAAGTACCATATCATATTTTGTTGGGGTAATCTCTTGATTGAGTACTTTTGGGGGGTACTTCTATGGTTGTATTTGCCTTTTTTGGTTTAATATCTTGATTGGTATATTGAGTGACTAATTTGAGGAGATATTCATGGGTATTTCAAAAGGCCATCCTTCTATTATCATATTGAATAGACTAAACTATAAGTCTTGGTGAGACAATATCCTAGACCATTTTAGGTGGATTCATCTCTTGCCCCATCTCTATGGACTTGTTCCTAAACCAAATTATTTTTGGCATAAGGATGTATGGGATGATAAAAATTATCATGTCATAGGATTGATTCTATGTTATATCAATATCAACACTATGTCAGCCACCACTCACATTGAGTACCCTTGTGCCATTCAAACTAGAATCTAGGAGATGTATGGAGATCCAGATGCACCACCATACCCAAAATCTTTCTATGGACTATCTTGTACCCCTTGATGTTTCTTCATCATATACTTGTGATACAACTAAGTAGCTTGCTAGATGGGATAAGCTTGAATATTGTGATGACATTGAGACTTGTCGTGATGCTTCTCCTCTAAAAACTTCAGTGAATTCTTTAGCCTCTATGAATTTTATTGAATATTTAGAGGATTCACCTTCATTATCTTTGAATCAAGATATTGAGGTTAAGGATTCTTCTATTGTAGCATTGGAAAATTCCATTCTTGTTCATACTTAGGCATTTGATATGGACACTACATCATGGGATGAGTAGTGTAGTCTGATGATATGCACTAAGATTCCATCATCATCACTTGTTTCTTCTATAGAATTCAAAGTCACTCCTTTTAGGGCTTCCAATGATTCAAAACAAAAAGATATTCATTTTTTCTAGAGGTAGCTAATTGGGATGAGTACTTGGCAAATTTTGAGTATATGGTTTGTGAATCCCTTATAGATCTGGAGGATGCCATTGAGGGCTTGAAATTCATGTTCGATGATAGTTCCACAATAATTATTTTCTCATCTTCTTCAAATGTCATGAGGGCACATTCATACCCCCTTGTTCATTCTTGACATATATATGCTTCTATTATCTCACATTTATTAGTTCACAAGTCCTCAAATATAACTCCATCACCATTGACACCTTCTACAAAAGTACTAGATTCTCATTGGTTTAAATCTCTTACTTGGATTGAGAGCATATATATATCATGACCTTACATGGTACCTTGTTTATTACATAGAAAACTGAGAGGGGGGGTGAATCAGTATTTTTAAAACCTTTTTATTTACACATTCATTTCTTTATCAAATTCAATAACATGAAAGTAAAGTAAATATGAGAAGAGTAGCCACAAATTCATAACACATAGACACCAAGATTTTACGTGGAAAACCCAAAAAGGGAAAAACCATGGTGAGTGTTAGCTCACAATATATTATGATAACAATACTGAATTACATGAAGGCTCACTGCCCTGGGACTCACTGTCCAAGAAATGCTCACTACAATAGGCTCATTGCCAAGAAAAGAAGATATAAGAAAGATTGGCTCACTGCCAGGAGATGACTGCTACAGATGCATCTACAGAATGCTGGGATGCAGTTCCATTTACATCTCAGTATATAGACTCAAAAGTCTTCGTAATGTCTGCTTTGCTCTACATAAATTCTGCTCTTCTGCCCTTACTATCTCTTTCTGGTCACAACTCTGCTTTAGATCGCATACATATTGAATTCACACACATTACTCCATGTCGATCCTTTCGACACCAAAATCCATCGAGTATATATATCCGCTACTTTGAATTTAATCTCAAAACTAAATTGGCCTGTCGAACACAACTGTTTATCAACTTACATTAACTCTGTTAGCCCAACACTTCTGCTACAATTTACATGAGACTCCAAGAGTCACATCAACCATTTCTCATACCTCACAAATCATATCTAATCAACCGCAAATCATGATTCCCTTGTGTAGTGAAATGTGGAACTCAGAACTATCTCCTTTGCCTTAGTGAAATACTGGCAAACCAACTGCCAGAACTTGGAATTTTTGTAGGTGATCTTCCAGATCACTTCAGACTCTTTAACTCCTCAACTGGATGCTTCTGACACTTATCCATACTACCTCAGAATTGCACACTAGTACAATCAACTGCAGAGAAATGCAAACCAAAATACCCATGCACTCTGCACTATTCCTAACTTAACTATGTTCACTCAGACTTAGACCAATCATAGCTTAACTTTTGGAAGTCATCAGGACTTCCAATCTTGAACATAACACCTTTAAACAATTTTGAATAACATACTTGAACCGCATACCTTGACCATCAACTGCGGATGAATACCACTTGAGTCTCTGCTACTAACTCTGTGTTGTCAGTACTTAGCCATTCTACCTTAGTCTTTTGTGTCTAGACTAGAATCTTGTATGCAAGCTATTCCAAGTTGAGTTCCCAATCATCCTTAGCCCCATCATGCTTTGTGTGCCTTGTTGCCATCAATGACAACATTACCCATTCAACAGTGTCTCTTGACTATGTTGCCAACATATCTAACTTCTCTTATCAACATTTTTCATGGTTCAATATTGTCTTGGAGAGTCTTGAACAATTTCTAGAGTGTTCATGCACATCTTTGATACTTATTCTTCATCCATCTCCACATGGTTTTGTGAATTCATTTTCTTTAGTTAGGCCTGAGATTCTTGATTTGATTGTGACACCTTTTAGCACAAACATGACAACATCTAAGTAGTTTTTAAAGATCCCCATCTTCGATCTTCTTACCTCGTATTCCTTTTGAGCATGGAAATATCCTCTACACTTACCATTGACTTTGTTTCTTCCCAAGGGGAGAATTTCGTTTGGCAATCCTAGATCATCTGTAGAACTTAGTGTAGAGCATCTACTACTAGTGCATGAGAATACACTTTGGGAGGGATACATTGTCTTACTTCATCTTTTCTCTCTTCTAGGGGAAGTTGTTCCTCACTCAAGGACTTTTATCCTTCTTATTCATCTAAGAGGGCATTTCGTACATAGGTACCTAACATGGCTATACATTTGTCTTGACCCATTCATTTATCCTACCCACCTAAGCTATGCTTATGGGGGTGTTGTTGCATGTTTATTTTCTTGCATTTAGTTATTTACTTTATTACATTAGTGTGCACCTAGGATAAGATTACTTAGGTAAGTATCTACTTAGGTAGGTTGTACTTGCATCACTTGACTTGTGCTTTCCTAGTTTAGTGGAGATGTACTATACATGTAACTACATCTTCTATTATCCCATATCAGTTGTAAATTCACATCTCTTTGTGGTGTATTTTATATATACCTACCTCCTCTTATTTAATCATCTCACATCATTGTATAACATCCTCCATTTTGGAAAAACAAGCATATTGCATTATGTAATCTTTAGTTGCACATTTTCTTTTGTGGCTTGATCTTGTCATCAAATTTTGGGAGGTTTACCTATTTGCTTGATCAACAAATTTTATATGGTATATGAGCAATCTGTACTAGATCTTACATGGTATTAGAGCATTATTTACCAAATATTACATGGTATTAGAGTAGTATATACTAGATATTACATGGTATCAGAATGGTTGGTGATTCTAGTCTTACCTATCACCATTCAAGATTATAAATCTTTTTGAGAATTTAGTACACTCTTCTCTTATATCTTTAGATGACCTAAAAAATCATAACAAATGAAAGAGATTGGGAACCTTAGTTTACTATTTAAAACACCAACAAATAAACCATTAAAAATATGATTCCATGCTCTAATCATAGCTAATAATATTTTTTAGTAATTTATATTAAAATAGTTTTCAAGTTTAGAAGAATGAAAAAAGATGGTTTAATTAGGATCCATGGTCTAAGAAGAAACATTGTTCTATGTAATATAATATTTTCCATTTCTTAATTCATTTGTATGCCTCTATTTGATCTTTGTAACTACATGTCCTACATTTTCTTCTATAATTAGGTTCCAAAAGTGTTTTTAATTTTAGGTTGTTAGGATGTTGACATTTTTACATTCTCTAATGTCAAAATTCAACATGCTTGAAGATTTAAAGGATGAAAAAATAAATATAAGAGCAAATTTTAAAATTTAAAATAAATGTTAAAATTTTAAGTTTCACAAAGATTAAAAAATATTTTAAATATAAATAAAAAATTTTAACTTATCAAAACCAATATGGAAATGATATAGAAAAGACATATTATTATTTTTTGTCTAATGTTGTAGTGATATGTACCTATATTCACAAATATAAAAAAACTTAAGAAGATAAGAGAATAAGTAGAAATTTATTAAAAGGAATAATGCATGTATGTATATATTGAGAGAGATTTAAGGTATTAGGTTTTACTAACATCTTTAATAATAAATTATAAATTTTAATTAATTTTTGAATTATTTAATGGCAAATTTTGTTAGTTTCTATTTAATTTTAGGTTTATTTTGAGAGAATGTCTTAATGTAATTATATATCAACAAATGATGTAATAAAGTTGAGTTCATTTGTTTATCCATCACCCTTATTCATTTACACGCATTCTCACATATTTGGATTTATTTCATTAATTTATATACATTATCCCTACATTCCATATTTATTACACCTCTCATATCTAGACATTCATTCCCCACCTCATCATGATCATTTCTTTATTCCAGGTCAATCCCATGGGTGTAGGATCAATCCTACACTCATGGAATTGACCTCTAAAATTCAAATATTCAAGTTCAAAATTTTCCAACTCTTGCCCATTTCTTTCCCACCATGAACCAACTTGATACATGTTTTGCATGATTATTGCTATGCAATGGTATTTAAAGACATACATTTATACATTAATTCAAATCCTAGGATCATTTGGTAATCATTCAATTCCTAAGAGTATAGAAGGAGCATTCATTGTAGGAACAATTCAAGTGAAGTACTAAAAGGAATATACCTACATCATAATTCACATCCTAGGACATTTACATGTTTGTCTGCTATTTACCAACATTTTATAAGGTTGTAAAGATGACCATTCCAAGGGGTTGTCCTAGGAGAACTTGACCCCAATAATTTAACAACCTCCCCAAGGTATTTTTAAATATCATTAGTCCTGATAATTCAATGAGGAGAAGACTTAGAGGTGAATTGAAGAACAGAGGTGCAAGATTTACTAGATCATATCTATGACCACATGATAGATGTGAGCCTATGGAATTGACCCAAATCTACATGATTAAAACATGCACAACCATAATCTTGCACAAAATTAGAGATAGAGGACATATCCAAATTACATGTTTTATATACTAGTCCAAAAGATTTAGTGTCACATCATAATTATCCCTCTTCGTCATTCCTAAAACCAAATACCCTAATCAATTAAGTTTACTTTCCTAAAATAACATATTAATTATCCAACTTATCATTACCAACTATCATATTATTTAATCCAAACTAATTTGTTATGAATTTTATTTAATTAATCTAAATTAACTTAGAACACAATTATTGCTTTGAGGACAACAAAAGCAAGAGAATAGATCCTAGAGGATTATAGTTGTTAATATAGTGAAATAATTTATTTGGTGAATGTGGACATGGTCCTATTGCCAAATGGATTATAGTAGTTAAGAAATTGATGGTAACGGACTTTGAATATTGTCTAAATATGAAAATTTAAAATAAAAAAATGGTGCCATGGTCAAACATTGTTAGATAATATATCCATTTTTTTAATAAAATAGATGAATACAACCTTGTGGATATCAATGTGCTTATCAAAATCATAATGTGTATAATATTAACTAACTTTTTTTTAGTACATCTAGAACTTTTAGATTTTTTTATCATTAATTTATTATTATACATTTTGTTTGATTAGGTAAGGATAAGGGAAAGATTCCATCACACCATCTAGGGATAAAAAAAAATTATTCTATAGGTAAACATATGTGCGTATATGCATATATGTGGTTTTTATGATTAATTTATCATCAATTTTCGATTTTATAATTTAAAGGAAGATGCAAACGATTAGACCCTATAAAAAATAAATTATATAATTTTTTTTTAGGAAAGTCAATGTCAATCCTAAAGAAGAATTTGAGAGGAAAGGTCTATGCATTTATGGTTTACAATTTAATCGTCAAACCGTCAATAATAAACTTATACTTCATCTAGATTAAAAAAAAGTAAATATCTATTTTATTTTTATTAATCAAAATTTATTTTCAACTATTAAATCATTTGATATTTAAAAATAAGATATAAAAATTATAATTAAAACCCAATATTAATTATCATAATTTATTTAATACATTTAAGTAAAAATTATATTTTAATATATCCATCTCACTAATAATTAGCTTTTATTAAAAATTTGTTTCATGTCATATAAAAACTTTTTAACTCATCATACCCATCCCTAAAAAATATCTAACAGTTCTACAACTTCCTACTCTTTTGCCTTTAGAAATTCTTAGGTCATGGACGCGGGTGATCTGGGGCCCCCCTGCCCCCCCACCTATCTCCCCTTCAGTATGGGTTGACCCTGGTATAGCCTTGAGTTGTCCATCTAAACCCGTGTCACTAGTGGACGCTTCAATTCCCAAATCTTGGAAGAATGTCCTCCTGGGGAACAATGAACACATGAACCCTTCTGCTGTCCCAAAGCTGCTAGTGACAAAAAATAGGTCTACCTTAAAACTCCCAGACTTTATAGTGGAGAGGATAGTTTCTTCAATGGAGCAATCTTTGGTGGGAAAATTCTTCTCCTTCTAGACAAATATTGATTTGGTCAGAAGATGGGCGGCTACTAAATGGATACTAAAGGGTAGCGTGTCTATCAATGCTATGGTGGGAGGACTGTTTCTCTTCAAATTTACTTCTAGGGAAGATCTAATCTCTATTCTTGCTAGAGGTCCTTGGATGTATGGCAAGCACAATATATCCCTCTGTAATGGAGGCCAGGCTTTGACACTACAACGGACCTGAATAAGACATCCCATGTGTGGGTTAGATTACCGAGGCTCCCTTTGCAATATTGGGATGAAGAAGTGTTCACCTGGATAGCCAACACCTTCAAGAATTTTATTTCTTTGGACAACACTACAAAAGCTAAATCCAGGTCAATCTTTGCTTGCTTTTGTATTAGTGTTGATATTCATAAACCCTTCCCAACTCTATAACCTTGGGGTCTAAGTATGGTCAATGGAATTAGACCATACAATATGAAAATGCTATGGTGTTCTATCAAAACTATTCTAAGAAGGGGCATGTAGTAACACAATATGAAGTCCCTTGAATGCAACCCAACAAGACCACTAAAATAGTGGCTGGTGAGAAGGATGATTATGAGGATTACCCTTCAAGGAGGATATCATTAATATTATAAGCTCCCCTTAGAAGGGACATGAAGGGGAAGTGGAGGGGAAAACTAAAAACCTCAAAGGTCAAACAACAAAAGAAAAGGATTGGAACAAATTAACCTTTGGAAATATCTCTGAGCAGAAGAAAAGGATTGCTTCCAAACTCTTAGAAGTCTAGTTGCAAATGGCCCAAGGAGATACCTCGAAAAATATCTCTTAGCAAGAAGATATTATAAGGAAAGAATAGAACAAAGTGTTAAAGAAGGAGAAAAATTATTGGAAATAGAAATCTAGAGTACAGTGGTTGTGGGAGGGGGACATGAATACTACCTTATTTCACCAATGTACCATGAGACATAGGAAGAGAAATAACATAACAAGGCTGATTAACGAATAGAGAATTGAAGCCAACACTAATATCCAGGTGGGGCAGGTGGCCTCCAAGTATTTTCAGAACTTCCTAGCCTATCAAGAGACTCCTGAGTTGGGAGGGGTGGATGAATAGCTCTTAGAGAATATCCCCTCCTATATCTCTAAGGAAGATAATGACCTACTTACTAAACCAGACTCTAAGGAAGAGGTTAAGGCTAGCCTCTTCTCCATGGGAGCCTATAAAGCCCTAGGACTAGATAGTTTCCCTCTTGCCTTCTTTTAGGTGTATTAGGATATTGTGGGATGTGATGTCATGGAGGCTACCAAAGACTTCTTTAGAACTGGGAAGTTCTTGAAGAAATTGAACAACACTTTTATAGCTCTGGTCCCCAAGAAGAACATAAGCTTATGCAACACGGTCTATAAAATCTTCTCTAAAATTCTAGTTTTTAGACTGCAACCTATGTTGGAAAAATTGATCAGTGGCAACCAAAAAGGATTTGTCCCTAGGAGACAAATTTTGGATGCTGCCATCTCTACTCATGAAACTATTCATTCTATGGATAGATGTAATCTTCTTGGTATGGTCTTCAAACTTGACATCTCAAAGGTGTATGAAAGGGTCTCTTGGGACTTCCTCTTCAAATTCCTTGAGAAGTTTGGTTTCCAACACAAAGTCCTCAGTCTGATCAAGACTTATGTCACTACTGTCAAGTTATTTATCCTTTTGAATGGTGTCTCAAGAGGATTCTTGAATGGTGGAAGAGGGCTAAGACAAGGTGACCCCTTATCCCCGTATCTCTTCATAATTATGGCTGAAATTATAAGCATAAATATTATGAGGCTGTTGAGAGCTAAAATTCTAAAAGGCATCAAACCGACTACTTTGATAGAACCAACAACTATCTAGCAGTTTGTTGATGATATCATACTTTTTGGTTCTACCTCTGTGGTGGAGGCTAGAAAATGGAGGAGATTGTTGAATGAGTATGCAGTTGTTTCTGGACAATGCATAAACTATGAGAAAAATCAAATACACTTCTTCAACACCAAGGCTGATCTACAGCAAAAATTAAAGCCGTCTTGGGTTGTGCTGGGGCTGACCTGCCTAGGACTTATCTTGGTCTCCTTTTACCTGTCAAGGAAGTTTCCCCCATGTTTTTGAGTTCTATCCTTGAACAAATCCAGAAGAATCTTACTAGTTGGAAGGGTAAATTGTTAAGCCAAGATGGTAAGTTTTAGTAACTTAAGGCCTCCCTTCAAGGGGTCCCCATCTACTTTTTATCTCTTTTCAAAATCCCCAAATATCTTGCTAAATTTTTTGAAAAAATTTAGAGGAACTTTCTCTGGTCAAGGGTGGAAGAGAAGAAAAGGATATGCCTCATAAATTGGGAAGAGTCTATTTACCAAAACTTAAAGGAGGGCTAGGGCTAAGGATAATTCATTTGATCAATAAAGCTCTTATGGTGAAGGTGTGTTGGAACCTATTAAAGGATAGTAAAAATTGGAGTGGTATCATGAGGGATAAATACCTTTATAATGAGGACCCATATCAATTTCTTAGTACTGTCAGAGTGCCTAAAGGGTCTATCATTTGGAACAATGTCCTAAAAGCTAGAGCTTTATTGCACAAAGGGATCAAATGGAAATTGGGCAATGGGAGAATGGTCAGATTTTGGGAAGATGGCTGGCTTAAGGAGAAACCTCTCTCTAGTAATTAGAACCTATGAAGATTAGCCGATCTTGCCACTCGACACATTGGTGAAATGACCTCTGGTTACATGCTGCAACAGGGTGGAGTTTTCCAGTGGAAACAACTGTCAGGGCCACAAAGACCTTTCCCAAATTGTTGATGAGATATAGTAGGATCTCCAAAAGTGCATAATTCCTTTATTCCTTACCATGGATAAACTTCTATGGATTAAATATAAAATGGGCACCTTCACTGTTAAGTCAGCGTACAGTCTACTATTAGACTTTGCTAAAGATAATAGTATTTGGAGAAAGGTGTGGAACCACAACCTAATTCCTAGGGTGAATTTATTTTGGTGGCTTGCCTCCCACAAAAAGATCCTAATCCAAGATAACCTAAAAATCAGGGGATTCCAAATCCCTAACAGGTGTGTTCTTTTCCAGAAGGAGGAGGAATTAGTCTCCCATCTACTCCTTCACTGTGACTTCTCTAGGGAGGTGCAGGTTATGGCCCTCCAAAAGCTTGGTATCAGTTGGAGTATGAATGAAGATTTAAGCTCTTTCATAAAAAATTTCAATACCCCTTACTCCCATCCCATCTGCAGGGAGTTACAATATCTGATCCCCCTTCTCACTTAGGGCCTGTGGAAAGAGTGCAATAACATAATCTTTAGGGACAACCCTAGAACTACTTAGGAAGTTTTTGTATCTTCTCCAAGTTGTTGGCTTAAAATGTTGCTATTTTCTCTCTAAAAGTTGTTGAGGCCCATCCAAATAGCAATGAAATCAATATCCTTAGAAAATGGAAGACCCCTCTACACATTTGTAAGATTGATAACACTAAAAAGTTAGTTCACAGGAACACTAGATGGACTCCCCCACTGAAGGATGGAGAAAACTAAACTTTGATGGGGTTGCTAAGGGTAACCCCAGAGTTGCTAGTGGAGGTGGGGTCCTAAGGTCACCTAAAGATGAGCTTGTTGCTACTTATAGGGGGGGGGTGGGGAGATGGGAGTAAAATCCAATAATGTTGCTGAAGGTATGGTTCTCCTTTAGGGGGTGAAAGTTGCCTTGTCCATTGGCATAAAAAAATTGTTGATAGAAGGTGACTTGAAACTCATCCTAGATGTTGTCCAAGGGAAAGCTAGAGTGGGATGGTAGGTGGCTGGTATCATCCAGGATATTAAATATCTCCTCTTGGGGTTGGATAAGTTTGAATTAAGACATATATATATAGAGAGGGAAATGGTGTTGCGGATGCAATGGCCAACCTGGGGGTTAACCTTATTCCTAAGAGATGTTGGAGAAATATAAACAATCTCCCTAGAAATATTAAAGATTTCCTATGTGAAGAGGTGAATCCAATCCCTACTTAATGGTTGGGGCTATTGCTAAGATGGTGTATATTTTCAAATATATCCACTATAATCATTGGAAGCCTTACTTCAATAACTAATTTTTTAAAGATGTTAGAAGGGTGATTGTTTCCAGACAAGGGAAAGCTAGCTCAAATCATTTCATGGAACCTTTGGGTAAGGAGGTGATGTTGATTGATTCAGAGCCACATATACTCTATGCCTGCATTACCCCAAAAAAACCCTAACATACATTTACCCATGTATGCTTATGCATTATTAACTATGCATGAAAACTTTATTTACTTAAGTTTCACCTTTACTTGCCTATCGGCAAGACCCAACACTATCGGTCGATCGAAAGTAATCTACACTGATCACCCATCTCCTATCGATACCCATTTATCAGTTAAGTTGCCTATCAACAACACCTTAAACCATTGATGCCACCTAAACTCCTTACTCTGACCGCGTTAGTCACACTGATAGGTATCCTTGACTTGTTGACCACCAGTAACATCCCCGCTACCGGTCACTGTGCACAATCTTTCACCATAACATTTGATGCCAACTCCTTCATCGATCAGACCTACAACTATCGATGACACATCATTGCCTTCATCCGATGGTCGAGCTCTCCCTGATAGACTTATCAACTAACACCGTTGCTGTGACTTATGACTATCAGTCCACCCTCTAAATCCTATGCCGATTGCTATCTTCTTGCCGATGGGGAATCGCCTTTTCACCTATAGGTGGGACCTTCGCTGTCGGCAAACACTGTAAACCTCTTGCCGATCTCCTTTGTCTTCCCAATGAAGCTTACAACCGCCTTTGTTGGCATAACTTACTACCATCGGCCCAACTTTTATCGCTTCTGCCGATCCTTCTTCTCTTGCCGATAACCTTGCTTATCGGCCAAACATAACATTGTCGGCCCACGATGGAAATGTCAACCTGATCGACCAACTCACGCCGATATGTTCTTCAACACATGCCACTTTGACCCGTTGACCTTCAGCAACGGTCTCGTTCACTTCTCTAGCGATTTCTCTGATCTGATCCACCCTAAAATGCCTAGCACATACGCATGCTAGGGTTTCTCAGTATCTCTCAGCGGCGATCCTGCAAACATGCATACGAATGAACAGAACATGCAAACAAAAACCTAAACTACTATACACAGCCATTCCTCTGATTCACAGAATCAACCAGAGGAATGGGGCAAAGAATCCATTCGGCCAAACAAAATAACAGATCGATTACATAGTAAAATCAAATAGGATCTCTTATTTCTCTATCAGAATGATGATTACAATTGCTCTATTTCTTAGTACAACTGACTGATTGCAACTCTCAATCTCTATCCCCTCTAAATCAACCGATCTAGGGTATTTATCCAATGACCCTCAGTAGTACAGACTTGGTTCCAAGCGGCTAGGAACCATAACCAACTAACAAACTGTAACAACCTAACAAACTTGCACATTAACCTAGATACAAACTAAATATTGGTCCAAGCTGACCTTATTACAATGCATTGGTCTTATAAGACCTTCTTGCAAACATCAACAAGACTTAAAACTAACTGCCTCATGGAGGCCACTGTAAGGTAGGTGCACATACACCATACTCCCCAACAGAAAAAGAACTCATGCCCCATGAGTTCGGTCTTGGAGAAATTCCACCTTTACTCTTTGCCATCGCAGTGCTCTGAATTGTTCCAACTTTATCCTCTGCTATCTCTTGGCTGCTCCAAGATTTTTGAACTACAACTTGCTATTTTGCAAGTAAACCCTCATGCCTGTTAATATAGGCTCTGTTCCTACATACCCTGTGTTTTCCAGTCATCCTGTCTATCACCTCTATCTGAACAACTGGGTGAATAACCTTGGTAATTGTGTCTTCAATTGCTGTAGAATCTAGTTTCTTATCAACTATTATAGGACAAACAATAGTCCCAACTACAATCACATCCTTGTCCTACCAATCAATTTGTGGCTGCTCATAAACCTACTGTTTGGTCTGTGGCTGACCTCTGTCAGTCAAAACTGAACCTTTCTTCAAACTTTGATCTCCTTTCCTTGAGATATCATCAACTGCTGTTATGCCTGGGGCTGTAGGCATATTCACAAATTCCTTCTTACCTACCAAAATAATCTTTGCTGTCTTCATTTCTGCAGCATCCTCTTGCAATGGTATCAACACAAAGGTTTTCCCATCTTTGTTGATGGTGTAGGTATTTGCATACCCATCATACAGTACCCTCCTATCAAATTGCCATGGCCTACCCAACAGTAGGTGACAACATTCCATGGGCAAAATGTCACACAAAACTCTATCATGATATGCTCCAATCTGAAAATCAACATATGCCTGTTCATATACAAAAAGTGATTGACTATCACTTACCCAAGATGCCTTCTAAGGGTTTTGATGTGGGATCCTTTCCAAATTTAGTTTATCCATCATTTCCTGAGATACCATGTTATCTGTTGAACCAATATCAATTACAACCTTACATACTTTACCTTTGCTCTTGCATGTGATCTTGAAAAGAGCTTTTCTTTGCATCATATCCTTTGATGTCTTCAAGACTGTCCTTCTTAACATCAATGCTTCTCCCTCCTCAGGATATCCATAATTGTCAGGAGCTCTATCTCTTTGATAAGTGTTTGAACTTTGCACACTTTCCTCTACTTTCTCTTCTTGCACAAGTTGTACTCTCTTGTCATTTGTTCTATCATCTCTGGATGATGAACCTTGTCTTTCTGGGCATTTAAAAAATGGTTGACCAAACTCACCATAGGTGTAACACTTTCCTGAAAATGTAGTAGAACCTCTACCACCTCCAAATCTACCTCTAGTACCTTTCCATCCACCTCTGAAATCAGACTGGTCCTATTATTTACCAGCGTCTTCTTGACCCTCATTGGTTTGCCTTGTTGTAGGGGCTGATCCTCTTCCCCTCATATTGCTGCCTCTTCCTCTCATGGATTTATCTTGTCTTCTATTCATCCTTTCTTCAATCCTAATTGCCATTTGATAACAATCCTCCACACTCCTTGGGTTAGCTAAAACTAACTCATCCTTTATGTTCAATCTCAAGCTAGCCAAATATCTGGCAACCTTTTCAACCTCATTCTCATGATGATCAGATCTCATACTCAACTTGTAAAACACCTCAGTATATGCCTTCACATCCATTTCCTTTTGCCTTAAAAATTGCAGCTTCTTAAACATCTGAATTTCATAATCCTTGGGCAAGAATTTACCTTTGATCCTTGCTACCATTTTGTCCCATGAAGTGATCTTTGACTTGCCTTGTTTCCTTCTCTCAGATTGTACATAATCTCACCATACCAAAGCATGACCTCCTAACTTGGTCTTTGCAATCTTTACCTTATGATCCTCAGCAACATCTTCACATTCAAAGTGATTGTTCAAAGCAGATATCCAATCAAGTAACTCATCTTCATTCAAACTTCCATTATACTTGGAAACATCAACCTTTACCTTAGGTTTATCACTCTGCACTACCTTTAACAGTTTTGCAAATCTCTTGTCTTCAGCATTTAGTTCTTCATCTACCTCTTCAAATTCTTCAACAACATCTTCATCTTCTTCTAATTCACTGTCTTCCACTTCCCTCTTTTTGTTTTTCTCCAAGGCTGCAAGCCTTGCTTGAAGTGCTTCAACAAGCTCCTTCATCTTTCTCATCTCTT
The DNA here is from genome assembly GCA_027924645.1 of Cunninghamia lanceolata. Taxonomy (NCBI): domain Eukaryota; kingdom Viridiplantae; phylum Streptophyta; class Pinopsida; order Cupressales; family Cupressaceae; genus Cunninghamia; species Cunninghamia lanceolata. The sequence goes on from BSBN01000516.1 coordinate 4,869,064, forward strand.
TGGCATGTTTTTCCTTTATCTCCTGCAACTCCCTTGCAATACCATTACCTTTAGGAGGCATTTTGTCAACCTCTCAATCCTCTACCTCTGTCTTCTCAGTGACAGAATCAACACACAAATAGCCCAGGCCTTTTGTTGAGCTTTGATACCACTATGATGCAGAACCACATATACTCTATGCTTGCATTACCCCAAAAAAACCCTAACATACATTTACCCATGTATGTTTATGCATTATTAACTATGCATGAAAACTTTATTTACTTAAGTTTCACGTTTACTTGCCTATCGGCAAGACCCAACACTATCGGCTGATCGAAAGTAATCTACATTGATCACCCATCTCCTACCGATACCCATTTATCGGTTAAGTTGCCTATCGGCAACACCTTAAACCATTGGCGCCACCTAAACTCTTACTCCGACTGCGTTAGTCACACCGATAGGTATCCTTGACTTGTTGACCACTAGTAACATCCCCGCTACCGGTCACTGTGCACAATCTTTCACCGTAACATTTGATGCCAACTCCTTCATCAATCAGACCTACAACTATTGGTGACACATCATTGCCTTCATCCGATGGTCGAGCTCTCCCTGATAGACTTATCGACTAACACCATCACTGTGACTTATGACTATCGGCCCACCCTCTAAATCCTATGTTGATCGCTATCTTCTTGCCGATGGGGAATCGCCTTTTTGCCTATCAGCGGGACCTTCGCTGTCGGCAAACACCGTAAAACTCTTGCCAATCTCCTTTGTCTTCCTGATGAACCTTACAACCGCCTTCGTCGTCATAACTTACTACCATCGGCCCAGCTTTTATCTCTTCCGCCGATCCTTCTTCTCTTGCGGATAACCTTGTTTATTGGCCAAACATAACATTGTTGGCCCACGATGGAAATGTCAACCCGATCGACCAACTCACGCCGATATGTTCTTCAACACATGCCACTTCAACTTGTTGACCTTTAACAATGATCTCGTTCGCTTCTCTGGCGATTTCTCTGATCTGATCCACCCTAAAATGCCTAGCACATACCCATGCTAGGGTTTCTTAGTATCTCTCGATGGCAATCCTACAAACATGCATACGAATGAACAGAACATGCAAAAAAAAACCTAAACTACTATACACAGACATTCCTTTGATTCACAGAATCAACCAGAGGAATGGGGCAAAGAATCCATTCGGCCAAACAAAACAATAGATCGATTACACAGTAAAATCAAATAGGATCTCTTATTTCTCTATAAGAATGGTGATTACAATTGCTCTGTTTCTCAGTACAACTGACTGATTGCAACTCTCAATCTCTATCCCCTCTAGATCAACCGATCTAGGGTATTTATCTAATGACCCTCAGTAGTACAGACTTCATTCCAAGTGGCTGGGAACCATAACCAACTAACAAACTGTAACAACCTAACAAACTTGCACATTAACCTAGATACAAACTAAATATTGGTCCAAGCTGACCTTATTACAATGCATTGGTCTTATAAGACCTTCTTGGAAACATCAACAAGACTTAAAACTAACTAACTGCCTCATGGAGGCCACTGTAAGGTAGGTGCACCTGCACCATCGATGAAGACAAGCTGGAGGGAAGAAAGCCACATCACCCCCTGCCAGCTCTATTGGATCACGTGGCCTTGGATGACATGGTCATCAGGAATTGCTCAAACTCTGGCAGCACCTCCTTCCAATAATTATTACTACACATGGATTGTAATTATGGTAATTATGATATGGGATGGGAAAGGATGTGTGAGGCCAATTCAAGTAATGTTTCTTGGTGGGGGAGTAAAAATCATAATTGTGGAGGCATTTAATTGATTAGAAAGTCCAAAAGAACAATAACTCCACATTTTGGTCTAGCCTCCTCCTGCAACAGTTAAACCAACTTTTTTGTTTGAAAAGTTTAATTATGGGGGGTGACAGAGTTAGAATGGAACCCATTTCATGTGAAGAGTTCAAGGCCAATGAGATGCTATGGAGTATCTTCTATGAGGGAGGTATCACCCCATTTCTTGAATGCCTTAATGGGTTCAATGAAAGCTTGTCCATCCAGTTTACTATGTCTTGGGACATGAGGGTAGTGCAAGTGGGTAGAGTGTAGTTCAAAATCAGTGAGGACTATAGCTCAGACCACTAGCTTATCTTGCAAAGCAAAAAGCTGAAGAAGTAGAGCAAAGGCCAAGACAATGAGAGTATGGCTCTGTTCTTCAAGGATGATGAAACTCTCGTCAGAATGCAGGGGGTTTTGAAAGGGACAACCTAGTGTCACCGTGGGATAAGTTATTTTTCATGTAGATGAAATATGTGACTTTGGAGGGCTATTTTAAATGTTTCTATCATTACCACTTTGCACTTCTAAATCACTTTAGACACAAGGCTATCATCAGTTTTCCTTTTTACCTGTTGGCTTCTTTAGAATCCTTTGTCAAAGTGGCCAAAGATGTGCATGCTAGTAACCCCAATGTTATTTCTCTCCCCTTTCACCAGGGTTTGATTTTCCATCTGTATTAGTTTCACCTTGCTCTCTACCCTCCTAAGCTATATTATTGCCTTTTTAATCAAGGATGTGCATTAGAAGCAATTGGGAGAGAAAGCCCCTCACTTTACTATTAGGGAAGGGTACACTTTGAAATCTAAAATGGCTGTTAATACTCCCTCGAGTAGCTTGTCCCCTGCTACTCGTAGGTCCCCTTTGAGTAAGTCCCTTGTGGTTGCTGGGGCCCCTGGATTCTATGACCCCTACTGTTGAAACCCTCGTGGCTCGGTCTAAAAAGAAAAAGCAAAAATTTGGGAATACTCCTTCGGTTGAGAAGACTACTATGGTAATCTCCGAGGAACCCACTGTCAAGCCCTCTCCCCACTCTATCATTGGTTCCTTGACAAGTACCTCTAGAACTTCCTCTCAGAAGGAAGCGGTGGCAGGTCTATGTGACCTAAAGAATAGCCTCACATAGTCTAGAGATAAGAAGAGGCTATAAAAGCAAAGTGGTTCGACTGCTACCTCTAAGAAGAGTAAGACCAAGAAACTAAGGAGGCAGGGCACAAGGAGAAGTGAATGGGTAAAAATGATGGGGACAAGCAGGAGAAGCCTAGTGGTACTACTACTAGGAAGCCTAGCATACGATGCTCCAACAGGCTAGCTGGAATTCAAAACCCCAAAGTTAAAATTGTGGAGGAATCGAGTGCTTCTAACATGGAGAAGGAAGTGGAAATTTAGTAGGTTAAACTCACCCTAAAGCATACTGAATGTCAGGATGGTGCCAGCTTGTTCGAGGAGATGAATAATTCCTACTATGATACTGAGGAGGAGGAGACTGAACTTGAACTGGAGGAGGTTGAGCTGGTTAAGAATAATGCCCTTGTGCAGAGGGAATGTGGGAAATGTGATCATGTTAGTGGGGAGATGGTTGAGCTACGATTGAGAATGGACTCCATGGAAGGGAAGCTAAAAATTATGGCTTCTTTAACCTCAAAAGTGATGCACTGTGCTACTACTACCCTAGTGGTCATGTGGGATTTCGAAATGAAAAGACATGGGATTGATCCTAAGACTTTCGTTAACATGAGGAAATGTATGGTTTCCTTAAGGAGGACTAGAGCCAGATGTTCTAGTAGCTTTTCTTTCTTCTCTATTTTTTGTTTCTGGTTATGGGTTTTGTCTTTATACCTGGACTTTAATATGCTCTTTTACTGTTAGTGTGCTATTGTTCTACTGTTGGTGGCTTGTTTGGCCTATTTTGTTGCCCATTGGGGGCTTTTGTTAAAGGGATTTGTACCCTTATTTGCAGCTTACCATAATAAAAAATTTCTAACTCATCATTAAACTATTTTTAGGTCACGAAAATCAATAATGTGAAAATTAAATCTTCCAACAAATCAAATCTTTGTAGTGGGGTCACCAGAAATCAATAATATGAAAAATTAAATCTTCAAATCAATAATGTGAAAAAATAAATTGATCATATCACCCAAAATCAATAATGTGAAAAATCAAATCTTTAAATAAATAATGTGAAAAAACAAATCTTCCAAGAATCTTCGCTATCATATCACCAAAAATCAATAATGTGAAAAATCAAAATCTTACCACAAATCAAATAATTAATACATCTAAGTTACTAACATCATTTTTTTCTTATGAATGAAACCCTTTCACCTCTTAAAGATACAACTACTACTTTAGTTTCATTTTAAACTTCATTCCATACCAAATGTGTAAAATTCTATTTTTGTGACATTTTTACATTTGTTTTCTTTTCTCACATATTCATACCTAAATGTGATATTATTTGCATTGTAGATTTTACACAATGGCAATGTGAAAATGTCTATTGGGAAAGGAAAGGTCAAATTTTCTTTGTTGTAGATTTTTTTGGTCAACTTTATATGACTCACTTTTTCCATAATAGGATTTAGTATTAATTTAGACTCTAGTGAAGATATTTTTAATCTACAATATAATATAGACTATGATGATTAGGGTGATAACAATGGCTCCAATCATGTGCTATTATTGGGGGATAATTTTAATCTAATAGAAAAGAGAACACATATTTTTTAAGATTAATCGAGTTATTATTATTTATGTATCTTGTGAATAAGGATTATATATGTTAGTGAGCTTACTTATATTAAGTGTGGTTTATATATGCAAAATACATTTCATTATTAATTAGGATTAGTGTTATTATTGAGTCAAACATATCTTTATTTTAGATCTTCAAATGTTATAAGGTTAATTAATACAATATATTACAATTCTATTTAAAATATTTTAAAGTTGTTTTTTAGTCCTTGCCTACAATATGGATACTGTTGTTGTCACTTCTAAGTATTAGTGTTGCCTCAACACCAGTGTAAAGGAAATAAATTATGCTTAAGGTCTTTTTTCTAAGGAATTTTGTGCAGGGGAAATTTAGAGAATGTGATTTCATGATTGATTGATCGCTATTTGAGCCCATTGGCATTGATTTTTTAGATTTTTAAAATCTTGGTAATTTTTTCCAATGTATACTATGGCAGGTTGAGATTTGGTATGCTTGTAATGTTTTTCTTTCTTTTTTCAGGGTAGACGTGTGCACCTCATCCTTAAAACATGACAAGATAATTTTTTTGGGTCTGCAAGTGTTTGCTTGACTGGACATGTGTGCAAGGAGGGAAATTTGAGGTTTTTTGCAAAGCAACCTATGCGCCTTGCCTATGTTTCCACATTTTGCATACATACATAATAGGACAGTTGCAATGATAATACACTTCTCTTTGCAAGAGAGCATCTCTATTCTGTTCGGGAATTCAAGGGAAGAAAGTGTTTTTTCTTTGGTTTCCACTAAATATGCATATGTAATTTTAGTTTCCATTTGGGAGATCATTTTAACTAAATCTTGTTAGAGTAATAGGTTCTTTAATTAATTTAATCATATTGATTAATTAATTAAGTCAACTTTACTTTATTTCACTTAAGCTAAACTTAGGAATCTCACATTAGGGTTTTCTAACTTGCAAATATAAAAGCAAGTTCTCTCATGTAATTCATTATTCCATTTCATTAATTGCATCCTTTTTGTGCAAATTGCTCTCTATACTTTTTGCTCTTATGGAAGGTTAATATTAGGTTTTACAAGTGTTCACTGGGTTTGTGAGGTTGGTTTCACAACTTCTACATGGTATCAGAGCTCTAGATCTGCAAGCCCCTTCTCAGATTTGGAGAAAATTTTAAGCAAGAGATGTTTGTTGGGTGTGTTTTTGTGTAAAACAGAGTATTCCATTGGATTTAGAGCAGTCAAAATAGTCAGATTAGCCTTTTATTTGGCTTGATTTGAGCTTCATAAGACAGATCTACAAAGGTTTCAGCGGGTGCTTTTTTTTTCAGGATTCGGAAGAAAGCTATTTTTTAGAGCGTTTTAGGCCCAAAAGGACCTCACCATCATGCTTAGAAGGCCCAAAAACCTTAAGATCAATTGTCAAATTGTCAAAATTGGCCTCAGGGTCATCTAGGGAAAATTTTTTTTGTTAGGCAAGCCGTACAACCTACCCAGCACGCAGATTGAGGTAAAATTTTCAAAAAAAAATTATTATATTTTTTTTCCTACATAAAAAAATTTCCAAAAATTTTTTTTGGCATGCGGGTTTTTTTATTGTAATAGGTTGTCAAAATATATAAAAAAGGCAATACAATTTTTTTTTAAAGCACATATGCGCTGGTGTCATGGGGGGGTACCCCGTACCCTACCACGACAAGGTATGACCCTGCTGTGATCAGGGCAGGGTCTTATCCCTCGCCTCCCCTTTAAAGGGGGTGGCGGGTGCCTTGGGCCTTGCCCCTATTTTTTTTTAAAAAAATTCTAAATAAAAAAATCATTTTTTAAACTATTTTTTCAAAAAAAACAATTTGCAATATGATGCAGGAGCATCCACGGTGTAAGAGCAATCTTGCATCAACCCAAAAAAATGTGTTGTTTCTTTTCAATAAGGGCTAAATTTGGCAGGGTTACTATTTTTAGTAAGTTTGCATTTGTGCATAGTTGGATACAAAATCTTACACGGACCTCCAGAATGGTGAATTGAAACTAATGGTGAAGAAATCACTTCAATATCATTTGTCATTTGAGAGTTATTAAAATTTTAAATTCCAAAAATCTTATTGAAATATTCAAAGTCAAATTTGAGGCTATTAGAGGCTCTGGATGGGCTTGAAATTTGGTGGGAAACCCAAGCAGTCTTTTCGAGAGCTTTCTGAAAAGGTATTATAATTGAAAATCCAACGGCCGGATCGAAAGTTATGGCCTCGCGAAGTTGACCTATTTTTGGAGGGAGATGCAAATTTTGAAACTAAGTTGGTGGCCACCAAAAAGGGCTATATATGACCATTTTTGGGAACCCTTGGAGTAGTGGAATAGGAGGGAAAACATAAACCCTAGCTGATTTGTGGTTACAGAAGGCAGATGATTCTAGATCCTTGAGAGCGGGAGCTGTAATGTGTTGTAGCCTGCAGGGGATTCATCCTCTGATTGTATTTACGCTTCTGTAATGTAATGTTTTGCCCATGATAATAAAATATCATTCTATTTTCTATGTGCAATTTTCTATTATTGTGTGTTTTATAATTTAGCCCCTTTCATCAAGTGGTATCAGAGCAAGGGTCCCTGAGTGTGTAGACAGATTGCCAACCGTGAGGCAGTTTGCACTAGGACATGAGGTTGTGGGTTTTCTGCAGAAATCAAGATGCCTCCACGAAGAAATCGTAATGGGAGGAATACTTTGATGGAAGAGGGTTTTAGAGCCCTACAAAGACAAATCGATGCATTGCAAGAGGAGCTGCGAAGAGGGTTTGAGCCAAGAACAAGAGAAGAAAGCAAGGATGAAGCAGAAAAGGAGCTATCTGAGGAAGAACAAGAAGCTGCAGGAGATCCTGTAGAAGTTAGGTTGTTAAGGACCATTTCTAAGATTGGAAAGAGGCCCAGGATCGAAGTTTATACATATTCTGGAGATTTGAATCCAGACCAACTTATTGATTGGATCAATGATATGGAGGAGTATTTCAAGTATGAAGATCTGGAAGACCCAGAACGGGTCAAGTTTGCAAAGACAAATTTGAAGGGTCATGCCAATATTTGGTGGAAGGAGGTCAAGTTAGAGAGAAATAGAAGACGAAAAGCAAAGATTACTAGATGGGATCGGATGGTGGAGAAATTGAAGAAGCAGTTCATTCCTGTGGACTATGAGATGGAGTTGTTGAAGAAGCTGGAAGGATTGAAGCAAGGTAACAAGTCTGTTAAGGAGTATACAGAAGATTTTTATAAGATCACTATCAGGAGAGGCCATGGAGAGGCCAACAAGGAGAAGGTAGCCCATTACATTAATTGGTTGAGGCCAAGTATTCAAGAAGAGTTGAGCCTAGTTAGAATGACCACCATAGAAGATACGTACCAGTTTTCCCTAAAGGTGGAAGAGAAGATGAATAAGAGATTTGAAAGCAAGCAAAGGGGAAGAGGTCAAGGTGGAAGAATTGGTGGAAGACCCTATGGAGGCCGAAATGAAGATCCAAAGAAAAGTGAAGAAGATGGAACTAGTCAAAATTAGAGAGGAGATAATACCTACCACCCTCGTGACCAGAATAATGGTGAGCAAGGAGGAAGAGGAAGAGGTAGACTTGGGCAAAGGACTTGGAAGAGGAGGTTTCAGAGGAACATGTTTCCAATGTGGAGAAGAACCGCATCGAGCATACAAGTGTCCGCAACATCAAGGAAGGATGAATATGAGACTTGAAGGTAATGCACGAGTTGCACATGTGGATGAAGATGCACATTCTGAGCGCTCTGAAGATGCAGAAAGGGGAGAAACCCTAGTTATCAGAAGAACTTTGTTGAATGAGGAGAAAGAGCCCAATTAGAGGAAGAGTTTATTCTGCACAAGGTGCAAATGTGAAGGTAAGTGTTGTGATATTATTATTGACAGTGGAAGCACTGATAATCTTGTTTTAGAGGAGATGGTTGATAAGAAGAAAGCATCCACATCCATACCAGATTGCATGGTTGCAGAAGGACCATAGAGCTTTGGTCAATGAGCAGTGTTTAGTGAAGTTCAAGATTGGTGACTACCATGATGAGGTGTTGTGTGACATCATACTAATGGATGCATGTCATATGTTATTGGGGAGGCCGTGGCAGTATGATAGGAGCGTTGTCCATGATGGTCGTGCAAACACATACTCCCTAACAAAGGATGAAGTCCATCATAAGTTGAAGCCCTTGAAGGAGGTGGAAGAAAAGGTATGTAGTACTGCCAAAATTTGCTTGGTAGATGGTAGAAAGTTTTTGGAGGGTATGAAGCATGAGCGTCATTGCATTGCATTGATTCCTAATATTAGTCAAGAGACATGTGAAGATGTGCCAACAAAAGTCTCAAAAATGTTGGAAGAATTTCAAGATATTGTCTCTGATAATGTACCAGAAGGTTTACCACCAGTGAGGAAGATAAGTCATCAAATGGATTTGATACCAGGAGCTAGTTTTCCAAATAAGGCAGCCCACAAAATAACTCTAGCAGATAATGAAGAGTTGAACAGACAAGTTCATGAGCTATTAAGGAAGGGACTGATAAGGGAGAGCCTATGTCCATGTGCAGTACCTGCAGTACTAGCACCGAAGAAAGATGGAGAGTGGAGGATGTGTACAGATTCTTGAGCCATCAACAAGATCACAATCAAGTACAGATTTCTATTGCCCAGAATGGATGACATAATGGATTGTTTGAGTGGAGCCAAGTAATTCATGAAGATTGATCTGACACCAGATTCAAATAAGAGAAGGAGATGAATGGAAGACAACCTTCAAGACAAAGGAGGGTTTGTATGATTGGTTAGTCATGCCATTTGGGCTAACCAATGCACCGAGCACATTCATGTGGCTCATGAACGAGGTACTGAAAGAAATTTTGGGAAGTTTTGTTATTGTTTATTTAGATGACATTTTGATTTTTAGTAAGACTTGGGATGAGCATTTGATGCATATCAGAAGAGTTTTAGAGAAGTTCAGGGAGGAGAAGTTGTTGATCAATCTGAAGAAATGTAGTTTTGCATGGAAGGAGTTCGTATACCTGGGATTTGTTGTCTTAGAGGAAGGTCTTAAGATGGACCCAAAGAAGGTGAGGGCTATCATTAAATGGCCTACGCCAAGGAGTGCTTTCGAGGTAAGATCTTTTCATGGTTTGGAAAGTTTTTATAGAAAGTTTATCAGGAATTTCAGTAGCATTTATGCACCCCTAATTGAGACAATGAGAGGGGATAGAAAAGAGTTTAGATGGACTAAAGGAGCATAGAAGAGCTTTCATACATTGAAGTAGAAAGTCATAGAACAACCTGTTTTGGCACTTCCAGATTTCAATAAGGTATTTCAGGTAGATTGTGATGCTAGTGGTAGTGGTATAGGAGCTATTCTGAGTCAAGAAGGTAAGCCCATTGCCTATTTTAGTGAGAAGCTTAATGATGCCAAGGAAAAGTATTATGTTTATGATCAGGAATTTTATTTAATAGTTCAGTCTTTGAAGAAATGGAGACATTATTTGTTGCCAAAAGAGTTTGTTTTATATACTGATCATCAGGCTTTCCAGTATCTTAATAGTCAAGGAAAGTTAAATCAAAGGCACTTAAAATGAGTTAAGTTTTTGCAGAGTTATACTTTTGTTTTGAAGCATAGGAGTGGGAAGTCCAACAGAGTTGCAGATGCCTTGAGTAGAAGGCAAAATTTGTTGATAGAAATGAAGATAGAGGTTGTTGGGTTTGATGAACTCAAAAGTTTGTATCCTGAAGATCTAGATTTTGTAGAGGCCTAGAAAGCTTGTCTGGAACCTATTACTTTGGATAGGACAAAATGGTTGGATTTCATAATCCAAGATGGCATGTTGTTTAGAGGAAGCTAGTTGTGCATTCTGAGGAGTTCCATGAGAGAACCTAATTAAGGAGAAACATAGTGGAGGATTAGTTGGACACTTTGGTCGAGAAAAGACCATCGCTATTATTGGTGAACATTATTACTAGCCACAATTGCAGCAAGATGTGAGAAAATTTGTTTAGAGTTGCAGAGTGTGTCAGATGGCAAAAGGAACAAGTCAGAATATAGGGCTATATCAGCCATTACCTATACCAGAGAAGCCATGGGATGATATTAGTATGGATTTTACTCTTGGTTTACCAAGGACACAGAGAGGACATGATTCCATTTTTGTGGTGGTGTACATATTCTCAAAGATGGCCCATTTTATTCCTTACAAGAAGACTAATGATGTTATTCATATTGCAGAGTTATTTTTCAAGGAGGTGGTGAGACTACATGGTCTACCTAAGAGCATAGTTTCAGATCGAGATACCAAGTTTGTTGGTTATTTTTGGAGGACATTGTGGAAGAAGTTGAAGACAGATTTGAAGTTCAGTTCTACACACCATCCACAGACTGATGGACATACAGAAGTGGTGACTAGGAGTTTGGGTAACCTGCTATGATTCTTAGTAGGAGATAAGCCCAAGGGATGGGATTTGATTTTACCACAGGCAGAATTTGCTTACAACAATTTTGTCAATAGGAGCATAGGTAAATCTCCATTCCAGGTTGTGTATGGCAGTAGCCCAAGAACTGCTTCTGAATTGAGGAGGATGGATAAGGGGGAGAATAGTAGTACTGAACCTGAAAATTTTGCTGAGAACATGAAGAATTTGCACAAAGAGGTAAGAAAGCATATCCATAAGATGAATTCTCAGTATAAGGCTAAGGCAGATTAGAAGAGGAGACATAAGGAGTTTTAGGAGGGTGATGAAGTCATGGTTCACTTGAGAAAAGAAAGATTTCCAGTTAGTAAATATAATAAGCTGAAGATAAGGAAATTTGGACCATGTAGAATCCTGAAGAAGCATGATTTAGGAAATGCATTTGAGGTAGAGTTGCCTAATGACATCAATATTTCACCAATGTTCAACATTTCAGATTTGACAGAGTATCATGATGATGGACTTGATAAAGGAATGCAATGGAACATTCCAGCATATACTTTAGAGAAGGAGGAGATAGAGGGCATTTTGGATAGCCATGTGGGTAAGAGTACAAGAAACAGGTAGTCTACAAAATACTTGGTGAAATAGAAAGGAAGGCCTATTGAAGATTCATCATGGTTATCTGAGACTGATGTTAACTATTTTGGTTTCCCTCTAACTCATGAGAAGTGACAGGGTCACTTTTCAAATTACCCCAGGTGTTTGATGCAGGAGCATCCAGGGTGTAAGAGCAATCTTGCATCAACCAAAAAAAATGTGTTGTTTCTTTTCAATAAGGGCTAAATTTGGCAGGGTTACTATTTTTAGTAAGTTTGCATTTGTGCACGATTGGATACAAAATCTTACACGGACCTCCAGAATGGTGAATTGAAGCTAATGGTGAAGAAATCACTTCAATATCATTTGTCATTTGTGAGATATTAAAATTTCAAATTCCAAAAATCCTATTGAAATATTCAAAGTCAAATTTGAGGCACTTAGAGGCTCTAGATGGGCCTGAAATTTGGTGGGAAATGCAAGCAGTCTTTTCGAGAGCTTTTCGAAAAGGTATTATAATTGAAAATCCAACGGTCGGATAGAAAGTTATGGCCCCATGAAGTTTACCTGTTTTTTGGAGGGAGATGCAAATTTTGAAATTAAACTGGTGGCTACCAAAAAGGGTTATATATGACCATTTTTGGGAACCCTTGGAGTAGTGGAGTTAAGGGGGAAAGTGTAGAGTCCAGAATAGGCAGGAAAACATAAACCCTAGCTGATTTAGGGTTACAGAAGGCAGATGATTCCAAATTATTGAGAGCGAGAGTTGTAATGTGTTGCAGCCTATAGGGGATTCATCCTCTAATTGTATTTGCGCTTCTATAATGTAATGTTTTGCCCATATTAATAAAATATGATTCTATTTTCTATGTACAATTTCTGTTATTGTGTGTTTTATGATTTACCCCCTTCAGCACAATAAATTTTTTAATGTGTTTTTTTTAAAATAAAAAACACATGCAATAAATACCTCTTGGTGCCTACATGCCTTGCCTCGAGATTTGTGCCAGTTGGTGGCTTTTTTAGCAGAACCTCTAGTTTAGAGATGAATTTGGCTATTTCATCAAATTTGGAGCTCTACATTTGTCTGGAGGAGTTTTATTTTTGCTACAGCTAACTAGTTTGGTAGGGTTCTAAAGTTGGTGATCCTCCAAATTTGGAGGTGTTTTTGCTAAATTTGGTAGAGATGTTTTTTTTCCCAGCTCAGCCCCTCTCCGTTGGGCTTTTCATTTTTGCACTCCATCTTCTAGAGGCCATATCTCAGTCATACAATGGTATTTTTTAGTGCAATTTTTTTTGAAAAGGGGTAGGATTTCTTTCTCTTCATAGTGGTGTAGGTGGTGTTCAGTTTTGACTTCTATTATTTTTCTAGAAATCTATTTTCTCAGTGCCATTGCTGTGTAGTTCTCATTTTGGAGACTTTAACAGGCCATATCTTCTACATCTGGACTCCTTTTTAGGTCCCTTTTTTTAAAGTGCATGATTTTCCATGTACTTCATCATGGTGCTATCAGTTTCCTCTATTTCTATTAGAGAATTGTATTTTTAGCATGTGGTCTTTTTTGTAGACATTGTGTGCTTCTATTGTAAGCACTTCTCATATGTAAACACATTGAAATAAAATGCCTTAGCATTGTACATGTATTCTTGAGATCTTGCACATCATTTTGTGCCTTATTGTACTTGCACTATGATATAAATTGTCATGGGGGTTGATGTTTGCCTTTTGTTTTGCCATCACACCTTTGTCAAGTGAGTGTCCCTTCCACGACAATAGTGAATCACATTGATTCTTGCCTCATGCATGTGTGCCTTGGTTTGAACACCCTTTTATTTGCTGGTACTTTCATGTTTGCATGTTCAAATGTTCTTGTTTCTTCTACATGCATTTCTTAGTTTCACATAGTTTCAGTGTACCTATCATGGCTCTCCCTTGTTTGCATTTTGGGGGTTTCTACTATTGGTGCTAATGCTTCCTTGGTTTCACGTTGGAGTGAGCTATGTATCTAGTATTTATTCCTACGTACTAGGTGGATGCAACGTACATCAATGGATGGTTACCAATGCATTTTAGTGAGATGGAGCATTTACCATATGGACACTCTTGCATTCCTTTTGTGGAGGCAACCTTCTATTTTCACTTGATTAGTTCTTCAGATTTTTGGCACCTGTACCATTTGTATCTTCAAGTTCTAGATGTTTTTCCTTTGTTTACCATCTGATTTGAGTAGTGTCATTGGGGACACTCATGTAGATTCTTGTCTTCTTGATTCTGATCTTCATCTTATTTTAGAGGAGGTTCTTCTTTCAACACTAAAGAAGTCATTCTTCGACAGTGTTTGTAGCTCCTTCATGCTTCAGTGGAGTTCTTCATGTTCTTCTTCATGTTCCTATTCTTTTGGGACATCTTTTGTGGAGGCTTCTTAGTCTTTCACTCTTTCTCTCTCTCTTGTAGGGAGGTTTATTCTCTATTTGTGAGAGACTCTTTTATACATGGGTACCTCATCAGGCCTAGTTGTCGGGACCCATCTTTGTTTTCATGCATTTGTTATTAGTTTTTTAGTTTCTCCCTAAGTTCATCTTAAAGGAGGGTGTTAGAGTAATAGGTTCTTTAATTAATTTAATCATATTGATTAATTAATTAAGTCACCTTTACTTTATTTCACTTAAGCTAAACTTAGGAATCTCACATTAGGGTTTTCTAACTTGCAAATATAAAAGCAAATTCTCTCATGTAATTCATTAATCCATTTCATTAATTGCATCCTTTTGTGCAAATTGCTCTCTTTGTTTTTTTCTCTTGTGGAAGGTTAATTTTAGGTTTTGCAGGTGTTCACTGCATTTGTGAGGTTGGTTTCACAACTTCTACAAATCTTTGATTGTCATTAACTTTTGTAGAGCTACCGAGAAAGCCAGTTCAGGGAATATTAGTGGAAGCGCAATGAAGAAATACTTGACATGCTTCTTGAAATAGGATCATTTGTCATTTTTTTGTAGGTGGGTGATTATAATAATGTAGTTTTCTATTAGCAATCATTGCAATTAGGGCATTTTTAATGCCACACAATATATGGATTTTTTACTACCAGACAATTCTAGGGTTTGGATTTAGACAAAGATCGGGATATTTTGTTTAAAGCTGATTTACTTCTAAATTATTTTTTCTCTTTTGTTGACCATTAGGAGTTCTGAGTTGGAAATAAGGAGCTAGTTGAGATGTATGAGCAGAACTTGGGAAATAAAGGCTATGAAATTTATAAACTTGGTCGCCCCAAGAACCAAGGAGATGGTAATTCTTGCTTCATTTCTTTCTTTGTTTGGTATGCCTAATTTTCTCTGGTTTAAAATATTTTGAGTTTTTCTAGGTGTTGGATATTTTGTGTCATTAACACTTTGAAATCGAGATATGTAAGTTGGTAGACAAACAACAAAGTTGCAAGGTTGCTAGTAGAATTTAGTCCCTAAACACATTTTAGAGGTTATTCTATTTTTTATTTCCCTCCTGAACATTGTCTTCACCCAATTATTTAAGCACTATACATGGGATGTGCTAGATGTTCCTGTTTGGACATGATTTACTTGACCTACCACCAAAGTTAGGGATCTTATTAGTGTTTACTATGAAGTAGCACATGCACTATAGTAGTCACAACTTCTCAATGCATGAATTGGATTTTTCAAACCATGAACTATGAATTCATGGCCTAGAGGCTACAAACAATTATACCTTTATTTGTGATGGTCAGAATTGGTTACTGTATTTAGTACTTTATAAGGTATTGTTTACAAACCATGAGAAAGATTCTCTACAAATCATAGGAAAGATTTATTAAAAGAATAATGGTGTATTTATTGGCTTTCAAGAAACTTTAGAAAGGTTATTCCAATCATTCCAAAGTAGGTTCTGGATTTGACATAATGAATCTCTAGCCTAGTTGAACTGGATAAAGATTATATTGAAATAGTCTAGACCTATGATAAAGGGAAATGTAAAGCCTTTCCTAAACTTGTTATTAGATAACTATTCCCTAGAATTGAGAATCCCTACCCCTAATCCCCAAGGATTTTAGTATCCCCCATCCCAATCCCACTTCTCCACGAGAGGTTGCTAATGATTTATTTGTTGTGAGACAAAATGTTATGACCCTACACAAAACATTTGAGATGCAACATAACATCATCAAATGGTTTTATATTGAATTCAGTGGGATCAATATCAAAATGAATATTATGGTGAAGAGGCAGCAAAGGGAAAACCAAACTTTGGTTAATGAGGACAAAAGGATTTTCCAAAATTGGGAATGTGTTCCCCTGGTGAACAAGCTAAAGGATGACCTCTCTAATCATAAGGAAAGGATTGATGTTTTAGAGGAAGAGTATATGAAAGGGAAAGACAATCAAGATGCCAAATTAGTTGCCCTTGAATAGGACATGGCCAAAATTAAAGAGAATAATAACAAGATCATCAAGACCAATGTTATGGAGATCAAGAACATCAATAAAAAAATGATAAAGTTGAATTCAAGTACTATTGTTGAAGGGAGGGCCAAATATGCTGCAAAACCTAGCACAAGGACTAGAAGTACAAAAAAGAAACATAGTGAGGGGGATAATAAAATTCCCTAAGATCTTCAAGAGTTAGATGATAGTTTCCTTATGGTTGAGCTTGAAGTAGTCGAGGTTAACCATGTTTTCATTGATGTTTTTATTTTTGTAAAGGGTTTTTAGGGCCCCTTGAAAACATAATCTTTACCCCTTTAATAAAAAATAATGATGACAAACACATGAAACCTACAGGTTAGCACTATGCAATTACAACAAAACTCACTTCACATATTCATGCAAAACAAATCATAAAATACTTAGCTATAGAATACAGGACTACTTTCCCCAATGAGTGGCCAGATCTCTAAAGGAATTGGACCATTCTCAATTCATCATGCTCAACTTAAAGATGGAAGAGAATAAAACATAGCATTGTATTTATTTACTCAGAACAATATTACTCAAGTCAGCAAATTTCATTCAACTGAAAGATAAAGATTGAACATGTCTCTTTTGATTGTAAAATATGATATAAAAGAAACAATAATGACTAACTAATAACTCCCACTATCACTACTTAACTACAAATCTATAGAATATTCCAAAAATCAAGCTACATGCTATGCATGCACATGATATCCTAGTTCTATGAGGAGTCTTAATAGCAAGGAAAATAAATACGTTTGTTACAAATTAATGAAAAACATGTCTTTAAGCACACATTAAGGAAATGTTTGAAATGATGACTCTCCAAATATGAGTCTCCAATCCATAAAGTCTTCATCTACATTTAATGAACTAGAAGAACCGACTTCATTGCTCCATCGGCGTGAACAAAATGGGTCTTTGAAAATTGAGGTTGTATCCCTCTAGAGTTCTCAATCGATGCTAGTATTATCTCCTTTGTAGTCTACTAGCCCTATCTTTTCAGAGTGCCTCCACCTTCTCTAGAGCCTAATGTCTTTAGATTTGGTGAGGAAGTCTCTGGAGGAGTCCATAATTGCCTGAGTCTTTCTAGATTTCAACTCTATTTCTTCAAAAAGTAGCCAAAGCATACTGCTAGATAAAAATAGATCTCTTACACACAATTTATTAGTGTCTCATCATGATTAATTTGTAATACATAAACCATACATATGCAATCATTTTCTACTCTTAATAATAAATAATTTCTCAATCAAATATAATTAGCATAAATAAATGGTATAAAAATGGAAAGAAGGGGTACTTTGGAAAAAATATGATGGGACTAGATTTTTCCTCATCAAGAACTCAAGAGGGTAAAAGTTTAGTACTGTGTCACACTTTTATAAAGGAAATGACCAACACAAATATAATTTTCCAACTTAAACGACAAAAAAGTCATATTAAAGTTTAGAATTTTAAAATGACATAAACTAATGAAATGTAGAAATTTTAGTGTAGTTTATGTTTATAATTTTTAAAAAATTTTAAGTCAGATATATATATTTTTAATTTAATTGATGAATTTTAATTATTTTTTTTCTAAAAAATGACATTGATGGGATGTCAATAAAAATATAGAAAAATTATTATTTTTGTTTAATATTTTTTTCTTAAGTAGACAACTCAAATATCTAGTGCATGGATTTTTTTTTTTTAAAATGATGAAAATTTATATTTTTTAAATTTTTAAAGTCAATGTAATCAGGACCTTATAGTTTTCATGGGACGTCAACTTTTGTACATTTTATTTTTATTTTTTTGAAAACACAAAATACTCTCTTGGAGAAGACTCTCTCCTCTAATGCGCCATATATTTTTCAAAAATTTAAAATATATTTTACCAATTTATTTTTAATTTCTAATTTGTTTCATGTTTGATTATAATAACCCACTTACAATAAATTTAAAAAAATATGATAAAAGTAATTTAAATTTGATAGAAAAAATATTTCTAGAATCTACACTCCAAGCACTACAATGGGTATTCGATCATTTTTGTAAAAGTATGTTTTGATAGGAGAAATTTGGAGTTGAACATGAAGTTTTATTGAAATTTTGGAAATGGGGGGCTTGGCTGCCACATAGACAGTTTTAGGCAAGACAATATCACCCAAAAAAGTTCCCAGTGAAACTCTCTTGCTCAGAACCTTCTATGTAAATAAATAATATTTTCAAAGATGAAATCATATTTTATAGATTTAAAAAAATTAGGCGAAAAGTTTCTAGGTGAAACTGTTTATGCCACACAATGCCATGTAGGTGCTACGTGGTTCCAGACAGAATGGTTCCAGGTGGAACTATCTCTATAGAAACTACTTAGTTGGATGAAAGTATGACATAGGTTTGATCTTTTACCCAAGAGCAACAAGTGGTAGGTGGAGTCAAGACTCAAATAAGCTCAAAATTAGAAGCAAAATTGGTGGAGAAACAACAAGAATTAAGAGATCTCATGCATAAGTTTGGAACACTAAGGTCACTCTTTTACTAGTGAGGTCACCCATTTCACCAAGGTGGGTAACCCCTTTTGCTAGCACAAGATACCTAGGTAACCCCTGAGGTGCTCAAACAACCCTGAGGATGCTCAAGTGACCTCACTAGTTAAAGGGTGAAAAAGTATTTTTTTGGAAAGGATGAGGGTACATATGCAAGGTAGAAGGTTGGTGAGGCCAAGACAAATGTAGGAAGGGGTCTTAAGGGCTAAGCAAACACTTCTTTCAAAGTTATAAATGCTAAGAGAGTTTTATTCACACTATGTGGGTTGTGAGCTAAAATGCTAGATCATCATCAAACTATCATGTATGCTTGTGCAATTTTGGGAACTTACACTATCCAATTCATTATATATATATCAAATAATTTCAAGGATTCATCACCTACTAAGTTTCTTATTGATCCAACATGCCAATGTATTATTTGTACTGAAGAAGCATTGTTCAATGCTCATATTAGGAACCAAGAATGTGCACATTTTGTGGTTTCAATGAAAATGATTAATGGAATGTTAATCAACACATTGGGATGCATTATTATACAATTGAGAGTTGTACCTAAGTTGCCATTTTATGTCATGTGATACCATCTTCATATACATTTGGTATATTACTTGGGATACCATGGATTGAGTAATAAAAATATGTTCAATCTATCTTGCATTAATGTGTGAAATTCATAGATGAAGTATAAGTGGTTAAAATTGAAAGGGTTAATCACAAGCCAATATCTAATGCTAGTCACATTACCTTGGACACATTTTTGAAAAACTACAAGATGTGTACCTTGTTGGGACTGTACGCTCAAAATCATGACTCCAGTTGCCCGGGGCTGTCAGGTCAGATTTCAGAACACACACGGACCCTTCCCTCCTTGCCATGGGGTGATTCGCCATGTCACTCTCACTCTCGTGGAAGTAGCTAGTCGAGAGGAGGTGAGACATGGAGAGGGTCTGGCTCATTGGAGAGCTGGACTTTGAGGAGAGGGATCGGTAAGTTCTATGGCCTTTGTTGTTGTGTGCTAAGTTGAATGTTTCGTTTGATTGTAGTTGTTGTTGAGATAACCCTATGACTCGAAGGGTCACTAGTTTCTCTTCTCCTATTGGGGTTTCTTCTATTCCACCTTTGTGTGGGTAAGCAGTTTCTTTCATTTATGTCCTCTTGTCTTTCAATACGTTGAATGAGTTCTCATTGTATTTGGAGATGTCTTTGTTCTTCTATTAACAATAGGACAAATGGATCTTGTTGAAGTAAAGTAAATGTCTCTTGTTGTTGTCGTGGATTGATTTCCTCAATCTCATCATGGATGGCCTGTACCCACTCTCCTCTCACTCCTAGGCACATTTGTGAGCCAAGATAGAGGTAGATGTGTGATGACCAACCTTAACTGGACTTAGGGTTTTGACCTAGGGTTTGGTAATGTTTTGACTTGTTTTTACCTTGTGATGGTATCAAGGGTTTGCAAGTTTGTCTATCTTTTCAAGAGTTTCTATATGCATGCAAACTGAATGATATGCAAACATTTTTTATGCTTTTTTAGTATTTTGGAAATGGAAAGTGCTATTTAATCTATAAAAGGGAAATATGAATGCAAGCTAATATGACTTTTCTTAATGCAATCTTAATCTATGTTTTTGGGTTTTCAATTGTTTTGAAGTAATCTAATCTAAAAAGTGAAATTTCTTCTTCAAATAATCTAGATCTAGGAATATGAAAACAATTATTCTAACATACAAGATCTAACTATCTTGAGGAAAAAGTAAAGATTTACTATTCCCAAGAGCAAATTTGGTTTTGTAATTACTATGAATTGAATAAAGCAATAAAGGAACCTAAAAGAATGAAGATTTGTGTGACTCCACTACCCTCAGAAATCCTTGATGTTGGCAACCTTGAGACCTTTTGTAGCAATGGGAAGGCCTCTTGACAACAAAACAACACAAAGAAGCAAAAATAAGCTTGTTGAAGCTTGAAAGAGCTCAATGAAAGATTTGGTTGAGCACAATGGTGTTGAATGAAGCAACATAATGATGCTTGGTTGAACAATGAATAAATAAAAAGGTGCCTTCATCCTGTAAGAGCATTAGAATGCTGATTTGGAGAGCAAGAAACTTGGCAAGAGCTATGTGCACAATGAATTTGCCTCCCTTTGTACTTGAGGGAGGGGGGTATTTATAGGTTTGAAGAATGGAATTGATTGAGAAGTTAACTCATTTCATTGATGAGTTAACAAGGATTTATTGGGGAGATAACAAGGTTGATTACCTAGTGAACGTAGCTAACTATGGAGTGATAAATCAGTAATAGCTTATCACTGAAGAGGAATTGGAGTTGAGAGGATGCATTAGATTGATTGAGTCATTAATTTTAGATCAAATAGAGTTAATTATGCATGTGTGGGTGCATGAAATAGTCAACTCCATATTAGGCATCAAAAATCATGTGAATTGGAAGAAAAACAGGCAAAAATGGAGCTAAAATGAGTGAGAAACTCAAGTTTTTCCGCAACTGGAAATGTGACAGGGTTGCCCCTTTTGTTAATAGGGTCACTCGAGGGGTGACCCTAGGTCACCTGAGGGAAATCTAGGCTTGAAAGGGTTTTTTGGAGAATTACAAGGTGGGAAATGACAAAAGAGAAGAAAAGGAGGGGTTCTGCCTCCAGAAACAAGTCAGTCATGTGTAAGAATCCAAATCTCCATTTCTACCTACAGGATCTCTTGGGGGAGATTTGGATTGGTTGAGCGGAACTAAAAACTGAAAGTGGGAGATGGATAGGGGGGACCTCTAGAAGGCTTCTAGAGGGTGTAGAGGATGAAAACATAGGGGAAAGGTGAAAAATCACCTACAAGATGCTTACAAGGCTTAGGAGCAAGGTTGAAAGCTCAGAAAATGCAAATCAACAAGTGTCACAAAAAGTGTTGAAAAGCATCGCAAACGGGGAGAGAGAGAAATCAACAAAGAGGAAACAACACGAGACAATAAAGAAGACATGTCATCAAGAGATTTGCTACTAAGAGGACATTATTTCACTCTTACATGTATGTGACAAGGATTAAAATCATCATAGGGGTCCTCATGGAGGCTGTGCGTGATTTTTGTGCTTACATATTTGCCCCCTTGGGGATGGTAGTCTACATGAAGGGTAAGTAGTATTCCCAAACTAGGCCTTACCTTTTGTCAAATTTTCCACAATTGTATTTGCAATAACTAGTATTAGTCTGGCATTTAAATGTATCAAAATGAATAACAAAAACTAAAATGACGAATTTACCATGAATCGTTTGAGTTTGACTAGTTGTTTGCCTTTATCAGTTTAGACCTATAGGAATGAAAGCATGCAAAATGACACGTGAAAATAGATGCATAAAAGTAAAGAACTAATCTAAAAATACATAAATGAAACTAAGCTAAGGGCAAACAAAGCAAGTCAAATTGTGAGATTAGAGCAAAACGGTGATGGAATTGATCGCGTGAGTAGTCGTTGGAAAGGTATCGTTGAGGAGATCACAAAGATAGCTGCCTCTTCTTCAACCATAGAGAATTGGGTATGCAATCAGTAAAAAACCCTTCTCTAAACCCTAGTTTGAATTTTATGAAAAATCTCTCGAAATTGTCTATTTTTGTCATTTTTTCTTGTTGCATTGTCTCTGTTTTGTCGTTCAGAGCAGGATAGGTTTTTCATTTTCTGAAATTGGCCGAAAAATGATGTTTTTAGGGAAATTTTTGATTGACGGATCACTCTCTAGGGTCACCCCTTTTGTTAGGCAGGTCACCTGGGGGAGATCCTTTTTGATAGCAGGGTCACCTGGGGGAGATCTGGTGCAGGAGCACCTTCACAAATTGATGTTTCCATAGGAATTTGATTGTGCTTTGATGATTCAACAATGTAATGAGATAAATTAAGTCATTTTTCCTTTTATTAAAGTCACTAAGATAGGTCTAAGTTCAAATTTGTGTAAATGATGCAAAATTGTAAAGTTACAAATGATGCAAACTTGGAATATGAAAGGTCATTTTGGTTCTAGGTGTTGATAGGTAGTTAGAAATCAGTTGGAATGTGAGGAGTCATGATGTAATGCCTTTAAAAGTCCTTGTATCCATTTGTGAAGGTGGAGGGGAGAAGGTTGGAGAATGTGGGTTGTTACATTTTGATATGATATCAATAAAAGATACCCTTGTTTCTGCATTTCAGAATGTTAAACTGCTGTTTTAGAGATTGGTATGGATTTGTATGGATTTTATATGGCCATAATGTGGTATGGATGGAAAGAGTATTGAGTCTACTTTCCATTTCTTTTCATTGCATCAAATTTCATTAAGATTTGAATAAGTTATGGCATTTTTATTGAGGGTAGGTCTGCAGAGTTTAATTTTCTAAAAATGCAGTCTGAAAATATGCATGGTACGGCCTGGTACAGCCTCACATTGATGTATATAATAGATGGATGGAAAGATATGTTGTTATAGTTTATAATTATTTTAGTTTGGTATAATTTCATTAAGTTTTGTGAGAGATATTGCAATTTTGGTGAGGGCAGGTCTGAACACTGCCTAGGGTTTGCAGTTTTGAAAAAAAAATCATAACCTTCTCCCCTACCATTGGATCTTCATAAAAATTGGAGGAAAAATATGTATTAATGTTCTCTTGAACCTAACTAAAGAAATTGGATTAGTTCTTTGATTTGTTAATGTTATTGAGAATAGTTTTGGTCCTCCTACCTCTGCATCAAATTGGTATCAGAGCTGGCGAAAGATTTGGGTGTTGTATTTGTTCCTGTCACTGAGAAGGCAAGTGAAGAACTGAAGGAAATAATGTGTTGGTGACCATTATTTGTTTGCTAAGTTGTTTGTTTGTAGGTGCTTGTTCCATCTAGCTGCGAGAAAGATGTTTTCTGAGGTTGTGTGTGGGCAAACAAGATGAGGTCTATCATGACCATTCTCCAATGGAGATTAGGCTGGATAAGGGTGCAAAGAGAAACCACTAAGGAGAGAGTGGTAGGTGCATCACCAGAATCTGTTGTTGGGTGAGATGAATGGTTTGGTGAGTTAGTTTTTTGTGAAGCAGTGAGAGAGATGGATACCTAAAGAAGCACTTGATGTTGCAGCCTGAAGAGTACTCCACTGATGGGAGTAGAAGGAGCCTGAAGAAGCTCTAAAGAAGATGGTAGTTTGTTCTGTTGGTTGGTTGGCCACCTTTCTATTGATTTGAAGATTTGAAGATTGTAGCTGAGAAGACTGAAGATAAAGATAGAGGAGATGCAGAAAAAGACTTTGTTGCTGATACATTTCCAAGGGACTTGGAAATCTTTGTTGGTTGGTTGTATGGTGCAGGAGCACCTTCACAAATTGATGTTTCCATAGGAATTTGATTGAACTTTGATGATTCAACAATGTAATGAGATAAATTAAGTCTTTATTCCTTTTATTAAAGTCACTAAGAGAGGTCTAAGTTCAAATTTGTGTAAATGATGCAAAATTGTAAAGTTCTAAATGATGCAAACTTGGAATATGAAAGGTCATTTTGGTTCTAGGCATTGATAGGTAGTTAGAAATTAGTTGGAATGTGAGGAGTCATGATGTAATGCATTTAAAAGGCCTTGTATCCATTTGTGAAGGCAGAGGGGAGAAGTTTGGAGAATGTGGGTTGTTACATTTTGATGTGATATCAATAAAAGATACCCTTATTTCTGCATTTCTGAATGTTAAACTGCTGTTTCAGAGATTGGTACAGATTTGTATGGATTTTATATGAGCATAATGTGGTATGGATAGAAAGAGTATTGAGTCTACTTTCCATTTCTTTTCATTGCATCAAATTTTATTAAGATTTGAATAAGTTATGGCATTTTTATTGAGGGTAGGTCTGCAGAGTTTAATTTTCTAAAAATGCAGTCTGAAAATATGCATGTTACGGCCTGGTACAGCCTCACATTGATGTATATAATAGATGGATAGAAAAATATGTGTTTCTAGTTTACAATTATTTTGGTTTGGTATAATTTTATTAATTTTTGTGAGAGATATTGTAATTTTGGTGAGGGCAGGTCTGAACATTGCCTAGGGTTTGTAGTTTTGAAAAAAAAATCATAACCTTCTCCCCTACCATTGGATCTTCATGAACATTGGAGGAAAAATATGTATTAATGTTCTCTTCAACCTGACCAAAGCAATTGGATTATTTATTTGATTTGTTAATGTTATTGAGAATAGTTTTGGTCCTCCTACCTCTGCATCAAGATCCTACAAAACAGCTGGGTCACCTGGGGGTGACCTTGTTGGGATGATTTTGATTGAAATTTCATGTTGTCTGACACTTGTTTCACTCTAATTTGACTTGTTTTGGCCACTGTATTCACCTATTTATTGCAATTTTGAAGGTTTATACACTATTTTTGTGTAAGCTTTTTCTGCAATTTTATGACTTTTATGAGTTTACAAGATCTAATCTAAAGTTCTCTTCTGATTTTGTAGGACATGTGTATCTGATGGAATGCCTTCCGAGAGCAGGGATGACTCTTAGGGATGTTTACTTCACTGAGTAATGAAGACTATACCATCTTGAGGAGAGAAATCCTGGGTAGAGTTTGTCTTGTGCCTGTTATTCATCCCGTGTCCCGTATATGTTGTGAAATATTGACCTACTGGGACGTAGACAAAAACACATTCAGGTTCCTATAGATCTCTGTAGAGAGGGCCATCACTCTATATGATGTGTATCATATACTTAGGGTTTCTGTGAGAGGACATCCTCGAGTCCTTCTAGCTAGCGAGTCCTTCAAGGACAATGCATACTAGACAGAGTTCATGAGGGTTAGTCATCTTGGGGATCAAATAGGAGTCCAACTCACTTATGTGCCTTGACTTTGCATCCCACTTCTGAGGAGATTCTTGATCAGTTTGATTGCCTTGAGGCTATCAGGAGATAAGGCCTTGGCTTGTTTGAGATGGTGTTGGGCTCCCATCATTCGTGGTATTAAGGAGGGCATAGTCTATGCTTGGGGACCAGATATATTGGCCATGGTTTACAGGGACTTCTATTATATTTCATGACGAGGGGTTCTAGCTTTTAGCCACTCTTCTTTGATTATGACATGAATATTTGAGCACATCAGGCATTATCAGAAGCTCAATCTGATTCCAGATAGATGTTTACTGAGAGCAGCTAGGTGGATGCATGTTGCTCACTTTGATGCTTCTTTACCCATTGTTGCTACTCTTACAGATAAGGACATGGTCTTTGATGCTTATCGTGATATGGAGGGCTCCTAGGCCCATGATGGTGAGGTCAGAGAGTACTATCATGGAGTATCCAAGATTTTAGACCGTAATGGTCTAGTTGAGGCTCCTCGTGTTGACCATGTTTCACAGTAGTTTGGCGAGGGCTTCCCTAAGGACTTTCCCCAGTGTGCACTTTTTATAGGACTATTCAGGAGATGGCTAAGATTGGATAGAGGTCAGTTGTTTGGACTCCTTTGACTCCTAGAGTCTTCATTACTAGAGTTCTGAGAGGAGGACAGAGGGGAGGGAGAGGGACTCCTTTCCAATCTCTCATTGTGGCTATGGATTCAGAGTCTACCGACGAGGACTATATTCCTGATGGTCATGATTCGTCAGATGACAGCTTGCCTAAGGATGCGCAGGATGAGGATCTTGATGATGCTAATGATGCAAATGATGCTCTTGACATCCCTGACGGTCCTCCTATTGTTCCCAGACCTCATTCAGATGAGGTAATGTGACAACTTGACCCTAATTGGTAGCCAGGTGATTCACATAAGTTTTGTTTATTTGTTTTTTACACTTTTGTCCTTTCTCTTTTCATGGGGAATTGACTTGTTCTTATCTTTCGATTTGCTCTTTCAGGTAATGTTAGAGAGTGGAGGGATTTTGTTTGTGAGATTAATGTTGGATTGGCTTCTCCCTTCACTAGGATGACTCATGACCGTCTTTTAGATGATCTTGGTGTGCCCCCTACTATTGGGTGACACACTGACATTTTCAATTTTTTGCTCCTGTCTATCATGGATGTAAGGAGAATGCAGACTTGAAGACCAAGGTTGACACCCTTAAGGGTGAGAATCAGGTACTCTGAGAGATGCCTCACCTTAGTTTTCAATGATGAGATACTAGTATGGTGGGACCTTCATAGTCACATGCTCATAGTAGAGCACCTCTCTCCCATAGGTCTCATGGAGTGACTAGTTGTATTCATAGATAGATGAGCTGAAGTCCTAAGGTTTCTGTTGGAGGGAACCGGCCTTAACTTCCTTTCTTGAACTTGTGCCCTCTTGCATGGGGAGCGTCTACTTCTTTTGAGAGCATTTTGTCCTATCTCTTTGATACTATTGTATATGTAAACTTCAGATGTATCTATGAAAGTTTATCCTTTTATGGGTTTTGCCTATCGGATTTGTACTCATCTCTTGTGAACATTTTGGAGGTTTGGGAACTCTTTTTTTTATTATATGTTTGACCTTTTCAACTCTTTAACAATGCAAGTATGATAATGATGGCATGTTTTTGTAATTTTTTATGGTATATGTATGAGATGCAGTTTACAATATGAAAATGTAGGAACACAAGAAATGCTCTTTAATACAATTGACTTTATTGCTTTGAGACTCTTTTTCTAATTTTGGCATGGATGCAATGTGGAACAAACAATGTGACTGCTCTTTAATATGATTTTTCAATTCTGGGGATTGTGAGTTGTCCTGATGTAAGAGACCTATTCAAGGCTATGATATAGGATTTTTAACTCAAGTGGGGAGCGGGATTGAAAATGGAGCGTTCGACTTCGCTAAAGGCTAAACATTAATCCTTATCTAGATAAGACACTTTGACAAGCTTTCAACTTTAGATAAGCAACAAATTTTATAGGTGTTTGCTAGACTTAGATCATAGATGGCAAGCAAAGTAGACCTAGGGTAAAGGATAAATAGGAAAGAACAAGGGTCCCTATGCAGAAGATGATCCTAGAGACTACTAGACTCTTAGCTTTACTTAGCTAGTGCGTGTGTGTGCTTTGTACATTTCCTTCTCTATTAGAATGTCACCCTTGAGGCTTCGAAATTAGACTGATCTCCACCCAAGAGTACGAACATTCAACAATCTTCTCTCTTTCACTCTTTTTTTGTATCTCTCTTTTTTTTTCTTTTCACCTTTTTTTGTAATTTCCTCACTTGATTTTTCTCATTTTTTTGGATCTTTGACTTTTCAAGAAATGAATGCTTTTGGAACTTTTGATATGCAATACTTTGATCTCTCAATTCTCTTATTTTGATCACTCATTTTTTATTCACTTAGATTTTAGATTGCTTCCTTCAGAGTTTTGATCCTCCTGACTTTTTTGGCCAGGAAAGATAAGGGGCTAAGTGCCATCTAAAGTTTTGTAGTCTGGTTGGACTTCTCTAATACTAGGGAAGAATTGGGAAGGTCTATTTGTAAGCTTCCTTTGAACACTATAGGTTTGAGTACTGACTTTGTTTAGACCTAACATCTTGACTCATTAAGACTGGGATCAGTGTAAAGCTAAGAGCTAGGCTTTGATTAGAATCACTGGGAATGAAAATGGGATAATGGCAATTGTGACAATGGGGAATCTCTAGGTCCTGAAAGGATGACGTATATCTAGGAAACATTAGATTCCTTACTGAAAAGAAAATAGTACAAGAGCAAGTCACTAACTATAATGTAGGATGAATAGAATGAACTGAAGTGCAAGGAACAAGTTATTTTTGACAGTTTGAATTTTTTATAATTTTTTTTGTATTTTTATGTTTTATGATTTTTTTGGTTTTTAGACATAATATTTCTTGAGGTGAAAGGCATTAACTATTTTGCCAAATTACTCTCCCTCCATTGTGCACAAGAGATAGGCACCATTTCCAACATCTTCTTTGACCATGTAAGGACCTTTCCAGTCTTCTGAAAAAGCTCATTTTCACCTTCTTTTCTTATTCTTCATGCTACCTTTTCTTAGGACAAGTTCTCCTATTGTGTAGGGTTTGTCATTTGAATATATTGCTACCAAATCAGTGGTTTCTCTTGGCATTGTGAGACTAAGTAAGTCGCAAAAGGCTTGTACATGACTCCATCATGATTTAATAATTTTGCTAATAGGTCAAACTATTCTTTCATATAGATTTTCACATCCAGTCTCTCTTGGATTCTTTGTAAAAATTGGAACAACTTAAGGGGAGTTTGTGGCTCCCTTTGCTCCTTAGGAGGGATGAAGCTTATACTTCTCCTTCCATTTGGTTCTAGTCTTAAGTCCATGGCATATCCAATGTAACTCTGTGGCAGTTCAAAAATGACATGATTGTTAACACCGACAGTCACTCTCATCTTCCATTCTCTATGAACGATGCCTTCAATTTCTTCATCTTCGTCAGGAAGTCTTTCAACCATTTCAATTTGTACCAGAGGTGCTTCCCACTCACTGAGTTTCCTTTGATTGAACTGAGGTAGAGGTGGTTGGCTTCTCTTGTGGTTTGGACACCATGAGCATCCTAGGTAGCATTCCTATGGCGTTAGTTGATTCATTGTCAATAGAATGTGCCTCCTCCATGGGTGTCAATGGTTGATATGAATCTTCTAATGGTGTGAGAGGTTCATAAGATTCTGTTTCTTCTGGTGTCCCATGGACACATGATTCACTTAGTGGTGACAATGGAGTGTAACTTTCTATTATGTCTTCCTCAGCATCTGAGAAAGCGTGCGGGTCTGCATTTCTCAGATCTAACGTAGTTGTCTCAAACATTGGACCTTCAATTCTATTCACTTTTTCTCCTATGCAAGGGAAAAGTTTGTAGGCTTCTTGGATGTCGATCATGAGTACCTCTAAGAGGAATTAGAGTGGTCCATCCCATTCAATCAATTCCATGATCTCAATTGTCTTTTCTTTGGGAATCATTTCCTCTTTTTTGGCAATGCCTCATTCTCTAAAGTTTTTCTCTGTTGTATTTATAGTCTTTTCTAAGATTTCCATTCATTTGATGCATATTGACTGAGGTGTAGGATTAGGGACGGTTAATTTGTTGGTAGGGAGTTCATAGTCTATGGGATACCTGTACGTTTGTTTTGTGTGTTTGATTTCAATATGCTAAAAGGTTCTGGGTCTCCCTTTGCGACATACACTTTCCCTAAGTGCAAGAATCGAGCTTCTTGAAATAATGTGGATGACATAGCTTTCATCCTATGTATCCATGATCTTCCAAGAATCAAGTTATATCTCTTGTCTTTGTCTATGACGTAGAATGTGGTAGGAATGGTTTTAGGTCCCATGGTCACTGGAAGGGTAATCTTACCTATCGTAGCAACCTTTAGAATATCATATCCACTTAGAGGATCTCGTGAAGCACTAAAATTAGTGTACCCATAGCCCATCCTCTCTAATAGGGAGAAAGGAACTATGTTAACTGCTGCCCCATCATCGATTAAGGTCTACTTGATGCCAGTATCGTAGATCCATACTTGAAGATACAATGCAGGGTCTCCTTTTTTGGTTAATTCTACCTCGGAAGGCATTTGCTGTAAGTCAAAGAAGCACCCTGGATCTTTGAGTTCCAAATTTGGTGGGCTGAGGTCATAGTCCACATGATTGATTTGCTCACTAGGTGATGGTGTAATTTGGTTGAGATATTTTAGACCTATTGCTTTTAGTAACGCTGAGTGATGTGAAGGGGAGTTCCTGAGTAAGTCAATGAATGAAATGTGAGCATATGTTTTCTTTAAGTCTTCTATGAGCTTGTAAGGTATGATTGGAGCTGGTATCAGCTCCACTACTGAAATGATACCTCCATATGCTTCCATTTGTTCATTTTCATCCTCATGGTTTTCCTCTTCTCCTTCATTGTGCATAATCTTAACTAATCCCATCATCCTAGCTTCTCCTTTTTATCCTAGTTGCGGAGGGATTTCAGGGTTACTACTTTGAGCTGTCTTGTTTTGGTTTGTTATTTCTCTGTCTTTATGTGCAGGGAATGGATCCTGATAAATTCTCATGTTTGCATTTTGTGGATCTATTAGAGCTTGATTTTGTCTTGTATCTTTGTTATCCGGCATGACTTCCTATGGGTTCAAGAACATCTCTATGAACAAATGTTGTTGGTCTTCCATAGCCTTGATATGAATCTGTTATATTCTCTACAAGATTTTGTTCTATGCCCCCATGTTCTATGAAAAGAACAAAATTGATTGAATTCATATGGGGGTCTTTCATATCTTCCATCATTTTCTGTTCCCATTTCCACTACAGTTCCAACTTTGGTAATTGTCTTGAGGGTAATTCCCGTTGTTTCGAGGTTGGTCTATGGCGTTTAAATTAGGAGGATAGTAATATCTCCCATTGTAATCATCTCTTACTTTCTTGATTGGGGGTTGATCTGTTACCCTGTCCGTGGTTTCACTCCTATTATTTTTAAGGATTTTAATGATAGAGGCATTGTTTCCCGTGTCTTCCTTTGTCAACTTTCCATTTGTCCCATATACCTTTCTACCATTGTTAATGGTGGCTTGGTTAATCCTTAAAGCACTTTCCAATGCTTCCTCATAGGATTTGTATGGCAATTTTTGAACATCTTCTCTCATGTCCTTGTTAAGGGCATGCAAGAAGAGGTCGCATAGTTCTCTGTGATCCATGTTTGGAGCACTAGTTGAAGAGCAAAGAACTTGCCTCCATTGAGTGACGAAGTGGGCTACAGATTCATTTGGTTCTTGTTTCATTGTGAGGAATTCTCTAATCCTAGTTTTGACGAGTTTGTTCATGTTGAATACCATGACAAACTCTCTAATTAGTTGTCTGAATGAGTGAATTGAAGATTCTGGTAAGCAATAATACCAGTCCAGAGCTATGCCTTCAAGAGTTTTTGGAAAGTTTTTTGCTACAACCCCATCCCAAGGGAGGAGTTCTCTTATCGCCATGGTGTAGGCTTTAATGTGGGAGTTCAGATCTCTTTCTCCCTTGAACTTCAGGAGATTTGGAAATGGTCGAGGTAGTTGCACACTTCTTATGTTTTAATCCAGAGGTTCTTTCAAATACTCAAGATATGTCCTGAGAAAGGCACT
This sequence comes from Cunninghamia lanceolata, assembly GCA_027924645.1. Lineage (NCBI taxonomy): Eukaryota > Viridiplantae > Streptophyta > Pinopsida > Cupressales > Cupressaceae > Cunninghamia > Cunninghamia lanceolata. The sequence continues at coordinate 4,900,736 of BSBN01000516.1, forward strand.
TTGAGATTATGGGGTTGATAGTAATAACCCTGTAGGTGGGTTTTGATAACCTATTGTTAGATTTGTTTGGTTGTTTTGAATGGGAGGAGTTCCATTCAAACATGTGTTGTTGCTAGTGTTTCGTGAATAGTAATTGAGATAGGGGGATTTTGTGATGCCCCCTAGTCTTGTTCGTGAGATTTTTGCCTTCTCTTCAGAGCAGCTTGCTCTGCTTCCAAGATTCTAATCCTTTGAACTAGAGTTGTGACTAAGTCTGCAGGAGTTGCATCTCTAGGTGTTTCTTTGTTTCTAGGGTTTTCTCTCTGAGTATTTTCATGGTGATATGCTTCTTCACGTGCAACATTTTCTCTTTGCTCTTCTCGCAAGGCAATCATTAATGCCTCTTGAGCATCTTTGGCTTCTTGTAGATGGTTTTCTAATCATTTGACTTCCTCATCAAGATGAGTACTTGATGTGCTCGTGGAAGGCTAATTGGGTCAATGTATTTCTGACCTTATCCTTCTAGCTTTATGTGGCACATTTGGTTTGGTTGGATTGTTTTCCCATGTTGGGTTGTTGAAAGACAGAGAACACCTAGATTCTCTTTGATCTTGTTCATAATTGGAATCTTTGTAGTCATAACAATTATTGATTGGTGCTTCAGGATGTGGCAACACATACCTATGAAATGAAGGAGTTTTTGGTTCTCTTGATGGAATATTCCCTTGGTTTAAGTCAGGTTCCATCATATTTAGGGGTACCATAGACACTACAGAACAAATGGAATGGATGACGATGTAAGTGGCAGAAGCTGAAGCGGTCGAAGTGGCTATGAAGAGTAGTGTGAAATGTTTTTGGAGCTTTTGCTAAATTTTTTGAAAATTTTGAAATGGGAACAAAAAATTACTCATCCTAGAAGGATTTGCAATTTCACGTTGGGTTCACAAAAATATGTATGCTCAAAATCATGACTCTGGTTGCCTGGGGCTATCAAGTCAGATTTCAGCATGCACATGGACCCTTCCCTCCTTGCCACAGGGTGATCTGCCACATCACTCTTGCTCTTGTGGAAGTAGCCAATTGAGAGGAGGCAAGACATGGCGAGGGTCTGGCTTGTTAGAGAGCTAGACTTCGTAGAGAGGGGTCGGCAAGTTGTGTGGCCTTTGTTGTTGTGTGCTAAGTTGAATGTTTCGTTCGATTGTAGTTGTTGTTGAGATAACCCTATGACCCGAAGGGTCACTAGTTTCTCTTCTCCTGTTGGGGTTTCTTCTATTCCACCTTTGTGTGGGTAAGCAGTTTCTTTCATTTATGTCCTCTTGTCTTTCAATGTGTTGAATGAGTTCTCATTGTATTTAGAGTTGTCTTTGTTCTTCTATTAATAAAAGGACAAATGGATCTTGTTGTAGTAAAGTAAATGCCTCTTGTTGTTGTCATGGATTGATTTCCTCAATCTCATCATGGATAACCTGCACCCACTCTCCTCTCACTCCTAGGCACATTCATGAGCCAAGATAGAGGTAGATGTGTGATGACCAACCTTAACTAGACTTAGGGTTTTGACCTAGGGTTTAGTTGACTTAGGATTTGGCTATGTTTTGACTTGTTTTTACCTTGTGATGTGATCAAGGGTTTGATGGAATCGTTTAATCGTGGTTTACCTTGTGATGGTATCAAGGGTTTGCAAGTTTATCTATGTTTTCAAGAGTTTCTATATGCATGCCAACTGAATGATATGCAAACTTTTTTTGCGCTTTTTTAGTATTTTGGAAATGAAAAGTGCTATTTAATCTATGAAAGGGAAATATGAATGCAAGCTAATATGACTTTTCTTAATGCAATCTTAATCTATGTTTTTGGGGTTTTGATTGTTTTGAAGTAATCTAATCTAAAAAGGGAAATTACTTCAAATAATCTAGATCTAGGAATATGAAAACAATTATTCTAACATGCAAGATCTAACTATCAAGGAAAATGTAAAGATTTACTATCCCCAAGAGCAAATTTGGTTTTCTAATTACTAGGAATTGAATAAAGTAATAAAGGAACCTGAAAGAATGAAGATTTGTGTGACTCCACTACCCTCAGAAATCCTTGATGTTGGCAACTTCGAGTCCTTTTGCAGTAGCAGGAAGACCTCTTGATGACAAAATGACACAAAGAAGCTAAAAGAAGCTTGTTGAAGCTTGAAAGAGCTCAATGAGAGATTTGGTTGAGCACAATGGCATTGAATGAAGCAATGCAATGATGCTTGGTTGAACAGTGAATAAATAAAAAGGCACCTTTGTCTTGTAAGAGCATTAGAATGCTGATTTGGAGAGCAAGAAACTTGGTAAGAGTTGTGTGCACAATGAATTTGCCTCCCTTTGTGCTTGAGGGAGGGGGGTATTTATAGTTTTGAAGAATGGGATTGATTGAGAAGTTAACTCATTTGATTGATGAGTTAACAAGGATTGATTTGGGAGTTAACAAGCTTGATTACATAGTGAACTCAGCTAACTATGGAGTGATAAATCAATAATAGATTATCATTGAAGAGGAATTGGAGTTGAGAGGATGCATGAGATTGATTGAGCTATTAAGTTTAGATGAAATAGAGTTAATTATGCATGTGTGGTGCATGAAATAGTCAACTCCATATTAGGCATCAAAAATCATGTGAACTGGAAGAAAAATGGGTGAAAATGAAGCTAAAACAAGTGAGAAACTCAAGTTTTTCAGTGGCTAGAAACATGACAGGGTCATCCCTTTCATCAGTAGGGTCACCTGGGGTGACCCTAGGTTGCCCGGGGGAGATCCAAGATTGACAGGGTTTTCTAGAGAATTGCAAGGTGGGAAATGACAGAAGAAAAGAAAAGGAGGCATTCTGCCTCTTAAAATAGGTTAGTCATGTGCAAGAATCCAAATCTCCACTTGCACCTGTAGGATCTCCCGGGGGAGATTTGGATTGATTGAGCAGAACTAAAAACTAAAAGTGGGGGATGGATAGGGGGACCTCTAGAAGGCTTCTAGAGGGTGCAGAGGATGAAAAACATAGGGGAAAGGTGAAAATCACCTACAAGTTGCTTACAAGGCTTAGGAGCAAGGTCGAAAGATCAAAAAATGCAAATCAACAAGTGTCGCAAAAAGTGTCATAGATGAGGAGAGAGAGAAATTGACAAAGAGGAAACAACACTAGAAAAGAAAGAAGACATGTCATCAAGAGGTTTGCTACTTAGAGGACATTATTTCATGCTTACATGTACATGACAATGATTAAAATCATCATAGGGGTCCTTGTGGAGGCTGTGTGTGATTTTTGTGCTTATAGGGACTTGCAAAAATTTTGTTCCCAGACATGCCCCATTTTTCCTCCAAGTTCCATCTGAATCCCATTTTATGCCTTTAGCGTTGAAACTATTGATGATAACTGATTAGAGATGTCTTGCATAGGTTTTCATTTGTTTGCCTTTTAAAATGCAAGGGAAAAGGTCCAAAAAAGTTGACTAAGTCCCATTTTCTAAGTGTTTCTTTGTGTTTTGGGCCTTGGTCAGAGTTTTAGAGTTCCTATCTTCCATCTTGCCCTATCTATCAACTCTGAAATTAGGCTCTAAAATTCATCTAAGTGTATCAAAGGTCAGAGTTTGGGCCTTTGGCCTTAGGTCTTCTATAAGGCAAGTGTTAGGGAGAAGCCATGTGGTCTAAAGTCTGACAGGTTTGCTTGCGTATGAAGCGTGCGACAAAGTTTAGAGGTTGGCTCTTATTCATTCCTTTGAAGAAAGTAGAAGGAAAAAGGTATGAAAGCCAACCCCCCAAAAGTATTCTTTCTAAGACATTCCACCATTCCATGGAGCCTTTTGAAGGGACCCACAGTTGGCTTGTGGAACCACAAAATGAGGACACATGGCAGGTTTGGCGGGCGTTTCCCTTTCCTTCCTTCTTCCTTTTGGAAGGTAGAAGGAGGAAGGTACGAAGGCCGAAGTCTACCTAAGGTTTAAAAATTTTACTAAGTAAAGAAGACTTCAGGGGGTCGGCATTATTATGTTCTCTATTCGTCCAAGTAGGTGAAACAGTAAAGGCCCGATGATTGACCCTCGATGGGTGATAATTTTTCTAAGGCATTCTACCATACTATGGAACCTTTTGGGTGGGCCCGCGACAGGCTTGCAAAAGTCATGTGGCCGTGATGTCATGGTATAAAGTGTAAAGGTGAAGGCTTGACCCCTGACACCTTCATATCTATATGGATGCAAATGTCAGGGCTTTCCTCCTGGCTCTTCTAGATATGCAAGTTGTAAGGTGGAAGGCTCAAGCTCTGAAGTCTGATTTGTTGGAGCTCGACTTCCTGGCCTACCTTGTTCTTTTGAATGTGCCGATAACTTCTTAGGTTGCCAAAATTGCAAAGTGGGTGGCCAAGATTAATGATTTTAATGCAGTTGGTGGGGTTGTTGAGGATTTCCTCACCCAATTCATACTCAAACATGTGTGTGAAGGCTATAAAAATGATCGATAAAGGATACTCAAAACACATAGGGTATAGTCAAAGTCAGATGGCTCAAAACTAAGAATTTGGACAACACATTAGGAGTGTTGTAATTACTTTAAAAGGGTAATTGGTGCATTCACAATTAGGAGGGTCCACAAAGTGAATTATCTAGGGCATGTAGCTAGAGTAAACACAATGGAAACAACTCAAAGATATAAAGGCAAACACAGATTTAGTCATTCAGTATATCATCGAATCCAAATAGAAGTTGGCTGACCACATGTGGGCTTACAATTAGGGTTCATAGGCCTGATTACATACTTGTAAAATATGCACAAGATATAGTTTTGAATCTCCATCACAATAAATTCAAACTATTAACTATCACTATATAATTCACTACTTTCCTAGGCATCTATTACATCAATATATATCATCTTTGGAACCTAATATTCCTCTACATTGGCCAAGGAAGATCACAAATTCCAATGAAGAGCTATAACATGTGTGCACGGATATAGGTCGGACCTAATCATGTAGAACTCCTCCACAAATGAATGGAATGATGAGTGGATCTTGGGGAAGGTCGGCCATGAACCAAACAACATTAAATGATGTGTAATTTAGCTCTGCAGATCATGAAACGCTCTATAAGTCTTCTCCTTCATTTGATTATTTAGGACTGTTAGGATGCTCTATTATGAGAAAATAGTCGATCTTCTGATAGCGATATCTTACTGGTACCTAATCTAAATAATCTAAATTTTGGATATGATGTGCATAAATGTTTCTAGATGCTAAGTCCAACTCTGCAAGATTTGAGATGCAACTACGGTAGAATGCAGACCAAAATATAGAAACTACTACTGACTGAACTACCTGAACTAAACTAGAAAATGAAACAAGCTGAAATACAAACAAACTAAAATGCAAATGTTTTTGGTTGATGCAAGATTGCTCTTGAACTAGGGATGCTCTTGCATCAAACATCTGAGGTTATTGAAAAAAGTGAGTCTCTCACTTTTTGGGGGACTAGAGGAAAACCAAGACGGTCCACCTCATCTTGAGAAATCCATGACGAGTCTTCTCCTAGTCTGTATTTCCACTTCACAAGATATTCTTGTACTATCTTCCTCTGCTGCTGCATCCAACTCTGCTATCTAAAATGTCCTCAATCTGCTCTGGTGCTCATTGTGGTAACTGTGTCTTGAATTCTTCTTCAATACTGTCACTGAACTCTGCTTCATGATACTGATATAGGCCTATAATGTTGAAAATAGGTGATATGCCTAATGTCTTCGATAACTCCACTTCATATGCATTTCCTGAATCAAAGTTTCTGAGTATCCTACAAGATCCAAACTTCTTCATCTTCAACTTGTTATATGTCCCAACTAGAAATATTTCTTTTCTTAATTACACCATCACTTCATCTCCAACTATAAATCCCTTGGGTCTTCTCTTCTTATCTACTTACTCTTTGTACTTACTATTCATCTCCTCCAAATGCTTCTTAACCTGATTATGCACTATTTTCATATGTCCTACAAATTCCTCTTCTTTTACACTTCTCTTTTATGTCATACTAATGTCTCTCAACTCTATTACTCCTATAGGGTTTACTTTGGTAACAATTTGAAAAGGTGTTCTTCTAGTACTCCTATTCACTAAAATATTATATGCAAACTTTGTTTGTGGAAGAATCAAATCCGAACTTCCTGCCTTCTCTCCAACCAAACATCTCAACAAGTTTCTAAAACTTCTATTCACTATCTCTGTCTGTCCATGAATTTGTGCACGAAATGCTGAACTGAACTTCAAATCTATCTTCATCTTCTTCCAAAGTGTCTTCCAAAAGTATCTAAGAAATCTTGTATCTCTGTCTGAAATTATACTCTTAGTTAATTCATGCAATCTCACAATCTCCTTGAAAAATAGGTAAGCTACATGCACTGCATCAGTTGTCTTCTTACAAGGTATGAAATGTGCCATCTTTGAAAATCTTTCCAGCACTACTAATATTGAATTATATCCTCTCTGCCTCTTCGGCAATCCCATTACAAAATCCATACATGTCTTCCCAAGGTCTCTCTGGTACTGTCAAAGGTTTATACAATCTAGTATTCTGACTACTTCCTTTTGTAACTTGACAAATTCTACAACTTTGCATAGATTCCCTAACATCCTTATGTGTCTGAGGTCAATAGTAATTTTCACTTACCAAAGCCACTATCTTATCTATCCCAAAATGTCCTGCCAATCCACCATTGTGCTTCTCCTTGATCAAATTATCTCTCATTGAACTCTTAGGTATGCATAACTGACTTCCTCTAAACAACATATCTTCTTGAATGAAATAGTCCAGCCACTTACTCCTATCTGTTACAATAGGTTCCTTACATGCTTTCCAAGGTTCTACAAAATCAAGATCTTCTTCATACATGTTCTTCAATTCATCAAATCCCAACACTTCAACTCTCATCTCTGTCAACAAGTTCCTTCTCTTGTTCAATGCATCTGCAACTTTGTTTGATTTTCCACTCCTATGCTTCAATACAAATGTATAACTCTATATGACCTCTACCCATCTCATATGTCTCTGATTCAATTTACCTTAACTATTCAAATATTTTAAAGATTGATGATCTATATACAACAAAAACTCCTTAGGCAACAAGTAGTGTCTCCACTTCTTCAAGGCTTGATTTATGGCATAGAACTCTTAATCATAAACTAAATATCTTCTCCTTGCATCATTCAAATTCTCACTGAAATATTCTACATGTCTACCTTCTTAACTTAACACTACTCCTATTGCATTCCCACTTGTATCACAATCTACTTGAAATACCTTATTGAAATCTAGTAATGCCAAAATAGGTTGCTTTGTCACTTTCTGCTTCAATAATTCAAAACTTTTATCTGCTCCTGATATCCACTTGAAATCTTTTCTATCACCTCTCATTGTCTCTGTCATAGGGTTACAAACTAAACTAAAATTTCTGATGAACTTCTGATAGAAACTAGCTAATCCATGAAATCATTTGACTTCTCTAATCCTCTTCGGTGTAGGCATTCAACAATTGCTCTCTCTTTCTCAGGGTCCATCTTCAATCCTTCTGTACAAATCACAAATCCTAAATATACCAATTCTTCCTTCATGAAACTACATTTCTTGATGTTTATCAGAAATTTCTCTTCTCTCAGCCTCTGCAATACTTGTCTGATATGTCACAAATTTTCTTATTTTGTCTTACTAAAAATCAGAATATCATCCAAATATACAATAACAAACTTACCTAAGAATTTCTTCAAGACTTCATTCATCAATCTCATGAAATTAGTCGGTGCATTTGTCAACCCAAAACGCATCACTAACCTCTCATACAATCCTTCATTTGTTTTAAAAGTAGTCTTCCATTCATCTCCTTCTCTGATTCTAATCTAATGGTATCCACTCTTCAAATCTATCTTTGTGAAATATTTTGGTCCACTCAAACAATCCATGATATCATGCATCCTAGGTAAAGGAAATCTATACTTAACTATGATCTTGTTTATTGCATGAGTCTGTACACATTCTCCATTCTCCATCCTTCTTTGGTGCTAACATTGTAGGTACTGTACAAGGACTCAAGCTTTCTCGATGATCAAACCTTTCCTCAACAACTCTTACATTTGTCTATTCAATTCTTCATTCCCTGCTGGTGTCATTCTGTGTGTTGTTTTGTAAGGCAAACTAGCTCCTGGTATAAGATCCATGTGATGACTGATACTCCTGATTGGTGGCAATCCTTCAGGTACATTATCTAATATGATTTCTTCATACTCTATCAACAATTCAGTTATCTCCTCTAGTTGTGATTCTTCAGTCTCCTTCTTCAATGTCTCAGGCTTCTTAGGGATCAAAGAATAACACATATTCTCATGTCTCAAACCATCCAAAAATTTCCTTCCATCTACCAAATAGATTCTAGCATTCCCACATACTTCACTGTTAGGGTCATCTACCAAAGGGATCAAAGTATTTCTCTTTCCATTTGATATTATAGTGTAAGTATTATTTCTCCCATCATGTATAGCTTTGCTATCATACTACCAAGGTCTACCCAACAAGATATGACATACATCCATAGGCATAATATCACACAATACTTCATCATGACAAGATCCAATATGAAATTTCACCAAACATTTCTCACTCACCAGTACCTTCTGATCATCCTGAATCTATTCTATCTGATAGGGTTTAGGGTGTTTCAATATTTCCAACTTTAGCTTAGTCACCATCTCCTCTGAAACTAGGTTATCAGAACTACCACTATCAATAACAACTTTACAAAGTTCACCTATTGATTTACATCTGGTTCTGAACAAACTTTTACTCTATGGTGGTTCCTTATTTGTCTCTATTTGAAATAGTTCTCTCCTCATGACAAGTGATTCTCCTTTATTGGGTTTGCCAACTGAATTAGGTGATCCAATAGGTTATTCTTCCACATAGGCTGCTCTTCCACTATTCTTTGTTCTATTGCTTGTACTTCCCTGATTACATTCAAATGCTCTATGTTCTTCACCTCCACATTTAAAACAAGTTCCTCTAAATGTTCTCCTATCAAGTCCCCATCCTTCTCTTTTGTATACTTCACTCTGGTATAGATTCGGATTTCCTATGTGGTAGAAAGTTCTATCATCTCTCCGGTATGCATTGTTATCTCTATCCTCCTCCTTGAATGTGTTCTCTTGTCTATTCTGCTCCACACATGATCTTTCTCTTCTGAAAAATGTTCTACCTCTCTAAAATTTATCTCCACTACCTCTTTATTTTTGATCATGCCTCTTGTTCAACTTCTCTTCAAATTTCAGGGCAAATTGATGTGCTTCTTCCAAAGACGTCATCCTTACCAAGCTCAGTTCTTCTTGAATATTCAATCTCAGTCCATTGATATTTCTAGCCATTTTCTCCTTGATTGGTTCACTATGTCCTATTCTTATGATCATCTTATGAAATTCTTTAGTATACTCCTTCACAAATTTCTCCTTTTGTCTTAGGTTTTGCAATCTCTTCAACAGTTCCAACTCATAGTCAGCAGGTATAAACTAATTCTTCAACTTTGTCACCATTCTATCCCACTTTGTAATCTTCTCTTTGCCCCTTCTATTTCTATCTAACTAAATTTCTTTCCACCATATAACAGCATGTCCTTTTAACTTTGTCTTTGCAAATTTCATTCTCTCTGGATCCTTAATTTTTTCATACTCAAAGTATTCTTCCATGTCATTTATCTAATCAAACAACTCCTTCGGATTCAAATTGCCAGTGTAATTTGATACATCAACTCTAGGTCTCTTTCCAATCTTTGAAATAGCTTGCAACATCTTGACTTGATGTAATTCTTCTTCTTCTTCACCTCCTAGGGTTTCTCCATTTTGATCAATGGATTGAAATTCTTCATCATCATCACTTTCAATATTAGGTCTAGGTGTCGATCCTCTTCACCTATCTTCTTCAACAACATCCAAGCAAACTCGCATGGTTTTCATCATTTCCATCATCTCATCCATTCTTCCAACCATTGTTCCAATAGCAGGGATTCTCCTTGGTGACATATTCCTAGGATCAAGTGCAAACTGCCTCAAGTTCGATGATCGGGCTACAAGGTGACAACTACCTCACAATCGGCAATCGATTGCTACACAAATAACCTGCCTCAGATTTGGCGATCTGTCCACAAGATTTTATAGAATTCCTTAACCAACTTCACTCAATTCACTCCCAAAGATTTGAACTTTTGCTCTGATACCACTTTGTGTAGTCATGGTTAGGAGGGTCCACAAAGTGAACTATCCAGGTCGTGCAGCTAGAGTAAACACAACAAAAACAACTCAAAGATATAAAGACAAATGTAGATTCAGTCATTCAGTATATCATCAAATCCAAATACAGGTTGGCCAGCAACATGCGGGCTTACAATTAGGGCTCACAGGCTTGATTACACACTTGTAGAATATGCAAAAGATATAGCTTTGAAGCTCCTTCACAAGAAATTCAAACTATCAACTATCACTATATAATTCACTACTTTACTAGGCATCTATTACATCAATATATATCATCTCCAGAACCTAAGATTCCTCCGCGTCAGCCAAGGAAGATCATAAACTCCAATGAAGAGTTGTAACATTTGTACATGGATAGGTCAGACCTAATCATGTAGAACTCCTCCACAAAAAAAATGGAATGATAAGCAGATCTTGGGAAAGGTTGGCCATGAACCAAACAACATTGAATGATGTGTAATTTAGCTCCATAGTTCGTGAAATGATCTACAAGTCCTCTCCTTCAGTTGATTGTTTGGGACTGTCACGATGCTCTGTTATGAGAAAATAGTTGATCTTATGATAGAGATATCTTACTGGTACCTGATCCAAATGATCTAGATTTTGGATATGATGTGCATGAATGTGTCTAGATTATAACTCTAGCTCTAAGATTTGAGATGCAACTATAGTAGAATGCGGACCAAAATACAAAAACTGCTACTGACTGAACTAGAAAATGAAACAAGATGAAATACAAACAAACTAAAATGCAAATATTTTTGCTCGATGCAAGATTGCTCTTGAACTAGGGATGCTCCTACATCAGTAATTCCCTAAAATTATGCCATGATTCTAGAATATACAACCTGATTTATCCCTAGAATTAAATAAGTCTGTAGAATGATGTCATGCAGGTGGTTGGCACAGTGAAATTCTCCAATGCACAAAGGACAAATTAGATGAGTCAATGTTGTAGGTGATAGGGAAGGATTATAACCTTCCCTCTTTATTTCTCAAAGTACATGAAGAGTGCAAGCAATCTCTTTCCGATTATTTGTAGAAGTGAGAGAGCATGGGTTCTCTCCTGAACATGCAAATTTCCTGACAAATTGGGAATTGAATTTATGGTAGCGTAGGTGTAGTCCTAGATAGGGTGCTATGCCTAGGAGACTGCAGTAAGTGAAATACTATATGTGCTGAAGTTTGAAGTGTGGAGGTTGTTGGTCATTTTGGTAATCTCTCAACATGATTGTGAACTCTAAGAGGTAGATCAAGAAAGGATATTTTGTAATCTTTGTTTAACATGAAATCAATCTTGAAGTGTATGTAATGTAATTTATAAATCTTTGTATCAGATTATTATTTTTCTCCAATGTTGTAGGTGTTTTTCTTAGCAAACCATAGTCACAGTTATAATTTGCTTTTACCTCATTAGTGGTATGAATGTAAGCTTTGATTTGATGAATGTGACAGTTCTTAATCCATTTTCAAGCTTTGTAAATGGTCATTTCAGTATTCCATAGGGAATAATATGGTATGGTGTGGGATCATTAATCATTTTCAGTAATCCGGTATTGATTTCCTTGCATTTGATTTATCAAATAGGCAGTTATACACTACTATGTGGTTGTTTCCCCCTATTTAATATTAGACTCTATAGCCCAATGGATAGGCACCAGTCTAAGTAGCCTTAGATCACCATCTTCAAAATAAAAACAATACATCCTATCTTTAGAAGTAGTCTTTATGCATCCTCATTGTGTAGGATTGCCATTATCAGCTATATAGGGGGCTTAAAATAACTAGTTGTTCTTAGTTCAGCGACATATTTGGGACTAAGAAAGTGATTTGGGTTTGGTTGTTAATATTTTTAGTTGTTCATTTGGTTTGATTTTAATACCTACTTCAGTATAATATCCATTTGAATATCCCTCCAAAGTTTAAGCTGAGCTTAAGGAGCAGAGGAGTCTACCCACTTCTGTTAGTTGGCCAAAATCACCCAAAACTTGTTGATAAACCTCTTCCTATCACCCTTATGACAATCTTTGGCCTAGGTGATCTAGGAATGTTTTAGAGTCTTGTGTTGCCATTATTTTGGGTCCCTACAGATTAGCACCGTTACCAGGGACATGTTGGCAACTTGGCAACTTGGTATGATGATTGTGCATGATGGTGTTGTAATTAATGGCAACATGATAAGGAACAAGGTTAGAACAAAGGTTTTGGTCTAGTGAAAAAGACTTAGTCACTTTGACTAAGTGTTGACAGTATACAGGAGACAATGACAGAGAGACAATATAATGGTTGTTTTTGGTCCGTAGTAGAAGACAAGATCTTGCAATTTTGGTATGATATCTGTATTCCTTAGAAGATTCTATATCCAAGATCTTAGCTCCTTATGAGTATCGGAAGCATACAATCAAATAAACTAAGTCAAGAAGAACAAAATACATTATGATTTAGAGCATAGCACTTATTTGTTTTGGTCCACATTCCTCTGCTATTGCGTATCTTTTTATGTAGTTTTGAGGTGTTGTAAGCACATGTATGAAATGTCTAACTCTAGAGTTTCAAGTTCTAAAGTTCACCAGAACACTAGTTACAAGATACTGAGTATCACTACATAGCTTGAAAGAGTTTGACTGTGATAGGGTCTGAGTTTAGATGGTCCGCATTCTACCGCAAGAAGACATTTTACTTTGCAGTTTTGAAGATATGATCTATGATGTCTAAAGAGTGTTTGATGTGATTTTGGAAGAATCTTGTAGTCTGTAGTGAAAGCTGTTGTCTGATAGATGAAGTGAATCAGTGACTGTCTATGTTTAAGGCTGACATGATAAGTACAAATTGTATGCGGTAAGTTCTATTGTGTAGAACTTAATTCTAAGTGGTGAAATAGTCAAGGCCAACATGTGTGAAGGTATTTCAAATATTGTTTGGGTCCTTTATAGATTTTGGCCGACAGAGTACAATGCATGACTACACGGTACACTTTATTAGGCTGACCTAATATGAAGATTTTGTTTGTTGCAGATATATATATGGGATTGAATTTAGAGTTTGGGAGATGAGATGTGAATGTGTGACATATGTGAAGTACAAAGCAGGCGACAAGAGAAGAAGAGAGATCTTGTCTAATGTAAAAGTAGAGTAGTGAAATAGACCAGTCAAGATGAAAAGTTTTGAGATGGTATTTTGATCTTTCATTGGAGATGCATCCATGCATGTGTAGATGCAATCTGAGTAGTTCAAATTGGCAATGAGCCACCCTTTTTCCTTCTTTCTTTCTCTAGGCAATGAGCCTTCTTGCAGTGAGCACTTCTTTTGGCAAGTGAGCCCTAAGGCATCAAGCCTTTATTGTAATTCAGTATTGTTCCTACATAACATATTGTGAGCTAACACTCTCCGTGGTTTTTCCCAATTTTGGGTTTTCCATGTAAAAATCCTGGTGTTCATGTGTGATGGATTTTTGTTGCTTCTTCTATGTTTAATATGCTTTGTTACTGCATGCAGTTAATGGATTACTAGTTTAATAAACAAGAAGTTTAATACATTACTGATTCACCCCCCCTCTCAATACTTTGGTTGTTCGATAATTGGTATCAGAGCTTGGTTCCTTGGAAGAAGTCTAACAATTGAGGAAGATCTTGGAGACTGCACATATGTAAGGTAAAAAACATCCTACACCTCCTGAAGAAATTGATCCCACTAAAATTGAAGAAGAAGAATGCATGCTCATCAATAAAGAAGAACTCAAAATTTCTCTTAAAGATCTTGATAAGGTTGAAATACAAAATAGGGATCTGAATGAAAATGTCAAGGAAGTAGATGAGTGCCTCAAAAAATTAAGGGAGCAAGTCAAGAGATACAAAGGAAAGCATAAGAAAGTTAGTTAACAACTGAATGACTTGAAAGTGGAAGTTGTAGAAAGAGCAAAAATTGAAGATCTAACTAAAATGGTAAAAGGCAAATCAAAAGAATGTGCTAAGATGGAAAAAGAAGTTGGGAACCTGAAGACCAATTTGGAGAAGGCAAAGAGTTTTGAAGAAAAATTCAAGATAAGCTCTACAAAAATTGATGCGATGATTATAATTTATAAGAGTCATGATGATAAAGAAGGCCTGGGATTTGATAAACGAGAAAGTTCTAAGACCGGTCAAGAAAAGAATGCTAAAATCAAGGGCAAAGGAAAATTGACCTAGAATCAAAGGAATAGATCTAGAAGACCACCGACCAGGTAACCAAATGCTCAAAGGTACCCTTCTTTCAATGGTTATTGCAATTCATGCAATAAATTTGGTCATAAGGCTACTCAATGTAGGAGTAGAGCGAATCAAAATATTCCATCATTCTCTGGTCAGTGTTTCACTTGCAATAAAGTAGGTCACAAGGCTAATGATTGTAGAAGTCAGATAAGGAATGATTATGACAATAGAAGGAATGCTTAGACCTTCAAAGGTAACTGCTTTATATGTAAGAGGTTTGGTCATAAAGTTGGTGAATGCAGAAATCAGATAAGAAACAACTATAACAATGGAAGGAATGCTCAATCTTTCAATGTGAATTACTTTGCATGTAAGAGATTTGGGCACAAGGCTGACCAATGTAGATCAAGGATGGATGAAAGGAACAATAGACAAAGAAATGTTATATGCTTCAATTACAATAGGTCTGGACATATTGCAACGTTTTGCAAAGTAAGAACATGAAGAAGAATAATCAGGCAGAGTTGAAGATACCAGTGGAAAAGGTTGATCTGGTTGAGATCAAGAAGGAGATGAACTAGATGTGGATCGAGAAGAAAGGGCAAGAGGTCAAGGATGGGTCCACACTAGCCACTAGTGCAGATACTTCCTCCAGGAAGTAAATTGAAATCTTCGGCTTAGGGGCAGCTTAATGCAAAATCCTGCTCCCCTAGCCATAAATGTGGTGCTAATATCTAGCACAAAGATATACGTTATAAGACTGAATGATAGATCTTATGAAGAATATTTTGGTAGAAAAGAAGCTAATGTGGTAAATTGCAAAGGAATCTTGATTGACTGGGGACAACAGAGAAATGGTTTGACAACTTTTGAACGAAGCATTTATTGCAATTAAATCTTGATGAAAAGAGAATATAAGGGATTTGTTTGTAAGAGAAATTACTTTGCATTTAGACCTTCAAGGGACTAAAGGAGACCTACAAAGCAAGCTAGGGCAAATTCAAGCATTCGGCAAAGAAACCCTAATAGAGGCAAAAGGTATTTATCGTTATCTCTTTCAAAAAATTCTCTATGTTGAATCTGCAAAAATGTATATTCCTCAAGTAATTGAGATAACTGCGAGGCCTCACCCCAAGTTCAAGAAGCACCCCTTTAAATCTTTAGAAAGTGATTTGGATGGGGAATTTTTTGATATTCTGTATGGGATTATGCATATGGGGGATGCTAGGGCTTACATACATACAAACCTAGTTGAGTATGATCATTGAAAACTAGGGGATATTTATCTAAAGGAACTGACTGATGACAAATTTGAATTGAAAGAAGAGTATAGTGCCCTAGTTGAGAATAAATTAGATATCTGGTTGGATTTTCCTATTAGATTTACAATAGACAACTGAGAGGGGGGGTGAATCAGTTGTACAAATACTTTCTTTGAATTAAACACTTAACATCACTTTGTAATTCAGCAACATAATAATAAATCAATCATGGAAACATAATGCAATGAATCAAGAGAAGAAACACATTAACACATGAGACACCAAGATTTTGACGTGGAAAACTTGGTTAAGGAAAAAACCATAGGGTGATTAACCCAAGATTGTATTCTCTATTAGAAGAATAGAAATAACAAATGACACATGCCAATTAGGGCTCACTACCCAAGCACACTACTCACAAGAGGCCCACTACCTACAGGAGACACATTGTCTACAAAGAAATAAGTATCACCTACTTGAACTAGAAAATAGCATCTTCACCATGCTTGAATCAATTCCATTTAAGCCCAATACTTCTGCTCTGCCTTTCACTCTCCTCCTCGCTACCACACACTCATCTCCACAAGGACACTTTTGAAATGACTTTGCAATCACTTATTTATACAAGACATCAACTTAGGAATGATCATCTAAGTTGGCAAACATCAACAAGAACATCTGCAGGATGTGTAACTCATTCGGTCAGCCAATCTCAAGAACACCATCATCCGGAAGTTATTCCTCAATTGCGAGCTCCAGCTTCAATGCGGACCACCAACACAAACTGGACATGATCCAAAGACCTCCACGAGCTTGCTTGAATCACCAAGAACATCCAATCTTCATCTACTTACTGAATTCCTTCTCCCCTTCATTCAGAACCTCAAGAACACAGTCTGTCATTACTGTCATAAAGGAATAGATGCTTGCGGACCTTCAAACCATGAACCAATAGAGTTGATACTTCACAAGGACTTCCTCAACACTCCCTCAAATCTGCAGGATAGGATACTGTATTTCTAGATCTCACTGGAAATATCTATATCACTTTGTCACCACTGAACATCTGCTGAAACCGGTTCTACTTGAGAGGCCACAACTTCTTCTGATCTTCATGCGGACCTCTAAAATCTCTACTGGACCACCTTAAGACACATATCTACAAACCCTTTAAACCGTATCCTCTGATCCTCATCCGATCTTGGACTTTTAGCTTACTGTCATCACTGTTCCTGATTGAGACTAATTTTCTCAATATCCTCAGCACACAGCTCATCCAATCCTTATCATTAATGCAATAGGAGTATGTTGACATCAATGACAACACCGGTTAGGCCCATACTTGCAACATTTCCTATGGTCCCGGATAATGCTCGGGTGAGATATGTGTTGAGCAGGATTCATGATGAATCATTTTGGCTTGATGAGCCCTATATGATAACAAAAGATGTTATCAAAGCAGTTACTGGCATGCATTCCACCGGAAAGGTTCTAGAATTGATAGCCATGAAGAACAACATAGTAATGCAATTGACAGGTGCTAAATTTGATAAAAGAGCATTAACCATAAATGATATTGTGGATCTATGTGTGAGATTTGCATCAAAGGTCATTGGTTACAAGATCTATTTCTCCAACAGGGAGAACTTTATTTCTGCAACTGCTATATATACTGCTTATGATATGGTTAAGAATAACACTGATTATGATCTATGTGAGTTGCTCCAGCAACAACTGATGGAAAACCTGAAGAGAACTAAGGACACAAAGTATCCCTTCAAGTATGGAACCTTGATCATTTGTCTATTCTTCTACTTTATGAGAGAGTTACTAGGTATAGGTAATATTGGTTGGATTGATCATGCACCAATAGTTGCACAAATTAGAAATCATCTGAGCGGTTTGGGAAATGCTTACAAACAAAATGCAACATTATGGGGATACTTCAAGAACTTCCAAAAGAAAATGCAGGCCAGAGCTAGAATTCCTAAAAAGGTTGTGAAGAAGTATGAAAAGGACATTGTGTTCATGGTAGATAAGGACAAATGCCTCATGGAGGCTATTGAACCAAGAACTGTTTGGGTCCCACCTATGGGATATGAGGTAACATAAGAAGTCTTGGTTGGTTTGGCAGAATTAATGTTAAGCAAACCCAAGGATCCCAAGGAAGAAAGGTTTGGCATATTTGAGAACTCTCTCAAAGTGCATTTGGAGCACAAACAACCTAAAACAAAGAAAAATGCAAGGAAAATGGTAGATGAATTTGCCAAGACCCATGGGTTTACAGATGAGGAAATAAGTAAAGTAAGAGAAAAGGTAGAGGCATCAAGGGCTACAAGTGCTCCAAAACGGCAAACATCAAAAACCCCAGAGAAGAAGAACAAGGAGAAAATTGAGAAAGAGAAGCTTCAACCTAGCCCTACGAGAAGAACAAGAGCATCATCTTGAGCAATATAGCTACCATTGAAGTTGAGAAAGAAAAGACAGAGTCTGTAAAGCAAGTGCCAAAGGAGAAACTGGAAGAGAAAAAGAAAATAAAGAAAGCAAAGGCTTCAAAAAGGGTGTATGTAAGCCTTGGAAAAGAAGAAGAAGAATAAGTGGAAATAGAATTAGATGAGGGGGTCAAAGAAAAAAGAGCAAAAATAGATAAAGCCACAATTGAGAAGCCCTCTAGAAAAGCTAAGGGTAAGAAGAAAATAAAGAAAAAAAGACTGAGAGCAGAGAAGAAGAAGCAAGTATATCCTTGGAAGCCATGGTCAATGCATTTGCACAACATGGTACCTTGAAACCTATTGTTGACTTATATAATAAAAGATCAGATGTAGACAAGGTAATCATTGAAATTATAGTTGTAAGATACTTAGATATGTTCTATAAAACATTGATTGAAGTAATAGATGTGTTACCAGACAAATTAGCTAGCATAATGTCAACAAGAAAAGAAGGGGCTATGGCTAAAGATGTTGAGATCAAAGAATATGTCTTGTTAAAACTCTGCCTAGACATCACCCTTGAGGAAATAACTAAAGTCACTAAGAAGCTCAGTGAGGAATTCAAAACCATGAAGAGAGTCAATGCTCTGATGTCTAGTGAAACTAAGAAACTGGTATAGGAGACTAAAGAAATAACACTAAAGGTGTTACATGAGCTAAAAATCTTAACTAATGTTGATGAAGAGAAAAACACCGGTGCAGATAATACAGTTCCATAGATAGATGTGGAACAAATCATAGTTACCCCTTTGGTAAACTCTAAAGAAATTGAAGAGAAGAAAGAGGTAGAGGAAGAAAAGAAATCTGAGGAAGAAGAGGCAACACCAAAAGAAAATGCCTCTGAAGAACAAAAGTGCAGAGAGAAGAGACAGATGAACAAATGATGGATGTTCCTACTTTGGAGCCAAAAGGAATGTACAAGAATAGAGCCAAGGACTACCTCCAGAGAGATAAGTAGCTGAAGTGTCTCATGGTGAAGAGAAGAGAGACACTATTGACTCCTTAAGGGAGTTCTTGAAGAAGCAGAAAGAAGCTCAAATTTTGATTGCTCTTGAGCTTCTACATGGACCTATTAACCTTGTTTCTATTTCCCCTCTACAGAAGTTAAGACTTGGGACAATTCTCCAAACTAATGCACAAGAGGAAGTACCAAAATCTCATATAGAGGATAGCGAGTTGTTAGAAGATGCATCTGTAATTTTTGAAAAGATAATGCCTGGAATAAGAAGAGACACATCCTTGGGTCCTGTTGCACAAGTAAAGAAGTTAATGGAGTCCATCAATATTCATTTTGAGTCTCTTGAAAAAGATATTGAAAAAAAGGTAAGAGTTGAAATAGACAGTAAGAGACTAGTTGAGCTAAAAGATAAAGCTTCTCAAGACAAATTTTTTTTAGATAAAAGTATAGAATATGCACAATTAGCCCTTAAAGAAGCTAGTGAATTATATCAATTTTATCTTACATGGCTGGTTAAGACTAAGGACATAAAAGATAAAATAGATAGATGGGAAGCTCAGATAATGAAGATATCTAGAACTTATGACCTGACAAAAGATGTTATTGGAAATCAAAGGGCACAAGTTGAAACCATTCATCTAATACACATAAGTTGTAGACCCAGAGGGATATCATAAAGCATAGAATGTGTCAGCTCCAGGAGGTAGCAAGTTTCAAAATTACATCCCTAACCAAGTTAATAATAGTGACATACAAGACAAGGCAAATCTCTTAAGCCCCTGATACATTAAATAAAGAAGAAGATTTGGTTTCCCAGATTAATGGGCACATACTAATTTTGAGCGATGCCAAGACCAATTGGGATGAAGAAATGGTGCAACTGAAAATAATCTATAAAGATATTCTCTTAGAACAACAGTAAGCACTTTTGATTTCACTTGTATATATGCGGAAAGTAGAAACACAGTTTTGACATTTTGGCAACTTGTAAATGTTGAAGTTGATAATTAACTCAAGCCAGAAAGATCACCTGCAAAACCTAAGATTTACCTTCCACAAGAGAAAAAAGCAAAGAGGAATAATTTGCACACTATTGGATGAATTAATGAAATGGATTAAGAATTACATGTGACAACTTGATTTTATATTTGCAAGTTAAATAAAACCCTAATATGACTTAATAATAACCTAAGACTAAAAATAATCCCTAAGTAAACTTATTAAAGTGTAATTAAATATTTAATTACACCAACACCCCCCCATAAGTGCAACTTAGGGAGAAATGAAAAACATGCAACTAATGCAAGAATGATGGGTCCCGGCTACAAGGCCATGGTAGGTACCCATGAACAACAAGAATCTCTCATAAGGTGGAGAAAAGGAGAAAAACCCTGTGGGAAAAAAACCCCTCTCTAAAAGAGAGAAAAAACAAGTATATTAACATGTGATAGAAGAAGGACTAATACTAAGACCCCTCAAGAACTGAATCCATCACAAAAGTACAATCATGAATGCCCCCCATAAGAGAGAGAGAAAAGAGAATATGAATCCCCTCCAAGAAGAAGCTCTAGAACTGATGAAGATATCTTGAAGACAAAATCCAATCCACTACCTACAAACAACATTTCTCCCTTTCGGAAGAAACAAATCCACTGGTGAATGTAGAAGCCATTCCCACATGTTGGATGAATAGGGAATCCATATCAAAATGTGTGCCTCTAAATGCAACTCAAGTGACCTCATATTGGGAGAATATGTCTTCTCCAAAATAGAAATTGTCTGCCCAAGTAGAGAAGAAGAACCAAGAGAGGATATGATCTGAACTGCATCAAGAAACATAGTAGATGAACGTGGTGATGCAAAGCCACCTGAGATAGCATCAAACAAGAGACATAAACCCTCAAACGTGTCCTCCAAATCAACAATGTGAGACTCCACAAACAAAGATGATATGTCTGCAAGATAGGAATCCTAATGAGGTGGATCGGGAAGACTAATATTGATTTGCTGCATAGAATCACTATAAGCCAATGATGATGCAACACTAAACTCTGAAAAGAGATCTTGTCTAATGTAAAAGTAGAGCAGTGAAACAAAGCATTCAAGATGAAGAGTTTTGAGATAGTATTTTGAGCTTTCATTAGAGCTGCATCCTTGCATGTGTAGATTCAATCTGAGAAGTTCAAATTGGCAGTGAGCCACCCTTCTTCCTTCTTTCTTTCTCTAGGCAGTGAGCCTTCTTGTAGTGAGCACTTCTTTTGGGAAGTGAGCCCCAAGGCAGTGAGCCTTTATTGTAATTCAGTATTGTTCCTACATAATATATTGTGAGCTAACACTCACCATGGTTTCTTCCAATTTTGGGTTTTCCACGTAAAAATCTTGGTGTTCATGTGTGATGGATTTTTGTTGTTTCTTCTATGTTTAATATGCTTTGTTATTGCATGTGGTAAATGGAATACTAGTTTAATAAATAAGAAGTTTAATACAATACTGATTCACCCCCCTCTTAGTACTTTGGGTGTTCAAGAAGACTTAATAATTTGTTCAAATTGGAAGTCCTTGGTAACAATGAATCATTTTAGTTCTGGTTGTTGTAGTTTTGAATTACACTGTTTGTTTAAATTTTCTTCCTAGTAGGGGAAGTGGAGAATCTGTTTTAAAAACCAAAAAAAAATTGTAGTTTGAATAGAAAAGAGATTTACCATGCATAGAGGAAAGAACCAAGGGCATCATGGGCATGATGAATCCTCTAGTAGTGCAGGAAATAGGAATAAATGGAGAACAAGAAACCCTAATGTTGTGCCTCAATTGAATACCTGAGACCAGACTAGTACCTCTAACAAAAGTAATGTATTTGTTCATCTTAGAGGCTAGTATGAGTATACTTCTGAGGACTTTGCAAATAGCATGCTCAGAACAAACAAAAGGATGAATAAGAATGAGCATAATGTTAGAAGAAATGAGAATATTATTGACAGATTAAGTAAAGATAGATCAGATGGTCCACATTTGAGAACATTTGGGATGTCCAGTGATAATGAAGAGATATATCAGGATGCCAAACATCCTCATTCTCCCATAGGATCACTTAGAAGTTGGCATGATACCATTCCTAATAATGAAAATCAACAACAACAATTTGATGATGAATAAAGAGAAAGAAGAATCTAGGATGAACTAGATTTGCTTGATCATCTTAGAAATAGACAAAGGGAAGTGTAGGACTTGCTCGATCAACAACAAGCTTATCTTGACTAGCATGCCCAACAAAACTGGAATGCAGAGCATTAGGGCCTAAATCAAAATGTAAATCAGCAACATCCACCTCAACAACATTCCAATCAAAAACATAATTAGAGACAACAACAATGTCAAATGGGATTGCAAGTGTAAATAAGGCCTCTGCTCAAAATATCAACATTTAGTGATCACAAAACCAAGTTAATCAGCAACATGGCAACATTCAGAATGTTGGGCATGCACAACAAAGGCAAGCATAGAGGTTTATTGCACAAAGGCAGTTGTTTGGAGCTGAGAGGTATAAGTAGCTTGATTTCATTGGCATACCTGATTTTCCTAATCTCATTCCAACTAAGATTAGGGGGAAGATTCCTATATTTTAGGGAAATAATATTGTCATTGGTGAGAAACACTTGAGGCATTTCATTAATGTCACTGATGAATATGAGATTGAAGATGAAGATGTGATGATGAAGTTATTTGTACACTCATTGGAAGAAAGTGCCAAAGAATGGTACAAGGCTCTCCCTAATAACAATATTGATTCTTGGGAGGAGTTCATGAGAGTGTTTAGATTGCAGTATGGGGATATGATTGATCCCAAGTTTGCCATCCATGAACTCACAACCATCAAAAAGACCATCAATGAAACAATTGTTGATTTCAACAGCCGCTTCATCATGACTATGAGAAAGGTACCTCCTCAAATGATACCTAATAAATCTATGTGCTTAGTTTTATAGTGTGGTGTTTTTAATTCAAAATTAGGTTATTGTTCAGGGAAGCATATCAAAAGGTCTGATATCAAATTGTCCCATCCAGATAAACTAGATTTTAACAAACCCCTCACTACTGATGATAAGTTGGACAAACTCATGGGGGTTGTGAAATATTTGTCTTATAAGGTTGCTAGAAATGATAAAGGATTGCCACCTCAGGGTGCTGCAACACATTTTAATGAAGGTCAAAGATTACATAACATACCTTATAATACTGATTGGTCTAAGATACCACAACATAATGATAGGCAAGCTGCCCCCAGACATGTAAGTTTCAGATAGCCTAAAAGAGACACCCCTGATCCTTTGAGAAAGGATCAAGTTAATTTTCAAAATGATTCTTTATGGTGCCAAGCTTGTTTCCTCCCCCATGTTCCAACAAATTGTGTGGTGGCTCACTCAATGAGAAGAGAGGAAAAATTTCCAAATGAAGAGGGTGCAACTGAGTATTATGAAGAAGAAATAAATTAGTTTGATGCTAGAGATTATGAGTAGATGGGTCAAAGTACTGATTGTGATAGCTATGAAGAAGAAGATCATATTTTCCAATATGATTATGATGAAGGTTCACTTGAAGATATCAATTTCTAGCTCGTGATTTTGTTCACTTGAGGGACCTTATGCAGAAAAATATCAACAGTCCAAACCTTGAAAAGAAGACATGAAAGCCTTGACTGATGCAACCATTTTGTAATTCCAAGGAGGATATCAACTAAGAACTAGGACTGTCCTTGCACACATAATGCCCCTACCAAGGAATTGAAACAACAAAAATCAAGTGGGGATAGGGACAAATGCAAGGGGAACATGGAGCAGTAAAATAACAATGCCCCAAAGAAGAGTGTGCTAGAAAAGAAGCTTCCAGTCCAGCCACTAGCAACAAAAAAGAAATATGTGTAGAAGAATCCAACACTAACTGAGAAACCAATTACTATGCCCATTCTAGGGGTCCATTATCTAAAAGGCAACAATAAGAAGGATCAACCTCAGGCACAAAAAGAACCAGAAAAGGACAAGACAAAGGAAGAAGGTAAGGATATTTCATCAAGTCAAGTCATACCTTATATTCCTTGTGCAAATGATGTAATTGTTTCATGTGATACTCCTTTGTCCAATTATCTTCCTATTGACATGGCTCAAGTCTTTAGCCAAATCCAAATTTCTATGCCAATAGTAGAACTTCTTAGAATCCCTGAACATAGAGATAGAGAAGAGTCTCTTATTACTATTGTGGATACACAAAAAACAACTTCTTGTTGTTCTCAATAGTAATGATGAGGGTATGGGTCATGAGGAAACAATAGAGGTTTACTTAGGATCTTCCATGGTTAATAGTAAGATGGGAGTAGATCCTTTTTACACTAATTTGATCATAAATGGTTGGTTGTTACACAACTATATGCTTGATTTAGGGGCATCTAGAATGTCATGCCACTAGAAAACATGAATGAATTAGAACTAAAGGTGTCCAAATCTTTTGGCAAGTGTTTTGCCATGGATTCTAGAGAAGTGAATGTGATTGGTCTCGTCAAAGATGTTGAGGTCAAATTAGTTGCATATCCTGACAAGTCTTTCCTCATGGACATAATTATTGTGGACTACCCTTCCAAGTGTGCTATGTTGTTATCTAGAAAGTGGGCAACTTCTATGGGTAGTAGTATTCAGATGGACCTGTCATATGCCACCATTCTAGTCCAAGGCATGGAAGTGAAACTATATAGGGAGAAGAAGGTGGAAGACCTAAGCATAGAGGATAGATATAAAATAGAGGAGGATCATGCAAATTTCTTAGACATTGAGATAGACCATTTTATGGCATATTGTAGTGATGATGGTCCTTGTGTTAATGTTTCACCTTCTAAGCCTATTGATGTTGTTTGTAATGCATCTGATTTGTGGATGTTGCACTTTGATGGTGCATTTTCAAAGGATGGCTCAGGTGCTGGGATTATTTTGACATCCCCGATGGTAAGCAGTCCTGCATGTCTTTTAGACTAGATTTTCAATGCATAAATAATGTGGCAGAATGTGAAGCTCTACTATTGGGTCTGAATGTGGCTCATAGACATGGCATTAGTTGCTTGAGAATATATGGTGATCCAAAGTTGATTGTACAACAAATAAGAAAAACTTTTGCTGCCAAGGACAATAGGCTAAAGGCATATAGGAATGTTGTATGGGATACCATGGAGCTATTTGATGTCATTGGCATTGAGTGGATAGATAGAAAAAAATGAAGAGGCGGATGCCCTAGCTGTAGCTGCATCCAAATATAATCCTCAATCATATTTTCTTCATGACCATCAAGTTGTTGAAGTACTTACAAGGCTGACTATTCCAGATAATATATACAGTTGGCAAGTATTTAATAATAGCAATTAGATTTTTAATTTCCTAAATTGCATGGATGAATTTGACAGTCAAGTAATTGATTGAAAACCTATGATAGAAATGGAGGATGGAAAGTGAGCACTCTTTGGTAGTGAGGTAGTACAATTTAAGACCAATACCATTCCCAAGGGATTGGTGGCATTGGAGAGGATGTTTGATAGCACTGATTGCTAGAAAATCAATGGTAAACCAGTTCAAGAAGATAGTGTAGAAGGTGTCAACCTTTGAATTGAAGAGGCACCCAAAATGGTTTACATAGGCAAGAAGTTGAAGCCTCATGAGAAGCAAATGTTGATTGCTTTATTGAGGAAATTCAAAAAGTGTTTTGCATGGTCATATGATTAGCTGAAATATTATAGGTAGGATTTGTTTCAGCATAATATCTCTCTTCAACCTGATGCAAAACCATTTAGGCAAAAACAAAGGCCTATAAATCCCACCATAGCTCCCAAAATGCAAAAGTATTGTTAAAAATGAAAGAGGGAGGTATCATCAAGCCTATCAGACACTCTGAGTGCATGTCTAATGTTGTCCTAGTAAGGAAGAAGAATGGGGAGATTAGACTATGTGTCAACTTTAGAAATCTAGACATCAAGTCCCTCAAGGATAATTATCCTCTTCCTAGCATGGACCATCTTTTGTGGAGGGTGGTTGGTTTAGAACTAATGTCAATGATGGATGGATTCTCAGGGTATAACCAAGTACTGGTCAAGGAGTTAGAACAATACAAAATAACATTAACCACTCCTTGGGGGTATGTATGTATATCTGAGAATGCCATTTCGATTAAAAATGCAGGATCAACATTTCAAAGAGAAATGGATGTGGCCTTTGCTAGCCTTATTGATGAGATCATGGTTGTTTACCAAGATGATCTTACTGTATTTTCTAAGGATAGAAATGATCATTACAAGCATTTATAATTTATTTTTGAGAGATGTTTGGAGTATGGGATTTCTTTAAATCCTGAAAAATGTCAATTTAGAGTAGAAGAAGGAAAGATGTTGGGGCACATTGTGTCCAAGGAGGGGGTCAAAATTGATCTAGGTAAAGTTAAGGCCATTGACCTTATCCCTTAGCCAAAAATAGTCAAAGTTATTCAATCTTTCCTTGGGCAAATTAATTTTGTAAGGAGATTCATCCCAAATTTTGCTGAGAAGACTAAAGTCATTTGGAAGTTGCTTAAAAAGGGGCAATCCATCATATGGGACAATGAATCAGTTGACTCTTTTCTTGAAATAAAGGAGTCTCTAAAAAATGCACCAGTGTTGGTAAGCCCAGACTATTCCAAGCCTTTCCAGCTCTTTTCCTTCACTTCATTTTATATTGTGGCTACTATGTTATTGCAAAAGAACAGCGCTAGATTTGGGCAACCTATAGGATTTTTGAGTAAATCCTTATAGGCTACTAAGTTGAATTACTCTATTATGGAGAAGCTGCATATACATTGGTCAAGGCCACAAAAAAATTTTAGATCCTATTTCACAGGGGCCAAAATCATTGCATATGTGCCACACACAACAGTAAAAGACATATTCATGTGGCAAGAAGCATCAGGTAAAAGGTGTAGATGGATCAACAGGATCCAAGAGTATGATATGGACATACAAGTCACCAAGTTAGTAAGAGGCCAAGGCATAGCCAAGATGATGGCTAATTCTAACCTTGAAGGTACTAAAACAAATGAAACAAAGGTAAATACAACTCCTCATTGCTCATTGGCTGACATTGCATGGTACAGGGATGTTTTATTTTATCTTGAAAACATGGAGTATCCACCAGGTATGGATGAGAGTCAGAAAAGGACTCTCAAGATGAAAACTCCAAAGTATGTTTTGTTCTAGAATGAGCTCATGTGGAGAAATCATGAAGGTATATTGCTCAAATGTTTGAATCAAGAGAAATCTAAAGTTATGATGAATGAATGTCATCATGGAATTTGTGGGGGATATTTTAAAGCTAAAACCACTGCCCATAAAATCCTTAGGGCTGGGTATTGGTGGCCCACCTTATTTAAATATGTGGCTCAAAAGATCAGAAAATGTGATGCTTGCCAACATTTTGCTAGCAAGATGAAATTTGTTGGGGCATTACCCTTTTTACCCATTGCTATTGATGCACCTTTTCAATAGTGGGGAATTGATTTTATTGGGGAAATATAGGAAAAGTCCAACAATGGGTTTAAGTAGATTCTTGTGGCCACCGATTACTTCACCAAGTGGGTAGAAGCAATACCCACTCGTAATGTAACATCCAAAGTGGTTATTGATTTCATAATCAACAATATAATCACTAGATTTGGGGTGCCAGCTAGGATTTTGGCTAATAATGCCATGTGTTTTAGGTCTCAAGAGATGCTGGACATGTGTTCTAAGTTTGGCAGAAAATCTAGTGCATTCATACCCTTATCATCCCAAAATAAATGTATAGGTTGAATCCAGTTATAAAAGCCTAATGAAGATCATAAAGAGGACACTTGATTAGAATAAAAAGAGATGTGATGATAAATTGAAGTATGCTCTATGGGTTGACATGATAACCTTCAAAAGATCTATTGGAAGGAGCCCATTTGAACTAGTGTATGGAGTAGAGGTGAAAATGTTGATCAACATGGAGTTACTAGTATACTAGCTACTGTGTGATATAGAAGAGGACCAATTTGATGCAATATCCTAGAGGATATTGTAGTTGACTAAATTAAAAGAACATAGGAGAGATGCATGAGTGCTTCCATAATAATGGGTTACACTTTCTGGGACATCCTAATTTTTTCTGAAATCACATATTTTTAGAAAATATAGTGATTTAATCCTTGAAAGGTTCCATTTAAAGGATTTTAATTGAAGAGAGTTTGATCCAATCCCCTTAGATTCAAATCCCCTTGGATAGAACCCCGCTACTTTTAAACCATACCTATAATGGAGTCTCATCTACACCTATCAAAATGCTGAAAAAAAACCACTTTTGATTTACCTTTTGGGGGATCAAATGAATTCATTTAAAATTTATGTTTTGGAAGTATGTAGTCCTTATTATAAGCTTCCGAAAAAGTATAATTTTAAATATATTTAATTTGATTATTATATTTATTTTTTATTTCTTGTGAATGTAGGTTTTTCACCAAACATCAAGTTCTCTATTCTACACACATGGAAAATTAGTAAATTAGTGAAATTTTTTTTTAAAAATATCTATGCCCTAGGTATTGATGTCCTTGTTTCAACAAAAAAAAAAGAATTTTGATACATACAGAAAAAGTTATGTTTTATAGAATACACCTATGTCTAAATTATAATTAGTTTGACTTCAAAACTTAATTAAAAGAAAATATTCAACAAAATGTTATAAAACCAAATGCATGTCCTATATATGGGTGTTACCAATCTAAATTCAAAACAATTAGAATTTTATCCTTTGTAGAAAAAAAGTTGTGCTACAGAATACACACCACTTTAAAAAAATGTTGTTTACTATTAAAAACTAGTTATCAAAGGAGACGCAAAAATTTTTACAATTCAACTCTAAATTTTTTTTAAAAAAATATTTAGAATATACAGACAAAATCTCACAAATCACTAGTTTGCATCATCTTCAGATTCCTAATGGTTTAGCGACTATAGGTGTCAGAAAGTGAAGATTTAGTTCAAAATGTTGATTTCAATGTCAAGTTTGGCAAAAAAGTGTAACCCATTATTATGGGATGACCCGTACATGATAAAATGTTGAATCACAAGCAGAAAATGAAGCTCTTGTTTGATAAGAATATTGTATCAATAGTCTTCCAGGTTGGTGATTTGGTGATTATTTGGGATGCCAAATTTGAAGATAAGGGGAAACATGGTAAATTTGACCCATTATGGCTTTGGCCATATGAGGTAGCTGAGTAGTTGGAGCTGGATGTTTACCACTTGATGACTCTAGAGGGAGTACTTCTAGAGCTGCCAATTCATGGATGTAACATCACTATCCATAATGCTCAAGATTTAACATAAACATGTATCTTAATCAAGCGATTAGTTAACAAGATGATTGAGCAAATCAATTTTTAACTAAAAGAAACATTATCTTTTCATCAATTAAGCATGTCATTCTAATCAAAATATAACAAGGCTTACATTACAATAATTATTTACAAATCTTTAGTGAGTAACCATCATTAATCAAGTACAAGTTATACCCAAGGCATCATAAATCAATTAATATATTACAATAGACCCTTTGGTCATATATGTAAATACTGTATTTGGAACCAATGACATTTATCTCCATAAGCCTTGGCTTGTCTCATGCTTGGGAAGGAGAGCATCATCCCAGTGCTTTTCCTCCAACCATGGACCTATGGTCCCCCGCTCAACTTCCTAACTGGAAGTGGCCCTACCCTTCATGAAAAGGTTAGACATTACAAACAATTAGGTTAGCCATCTGAGTATCTGGTGTTGTGTCCTTCCTAATGTCTCATGGTCACACAGCTTTAGATCCACTCTAACTATGTATGACACTACTGAAGACACTAGGTCATCTGGAACACTGTGGATCGATAATGCATGTAGAGATGGATGCATTACTTTGGCTAAAGATTTACATACATACATGTTGCACAATCAATGTCGTCATATGTCCACCACCCTAACTTGACTTATAAGCTGTCATGTCCTACAGTAAGTTCTTATCAACCTTGTTCTCTAGGTCTAGTATGAGTGGGATCAATTTGATTCATTGTCCATACCTAGACATTAGACTCCCATCATAGGTTGGTTACAACTAAATGGGTTACTTTCATAACAAAGAACTAGTGATTCCTTGTCACCTTGTTCCACTTTCAATTCATATAAAAAATTGACCAATTTTTACCACCTTGGGTCTTCTATGGCTTACAATTTAGATAACAAATTATCATATAGGTTGAAATCATATTCATGGTACTCCAGGCATACCTTGACTTAGTAAAATAGAATGGTTTCATTATGATTAATAGATCTTATTACCTTTATGAGCTTTAGGTGATAAACACCATTCCTATTAGTTTACTCTTGAGTAAAATAAAGGGATTATAAATTGTAACAATAACCGAATAGGTTTTAATTTTCATACATAGAACAAATCTATATTATTCTTTTGGCACAAACATGCTGCTACGTCATGAGATTATGATCTTAAATGATCTCACTGCCTCCATAGTCGAGGATAAACAAGTACAATCTTGATTGTTTTAATAACCCTTATTATAATCCATAGTCAGGATTTCATGCAAGCTAAGCTTATTAATAGTTTGAGTGTTGCAAACATAATGATGTTTTAGTGCCCTTTCGGCTATCTCCACAGTCGTGGTGACTTTATGATTTGAAAACAGGCTGGATCATGAATTAGAATTATTACCAGTTATTTGACACTTCCCATGCCAAGAGCACTTAGCACTAGTATAAATATGGAAAATAAATGACCAGGTGACTAAAACTTTTAGTCACGTGACCAAAATTGTTTGCAACACAACTATAAATGACTAATTTGGTCATCGGTTGAAATGACTAAATAAATGACTAATTCGGTCATCAAACAAAAAACACAACTAAATAATTGGTTAGACAAATAAAAATGATTAAATAAATGACTATTACTCCTCTATTCTTTTTTCTTTCCAATTTGATCATAATCCATGAATTCAAAGACAATACAAGGCAAGGTAATAAATGTCCGCTTAGACCAAAGGAATACAGGGAGAGAAAGGATTGAACAAAGGGTTAAGAAGAAAAAAGATAAATCATACAATAGGAAATATACAAAAAAAATTAATAATAAGACAAGAAAATAGACAAACTAGATAGATACAAATAAAATACAGACAAAATTATTAATTATAAAACTTTTAAATATACTATAATATTGATAAATTATTTTATTTTGCAAGTCCAATATTAGTTATTCTTTTAGTTATTCTCAACTTGCATGGTTAGCACACATCTAGAGTTCCTCTCTCTATAATCTTAGAAGATTGTGTTTGCAACTTGCTTTGGTTGTAAGAAATAATTAAGTACAATGACAAATTAAGTCCAATGTTAAATTATGATTGGCTAGATATGTCCACATAGGTGGGATTTTCTTGTTCACAATGCTAGGTTTCTTTGGGGACATGTTTCTTGTATCCAAATAACTTTCATAGGTAATTGGCTAAACTGTGCCATGGTATTGTTGTAAAACTTTCTTCTTGTGTAAGGTTAATTTCATAGGTAAATGTAGCTATGACATTGTTATAAAAGTTTCTTCTTGTGTAAGATTTATGATTTTATGTCATGACAGGTACATCGACCATACTTTGAAAGGTTGACTTTGTTTACAAGTCTAACTTATTGGTTCCTCACAAACATGGTGTAGCATGTGTCTACAACCAATTTGATAATTGACATTTAAACTTGAATGTTAAGCTAGGGATATTGATTTCATTAATGAGAATTGATTTTTTAAAAGAATAATTGGAGTCCCTTGATATAATTGTTCCTCAACATTAACAACAATTATAATGATTTTTCTTTTTCTCTTTGAGTCACTTTAACAAAACATGCATTTCTTTAATAATAGATCTATTATTCACATACTCCATTATTAACCATACATATAAACAAAAACAATAAAGTAAGATAAAATCTTGGAGCATAACTTTCTAATTTAAATTTCAAGAGAAATTGGGCCAATATTAGCTTTGTTTATACCACCAAACTATAGAGCACAATTCCTGCCTATTTGACCCTTTTGTTCACAATGTTTTGAGATTTATTAGAGACTCCATTGCAGACACTAAGATAAATATGTCATGTGTTCATCTATTTATTTTTCTTGGTGTGGCATTGTGTTAGCGAATGGACCTTGTGTATAGTTTCTATATGACATTAATGAGATGGGGTATTTCTTAAGCCTTGGTCATCTATTAGTTATAAACCAAAAGTAATATAGGGATAGTCTTTTTTTTGGACTTAAAAAAAAAATTATGGCGGGATTCTCATTCTGACAGGAGGGAGGGAAAAAGGCTCACACTATGGATTTAGGTAGAAGGGAGGAGAGCGAGGGTTTTTGGAAAGGAGAAAGGAGGGCACACGGGGAGCTAAAAAGGGTAGAGTCAGAGTTGTGGAGTGGATTTTTCCATCTGCTGCATATTGCACTGCATGTAAATTCTAATGCCTTCTCAAAAAATCTCTTTTGTGCATATCCTGTAAACATTTTTGCCCATTAGATGACATCACTTTCAGGCATCTTGCCAAATAGTTACTTGCCTTGTCTATGTTACATATTTTTTCATTTGCTCGAAGGATTCTAAAGTTATTAATCTAAACCATTGTGCGCATATCCTGGAATCATTACATTCCATGAGATGACTTCTCTTTGAGGCATTTTGGCAAACAGTTCGTGTACCCTCTCTTTACTTCTAGATTTTGGATACATGTCTACCTTAGTCTTTTTAACTACAATATTAGATGAAATTCCTCTATCCTTCATGTTTCAATGCATGTCCATACCCTATACGAGGGATGCCCATTTTGGCACAGGCTGTGAGGATGCGACAACAATTGTGAAGTCTAGCATTACGCTTGCTAATCACATTTTCTAGAATGTTTTTAAAGCCTTTTTGAAAGATTCATTTTGTAAATATCCTACAATCATTACATTCCATGAGAGGACGTCGCTCTGAGGCATTCAGCTAAACAATTACATGCCTTGTCTATGCTTCCATCATTGCTCATGCAGAGAGGATGCTGGCAAAGGTCTAGGAATTTGGTTTTACACCTTCTAATGGCATTGGTTTAAAATTTTCTAAAGATGTTTCATCAAATCCATTTTTGTGCATAACCTACAATCGTTGTAGTCCATGAGAAACATCTCTTTGAGGCATTCTATCAAACAGGGTCTGTGCCTTCTCTGTGTTGCCTTTTGGCACGAACATGGAGGATGCTGCTAAAGGTTTTGGGAGTCAGGGTTTACACCCGCCAGTTGCATTTGCTTAAAAGTTCTAAAGCCTTTATAAATAATCCACTTTGTGCCTATCTTGTGACCATTGCAATCCAAGAGCCTGCTTTTCTTTTAGGCATTTTGTGAAATAGTTCATGTGCCTTGTCTGTGCTCCACAGTTGCGTAAATGTCTACCAAAGCATTTCCAACTAAAATATTTGACAAAAATTACCCTATTTTGAAGCTCCCATTCTAGCACAGGCAGCGAGGTTACTGGCAAAGGTTTAGGAATTTGGCTTTACACTTGCCAAAGGGCATTTGCTTAAAAGTTTCTAAAGCCTTTTAACAAATCTATTTTGTGCAGATCAGGCAATTATTGCATTTGCTTATGAGTTTCTAAAGCATCTCCATTTTGTGCATGTATTGCAATTATTGCAGTCCATGAGGACATCTCTTTGAGGTAGTCTATTAAATAGTTATCATGCCTTGTCTATACACTCGCATTTTACATACATGTCTACCAGAGATTTTTTTTCTAACTATTATCTGACAAAATTTTCCATTCCATTATGCTTTGATGGATGTCCATAACCTATCCCAAAGTGTTGCCTATTTTAGCATAGGCACAGATGATGCCAGAATAGGATATCAAATTTGACTCAACTCCCACCTTACATTCCATTTGGCTATACATAACTTTGACTTTGCAAGTAAATATTAACCTAGAGGAAGAAGTTTGACTTTGCCTTTTCATCAAGGTCTGAGAAACTGCTGGGGATGGTGAGAAGTTGAGACTCTGAGAAGTAATTGATTAGAGAATGCATTTTAATGATTCTATAAATGATGGTTTGAAGTGATAAAACCTCCAATACATGCAGATGTTGGAAAAACACTTAAATTAGGCTGTAATTTTGATAAATTGTCAAACCATTTTTAATTGAGATTGTTCTGTTATTGATTCTCTAATTTCAGTGATTCTGAACTAGAACCTTCTACACTAAAGTGTTTAATATTAGAGTTCTCAGACTTTTAAATTCTCTAGCTCAAGAGACTGTACATATAAATCACCTATCAAACAAGTTTCTTGTTTTCTTGGTAGGATCAAATTGCATTACCTTGTTCTTTGATTTATTTTTCAAGTTGATTGAAGTTTCTTTTTTAAGGCATACTCCTTCATATCACATATTTTATAGTTGGACACCATATCCAAGTGAATCAACCTCCATCATGTAGTTGCCCTAAATAAGGTAAGTCTGTATGGTAGTTTCAATGTGTATTCAATATCTATCTGCCATTAATTTTCATGAAAAATTTCCTACCTTGAAAATCACTGACACAAAAGGCTTTCACTGTGTGCTTGACTTATTAAGGTGGATAGGCTCTATGGTTGGAAGGCTTGTCCAAATGCTCCTATAAGAATGACCTTTAAGCAATAGTCAAAAGATGTTCAAAATGAGTTTGAACACTAGCTCACTCAGGTTTGGCTTTGTCCAAGCTTCATTTTTCTAATGGGATCTAGAATATACAATCATAGAATGAAAAAGTCTATCTCTCAAAGTAGGGTTCGAAGATTGGAAATATTTTATCAGGCTTTCACAATGTTCTTCAGTCTGAACATTTTTTTGCAATGAATGTAGGTTATTACAAAGCGCAAAGAACAAGGACTGAATTCTGAGCTGTATTTTAGAAATAAAGAAGTGAAGAAATATGTTAGTATTGTGCCAACTAGCGCAATCAGGTATGACTTGAGCTTTTCTAATTTATCAAAATTTACCCAACTTAGCAATGAAGAAAAGTTCAATGTCAAGTTTAATGGTTATTTTTCAAGTGTGTGTGCACACTACTACACAGGCTTCAAGGACTGGGTAGGATGATCATGATCTAGACAATAGGGAACTAGGATTTATGTCACATAAGCATTGCAACTTCTTATAATCTCTTTTTTTCTGTGTTCAAGTCCATATTTAGTTGAGGTTACAATATACTGGATAGAATTATTTTTTTGATTTTTGGTTGTTCAGTTGTATTTAACATTTATTGATTGTGGGTTTCAGTGGAGAAGGTGTGCCAGATCTCCTTATGTTACTTGTGCAGTTAACACAAAAAATGATGGAGGAAAAGCTTATGTACATCAGCGAAGTTCATGTAAGGTTCATTCTAATAATAACCTCTTGAGACTTTGCTAAGATGAATGCATTAGTTTATTCATTGTCAACAATACCGTTGAAAGTATAGCTGATGTATTGCTAGCATTTGATTGTTTGTGGCCTTAGATGTTTGCAGTAGCTTCTCTGCATGACTTTATGTTGGATGGATGTGGGTTTATTTCTTCCTTGTATAATTTCACATGTAAATGTTTATGTAATGTCACTTTAGCCAAGAAATCTTCTTGGTCATATGAGAGATTGTAGATTGGGTTGAGTTGTAGATCTAATGTTCTAGCTTCCTCCAAGATTCTATTCGATGTCCTTTTAGGGGTTTAGCCAAATTTGTGCCAATCAAGCAAAGATTTTAGGTAGTGGAACTACATTTTGATGAAGCACTTGAAACTCAAATGTACCATTTTGTGTACCCTTCATCAATACACCTAAGTCAAACAAACTGTTGCATTCTACAATCTATTAGAAATTGATTAACCGCTTCATCAAGGTCAGCTAGTTTAACTTTACACCTTCACTTTGCAAATACTTATAAGGCTATATCAATAATCTCATTTTTTGTCTTCCAGTAAATATTGCAATCCATCAAATCACATCATGTTATGCATGGTAGGTTTAAAGCATAGAAGGCCTGTTCTGCCTTACATTGGTTTTTAATGAGAAATACAGCTTGACCCACATTATCTGGTAGTATGCTTTTAAAGCTTAAACTCTAAAAAGAGGAAAGGCAATTGAGATAGATCCTACATGAAGATCCCCAAGTCAACAAACATTGCTTCAGCTCTTGTTATGTGCAGCTTTCACCCTCCATTAAGTCCACTTGAATTCCTAAGCGAGATACAATGTTGTCATATATAAGAAACTTATTTAATGTAATCACTTAAGATAAAAAATGATATGAATAAAGCTGTACAACTTCAACCTTACTTGTGCCAGACATCTGTATGTTGAGTAATACTACAAGAAAAGCAATTGATGCCATGAGGATTGCATATTGACCAAGTTCAGCTACCTACCTATCATAGCTGACATTGTACATGAGACAATTGCATTAGTGAGCTTTGATGAATTTTGAAATCCCAAGTCTTTCTTTATTTCTTCTACTATGGTAATACAATTAAAGCTTCCACATTGTTTATTCTAGTAAATAATGCAATCATTCTTAAGTCACATTGTTAGACAAAATATTTGACTATCTTTAGTATACAAATCCAAAACTTTAAGACTAGCACACACCTGTAGATATCTAGCACAATTTTACATTGCCTTGTTTAAGCACATGAAACCCACAATATCTTTCTGTCACAAAACTTTCTTTTTTTATTTCCTTGAGTACAAAAGAAATGTGCAAAGAGAATTACCAGTCCAGGTCTAGGAGCTGAGCTAGATGGTCTATAGGTCTCCCTTCCTTTGAATTAGCAGTCTGAAAATCATGGTTCAATTTCCAATCAAAGAGGAATTTTTTCTATTAATTCCCATACGTTCTGATTGCTACTTCATTTTGCATACACATCTTATATGACTGTCACAATCTCATAAGACAAAAATTAGTTTTCAATTAATTTCCAATGGATATGTACACTCCATTCCAACACTTCAAGATTGGGATCAACTCAAAGGGTGCAGACAAGTCTAATTAGTGCCTTATTATTGGTGTCAAATTCCCATCATGGTTGCTCAAGAGTCAGCCCACACAAGCACACCTGAGAATGCCATTGGAGCCTCATCAAAGCTTAGCTTGAACATCCCGAATGGTGGGAGAACCTATCTGAAAACTTTCCTATTAAAGCTTAGGAGGACAAGACATATTACAGTGAATACCTTATGTTCAATAATTCTGTGAGTCCGCGTACAATTACACAACTATAGTACATGTCATGAGGTATACATCATTACTCAATGAGTTTTGGGGATGGGAGATGGGGGGAAGTTGGGGATGGGGGGACCTTGAACCCAAATTTGGGGATTGTGGCTAGTAGTGCAGTTATTTATATATAATTAAAACTAGAGAGGGCCTCAGAGTAGTACCCCCAATAGGGTCGAGGGTTACTGATCAAACTTAGACAAGGCCTTCGAGACCACATAGACCTTCACGGTGCATGCCATTTTTCATAATTTTTATCACTATGTTTTCCCCAACACAAAGCCCCTATTTTTTTTGACACAATCATCATTCTTCAAGTTCAAAGAATTAATGAACTAAGAAATATTTGAAAAACTTCCTAAAGTTAAGATAAGAGAGCATGCATCTGAGTAAACAAAAATAATATCTATTTTAGTAGTCTATTTTGCCTCCAATACCATGTAAGTATTCCTTCTTTCTTCCAAGGTCAACCATTTGTACATGCCATCATGTTGTCTATTTATTCAAAGCTTTGACACAAATCAAAATTGTTATCACGACATAGAGAAACTATGTGACTCCCTAGCATCCTCGTGGCCGTTGAGATACTTCTAGAAGTACCCACACCATCCCAGGGATGTTAGGGCATTCTCCCAACATCCCCAACATGGGGTACGTCTTGAAGATGCCTCC
Source organism: Cunninghamia lanceolata (assembly GCA_027924645.1). Classification (NCBI taxonomy): domain Eukaryota; kingdom Viridiplantae; phylum Streptophyta; class Pinopsida; order Cupressales; family Cupressaceae; genus Cunninghamia; species Cunninghamia lanceolata. The sequence continues at coordinate 4,938,957 of BSBN01000516.1, forward strand.
TGCTTCTATAAGGCATCCCAAAAACATCCCTACTTTATTGGTGTGGCGGGGGCGGGGACATTTTTGCCTCCCTTCCATTTCCAAAACTCTACATTTTCAGGGGGATGCTTCCCTATTGAACACTGGTATACACTTTAACTTCTGCTCAAATGTTATGTGAAATCAAAAGCCTAAGCAATGTCTCTTTGAGTATGGTGCCTTCGTATCTGGCATTGGTGAATACATGTTTTCACCTACAAAGTGTTTAGGTTTTTCACTCATATAGATGTTAAAAGAGTGAAATTGTTTAAGAGATTAACTATCATATTATGCATCATGCAAGAATCCTTACCTAGTATGTTGTAAGGAAAGGGCCTTTGTTATATAAGTGGTTTTAAGGCATTAGCATGGTCAAACATGTCCATGCAAATTGGGATTATTTGACTTAATGTGTCATGATATAAAGCAACAACATAGAATGGTGGCTTGGGGGATCATGCCCAGGACCACGAATTATTAATCTTATTAGTTATGAAATATATTGTCTAGTGGATTAGGGTTAGCTCTTTACTATTATCACATTTCAGAATAATGATATAATGAAGCAACTTATGTTATGGGGTCATCATCACTCATTATGCTATAAAATATATGTACCTCCACTCCTTACTTAGGAGGCCACATGTAAGATATGTATTGCTCATAGATACTTACACTAATGTTTGTGTGATCCTTTTTGTTAGATTATTCATATGAAATGAAGAGTAGTACCATGTTGATTTGGTGAATGAATTTACTTGTAAAGTTGTATGTGATACTTCATTGTGGCCATTGTTCTTTAACATTAGAAATAAGAATATAATAACTAATTAAGTTTCTAAATGTGCAATGTTGGAGGAAAGCCTTGTATTGGATGTAATTTTCTTTTCTATTCAGAGGATAATGTTCTTGAATTATGGTTACTTTAGCTTTCATTAACAATACATAGTACAACAGAATGGAAGTTCACTAAATATTTTGAGCAATATTGGGACGAAAAAGCCAATTTGTGAAGTGACTTAGGCAATGTATTAATCACTTCAAAGTCATCCAAAGACTCATTTTGATGCCCTTGACCTAAAAATGTTTTGTTCTACATTTCTATTCGTTTGCAATGTTTGTGGTAAAGTTTGTTCTTCTACTTAAACTTTAGTTTTTTAATAAAAATCAGGGTTGGAAAAGTTAATTTAAATAGTCTTTTAGGTCACAAACATCATGTTTTGTTAGTTTTGATGGTTTTGAATTGTTATTTCAGTGTACCATCTTGGAGGTGAAGGTTATAGAAGGATTGGGAACTACAATTGATGTTATATTGATAAATGGTGTGCTACATGAAGGTGATCAGATTGTGGTCTGTGGAATGTAGATGAGTAAGTCTGATAAATACTTGCCTTGTTAAGAGTTGGAGTTAGCATATACATTTGGTGCTTGAGTGGTTATCTAACCTTTGTTGTAAATACATTATTATTAGGGTCCCATTGTGGCAACTATATGTGCTTTATTGACTCCACATCCAATGAAGGAGCCTCGAGTGAAGGTGAGTGACAAAGTATTGTATGTCACATTAAGAAGGTTTTAGGATTACAATTTACTTTGGAAGTTATTCTAGTTATTTCTATGGACTTTTGTTAGGAAAGACTAGCAATCTTACTTCCATGTTAATTTTTGAATGGAAACCTGTGCTCTAGAAATTGTCTGATATTGCTTACAGGAAAAAAGAATCCATATAAAATTACATTTCTAACTTCTCTCAATAATCAATTATTCTAGTTTTTCTTGCATGCATTTTATCAAATTTTATATGTGAGCCAATTCTCTTGTAAGTTGAAGGCTTTATTAAATAGTCTATTTGATATCTCATAGTTTTAGGATATAAAATTTTAAAACTGCAGAATAAATTTATAAAATGTCAGAATTATACAATTCTAGTTACCATGAATGTTTAGAACATAAAATGCGTTAGGTCTCAAAAATTCAGGTTGCCAATCCTAAGAGGATGCCAAGCTCTATGTTTAGATTGGCAACGTTTCTGAACTAACTTGACGAAATCAACCTTCAAGGTTTAATGATTTCCTTCGCTTTAGGTCCTGCTACACCTAGGTGGGTAAACCTTGGAAAATTAAAGCAGATTGAATGTGAATGCGTGGACTAATTAAATCTATCTACAATGGCACAAGATGTAGGATAGATGAATTGCTTGCTAAATGGTTTTATGTCTAATGTCTAATGAGTAATTGGTAGAAATTGTATAAGCAATATCAAGGTAAAAGGTTTTAAGTAAAATAAGACTAGTGCCTTGTTGGGTAACAGAGTCAGTTTGAAGGACCAGGACTAATGGTTTCCTAATGGTAATAATTCTAGTTGTTTGGCACAGTTTTAGTTTATAACTTGTATAAACGTGCAAGTAAATGACTGACAAACTCTTCTTGATAATCCAACCAAATAAAATCAAATATCTTATAATTCACCAGAAGGTATTTTAATCCTTTCTTGAAGGAACCAAATGAAATGAATGGACAAGATTAACAGATAATATTTTACTGGAGATAGAATGGCAATCTAATTGTGTGGCCCTACTTAGTGATCCAAACTTAATACTTCCAGGCTAATGTAACTAAATTAGAAAGGTTTAATTCCTCAAATGGACACCAACCTATTTAATCACACAGATACAGCAAATGTGTATTGACAAATTAAATATATACTTGATGTGTTAATCTAAATATCAAGGAAATGGAGAAATGGAGACAGCCACACAATTGAATAATCTTAACAAACAACTGATACCAAAGCAGAACCACTGAATCAGAGAACTTCAAACTTCTTATTCAAATAAAATATGCAACATAGTCATTTTAAAACATTGTATATATGAAGTATATGAATATATTCTACTGTTGATGATCTTTTTTCAGCATCGATTGTTTGAACTTATATAGATGTTTCTATGAAGAGACATAACTCTTTAATAAGTCCATTGGGAACTTAACAAGCATTAATAATAATTACATAAGCATAATTAAGCTCTATTTAGCCATAAATAAAATTAGCCAGGTGATCTAAATACTCCTGATCATGGTGAGATTCAGTAAGATCAATAGCATCTCTGGTAATCACATCAATTGTGACCATCTTTTCCAGGTGTTTGTAGGCTTCTTTGGATGCAGAAGTTTTGTCTTTGAGCGCTCCTGTGGCCTCGTGTAATATGACTTGACAATCAACAATCCATTCTTCTTTTCTCTTTACCTCTCCATTGTCTTTAAATAATCTGGGCACTCCTGCATTTGAGGCATCATCTCCTTCCTTAGCATCAGCTTTAAGTTTGTTATAATAATTTTGGTGCTGTTTGAGCAATGCTCTTGTATCAGAGATATCTGTACTATCAGTAGCACTTTTGTTTTGTAACTCAATCAATTTTTCTTGTATTCTCTTTTCAAGTCTTTCATGTTCTTTAACTGCTTTATGATTCTCTGAGTAATTGTCCCAAAACTGGTTTAACCCCCGCACCATGTTTGCATACCTGCTCTGCAGTATTGTTACAAATGCATCTATTTAAATTTGTGTGGCCTGGTCAGGGGATAATACTTGAATGCCTTGTGAACTCTCACCTTGAGTTATTCTTTTAGTGGATTGACCAAAAGTGCTCTTAACAGCATCCTTCAAGTAATCATTTTCTTTTGTCAGTCTTTCACAATTCAATTTGTATGTATCTCTTTCTTTGATCAACATTTGAGCTTGTGCTTTATTCAACTTTGCAACATTGATACCAATGTCTGCAGTAATTATAGGGTCAGTTTCCCCTGCTCTGAAAGTCATAACATGGCCAAAAGTCTTTTCAGTATCTATGATGGCCGTCTTCTTATGGGGAGGGTATAATGCCCATATCATCAAGGAATTTTCATCATTATTGTATCTTGTTCCCATATATACTTCATTAACTCCTTCTGGAGTAAGCTTATACTTGTCATTAGCATTATTCAGAAAACTATCAAAAACCAAAGCAGAATTTAAATCCAGACTAGGAAAAATCATAACCCCTGCATCCTTGAGCAACTATCTACCCTTGCTAGGTGTCATGTCCTGCATTTCCTTATCTACTGTTTCCTTCAGCATATCTAATAATTATTTTTCATTATCAGCAGAAACATCATCTACTGATTCTCTGATCTCTTTCCCTTTGTATTTATACAGGAATGATTTAAATTCTTTTCATTGAATAAAATTATCATCTGAAATGAAAGAATCATAAGCTGCTTGGCGCAGATCCTCATCAGCAGACCCCTCCTCATCATGTAGCACAACTGGAGGCTGATATTGTTGCATTTTCCTTTTGGACATTTCTATTGTTTTATCTTGTGGCTACTCTTGTTCTATCAGTTCTTCATCTTCAGAGGATACCACTTCAATCTCTGCTAACTGCTTTTTCTTTTCACTTAAATCCCTGTTATATTTTTCTACCACCAATTCGACTTCTGCTTCTTCTAAATTTCTAATGACATCATCATGTGGATAATGTATGTGCATGTATCCACTGAGATTTTGTTTTCTTCTTGCAGATTCAATAAAACCTTCAGGGTCAAATCCTTTTCTCACCTCAGCAGTCATCATGTTATAATGCATTAATTTATCCAGAATGAGATTGTAACCTTCTTTTGAAACCACAGTAAAATCTCCAAAACATAAGGTGCTGGGCATAAACGATTGTTTGTCATGTGAACTCAAATGCATCACATTTGAACAATGCATTTGCCTGATTATCTCCAGATATGCAAGCCTGTCAGGGACAGTCTTGGGCAATATGAATGGAGCATCCTCAAAACCATAAACTCTGATCATAGTAGAATCTTCAAAGCAATACCAGTCTCCCCAATTATGAGTGACAGTAGGGGGCCACCAAAATCTTTTGGTCTGAGGAATCTTTTTATTTGAGTTGAAATTGAATATTCATAGGGGTGATTAAAATACCTATACAACACTTTTACACAATGCTCTTCAAATTAAGCATAACTGGAGTGGGCATATCTACTATCCCAGATTCTGGTCCACATTTGTGCAGGTATCTTTTCCCCTTTCTTATCTGCAGCAATAACTCGAAACTCACTTGGCCATAAGTCTACTTCCTGGCCATAATATAACACCATGTGCATAAGCATTGAGTAATGCTCAAAAGAGCATGCTGGAGCACTGTTTTTTATTGCAGATAGACCAGAGTCCATTCTATTAGCAATATAGGAAGCATAATCGAATTGCCTTGCATTATGACACTGAATGTCAGAGGCTATGACCATCAGAGGAATAGTCATGAACTCGGGGACCTCTGAGCCAAGGACTTGGCCTACAGAAAAATAGGTATGCTGTATATATGGTTCAAATATGGCTACATGAAAGGGAGGGCCATCATTTTCAGTTAAGGGCATCACTTCTCCTTCAACCCTGGGCCTATGAATGGGCAACCTCCATCCATTGTAAGTTGTGTCCATTCTCCAATCTCTTTATCCAGATCTTCATAAATGATAGGGACAGTGCATAAATCATCTAAATCAAAAACCTCACAAATAGCATTTTTTGACAAATGCACAATTGGTTCTCCCTGTGGGTTGCAGATGGCTTTCAGGTTTGAATTATAATGTCTGGCAAGCAATTGAAGGAGTTCCACATTCAAGAATACATTAGGTACAACCAGTTTTCCTAAATTCATGTGCCATGGGTTTGACACAGGAGCATTCCTAAACCTTCTATTATAGTGGAATCTGAAAAGTTCATATCCCTGAATTGGGGTCCAGATATCTCCCAGGCGTTTGTGTTTATCTTCTAATTTCTCCACTTCTGCCCTGAGTTGGGCAGACCTTCTGGCCTTGGGAGTTGACCCTGGCAATTGGTCAATTAGGTCCTGATTGAGTTTTCTTTCTTTCACTTTATCCTCAGGGGTTTGTTCAGTTTTTGTTTCTTAGGCTTACTAGTTTCCCCTTGTAACTTTCTTCCTTTTCCCTTTCCCAGAGTTTCCATTTTAAAACTTTGGCAGAAAATTTAAATACAAGCTATACAGTGGTTTGTGTATATGTACCTATCGTTCGGTGGCTGGAATTGGAATCCTCTGCTTTTGCCTTAAGAGTTCCTCTGTATTCTCTTCTCGAACGGTTTCTTGTAACTATAATGATCGTAGAAATTTCGTAGCCATTTGTATTTAATTATCTGATCAATTCAATGTTCATCGCTGTGAAGTGTCACATCGCCATAACTCTTCTTATCGGCATGAATTTTAAAATGTCTGGGCGACCTCAATGCTTTTATGGCGCAAACAGTCAATCGGCGTGACCCCTCAATTGTATTCCCGACACTATGTAATGTCATATCTTAAGTGGGCGCGACCATCGGCATGACTTCCTTCATCGCCATGTGTTTTAGATTTCTCTGCGATAGAGTGAGTCCTACCGATATGATTTGTTTATCGGGGTGATTAATACTATCGGGATAACATAATTATGTTCTCCCGATCTTTGTTATCTCACCGATAGTCATCTCTACTTTGGATTGGGACGACTTTATTATTGTCTCGCCACTAGAGTATCAACAGGTATGAATTTTATTCTTATCAGAATGACATATACTATCGGGATAGCCTTTTAAAGATAACCCGATCTGAATCATCTTCGCGATGGCCCTTTCATATCCTTTATCGGACAGAGTATGTTAAAGTGTCACCGACACCTTTTGATCACCGTGACTTGTGAATCGGCGAGACCTAATTCCCTTGTCTCGATATGTTGAGTCATCCCGACAGATACTTGTATCGCTGTGAGTCTTGCCGAAAGCTCTCTTATCACCAAGACATTGAGTATCAAAAACTTCTTTGTGTCTTATCTCGATAGTTTACTTCTTGCCGATGGCTATTTGCTTCATTACCCCCGTAGGATGTTTGGTGAGACTCTTGCCGAAATACTTCATCGGTATGATATATACCGTCGGGGCAACTTTTAAATGGTCATCCGATAGTTGTCTGTCATACCGATCGGTATGACCACTTGCTTCTCTTGCCGATGCAAGGTCATCGGTATTACTTATTCCATCGGTGACTTCCATAGATCTCCTTCCGATCTGCCTTCTCACGCCAATGGTTATTTTGAAATGATTCCTTATGTATCGGTGTAAACAAAACAACATCTTGCCGATGGATTGACTTTGAAGAAATTTGGCACTGATCATCTATAGACACCTTGTGAGATACATTAAATTTTTATTATGGTCTTTTGGGGTGTTTTTTTTTTTTAAGGATTTGTTCAAATATAATGGATTGAAAAGATAGTAAAAATTTCAAATTTTTTACTGTCCTAACAGTGGCTCTGTCTGGGATGTATACTCTCTGTGAGTATAACAAGGATCCAGATCTCTTGGGGAAGTAGACCACATATTTTATTTATTTTGGGGTGAGGTTTCTATGAAAATGGGAAAAGGAAAGTAACAAATGATGGGGAGCGGGAATGATTCCTAAACTACTGTGCATGGAACAAGATATTTTGAGAATTATTTGAAGGTTGTCCATGCACTGGCAACGCTCAATTCTCTTTGTACATGTTTATGAAAAGAACTGCTTCTAATATTGCCCATGTACAGGCAATTCCTGCTCCTCTCCTGACATATTCTGTACATAGTAAGAATCATCACCTCCCTTGCCAGTGATAACGAAAGGACCCAACCACAGGGCTTCAAATTTTCCATGTTTTCCTTTGTCCTGACATCTTGCATTCCACATCAGTACCAGATCATTTACTTTAAACTTTCTGTCTTTGGCCTTCTTGTCAAAGAGATATTTTACCTGTGATTGTAATTTAACATTCTACCTCTGAGCTATTCTTCTTGTTTCATCAAGCTCTACCAATTGTTCCAACCTTTCCTCCATTGGTTTAGGAATATTCAAGTCTTCCTAGAGAATGAATTTGTATACTGGTATAAGATTTTCCAATGGTAATCTTGCTTGTGTTCCATATACCAACTCATAAGGAGATCTCCCAATTGCTCTTTTTATAGTAATTCTATCAGCCCATACTGCCATTCTTAATTTTGAATCCCAAGCCTTCTTATTTCTATCCAACATTCTTTTTATGATTTTCAAGAGGCTCTTATTACTTGATTCAGCTTGTCCATTGGCCTGTGGATGGTAGGGAGCAGCATAAGAAACAGTGATACCATGTGTACTGCAAAAACCTTTGAATTCATCAGATCTAAAACACATCCCATTATCTGTAATCAATCTTACTGGAGTACCAAATCTGCATATAATATTATCCATTAGAAAATTAATCACAACTTTACTTGTAGCCTGTTTGGTTGGGATCGCTTCTACCCATTTTGTAAAGTAGTCAGTAGCAACTAAAATCCATTTATGTCCCCCACTTGATTTCTCTAAGATTTCACCTATAAAATCAATACCCCATTGATAAAATGGAGCCTCAACCTGCATAGGTTTTAAGGGTAGTGCTCCCTGATATTTTAACTTGCCTGAGAACTTCTGGCATGCTTCACACTTTCTAGTGTACTGGTATGAATCATTAAAAACTTTAGGCCAATAGTATCCTGCCCTCAGGATTTTGTGGGCTGTAGTTTTCGCTGAGAAATGACCTCCACACATGCCTTCATGCAACTCCTTCATAATATGTTTTGACTGATATTCATCCAAGCATAATAGTAGAGCCCCATCTCTGTTTTTCCAATAAAGATCCCCACTGATGAGTACATATTTTGAAGCTTGTAGTTTGAGTGTCCTCCTTTTGTTATCATCATATCCTTCAGGACACTTCATATGATTTAGATAATATATTATATCAGTATACCATGGAGTGTGTTCAATACTGGTACTTGCATCAACATTACATATCTGAGAAGCTTCTAGATTACTTTCAGCCATCAATTTGGCAAGACCCTGTCCTCTCACTAATTTAGTGATTTGGATTTCAATGTTGAATTCCTGAATCCTATTGATCCACCTACATCTCCTACCGGTGACTTCAGTTTGGATCAATACATCCTTCACTGCAGCATTAGGAACATATGCTATGATTTTAGCCCCTACCAAATATGGTCTAAAATTTTTAACTGCTTTTACCAATGCATATGCCTGTTTTTCAATAATGTCATACTTCAACTCTGCATTCTGGAGGGACTTGCTGAAGAAAGAGATAGGTTGTTCATATCCATCTTTGTTCTTCTATAATAACACTGCTGCAACTGTATGATAGGAAGCAAATGAGAAAAGTTGGAACGGTTTACCGAAGTCAGGGGATACTAAGACTGGAGCTTGCTTGATTGCCTTCTTAATATTACCAAATGCTTCTAATGTTTCTGTTGTCCACTTCATTTCTGAGTTCTTCTTCAGCATTCTTGATATAGGACAAACAATCTCTGTGAAATTTGGTATAAATCTTCTGACAAAATTTATCTGACCAAAAAATGATTGTATAGCTTTTACATTTTTTGGAATAGGGACTTGATCAATTGCTTTTACCCTTTCAGGATCTATTTTAACTCCTTCCTTTGAGACTATATGGCCAAGCAATTTTCCTTCTGTCACTGCAAAATGGCATTTTTTAGGGTTCAATGATATCCCATATTCTAGGGCTTTGATAAATATTTGTTCTAAATGTGTGCAATGATCTTCGGCCCTTTTTGAATATGCTATCAAGTCATCTTGATATACTATCATAATCTTATTAATCAATTCAGCAAAAGCCACATCCATTGCTCTTTGGAATGTTGCTCCAGCATTAGTTAATCCGAATGGCATTCTCAAATATACATATGTTCCCCACGGAGTGGTGAATGCAGTCTTAAATTGTTCAGACTCCTTAACCTTTACCTGATTGTAACCGGAGAAACCATCCATCATTGACAACAATTCACATCCAGTGACTTTCTGCAATATTACCTCCATATTGGGAAGAGGATAATTATCTTTGAGGGAAGATTTATTCAAGTTTCTGAAATCCACACACAGTCTAATGTCACCACTCTTCTTCCTAACAGGTACTAAATTTGAAACCCAGGAAGAATGTCTAATAGGTTTGATTATAGCTCCATCCCTTAACTTTGTAAGTTCCTCTAACATTTTAGGGGCCAATGTAGGATTAATCGGCCTCTATTTCTGTCTGAATGGTTTAGCATCTTGCTTCAGTGGTATCTCATGTTGAAATAGATCCTCTCTATATGCCTTTAAATCATCATATGACCAAGCAAACACATGCCTGTACTTCCTAAGTAGGTTGATGATTCTGATCTTGATTTTTGGGTCAAGATTCCTTCCAATATACACATTTTTTGGGGTTGTTTGTGTCCCTAAATTGATTTCTTCAAGGTTACTAGGTATCACTGGTGTGTCTTTCTTTTTATATCTGTCATGGCCATCAAATGCCTTTTCTAATGCAATAAGTCCTTTGGGTATCTTATTCATTTTCAACTGAACCACCTCTTGGCCAAAAAGGGTTTCCTTCCCATCATGTTCCTCTACAAATGCATTAAAATAAATTTCTTGATTTTCATAATAGTCAGCACAATGCAAGAAATTTATTATATCAGCATCACTATCAAATACTTGCCAGTTCTGTATATTATCAGGGATGATAGGTCTAGTTTTAAATTCAACTTTTGTGATCCCTCCTAATGTAACATCATCCCTCTTTAATGCAATGTTTGCTAAAAAGTCTGCCATAATGTTTTTAGACCTATCAACCCAACTGATTGAAAAGGCATCAAATAATTCAACATTATCCCAAACTGCATTTCTGTACTATCTTAATCTTTTATTTTTAGATAAGTATTTTTCTTTTACTTGGGAGATGACCAGTTCAGAATCACCATAGACAGCTAACTTTTTTATTTTGTGTTTAGTGGCTATGTTTAGGCCAATGAGCAGGGCTTCATACTCGGCTACATTATTTGTGCATTCAAATGTCAATAGGAAAGAGTATTTGAAAGTTTTACCTCCTGGTGAAATAAAAATTACTCCAACCCCATTTCCTATTTTGCTGCATGCACCATCAAAATACATTTTCCACAGATCATTTTCTTCTTTCATAGATACAGTGTGTATTGGATCAATGTTATGCAACTCTGGTGTAGTTTCTCCAGCTTTGAAAACTCCCAAATCTGTGTCACAAAAGAAATTCACCTGATGCCGGTCCATTCTTTCTATAATATTGTCATACCTTGGCTCTCTGCACAACTTGATTTCCTTGCCACCTACTAGTATGGTAGCATATGATAGATCTAATTGAACATTGCCTCTTGCCATTGCAGCCCATTGCCTTGATAGAAGCATCCCATAATACGGCGGGATATCAACCACAGTGATGTCAATGTTATAAGTTGCTTCAGGGTGTGAGGCAAGTTTTATCTCTACATCTTTCATAATACCAACTACTAGAATAGATCTGCTATCCATTGCATAACACTGGCCATACGTAGTATCAACCCACATTCCCAATTCTTTCATAACTGCTATAGGCATGATATTCATAGCAACACCTGAATCAATCATGCAATTTTTGACTATCCTGTTCTTGATTACTAGTGTAGTATAGAATGGGTCTACCTGTGAGGGATTTTTTGTAAGTGTGTCGCCAAGGTATACCTCAGGCATCTTGAAATTTTCCTGATGCACATTATTTGTTGTTTTTTCAAACCCTTTATGTTTTGGATTTGGTGTATCAGAAATCATCTTGACAACTGTACTCCTATATTTATCTATTTTCATCATCTCTAGAAGTGGGACTGATATCTTCACCTGAGACACTGCATGTGCAATGTCAAAAGAATGGGCTATGATCTGATCATTCTTTTCTGTTTTTGTGTTCTCTTTTTCTTGATTTTCTTTCATTTTACTTTTATCCCCTTTTTCTGGTTCTTTAGATGATGATTTTGTATTATTCCCTTTGTTATTCTGGTCTTTTATAAATACACTCCCAGGAGTTCCTTGCCCAACATTTGTTGTTCTATTCCTTAAGTTATAAGTGTTTCGAGCTTGAGCCACTGCAGCCACTGTGAGAGCTTCTCTTTCATCCTCAATAGGTTTTCTCCATTGACCATATGACTTGTTGTTACAACTATCTTCCTGGTCTGAGAATACCTCTTGTTCTCCCATGTTGATATGATACTTCTGGTTCCCTACATCATACTCATATCCTTCTTCTTCTGAAGAAGAGTAATCTTCTGTCACCACACATGGTGTATCCTGCATCATATTGATGGTGTGATTATCCCTATTATAGTTATATAACATTTCCTCTTGCTGTATTGATTTAGCTACCTCACAGTATTCAGGTAAATGTGGTAAATTACATACAAAACACCAAGGTTTATTTTCTGCCATGTGTGCCATGTTTCTTTTCAGGGGATCAGGAGTATCTTTTCCATATGGTTGCTTTCTGTTGTTATCGATAGGTCTTCCATCCTTGCAATTTGTATTGTAGGGCATATCATGTAACCTAGGTCTATCATGTCTATGCTGACCCTCTGGTTTAGTTTGTTGAACATTTAGATTCAGAGGATTTCTATGATTATCCCTCTTACTGACCATTCTTGCAGCCTTCCTATTATTTTCAATAGTTATGGCCACTTTCTGTGCTTCGGCCAAGGTTGCAGGACATCTATTTCTGAGCTCGTATCCCGTTTTGGGGTCAAATGCTTTCATATAAATACTCAGTGCTGCCTGATCAAATAACTTGGCTCCATGTGGTACCTTATTATGTAACTTGGAACACTTCAGGTTAAAATCAAACACTGACTCATTTTGATACTTCTGTATACTTATTAATTCATGTAATGCAAACTCAGGAGCATATTGGTTACCATACTAATCCTTAAACTGGTTATGGAAATCAGTTATTGAATTGATTGATGCATCAGGCAAACTGTTAAACCAATCTCTGGCATCTTCAGTGAGGGACATCATGAATAACCTCATTCTAATGTCTTCCCAATCCATACCAATATCCTGTACAAAAGCATTAAAACTTCTGATATGATCTTCCGCAGATACTGCATTATTTCCAGTAAACTTGGGAACCATATTTCTCCAAGTACTATCCATAGGATATGGATACAACTGATAACTGGTTAAATCAAATTGACTACATATATTTGCAAGGTTTTGAGGTGGGAAGTTCAAAGGTGGTGGATTGGGATAATAATTATATCCACCTAGTGGCTGATGGTATGCATATTGTTGATGTTGGTTCATGTGGGGATTTACATAGTTGTTTTGTGGTCTATAATATTGTTGACCAGGGGGTGGGTAATTATTTGCCATATGTTGAGATGCATTACGTATGGGAGGTGGTCTAGGGTTTTGGGGAATAGTGTTCTGATGACTTTCGGAAGCATGTGAGTTTTGAGTAGAACCTGTATTTTGCTGTGTATTTCTTGAAATATTCCCTCTGTGCGGGGGTACATATTTTGGGGGAGCTGTTTTGGCTTTACTTTTCCTCTGTTGAATTTCTTGTTGCAACAACTCTCTCTCTTCCTGTATCTTGTATCTTTCAAGTTCTTTCCAGAGCATGAGTATTTCCTGTTGTTCTTCATTCATGTCTTTTAAATTCTCTACATTGTTATTTATTTCCTGATATTCTGGATTATCATTCATTCCCTGATTTGAAAATTCATAACCCATCTCTTCTCCCTGATGTAATGACATCTTGAAATCATGTTCAGCTTGGTTCCTATCAATATCCCTCATGACTTTTGCATCATGATTACGCTGTTCTTGAGGAGTGGGTCTGTACCTTGCCAAAATATCATCAGTTGCTCCACTGAGGTTCTCGTTTGAATCATGCAGAGGTGTGAATTTGTTGTGAATTGAAATATTTTGTTCTGAATCATTCTCTTGGATGTCCAGATTATTATCTTGGTGGGAATGCTTTGAATTCACATTTCTTTTGGAAATGTTTCTAAGTGGTGGAGATGACTGCAAATTTCTTCCTTCCATCTTGGCTCTCCTACCATCCATTTGATATTGAATTTTTTGTTATAATTGCAACTAGAGTCACCACCTATTTGTTAAATAGGAAAAGTTTATATTTTATCTGTAGGGTTCTTGTCACTAGCAGAGTTACCAAATTAAATTTTCTGAAATGACTCTATGAAAGAAAGGATTAATTTCTAAGGTCTTTTACTAATCCCCAGTAGAGTCGCCAATTTGTTAGGTCTCAAAAATGCAGGTTGCCAATCCTAAGAGGATGCCAAGCTCTATGTTTAGATTGGCAACGTTTCTGAACTAACTTGACGAAATCAACCTTCAAGGTTTGATGATTTCCTTCGCTTTAGGTCCTGCTACACCTAGGTGGGTAAACCTTGGAAAATTAAAGCAGATTGAATGTGAATGCGTGGACTAATTAAATCTATCTACAATGGCACAAGATGTAGGATAGATGAATTGCTTGCTAAATGGGTTTATGTCTAATGTCTAATGAGTAATTGGTAGAAATTGTATAAGCAATATCAAGGTAAAAGGTTTTAAGTAAAATAAGACTAGTGCCTTGTTGGGTAACAGAGTTAGTTTGAAGGACCAGGACTAATGGTTTCCTAATGGTAATAATTCTAGTTGTTTGGCACAGTTTTAGTTTATAACTTGTATAAACATGCAAGTAAATGACTGACAAACTCTTCTTGATAATCCAACCAAATAAAATCAGATATCTTATAATTCACCATAAGGTATTTTAATCCTTGCTTGAAGGAACCAAATGAAATGAATGGACAAGATTAACAGATAATATTTTACTGGAGATAGAATGGCAATCTAATTGTGTGGCCCTACCTAGTGATCCAAACTTAATACTTCCAGGCTACTGTAACTAAATTAGAAGGGTTTAATTCCTCAAATGGACACCAACCTATTTAATCACACAGATACAGCAAATGTATATTGTCAGATTAAATATATACTTGATGTGTTAATCTAAATATCAAGGAAATGGAGAAATGGAGACAGCCACACAATTGAATAATCTTAACAAACAACTGATACCAAAGCAGAACCACTGAATCAGAGAACTTCAAACTTCTTCTTCAAATAAAATATGCAACATAGTCATTTTGAAACATTGTATATATGGTGTATAGAATATATTCTACTGCTGATGATCTTTTTTCAGCATCGATTGTTTGAACTTATATAGATGTTTCTATGAAGAGACATAACTCTTCAATAAGTCTTTTGGGAACTTAACAAGCATTAATAATAATTACATAAGCGTAATTAAGCTCTATTCAGCCATAAATAAACTTTAGTCAGGTGATCTAAATACTCCTGATCACGGTGAGAATCAGTAAGATCAATAGCATCTCTGGTAATCACATCAATTGTGACCATCTTTTCCAGGTGTTTGCAGGCTTCTCTGGATGCAGAAGTTTTGTCTTTGAGCGCTCCTGTGGCCTCGTGTAATATGACTTGATAATCAACAATCCATTCTTCTTTGCTCTTTACCTCTCCATTATCTTTAAATAATCTGGGCACTCTTGCGTTTGAGGCATCAGCTCCTTCCTTAGCATCAGCTTTAAGTTTGTTATAATAATTTTGGTGCTGTTTGAGCAATGCTCTTGTATCAGAGATATCTGTACTATTAGTAGCACTTTTGTTTTGTAACTCAATCAATTTTTCTTGTATTCTCTTTTCAAGTCTTTCATGTTCTTTAACTGCTTTATGATTCTCTGAGTAATTGTCCCAAAATTGGTTTAACCCCCGCACCATGTTTGCATACCTGCTCTGCAGTATTGTTACAAATGCATCTATCTGAATTTGTGTGGCCTGGTTAGGGGATAATACTTGAATGCCTTGTGAACTCTCACCTTGAGTTATTCTTTTAGTGGATTGACCAAAAGTGCTCTTAACAGCATCCTTCAAGTAATCATTTTCTTTTGTTAGTCTTTCACAATTCAATTTGTATGTATCTCTTTCTTTGATCAACATTTGAGCTTGTGCTTTATTCAACTTTGCAACATTGATACCAATGTCTGTAGTAATTATAGGGTCAGTTTCCCCTGCTCTGAAAGTCATAACATGGCCAAAAGTCTTTTCAGTATCTATGATGGCCATCTTCTTATGGGGAGGGTATAATGTCCATATCATCAAGGAATTTTCATCATTATTGTAGCTTGTTCCCATATATACTTCATTAACTCCTTCTGGAGTAAGCTTATACTTGTCATTAGCATTATTCAGATAACTATCAAAAACCAAAGCAGAATTTAAATACAGACCAGGAAAAATCATAACCCCTGCATCCTTGAGCAACTGTCTACCCTTGCTAGGTGTCATGTCCTGCATTTCCTTATCTACTGTTTCCTTCAGCATATCTAATAATTATTTTTCATTATCAGCAGAAACATCATCTACTGATTCTCTAATCTCTTTCCCTTTGTATTTATACAGGAATGATTTAAATTCTTTTGATTGAATAAATTTATCATCTGAAATGAAAGAATCATAAGCTGCTTGGCGCGGATCCTCATCCGCAGACCCCTCCTCATCATGTAGTACAACTGGAGGCTGATATTGTTGCATTTTCCTTTTGGACATTTCTATTGTTTTATCTTGTGGCTGCTCTTGTTCTGTCAGTTCTTCATCTTCAGAGGATACCACTTCAATCTCTGCTAACTGCTTTTTCTTTTCACTTAAATCCCTGTTATATTTTTCTACCACCAATTCGACTTCTGCTTCTTCTAAATTTCTAATGACATCATCATGTGGATAATGTATGTGCATGTATCGACTGAGATTTTGTTTTCTTCTTGCAGATTCAATAAAACCTTCAGGGTCAAATCCTTTTCTCACCTCAGCAGTCATCATGTTATAATGCATTAATTTATCCAGAATGAGATTGTAACCTTCTTTTGAAACCACAGTAAAATCTCCAAAACATAAGGTGCTGGGCATAAACGATTGTTTGTCATGTGAACTCAAATGCATCACATTTGAACAATGCATTTGCCTGATTATCTCCAGATATGCAAGCCTATCAGGAACAGTCTTGGGCAATATGAATGGAGCATCCTCAAAACCATAAACTCTGATCATAGTAGCATCTTCAAAGCAATACCAGTCTCCCCAATTATGAGTGACAGTAGGGGGCCACCAAAATCTTTTGGTCTGAGGAATCTTTTTATTTCAGTTGAAATTGAATATTCACAGGGGTGATTAAAATACCTATACAACACTTTTACACAATGCTCTTCAAATTGAGCATAACTGGAGTGGGCATATCTACTATCCCAAATTCTGGTCCACATTTGTACAGGTATCTTTTCCCCTTTCTTATCTGCAGCAACAACTCGAAACTCACTTGGCCATAAGTCTACTTCTTGGCCATAATATAACACCATGTGCATAAGCATTGAGTAATGCTCAAAAGAGCATGCTGGAGCACTATTTTTTATTGCAGATAGACCAGAGTCCATTCTATTAGCAATATAGGAAGCATAATCGAATTGCCTTGCATTATGACACTGAATGTCAGAGGCTATGACCATAAGAGGAATAGTCATGAACTCGGGGACCTCTGAGCCAAGGACTTGGCCTACAGAAAAATAGGTATGCTGTATATATGGTTCAAATATGGCTACATGAAAGGGAGGGCCATCATTTTCAGTTAAGGGCATCACTTCTCCTTCAACCCTGGGCCTATGAATGGGAAACCTCCATCCATTGTAAGTTGTGTCCATTCTCCAATACTCTTTATCCAGATCTTCATAAATGATAGGGACAGTGCATAAATCATCTAAATCAAAAACCTCACAAATAGCATTTTTTGACAAATGCACAATTGGTTCTCCCTGTGGGTTGCAGATGGCTTTCAGGTTTGAATTATAATGTCTGGCAAGCAATTGAAGGAGTTCCACATTCAAGAATACATTAGGTACAACCAGTTTTCCTAAATTCATGTGCCATGGGTTTGACACAGGAGCATTCCTAAACCTTCTATTATAGTGGAATTTGAAAAGTTCAAATCCCCGAATTGGGGTCTAGATATCTCCCAGGCGTTTGTGTTTATCTTCTAATTTCTCCACTTCTGTCCTGAGTTGGGCAGACCTTCTGGCCTTGGGAGTTGACCCTGGCAATTGGTCAATTAGGTCCTGATTGAGTTATCTTTCTTTCACTTTCTCCTCAGGGGTTTGTTCTATTTTTTGTTTCTTAGGCTTACTGGTTTCCCCTTGTAACTTTCTTCCTTTTCCCTTTCCCGGAGTTTCCATTTTAAAACTTTGGCAGAAAATTTAAATACAGGCTATACAGTGGTTTGTGTATATGTACCTGTCGTTCGGTGGCTGGAATTGGAATCCTCTGCTTTTGCCTTAAGAGTTCCTCTGTATTCTCTTCTCGGATGGTTTCTTGTAACTATAATGATCGTAGAAATTTTGTAGCCGTTTGTATTTAATTATCTGATCAATTGAATGTTCATCGCTGTGAAGTGTCACATTGCCATAACTCTTCTTATCGGTGTGAATTTTAAAATGTCTGGGCGACCTCAATGCTTTTATGGCGCGAACAGTCAATCGTCGTGACCCCTCAATTGTATTCCCGATGCTATGTAATGTCATATCTTAAGTGGGTGTGACCATTGGCATGACTTCCTTCATCGCCATGTGTTTTAGATTTCTCTGTGATATAGTGAGTCCTACCGATATGATTTGTTTATCGGGGTGATTAATACTATCGGGATAACATAATTATGTTCTCCCGATCTTTGTTATCTCATCGATAGTCATCTCTACTTTGGATCGGGATGACTTTATTATTGTCTCGCTGCTAGAGTATCAATAGGTATGAATTTTATTCTTATCGGAATGACATATACTATCGGGATAGCCTTTTAAAGATAACCCGATCCGAATCATCTTCCTGATGGCCCTTTCATATCCTTTATCAGACAGATTATGTTAAAGTGTCACTGACACCTTTTGATCGCCGTGACTTGTGAATTGGCGAGACCTAATTCCCTTTTCCCGATATGTTGAGTCATCCTGACAGATACTTGTATCGCTGTGAGTCTTGCCGAAATCTCTCTTATCGCCAAGACATTGAGTATCGGAAACTTCTTTGTGTCTTATCCCGATAGTTTACTTCTTGCTGATGGCTATTTGCTTCATTACCCCCACAGGATGTTCGGTGAGACTCTTGCCGAAATACTTCATCGGTATGATATATACCGTCGGGGCAACTTTTAAAAGGTTATTCGATAGTTGTCTGTCATACCGATCGGTATGACCACTTGCTTCTCTTGCCGATGTAAGGTCATCGGTATTACTTATTCCATTGGTGACTTCCATAGATCTCCTTCCGATCTGCCTTCTCACGCCGATGGTTATTTTGAAATGATTCCTTATGTATCGGTGCAAACAAAACAACATCTTGCCGATGGATTGACTTTGAAGAAATTTGGCACTGATCATCTATAGACACCTTGTGAGATACATTAAATTTTTATTATGGTCTTTTGGGGTGTTTTTTTTTTTTTTTAGGATTTGTTCAAATATAATGGAGTGAAAAGATAGTAAAACTTTCAAATTTTTTACTATCCTAACAAAATGAATGGAATATCCTCTCTAAATTTAACAACAATTTGATGTTTATTGTGATGTTCTTAAAGTATTAGGAAACTTGTCAAGTTAATAGCTGTCCAGTTTTTTTAAAGACCCGTGTCACATTATTTTCTTTAGTTGGCATTATTTGCATGTTTAATACTAACATTCTTTTTAATGCATGTCAGAGTATTTAGGGATCCGCTATGAACTTTTTAGTAGATATTGGTTTTTCGCTTCTCATCAGGGTTGTTCATTAACTGGAGGGAACATATCAGAGAAAGGTAGCTGCAAAGTTTCTAGAAAGGTTGGACACTCTGCTTTTAAGGGAAGACCACCCAAACATGTGACACGTGTGGTTAACAAAGTAGTAGACAACAATTATGGTGGATGTGTTCTGTGTAGGTGAGTACTTTCATATGCTTCAATCAGATTTATCCTATATATTTCATACAAATGTTGAATTTGAATATTATGATATGGCTTTCTCATTTTGACTAGTAGTAAGTACTAACTCATCCTACATGAATCTTATTTTGATTCCACAAATTTCTATGTTTTTTTATTTACACAACACTGATTTCTCTATAATGTTAATTTAGGTATGAAGAATTTGCCAAGTATGGGTTTGATGATCAGACCATCTTATTTTGTGACCAAGTATGACAAGCTAAATACAATGGATTTCATTAGAAATCATTTACAAACAATTATTCAGTTCTCATCTCATTAAATCTTTCCTTCATTTTGAAGCAAATTTTTTAATTCATTTCCTTTGTGTATAAATAGTGTGAGGAGTTTCATGTTGGTTGTTTACGCGATCATGGTATTGCTAACTTAAAGGTAACTTTCACTTGTAGTGGATTTCAGAGAAGACAAATGTTGAGGACATTTCCCTCAATACTTTATTTCTACCATAAGGATTTTTTATTGGCATTGTTAGTGTATGTTGATTAGCAGAAGATGGTCTGATGGAAAATAAATTATTACAGGAGTTGCCAAAAGACAATTGGTTCTGTTCCAATGATTGTAGTGAAATTCACAAATGACTGCATAAACATGTAGCTATTGGATCACAATGTTGCCAAGTTTGGTATCTGAATCATTAATGAAGAAGTTTCAGAATGATGTCGATCAAGGTTTGCAAGATGAAAGAAAATGGTAAATTTTGCATGGGAAGACAATAGATCTTGATGGCAAAGACTTGCTCTTAGAAGCTGAAGCTATATTCCATGTATGTTTCTTAAACCCTCTATATCCATAGTGTGCTTCTCAGTTAACTGTTGTCTTGGAAATATCAATAATTGAATGTGTGACAATTACAGGACCGCTTTGAGTCTATAGTTGACCCTAGTACAGGTTGAGATTTAATCCCTTTGATGCTTTACAGGTGACTTCTATGTTATTTTAGATTTTTTTAATCTCCTAATGAAGAGCGATTGTTTCTAAACTTTGAAATTTGTTCACTTGATTATATCACCTTGATGATCCACTAACTCTCTTGCATTGTCTTTTAATATACAACAAAAGTATGAGAGATTAGGATTTTGGAGGAATATATTCTACAGTTTTGTCAGTAAAGTAAGAACCAAAAGTGACTAATTTGTAATCGTAATGGAAGTAAAATTTTCTTATCCAATATAATTTGTGAATCACTATCACAAGTTTCTTATACTTAAGTTGCAAATAATTTTAAAATTTGGTAGTTTCTTACTAAATTAATTTATTTGAATAGATTAGAAGTTGTTTCAGCTATTGTTTTCCGTGTATTTGGACAATAGATTGCAGAGTTGCCTCTTATTGCAACAAGGGCTAACGATGAAGGACATGTGATAATTGGCCTTCTCATCACTTATCATTGTTGTTTTCTTATATCAATGCTTATTAAATTATTTATTTCACCTAATGTGTTGAACAATTCATGTATAACCATATGTTAGTGACTTAGGATGCATTTAAAGAAAAAAGGCTTTTATTTTTTTATCATGCTGCCTAACTTAGGGCATATGACATCATAATTTTCCTAAATCAGACTTTAAATATTTGAAATGGTTAAGCAGAGAATTGACAATTAAACTTTGTGAGGGGTTGTTGTTCAAAATAGAAAATAGTTTGTAAATGTTGAATGGTCAGATAGTATGAGAAATTACAGACACCAAGAGTTACCTTTTGAAACATCAAGATAGAGTGTGGATAAAATTGATATATATGGTGTAAAAGCCAAGGGATTGCCTTTTGATTTCAAGATCTAGGTGACTTTGATACTGATTTAAAATGTTCCTTATGAGTGGTCCATTGTGGTAACGTACATGGTGGTATGTATTCTTGGAAGCCTTATGGTGCCATATTATTTAATAGAGTATATGTGGCGTTAAAAAAATTGAAATGCTCTTTTATAGTAAAGGAGAATGGGTGGTATTTGTGATCTACTATGGTAGAATACAATAATCTATACCTCAAATTTAGATTACTCAAACCATGTCACATTGATCATATTGTTAAAATAATATAATATATTCCATAGCTTAAGATGTTTTTTGGTTTTAGGGATCTTATCAACATCATAAGAAGTTGAAGGCTGCATAGGGAATCAAGATAACCACTCAAGTATCAAATTGCAGGCTAATAATTTTATGTATATGAGCATAAATTTATCAAATATATGTGGACTATGAAATTTAGCTATAATTTCTTGATTTCATGGGTCTTGAGCATGCCATGGCAGGAACTCAATTATATGTTGTTGGACCTGATGATGATTTAGAGGATATTAAGGAAGAAGCAATGCAAGATATCAATAATGTAATGTCTCATATTGACAAGAGTGGGGAAGGAGTTTATGTTCAAGGTTTAACTCTTAGATCTTTGGAGGCTTTACTTGAGTTCTTGAAGACCCCAGTTGTAAGCATCCCAGTTAGTGCAATTGGTATTGGGCCTGTGCATAAAAAAGATGTCTGAACAAGCAAGTGTAGTATTGCCATGTGAGAAAGGGAAGATATTGATTCCAAGAGTAGAGATTTTGTGTAATGATCTATTTTATGATTTCTTGAGGTAATGAAGAAAATATCATGAAAACATTGTTTTAAATAAATTCATATTTTACTGCAATTGTATGAAATGAAAAACATTTCCATGTTGATGAGATGCCATACCAAATAGTGTCAATATTTATTGCCACTTTGCTTTGTCTTGTTTCATTTTCTTATTGGCCGATTCTCAAATAGAAAGTGTTGGCTCAAATTTATCAATCTTTACTTGGCAGCATCATAAAATATATAGTTTTCCAAATTTATTTGCTTTTATGTTTTAATTCAAATTTAATAATATGTTTTTTTTGCATTATAAAATTTATTGTATTTAATAAATTATTCATATCATGACTAAATTTACTACCACTTAATGGAAACTAGTAAATAAAAATGACTACCATGACTAAATAAATGACCAATTAACAACAATCAATGACTAAATTAATTACTAAATATATGACCAGTTGATAGAAAAATAATGATTAAAATGACCAAATATACTACCAATGGATGGAAATTAGTTAATACAAATGACTAAATATACTACCAATGGACGGAAATCAATGACTAAATATACTACCAATTGACGACAATTAATGATTACAATGACTAAATAAATGACTAGTTAACAACAATCAATGACTAAATTAATGAGTAAATATACTACCAAATTACCAAATATAATACCAAATTGATGACTAAATATACTACCAAATTGATGATTAAATAGACTAGCAAATTAATGACTAAATATACTACCAAATTAATGACTAAAATTTGTTTAGTCATAAATTTGGTTGTGAGATAAATGACCGGCAATAAACTACCAATGGTCATGTGAACAAACTAATGATCACATGACCAATTTTTGGTAGTTTTTTTAGTCATTTATTTCTATTTTTCTACTAGTGTAGGCTCTAACTACATCGTTATTTGACGAGTGTTTGATATACTTTGAAAGCATGCTCAACCATAATGGCTTCAAGCACCGGATATAGTGTGATGTAAAATGAATTAAAGCTCAGTCTAAGACCTTGATGTAAGTCACAAAAAGGAATATAACTCTATACAGCTCGACCTTATAGCCTCGAGCTAATCTCACAATAAAAACATAATACAATTGTAGCTCGACTATTAAGCCTCGAACTTAGTCTCAGCAAAAGATTACCGTGTAGATCACTTCTCAGCCATACGGCCTTGAGTTTGTTTTAGTAATGGTTACAGTGTAAGATAGCTCAACCATATGGTTTCAAGCCTATCTTCAATAAAAATTATAACATGATATGGCTCGCCCTTAAGGCCCAGATACTTTGAAAAGAAAATAATGCTTTAATACAAATATGAGTTCAACCATATCGACCTTGAGCCACAACTATAAAGATAATAACATAGGCCATGGGCACAACCTCACAGGCCTTGTGCCACTGTGCTAACTGAAAAACAATAAGCACATTGCCAAACATGCTCTGATGGAAGTTTAACGCATCTATTGCTTTATTAAATAGAAAGAAAATGGAAATAACATCCACCATTTTACCTGAACAAGACTTTCGAATGCAATGCAGTCCGGGACTAATTCCACTTCAAGCTGCTCTGAGTTTCTTTTCTTTTAGTGTTTCCTAGAAAGCTTCACCACCCTTCAACCAAAAACCAAAACAAAAACAAAAACAAAACCCTCCACATGCGAATCCCTTTCTTTCAAAATGATAACTAAACTTGTTAACAAGTCAATCTTGGCATGCCAATTTGGGTGGAAACTACAACCCCACTTGGTCAGTTCCTCAAAATATGGCTTGTCCAAGGTGACATGCGCTTGATAAGGATGAGCTCAAAGCTCTCACTCACTCCTCTAAGTCAACTATTCAACAAATTTTCTACTATTTGATAATATCGAATAATAGGATAAATAAAATAGTCACATCATTATTGAAGTCAACCTATAAAGAGGTTCCCTCTAATAGATATATATTCATCCTTACTAAAAGATAAGGGTTGAATAATACATATTTAATATTAAGGATTATCACTAAAGAAATGAAATCACAAAATGATTCACACACAAGATTGTCAGTTGTCGAGGTTGAGCAATGCTCCTCTGAAATTGACTATAATCCTTAGTCAAATGAATAGGAAATAATATTCCTGATTACAAAAAGGATAATGAGAGACCTCCTCGTCTCTTAACATGACTATCTCTCGACTTGTGATGATGTTCCAGGAACATCGTCTAGCTGTCATAACTAGTCATGATAGCACCAACGACATAATGACTTACAAAGAACATAAATACTAAGAAAGGAGACATGACACATGACAACTTACAAAGGAATTTAGAAGGACATAGAAGCCAATACTCAGATGACTAATCCACCTTGTTTTCTCAATGTCTAACCCTTCCTCCAAGATGATACTCTCTTTCCTTCTTCAAAGGACGTTACATTTTCCTATTCACACTCAGGACCACAAGATCATGATCAGTGCATCATTATCATATCCCATAATATAAATCAATTAATTTACAAACCTAATTAACATCAGTCATTAACTTCATAATAAAAAATCAAATCAAATATTTCCACAATATCAAATCAGTTAACTATGATTAATCCTCCTAATTATCATACCATGTTTATGATTAAGTCTAATTGTAAGTTGAGGATGTAACATATCTTCCCCCATAAGAATCATTATCCTTGATGATTAATTGTCTTAAAGGTAAACCAACATAATAAGAAAATGTTTTCAAGAGCATAATAACAAATCTTTAAAAAAAGATGAGGAAATCTAGCATGAAAGTCATCATAATTTTCCTAGGTTGCATTTTCCTCTGCATATTGGTCCCATTGGACCTTGGACTGTGTTATTTCCTTGTTTCATAAGCGTATATTACTAGTTTTGAGCACCTTGATGGGCTCGATCACCACCACTCCTGGGTCCTTCACCTATAGAGTATTCCAATCAAGCATAGGAATTTGATTATCAGTAGAATTAAACTTTTTCAAATATGAAACATGAAACACATTATGCATCATGGCAAGTGTTGGTGATAGAGCAATTCTGTATGCTACTAGGTTAACTTCTTCTAGAACTTCAAAAGGACCCACGTATCTTGGTGCCAGTTTGGACATCTTTCCAAATTTAATGGATCTTTTCTGAGGTTTTACCCTTAGGAAAACTTTATCTCCCACAGTGAAATGCCTTTCAATACACTTTGTATCTATATAACTCTTTTGCCTATCATTGGCTTCCGCTAGCCTTCTTTTAATCAGATAGACTTGTTCTTCCATTTCTGATAGCATTTTTAGACCAAGGCTAACCCTATCTTCTAGCTTATCCCAGCTTAGAGGGATTCGAAACTTCCATCCATATAATGCCTCAAATGGTGCCATCTTAATAGCCAAGTGATAAGAGTTATTGTAGGCAAATTCCACTAGAGGAAGATAATCCTCCCACTTGTATTGATGATCCATGCAATACATCCTCAACAAGTCCTCCAACACTTGATTCACCCTTTCAGTTTGTCCATCCATTTTAGGATGATAAGCAGAGCTTATGTTCAACTAAGTACCAAGTGAAGAGAACAAGGTTTGCTAAAACCTTCATGTCATTTGTGCATCCCTATTTGAGATAATCTTCTCAAGAATGTCATGCAGTCTGAAAATCTCTTGAAGAAATTTTTGAGCAATGACGGGTGCCCCATCCGTCAAGTTTGTTGGTATAAAATGAGCAACTTTGGTGAGTCTATCCACCACAACCAAGATAGCATTGTGTCTATTCCATGACATAGGAAGCCCTTGCACAAAGTCCATGCTTATAATTTTCCATTTCCACTCAAGAATTTCATGAGGGTATAATAATCCTGCTGGGTGTTGGTGTTCCGCTTTCACCCTCTAGCATTCAATACAAGTAGCTACAAAATTTGTAGTATCCCTCTTCATTCCTTTCCAAAAATATAAAGGTTTCACATTAGCTAGTAACTTGGTTACTCTAGGATGCCCAGAATATGGTGCAAAATGAACCTCTTTCCATTCCATATTCCTTAACTCTATTGAGTTAGGTACATACATCCTTCCTTTAAACCTTAGTATCCCATTTGGTTCAAGGTTGAATCCCTCATATTTTTGATTCTGTGGATTTTCCTCAAGGGCCTGTTTTACCTACTTGTAAAACTCATCTCCCTTAGATTTTTGTAGCACCTGATTTCTAAAATCAAAATGTATGGATATCATGGAGGAGATGTGTCTTCTCCTACTAAAAGCATCTACCACACAATTTTCTTTTCCCTGAATATATTTAATCTCAAAATCATAATCTGAGATGAATTCTAGCCATCTTCATTGACGAGCATTAAGATGGGGTTGAGTGAACAGGTATTTGAGTCCCTAGTGATCTATTTTTAACTCAAATGGTTTCCCAAGTAGGTAGTGTCTCCACATTTGAAGTTCATGAATGACTGCTACCAATTCTAAATCATGTGGGACATACTTCTTTTCATAGTTTTTTAGTTTGCATGATTCATACGCAATGACCTGTCCCTCTTGGACTAGCACACCACCTAGGCCTTCCCCTAAGGCATCAGTAATGACTACAAATTAACATTCTGGGTTAGGTACTTTCAATATTAAGGCTGAAGTCAATTTTTCCTTTAGTAGGTCAAAGGCTTCCTGACACTTTTCTGACCATTCAAACTTCTTTCCCTTTCTTTGTAAGGAAGTTATAGGATGTGCAATTTTAGAGAAGTTTTTCACAAACTTCCTGTAATAACCAGCAAGGCCCATGAAACTTCGGACCTCATGTACATTTCTTGGTTATGGCCATTCCAAGATAGCCTTAATCTTGGCTAGGTCCACAACTATTCCCTTAGCTGAAATTATGTGACCCAAATATTGTACTTCTTTCTAAAAGAAAGTACACTTAGAGAGCTTGCCATATATCTTATGCTCTCTTAAATTATAAAGAACAATTCTTAGATGCTACATATGCTCTTTCTCATTCTTATAATAGATCAAAATGTCATCAGCAAATACTAAGACAAACTTGTCTAGATAGTCTTTGAACACATTGTTCATAAGATTCATAAACGTTGCTGGCGCATTTGTCAATCCAAAAGGTAAGACAGTGAAGTTATAATGTCCATATCTAGTTCTAAAGGTTGTCTTATGGATGTCTTCATCCTTCAACCTCAATTGGTGATATCTGGATTGAAGATCGATCTTGGAAAATACTATTGCACCCCTCATCTGGTCAAAAAGATCATTGATGAGAGGTAAAGGGTATTTATTCTTAATGGTTGTTGTGTTAACATGCAGTAATCTATGCACAATCGCAAAGTACCATCTTTCTTTTTCACAAAAATAACCAGCACTCCCTATAGTGACACACTGGATCTAATCAACCCTTTATCTAGCAACTCTTGAAGTTGAGCCTTTAACTCCATTAGTTATGTTGTGTTCATTCTGTAGGGGGCTTTAGAAATAGGTTTTGACCCATGAATAATATCAATAATGAAATTAAAGGCTCTTTTAGGAGGCAACCCCAGTAGCTCATCCAGAAATACATCCCCAAAGTCCCTAAGGAAAGGATACTTGTCCATATCTGATCTTTCCTGACCTATGGACTCCATCCCAACTTCATTAATTTTCTGGGATTCATTAAATGTTAAGTCATCTTGAAGTAGGTTTCCTCTGATTCATCTATTTTGTCCATCTTGACAGCAAAAAGTTGGCATCCCTTTCTCTGTGCCCTTTTCATTTGCAAGGCAGAAATTTGCCTTAGTTTGACTTCCCTAGGTTTCCCTTGGAGAAAGACTTTATTTCCTAAATCATCCAGACACTCAACTATTTTGGTATAACAATCTACTTTGGCTTGATGTTTCCATAGCCAATTTATCCCTAGGATAACATCATATGAGCCTA